>JAWNNI010000006.1:0-1347500 GCA_035043065.1 Hirtodrosophila confusa | reverse complement strand
AACCTAGGAAACGATCGGTTAATAGCATCCGATGCATAGATATTGTATTAGCAAGCAGCGCTTATAACATCTAACTGCATCATCATCATCATCATCATATATATATATATATATATGTATCTGTATATCATCATCATTATCATCATCGAGACAACTACGTTTCGACCGATCGTTCGTACGCTCTACTGGCTAATACTAAAAACTGATATTGAAGTTCAAAAATGCTTATGTGAGCCTACGTCAAATACACTAAAAGAACTATCGAACTATCGAACTATCGAGCTATCGCGTAACTGTTGTGTGTAACTATCGTAACATTATAATGGTCATCATTTTTTCATTATATTTGTTATGCATAACTCTATTTACTTTCATTGTTGCCTCTGCAAGCGCGCTCTTTGCCGCTTAACACAAATTGCCGCACCTCTTATACTCCCGCGCCCGCGCCCTCGCTCTCGCCCCTCCCAACATGCCCCATCCCTTAGGTTCCACCCACTTACGGCTATGATCATTCCGCGTCATTCTTCATCTGGCGCAGACCGGCTAGCAGTTCCTGCTGCTGTTTGAGCTTCGCCTTCAGCTGCTGGCGCTTCAGCCCCAATTCGCGCTCCTCGTTGGTCAGCTGCTCGCAGAGCTTGGCTGCCTCGCGCAATATGTTGACCTTGGGGGCACGCTCCTTGTCCCGTATGGTGGGTATCTGCTTCTTGAGCGCCTCGAACAGATTCTTGAGTCCGATGCGACGCTGACGCTCCATATCATTATGCAGATTGCGCTTCTCGATGGTGTCTGCCTCATCCAGGCTGAACTGACGCATGCTGCTGCTGCTGCCAACGCTGCTACTGCTGCCGCTGCCACTGCCACTGCCATTGCCACTGCCACTGCCACTGCCACTGCTGCTGCTGCCGCCGTTGGCGACCAACGTGGGCTGCGCCTTCATCTGCGAGACAGCTACGGACATGCCCAGCTCCGCCGGGCCCACCAGCTCATTCGTGTGCACCTTCTTCACGCGACTCTTCTTCGCCGCGGCAACCGACGAGCTGTACAACTTGTTGCTCTTGATCGAGTAGACCCGCGAGGAGTCATTGGCGTAGTAGCGCTTGCGGCTCTTGCTATCGAGGAGGGCCGCTGCTGGCGTCGTGGCGCAGTCGCTGCCGGAGTTGCTGCTGTTGCTGCTGTTGCTGCTGATGCTGCTGTTGCTGCTCTGCGACATGCTTTCCGGCGAGTAGACGGTACCCACCGTGCTGGCACTCTGGTAGGGTGTGCTCGAGGGCGAGGGATAGCGCGAGTTGGCCACTGACTTAACCGGACTGCTGCTGGCCGGCGTATAGGGCAGCTCGAAGCGTCCGCGTCGTGGTGGCGGCTGGATGCGGGCACCATTTGATATTTTGTGGGCGACCTTGGTTTGTAGGGCACGTCTATCACGATCTGAGGGATTTGTGGGCAGCTTTTTGTCGTTTAGCGAGACCACATCGATTTCCTCATCTGCAAGCGAGTACGAGAGACAGGAAGTAACAATTAGTAACCAACGAAAAAGTGGACGATAAAGTGTAAGGGATAGCGAGTAAGAAGCGACGAGTAGATAGTAAGAAGTATCGAGTTAGTAATAGAGACTAAAGAGTAGCTACTAATGGGTAGTGTAGATAAAAGTGACGAGTAGGGCGTTGGGAATAACAAGTGACGAGTAACGAGTGGGAAGGTAGGAGTGGAGACTAAAGAGCAGCAACTAATGGGTAGTGAGTAGAGTGACGAGTAGAGAGAAGTTACGAGTAGCGAGTAAGAAAAGGTAGGGCGTTTGGAATAACAAGTGACGAGTGATGAGTAAAGAGTAGCAAGTAACGAGTAGAGACTAAAGAGTAGCTTCTAATGGGTAGTGAGTAAAGAGAAGTGACGGGTAGCGAGTAAGAAAAAGTAGATCGTTGGAAATTAGAAGTGACGAGTAAAAAGTAGCGAGTAAGAAGCATAGACTAAAGAGTATCTACTCGTTGGGTATAACAAGTGACGAGTAAAAAGTAGCGAGTAAAGAGTAACGAGTAGTGAGTAACGGATAGAAAGGAAGGAGTAACGAGTAGCGAGTAGAAAGGAAGGAGTTGCGAGTGGTGAGCAACGAGTGGGCGACTAGCGAGTAACGAGTAATGAGTAGAAAGGGAGGAATAGTAAGACGCGAATGAGTAACGTGTAACTGTACTTCTTTGTGCGTAGCTTTAAGGAAAGCCCTGCAAATGTCTGACGAATGTCAACGACAGTTCAATGACTACCCAGCATAGAGCATAACAAGATGATGTCACTGTATATGTGTGTGAATGTGTGTGTGTGTGTGTGTGTGTGTGTGTGTGTGTGTGTGTTCGCTTTTGCTTATATGTAGGTGCTCCACAGGGAGGGGAGGGTAGGAAGGGGAGTGGGTTGTGCCCTACGCAAAGCGGATTAGTGTGTCAGCGTTGTGGCACAAGTGGCTTGACGCCACTTTCAACAGTATCAGAATTCAGGAAGCAATAGATTTGCACGCAGACAACTAAACGAAGAAAACTCAACCCACCACCCACCCCGCACCCGCCTTATGCTACAACAGCCGCTGACGTCATACGCAACGTTTTCCGCATAGCAACAAAAAAAAACGTCGCGACGCTGGGCGACGTGGTGGGTGGTGGTTGGTTGCTGCTGCTTCTTTCTAGCTGATGCGTGCGTTGCGCGACGCGCTTTGCCAAAAAAAACAAAAAACAAATACAACAACAAAGGCGAAAATGAAAACAAGAGCAAACATGCATGGCCTCTGATAACGGTACCACGCAAAATGTACAGTTATGTATGTAAGAGCGAGGAGCGTGAGCGTAAGCAAAAGTGCGAGCAAGAGCGAGAGAGTGGCAGTTCACATTTCCCGCGGCGTTTCAGCTTCCGTTGCTAATTTGGCGCTTCCGTTGGCGCGCACGTCCATTGAACCAACAAGAAGCGCCGCCATCGACGTCGACGTCAGCGTCGTCGCAGCAGCTGCTGCAATCAAATGTTGGCCCAGCCCTGTTTTAATGCTTTTAATCAAATTAAGAGAGAGAAAAATGTTGCCAACATCAATTTAATAATGCATAATACGAACATTAACAAAAAGAGAGAGAAAGCCCCAAGTTTTGCTAGAGCATATCAAGTTTCCTTCCCCCTTCTCCACCCCCTCCGCAAGCAATTCCAGCGAATATTTGCACAAATGGCAGATATTTTGAATTCGTCTTTTGCCTTTGCAACTGTGCAAACGAATTGAGAAAGCAGTAGGGAGGGGGAAGATGATGCGGCAGGGGCATGGGGAGTGGAGGGGGTACACAGTTGTTGCTTAGCAACAAAGACGTTGGAGACTGCGCACACAACAAATACCAAAACTGCACACAAGAACAACAACAAGGCAAGCACTGCAAGACAGAAGAAGATAAAAACTTAATGCAAAAGCTTCAAAGTTCAAGCTGCAAAAGCTTCTTCAAGTCCAAGTCCAAGTGCAGTCGCAGTCAGCAGAGCGAGCGACCGCAATGAACGAAATCGAATCCAAAGAGAAGAGGCAGAAGGGAGTAGAAGAATCAGCCAAGCGTTGCCATGCTGGGCAACCACCTTTGGCAACATGTTGCATGAGTCAATTGCGGCGAGAAGAGCACTGCATTATCAATACAAGTTTTTGCAAAAATAATAAAAACATATAACTACATATAATAAAAGAAATATGTCTGCATATGTATAAAGAAATACAACAAAAACCCACCCAACCACCACCATCAACATCATAATGAACATCATTAAGCTGCCGGCTAGACAAGCAGCAGACCTTACCCGAGACCCCAGCAAGAATGTTGCCCAACGGCCATTTTTTTTATTTATTTTTTTTGACGGCGACTGCAACTGCGACTGCGGCCGGCAGCAGCATCTCATGGAATGCGACCGACCGCAGGCAGCAATAACTCTCGCCTATATGTTGCTGACGCAGCACAAAATGTTGCCGGTGCCTTTTAGTGCCAAAGATGCGCGATCATCTCAACGAGAGAGGGAGAGCGCACATGAGCTTTGCGCGAATATAACAACAACTGTAACAACAAATGGCGCCTCAATAACATTCCAAAGAGAATGGAACTAGTTTACAACTGTCAGATCAGTTGGGGGATTTCCTCTGAAAATAATTTATGCGAATTGGTATGTGCAAAAAATAAAAACAATAACAATAACATTTTTAATGAACAGCAGACAGTGGGGTGGGACGAGTGTGTGAGGGGTGTTAACACAGGGGGGGAGGCAGCGAGCGGCTTAAGCTTTACTGCCTGCATTCACTGACAACAACAAAAAAAACCAGACAAACTTGTTTACAGCGTCGCCTCGCAACACTGCTCAACACAGCTTGGCAACTTTTGTTGCTAAGCGCGCTGAGATCAAATCAAAACAACAACAACAAGAGCTAAAATAGTAATGAGTATGTAATACATAATACAAAATGAATCAAGCAAAGAGGAAACAGATTGTTGTTGTTGTTGCTGCATTTAATTACAATCGCAAAACAAATGCATACACAGAGAGAGATAGAGAGAGACACGAGCAAGACTGCAAAAGTTGTGCAAGTTTTATGCATTTGCCGCCTGTGGGCGAAAAGACAGAGCATGCTACATACAAACAATCATATGCACATACATACATACACACACAACCAACGCCTACACTTTTGCCCTATAAAATTAGCATATTCAGTTTGATTGAAAAAGCAACGAAGATGCGAGACAAACAGACAGAAAGAAAGCCAAACAGACAGGCAGGACAGCACAAAAGGGACTGCGAGTGACAAGTGCATTGTTGACAGCAAGCGAGAGACAGAGCGAGCGAGAGGCTGAGCGAGAGCAGTCGAAAACAATAAAGAAGAGAGCGCGCTAATGCCAATCTAATGTACCCGTAATTATTATTTACCATGCTTTGGACTAGGGCAATGTAAACATAACGGTAAACAAGCGCAAATCGCAAAGTGAAATTGAAATTGAAACCGAAAGTGAAATTCAAATTGTAAATAAGTACAGTAAAAGCTCACAAATAAGAACGTACATATGTATATTGCCATAAAAGGTGATCAAACTTTATTTTTTAGCATTATTGCTTAAAATATTCTAAATGTTTGTTTTTTTTTTATAATTTTTACATTTTTTGGTTCGAATTTCTGAACGAATTTGGGCGAGTTCTAATTTGTGAGCCACTACTGTAGTATAATCAGAATGCCAGATGATGTAATATGTATGTATGTATGTATGTATGTATGTATGTATGTATGCATGTATGTATGTATGCATGTATGCATGTATGTATGTATGTATGTATGCATGTATATGAAGATTTGCGAGAGCAGAAAAGATGATGCACACAGTGGTACAAAATGATACACAATGTCGTCGTAGTCATAAAAAAAAAACAAACACACACACAGAGACGAAGTTGACGACAATTTGGCAACGCCCAAACATTCGCGGCCACAAGGTGCGGGGGTGATAGAAGAGAGGGAGGGGTGTGGGGCGAGGGTAAGCTGGAATGCTTGTAAATTGTTTAATAACATTTCTAATGTTCAATTGTTGTTTTTATGTTCTACCTTCCCCCCTCAACCTATACCTCTAGCAGCTCAACCAATTTTCTTTTTGTTCAGTTTTTTTTGTGGGTTCTGTTTACGTTTGCTTGTTCTTCGGCTGATCAACAAATTTGACAAAAATCAACACCAAAACAGGAAGAACAAGAAGAAGCACAAGTTTGAATAATTTGTTGCTAGTTGCTCATTCATATGCACACATACACATACATACATATGTATGCCGTATCTCGTAACACTTTTGAAAATGATTTCATTTGATTTCGTTCCATTTCAAGTTGTGATGAAATTTTGTTCTTAGAAATTTTTGCATGACGCGAGCACATTTTGCATTGTACAGTGGCTGCCAAACGGTGTTCCCACGCTCGCACAGTGGCTGTCAAAGCGTTGCGAGAGGAGAATAATAATCAAAGAAGATGAAGACAACGACACGCACATGTGTTGCCAACATCTGTTGGCAACATGTCGCTAGCAACAAGAAGAACAACAAAAACCAACAAGCGACGTTTTTGCGGTTTGGCAGGCCAAAGAAAGAAAACAGAAAAGAAACGCAACAAATTGCAATTGCAAATGAACAAAACAAAAAGAAAAAATAACAAAAAAGGTTAATCGCAATGCCGCTTCCGCTGCTGCGCAGTCGCGCCGATGCCGGCTAACTAGCAGCATTCCCACGCGTCGATGTATGCAAGTTGTTGCTGTTGTTGTTGTTGCTGCATCTTGTTGCAGCAACAATTGCAAGTTGCTTCACCCGCTTCACCCCACTTATGACTCATGCTTGAGCCCAACCCTTCTCAAATGATAAATGTCGCCAAAAAAGCGCAATAACAATAAAAGCCAATGTCGTTAGAGTGGGTGGCAAGGGTGGTGGTGGGGGGTGTAAGCAACGGTTACCGCCCACTGGCTATGCCGCATTGCGCCAGCGTCTAACATCAATATTTCAATACAAACACACATACACGCGCACAGCATAAATTATGAAAAGTACAACAATGAAATGCGTCTGGCAACATTTGGGGCAGCGCTGGCAACATTTTTGTTGGGCGTGTCAACCCAAGCAGCATCACAAAAACAAAAAACGCTTTGGCAACATTCTGTCGCTAATATGTACATATATGTGTATGTATGTATGTATGTGCATGCATATTTTTGTACGAAAGTTTGTATGTATGTATGCGAGACGCGACGGCTCCGGTTAAGGCAACAACAACTTCCGAAGCAACCGAAAAGGGAGGCTCGTTGGCGTCGACGTCGACGTCGCCGTCGCCGTCGCCGTCATTGCCAAAACAAAAATTAAACAAGCAGCGACGCTTTGAAAGTGCGTGCGTTAGAGCAGCGCGGTACGCACTCTGCAACGCCAAAGTTTGCCCGCTGCCGCTGCTCTTGGCATTTGTATTTTATTGCCTGCGCCGCCGACGTCGTCGACGCCGTCGTTGCCGTCGCTGCGACCTTGAGCATAACAATTTATTGCTTCACGTGTGCGAATAAGCAGCACAATAACTGACTGAGCGCAAGTGAGACAGACAGACAGAGAGAGTGAGTGTGAGCGAGAGGGAGGGCGAGAGAGCGCACACGCAGAGACAACAATCGAGCGCTTTTGTGGACCGAAAGACGCGCCTAGCAACAGCGCGAAGTAAGAAAAATAGAAATACATATAAAAAAAAAAAAGACTGTTAGTCGTGACAGCCTTTGGAGCATTGTTAGAGCTTTTTTGTTGTAGTTGTTTTTGGGTGGCGTAGTGCTGGTGTTAGGTGAGGTGGGGAGGGGAGGCAGATGTTGTAACTTGGCGTCCACCGTTGCCAGACGCATAAATTTTGTGTGTCCAACGAAAGTAAAAACAAAACAAAACAAACATAGTAAAACGGAATGTTAAATATATGTATATCATCCCAGTCAACCCAACACACCCTCTGCCCCCAGCTCACCTATCCCCACACACAGCACGCATCGTCGCACTATTGATACTCTGTTCGCCAAGGCATATAGAGTTTACGGGCTCAATAGAAACCAAGGCAAAAAATTAACAAAAATTGCGTCAACTTTTACTTTTACATCCTCCCACTATTGATACTCTGTTTCCTCAAGGCATATAGAGTTTACGGGCCCAAAGGTCCACCGCGGAAAAATATTCAAAATTTGCTTCAACTTTTATTTTTTGTTTATAAAGTATAAAATTAATTGAACAAGAATCTTTTTGAATTAAGAATTAATTGTAATTTAGTAGGCTGCTAAACTGTAACGTCCGCAACGCAGGATGTTTCCGTTGAGCAACAGAGTATAATGCAGTCGTGAGCTGCCGATTTGAATATTCTTGTTTTATTTAGCTTGTACATATTTTTATCGGCAATTCTTTTATTACAACATAATTCTCATTTATTCCATATACACTACAACTTAACCGCAACAATCAACTTGAAAGCTCTTCTCATAAACTTTTGCGTTCCTGTTTCGTATCTACGCACTTTTTTTTTATTATTCTTCGACCTTCATTCAGTTCATTAACATTTTTGTAGTTTTTTTTTTTTGGATTGGATTGGATTCGGTACCCGAAATAAAACACACGCATAGCAACTACAACTACAATAACAATAATAACAACTACAATAAGTATCGCATAGTGTTGTTGTTGTACGCATAGCAAAAGGTGCGAAAACGCCAATAAACTGAGTACCACAACACTAACAACAACAACAAAGAGGCGCCACAAATACTAAACATGACGGAGAAGAGGAAGAAACTATTTTACATACACAGCAGTGATGCCAGTATAGCTTTTTTCCCGTCAAAACTGACCCTTTTTTGATGGTTTAAAGCAGCTAGAAGGAATTTTACATAGTATTTAATTAGTTATTCCTAATATAATTCTATAAATAAATTAATTTTCCAAAACAAATGCGCTTTTTTTATAATTAAACATAAATTTCCTGTTTTTCATTTAAAATTGTTTGTTTATGCTTCTCAAAAGTTTCAACACTGTTATATACTTTAAGCATTTATAAAATACGATCCAAAGACAAAATGAAGAATATGCCATAAAACCGAAGTACAGACTTGAACAAAATCTATAAAATCGTGAAGGGCACATAAACAAGCATACATACATACATACATATTTACATACATACAAAAGTATGTGGAAATTCAGGGTTTTCATTAATTTTTAGACTGATTGATATAAAAATGTAACAGCTTTGAGATTTAGTTTGTTTTAATACATTAACATCAAATGCTTTTTTTACATCATGGTACATCCAAAGAAAACGATCAAACGATCGCGTTTTAAGGATGCTCTAATCGTCGTGAATGGGTGCCGCATTACATTTAACCTTTGCTTTCCTCCTTTAACGTTACGATATCATCTTTCCACTATCTCTATTGCTCGCCCTCTCTCGCTCTCGCGCGCAATCATGTTGCTAATGAAGCGTCACGCGCGCGCACACACGCACTCACACTTATACATATATAGCGACACCGCTTTTAATCTGCAGCACGCACCTGTTGTAGTTGTAGCTATTGTAGTTGCTGCTGCTGTTGCTGTGCGTAGAAATTGAAATAGGCAAAAAAAAAAAAACAATTTGAAATTGCCTTTGATTTTATTTTATTTTTGTTGCCAAGTGTCTCGGTTTTCAGTCTGTGTGTGTGTGTGTTTGACTGCGTATCAAGTTGATACCGCCGCCTTGCTTCCCCCGCTCTGCTCATTATAGCTGCCCAGACGTCGCTCACTTGACAAATATTAAAACACACACATACATACGCACATATGTGCATATATACATACGCACTGTATATTTATTTTATTTTTTAAGTGACTAATTAAATAATTGTAATATAATGGAAAATTAAAAGGCAAGTATTCCATTACAATACATAAATGATTGGCCTAATTGAAAAATATTCGAGGTGTGCTTATTTTTATTTAATTGCGTATGTTACGTATTTCAATTATCATCAACGCCGCCCTCGTGCGTCGACAACGCTGATATCTGAAGAGGTGGACGGGGGGCGGGGGTATATATAACGGGCCGGCCAGCAACAAAGTTGCGGTTTTTTTATCGCCTCACGCGCGCGCAATTTTGGCAATCCATTTGTTGAATCATACACACACATGAGTATCAAATATTTATGTACATATGTATACATATATGTGTGTGTGTGTGTTTGCATACTATTATGTATAGAAATATCTACATAAGCAATGGAGCAGCAGCCAAGTTTTATTGCGTGGGCGTTTTGCGCTAATAGTTTAACCGATACATATATACATATGTACATACATATGTATATCCAAATGATAGGAAGCAAAAGCAAAAATGCGCGCCTAGCACAAAACAAAAATAAAGAGTGCAAAAGGCGTGCACGCGAGCAATGGCTGCAGTGAGTGTGAGTGCACTCGGCGGCGCTTTGTCGTCAACAAAACAACCAAGAAATACTGTGAGAGAGCGTAGCAAGAGTAGGAGACGAGACCGAGACGAAACGAAACGAGAAGAGACGCGACGCGACGCCCCGAACCTGTGCAGCGAGCGAGTCGCGTGTGCCAGTGCATATGTATGTGTCTGTGCGCTGCAGTTTGTGAATGGAAAGCAGAGAGTCGGAAAGCTTTACGCGCCAAAATTGCAGTTGTGTTTGTGCAATGAGTAAAATAGTAAAGAGTAGTACAATTTGTATGGGCGAGGGAAGCTCAATGTGTTGTTGTTGTTTTTAACTTATTGTTATTATTATGTTATTTTTTTGCCAAGAAGGCAGCGGCGTCAGCAAAAGACATTGAACTCAAACCAAAAGGCAAACGAGCCTGGATAGGCGGCGGCGGCATTTTGCTTGGCTGGTGGGTGGGGGAGGTATGTTGTGGGCGCTTACAGCACGTGGCACGTGGCATGGGCCCAGACATCCTTGAAAAATGGGGTGTTGGCTTCGCAGCCACAAAGATACGATTTAGAGACAGAGAGAAAGAGCGGAAGCGTATTTTGTTGTTGTTTTGGGCGTAGTAGTAACCAAACTGCGCAAGACGTCGGACGCTTGGGGATGTTTCCCCCACAAATATGTGTGAGAGGATGACGCCATGGGCCGCCGGCGGACATAATGAGCCATGAAAGGCCACGCGCCATCACTTGGTAGGCGGCGTAGGAGCAGTGTGGGGGAAGAGGGGGCATTGTAATGCGTAGGCTACAAGGCGCCAACGAAATGTACAAGCGATGGGGGCGAAAATCAATGAAAGCTTTTAGAACCGAAACACCGCCTACCCCTCCCCCTCCTTCTGAGAGCAAAATGAACAAACATAGCCGGCAACTGCGCTGCCGCAACCGCAGTCGCAGTCGCAGCCGCAGCCGCAGTCGCTACTCTTAGCATGTGGGCGACTGTGTGTAGTAATGCGTACCTAAAAAGCTTACTACGTTTGTCGTTGACGTAGGCGATCGATTTTCAGGCTCGTCATCGCACGCCCACAGAGCAGCAGAGGCCGCAGTCGCAGTCGCAGTCGCAGTCGCAGTCGCAGCAGCAGTCGACGCAGCAGAGGCAGCATCGCAGGCCAACACTAGTTGAATGTTGGCGCGCCGCAAAGAAGAGATGATGCAAGACAAACGAAAGAATGAGAGAATGCATCTCTCAAGTGTTGATCTATTTTCAAGTCTGTCTCAGCGAGTGAGAGAAAGAGTTGAGAGTATAACAGAAGCTGTAGCACAGTTAAATACTATGACGACATTTCAGTCGAAAAGTACAGCAACAGCATTAAGGCAAGGTATAACTGTATGACAGTTGAGTGATAGCCTTCAAGTCGCAATGTGAGCTTAAAAAGCTTGAGAAAGCTTAAGCTCAGCATACAACATCGAATCCATCTTTGCGGATGTGGCAAAGATTACAATACTACTACAAGATGTGAAGCGTAATACAAAAAATAGGCATAAGGGCAGCTTGCTTTTCGTAAAATATAGAGCGTTTGAAATTGGCAAGCTTTCGCTCTCACAACTTTGAGAGCGTAAGATGCTAAGTGTATTCTATCTATTCTCTTCTATCCTCTATTGATCAAAAAAGATTGGGAAACGCTGTAAAAGAGCTTTAAGTGTGAACGTTGCGGACTTTACAAGTTACAGAAGTCGTTGCGGATTAGGAGAATATTTGAGGATAGATTTAAAGCAGCAAACCTAACGTATAATGCCCGAGTAGCTTTTTAGGGAGTAGTTTAAATATAGTCTTAGAAAATACAAGCCAAGGTGTTTCATCAGCAATATAATTGAGCTTTAAATTTGAACGTTTGAGGATAGATTCTTAAGCAGCAAACTCTTAGTTCTCACAAGGATGATTAACAGCAGGAGAAGGATATTAATGTTCAAAGAGGTGGTAAGGATGATTTTGAGCATTTCAGCTCGAAAATTACAAACTTAAAAGCTAATATTACCATATAAAGTAAGCTTGAACTCACCAGAATCGGAGGGCGTCTCCAGATGGGTTTCCATCTCGTTGCAGCGGGTGTAGCTGTGATCGCTGATGTGACGCAGGAAGAGGGTTTTGTTGCCATCGAGGGATGCTGTGGAGCCGCAGCTGGAGTCAACCAGGGAGCAGTCACCATCATCCGAGTCACAATCTGAGCTGGTGGCCGGCGGTGAGAGTGTGGCAGCTGTTGTTGCTGCTGCGGCGGCTGCGGCTGCTGCTGTTGCTGCTGCCACTGCTGCTGCCGATTGTTGCGATTGCTGGCTAAGCACATCAAGGACATCGCTCATTTGCGGCTCAATGGCTATGTGATAGGGCAACAGATCAATGCGCTCCTTGCTGGTGTTCTGCAGCTCCCGACTGATGTGATCAATGGCGTCGGCGCTGCTTGTCAGCGAGATGTTGTTGCTGCCCATGACGCAGGCGCGCAGATCGACATTGTGGCGAAACTCGGGTGGCACTAGCTCATCGTAGGCGCTCTGCGGCGTCTCGGGACGCACCAAGGAGATCGCAGATGTGTATGTGTTAGAGCTCGAATTTGAGTTTGAATTTGCTGTCACGTTCAAGGTCAATGTGTTGTTGATAAGGCGCTGCTGCTGCAACTGCTGCTGCTGCTGCTTGTGTTGCACGTTGCTCTTGCGCAGCAAGGAGGCACCCGGGGGTATGTGCTGCTCGGCATTGTTCATGTGATTGCTGCTCTTCATGTTCTTTGTAATTGCATCATATTGTTGCAAGGCGGAGCGGAAGCCGTTCTGCGATGTTGGTATCGCAATTGTTGCTGTTGCCGGCTTGCCGTTGAAAGCATTGCTGCTGATTCTGTTGCTGTTGCTGTTGTTGTTCTTGTTCTCCACCTGCTCCACTTCGTGCTCCTCCTTGCGCTCCTGTTTGATGTTGTGCGTGCTGCCGGTAACAGCAGCGGGTGGAACAGCGCTGCTCTCGCTGTAGCTGGATGCGGCCGAGTTGTTGTTGTCATTGGCATTGGCGCCGCCAGCAATGTTGCCCATGCTGCTGGCCGAGGAGGACCACATGCAGTCCCCGTTGCGTATCTCGGGCTTGATGTCCATATTGAATATGCACAGATCGCCGAGGGGATTCAGGCCGTGCAACGAGCTGGCCGCTATTTTGGCCACATCATCCTCTATGCTGGGCAGCTTGTAGAATATATCGGGTGAATCGGACATGTCCATCAGATCCATGCCCAGTATATCATCGAAGCAGGTTTGCTGTGGCACAAAGGTCATTAGGTCAACGCTATAGTCGTTATTGCCCAGACAACTGGAACGTAGGGTCGCCATTTTAGTGTATTGTGTTTATGTCCTGAGTAGTGTTGTTGTTGTTTGTTGTTGTTGTTGTTTGTTGTTGTAGGGTTGTCGTTGTTTTCAGCACAGCTCGACTGCAAGCGAGAATAAACAAATAAACAATATCAAGAAAATGCATATTGATTAATTTTGTTATTGTTGTTTACAAAAGAAACAAAAGAAATTGCACAAGTGGAAAATGTTTAAAAATATTGAGAATTTTCTTTATTTCTCTTATTTATATAATGCTAATTAACAGTTCAAAACTATTAAATAGTAGTGTGAATTAGCCTTGGATGCTGGGGCCTTCAGCTAGAATTTATATTTAATATCTCTATATATTATTTATTTGTTCTTGTTTATGTTTATTATTTGATTTGAATTTTATTTTATTTAATTTAATTTTTTTTATAGTATTTAATTTTTTATATTATTTTCTTTTATATTATTTTATTTTATATGATTTTATTTTATATTACTTTATTTTACTTTAATTATTTTATTTTATATTATATTATTTTGTTTTATATTATATTATTTTATTTTATTTTATATTATTTTATTTTATTTTATATCATTTTATTTAATATTATTTTATTTTATATTATTTTATTTTATTTTATATTATTTTGTTTTATTTTATATCATTTTATTTAATATTATTTTATTTTATTTTATTTTATTTTATATTATTTTATTTTATTTTATTTTATTTTATATTATATTATTTTGTTTTATATTATTTTATTTTATATTATTTTATTTTATTTTATATTATTTTGTTTTATTTTATATCATTTTATTTAATATTATTTTATTTTATATTATTTTATTTTATTTTATATTATTTTATTTTATTTTATTTTATATTATTTTGTTTTATTTTATATCATTTTATTTAATATTATTTTATTTTATATTATTTTATTTTATTTTATTTTATTTTATTTTATATTATTTTATTTTATTTTATTTTATATTATATTATTTTGTTTTATATTATTTTATTTTATATTATTTTATTTTATTTTATATTATTTTGTTTTATTTTATATCATTTTATTTAATATTATTTTATTTTATATTATTTTATTTTATTTTATATTATTTTATTTTATATTATTTTCTTTTATATTATTTTATTTTATATGATTTTATTTTATATTATTTTATTTTATATTATTTTATTTTATTTTATATTATTTTGTTTTATTTTATATCATTTTATTTAATATTATTTTATTTTATATTATTTTATTTTATATAGTTTTATTTTATTTTATTTACTATTATTTTATTTTATTTACTATTATTTTATTTTATTTACTATTATTTTATTTTATTTACAATTATTTTATTTTATTTTATATTTTTGTTTTCTTTTATATTATATTATATTATATTATATTATATTATATTATATTATATTATATTATGTTATATTATATTATGTTATATTATATTATTTTATATTATATTATTTTATATATTATTTTATTTTATATTATTTTATGTGATAATATTTTATTTTATATTAAGTTGTGCATACATATATGTATACATATATTGTTTATTATTTATATATCATTTAAACTGCCTCGATATATTTGAATTTATTTAAATAAAACTTATAAAAGCCAAACGATTTTATTTAAAAACGCGCAAAACCAAAAAAAAAGTGATTCGGTATGAAAATTAGTCGAACTTTATGCAACGAAAATAGTTTTCATTTCACTTAAGAAAGCATTATTCAGTTTCCCGAACTAACAATTTCGAATTCGATTCGAAATAGCCAAAGGGATGAATATTCTCCTAGATCTCCTATTATTTTGTTTCGACTTGATTCAAAATATAAGTCCAATTGACCGCGAAATATTAAGGAAAAACTAGGTAAAAAAAATTCATCCCTTTCTATGGATGATTTTTTATACAATAAATTTATATTTTTATATTTACCAAATATTAAAATACACAAGAAAAAATATATGTTCATTTATATATTCATACACATATATATCCATCTATATATATTTGTTCATTCATACAGTCATGGACAAAATAATAGAAACGACTTTAAGTGAACTTGAAAGAAAGAAAAAAATGTTCAGTGAATATTATGAAAAATACGAAAGAAAATAATATTATTTTTTCCACGACTGTATATGTACATACAATATCACAATATATTTAAATACTTTTATATTAAGTTTCGCTTTTTTTTTGTGAGTGTATTTTCTTTGATGAGTTCACTTAGTTTCTTTTAGTGTAAGTGCATTAATTTAATTGAAAAGTCTTTTTGAACTATTGGCATTAGGTGCAAATATAACAATTAATAAATAAGCAATACTATATAAAAGCACATATATTATTTTCAAATTCAATTAAAATCTGCATCAATTTGCTTTAATTTTCTATATATGTATATATATTAGAATCACAAATCAACAATCGAAAATGCGACACGATATATATTATTATAAATGATATATAGCATATTATACTCAAATTGAATTCAATTAATTTTTGAAATATGTACTTTAGACCATTAGAAAATCATTTACTATATGTATGTATATTTATAAGTTGTTATATTTTTGTTTTATAAAACTTTAGTTTGACATTTATAACATAATTTATATAAATTTTATTTGTTCTATTTTTGTTTTATATTCAAGAGTTTTCAAATTTTCTGTTATATCTGTCACTTTTGGACCACTTCTTTACGCATTTTCTCAACCGCCATTTTGAAGTCAAAAATAAATATAATAATAAAAAAAACAGTACGAATTAAATTCTTCGAGAAATGTTTGTGCGAGTTGGAAAGAGTTCTTAAACAAATGCACAGAATTGAAATTGAAATTAAATTGATTCCATTTTTGGATTTCAATATTTTTTTTTGGCATTCCAGATGACACATACACATATGCAGACATATTGCGAATAACGGCAAATGGCAAATGCAGCAACTAATCAGCTTTCAATGTGTTTCTTTGCATCTTTGCTTTGTCTATGCTCTAGCCCGCTCTCTCTGTGTGCCGCTTGCTCCATTTTGACAGATCTTTGCTTGCACTTGTGCACACATACAACAACAACAACAATTTGAAACGTCTCAACTTCCATATTCCTTAGAAGTCTACATATATGTACATATGTATATCAGTGTGTGAGTGTGCTGAGTGGCGCCAAGCACAAAACGCGCAATACAACAAAAGCTTTGCATGTGTGCGTTTTGTGTTTGATGCAGCTGTGGGCATTTTTTTGTGCTTTTCTTGTTACTTTTTATTGCGAATTTCTTTTGACTTGTGATTTTTTTTTCTGACTGTTTGGTGTTACTTTTAATTGCAAATTCTATTTGACTTTAAAGTTTTTTATTATTTTTTTTTTAGCTTGTTTTTTTATTATATTTTTTAATGAAAAATACTTGATTATTTGCTTACCTTTTCTGCGCTGGCTGTGTTGTTGTGTATTTAATTAAATTAAATATTTAATCCAATATTTGAGTGCTTTTCAATTGTCGTCACAAAAACAGCAAACAACAAAAAAATATATCTCCACCCGAAAAAAAATATATATGACAGGCGAGCTCGCTGAGAACTCAGAACTCTGACAACAATATATTTAAAAAAAAATATATATAATAATTTAGAATTATTTGACGCGGCACACACACGCACACACAAACACACGCACACGCACATACAAAAACTTTGAGCTTGAGTAAATTTTTGGGCCTTTTTACGACTCCTTTTAAAGCTTCTTCTTTGGTGCTCGCAGCAAATTGCAAATGAAGAGAAGAAGCGGCGGCGGCGGCATCTATTGCGCTCTCACTCCTCCTGCTTTCCTTTTGCACCGGTTGCCTTCACACACATTTGCACACAGTGTTGTTGTTGTAGCAAAGGCAGAAGAGGCAAGGCTTACAAATTGTCTGCGTTTTGTAGCGCGGTATTTGATTTGTTGTTTGATTTCTTTTGTTTCTTTTTCTGTTGTAACTTCACATTCACATTTCCCAATCAAGAATAACTTTTTGGGCTGCCTTTTATTTGAAATAATTTTGGCGGGCGAATGTCTTGAAATATTTGAGTACAAATATTTGTCGCTTTGTTCTTCAAGCTGCGTGTCCGTTATAAGAAAACTTGATTTATTTTTTACACTTGTAATATCTGAATTTTCGACAAGGAATATTGTGTTGGTTTTTTTTTTTTTGAAATTTGTTTTTATGTTTGTTATTTTTGGTAACTGTAATTTGAGTTGTGTGTTTTACTTGTTGTCGTCGTCTATTGGTTTGCCTGGTTAAGGTATTTATTAATTCTTATTATTTTTTTGTTGGGCGGGAAACAGCCAAAATCTACAAAGACGAAGAGCCAACTACGCGTCGCACGTTCGGTTGTGCCTGAGTCACAAGTAAGAGTGGCCCTGCATTATCATCTCATGAGGTGACTACCCGAGTATGAATTGTGGATTGTGTCCGTGGTAGCTACAAACTCGCTTTGAGCGTTGCGCGTGGTGGATTTTGAGAGCACTGCAAAGGCGAGAACTGCCTTTGAGCGCAAATAGTGAGTGTGAGAGCGAGAGTGTGTTGTAGCTGCTTATTGCTTGTGTTGTATATATGTATGTGGTTGTTGCTATTGTTGGCTGGCTTGTTACTAGACTGCGTCATTTTGTGAAATATTTCACATAGAAAAAGCTTTTCCAACTGCACACAGTAACTCAATCTGTATTTCATTAGAAATCGCAACAAAAAGCTATCAAAATAGCTCACGTGCTCTCTCAGCGCCATGGTGCTCTCTGTTTATTTACCTTTTGTTTTTGGTGGCCAGCCGGCCGGTTGCTTGCCGCTGGCCTGTGTGTGTGTGTGTCTGTATGAGTTTTTGAGCGTAAGTAAGCATGAGTATTGTGTTTGTTTTGAGTGGAAACGGCTGTTCAGATTTGTTTACAAAACAAAATGAGTTTTCTACCGATATTGTTGTACCGAAAATAAACAATAACAATTAAGTAAGAAAATGTGCATATGCAAAAGCATGCGCGGCCGATATTCTGCAGTAATTACAAATGTACATTGCTTGCAGGTGTGTTTATACACAAATAGTACATACATGTATGTGTGTGTTTATGCTTGCATAGTTTGCCGCTGTGTGTGTGCGAATGCAAATACTAAAGGTGGCAAAACTAACAGTAATAGCCAGTGCTGCCACTCATCGATTACAGAAACAGGACAGCTCGAACAAAAGAAGCACAGAAACACAGGACAACAATTGAATAAAAGGGACAGCAAACTAGGAGCAATTGTTTTTCTTCTTGCTTTTCATTTTAACAGCAGTCGAAACGGCATTTCTGAGTCCAGTATGTATGTACATACATACTATATACATACATACATACTATGTACATATTCTTGATCAGTATCTATGCTCCGATCCAATCGCTATATCATATTCGTACATAGCTGTCACAGGAACGATGTATCCAAAAACCTTTCCCAACTTTATCTATACCATGGACATTTTGACCAAAGAAAATTGGTATAATTTTATCTTAACTTCAAATCCGATCGGTTACATTACAGGATTGTCATATTATTTGGTATTTATTTACTTGTAATATTGAAGATATATGTATGTTTTACGGTTATATAGGTTGGGTTATATAATTAAATAATTATAATTATTAACAAATACAAATTTTGGTAGATTTAAAGGCATGGGAAATGATCAACTTAAAATCTCAGCTATTTTTCAATTATTTAATTTAATTTTAATTTTTGTTATTGTTTTCTCTTGATGGTACTATCGATATTATCGATATTTTCATTATTTTTAAATAAAAAACCATTAAATTTTGTTGATTAATTAAAATTAATTCCGTTGCTAATTATTTATTTATGTTTTTCATGAAATGTAACTAAGTTCTCGATAATACTACCGATAGCACCGATATTTTCCAACTCTTTTTAATTAAAAACCAATATTAATTAAATGGATATTCCCCTGTTTACTTGTGTATGTGTTTCATGAAATGTTCCTTAGTTTTTAATCGCAAATATAACCAAGTCTCCGATAGTACTTATTATCTATAGTATAGATACTTTTTCATGTGTTCTACTTTATGAAAAACTATTATAATTGTTGATTATACAAATAAAATGCCCTACTATTTACTTCTTTATGTTTCTCATCAAACGCAACTAAGTTTTCGATAGTACTATCGATAGTATCGATGTTTTCAACTATCACCGTCAAAAGCTATGGATTGGGGGCCAGCTCTAGCACACACACACGCATATGTGTGTAATTCAAGCTCCTGCTTTGTACCCTTCATCTACCGCCCGCACTCTCAGCCACAGTTGGCAACTCTAATTTCAGTTTGTCAAGTTGATTGAACTCGTGAACTTTTGTGCGACGCCGACTGAAAGAAAAGCCGCAACTAACAACAACAACTACAGCAACAACAAAGGCAAACAGAAGCAGACGCAGCGCAAAGTGCAAAGAGAGGGAAAAATGAAAGAGAAATATAAGAACAACAACTTTATATGAAACCTACCTCAAGTCTAATTAAATTATGCGCACCAAATGAAGAAAACACACACACACTAGAAAAAACAAAAAAAAACATAAACAAAATATTTAAGGGGGAAACAGAAGCAGATTGCATAGGTGTGGCGGGCGGCGTATGCGGGGGGCACAACTTGTCACCGCGAGCATCGAGCTCATCAGCATATTGACAAATGCTGCAGGTGGCGGGGACGGGTGCGGGGGCGGCTGATGAGCAACAGGAGTCGCACACGATTTGCCAACGTCCTATCAAATTACATTAACAGTTTCAGTTGCACAGGCCGGGCAGCAGCGTGAAGTAAGGGGTAGGAGGTTAGGAGTAGGGGGTAGGATGGCCATACATAATCTCGAGTTGAGCAAACAGCTGTCAAAAACAGGCAGGGGAAGAGAACGCAATACGAAATGCCGCCAGCCGAAGCTTTTACACGCTACCAAACCCTATATCCCTATACCCTTCCTGGCAGCAATATATACTATCATATATTTCATCACAAATTTCGACCGATTGTTCCAATACGATATAGTATGGCTAATAATAATAATAGTATTAAGCTGTATTAAGTAAGTAGGACACCACTGTTTAAAGTTATTATAAAAACAAAAATATGAACACATTTATGAATACGTCACATTGGTACCAATCCATTAATACCAACAAAATCAACATTATCAAAATCTTTTCTAAAACACCTCAAAATGATTATGAATTTAGTAGACTCGACGTGATAAAGTTGATAAGGCTTCGTCCCATTACATGAATCCGACAACCTCCACTAACATTTGTACATTTTGCAATACAAACAATAGTATAACCCTAAAACACATCTTAATTGACTGCCCCGCATTCCAAGCAAACAGACTAAACTCCTTCAAAAACGTAGACCCCATAACACTTATCACCGACCCGACCCAACACTATATATCTAGAATTATTTATTTCCTTAAATTAAGTTATTATTAAATTATTTAATCTAAACACTTTAACTTAACTTTATAGTAATATCACCTGTAAATACTCCTTTGCAACATATATTCTTTATCATACCATCTAGTCTTAAGACATATGTGCATAGCTGAAGGCCTAAGCAGCCAGTGCTATCTTTTCCTAAGTTGGCCATAGTTTTAACTAAGCCCACTAACTATTAAATAAATAAATACATCCATAACTTTAAGATCAAATAATATGTTAACTTTAGTACACATTAAATTTGTACAGGTAGGGCTATAAAAAAAACCAAATTAATAAAAATCATTGATATTTATAATATATTAAAATCCTTTTTACTCCCTGTACCCATAAAATGGGTAAAAAGGGGGTACTAAATCTGTGCAAATGTATGTAACAGGCAGAAGGAGACATCTCCGGCCCTATAAAGTATATATATTCTTGATCAGTATCAAAAGAGATTTCGATTTGGCCATGTCCGTCTGTCTGTCCGTATGTATGAACGCAAGGAACTCAGCAACTAGCAGAGCTAGAGACCAAATTTGGAATGTAGGTTCGTGAATAGCAAGAGAAGGTCAAGTTTATTTTAGATTTGAGATATCTCCCCCCGTTCCCCCGCAATCCGATAAAAACGTTTTTTACCAACATCTTCAAAGATATAGCTTCGGAATTTGGCATGTATATAACTTTGGTCACTGTTAATCTACGGTCCAAATTTCAAGTTTATCGGATAATAAACACGGAAGTTATTCACAAAAGAAGATTCAGTGCTTCAGCGCGGGGGAAGAAGAAGCACAGCCACAACTTAAAATGCCTCGCTTGCACTGGGCTTGAGCTATGCTCGTTTGAGTGCGTCTTTTGTGTATGTGTGTGTTTATGTGTAAGTGAACGTAGATGCGATCGGAAATTTTTGACCTGGGTACAGGGAGTTTAGTAGTCGGGTATACTCGACTATAGCATTCTTACTCATTCTTTAATTCCAAAAGCATTAAAGTCGAGGGAGTTTCTTAAGACAAGGGTATAGTTTTGAAGAAATCGGCCTAGGCTAAGTTGTGGAAGAAATCTTTATCCTGACTAACTGGTAATATTATAATATTACAAAAAAGGTTCAACGAGGATTCATCCTGTAGCAAACCCCAAGGAGAAAACTCGTGTAGTAAGTACATAAATATTTCCGTACATCCCATTAAAATAGTATATATGTATTTAACGCTGAATTAAGGGAGCTCAGTAAATATATTAAAAATATTCCGAAACACTTTTTTCCGATCTTAGTTGCCTTTACAAAACTGTCAGCTAACAACCCATTTTCAGTAGTTCAGACTACACAAACTACATATCCTCAGTTCAAATTTTGGTTTTGTTCAATACACATCAACAAAAAAAAAAAAAATTAAATTTCAGTTTTAATATTTAGTTTTTTCCACGTATACACAGAAAAATGTACTCCGTTATATTTCGTTATATACACGTACAAAAGTTATTTTGTTTAATTAGAATTAAGAAAAAAAGTGCTGACTACGAGTATTTTTCAGTTTTTGTACTTTTATAAGAAAATAAAAAAGCGTACTTTATTAACTACTAATGCATCTAACGCAGGTAAGGTTGGCAGCAAGGATATGGTACAGGATTATGTAATTACTCCTTTCAACTTCAGCCGGCAAGTCCACTAGGGTGTCATACCCGCAACTACCACATTAATCTTCACTTGGACGCATCCAGAGGAGGAATCGATAACTTTCAAATAAATCTAACCAAATGCTATAACTATATACTGCTACATAGACGACTACAAATTGGAGTTCCAACGTTGGTGTGCTTACGGACACTCTATACCTTTTAACCTGGTCAAAACTACTACTACGAGTGTATTAATAGAAAAATTTTGGATTCAATTGGGAAATTCTGGCGATGTTGTGTTCTCTCGGTCAATGTACTCTTTCTGGAAAATAAAAATTTTTTGTGCGAATTATATAAAATGAATCTTTGAAATTTTTGATAGGGGTACCGAAAATATACATCGCAGATATACTACTCTAATCCAGCGAAAGTAGCTCTTCTATATAGGATTGTGTATAGTTATAAAGCTGCTGGTAAGGGCAACTTACGGTCCACTAAGAGAATTGTCCTTAACCCAACACTTGCTGCCAACTAACACTCGGTTATTAATGGCCAAGCTTATAGCCACACTCTTGTTTGGGCCGGAAGTAAAAACTGAAAACTAATGTTTGTTGTATTAATAAATATACTTTTGCTCCAGCGGAATGATCATGTTTAATTTATTTAAAAAGAAAGTCCACAAAAACAACCAATCTCTCCTTTAAAAATACAAAGGATCTTAAAGTTTAAATTCAGGAAATAGTTCTACATTCAATCCTTAGAAACTATTATAGGTCTCACTATTTAAGTAGTATTACAGACGTATCTTCAGCAAAAGAGGTAAGGCCTTAACTATCCTACAGCCTGACTATCTAATAAAATTAGATATATCCTGTACTAACCTCTAAAGAGATTATTCGTACATACATATCCGTACATCCAAATGAAATATATATAATGCTGAATTAAGGGAGCTCATTGAATATCTTTAATATATTCCCAAACACTTTTTTCTGATCTTAGGAAACTGTCAGCTAATCCAAACAAAATAATCCAAAACAAAATAGAATATCAGTTTCAATTTTCGCTTGTTTTTACGTATACGCAATATAAATTAATATCCTCAGTTATATTTCGTTACATATGTATATAAAAGAATTGTGGTGTTCAATTGTTTTTAAGAAAAAGTGCCGACTATTCGAGTATTCCTAAGGTTTTTATACTTTTATAAAAAAATCTTGTTGCAGGTGAGTTTTCAGTAAGGACCTGGTCCCGAATTACGTATTTACTCCTTTCAGAATTTGTCTATGATATTTGACTGATGAAGAAATGGCGACGTCCTCGACCTTGATAATAATACAAAATACAATAATATAATAGTGGAAATGGAAGAATTCAATATTTTGGATGTTATGGTATAAGAAGGATTGGAGAGAGGCAGCGTTGGTTGGCTTTCGGACATATGTATGCTATTTTGGATAATCTGGATGATATTTTGGATGCAATTAGGGAAATTCTGGTGATTGTGTTAGCTTTTAAATAGTTCTTGTTTGGAAAATAACAATTTGGTGTGAACTTGTGTGGCATCCTTAACTTTATTCTATAGTGCGTGGCATATGGGAGGACTTACATGTGCCGCTTAAGAAATTTTCCTGTTTTGAGGAAGGCTCTCTATTGTAGGGCGGACCAGCTGCCGTTGGATATTATGTGTACTTGGTTCTTAGGCACGTGGAAGATATAATGCATATTTTCCTGCACTTACACGAGTATAAATAAAGGTGTATTATTTGGAAAATAATGGTTCGACCCAACACCAGCTCAAGGATATCTTATGCCAACAACCAACCCACAGATGCAACGTGTTCAGGCCACGTTAACCAAACGGCTGACAGATTACATGGCTAACAGCCCTAATGTTCATAAAAGCGTACCGTGCTCTTCTGTTGTCATATAATCATCAGACCCCCCACGCAGTGTCACGAGGCGCCTACAGCTTGTTGCACCAATTATATGCAACATGTTGCCTGCAGGACGTTCATGTTCAGCCTTTCAGGCTATAAATACGAGCTATACAACAAAAACAACAAATACTCAGCTGTGAGCTTCTGTTTTGTAAGTCCACAGCTGCTGTTGCATTGGAATCATTCCTTGAAGCTAATATACATAAGAGCTCCCACACGTAACCTTGTGCGAGGATAAAAGGAATTGCCGTCGAGTGTTTGTCAAATGCAGCAGAGCAGCGCGACTGAAGGTGATGTCCGGAAATAGCTATAAAGCTGTGTCCTCGTGCCTCGTTCATAACCTTTATGTATAAACCTTTTTGTATAAAGGAGCAGACCGGCTTACTGGCTTACTGACTTACTGATTTACTGACTTACTGATTGCCAATTATCGTAAGAACTATAAAGCACAAATGCGTCCAATTATAGCGAAAGTGCACACTGGGACAGGCATATAGAATATTCTACCCATTAGCGCGAAAAGTGTTGTCTGACACTTTTACCAGCTAATCGGCTACAAACTCATTTTCAAAGATTTATACTAAAATTACCCATTTTATGGGTACAGGGAGTACAAATCATTTGATAGATCTTTTGGTAAATTTTGGTAAATCCACCCTCATGGACAGCAAATGGGAATCTCAATGTTGTATGGGGAAAAGGCTATTTTTCTGCCGATCAGCTTCAAACTAATGGGCTAATGGTAACCGAATTTTGAAAATCTTCCTCAAGGGGGGGATAATGGGGGATCACTTTATAGCTCTTCACATCAAGTTTATCTGGAAAATTTACACCCATGGGCGGATAATTGGCGTCCATTTTCAGAGCTTTTCACATCAAGTATATTTTGGAAAATCCACCCCATGGGCTCATATGTAATTGTAGATCACTTTCAGAGCTCTTAATATCAAACATATTTTGGAAAATCTACCCACATGGGCGGATAATGGGAGTCTACTTTCAAAGCTCTTCACATCAAGCATATTTTTGGGAAAATATGATTATGTAAATGAGACAAATTGCATGTTTGACCCACTGTGCAGCGGGGATTACACTTGGCTATTGCAACTTTTCAAAAGCAAGGGGGCGGATAGGGGTATCTCCAGTGTCGCAATGCGCAGTGTCCTTAACAGTTAATTGGCAATTAGATTTGAAGTAGTTGTGCCATTAGCAGCGCATTATCCGAGTAATGCGCCACCCCCGCACCGCCCACAGTGCATGGCAATGATATCGCCACGTGCCGTCCAAGTGTGCATGTGTGGGTGTGTGTATCGCGTAGCTTCTTTGTACCTGTTGCTACAGGAACGGCGAGGGTCCTATTTTTGATGTCCTTCCTAAGCTTATCCAATTAGCTCATTTATTATATGTTAATTTTTTTATATGACTGCAAAGCGCATATCAGCTTCTTTGTGTCAAAGGAACAGCGAGGGTCCTAGTTTTGATACCCCTGCTAAGCCTTTCTAATTAGCTGATTTTATTACATTTTAATTTTTACTCCCTGTACCCATAAAATGGGTAAAAAGGGGGTACTAAATCTGTGCAAATGTATGTAACAAGCAGAAGGAGACATTTCCGACCCTATAAAGTATATATATTCTTGATCAGTATCAAAAGAGATTTCGATTTGGCCATGTCCGTCTGTCTGTCCGTCTGGCCGTCTGTCCGTCTGTCCGTCTGTATGAACGCGTCGATTTTAGCAACTATAAGAGCTAGAGACACCAAATTTGAAATGTAGGTACCTGTATAGCATACGCAGATCAAGTTTGTTTCATATTTCAGATATCTTCCCCCGTTCCCCCGCAAATCGATTAAAACCGTTTTACAGTAACAATTTTCAAGATACAGCTTTTAGATTTGGCATGTACAATACTTTAGTCTGTTTTAATTTACTGTCCAAATTTTAAGTCGATCGGATAATAAACACGGAAGTTATTCACGAAAGAAGATTCAGTAATGCAGCGAGAGGGGGAAGGAGAAGCACAGACACCAATAAAAATGCCTCGCTTGCGCTGTCGCTTTTGCCGCACAGTGTGTGTGTGCGTCTTTGTGTATGTGTGTGAGTATGTGTAAGTGGGCGTAGATGTGATTGAATGTTTTAGACCTGGGTACAGGGAGTTTCGTAGTCGGGTATACTCGACTATAGCATTCTTACTTGTTTTTTATGATATTGTAAAGCATATATCAGCTTCTTTGTGTCAAAGGAACGGCGAGGGTCCTAGTTTTTATACCCTTGCTAAGCCTTTCTAATTAGCTGATTTATTTTTAATATTTTAATTTTATTTTTATGACTTTGCAAAGCGCATATCAGCTTCTTTGTGTCAAAGGAACGGCGAGGGTCCTAGTTTTGATATCTTTGCTAAGCTTATCTAATTAGCTCATTTATTATATGTTAATTTTTTTATATGACTGCAAAGCGCATATCAGCTTCTTTGTGTCAAAGGAACATCGAGGGTCCTAGTTTTGATACCCTTGCTAAGCCTTTCTAATTAGCTGATTTTTTTTATATTTTAATTTTATTTTTAAGATCTTGCAAAGCGCATATCAGCTTCTTTGTGTCAAAGGAACGGCGAGGGTCCTAGTTTTGATACCTTTGCTAAGCTTATCTAATTAGCTGGTTTTTATATCTTTTAATTTTATTTTATTCTTATGACCTCAAGCGTATCTCAATATTTTCACATAAATTGCCAAGCAAGAGATTCACAAATTATTATTTATTAATTTATTCATTATTTTGTAAATTGATCATTTAAAAACAATCAAGAACAGCAAACAAATAAATATAAAAATGTAAGTACCTTCAATTGCCGAAGATTTAATATGATAAAGATGAATGTAATATTTGTATAACCAAAAAAGTCATCCGATTGTTGCTTTGGCAGCTATAAGATATGGTAGTTGAAATTGTATTTAAACAATTTGTTTAAGCTATCTTCATAAAGAATATTTATTTTCATACAATACAATATTTGACCGCTTGTTCTATTTATACTAGGATAGTTGTTCGATTATGATCAAATTTGATCATCTTGTGTACACTATGCCGTTAAATATTATTGAGTTTATTAATGTCAGTCAGATTATAACAGCATTGGCCTCCAGGTTCTCTTATTTTAAAGAAAAATCTATGAGTTTTGGAACCTCTGCTTTACGATCGTAAAGTTTTTTAAGAAACTATTTAGGGATGCAGCTCTGCATTGCATATATCTTTACGGATAGAAAAACATATACTTGTACACATAAAGTACTCCAGACCTGGGGATAGCGTATCCCTTAGTTTTAAGTCAAACACCCTTGGATAGAGCATTCTTACTTCATCTATCTTCATAATTTAATTCAGAATGAATAAATATCCCATGGAATGGAAGAGAGAATCACATACAAAATGACACAATAGGGAAACTCAGTAAAGAGTTTTGACTTATGCCGAAACATTTTGATTTGAACTTAGTAGGCTTTAGCGAAACTTCAACAGCCTGAAAGTTTTCTTGTAGAAGCCATGTACAACACTTATTCAGTTGATTTTTCGGCTTGTAAGGAAGCACATCGGGCCAACAAAATTTAAAAAAATAATTTATTAATTGTTCAACAAAAAAAGTGCAAAAAAGTGAGAAACGTTTTTATGTCTGGTATTTTATTACATAGTTTCGAAACGCTGATAATTCAGGTAAGTTGGCTCAATAATTGAATATGGAAGACAATCCTGATTATTGGCTTCTAACTAGCAGCACTAATTTCTCCTTTCATCCTTTTTTCTCCTCCGTAGCCGATGCCACTTTGCTCCTTTCCTGCTATGATGCATATTTATCATTGGGCCTCATTTTTTTTTATTAAGCCAAAGTACTTATATTGTTTTCATCTCAAAACGCTGCTGAATAATGAAGTCGGGTAAGTCGCCTTAAGAAATTAATATAGAAGACACTGAAGACTGTTGACTTCACTTTACCAGCAGCCCCCTTCATTTTGGTCAATTTGATTTGGAACTTGTCTTGTGCTTGGTCTTTTTAATCGAAGCTACAACTCCTTCAATGATGTTATAAATTCTTCTTTTGCTACTGGACTTCTTCTTATATGGATGGAATTACTTTAAGCCTGCTAATTCCATTGGTAAAGATCTGGACAGCGGTTGAAGAGGCAATTGGTTGCAAATAGAGGATGAACTTTATAATTGGACTTTTGTTAACATGCTTGAATAAGCCTTCGTCTTTGGATTCTTTATTTACTATATTTATCTATGGCTATACTCTCAAATAGCTGATAATGCAGGTAAGTCTACTCAAGAAATTAATATAGATTACACTCCTGACGGTTGACCTCTCTTTACCAATAGCCTCAACACGATTTGGTACCATAAGTCGGATGCAATTCGTCGCCTTCCTCCTTGGATCGAAGCGTCCACCCCATCAATAAAATTCTGAATTCTACTGTATTACTACGAGCAGTGATGGATTAGCTTAGACCTGCGAGCTCTACGTGCTATTCCTCTGCGGTCACGAACGCTATCCATGTTGACATTGCCGTCCAATGTCTACATGGATAGCGTTCGAGACCGCAAAGGGATAGGCCGTGGAATTCGCAGATCGGTCTGATTTCTTCGTTGAATTGTTTTCCCATTGTCTTACTCTCAAAACTCTGATAATTCCGGTAAGTTGGCTTCAGAATTTAATTTAAAAAACATTAATGACCTCTTTAGCAGCATTACTTTCTTATCGTTATTCAACAATTCGTCAATTCGGAGGAATGCTTGGCTTTGATTGGAGTTACACCTTCTGGAAGGATATTTATCATTGAACTTTACATACTTGAAAAACTTTTTTCTGGTATCTTTTTTGTATACTTTTTCATTTCAAATTTTGAGTATACCTCCCCTTTCTTACCCGTAAATCGAAACGGGTAATATTGCTCTAGTTGAGTATACCCAACTACGGGAGACCCTGTTATCAGTTCTATGGTTCGTATGCTCACACATATCAAGCATAAAGCGATTCAGCAGCATTGCACGCAAGCAGGTCATTTCAGGTAGTACGGAAATATGTCTTCAATAATTTCGGTGTTTCGGCAGTTTTCAAAGGTTACCAATAAATAATGTTCCTTAGGAATTTCCTTATAAATAATTTAATGCGATTTTCGGGAGTATGGAGGGGAATATACAACATTTTAAATAAACATGATCTATAGCTTATATAGTCTCCGAGATCAACGCGCTCTTCCAAGCGAACAGACAGGCGATTATACTAGACTTTATCGACTCGGCTATTAAGAATATATAAACTTATAATGCGATGTACATATGTATATTTGCACCGATTTATTACCCCCTTGTACATTTGAATGGGACAGGATATAAAAATAATATAATACGTTTATTAATTTTAATAATCGGGATGCATCGAAGGTGGTATTAAGCAAGTAAAAACAGCTACATATGTACATTTATTCGGTGTGCCGAAGAACGTATTTACCCGTGCAGCAATGTTTATTATATAAAAATTTAATTCCTGACCAATTGTTCCCATAACAGCTCTATAATAATGTGGTCCGATCTTGATATAATTATTGAAACTATAGAAAGTATAAAAACTAAAGAAAAATAAAACTCGCAATTGCTGAATTTGAATATATTTGCATAAACCAAAAAGCTTTTCATACAAAATCTAATTTTTCATCCGATCGTATGGCAGCTATAAGATATAGTAGTTCGATTTGTACCAAATGTGCTCAATCTGTAGAAGACATAATCAAACTTCGATTTGGTGAAACGAAGAAGTTTTAAAGCAACTCAGTTTTCGACTGATTGTTTCTATGGCAGGTATAAGATACAGTGGTCCGAATTTGGTCAAATTTGGTCAGATTGTATAAACTCTCTAGAGACTCGGCTTGAAAAAGTTTGGTTAAGATATATTCATAAGCAAATAAGTTCTTCAATAAAAAACAAGTAAGAATGCTTTAGTCGAGTATACCCGACTACGAAACCCCCTGTACCCAGGTCAAAAATTGCCGATCACATATACGTACACTTACACATACACACACACATACACCAAAGACGCACACACACGAGCGACAGCTCGAGCGCAGCGCAAGCGAGGCATTTTAAGTGGCGGCTGTGCTTCTCCTTCCCCCTCTCGCTGCATTACTGAATCTTCTTTCGTGAATAACTTCCGTGTTTATTATCCGATCGACTTGAAATTTGGACAGTAAATTAAAACAGACTAAAGTATTGTACATGCCAAATACCAAATCTATACCTTGAAAATTGTTACTGTAAAACGGTTTTTATCGAATAGCGGGGAACGGGGGAGATATCTCAAATCTAAAATAAACTTGACCTGCTCCCGCTATACACGAACCTTCATTCCAAATTTGGTGTCTCTAGCTCTTCTAGTTGCTGAGATCCTTGCGTTCATACATACGGACGGACAGACGGACGGACAGACGGACGGACAGACGGACGGACAGACGGACAGACAGACGGACATGGCCAAATCAAAATCTCTTGATACTGATCAAGAATATATATACTTTATAGGGTCGGAGATGTCTCCTTCTGCCTGTTACATACACTTGCACAGATTTAGTACCCCCTTTTTACCCATTTTATGGGTTCAGGGCAGCTATATGTTATAGTGGTCCGATCCGGTCGGTTCCGACATACATATGTACTGCCTACATGAGAAAGACGTATCTGTGTTATGTTTTATTAAGATAGCTCTCTAACTGAGACTAGCATGCATAGAAACAGACGAACATCACTCTATCGACTCGGCTACTGATGCTGATCAAGAATATAGATATGTACATACATACATATGTACATACATACATACATATGTACATACTATGTAGTATAGTATGTACTTTTTGTGGTCGGAAAAATTTCCTTCAATGCGATACACCAAAAAAATCCCAATACCCTCTGCTAGGATATAAGATATTAGTTGTCCCCATTCGGAAACAATATTTTTCCCTCAGCAAATAGCCTACAATATCGTTTTATCTCATTCGTATCATCTGCCGGGAAGAATTCGGGAATTGCAAATGTGCGAAAGGAAAGAGGTGAATAGGAATACATGTACATACATACATACATACATACATATGTACATACATACATGTAAAATCACATATACACATGCACATACATACATATGTATGTACATATGTAGCTGTGTGTATGTATGCGTGCTTTCCATCAACTTGTAGTTGTGTTTATTTATTTTTTCAAAATTCGCTTTCCCATTCGATTTAGTTGATTTTGCATTTGCACTTTCGGCGCGTGCATTTTTTTGTTGTTATGGCCCTTGGCTCTGTCTATGCCTGCCTATTCTTGCTTCGTGTACATTTCGTACACACATGCATGCATACAGCCATACACATGTGTGTGCTTATATTGTACTTTGTTTTGTTTTGACTTCGCATCGAATGCAACGCCAACCGAATAGTATTGCAATAAAACAACAACAATATAAAAAAAGACGCTTCGTCAGGTTGGCGCGCATTTTAACTGTCAATTTTTATTTTCCTTCTGTGCACTTTCTGTTTAGTTTTCGGTCTTGTTGCTGTTGCGCTTTTATATTTCGAGTGTTGTTGTTGTTGTTGCTGTTGTTGGCATTTGCGCAATTATAATTTGCGCGTGTGTAAAATTTGTTGCACGTTCTGCTTGTGGCTGCTTGTTGTTGTTGTTGTAGTTGCGTCTTTTCCCTTTTCCATAGTAGTAAATGCGTCGCCATTGCGGTAAAAAACCAACTGCGTAAATAATGCCAAGTGTGGGCTACACTCAGCGAAGTAAGCTTTTAAACGCGTTGTATTTGTTGGATTTGTGCTTAAATGCAAAATTATCTTATTCTAATGCTAATTCTGAAAAGCCATTAATACCGTGTATTAATTGGTTTCTTTCTTATTTTGTTTACGTTTTGTTTTTGTTTTTCATCGTTTGATCGACAAGTTGAAAGCTCGTTAAGAGCTTGCAAGCGATTGCGCAATTTGTAACGGTGCTACGATAACATTTCGTTACAGTGTGCAATACACAAGAAGTGCAAGAGCTTTTACAGAAAAGGCGCCACCTCGTACATTGTATGTACATACACACATACATATGTACATACATATATACATTAACGTATCGTTTCTCTCGCTTGCCCACTGTGCCTTGTTCTGCCTCTCTCTCTCTCTCTCTCTGTCTTAAGCTATCTGCATATTTAACAGCTTACACGTGCGGCAATATTGTAATCAGGCTCGAGGGGCGTACGTTAAATGTGACGGGAAGGCAGGGAGCATAGAGTTACTTACGTTGATAAGAAGGCGTCGTCGCTGTTGTTATTGTTGTTGTCGTTGTGTTTGGCAGGTGTTGCTGTAATTGCAATTTAAATGCGTCGCACCGGCCGAGACTCAAACGAGAGACAGCTTGTGTGCCATGTCTGCCACATGTGGCAAAAACGTACCAAAACTTTGGAACATTTCTAACAATCTAATCCGAGCGGATGTCCTAACAGTCCGCCCTGTCCCGAGTTTTCTGCTAAGTCTAAGTTGTCGGGTGGAATTCGGCACCCGCGGGATAGTTCGCAATAGGCTCGGTACAAGCGGAATTGGGAAGGAAATGTTTATTCTGATCCCGTTTCCATGTCTAATTCCAACAATGGCTACAAGTACTTCCATATCAGCCGAAGGCCGTAGCGGCCAGTGCTATACTACAAGTTAGGTTAAGTTTTTATAATTGTATCTAACTCTAATGAAATAAATAAAAAAATCCTTTTTTTTTTCGAAATTTAATAGAGTTAGTTTTCTTAAACAAAAAAGAATCAAAACAAGTTACAATAATTAAATTAATTGTATCCCGATTGAAAATGTTTGGACAGTCATCTGATTAAGTTTGATCCCATAGAATATATACCTACGTAGAAATCATTCTTTGAGCATATATTTTTCAATTAAAATATTTGTAAATATTTAATTTGTATGTCTTTGACAGGAACTGTTTTTACTCCCTGTACCCATAAAATGGGTAAAAAGGGGGTATTACATCTGTGCAAATGTATGTAACAGACAGAAGGAGACATCTCCGACCCTATAAAGTATATATATTCTTGATCAGTATCAAAAGAGATTTCGATTTGGCCATGTCCGTCTGTCTGTCCGTCTGTCCGTCTGTCCGTCTGTCCGTCTGTCCGTCTGTCCGTCTGTCCGTATGAACGCGTCGATCTCAGCAACTACAAGAGCTAGAGACACCAAATTTGAAATGTAGGTTCCTGTATACCATACGCAGATCAAGTTTGTTTCATATTTCAGATATCTCCCCCGTTCCCCCGCAAATCGATTAAAACCGTTTTGACATAACAATTTTCAAGATATAGCTTTTAGATTTAGCATGTACAATACTTTAGTCTCTCTTTATATACTGTCCAAATTTCAAGTCGATCGGATAATAAACACGGAAGTTATTCACGAAAGAAGATTCAGTGATGCAGCGAGAGGAGGGAAGAAGAAGCACAGCCACCAATTGAATTGCCTCGCTTGCGCTGTCGCTTTTGCCGCCAGTGTGTCTGTGCGTCTTTGTGTATGTGTGTATGTATGTATGTGCAAGTTGGACGTAGATGTGATTGAATGTTTTAGACCTGGGTACAGGGAGTTACGTAGTCGGGTATACTCGACTATAGCATTCTTACTTGTTTCTTTTAACTTTCACAACCAATTGCGAAATTGCAAACAACAATACATGTGGAGGACCTCTAAGGGTTGCCACTACGTGCAAATATATGGACATACAGTGGCTCACAGCTTATTTCAACCAGCATCTAAAAAAAACTTCAATCAGCTAAAATGACCAAACTAAAAGAGATATCCAAATTATATAAGCGCAGGTCGTTATCCCTATGTTTTAACTTATCAAATATATTTGTATTTATTTTTTCTGTATTTTTGTAATATTTTTAGACAATTTAAAACCAAAGAATCAACTAATTCAACCACCCATCAAATTCAATTCCAAAACTAACTTAATATAAAAGATTTAAGATTTGAATACTTGGTATTTGTGCACCCCTTTTGGTCAACAATCATTTTCGGGTCACATCTGGTGCAATTTTGGTCCACTCCTCAACGAGTGCATTTTTCAGATCATTTTTATGTATGTGTGTACTAGAGATGGCTCTATCGTTGATATCGATTGTTTTATATTCTCTTTACTGTCGATGGTCGATTTATCGATAGTCTCCATTGCGTGGCGAAGCATTTCTTTCTAAGCAGAAGTCTTGCATTTATTTAGATTTCAATTCATATCTTGTTCGATAGCACTATCGATAGTATCGATGTTTTCGACTAGCGCTATCGAAGACAATCAATTATCATCCGTTCTGCCACCGCTAGCGTGTGTCTAGAATATGAATTCATGTACACACAGCCATTATTATGCCATTTTCCAATCGCCCGTTGATAAGCGGAACACACGCAACAATTTTTATGGCGTCCACTTGGCAACATTGTTGTAAACTACGTCGTTTTGGCCAACCGCAATTCGCTATGGGAGTACTTACAAGACAAATCGACGCTTGTAATGTACTTGTCTACAGTACGAACAATCGCTATGATTAAACGTAGGGGCCAGGAATTCCGATTGTCCCGCAAAATGCTTTGCGATAACGTTAAGAATTTACGGAATCGCATCCGAAAATGGGGAAAGGGTATATTGTCGACACTCTTGAAGCCAAAACAATTCCAAATTTGCTACACTTATTGGTATTAAACAAAACTCTTATTATTTTACTGTTAGTTTCGCAACACGTCAGTATTATTAAAAATATTTGCAAAATATGCGGAGTATTCATTTTCTTAAACATAAAAAATGTATGTAAGCGTAACAAATGTAAATTTTTATTTATTTGTAATTTGACTATAAGATAATAAGACTAATTAATCATTAACGTTTGCTAAGTATTTTCTAATTTATTATTATTTTACTATGCAATAATATTAAACTTTTTTTTTGAATAATTTCCATGATCATTTTAGAAATGTCAAATATTATTATTAACGAAGTGTTATAACACTCGTAGAAAACTGTGACTTAGAAGAGTCTATAACTCAACAGCTAATATCTGAAGATCCAGAAACATCTAATAACAATAAAGAACTTAGAAAAAAATTCTGGTAAAAATATAAAAAGGAAATTAATAGATTGCAATTCAGATTTCCTATAAATCAATTTTAATTTAACTCTTTTTTTGAGGAAAATTTAAAAGTTAAAATATTTTTTGTACCAATGTTTATTGAACCCAAACTTAGAAATTAATACTCTCTAAGGAATTGTAAAAATTAATCATAATATATGAAACATTTTCATGAGGAATATGGTACCTTTATCATTCCCAAGTATAAGTACTATCATTCGATTGTTAGTTCAATACAAACGATAGTATCGTGACTATCACGATATAGAGTACAGTCCTGGATACAGGTAGAAAGTATCTTGTGGCCCAGAGAAAGTATCAAATTCAGTGCTCGTGCTTGTTTTCATTTGCATTCCTTGGAATTCACTTGTTGTTGTTTCCGAGTCTGTGATTGTGTTTACACCCCGTACCCATAAAATGGGAAAAAGAGGGTACTAAAACTGAGCAAATGTATGTTTGTAACAGGCTGAAGGAGACATCTCCGACCCTATAAGGTATATACATTCTTGAACAGTTTCAGTACTTTCAATAGTTCCCCCGAGTATCGATAAGAAACGATTTATATGGATCATATTCGGAACGCATAATTCTTGGGTCCCCTTGATCTATTGCGTAAATTTCAAGCTGACTGAATAGTAAAGACAGAAGTTAATCAAGAAAGTAGTTTCAGTATCGCAGAGCGGTAAAGCGGGCAAGCAGCAGCCACTTGAAAAGCTCTGCTTGCTTGCAATGCAGCTGAACTGCTTGACACATACATACTACATACAACGTATGCTTGTGTGTATGTGCTTGGGAAGCTTAGTCCTGGGTGCAGGGTATAGCATAGTCGGGCATACTCGCCTGGGGCGTTCTTACTTGTTTATTTTGCTTTTACATCGGGGAGGCCGACTCAGCTCCTAAACTTTCAAATGTTAGAAAAAGATCGCAGCGACAACTCAGCTTACTTTTTAATTTATTACTCTATGACTCCCACCAATGACTTGGCAGTCTCCTGTTGTTGTTATTATTGCCCTTGGCGCCAGCTGTCGTCGAAGTTGCGTAAAAAACTGCAATAGTAAATTACCGTTTGAAGAGAGCTTTCATAGTTATTTGATGCAGGGCGGCTTCAAAACATACATATGTACATACATACATACGAGTATATATGTATGTACATACATATGTATGTGTGTGCATATTTGTGTATGTATGTACATTTGTATACACATATGTATGTACATATGTGTGTATGTATGCAGGCACAGTGGGCGCCAAAGCTTATTGAATTTCATATTATTAAGCTCAAGTTCAAATGACTTCGAATTTCATTGATCAGAATAATTATTAAAGTTGTTTTTGTATAACGAAGCTTCAAGCAAGCGGATGGGGAACTTCGCTATATATGTACATACATACATACATACATATGTACCTACATATGTACATACATACCTACATACATATATATGTATGTATATAACCCATAGATTGGTTCCGTTAATGCTCTTATTTTTATACATATTTGAGTGCACTTGAGCTTTCCATTTGGAGTGGCTTGCTTTATCAATTGAAAGCAAGTGCGCAGAATAGACGACGATGACACTCGAAATGCAGATGTGCAGCAAATTAGTAAATTTCAAAAGGATTACGCACAAGTGCCGAATGCGAAAGGCAACGTAAGACAAAGAGGAAAAGACAGGCAACAACAATCTGCCTAACACGGGCAAAACAGACCCAAGCACAAGCACAAGCAGCAGTAGGAGCAGCTGCAAAAATAACAATACGCAAAGACAGCGACAAAGACAATGCCGAAGATGCTGGCCCGGCGTGTACAGTCGCGACATACACACAGACACAGATACAGGCAGACAGACATCAGGCAAAAAGGAGACAACAAATGCAGCGTTGAGCTTTATAACGGAATGAACCTGCATTCACACACGTGCACACACACAGACAAAGCACGACGCACGCTCAGCAATTTTGTTGTTTGCTGACGTTTTCGAGCAGTCAGCGCCATCAACCAAGAAAGTGTACTCAAAACAAAAACCAAGTCTCGCTCACTCTCTCAGCAAGAAGCTTTTAGCGAGCAAAAAACATTTTGCCTTTTCGTTTTGACTCTGGCCCGAAGAAGCGTCGCGACGTTGCCGGCGTTTTTAGACACGTTTTGTTCTAGATTGGTCCTTGCCGGCATTTCACAGTGTGAAATATGTACATATGTATATATGTACGTATTTATGTACATACATATGTATGCCATGCACTGTCAGTGTGTGTGAGTCGCCGAATTTCACCAAGAATTGAAACAGTATATGCAATTAACTAATTATAGACCTCATAGGCCAAAGTTGAACCATTGCGAAAATCGTGATATGTGTACGGTACCAAGCCACAAAATTGAGAGCGCGACATTGAGAGAAAGAGAGAGGAGAGAGAGAGAGAGAGTGGCCGACGAATACACCACACTGTGGTGAGCACGGAGTGTGAGCAATTGAGTGGCATGGCAAACGAGTGAGCAGCATTTTGAGTGAAACGAAAAGTAGCTTGGCAGCATTGTTGCGGCAACATGTTGCCAACCAAACAATATTAAACACAATAGGATAGAATCCCTAATTTGATGATAGGGTGAGCGAGGGTAACGGTGTGGGGCAGAGTTACTGACCATTAGTTGTTATTCTGTTGTTTTCGAAATTGCATTAAAGATTTAAAGGTGTCTGAGCAGTGCGTGAGCAGGTTGAGGCCGCACCTTTTTTACTTACACACACACACACACACACATACACAGTTATCCTTATGGCTTATCCTTTTTCTTATTCTTTTTGCTTTGGGGCCTGTCTGTGAATTTGGCACAAATATTCGAATGAGCAAGCAAAAGAGCAAGGGCGGCCGCTTAGGGGCGTGGCGGGTGGTCGGGTGGTTGGTGGGTTATTGGGGGTGTGGATGGTGGGGGGTGGTGGTGCCTGGGGAGTAGGTGTCTCGCGTTGCGTGCTGTCTGCGACCTTCAAAAGCATAATGAAACCCGAGCAACAGCAACAACAACAAGGCCCCAAACAAACTTGCCAGACAACAAAAAGGAAAAGGACATTCAACTTGCTCAGCCCTCAGCGGTGGGGGGAGTGAGGGGGGATATTTACACAGACATGTGCGCACCGCAATGTTGGTTGTGGGAGGTGGTTAAGGGGTGGGGGAGCATACTACTGCGCAATCAAGAAAATCTGCAAAGACTTCGTCCTTCATCATTCGGCACTCGTCCTTGCTGGCGTCGCCTACGTCTTTTTTTTATATATTTATTTTCGTGAAGGTCACACGAAACACAAACAGTGGCGTATCCTTGCTCTTGGCTCCTCTTCCTGACGCTGCATCCTGATTGGGGCCATAACACAGTCTGGGCTGACGCTGCCAGGACTCGGCCCGGAACCGGCACCGGGACTGGGAAAAGGCATCCAGACAGCTCCATCTCCAGCTCCAGCAGCAGCTCCATTAACCCGCCAGGCTCAAGGACACAGCTGCGGACAATTGCCCAAGCCATATAATTCGAGGAAATTTTACGCAAGGACTTGCTATTACATTTTTTCTCCGAATTGCAACATTTTCCGAAATTATGTCAATATTTATAAGCTATATATTAAATATAAGTACCCTAAGCTGGCTAAATATCCTTGCTGAGGGTATTCTTCTTTCGTTTCCACACTCAGCGAATATTTACATATTTATCTGAATAAATATATATATATATATATTTGAATGAACTCTTTGATCTTATCGAATCTGATCTGATATACGAGTGTATAGTACTTTATAGATGTCCTTTGCCTGTTACACAATTTGCACAGTCTTGAGAACCCCTTTACAAATTTTATAGGTATACAAACCAGGGAAAAAATGTACCAATTTTCTAAAGAAACTAATCATAATGAAAGGGAATTTATATGTGAACAGGTTAGGACGGCTATATTCGGAGTGCCGAAGCTATATACCCTAGCAGGAACCAAATTTTATACAAAACTTAATTTTTGACTGATTGCTGCTATTTGAGCCATGTGGTCCGTTTTTGATCAGATTATAGGAAATTATTTCAAGTATTATAAAACTCTCACTTCTTTTGAATGTAATACAAAAAGTTGTTCTTACAAAACTCATTTTTCACCCGATCGTATGGCAGCTATGTGATATAGTAGTCCGATTTTGACCAAATTTGATCAGATTGTATAAACTCTCTAGAGACTTTGTTTGGGTGAGTTTGGTGAGGATATCTTTATAAACAAAAATGTTTTTCATACAAATACATAGTTGTCCACTGATCATTTCTATGGCAGCTATATGTTATAGTGGTCCGATCCGGCCGGTTCCGACATATGTACTGCCTGCAGCAAAAAGAAGAGTCTGTGCCAAGTTTCATTACGATAGCTCAACTGAGAGACTAGTTCGCATAGAAACAGACGGACATCGCTATATCGACTCGGCTATTCATGCTGATTCAGAATATATATGAAAAAGAAAAGGACTACACATGAAGTATCCTTGTTGCAAGGATTACGTATTGACTGTAGTGATTTTATATATTTTCTTATAGTTATAGTTCTTAATAATAAAACTTATTTTTACGATCTTTTTGTTTTTTCCATAAAAATTCAACTTTGTAAATATCAGTTTTCGCTCAGGAATGAAAATTATCCCTTGGGCTCTATATTTCGATGAAAAACAACAACAATTTGTGAACAACTTTTCGCTCAGGAATAAAAATGATGTCTTGACGAAAAAGTAAGGATAATTTCTTGAGTTTGATATTTAGTTTAAAAATAAAATGTATTTTTGCAGTTTTATTAAATTAATTTTTATTATTATGTATTATTTAAAGTAGTTTAATTTGTATAAATTATTATTCAAGAAATAATACATAAAAACTAATTTGTATATTAATATAATATATTATAATAATATTATAATATATTATAATTATATTATATTTTTAAAATAATATAATAATAATATTAATTTAGTTATAATCAATAATTAACATTAAAATAGGCCAAACGAAAAATGCACATACTATAATTATTGACCATGAAGAACAATTGTTAATTAAAGTTTCTTATAATATTTAATCGAATTTTGTTACTATTTTTTGAATTTTTTATTTATTTTTTGAATTTTTTATTTATTTTTATTTATTTTTATTTATTTATTAATATTGAGAAATCAGTTTACACAACTTAAACTAACAAGCGATTTTATTTATAATTACATATAATTATTTACCATGAAGAATAATAATTAAAGTTTCTTATAATATTCAATCGAATTTTGTTACTATTTTTTGAATTTTTTATTTATTTTTTATTTATTTATTAATATTGATAGTCCAGTTGACAAAACTTAAAATAACAAGCGATTTTCCTGGCTGCAAGAGGTAGCCGAAGACCTCTCATTACAATGTTCTAAATATATATGTTCAGGAATTTCTTATTTAATACTGTATTTTTTGTGTGGGATATAATCTATGTTTTTGAAAGTTTGCTATAGTGTAGCAGTTACTTAATTTCTTAAACTTACCCAACATTTCGACAACAGTTCTTCTAACGCTCCCTGATAAAGACTTTAATGTGAACCAAGTCTTATTTTTCTTTGCCTACATTGTTAACGACAACTAAGTAATCCCCCGGTCCTTGCCAAAACATGGTTCGTGAACAGAATCACTGAATTTTAAGGATACCTCTCAATGTTCCATGCAGCCCAATACTGGAAAGCATTCATTATATCTTTAATGTGCCTAAGAACCAAGTACATATAATATCCAACGGCAGCTGGTCCGCCCTACAATAGAAAAACTTCCTCAACGGGAAAATTTCTTAAGCGGCACATGTAAGACCTCCCATATGCCACGTACTGTAGAATAAAGTTAAGGATGCCACACAAGTTCACTAAAAATTTTTATTTTCCAAACAAGAACTATTTTAAAGCTAACACAATCACCAGAATTTGCCCAATTGCATCCAAAATATTATCCAGATTATCCAATTATTCAATTATAACATAAATATGTCCGAAAGCCAACCAACGCTGCCTCTCTCCAATCCTTCTTATACCATAACTTCCAAAACATAAAATTCTTCCATTTCCACTATTATATTATTGTATTTTGTATTATTATCAAGGTCGAGGACGTCGCCATTTCTTCATCAGTCAAATATCATAGACAAGTTGACCGACTTGTTCTGAAATGAGTAAATACGTAAATGAGCGATCCAGGACCAAGTCCTTGCTGAAACTCACCTGCAACAAGATTTCTTTTTTATAAAAGTAGAAAAACCTTAAGAATACTCGTATAGTCGGCACTTTTTCTTAAAAATAATTGAACAAACCAATTCCTTTAGTGTATGTAACGAAATAGAAATATAACTGAGATTATTCATTTTATTTGCGTGTATGTAAAGAAAAAACGAAAATTGAAACTGAAAGTATTTTTTTTTTGTAGATGTGTTTTGAGCGAAACCAAAAATTTAACTGAGAATATATAGTTTCTGTAGTCTAAACTACTGAGAATGGGTTGTAAGCTGACAGTTTTCTTAAGGCAACTAAGTTCGAAAAAAAGTGTGGGTTTATATTAAGGTTATTTAAGGAGCTCCCTTAATTCAGTATTATATACATTCCATTTCATTTTACGGGTATGTATTTACGAATTTTCTCCTTGGGGCTTGATACAGGGATATATCCTCGTTGAGTATTAGCTATAGGATAGTTCAGGCCTTACCCCTTTTGCTGAAGATGCGTCTACTTAAATAGTATGAGACCTATAATAGTTTCTAAGGATTGAATGAAGAACTATTTCCTGAATTTAAACTTTAAGATCCTTTGTATTTTTAAAGGAGAGATTGGTTGTTCTTGTGGACTTTCTTGCTTTGATAAAGAAAAATGAATGTTTTAAAAAGCAAAAGTATGTTTATTAATACAACAAATATTAGTTTTCAGTTTCTACTTCTGGCCCAAACAAGAGTGTGGCTATAAGATACGACTTGGCCATTAATAACCGAGTGTTAGTTGGCAGCAAGCGTTGGGTTAAGGATAATTCTCTTAGGAAAAACCTGTATCTTCCACATTTTTAAGGCTATAGTCACCAAATTTGACATACATACTACATACATACATACAGAAATTCCTGACAGATCTGCATAAAAAATTTGTTGCGACCTCCACTCTCTCCCCCGCACATCGACATATGATATCCCCAAAACAGGTTTTTCCCATGGGCATATCTCCTACAGTTTCATAGCTAGAGTCACTTAATTTGGCATACACACTAATGTTGACCCTCTGGACAAAACTGCATAAAAAAATTTTTGACCCCGCCACTCCCTCCCCTACAAATGAGGAAAATCTTTATCTCCCACACCTGTACAGGTAGAGTCATTAAATTTGGCATACAGACTACTGTTTCCGAACCCACAAATAAGCAAATTATACCGGACTGGGAACAGAGTATTCTGCTGTCGGATACGTCCGACTGCAACGTTCTTACTTGTTTTAAAAAATTCTATTCATTAATTAAAAAGTTGTTGCTTATTTAGTCATTTACTCAAAGTAACATTTCACCATTATATTATGGTCACACTATCGCTCCAATTGTTAATCAGGAATCAGGAATTGTTTAGTCCAACACCCTTTATAAGGCTTTTGTGACAACTAAACCTTTTTATATCTACTTTACACCACCACACGGGGGATTTCTTCTTAAGTCTAATAGAATTGTATCCATTTACTGTGACCTTGCTTTAGTACTTTTGCTTAACCACTTTTGGTATTTTTTCTTCGGTTAAGCTTTCCCTTTTAAGTGACCTATGGGAAATTTCTGGCCAAACCCAGCTGTGAACAGGGCCCAGCTTGCCGGCCTGGTATATAATGAGATTTCCCACTCTACCATTATTCTTATCCTTTCCTTCATCCTTCTTTGCTTGAGTTGGGGCTTACTAAAACTTCTCCCATCGGGTACAGCCCAATTTCAAATGTATATTTCTTTAATTTTGAAGACCTTAATTATCATTGTTTTTTATACTTTTCTATCCTATTTACCAATAAAGCTACCGAAAATTTATAAGTTCCTTTATTTTCACAACAAAATCTTATAAGCTAGAAAATTTTCAAAAGTAAGTATTAATAAATCAACTTCATCTATTATTATTATCATTAGAGCATTAGTCAATTAATATAATTTTTAATTTATCTTTTCAAAAGTATGTATTTAGGAAGTATTTTTTTATTTTTGTAAATAGGGGTCGCAATGAAAAGTGATACAAAAACCTTGCACAATTTAAATTGAGTTTGAGATAAAGATTGAAAAGAAAATAAGCTGAAGTGGATGGATAGCAGGAATGGAAACACATATAATATAAACTCAAATTAAACATTATATAATGTTTATTATGTTGAAAGCAGTTTATTTTAATAGAATATAAACTTCAATTAAGCCATACATAATGTTTATTATGTTGAAAGCGCTTTTTGTAGAATGCAGGTTCTCAAATCTAGCTTTTACCTCTAAAAACTGACTGACATTTTTCACCATAATTTTCCAGCTTTCCGGAAGGACAAATTAAATTCTCCGAAGCTGTTGCTGTCCCAATTAGACTGGCAAATAAAATTCTCCGAAGCTGTTGCTGTCGTTATTAAACCGGCACAGAATATCTTTGAATCCATGCAGTTAATTATAAAGTATAAAATATAATAAATATATATATAAAATAAAATAATATATAATAGATAATAACATTGTAGTAAATGTTGTAAATAATGTAAATAATAATAATTTAATTGAAAATAAAGCAACTTCAGCTAAAGGCCCTAGTAGTCCTGTTAACTCATAGTCTTTACTTTAAGTTAGCATTATATTTATAAATAAAATAAATGAATTATAATTTTGAATTCAGGGCAGCAATGCTTGCACTCGTAGATAAATAAAATCTTCAATCAAAACATTTGAATTTTTATACTATGTTCCCGAAGGGATATATTGGGTTTTGCGAAATGTCCGTCTGTCCGTCTGGCCGTCTGTCCGTATGAACGCAATTTCTTTGCCTTTATCTTTGAGCCAGAGCAACCAAACTTGGTACACCTGTTAATGTATACCGTCAATTTATGAAGTGTCGAGATCGACCACCCACCGCCACCCCCTCCCCCGCAATTTGTGGAAAACCTGTATCTTCCCTATTTTTAAAGCTATAGTGACCAAATTTGGCATACAGACTAATGTTGAGATTCCCGACAGATCTGCATCAAACAAATTTTGACCCCCCCCACCCCCCCAAATCGGCATATGATATCCCCAAAACACGTTTTTCAAGGGGTATATCTCTACAGTTTCCAAATTTGGCATACAGACTAATGTTGAGATTCCCGACAGATCTGCATCAAACAAATTTTGACCCCCCACCCCCTCCCCCACAAAGGAGCAAAATCTATATCTCCCACACCTGTGCAGTTTTTTTCGCGTCTCTTTCTGAACACACAAATAACCAAATTATATAGGACTGGGAACATAGTATTCTGCAGTCGGGTGCGTCCGACTGCAACGTTCTTACTTGTTTTGTTATTGTCTCAGGCAGAATTCGATATTAACTGATGCCCTCCTGGATTTCAACTTGCCACACGCTTCTTTCAACTGGGCTTGCCTAATTCAGGCGATTACGGTGCCACACACACACACACACACGCACACACACAATGGCTTCACATTGCACTTGAGGTATACAAGTTGAAATTAAAGCAACAACAACGACAACAACAATGAAAAGTGCTCGAAAAGTGGCGCACAAGTGCCCAGGCAAAGGACCCACTCGAAATGCTAAGAGGGCACCACTGCCGGCGGCGTTTGGAAAATCTGCACCACACACCACACACAACACACGCAACAACAACAACAACAACAATACCAGCAAGCTAGATTGCTGCACACGCGCTTGGTCGACTTTGAAATACCTGTACATGGAATACGAATACAATTTTGTATTTTTTTAAAAATTTTTTTGCTAAATTAAATGTAATCTACAAATGAAGTCTTAATAATGGAATACAATAGATCTCGGAAAATGCATAATAAATATATTATAATAAAATAAAAAATTTTATTTTTTATTTTTAATTTTTTTGAAGTTTAAAAAAAGAATTTATTTTTATTTTTTAAATTCATATATACCTTTTGAGAGGCCATAGCCATTGCATTTTGAGTATAGTACAGTCATGTAGAATACAAATAGTATATTTAGAAATTATAAATTAAGGAATTCACTGGGATTCGAGCCCGTGTCAGGAGTTATCACTCCTCGGATGGCACAGTGATAAAATTATAATCAAAATCAAAAACTAAGCAATAACAAAAACAACATGCACAAAATATTATGTTTTAATTTTGAATTCCTTTAATTTAAAAACTAAAGTAAGTTCTATTTAAATAAATTTAAATACAAATTTATGTATTTCAAATTATATATTAATGGATGAAATGTAATTATAGAACAGTTATAGAAAGTATTTTTATAAAATACAAAATTTTCCGAACTGCATATGAATTTATTTTCTACCAGTAATACCTATAATTCCCAATTCTAATTCAAGTGTTATTCACTTGAGCAAAAACGTGACAATTTAGTAATTTGTTCGATATCGAGATTAACAGAACTGCGATAAACGATCTCTGAAAAGTTTTCCCTTTGAGGGCAGTTGTAGAATGTTATCTATTTGAATATAACTTTAAAAAGCAAAAGGGATTAATATTTCATGGCAAAACAAAATCGAGAATAATTCGGGATGATAAGTACTCAGAGACCTTAACCGTTGGTTCGGAGCCTAGTTACAAGCCCTGAATGTATACTCAGATGTTCATATCATTATCCAATGAACGACATTTCAGCATAATTTTATTTAATTTAATACATTCCGAGACTGAGTCGTCTAAGCTACCCTTTATCAGGAAGGAATGCATTCCATTTTTGTCACACCAAGATTTTTCAAATCCCTTTCGGTATATTCTTGTTCTGTCTTTCTATGCAAAACTTGGTACAAAACAGACTGACTCGAACTATATATTATATCTTCTAGTTTTTGAATGAAAAATCTTTCTATTCAAAGAGACTAATTGATAAGATTTTAGTTAAGATCAGGGTAGCATATTGTAAGGCTGTTCGGCACCCCATTATGAAAGAACTTTGCTTTCAAGGTAAATATTAGACATTTTAATATAACTTTCTTGTAAAGGTCAGTATTACATAAAGCTGGGATACACATTTCTCAGGCCTGTTTCCATATCGGATAGTTTATCATTCCTTAAGGTTTTTGGTTTTGTATTACCGTGTGAAAGTTGGGTTCGAATAGCTTTGCCTTTTATGCCTCCTTACCAGATATGCATTGTTTATTTTATATGTTTGGAATTCAGAATAGCTTATATTAGTTTTGATTATCATCGGAATCGAAAATCAGAACGGACTCGTCTATGAAGTCTCTGAAATGTTATTAATTTAAAAAAATCAATAAAAAAACTAATTATTTAGTGATTATAGCAATAGACTCTAAAAGGTGCTCTGGTAGAACATCAGATTTACAATTGCGTAGGTACACTTAGAAAAATAAATGCCATACAATTCAGAAAATCGAACTATAATAAAGGTAAGCCAAAATCAATGAAATAGATTTCTTAAATCCCTACTAAAGTATGGATTCTAGGGTATTTAGTTTTCTGAGTGTTGTAGCCCGTTCTGGGCTCGTGGTATAACAACAACAGCAACAAGCGCAAAATGAGGAAAATAGAAGAAAAAACGACCCCACGCCCCGAAATGTTGGTTGGTTGAGCTCCGATGGATCTGTTGGCATACCTTGGTTTCTGGGACTGAATCTGGGACCGGTACTTGATTGCTTGTCGTTGAACGTCCTCGTCAAAGTTGCACTTGAGGCTATCTGTGGAAAATCATTAAGCACACACACGCACACACACACACACACACACACACATAACGTGCCGATAAGCATGAAAATCAGCCCTGCTGTCAGGTCTCCCTCCCTCTTACACTTTCTTTCCTCCATTTGACTCGCTAGATTTTAGATTTTCCCTAAAATCTTTACTCCATTTCCACAATTTTCCTTTGCTTACGCTGCATTGATAATTTTCTCTTTCCAATACCCTATAATCATAAAATGTTTGAAAAAGTGCATGTATTTAAAAATGTTAAGGATTGTTTTTTATTTCTTTACTCAAACTGATGGCCAGAAATGTTTTCAAGTTCAAAGTTCCTTTTATTTTGTACTACATCTTTCATGCACAACTGCAACATAATTTATGCTTTCTTATGCATGATTTCTTCCTTATGCTGGCACAAATTAAAGAAAAGTACCTTACCTGAAATGTCGCTCAACTTTTGTGTACCAATCGAATTCAGGAAAAGGATTCTTCGATTGGTTGCTTGACATGATTACTGGATATTTGATGGTCGAGCACTCCCGGCCAGAGCATACTTTTGAGTACTTGTTATTAGTTGAAGTCTTTTTCATTTTTGGCCCAAAGTCACGCATTTTGCGTACAATTTCCGCCGGTTTATCTGTGAGGAGAAAGAGCCGTGACCTTTTCTGCGCCAGCTCCGACCAAAATATCTATATATATATTTATATGCCCCATCTTATGTGTATATCCGTACATACTCCCGATATTTTTGGCCACCCTTAGAACTATTTTACAACAAATTTAGAATGCAGTTTGTTGGCACGACGACATCTCGACTTGTTTTAAATTTAGCCCACCTGGGGATCGCTGTCATGTTATTTGGTTATTTGGGTGCCTCTAAATGCTACAACTGGCAATCAAAGAGTGCGAACAAGACAGACTAAAAGCCGACGAAAGATACAAGATAGATAGATAGATAGATAGATAGAGAGAGAGAGAGCTTGCTCATACTTAAACTGATCCCCATGGATCGTATCTATGCTCTTAAATGCCTGTGACAGTTTCAACGAGGGCGACATCCACTAAGTATCTATCACACAACCAAAATAAACTTATTAAAAACTTTCAGATTTTTCATAATATAGCGTTTCGCCAGCTGCATTAGAAATGTTTTATTCAGTTTCATCATTAAATCGGAACTTTCACACAATAGATCAAAATTAATTTCATTTTATTGGTCAAAGGAAGGATATAGTACACACTATATTTACCCTGGATTCGTATGCGAACACATACTATCATTAACTCTAATTTGTCTTCCATTACCTTAAATATAATACAGTATAAACAGGCATTTTGTCAAGATCTATAACGATTCGGAATCAAATGTAATCGGAAATGGGAACAGGCGGGATTGTATATTATGTCTATAACTAATGATGACTAACTGATAATTAATCATCGCAATTTTTCACAGTTCGTTCCATTTATGACGAAATACGGGATTTTAGAATATTCCACCCACACGTTTTGAAAATTTGGGGAAAACTGTGCTATCAAACTTTTTTGTATATCATCCGGTCGGGCTTACACCCTATCAAGATTTATATTAAGATTAAGTTTCATTTGTATTTATCTTAATAAGTTTACATTTAAGTGGTTTATAAAGATAACAGATAGATTAAATGCATATAAAACCAAAAAAAGCTAAGATCTATACAAAAATAGTCATATCTCACTAATTTTGGAAACTCTGCCCTACCTCCTCTGGAGGTCAAGGTGAAATTGGTCGAGTTTTGTTTTCTATCCCAATGGCAGCTCGATTACTGGGAAACTCGTACATAACTGTACTGAGAGCACTATAAATATAAGAAGGGAATTCCACATATTTAACAAGGAAGAATCTTATGAAATAGACGAGTAAGTTTTTACCCAACCATGTATACACCCAGAAAAATAAATGCCCTAAAATAACCTCATTCATTTTTTTAATTTAACAAATAGATTTCTTAGGCTTAGAAATTATTTCTACTAAATATAAATTATTTCTGGCTTTCAGGGGACCTTTATTATAATATATTCTGTATTTTCTGTATTCTAATGCATATATTTTTCTTAGTGTAGGGCATAACAATCCAGTATAAATGTTAACAACGATTAGTTTAATTAAATTATATCATAACTGCATTTGACCTCCATGGGTACTTGATGTCCAAGTTCTTTGGCCCAGCATTGACTTACCTCCATGATCACTTATCATCACTTAATTGGCGGCTTCTAGTTGGGGTACAATCTACATTTAAAAGCTGACAAACTCTTTTTTCTAAAAAAGTAGAAGTGATCACATAATACTCATAGTTTCATAGTTTGCCTCGGATAAGATTGCCGGCCTTTGCTGTGTTCAAAGTTGAATATGTTCCAGCAATAATTGCTCAGTTCAGATGGGGCTTATATCATAAAACAGAAAAACTAAAGTAACGATAAGCATTATTATTAGCAGCCCATGTTAGAACTTTCGAAGAAAAACGGAAATTATAATACTTATAGCAAAAATTATCGACATCGACATTTAAATAATGCTGAGACTTTTTCTATATAATACTTATACGATAAGAAAATGATGGGTTTGAAAAAAATGCATTCCAGAGTTTATTGCCCGGTAAATACTGTAAGTACTGGCAATAGAATGGGGATCGAAAAAAACTTCCGATCGGGATACATTTTTAAAGAATGGATTCCAAACATTCCGCCGGTAATAAATTGTCTCTAAAATTCCAAAACTTCTTCCGGAAAGTCTTAATTTACTAACATTAAATCAGAAGAATAGTGTTAGTCAAAGGTTACAAAGAAATCGAGCGGGATTGGACAAAAAAACCCCATAAAGGACAATTTTTCAATTCCAATCCCATCTCTAACAGAAAGTAACTGTTCGTTAGGAGAAGTGGGACGAGAATCGCCAAATCACCGCACCATTAATCTCTAAAATTGTTCACATATGAAGGGACTCAGTAGACTCCGCACAACCCCCCTCCGTTGGAACAGGTGTGCTATGCGTATCTCTTGATTAGTTAGTGGGTATCTTTAGCATAGGCGAGTAGTAGTATCTCGGGGAGAAATCTTATCAAATGTCGTAGACTTAAGTGTTGTAGTATAATACATTTAAAATACAAACTAACTCGACTAATTTACTATCACTTTTTAGTGGCGTTGACTATTTCGAAGGTCGCTGCGTATCGCCCCGAAAGTCGGGTCTACTTTTGTATATAAATATATGTCTGTATATGTAGTTGCTATATGAGCACATATATGCTCGTAGTTATATATGTATATATATATATATATATATATATATATATTTGACTGTATAGTTCTTAGTTCCTATGTGTATATACTTATCAATCAAGGTCTGCATCGCGCGATTCTGCAAATATGCGTTGTTAATCTCTTACTTTAGAAACATATATTTATACAAACATACGTACAATATGTATGTATATATGCGTTGGTTGTTTTATTTTAAAATTTCAACAACAACAACAACTATTAGGAATCTCAGGCGGATTTTTATTTGATTTTGGTTTTTTTTTTATATACACTTTTTAGTGAAATTTTGATACGCATTTCGCACTATTTCCACGTCGGTCTTTAATTATATTAATAATGTTAGCGTTGATAATAAAAACAACAATAAATTGCTGGCCACGACGAAGGCCAATACTAAAGACCATATCCATTTGGTGAATGCGCAACTTGTGCCTTCAGAACTCTGGTGAAATTTGTGTATATATAGATATAGATATAGATATATGTAGTATGTGCACAAGTATGTTATAAATTATACAGTCAGCTAATCCTTAGCTAGAGCTATAGGTATAGCTTTCAATGATGCCATTCAGCAACGATCTTAAGTAGCCAAGTATATGGCTTAGATATCATATAGATAGAGAGATTAGTTGAAGTGGTACTTAAAAACTACTCGTAGTTCTGCAATTCCAAAGACAAAATTTAAGTATGATTCCACGCAATTATTGAACCAGACTTAATTTTTTCTTAGATTAGGCAGTTCTTGTAAATATAGTTTCAGTTTAATCTAAGAAAAAGACAATTATTATTATTAATTTACAACTTTAATCGAATGAGAGTTTAGAAATTGTGTATTGAACACAATTGAAATTAATAGCATCTACTTTGCAATTATCCGTTTATATAACAGATATAAGCAGAACTAATTAGCTGACATTTTATATAAACATAAAAAATCCAACTAATTCTTTATAGATAAACGAAATCTTTTAAAATTTAGGCTTCACCGTCTCCAAAAGACTTAAAATATTATATTAGAAGAGAATGAACTGGGAATGAAACACAAACTTTTGTTGTAATCGTCAGCAAAATCCATAAAAAATGTAATCAGATTTCAGGAAAAAAAATACATTTTCGGGGTGCCGAAGATTTAATACGCTGGCAGAGAATGTTAACCACATATCTCCCATATCATCCATTATAAAAACACACCCAATCGAACTTTGTTTATGTTCCAAGCAAGCTGAAAAAATCTGGTTAGAATTGCCCTATTTTAAAATAATGGCCTTAAGAAAAATCGGATAAAAAGGATTTGTTACTTGAAAAACTTTTTTTTTTTGTATTCCAAGCTGAAACTTTCAACCAAACTCTGCAATTATGAGTTTCGCTTAAATGTCGGATTATTATAACTACCAGTTTTTCTATATCAGCATGAAAAATCGGATGAAATTGGTTTTTGTATGAAAAACTTTTTAGTTTTCACAGTTTTAATATACTTTATATAGTGTGATTAAACTTGCCATAGGAACAATTAGTCGAGAATTGAGGAAGTAATTGATAACGGAGATTTATATAAAGAAATTTACTCAGTCAAGATCGGAAGAACCAAAACAGTCTGGTAACAATATAAACAATCAAAAAAGAGAGTAATTTGATTAGGAACTCTGGAAGGGTATCAAGTCTTCGGCTCCCGAAGATAGCCTTTCTTGCTTGATTGGAATTTTGACAGATGCACGCAATTTGTTTTCGCCCAAGAAATGTGTATCGTCTAACAAGCGCTTAAGCGGAGAACCTAACAAGAGTTTAGGTATTGTTTGGGCCAGCCTTATAAGGCACATGACGTACCCATAGTTCCAGAGCCACGAAAGAGACAAAAACAAAGACCAAAACGAAACTGCTAATTAGTGAGCAAAGAATTTGCATGCAAAAAAATAAAACTAGAGAATAAAAAAGGGAATAGAAAAATATAGCAATATGCTAAAGGCGACGTTTAGAAGTTAATTAAGTAAATTGGTAGAACAAAAGCCGCAAATATTGCGTTGTGAAAGAGGGTGGCAGGGACGGTTGGGGTGTTAGGGAGCGCTGGGAGAATGGGAGAGCACCCAATGGGGGGCGTCAGCGGCAGCAACCGTCCAGCTGGCTGATGGCCACATAAATGCCAGAATATGCCAATAAGTTCGCACAACATTTTAATATTTCCAATTCCCAATGGAGGCGAAAGATTAATGAATGTGGCGAACCCCGAAACAAAGTTGATTTGCCAGCGAAGAATCTTGGCATGAGAAATGAGAATCGGACTCGCACTCAGACTCAAAGATACAGATACACAGCAATAAAGATACTCAGCACTCCATGGGACATGGATGATGAAGCTATGCATAATTGAGGCACATGCGGAGCGATGATAGAAGGATAGATACAAACGAAGAGACTGCCAAAGATCGAGATCATCTTCGGCTTTGAAGACCCTACACCCTGACAACAAACTGGGTCGCGTTCACCGGGCAACGGGAAGCCTACGAATCATAGAGCAAAACACAAAGCCCAACAAAACAAACAATAAAGCGGAGCTAGCTTAGAAAGGTAGAACAAAAATACAAGAAAAGAATTATAACACTACACAACAGGATTCGGATGTAAAACTGAAAAATATGCACGAGTAGCGTGTATAAGAAATGCTTCATCTTCTCGAGATGATCAAAATATATCCTCAGAAAAATAAATACACTACATTGCAGAAATTTGCCATTATTTCGTAGCCAAAGACAGCTTGCCTTATGTTTTTTCCCCCGCATTTTAGAAGCATATTTCTTAAATTCGATCATTTTTTCTACTAAAAAGATATTATTTCTTGTAATTTTTTTTAATTCTATGACATTTATTGCCTTTTTATAAGAAGTGTAAGTCTGTGGTCCTATTCAGTTTTTTTTTTATTATTTATTATATTGAGAGCTTAGCTAATGTTAGTAACTAGCTGGACAACTGTTGAAGTCAATTAAAATACATTATAGTAAGCCAAGTGGTATACAGTCTAAGTCTGGAAAAACGTTAAAGAACCTTAATAAAACCCTCTGATTTCCTAATTGTGAGAAAGTTGCTATTCTTGACAGACAATAATAAATCACATGAACCACCGATATTGCATAAGTATTTCAATCGGTTGGTTGAGCGTCATTTTGGATTGAATTACAAACTCTGCTCCAAATTTATAGAGTTTTTTTTAAAAAAGTCTTACATTTTTCTATTATTATTATTTATTATTATTTTATTATTATTATTTTCTGAAGTATTTCAAAAATTACAACCGATTGTCTTCAGACTTTAATTGAATTCTTATACAAAATAATGCAAAGACGCATATTATTTTTTTTAAAAATATTTTCTGACTTGGAAAAATTTGAAATCACAAGCACAATAAAATAGCTCGGTTTATTCTTCTCCTGTTATAATAACTCGATTCTTTTTACTCCCTGTACCAATAAAATGGGTAAAAAGGGGATATTACATCAGTATCAAAAGAGATTTCGATTTGGCCATGTCCGTCTGTCTGTCCGTCTGACCGTCTGTCCGTCTGACCGTATTAACGCGACGATCTCAGCAACTATAAGAGCTAGAGACACCAAATTTGAAATGTAGGTTCCTGTATACCATATACAGATCAAGTTTGTTTCATATTTTAGATATCTCCCCTTGTCCCCCGCAAATCGATAAAAACCGTTTTACAGGAACAATTTTCAAGATATAGCTTTTAGATGTGGCATGTACAATACTTTAGTCTCTCAATCTACTGTCCAAATTTCAAATTTCGATCGGATAATAAACACGGAAGTTATTCCCGAAAGAAGATTCAGTGCTGCAGCGAAGGGAAGAAGAAGCACAGCCCAGTAAGTGTACGAAGATGCGATCGGAAACTTTTGACCTGGGTACATGGAGTTTTGTAGTCGGGTATACTCGACTAAAGCATTCTTACTTGTTTAAATTTCTGTTTAGTGTTTTTCCTTTCAATTGAACATTGTAAGAAATATGTTTGTCCGAATTTGGAAACTGGGTTCAATGGGTTTAATTGAATTTGAAAGGGTGTAAGTAATAAATGAGTTTAATCAATTAGTTTTGTACAGACTCGTAAATTTTTGGATGTTTCAAGCTCTTATCATTTTAGAAAACAAGTATTTTTAATTTTACTAATTTTTTTTTCGATTTAGATCATTAAAACCTTCAAATAATGATAACAAATACAATAAGAAATCCAGAAAAACTAAAAGCAGGAAACGAGCTACGAATTAAAAATCTGCATAAATAAATATTTTGTCTTTTAGGGAACAAATGTTTACCGAATTTTGTCAGCCAGTGTAATTAAGCTTGTACATAAGTATGTACACATGTATGTATGTATATATGTATGTATGGGTAAGTATTTTTGAACCTTCTCTATGGGCTGGCGAAATAAAGAACGCCATTCAAATAAAAATATTACATGGTTGACCCTGAAACGCAACGCTGAGCGTATTCCAAACGGGCTTGCACAGTGGCACAAAAACGGTTTCAAATGCCTGCCGACAATGCAGTTTTGAAAGCTGAAAGATCGAAGTAAGATATCTTAATACAATGGATGTCAAACCAGCGATGTATAAGTCAGTGAAAAATTGGTTTCATTTGTTCTATAATAAATACATAAAATTGTTAGACAACTTAGTTGAATGGTTTAAGTTTTAAGTTTAAGTTATTTCACTTCTTAATAAAAAATATACTTTATGGGGATTAAGAATTTTGCAAATACAAAACGTTCGTTCCTCATGAATCTCTATTATTTTTCGTACAATTGTCAATCCAAACTTTTTTTCACCGATTTAAAAATTAACTCCTAGGCCAGAAAATTGGTGAAAACTGTGTTAGATTGGCCTGAAACTCATTTTTAAAGTTCTTTACACAAACACTGCGTGAGGCCTTGAACTTATTAGATCTACAAACTTATATTCGAAGATCTTCTTAAAAAATCATTAGGAGTGTGGCTCACCGAACTTAAAATATTTTCTCCCATGGGCTTAAAATTGCTGGAAAACTAGGCCGCGCCTATAAAAGTGTACCGGCTAAATGTAAGAAGGTGATTTCCACATGACAAAGGAACATATTTTAGAAAGAGATATAGTTTGATAGTAATAAAATAATTATATGTTGATTTGGTAATTTGTTTATTCAAAAATGGTGTGTTCACCAATAAGACCGTTGAAATATCATCAACTCATTGCCTAATATTAGTACACTTTAGATAGAAATCCTGGTGAAACTCAGCAGGAAAAGTGGTATTTTAGAAGGCCCTGAGCTAACACGATAAAATTATCGATAGTGCAATCGATTGTTTATACTCTGTTTAAAAAAAGAAAGAAAAAAGAGCTTATAGTTTTTTTCTCAACACCCTTGAAGCCAAAGTGATCAAAACAAAGATTTATAAAGTGTCGAGATCAAAGGGACTGAAAACAGAGTATTGTGCAGTGGGTAACTTTCGATTTGCTTACAGCTGTAATACGGAGTGACTCTCACTTTCAAAGCGTTTGTTGGAATGTATGGAATGTGTTATATAGACATTCAGCCCACTGTGCGACAATTCACACGTTTTATCCAACGATCGTCAGTCGCGCCGATCAATTGCCACGGCCATTGTTCGCGTTGATCTTGTTGCCGTGCTGGATTTGCCGGTGGTCCCTCCGGTTCGCAGCCCTTCACATAATGCCAGAAAAAAGCTTTGATCATTTTGAATTTTTTTTTCTTATTTTTTTTTGGCAGCTGCCCATGACAAGTGTATGAAAATAGCCAGAAACGGAGCCAGATCCAGAGCCAGAGACAGAGCTGATCGGATTTGTCGCGTGTGCCAATGGCGCGTTCAATATTGGTAGATTGGTTGTTAGATTGGCCGATTGGAGTGGCCCATGCGCGCCTGAGAGGTTGTTGAGGCTGTTAATTTTTGTTGTTAATTCACCAGGGGCGGCTCGGTGGGCCGGGGGTAACTGGCAATAACCTGAAGCTGTTAGCTGAGCTTGATGATCCCACAACTTGTACGGCACATTCCTTCGATTTGACAAATTCTCAACTTGTTGCTGGCTAATTCATTGGATTCGTCATCCGTGTATTTTAAATTAAAATCAAATTTACATCTATTCAGAGTTAGAATACACGTCTGCTATCCGGAACGTAGTGATGTACGAGAACTACATCGTCAATTTAATATTGACATGGGGCCTCGAGAATACTATATCGCGTACTATCATCACCTTACAAATGTTTGCCAGATATTGAAGATTGCTAAAGATCTTGATTAAATTTAAGACAGGAACGACTTGATTCAGTGTCGATTTTATTTTGTATTTCTGATCAAATTATATAGCTTATTTTCGATTGTGTAATAAATAAACATTATTAACATTATGTCATAATAAAACATGCAATAAATATGTGTGTATTGAAAATATTTATGCACGTATTGTGGCCATTTATGTAAATTAATTTATGTAAATTCTTTTAGACATTTCTCTTCTTTAAATTAATTATTTTATTATAATGGTCTTATATTTTAAGCGACAGCACTCTTTGTCGGCCAAATCATAAATAAATAAATAAAGTTAATTTTTAACTCCTCACATGCATGTGAATTGGCGTTCACAAAAAGTCCGGTGGATTCGGATTAAAGAGCTCGAAATATTATCTATACTATTTATAAAACTCTTCAACCTGACTGACTTGACTGACTGATTGGTGACACACGGACAGCCCAAACGGTAGAAGCTAGAAACATGCAATTTTTATAGTAGCTTCCTTTTATACTGTAGATGGTCACTCTGAATTATTACAAATATTTTCGGAAGTATTTGCAAAATGCATTTGAAAATGGTTTGAAAGTCTCGGTATGCTCCAACTGTTGCATAACAATGTGAAAGTGCAGAAGAGATCGAAAAATCTCTCTCTTGAATCGTTCTCTTGGCTTTAAAACTAATAAGTGCGACTGAAATCGCCATACTGCTTATGTCTCTCAGTCTTTTGTTTATCCTTTGCTCTTGATCTACGGTAGATGGCGCTGCTGGCCATCATTGTTGTGCAAAAATCGTGGATTTTGTAAATATTAACCATTTAACTTTATTAATTAATTGTATTGCTTTTTAGTTAAAAGAATGTAAATGCCGCTCAACATTATTATCGATCTAATGATCGATTATCGATTAATGTGGCGGCCGGCTGATATTTATGCAAGCAGAATGTGATTAATGTGGAGTCGCGCTTTTATTAAACAATGAAAATAGTTGTATTCAAATTTTTCAAAAAACTATTTAGGAACGTCTACCCCGCAGGTGGGCAAATTGTGGTGCGCTATTTTTAATTATTTCTTACGATTGACGAATGTAGTCAAATTGAACCTAATCCATTTTAATCTAAATATTTCGCCGGGCAACGCTGGTGTTTTACCAGCTAGTACTCTATATACTTTCGAATTCACAATAATTTGACATATCTGGTCTGTCTCAGGCCGTAAGGGCACCACTCATAGAAACCACGTATAGTAATCGATGAATTTAACGATTTAAGACCTTAAACGTACAAATATTCACTTTGGCATTTAATGAATGAATTGTTTTGCACATGGAAGCGCAAATTAATCTACAGTCGAAATTCCCTATAACGAATTTGCATGGGTTCCAAAAATATTTGTACACCTAGGGCAACCAAATTTGGAGTATTGCTATATATCCCCGTCTGATAAAGATTTGATAGAAATACTAAAAATTAAATATATTTAAATTCAAACAAAGTAAAATAAAAGCTAAGGAGAATAAATATCATAACGGGTATAGGTCCTTTAGCATTATTTCTTGAGCTTTATATTTTGCTCTAAGAACAAAACTTATTTTTCAGTTTTTTTTGTATAAATCATTTTTATTTATTTAGCTTAATTTATGGCACTAAAAATAATATAAGTATACTATTTGATTTTAATTGTTCGTTCAGAAAAGGAAAATTGTTTCTGGAGCTTTATATTTTGATTAAATACTAGCTACATTATTATTTGGTGAACTTTTTTTTATTTTATTTTAACAATTTGCTCTGAAAATAAAACTATTTTTCGTTAAAAATACAACTTTATTCTAAATTTTTTCAAGATATTCATTATGGTATTCAAAATAAAAGATTCTGAAAATCACTAAACCATTTCATAATTTTTTAAATGTACAAAAATACCAAGAAAATTTTGAAAAATATCAAAACGTTTTGTAAATCATTATTTTGTTAAGAGAAACAAGTAAGAATGCTATAGTCGAGTATACCCGACTACGAAACTCCCTGAACCCAGGTCTAAAACATCCAATCACATCTAAGTCCACTTACCCATACACACACACATACACAAAGACGCACGCACACAGGCGGCAAAAGTGGCTGTGCTTCTTCTTCCCCCTCTCGCTGCATTACTGAATCTTCTATCGTGAATAACTTCCGTGTTTATTATCCGATCGACTTGAAATTTGGACAGTAGATTAAGAGAGACTAAAGTATTGTACATGCCAAATCTTAAAGCTATATCTTGAAAATTGTTACTGTAAAACGGTTTTAATCGATTTGCGGGGAACGGGGGCAGATATTTGAAATTGGAAACAAACTTGATCTGCGTATGGTATACAGGAACCTACATTTCAAATTTGGTGTCTCTAGCTTTTATAGTTGCTGAGATCGACGCGTTCATCCGGACAGACGGACAGACGGACAGACGGACGGACGGACAGACGGACAGACGGACAGACACACGGACATGGCCAAATCAAAATCTCTTTTGATACTGATCAAGAATATATATACTTTATAGGGTCGGAGATGTCTCCTTCTGCCTGTTACATACTTTTGCACAAATCCAATACCCCTTATACCCATTTTATGGGTACAGGGAGTAAAAACGTTGTGGTATTTTTTGCTTATTAAACAAGTAAGAATGCTATAGTCGAGTATACCCGACTACGAAACTCCCTGTACCCAGGTCTAAAACATTCAATCACATCTACGTCCACTTACACATACACACACACATACACAAAGACGCACGCACGCAGGCGGCAAAAGCGACAGCGCAAGCGAGGCATTTTAATTGGTGTCTGTGCTTCTCCTTCCCCCTCGCTGCATTACTGAATCTTCTTTCGTCATAACTTCCGTGTTTATTATTCGATCGACTTGAAATTTGGACAGTAAATTAAGAGAGACTAAAGTATTGTACATGCCAAATCTAAAAGCTATATCTTTAAAATTGTTACTGTAAAACGGTTTTTATCGATTTGCGGGGAACGGGGGAAGATATCTGAAATATGAAACAAACTTGATCTGCGTATGGTATACAGGAACCTACATTCCAAATTTGGTGTCTCTAGCTCTTGTAGTTGCTGAGATCGACGCGTTCATAAATACGGACGGACAGACGGACAGACGGACAGACAGACGGACATGGCCAAATCGAAATCTCTTTTAATACTGATCAAGAATATATATACTTTATAGGGTCGGAGATGTCTCCTTCTGTCTGTTACATACATTTGCACAGATGTAATACCCCCTTTTTACCCATTTTATGGGTACAGGGTCAGTAGACTAAGACGGGGGTTTCAGTAATATTGATATAAACATAAAATAAAACTTCCTGAAAAATGTATAATATGATTTGTAATGTATATATAGAGACATTCGATATAGAGAGTTTCCACTGTACATAGTATATAGTATATCGAGTATGGAAATAAAAATAAAATGCGATAAAATTGCGCAAAATGCTTTGCCACCCGGCTACATCTTTTGTTTCTGATTCTGTTTCTGTTTCTGTTTCTGATTCTGATTCTGATTTTGCTTCAACTTCAGCTTCTGTCTTTGCCTCTTCTTCTGGACCCCGCTCCAACGCTTCCAGCGTTGCGGCGGCGCGTGGGAAAAAAGCAACCACAAAGCTGTTGGCGTTGAACGAACTAGATAAAAGTCAGAGGCCCAGGCAGAGACCGAATAGTGAATACCCTACACACTGCCAAGACCTAAGGTGGTTAAGGGCTAAGGATTGAGAATCACAACAATAGAATGTACACAAGATGCGTAAAATTTGAAGAACTTTAGAAAGGTTGGGTGTACAATGAAAGTAGATTTTAGAAATTGGTAGAAAACTGAAATGGTATAAGTTTAGTAACTTAATCTTAAGAATTGTATGGGAAATCGGAAAGACACATTTCAGGTTCAAATATTTCAAAATATGTTCTTAGTTGATAGAGTAAAGGAAAAACCACAGTTGCTCAAAGAAAACTTTGGAATGACCGAAAAATAAATACATATGAGTTGACTTACATCCAAATCAAAATTTGCGATAATGGACAAAAGTAAGATAAATTTCGAGCTGTACATTGGTATACCCTTGTATACCCTTGCAGAGGGTCTTATAATTTTATTACGAAATATGTAACGCATTGAAGGAAACGTTTCTGATCCCACAAAGTATTTATATAGTACATATATTCTTGATCAGAAGTCGATTAAATGTATTAATTTTTTTCTTTCAATTATTAAGGTATCCTTACCAAACCTACACTATATTAGTTTCATTATGCTTAATACTATCTAACCAGGTTTCACCAGAGTCGAAACTCTATATCACTTGCTTCAAAATCTATTGAAAAATTGGTCGTAATTGTTGGTTTTTGGCTTGGTTTTTTTTTTTTCAAGATATCGAAAGTAAACTCAGCAAATCTAAGTTTTTCCATTCTCTTCAGATGTTGATTAAGTTTTATCAAAATCTTATAGCTGCCATAGGAACTATCGGGTTTGATAATGCAGATATTTGCTCCAAACTCAGAAATTCTGAACTGTATCATACCTTATATCTTCTTTTAATTTAATAAAAATCGGACCACTCTATACCTGCCTAAGGACACTTTGTATGGAAAATATTGCTTAATTTGAAATAAATCTATCGAACCAAAGTTCGAACCAACACCTGGGCTCAAGGATATCTTATGCCAACAACCAACTCATAGATGAAACGTGCTCGAGCCACGTTAACCAAACGGCTGACAGATTACATGGCTAACAGCCCTAATGTTCATAAAAGCGTACCGTGCTCTTCTGTTGTCATATAATCATCAGACCCCCCACGCAGTGTCACGGGGCACCTTGGCAGCTTGTTGCACCAATTATATGCAACAGGCAACACGTTGCAGGATTCCTCAGCAACGTTCAAGGCTTTGAGGCTATAAATACGAGGTATACAACAAAAACAACAAATACTCAGCTGTATGCTTCTGTTTTATAAGTCCACAGGTGCTCTTTCAAAGGAATTATTTTTTAAGCTGTATAAGAGCCCCCACACGTAACCTTCGGCAAGGATAAAAAGTAGGTCCTTTGAGTATATGTCAAGTGCAGCTTAGCAGCGAGAAAAAATTGAAATAAATAGTTATGAAGTTGTCAAAGCAAGGTCCTGTTCATAATGCGCTGTTAATACTGCGCACCTGCTAACTTATACATCTACAAGTGTATACATGTACATATAATATAATTTTACCTAATTGGATCCGATTAGCATTACTCTGTCATAAAAAAACTTGCCAAGGGTAGAAAAATAAGTTGTTATTTTATAAACTGTACCCAAAACATGGGGAAAAATCTGTGGAAATGTATGTAACAGGAGAAGGAGACATCTCCGACCCCATAAAGTATATATATATTTGAGCGTCAATAGCTGAGTCGATCTGACCTTGTCCATCTGTGTGTCTGTCCGTCCCGATGAACGTTTGGGATGTAGGTTCCTGTATACCACATGCAGCACCTCCACAAGTCGCTTTATAGGGATCATTTGAGGGATATAGCCTTTGGATTTGGCATGTACAATACATGGGTCACTCTTAATCTACTGTGCCAATTTCAAGTCAATCACACACAGAAGTTATTCAAGAAACAAGATTCAGTACAGTAGAGCGGTATTTGTGTATGTTTAAGTGTACGAAGATGTGCTTGGAAATGTAAGACCTGGGTACAGGGCGTCTTGTAGTCGGGCAAACTCATGATATCGCAACCAAGCTGAACAATTGTTCATTTTGGAATGCTCTTAAGATGCTGACAAATTTTGATCAAAATTAGTTTATATTTTGTATAATATCTTTCTTGCTTATACAGAAATTTCAACAAAACTCAGCAAAAGCGAATTTTAAATAAGTATTTATATACTTTGCGTATACTTGATCCAAATCGGATGACTATATTTTATAGCTGCCGTAGGAGCAATCGGTTTAAAATTGATCTGTAGTACTATTGCCAGTAATATTGCCACAAAGAATTAAAGACTAGCGTGGCTATAATATTGAATTTTCATTAAAAAATATTATAATCAAGAACATGATTTGTTAGTTCAAATCTGCTACTGCTTAAGTACATGCTTCTAGAGACTGTACTATTCAGCATTTGTTTTTATAAACGACTAGCTGGTAAAACGCCAGCGTTGCCCGTCGAAATATTGAGATTCAAAAGCATTGTGTTCAATTTGACTACATTCGTCAATCGTAAGAAATACACGAAATTAACGCACCACGATTTTCCCACCTGCGGGATAGACGTTCCTAAATAGTTGAGTTACATGCTTAATGATTTTTTGAAAATGTCTAATACAATTATTTCCATTGGTAAGACTTGGTACTAACAAATATTAACCGACCGCCACATTAATCGAAATCGATCATTATATTGATGCGAATGTGAATAGTGATGTTAATTTGTAGTATTCACATTCTATTAACTAAAAGGCATAATAATAAATAAATATTGTTGAATGATTAAAGATAACTAAATCGTGGTTTCACAAAAATATATGACTTCAGCAGCAGCGCACCATCAAGCGAAGACCGTGAGCAAACCATAAACAAAAGGCTGAGAGACATAAGCAATATGTCTATTTCAGTCGCACATATTAGTATTAAGGCCGAGAGAGCGGTTCAAGAGAGACATTTCTTATCTCTTTTGCACTTTCACTTTGTTGGGTTTCTAGCTTCCACCGTTTGGGCTGCCCGAGAGTCAGTCAGTCAGTCAATCAGGACGAACTCTTTTATATATGTATATAGATGAGCCAACTTTGATATATAATATTGTTTTCATACCATATTTGTACTCATAATATCTATATCCATATCGCAATGTGGAAGTTGATTACGTGTTTTGAGTTTTGCCCACTAAACAAAAATATTGGCGCGTGAAAATTGAAAAGCTTGAGCTGATTCTTTGTCTTACAAAATTCCTCGATTCTCATATTCAGTTCTTGGGAGCTTGTTGTTGTCCATTGTGTACACACAAAACACAAAGTTGTGTGTAACTTAAAACTGAGTATTTGCATAAATCATGATATGTAATGCATAATTTGCTGATAGCGATACATATTGAAAAGGCGGTGCAGCGGGGCTATTTGTATGGGAAGAGGTATAGGATTATTAAGGTCATTGGCACAAGACATACTTTTAATAAATTAAATATGTGGCATTAATTATATGTGTGTATTTCTAGGTGAGCACGAAACCAATTCGTGATGTGCAATAGATACATATAAAAAGTGTCAGCAATATAATTAGCTTTCAATGACAGTCTACCAGGACTGCAAATACTAGAGAGGAATACAATATCTTGCAGCTAATACCATATCTTGGGAACTTGTTTAACAGTTGGTCTTTTGTTGTATAAAGATTGGTTGCGGTGCCGTCTTTGGGGTTATTGAACTTAGAACTTGATTTGTTTATTTATTTAATCTATTTATTAGCAATATTAGATTTATTAGCTAGCTGATGTCGCCTTTGGTTGGCATTCGATTATTGAATTATTTATATTACAGCAGCTTGTGTTGCCTGGCGTTGTTCGGGTCACCAAATAAAAGCCCTGAGAGTGACCGTTCTCCGAACCGATTAATAAAATGACAATCTGATGAAAATTTAAATTTCACCATTTTACTATTACCTCTAATCCATCACAAATTTATAATAGATAGTAACTGGTTGTATTAATAACTATTGAAATATATTTATTACAATGTTAACCTTTTCTAAATATACTCGAGATATCGATACCTAGACATTGTATTCGAAATTTAACTTGTAATATTTTGTACATTTGATAATTGTAAATAATATTAAAATACCTTACAAATTATTTTAAAATTTAGCCAACCATACATTAAATAATTTTCTATTTTTAAATTTTTTAACCACAGATTAGTTGCTTTCATTTTTCACAGCGAGAAAATAAACAATATGTACATACAATTTGTAATAAAATGTGTTCATACTTTCATAATTTATATTATTTTTAAATAAGAATTTGAAAAACTAAAAGTTATATAATAATTTTTTTTTAAATTGTTCCCAAATTCTCTATGAAAAGGTCAAAATTACAACTTGAGTTTTATTTTTGATCATTATCATCATCATTATCTTATGAGTTATATTTTTTGCTAAAAATAATGATTATTGGTTGAGATGTAAAATAATAATCAAAATGTATCATTAAGGGTACATTTTTTTATTTATTTAAATTTAAAATATCAATATTTTATAATTTTTAAAATAAAACATATTGATTACAGTCCCTGGTAAAAAGGCAGACAGTACATACCCTAGGATATAAATACTTTGAGTATATATTAAATTTATATATCAAATACATTCAAGACATGTTGCTTATTTTTAACAGCCCCTTTTGGGTCGCACATTTCCGATTTTTAAATATTTATTTAATTATTTATTTGATAACTCTTAACAAACTAAAGAATCTTACCTGTCGACAACCTCATCATTAATAGGCAATAAATTTCTTGTGAAGTCTTTTACTTATAAAGTTTTTTCTTCTTGTGTGTAAACCAAAATAAAGAAGATAAACATTGGTTTGATCCGTGAATTGAACCGCGGACAACATTTTCAGCCATAATAGGCTTTCAAATTTGAGGAAAATGTTTATTCCTATCTGGCAGAAAAACAATGATACGACTCTTAAGGAAATTAAACGGGAATGTTCCAGCAGAAGGAGCTCAACGAGTATATATCCTATGCAAGGAATAAAATACCAAGTTCGGACATATTTAGAGATGTATACATTCTATTGAAAAATATATATAATATAATGCTGAATTAAATGAGCTCAGTAAAGATATTTCATATTTTCCCAGACACTTTTTGTTGATCTTAGTTGCCTTAACAAAACAGTCAGCAACTGTAGTTCAGACTACAGAACCTACATATTCTCAGTCCAACATTTGGTTTCGTTCAAAACATATCTAAAAAAAATAAAATAAGAAATTAAATAAAATTACAGTTTTAATTTTTGGCAAAATGTAAAGTTTATGTTCTCAGTTAATTTCTCGACATCAACAAAAAAAAATTTGTATATTTGTTTGTTTATCCTTAAGAAGAAAAGTGCCGACTACAAGTATTTTTAAGTTTTTTTTCTACTTTTATAAAAAAAAGCAAAATAAGCGTGACTACTAATTAAAACACTAAGGGTGAGTTGACAGCAAGGATGTGGCCCAGACGTACTAACGCATTTACTCCTTGCAGAATAAGTCGGCTGGTTCATTAACGTGGAGCTACTCATGATCACACACCAATCTGACGGATGTAGAATGGGCAGCTTTCAGATCAACACACAATACTATAGCAGTGGTATAGACTGGATTATTAGAGTTGTTTGAATTTATGCTTTAAATATTTTGGATGCAATTGGGAAATTCTGGTGATGATAGCTTGATGCGATGGAGGTCCGCAGTATAATTTAATTGGATAACAAAAAATTGTTGGTGCGAGTTATATATTTATATTTTATATATTATATCTTTAAAATCATTGTCTCAAAGGCCAGATAATAAAATGATTTTATATATAATATTACTTGCAGCTATTTGTTTTAGTAATCTTATCTGTATCCGATAGGCATCCCAGCATTTTCAGAAAACAATTAGGTTCGGGTATTTTTAATTGCTTTGTGTAAAATACTATTAGCTAATGAAAGTCTCGTCTGTTCGTATTATTTTCATACCCAGCTAAGCCACCCAAATTTGGAACACATTTTTGGATATACACTCAGATTATCACATCCTGCAATTAAACAAAAATCCATATCTTCCACAATTTTATACCTATTATCAGCAAATTTGATATACAGACTACTGTGTACTCCTATGACAGATTTGGCAAAAAATAAGTTTGACACCACCACTACTTCATCCGCAAATAAGCTATATACATGTTATACATGTTATTGTTTTTTTACGTCCCTTTCCGAACCCACAAATACAAAATTACACGGGAGTATGTACAGAGTATTCTGTAGTCGAGTTAATTTGTTCAATTTAGGGCTCGCTTCGGAGTAGGAGAAATTTGAAATTCCGTGCACGAACCGGTTCGGTTTAAGCCTGAATCGCCGCCGTGGTAGCTACCAAAATATTAAGTTTCAGATTTTCAAATTGAATCCACACATCTAATCGCCTTGATCGAAATTAGCGTAGGAAATTGAACAATCAGAGCAACTCTAAGGACATCGATCACAGTACTTTATTTGAAGTAAGAGGAATCGATTACGACCGACTGTTCGATATTTCGATTACATTTCCAAATCGAGACATTCAAACGGGAGGAGGTTAGAAGTTATCGGCTGTTATTTTTACAAGCATAGGGTGCTCGTAGTATAATATGCCTTATATATTTCCTGGTAGCGTATATGCTGTGGGCTGAGTTTAAATATTATGAGTAGCATTTTAACAAGCATGCAAATTCTTGTTGACCGGCGACCATATTTAATAGGTTTTTTTATTTTATTTTTTTTTTTTATCAATTATGTACGAGTATGTTATTATTATTGTTATTTTCCGTAGGAGGTATACTATTATATTTCCACCGTAAATATTTTGGTCGATTTTTACATATTCTTATGCCGTTTTTGTTGGGCTTGCACAAAATGTATGCAGTAGTATTCAATAATGTAAATATATTTATTCTTTGCGTGGCTAAAAAACTGACCCAAAATACTGCGTAGATTTGCGATTATTATTGGCTCGAGAAGCAAGTGTCAGCAGTTCGCTAAAAGTTCGGGCGGATGGACAAATTTGGTAAGAGCCAATGGCAATGACAATGGAACCAACTGCGAACTGCGACGCGAATTTTTTAGCGGGGTCTCCGTCCGTCAATGGCTGGGAAAAGTGCTTCGAAGGCCATTTTGCTTGGGCCGCAGGAAATGTCACCTTATACCCTGTAGTCAGAGCCAAAACGTTGACGCTGCACGCCTCACAAAAAAGAACAATATAAATAAATAATTAAAAACAAGAAACCCAAAAAAAAAAAAGAATACAAAAACTTGGAAGCGTTTTTCGTTTTGTCGATTTCCATTTTCTTATTCGATTTCTTCTGCGCAGTTGGTTATGTTCGGGCCATCACTTGATTCTTTTTATGGCCGGGCATAAAACATAATTACAGCCACTCAGAAACTGTTCTGTCTCTATCTCTAGACGTTTGCTTATACATTATTCAGAGGCCAATACCGATACGAACTTGTTTCGCAGTTGAATGGAAAAGTTCGAATCGAATGCAAATGACTTTACCCAATACGGTGCAATGTTGGGCATTCCAAAAGGGTTCAATTCGATACTACGCCCTAAACAAGATACTCGTACTACAACCTAACTCTAATACTTATTCTATACTATTCTTGAACAACACACCAAATCTCATTAGCATTTTTGTTGAAATTCCTTCAAACAAGTATTTTTTGCTTACCTTTCATTTCTGCGAAATGTAAATGAGTGCGAAACATTACTAAGAGAATTTTCGGAAAAGATTTTGTAAAATACAATATGTAAATGAAATAAAAGTGGCACGTGTAGCATTTGAGACTAATACAAATGCCAAATTCTATTTATAAAGACAACAATTAGAAATATGGTGCGGGGGCGTTGGGCGTTCTCCAAGTAAAGGCGAGTGAAACAAACGCACAGAATGTCAAAAAAGAAAAAAAACTAAATTAGCATGAAATAATAAATTCAACTTGTGTGAACACTAAACAGGCATCAAAAATAAAACAACAAAAAATTAATACTTTTAGCCTCAAATGTTGTGACATCTTTCAGTTTCTTAGTTTCTTTATTTGTATGGCGCTACATTATTTGTTGCCAAGTTAGTTGAACTATGCTGGAAGTTCTTTAAAATCCATAGTCTCTATCTCTGCACCCTGTATTTGTAAGCCAACAACTAATCTTCTTAATCGTGGAGCGCTTAGTACTATATGCAAGGAGAGTAATCTATGCAGAAACTATACATTTAATGCATGAGATATGCGTAAGCTATTCATAAAATCGAGCCTTGCATAACTATTCATTAAGTTGGGGGTCGTCTACATAGTACGTAATCACGTTTTTGCTCTTTTTTGATCCCCTTCCCCCCCATGTAATCAAGCGTAGTCACTTGTTTGACCATTCCCTCCTATGATTACGTAATCACTCAAAATTAATTTCTTCCGCAATTTGAAAACAATATTGGTGAATGAAGGCTCTTAGATAGATTACGTAATCATATGCCGAGGACCCTCCCCCACCGGTCTTTAAATAGATACTTATCTGTCGGAAACTATTTGAAGTGTAATAAAACTCTCACTTGGTTTGAATGTAATACGAAAAGTTTTGTGATATAGTAGTCCGATTTTGACCAAATTTGATCAGATTGTGAAAACTCTCTAGAGACTCTGTTTGAATAAGGTTTGTTAAGGATACCTTTATAAACAAAAAAGTTTTTCATACACAAACATAGTTGTCGACCGATCATTCCCATAGCAGCTATATGTTATAGTGGTCCGATCCGGCCGGTTCCGACATATGTACTACTTGCAGCAAAAATAAGGGTCTGTGCCAAGTGTCATTACGATAGCTTAACTGAGAGACTAGTTCGCATAGAAACAGACGGAGAGACGTACAGACGGACATCGCTATATCGACTCGGCTTTTTACTTTGTTGGGTCGGAAACGTCTCCTTCAGTCTATTATACATTTCGAGACAAAATTTATACCCTAGGGTATAAAAAGCTGTCTGAACTTAGTATTTACCCATGCAGAAAAGGTTTTCATATGAACTTAAAATTTTTGGCCGATTGTTCCTATACCAGGTATATGATATATTGATCAAACTTTGATCAAATGTGATCATTAAAAAAGAAGCATAAGAAAAACTTAAGATTGATGAGCTTGTTTGAACTTTGTTGATAAACTGAAAAGTTTTTTCTTCAATACTCAGCTTTTTCTACCAATTGTATAAGTTATAAGATCTATAGGAAACTTACTATAACTCAGAGTTGCCTAGTTTGGTCAAGATATCTTAATAAACAAGAAGAGTTTTGCTTATAACATGATCGTTCCTAGGGCAGTTTTACAATGTTATGGTTATTATGGATCAATCAGGTTCCGATAAATGTACTGTCTGCAGCAAAAGGAGGTAGGTATATGTGTCAAGTTTCATTGGGATAACTTGAAAACTGAAAGAAATAGACAGACAGACATATTAACAGACAGATCAACAGACAGAACATGTCTAAATTGGCTCGTCTATTGACGCTGATCATGAATATATATGCTTTATGAGGACGTCCCCTGCAAGGGTATACAAATAACACTTCCAGCAATGAGAATTTTTCGATAAGTCGCAGCAAGGTTGGTTTGACGTACATGCTTATATCTGAATACTTGGCAGCTACAAATGTATCTGCATCTGTAGCAGTATCTGTATCTGGTGTCTGATAGCTGCGAATCGGAAACATGACCCCCAGTCTTGCCAGGCTGGTCAGTGGTCACGCCCGCAATTTGCGTGTGTATTTTGCCTGGTTGGATGGTTGGGACAGACAGACGGCAATCCAATGTGAAATGTTGCGATTCCATTGCCGGTACGAGTACTCTAGATGGTACAGAGCTCATGCACAGCCGTTTGGCGTTTAAAAGTTATTTATTTTGCGACATTTTGGCATCAAATCAAAAATTTGTACATAAACTATTTTTGAAGAGTCGGGCCAGGCCAGAGCAGGCGAGCAGGGAACGAAGAGCGAAGGAACGGATTGGTTAAAGTCAACGGCTGGCGACTAAAACGTTTTGTTTTGGATTTATGTGATTTTGATGGAATCAGTCGGCGGCAACGGCGCCGCTATCCAAAAATAAGCAAACAGCTAACAGCAACCAGGAAGCAAACGATGCCACTAAGAAATGGAAAAGCTAACAATAAAACTGACAAAATATTCATGCTAAATGGTTCTTAGCAACATTTTAAATATGTACTCTTATGTATGTATTTAAACAATAGATAAATGCTTCATGCAGCTGTTAAGCCATCGACTGACACTACTCAAAGACATGTGTCCTAAATTTGTCAATTCTAAATTTACCTAGATCAGCTGTCTAATATGATGAGCTGATCGCCTAATTTGGCCGGAGTGCCCAATCACCTAACCAATCACAGTCGCAGTGCAAATATTGAGCGTCAGTTTCAAATGCAAACAACAGCCTCAGCTTCATATAAAAACCAATCTTACACCTAAGTATACACACACACAGACACACAGTAACACACACACACAGACACACTAGCACTCAGTCGGTCTCGTGCTGTTTAAATGTAATGCTGTCAACATTTGCATATCACTTTCATTTTGGTAAGTGTATTGGACGAGCCATTGCCAAGCGATCATTCACTTGAGCATCGGGCAGAGAAATGAGCATTTAGATACTAAGTAACTGGTATAACTAAACGTAATAGAATAAACTTTTTTCAAATTGCTTGTAATATGGCGCCCGAGCAGGGACTATTGCAAATTAATTTTAAAATTATTAAAAGTGTTAGTCTTTTATTGAGCAGGCAACATAGCACACAAAGGGCTTAAATCAATTCTGCGTTAAAATATTGCAAAAAATTAAATTGATTTGTTTAGTGTACACCATCATATATTTACCATGGCGCCCGAGCAGGGACTACTGCAAATGTATTTCAACAATATCAATTGTGAATTCCGTCTTTAATTCTCTAATGTAGCAAGCAAAACAGTATGCATACGGCTTAATATAATTCCATTCAAAAAATACAAACAATTAAATAGTTTTTTCTAGTGTACACCACATATATTTACCATGGCGCCCGAGCAGGGACTTCTACAAATGTATTTCCACAATATTAAATGTGAATTCAGTCTTTGATTCTCTTAAGTAGCAGGCAACATATTACGCATAGGGCTTAAATCAACTGCATTAAAAAATGCCAACAATTAAATTGTTTTTTTTTATGTACATATACCATCATACATTTACCATGGCGTCCGAGCAGGGACAACGGCAATTTGATTTTTGTGATCCATTCTTAATGTATTTATTTGGGAACTTCTTTAAATAAATTTGTATATCGTATTTGATGCTTTGATCAGTCCAATATAAATGATCTCATATCATGCATCAGATTCAGGGTTGAAGACTTGCGATCTTTGCATTGCACACACTTTGTACAACGTAATCTATCTCAAGTCGCAAGTTGGATTTTGGATGATAATTTCTTCTGCTGCTGCTGCCTTACACGTCTTGTGCCGAGTTTTATTTGACAGACGTGAGAATTTTGTGCGCAAACAAAACAGTCAAATAGACAAACATACGGACACACTTACATGCACTTGATAACAGAGCATATCTATACAAACACAGACACACACACACACACACACACACACACACAAGCACATATGCATGTATGTATGTATATCTAAGAAGTAGAAAAATGTTTCGTTTTTTTAACAGCTGATATCACATACGAGCATACTCGAATTTTTTACTTTGTTTTTTTTGTTGTGGGAATTCTTATTTGATTTGTTTTATTTGCCCGAAAGGAATAGAAGAAGACGGCCAAGAAATAAAACAAATGGCTGGGTCTTATCGCTGACAGAGATATATGTATATACACACATACTTAGTTACACATACATATGGCCACATACAACCATATGAAACACTTGACGATCGCCCCAGTATACTACTATATAGCTGTGTGTTTGTCTGGGTGCGCTCTAATTTCTTGATTACACTGCGCGCCCAGGTTGCTGTCATAAGTTTAAAACCATCGCATTACAACTGGAACTCCGTAATGGCATCTCAACTGTCCGTTTACACAAGAGATTAGCACTGACGTTTATTGGATCAGTTAATGTAAAAGCCTAACAAATGCAACCAAATGCATTTCTAGGCCCAACTGCAGCACTCTGTTGTGGGAGTTGCGATCATCTAACTAACCCACATCTTACGATCTAAGTAGTGCTGCAAAACTATCCAGGGCGTGCCCCTCGATTGTCACCAACCTTGAGGCTAGGGCAACAAAACTTGGTATACTCCCAGTTTATAAAGTGTCGAGATCTCACACAAGTCGATCTAACAATGTACATCCGCCAGTCTTAGAGCTAGCTTGATGAAACTTGGCACTGTTGCGACTTATTGTTGAAAATTTATGGTATACTATTTTTTTTGCAATTTTCTTGACTTCTGATAAAATACTGATTCTGGTACTTTCAGTATTTTTTGGTATTTCTTGTATTTTCAGTATTTTTTGTGACTTAAAAAAATAATAAGATATTAAATACAAATATTACTCAGAATTTTCTACATTTGTAAAAAATTTTCGGATTATTATTATACTTCATTAAACAAATTCAGAATTGAATTCTATATGCCGGGAAACAAAATTAAACTCAAGAAGTAAGTTTTAACTACAAATCAACATAAAAGTCCCAAAATAATAATTATTTTTCATTGAAATATAAACTGCAAAAATAAGTTTTTTTTCTGAGTGAAAAATTATATTAAAGAATTAAATCTAAATTTTACAAAAATAAAGTAAATCTCTAAAGTAAGTTCCTTTATAGCGATTTTGTAAATAAGTTAGAAAATGAGAAATCAGTACAGTCATGTATAGTCTAGGTGTAGTCCTTATTCATTTTGCAGTTCTTCTTCAATATGATTTTATTAATAAATAATCTGAAAATAATCATTTTGTATGGTTATACTCGATTGTATCAAGATCTCCCATGCAACGTGCTTACTTGCTTAAGTGCTTAAGTTAAGATTAATAAGATATTGTTGAAACTTAGGAAGAAACTTCATTTGAATTACTACTTTCATATATTGCTTAAGTGCTTAACATTAATAGATATTGTTGAAGCTTAGGAAGAAACTTCATTTGAATTACTGCTTTCATATATTTTAAATATCCAAATTAACGAATTAAATATCCTATTGTAAGCATTTAAAACTGACGATGTTATTGAATGTGCTAACTAGGGACTATCAATAGCCTTTAGGCACAACTAACTGGATATTGTAGACTGTAGTAGCTTTGCCAATTGTTCGCTTTACGCTACCTAGAGGCACAGCTGCAGATACAGATACAGATACAGATACATGAGTGTGTACTTACGTACATAATATGCTTGGATGATGATTACACAAGTGCCATGCGATGGCAGCATATAAAAAATTTGAAGAAAATGCAAACAACGCAACGTGTGCAAACAAACAAAAAAAAGGAGAAAAAAATATGGTATAATAAAGTAAAAAGTAGAAGAAATTATATGAAATGAGTAAAGCAAAGTGCTGAGGTGCTGCGTGGAGTGGAAATGCATACAACTGGGGCCGGGTAGGAAAACAAAACTAAATTGTAGTTAAATACAATAAATATTAGCTTTCTATATGAAGGTAAATGTATGTGCAGTAAATCGTGTATGGTGCAACAAAGTGCATCAAACCAGAAGCACGATAACCAACTGGAGTGTGGCCCGAAACTGAAATCATTACAAAATTAAGCACGATCACATGCTAAAGAACAAAAAAGGTTGAGTCTGCTGAGACTGGCTGGACTTTGAATTCGCATTAATTAAGAAAAAACTGATGAGGAATTTGAAAGTCATGAGCAAATTTGTTCTGTTACACATTGGAAAACAAACAAGTTTTTATTTGCGGGTCGGTTGACGGTCCGAAACAATGTCTCAACTCTTAGAGCATTTTTTCATTAGATGTTCGGTCTTAGCAGCCCCTGAACGCAGATATAGCTTTCTCATATTTTTTTCAATTTTATAATAAAACACTTTAATGTATATTATCTATATCTGTGTAGTGCACATAATAGGGACCTTAAATAATAAATATTTTAAAACATGAAACTTGAAAAATCAGATTGAAGTATTCATTGAGCATTCTGCTTGTAAGGTCTGCTCACTACTGTAATGATTTTTATATTTTTAACTTATTTGCAAAAACTCAACATCAAAAACTACTTTTGATATTCACTTTTCTGTACAAATTAAACTTACTTATGCAACACAATTTTCCGCTCACAATTAAGTATGTATTAGTATATATTTCGATGAAGAAAATCAATTATTTTGTGATTTTCATATTTTGCTCTGTAGTTAAAACCTAATTCTTGAGTTTTTTTTCCCGAAAAATAGAATTTAGTTCTGAATTTCTTTAATAAGCATATGGTATTTGATAATAATAAAAATATTAAAAAATTTAGACAATTCATAGCCAGTCTTTATTTCCAAAAAATTAAATACATTTTGAATTAGCTTACTGTCCAAAAAATTTCAATAGTTTTGGAAAATTCAGAGTCCGATTTTTATTTAGTTAAAAATAATACTGAAAATACCAGAATCTGCACTATTTCAGTAATCAAAAAATACTAAAAAAAAAATATCAAATTTTTGTTTAGAGGAAAAGAATCTGGAAATGAGCCAACCAAACACTTTCTTTCATATAGGCAAACAGAATCGATAGGATCGTTTGCATGTTACATATCACTCCGGGATAGTTTTCTTTCCTTTTAACTTTTAACCGCAAATAGTAGTATAACTAAAAATGTATTGATCAGCTCATAAGCTCTTTATATGCCTAACTCTTTGACAGTTTTGGATAACAAGCGCAAGTAGTATTTGTTTAGATACTACCTATAAAGTAGAACTACGACGCCGAGCGGCCACTCCGGAGTTTTCCAGGCGAAGGTGTTACCAGGCAGGTGATATGTGCCCATATCGCATAGGCCTAGCGGTTGAAAAAGCGGTTTACTATTTTATGATTGATTTGTGCGCGCTATTAAGATTGCATATCGGGGTGGCAACGACGACGCGACATGGTCTTAAGGCAGAAAGCCCGGCCATAAACCATCTGAAGAGCAGTACGGGGTCGGGCATTAGGTGCTTAGGTATCGGCTAGGCCTATCAAATAGTTTACCTCACATTGTGCGTATAGTTTACCTTTTCTAATTTATTTTTATTTCCATTTGATAAATTCGTTTTTAATCAATGCAACGCTGCCTTTGTTCGGAGGGGTGTTGGGGCCTGTCACCCGCTATAGGAAACTTTTTGTTACACAGGTGACAAATCTGAAATTTCATGTTGAAGTTGATGTCGATGTTGCAAAGTGCTTTGGGATCAAGAAGTAGCTCACTTTAAGTTCGATGATGTTGGCGCAAATTGGTGCATGGGTCTTGGGTTAGCTCTAATCTAATCGCAGTGCTCACAGTGCTCGTACTTTCATTTCAATGGCCGCGCTTGACCTCGCTAGTTGAAACTGTGGCTGGCCCTCGTATCTCTGCCTCATAATGTAATGAGAATCATAAAAAATTAGACGTAATCACACACATACACTCGCATACACATTGAGAGGACAATTTACTTATCAATATTTATAGGCATGTTAGCACTGAGCGAAAATATGTGTTAACTATGAGCATAAATTCTAAAAACCAAAAATAAAAACAATAAAGAACGGCTATCTTCGGAGTGCCGAGGCTATATACGCTAGCAGGAATTAAGTTTTATACAAAATTTAATTTTCGTCTGAAACTATTTGAAGTATAATAAAAGTTTCACTTAGTTTGGAAGAAATATTTGTATAAACAAAAAGTTTGATGTAGTCAAATAGTAGCCCGATTTTGATCAAATTTGGCCAGATTGTATAAACTCTGTAGAGACTCTGTTTGGGAAGGTTTGGTAAGGATACCTTCATAAACAAACAAGTTTTTCGTACAAAAACATAGTTGTCGACCGATCATTCCTATGGCAGCTATATGTTATAGTGTTCCGATCCGGGTGGTTCCGACTTATGTACTGCCTGCAGCAAAAAGAAGAGTCTGTGCCAAGTTTCATTACGATAGTTTAACTGAGAGACTAGTTCGCATAGAAAAAAGACGGACATCCCTATATCGACTCGGCTATTCGTGCTGATTCAGAATATACATATATACTTTGTTGGGTCGGAAACGTCTCCTTCAGTCCATTACACATTTCGAGACAAAATTACAATACCCTCTGCTAGTGTATAAAAAACTAAACTAAAATGTCTTATGTTGTGTTCAATCAGTTTCAAAACTCTGCAATGTAGACATGTGTGTAAATATTTTGAAATAAATCAAGATTAAATTAGAATCTTTTTTTACCTCGGCTTACTGTTGTTTAATTTAAACACTTTTATTATTATTAGGGTATAATATCCTATATTTAATCTATGCTCTTAAATATGATTCATTATTCGAAAGAGTTCTGTCATTCAACGGATATTTCTTTCAGTAGATAGTAAGGGTATGCACTTTATGCTAGTATTTTTTATTAAATTTATTAATTTGATGACCAGAAATCAATAATAAATAACTAAGTAAAGTTCTTGCAACATTTGCAGTTATTTGGACAGTTTTTCGTAAGCTGTATGTGAAATATCCATTATGAGCCGTAGTTCCTCGAATTTTTGGCTATAAATAATATTTGGTAGTGCTAGGGGGCTGGCGATAACATTTGTCAATCGCTGAGAATTGTGAATCATGAATTGAAAGAAATCCATTGTGCTATACTATAAAGTAGTTAGTGTAGTTAGTTATTTTGATAGTTAAAAGTCGTGTGTATGCCTCGGCTCTTACTGGCCAATCCAGTTTCAGTCAGCACGCGCTTCTTTTGAAGGTCTTAATCAACACAATGTCGAGTTGTTCTTGCCGGAGCAGCAGCAGAGCACATACCAGAAATGCCAGTCCAAAATTTACCGCATCGAGAATTCCAAATTGCTAAACGACACTAATCTACGATTTATTTAAATAAGCAATAGGGCCAAATGTACCTGTTAGCCAGGTTAAGTCGACACAGCCCAAACGAAATCCGGGCAGAGCTCAATATCTAGTATCTTGAAGAAATGCTTCCTCTAGCGATCGTTTAGTGCTTTTGTTGCTGCTTGAGTTGTGCAGCCTAGTTCAATTGAGCGAACTAGTTCAGTTCGAACGGTTCGATCCTACGAGTATGTACTAAGTAGTTCGTTTGTTCTACTCGTTCGTTCGTTTGTTGTCTTCCTTTTGTTCTTTTTAGCTTCAATCTCGTTCGCTTTGGCTATTTTTCAAATACTTTTAAGCATTATACTTTAATTATATCACATAATCTATGCATTTTATATATAGCTTATTTCAATTTCCCAACTTTCAAGTCCATAAAGTGATTCCGCACTGAGCTGTTCTGAATTCCGCAAAACCATTACATATTCTTTTTGAAAAGTTTGTCCTTCGAGATAATACAATGTAATCCTATTTGAATTTATCTTCCTTGGTAAGGTAAACAGAGTAGAATATTATTAAAAGAATTTTAGAAAAGTGTACTAATTGTGAGAAAAAAGAGATTTTGTATGAAAAGGAGCAAACGAACTAGCTGAACGATAGTCAGGAACATACTAGTTCATAGAACTTGTTCTGAGCAATGCGATTCAGCTCTATGTAGTATCTAGTGCTACCACTTGCTAGCTCCTTATATATAAGTGTGTGTGTGTGTGTGTTTTATTGGTCAACCTTCTTGATTGCCTCTTCTTGGTACCTGTTCCAGCCACTGTCCGTCCGCTTATCCGGGCCGTCCCTTTGCAGGTTCAGGTGTTCAAACAGAATTTAGCCGACAATTAATATGGCGCTGAGCTTGGGATTTGGTTTCGGTGCTCGGACCTGGCGAAGGTTTCGTTATGGGCGTTATGCTTATGAGCACCGCGCACAGTTTGCGCATACTTAAAGATACAAAGATACAATATGTTGGACCGCGCTCGCGTGACTATCCATAGCCCTGTCTCTGAGTGTGTGTCTGTGTGTGTGTGTGTCTGTGTATTTGCTTTTAGTAGTTTTGCAGCAAACGAGGCATATATTAATTTAATGAATGAGTTGATTCTACATTCGTAGAAATGCCAATAATAATACTCAGTGCCTACACACACACAGTTGCTAACATTAGCATAGATACAGCTACAAACACACATACATGTGCATGTGTGGAGCATTGAACTGCTTATTATTAATTAAAAAACAAAAAGAAGCTTAACACCCGTTGACAACAGCTGATCTAGGCATTCAGTGATTAGTTCCCTGAAATCTGCATTCGCATTTCTTAACCTCCCATTCCCAATCTATTTATACTTGTGTGCATCCCCCTATTATTGGCCTCCTTAGGATCGTTAACTCGGCCATTAATGTCATGCACATTGTACACAAATTATTTATATACGCCAACAATACATTGCGCAAGGTAAAAATTGTTACGATTACAGAGTCCATGTCGATGTCACGACATTGTAAACATTTACTTGACTTTTTAGTTAACACAAAAAAACAAGTAACAACGTTGCAGTCGGACGCACACGACTGCAGAATACTATGTTCCCAGTCCTATATAATTTGGTTATTTGTGTGTTCAGAAAGAGACGCGAAAAAACTGCACAGGTGTGGGAGATATAGATTTTGCTCCTTTGTGGGGGAGGGGTGGGGGGTCCAAAAATTTTTGATGCAGATTTGTGCAGTGGGTCAACATTAGTATGTATGCCAAATTTGGTGACTCTACCTGTACAGGTGTGGGAGATATAAATTTTTCTCATTTGCGGAGGAGGGGGTGGGGGTCAAAATTTTTTGATGCAGATCTGTCGGGAATCTTAACATTAGTCTGTATGCCAAATTTGGAGACTATAGTTTTAAAATGGGGAAGATAGAGGTTTTCCCCAAATTGCGGGGGTGGGGGTGAGTGGTTGATCTCGACACTTCAACATGTGTACCAAGTTTGGTTGCTCTAGCTCAAAGATAAAGGCAAAAAATTGCGTTCATACGGACAGACGGACAGACGGACATTTCGCAAACCCAATATACTATTTTCCCTTCGGGAACATAGTATAAAAAGCTTTTCAGTTTTGGCTTTAATGCAGATTCGGCTCTGACATTCAATAAATCCATTTATTAGTGGATCTTTAATGTAGGACAATAAGGTTGATCCTACAACAATGAAATGTGTTTAATGATTTTGAGAATAATCACTTTTGAGTGGAATGAAAATATATATGTTATTATAACTTAAAATGGAAATGTATTGTATGTATATCTAACCTGAAATGATCGCTAACCAAAAATTCAAAATTTTATATAGTTGAAACAAATTTTAAATAAATAAAGAATTATTGATTATAAAAAAGTACTTACATACTTATGAATTCCGAAGAATAACATGGCAGCTCTTAGGTATAATCATTCAATTTTAATCAAATTTAATTAACACCAGGCATACCAGAATTCTAAGAATTGGTTTGATTTGATTTTGGAAAAAAATACTAAAACAATAAAACAAGTAAGAACGTTGCAGTCGAACGTTATTGACAGCAGAGTACTCTGTTCCCAGTCCAGTATAATTTGCTTATTTGTGGGTACGGAAACAGTAGTTTCTTTTGATGCAGATCTATCAGGAATCTCAACATTAGTCTGTATGCCAAATTTGGTGACTTTAGCTTTAAAAATAAGGAAGGTACAGTTTTCCCCAAATTGTGGGGGAGGGGGTGGGGTTGGGCGGGTGATCGCGACACTTCATAAATTGAGGGTATACACCAATATGTGTACCAAGTTTGGTTGCTCTAGCTTTAAGGGTGTGGAAATAAATTGCGTTCATACGGACAGACGGAAAGACTGACGGACATTGCACAAAACGATTATGCTCTTTATTATATATTATTATAGTATAATAACTGAAAAGCAGAGCACATAATTTGTATACTCTGTTTAAAAAAAATGTGAAATGTCCGTCTGTCCGTCTGTAACTTTACTATGGTAAAGTACGAGATCAATCCAAGTCAATTGATAGTAGAAATGGTACCGGAATGGAAAGAAATCGTCGATTTAAAAATTGCATCCCTCCGAAATTTCTCTGAGGTTCCGATACATGTTATAAATCTAAGCAAGTAAGAATGCTCTAGTCGAGTATACCCGACTCTGAAACGTCCTGTACGTGATTAGGAATGACTTTAAAATAGTCGTTTAATATCAAATATTAAATCGTTCTTATCGATTTTCGGGGGAATGGTATCCAGGATCCTACATTCAAAATTTGGTGTCTCTAGCGTTGATCCAGACGGACAGACGGACATGTCCGAATCGACTCGGCTATTGATATTGATCAAGATTATATATTCTTTATATTGTCGGAGATGTCTCCTTCTGCCTGTTACATACACAGATTTGCACAGATTTAATACCCCCTTTTAACCCATTTTCTGTGTGCAGGGAGAAAAAGTATATCAGTGAAAGCATTATGGTTGCAACTCTTTCTATTCTTAGAATTACTAGTGTTTTAATATTTGGTAAAAAACTCTACATTTTAAGCAAATTGGTATGGGAATTCGGTTGGGACCCGCAATACAGTGTAGCATGATTGAACTTCGTGATGAGGGGGACCGGAAAAATACAAATTTTGCGGGACGATTTGAATTTTCAATAATGATGCCACCTCTAATTGATAGCACACAAAACTACAATCATTATCTTTTTATTTGTATCGAAACTTCCTTCTCAATTTCAATTGAGTTTCTTCAGTCAGACGCCACACTGTGTTCTCAGATTGAGCTCACTATACTTATTTATAGAGAGGGTCAGCAAACTTCAGATTAACAAACTATCTCAAATATCGAACATTGGGTGGCCAAAAGCAAAAGGTTTTCAATTCGAGTTGAGGCTTCAGCTTATGCTGATGACATACGCATGTATTTATTTACTTGGCTTTTGCTTGCTTTTTCAGTTAACTAGTTGCGTTAGTTAGGTTTGTATTAAGTAATGTCTGTTGCCAAGTGGCGGGCGCTCTTATCAAATGCTTGAAACGCTCTAAATGGCCAAAATGCGTTATGTCATTGCTCCCAAATGGTCGGTATGAGCCATGTTGATCTTAGGCCGAATGGTATCCAATATTTGGCCAGTCATTCATTGGCTAGCTGATCCAACGATCGAACGATCCAACCAACACGATCCGCAATTGCTTAAGCTATTCAACACCAACTAATTATAAAGCATTTCAAGTTTATTGAGCAAATGTTTGCCCTCAAACAAAATGTATGCAAAATGCTCAAAAACTACGCATACATTATGCTTTTGTAGCTTACTTTGAAGGCTGTTTAGTGATTCCAGCGTTTTTAAACATTTTTTTATGGGTTTAAAAACCTTATACGCACAATACAAATGAACTTCAAAGTTGGCTTATTGAAAATACTTTATGTCTCCGCTGGCCGTCCACAAATGCTCCCTGTAACTTTTTAGATCTAATGAAATAGCTTTATGAGTTACTACGAGTAACGTTTGCAAAGTTTTGACATCATCTATGTATATTTATATGTACTGGCTAACTAACTGACTGACTGATTGGCATTCAACGCGCAGCTGAAATCATAAGAGTTACCAAACTAAACTTTTCACCATACTTTTTCAGGGATTTTTGAATAAGTGGGAAAATGGTCGAAACTTTTACTCCTGTACCCATAAAATGGGTAAAAGGGGGTACTAAATCTGTGCAAATGTATGTAACAGGCAGAAGGAAACATCTTCGACCCTATAAATTACATTCATTCTTGATGAGTATCAAAAGAGATTTCGATTTGGCCATGTCTGTCTGTCCGTCTGTCCGTGTGTCCGTCTCTCCGTATGAACGCGTCGATCTCAGCAACTATAAGAGCTAGAGACACAATTTGGAATGTAGGTTTCTGTATACCTTACGCAGATCAAGTTAGTTTCATATTTAAGGTATTACCCCCCCCCTCACCACTGCTATTCAATAAAAACCATTTTACAGTAACAATTTTGAATATATAGCTTTGGGGTTGGACATGTATAATCCTTTAGTCACTTTTAATCTAATGTCAAAATTTCAAGTTGATCGGATAATAAACACGGAAGTTATTCAACAAACTAGATTCAGTACTGCAGCGCGGGGGAAAAAGAAGCACTTAAAATGCCTCGCTTTCGTTTGTGTGTGTGTATGTCTAAGTGTACATAGATATGTTAGAAAGTTGTAGACCTGGGTACAGTGAGTAGTCGGGTATACTCGACTAGAGCATTCTTACTTGTTTTATTATCCGATCTTCAAGAAAAAGGCTACAAACATGGTACCGTGTGGCAAATTGATGCAAATTGGTCAGGTGGCTAAACAGTAGTGTATATGTCAAATTTAGTGACTCTAGCTATGAAACTGTAGGAGATATACCCTATCAAAAACGAGTTTTGGGGAAAGCAACCATTTTTGATGCAGACCAAGTTTGGTTGCTCTAGCTTTGAGGGTGTGGAAATAAATTGCGTTCATACGGACAGATAGGCAGACGGACATTTCACAAGCCCAATATACTCTTGTTCAAAATTTTTGTTTGGGAAAATTCAGATACTAGTGACGGGGTAAAAAACTGAGGTATGCATGTTTCTTGTTTTTCTTCCGATTGTCTTCAAACCTATTCTGGGTAATGCTGGGTAATACCAGCTTGCTTTGTTCATACTACATACGCTTAATAGTATGTTAGTAAGTTTTTGTATTTAATTATCCCATTACATCTATAAACTGTAGTGTTTTTATGCCAGCTCCAACTCAAGCTTGTGCTATTTAATTCCCTGCCGTATTCGAATTCGTGCTATTTGTTTGCTGATTTACGCACAATGGGAATTAGAAGTGCTATAAAATGTATCCAGGCACAACACTACATTAGCTGATTATGCATACGATACCGTACCATGCGGGTCGCCGTCATCGGTTGGGTAAGGCCCGTGATATGCCAATTGCCCGGAAGGGCTATCGAACAGTGAAGAACGCTTGTTCCCCAAATTTTTAACAAATACTCGTATATACTCGTATTTACGTGCATACTTATGTGTGTGTATGCATACATTTGAGTTTCTGATTCTGTAATTCTTAATTATTATACTACTTGAGTATAATTATGAGTATTACTGCAATGACTTTATTCACTTTGCCAGCCAGATTGACTAATGGATCTCTCTTTATTTCGTAAAGAAGGGAAAACTCATAATGAAATACTGGTCGAGTTTTCTGAATAAATCAACTACAAGTGCATACAATTTTGTCTCTATAACTCGAACTTCCATAGCTCATATTCCCCTTTAAATTTGAATTTTTACTGAAAATGTTGTTTAAAGTATCGTTTGGTTAATTCGATCTTATTTATTAAGATATAAGCTTAGAAATTGGTGTATTTTCAGCAATATTACTACCAATACCACAATTGATGATTATATAACAGTGTATAAAGTTATTAAACCGCCGATTTTCCAACCCATGATGATAATTTCTGGTATTAAAAACCGAAAAAGCCAACCTAGATATACGAAGCGGAACTGAAAATGTTGGAAAAGAATAACATAATGTTCTTATAAGATATAGAACATGTTTTCATGGTCTTGACTATACATATATTTTGAGTGCTATATGGCCAATTATAGCCAATTCTTCAGCACTCTATACAAATCGGTGTCTCCGAAAATAAGTGAATGTATTAAGTAACTGTAAAAAATGTCGACTGTAATTAATATTGATTTTAGCGTCATTGTTTCAGTTTTGAGATAATTATATTTTAGAAATATTAATAAAAAATTTGGGCTGACCAGTGGTGTATTTAATGGTACCAAAAATCCATCAACAGTCGACCTTTACTAAGAAACTGTTCAGAATCAAAAGGGTCTACTGCAAATTCAACATATATTGTACTATAATATAAATATTTTTTATTTAGCAGGCTCGATGTCAACAGTTTATGATTAATTTGGTAACATTGAAATATGTGTTACTTTTTGGCTGAACAAATTTCGGTATTTCGATATTCGAATATAGAACTTTCATTGGATCTATATTTGCTTAAACTGTCGGTACAGTAAGTGGTGACTTTAGCTTTGATTCTAGCCCAAGAATCGCTCGAAACATTTGTTAGATCATATTATTAAGTATATAAGGCTGTGACGATCCTATGAATTGCTTAATAATAATGCCACGAGCGGAGATATGCAAATTTTTTGTTTTTTGTTTGAAACCCGTAAGCAAATATCTACAGTATAAGGCAAATTTGATAACACCGCGCAGAAGACAGCTCTTTACTCCCTAATATTTGATAAGTTTTGGTTAAGACGAGATTATAATGACGTAAATAAATGAACATGAAACTGCAAGGGTATTAGATCTTCGGCAACCCCATGAAATCAATTATTTATTGTTTAATATTTATTTATTTATTTCCTCCAACGATTTTCAAACAAATTTATTGCTAATAGTCGCAACATGCCAAATGACCCGTACCCTGGGGCGCGATAAAATGTTCCACCAAATGTTAGAGGCATTTGGTGTTGAGCTGCCCCACTGGCGGGGTAATGTTGGGTGGGGGGTAAGGAGAGTGTGGCAAGTGCGAACCTTATCAAACGAAACTGATTCCTGAAGCGCGTATCCAAAATTATTCGTTACGTATTCCAAAGTGCGCAATTAAAAACTTGCGCATATTTCTCCCAGTAATATCTTATGTGTGTGCGTGTGTGTGTGAGTGTGAGTGTGTGTGTGGGTCTGCGGTTACAATTTGTAGTCTTTCCCCGTTATCCCCAGTCTTGATCTTGGGTCGGCCTGCCCTTATGCGTAACCCCGATTTCCTACAATGCGGTCAGCGCTATCCATTCAAAAGCGCTCGCTTCCGCCCAGAGTATTTGCAATTACAATTAAAAAGTAAAGTCTTCGACGGCCTGGCATCGAATCATAAATACCCTAACCTCAGCTACTAATCTAAGCCAGCGTTATTTTGGGGCTAGAGCTGAATCCGCACTGGAGAGACCAACAAAGGTAGCGAGGCATCTGGTTATAACTATGCTGATCTTGGGATCGCAGTTCTTAAGCTTATCTTGCTGGTCATTTCTTATATGAGGGCATCATCAGATAGCACATCCAAGAACACATAAGAACTACATTTGTTTGTGCCTTGAAATGTTGTTCTTGCCGGCTTGGGCTGTCAATGCCAAAAGTCAAAGTCTGGATTAATCATCAATCAAAAAAGCAGCATAAATTAATCGCGAGCACAATGAGAACATGCCAAGGTTCCTTTATAAGTACGAGTACATTGGATCAGAGAGCAGAAAGCCCCCTCGATCGAAATTTCTTTTTCATGGGAAAGTTGTGACACTGACGCAGTTGTACTATATACATATATACTATATAGAATACGTAAGTATCATTACAATCTGGTACTGTGTGGAGACAGGGGGGTTGCATGTTAGAAGATTGTTGTTGTCACGGGGTGTGTCTCTACCTGTGCGTCGATTCTACGGAACTATACGTAGCCGTAACTATCGAAGTGCCAATCACAGTCCAAGGTTTTCACTTGCCATCGGTTCCCATTCACATTAGCAATCGAATGGGTGCATTAGGCTTAGGCTCGGGCCAAGTGAATACCACTTAATTTTGCTATAAATTACTTGAAACCTCGGCCAATCTCTCCTTGACTGTATCAGGAAGTAAATAATAAGTCAATATCGATTCGCGATACTTATTGATTTGAGGACTGAGTATCCTATTTACTCGAGCAGTGTGCTCAATTGATCATCGTGTTCATATTCCACTGTAGTACTAGTATTTTATGGATGGAATGTCATCTCCGACAGAGTATGATGATATACATATACCCAATACTCGAGGGACGGCTTTGCTATAGATGTGCTTTGGTATGTAGATGTTCGTATAACACGCTCAGCTTAAATTAAGCTATTTGGTAACTCTCTCGTTTCAACTTTCTCCAGCTATGGCTTAAGACTCGTTATTCCAGTATAATATCAGTTCGTTTGCCATCAAATAGAGCTGCTTCCCGAACATGAAAGATCTTTTGAAAGCGGAATATATACACACTTAATAAACCCAACAAGTGTACCAAATTTGGTTGCTCTACCTTCAAAGGTGTCGATAATAATTACGTTCATTCGGACAGACAGACAGACAGACGAACATTGCACAAACACAATATACTCTTTTTCCAATATTTGTTTTTGGAAACAGATTATGAATACATTGAATTTTCATTCTGTTGTCACCAGAATTCCCCAATTGCAATAAAAGTATTTGTATAATCGAAATATTTCCCCGCTTGCGATCGACTGGAATATAAATTATCTGTACGTATATATCATGTATTGTTTCTTATTTAGAACAAGGGCGCCAATTGAGGATCTGTCAGGTTGATATGTTGAAGGTACGACAAGCCTACTGAATTCAGATAAAAATGTTTGGGATCTTATCAAAATACACTTCATCTCTCTTATCTGCCTCTCTTTTTCTTCATTGGTAAATACGAGTATATAGTATAAATTTGAGATCTCTATTGTACCAGAGATTAGCAATTTTATTGTGTTTGCGTAGTATTCTCTTCTTTTACTCCTGTACCCATGAAATGGGTAAAAAGGTTCGTGTATAGCAGGCGCAGGTCAAGTTTATTTTGGATCGGAGATATTCCCCCCCCCCCCTCCCCACACCCCCGCTATTCAATAAAAACCGTTTGACAGTAACAATTTTTAATATACAGCTCTAAGATTCAGCATGTATAATACTTTGGTCACTTTTAATCTACTGTCCAGATTTCAAGTCGATCAGATAATAAACACGGAAGTTATTCAACATATAATATTCAGTACAAGATTCAGTACTGCAGAGTAAATAGGAAGAAGAAGCGCAGCTTCCACTTAAAATGCCTCGCTTGCTTTGTCGCTTGTGTGCGTGTGTATTTGTGTATGCCTAAGTGTACGAAGATATGTTAGGAAGTTGTAGACCTGGGCACAGGGAGTTTCGTAGTCGGCTATACTCGACAAGAGCATTCTTACTTGTTCCTGAAACTGTATGTGTACGTTGAAATACACACTTCGTGAGCAGTTCTCTGAGTATTGTGCAATTGAAATTTTTCTCAAATTTACAATGTTTAGTGCAAACAATCGTTATTAGCAAACATTAGATTTGTGTGCTTAGGGTCTCAGTATGAGTACTAGTCAGAATTAGGAAACATACATGTTTCAGTGTATTTCTTATTCAAGGTAAGTGTACCAGGGATTAGTGATCTGTTCCGATCTGCTTCTGTGTTATCTTGGCATTACTCTCCAAGTGATAAGAGTTGAATTCAGTGGGATTGGCATGCTATGGTCGCTTGAAGACTGAATCGTTTGTGTGATTTTACTGAGGAAGTAATTAAGTAATCACACTGGAAGATCACGATCAGTGAAGATCCTTCACTCTTGCAGCCCGCCTGTGCTAAGCAAGTTCACTCGTAAATTCCATGGGAATTCAGTAAGATGTCGTCATGCTCGGTTACGCTCTTCCGCTATCCATTATCATCATCTGGCATTATCACTGACGCATTTAACAGCGCGTTTTATCTCCAATTGAGTCGGGTATGTACGAGCACTACATTCATAAGTGTTTCATGTTGTGTTTCAGTTGCTTTATCTGCTAACCTTTGCACAAGGTCGGTCGACCTACTCAGCTTCCTGTACTATACAACACATTGAGAATGGCGGGACGGACACAGGCTGAGAGATGGCAATGTCTTTTTTGACTGGGTGTTGATATGCACAACCAGGCCGACTTCGATTTCGATTCGGATCCCACGAGATGCAGTGACACTCACGATCCCCCGATCGTGTCATAGGCATTTTTAAATACCCTGTACCCATTAAAAATGGATAAGTGCATGTAAAGTGCAGAAGAAGGCATCTCTTTCTGCACAAACTATATACATTCTTGATCAGCCAAGTTAATTTAGCCATGTCCGCTTATCTGTGTCGATATAAGGGCCAGAGACACCAATTTGGAATACTCTTCCCAAGAGTCGAGAAAATTCATTATCATTACGTTTGAAATTTTCAAGAAGTGCAAAGCAGTAGAAAACAACAGTTCTTCACTGCTTTTAGAGCTATCGTGTGGAAACTTCGCACAGATGATTAATTTTGCTTCAAGCAGTACATATGTATGTAAGCTGGAACCGGCCGGATCGGACCAATATATAACATATACATACATAGCTTCTATAGATACGATCGGTCAACAAAATATTATGACCATGCTCATCCAATCGAAGTGTGGGTAGAGCTTGTACAAACTGATCAAAATCAGATCTCTATATCATATAGCTGCCATCGGTGAAATACTGACATATGTAAACACCTTTTTTGCTTTTGAACAAATCCTAAATAAACTCACCAAATCGAACAGACAAACTGCTTTAAACAAGCTGACTTGATCAAAATCGGACCATTGTTTCGTATAGAAGCGATCGGTCGGAAATTCTTTGTTTAAAAAGATATTTAAACCAAATTTACCAAATCGTAGTTTTATCAAATTTGGTACAAATCGAACTTATAGCTGACATGGATAAAATCGGATGAAAATTTAGTTTTTGTGGGAAATTTTGTTTTCTTATAAAGATATTTCATCCGAATTCAGCAATTACGAGTTTAATAACACTTTATATAGTAAGATTTAATTTGATCAAAATCGGAACACTTTATTATATAGCTGCCATAGGAATAATCGGTCGAAAACTGAGTTTTTGTATAAAAACCTTGTTTTAATATCTTGTTTTTATACTATTGATTGTTTTTATTCATAAAAATAAAAAAAAACAATAGATTCGAAAATAAATAAATAAATAACTATTATTAGGGATACAATTTGGAACCTTGGCACCACTATTAAATATATTTATTCTGGAAAATAAGCTCAATGTTTGGCAACAATATTTTCCCAGCTCCAACATGGCAAGTGGCAGCGATCACTAGCACAGGGTATCGTCAAGTCGTGCATTCGCAACTGGAGCATTTTGACTTGTGTTGTTTTTTGGGCTTGCAAAAATTTGCAGCTGTAATTAAAAACAAGCGGAAAGTCGCAGCAGGCGAAGGAGAAGGAGTTGGAGTTGGAATTGGAGTCGGAGTCGCAGTGCCATTGGGAGTTGGAGTCTTAAGTAGTTCCAAGGGACATACACTGTAGTCTACTGTGTGTGTACTGTCGGCTTGTCTGTATGAGTATTTTTGCGTTCGCACATAATTGAAAGGAGTGAAGTGGTTTGTACGTGCGCCACATGCATGCCATATGTCTGGCCTGGCTCTGGCTTCCACACTGTAGACGGAGACCAATTTATTTTAAACAAAATGCAGGTCACGAAATGTTTAACCCGAAAGCAAAGGCAAAGGCAAAGGCAGAAGGCAAAAGGCGAAACGGCAGTAACAACAACTGCAAACATGCAGGCACAAGACAACTGAAAAAGAAAGTCAAGCAAATGGCCAAAATTGCCATTAACTGGGATATATGTTATACATATAAGTATGCATACAGGGAAGGGGCAGCCGTCACACATTGCATGCAGGATTCGCCCCTATGGCAAAAAAAAACACAAGAGAAAGAAAAGAAAGTAAATACTGCGGTCTAACATATCCTCTCTCTCTCTCTCTCAGAGCGATCATCCCCCGAACTGTCCGTTCACATCCCGCATAATGCAGCGTGTTGCATCCTTATATTTTGGCTGTGAAAACTGTAAACGCATTTCCAACCTGGCCCGTTGGCCCCAGGGCAATCCATCTCTGAATGGACCAACATCATACCCAACTGCAAGCGATGTGAACAAGCGGAACGCCTCTGATAACTATCCACCAACAGTGAGGATCTGTAGGGTGTGTTACCCCCGGGCATTGTTTACGTACTAAAATCGCCTGGATCTATTATATATGTGGTCAAAAAACAATTAAATGCCATATTATATTCAATACATGGGTTTTCGTGACAAAACATTAAACTAAAATCAAATAGTTTATGATTTTTTTTATTTTTTAGATTTTACTTCCTTGCGGAGACAAAATCTATACCGAATTGGAAGAGATGTTTCCCATCTCATAAAGTATATCTAATTTTAAAAATATTTCTCCTTTACAGGTTGACTAAACTGAGTGCTTTGTTTTTATTTCTTATTTGTATATTTAACTATGTATTTTTAACTGGTGCACCTACTTTTCTGGCAGCCTTAACTAGTTGTACATATATTTTAAAGTTATTTATACATAATATTTATCATAGCTAAGAAACTGGAGTATGAATTTGAAATTTGATATACTATTTAGCTGATATAGGCGCGATAAACATAGAACAATTTTAATAGCATGTCTGCAAATGGGATATAAAGATATTTCTTAATAGCTTTTATACACTTTATCTATAAATTTATATACCAAAATATATGTATTTATAAGTTTGTATATGCTTTTTTAATATGTTAGGGTCTCTATTTTAAGTCTGAGTGAAATCGATTTTAAACAAGTGAGAATGAGCTCGTCGAGTGTGCATGACTACGAGATACCCTGAACCGAGGCTCTTAACTCCGCCAAACATACATAAGGCTATAACTTAAAGGTGGTGGTAATAAAGCGTTTTAATTGATTCGTGGTGATACAGGAGGAGTATTAAAAACTTGGTGACTCTAGCTTTTAAAGTGTCCTTCAAGCAGACAACTTATTGACTCGGCTTTTGATGGTGATCAAGAATATATCCTATATACTTCATAGAGCTGGACATACAGCTCTCTGTTTGTTACATACAGTTGCGTAACTTTATTATACACTTTTTATACATGTTTAGTGGATTGTGGGTTTTATACCCAAAGTTCTAAATTGTACTAGAGTTGCATCTGAGCAACTATGTAAACTTATAACATTTAATTTTATTTTTAACCATGTGGAATCATATTTATTGAAAATCTGTCATACTTTGACAATTATTAAATCTTATCATGGTTTAATGCATTATTTATTATTATTTTCCAATGTCTGCCCTAACTGCAACACCAACTCTCCACTTACAATTAGTCATATCTTATTTTCATGCAAACTTTTGGATCTGCCAATCCCACTTCCCTTCCTTTCATCCCCACCACCAACAACATTAAACTAATCATAGAATTTCTAAAAATTTCTAGTCGCTTGTGCTCCTTAAAAACTATTGTTAGCTTTTCATTTTCTTTATAAGTTAGCGAATTTAATAATAATAATAATAAAAATTTATTATTCAAACAAAATCTGTTCAAGCTTGGATGAAATCTGGATTACATATTTCAAAGTGGTTTTTAGGCAGCAATCAGTTAAAATTGTTATATTATGTTGTTGAATTTATATATTTAACTGTTAAAACATTTTAAATCTGTTTAAGCTTATCAGAAATCTGGTTTACATATGGCTTTAACGATCCTTTGCTATATTTCATAATGGTTTTTAGGCAGCAATCAGTTAAGATTGTTTTATTGTAATGTTGAATATACATATTAAACTGTTAAATCTTTTAAACGCAATATTTCTTGAACGTCAGTTCGTTATTAGATACAAATGTGAAACATCAATTTTCATGAATCTATGTATTAAATTATATATATTTTGTTAATGCCTTGGTAAATAAATAAATGATAAATGAATGAAGTTATTGTTTTTGACATTTCTGTTGTGGTTATAAATCGGATTATTCCATTTGGATGGCTATAAAATAGGGTGGAAAATGGAAAACATATGCTCCTCAATATCAATACGAGTACAATGCCAGCAAATACTACACAAATGCCAAATGCGAATTCCATTGCATAGCGAGGGTTAATAAATATCTAGCACACTTTTGGGCTGATGTTTGATGGAAGAATTCTCAAGTGCAGGGTAGTTTATAGTCCATAGCATGCTACAGCTTACATATGTATGTACGTAGCTGTCCCTAATGGCACGCAGATCTCTTATTTTGGGTGTGTGTGTTGGGTGTGTGTGTGTTGGGTGTGTAGTTGCCTTCCTTTTTATGAGCCATTAAATGCTTGTTATGCTGCAATTTACGTTTGTTGCTATTTTACGAGTTTTTAATTTTAACACGCACACACGAAAATATTTCAATGATGAGCCCTAACAATCCACAAGCCAACCCTCTTTCCCCTCCGAAGCCAATATATGAATATATATGTTGTATGTTGTATGTTGATTGCTGCTTAATTGGCGAAAATGTAACATTGCCAGAGTCCAGACACATTTTTGGCTAATTATGCGGACACAATTATGTATGAACATTGCAGGCCCGTTGATTGTTATTAGTGTTTTAAGCATTTTGAATATGATGCTATATTAGGCAAGCACTCATATATTTAGTATTCATGCGCTCGTCAAGAGGTCTTCGACCCCCAGGGCAGAAAATTAGTCAAAATTTCCATTGGAAAATGCGCGGCTGACACTAAAAAGATTGACAAGCCAAAAGCAAAGAAACATTTGTCGCGACAACCGAGACAACTTACAGAAATAGTCGAGCCAAGTTGACTGACACACACGCCCACAGCCAAAGACCTATATATACTTATATGTATATATACCTGTCCATATGCGAGTATATATATACTACATACATAAGAGTATACGTATGTTTACTTTGGGCACATACTCAGTCCCATAGCACACACTGTGCACCCCTGCAAAGCTCTGCTCATTAAGTCATTTATCATGGGAAAGCCTCAAGTGCAGGACTATCGCCTCTATATTGGCGAAACTAAAGAAAATCATGAAGGCACGACCCAATCGAATGATCGCCTGGAAGATACCCTGCACAGGTGTGTTGCACCCTCAGTTTCGTATTTTAACACTTACAAAAAATACTGCATATATACTGATTTTGAGATTGTCATCTTTTTACTCCGTCTACCCATCAAATGGGTAAAAAGGGGGTACTAAATCTGTGCAAATGTATGTAACAGGCAGAAGGAGACATATCCGACGCTATAAAGTATATATATTCTTGATCAATATCAAAAGAGATTTTGATTTGGCCATGTCTGTCTGTCTGTCCGTCTGTCCGTCTGTCTGTCTGTCCGTCTGTCCGTCCGTATGTATGAACGCAAGGATCTCAGCAACTATAAGAGCTAGAGACACCAAATTTGGAATGTAGGTTCGTGTATAGCGGGAGCAGGTCAAGTTTATTTTAGATTTGAGATATCTCCCCCCCCCTTTTCCTGCTATTCGATAAAAACCGTTTTACAGTGACAATTTTCAAGATATAGATTTAGGATTTGGCATGTACAATACTTTAGTCACTCCTAATCTACTGTCAAAATTTCGGTCGGTCGGATAATAAACACGGAAGTTATTAACGAAAGAAGATTCAGTGCTGGAGCGCGGGGGAAGAAGCAGCACAGCCACCATTTAAAATGCCTCGCTTGCGCTGCGCTCGAGTGTGTGCGTCTTTTGTGTATGTGTATGTGTAAGTGTACGTGGATGTGATCGGAAATTTTTGACCTGGGTACAGGGAGTTTTCTAGTCGGGTATACTCGACTAAAGCATTCTTACTTGTATTCATATTTTTAGACTTTTGAAAATATACTGAATAAATACTGATTTCAAGATATTCAGTATTTTTGGTATTTTCAGACATTTTAAAACTACTGATTATATACTGATTTTGAGATATTGGTTTTTTTTTACATTCAATTTACTTCTGGAATAATGCTAAATAAATACTGATTGAGGAATTTTGAAGTATTTTTTTGACTTTCAAGATATCAAATGAAAAATACTAAATAAATATTGATTTTAGAATATTGCAGTATTTTTTGACTTTCAAGATACTAAATGAAAATTTGTTTCAGAATTTCTAAAAATTGTTGTTATAATAATCTTCCAGCATAAAAAAAATGTAGAAATTCGTTTTATTTTCGATTAAAGAATTGAAACTCAAGAAGTAAGTTTTATTTAAAGAGCAAAATATAAAACTCACAAAATAAAGGTTATTTTTCATTGAAATATAAGGCTTACGAAATAATTTGTATGCTGTTTTCCAGTTTTGTAAGTCTCAATGCATGTATGCGAATAGACGTATAGTATACAAGACAAATGGTTGGAAAACTGATCAAGTGTATAAATATGTATATACCTTATCGGCCATTGATTTGACATAGGGTATAAAAAATAACTAAAAAATGTCAAAAATAAAAAAGAACAAAACTTAAATGAAATGGGCCGCCGTTCTTGAAGTCTAGTCCGATAGCACAACTATTGACTACCTAATTACTTATGAGCACTACCACTACATGGGAGAGGTGCCAGTTCGTTTGGGCAGAGTATGCGAACTATTTCGAGGTGGTATGAGTTGTGTTATGTTAACAAAGGCGCGCTTAATTGATTTTTAACGAAAGTGAAATGCCAAATGATGTTTGGTTCGATATTTGATATCTAGTATTATATTATGTATGTGGCACAAGGTACCGCAGTACCGCAGGTACTCTAAGAGGGTCGCACCCCGTACGAGTACACGCCGTAACAGAAATGAATGCGAATTGCAAGAGAGGCGTTAATTGGCTATGAATATATACAAACGATACCTTATGATTCAAACGGTCTTGTTTCGCTTTCACAGATGTATAACATAAGTTCATAATGCTTTCTGTGTTAGTTAGCAGTAGAAATAAACTGGTCGTATATAAAATTCGAATTGAAAATAATACTAACTTGTACTCTGAAAAGAAACAAGTTTATTAGGATTAAGTTGTCATATTTCGATTATGGCAATACAATAATCATCTTTAGTCAAAACTGTGTGAGGTGAAAATAGTCTCCTCTAAAAAAGATAGTAATGTTTCTTTGCTTTTTATTGTTTCTTCAGAAATTTGTTTTGGAAGAAACCTCCTATAAAATTTTCTATGAACTAAGAGATAATCCCAAGTTGAAATGTCAAAGTTGTACATTTTTTGTGGAGCTTTAGTGCCCTACACCGGTGCGTGTAGGGCATCTAAGGCAACAGCTGGCTGATTGGAACACATCATTATTTTTATTTTTATTTTTTAAATTTTTTTTCTTTGTTTTTTTGGTAATTTTTGGTTGGCATTCGCCTTCATTTGTTACCATACACATTTAGTTTGTTGTTGGCTTTGTCTCAAAAACCTCAAATGGCAATCAGTTCATTTGTGTCAAGAAAAGCGAAAGAGTAAGTGAATGCGCAAGCGAGACAGTGATAGAGTGAGGGAGAGAGAGTGAGAGACGACGCGCGTCTTGTGATAAAAGACATTAACGAATTGTGTTGTTGGCTTTCAATATTTCAATAATTTCGGTTAGTATTTGGGGAATTGTTTGGGGTTCAATGACATTTTGCGGGCGACACACGAATCGTTGGCAACACCGTTGCGCTTGTTGCCACTCTACGGTAAATTTAATCATCATTATCACTTGCTACATGCGTTTAACAACAAGAAACAAGAACAACTAGATATACTTACATATATACAAACTATTCACAAGACACTTGGATAGGCTCGATATGGCCTTTGAATGTTATACGAGTAGTTCTCATTGTTGTTCTTGTTAATGTTATTGGCCCATTGTCATTGCCAGACAGTCAGCTATTTGCCGCACACTTGCAGATACAGCATAGCAAAAGATAGAGATACAGATACAAATACAGATAGAGTGATACAATAATATGTTCTAAGTATAAATGCCACCAAATATGATGGCCCAACGTAGCCAAAAGGCAATTAAGTGAAAACAATTTACCAACGCGGCGCGCGGCCCAGAAAAGAAAGTCTGAACCGTTGTTGAACTTCAGCCAAGCAAAAGCAACAGATACAGATACAGATACAAATACAGATGCAGATACATTTCAGCTTGATGCTTTTTACAAAAGGGGCGGGGTCGTTAGTTCATCCTTCGGGCTTGGGTTCATAGATCTGTGTTAATGAGCAACTGTTGCAACATTCGGTTGCCTGCTGCAGCTGGCAGCGGTAAGATTTGTGCTCAGTTTGCTTTACGACATCTTAACTTGTAATTTGTGTGTAACCACATTGATAACCAGGTAAGCAGAAGTAATGCGCCCCCTCCCCTGCCCGGCCCGCATTGTAGAAAACTATCCATTGTCTTGGGACTTGGGCTAATTACGTGCCACACTGAGGCTGAGGCTGAGGCTGAGGCTGACCGCAGTTGTTGTCATCATTTTGGGTAACACCTTTCAGTGCTTTCCTCTTGTTCTTGTTGACAACTTAAGTATTAAGTCTTGCCACACAGCCAAGAGGAAAGGGCCAACAGAGGACAGACGAGAGCCAGGTACAACCTTTGTCTCTGCTTCGGGGTTGTCCTCGTAAACTCCTTGGTTCCTGATCCATCGATCGTATGTAGAAGTGGTGTACTCATCTACATACTTACATTTTATACACCTATGTGCAATATGTTTGCATGATTGATCAGCTTGCCTGCTCCTCATGTTGTTACTGCGGCTTTGTGGCTTGATTGATGGCTGCTGCTTTGAAGTGTTTTCTTTAGTTTTTTCTGTCTTAAATACCTTATGTTTTTGCACTCTGCAGGATGTCTGATGTATTTATGTTGTTTGAATTTGTTTCTTTGACTCGTGGCTCGTCCTTAGACTGGATAAAGCAAGGAATTTTATTGACAACAGCTGTCAAAGTCATTGGATTATCAGCTGAACACACTCAAAGGTAGAGCTTGAACTTTGGCAAATATTTATGGTTAGATGATGGATTATTCGATGCCTTTCATTCAGCCAACAGGCCTAATATCAATTAAGAATCAAGCCCATCAAGTCCATAGATATGCCAAGCATTATCAAATATTTACAGAGTTAAAGTTCATTCTTGCAGTCGATTCTGAAGACTTCAAGCGGAATGTTCACTCAGAAGCCATATTAAGAGATACATTTTTTTTAAAAGTGACATTTTCAGCAAACCATTTAAGGATAAGAAGCTAGAAGATATATATTATGTACCCAGCTGTAAAGGGGAAATTCGTTCAATTGAAGTATAATCGTATATATTTATTTATTTATTTAGAGCTCGATACAATTATAAAAACTACTTATATCTAACTTGTGATAATCGTATATATATAAAGCTTCATTAAACGAGCTCAGTCAAAATATTTAATATATCCCCAAACACTTTTCCCGATCTTTGCTGCCTTATCGAAACTGTGGTGGTTATGACCGATACCTTGCAATCTTACTCAATCATGTATGGAGTTTAATAATCCATGATCTACATATTCTCAGTTTTTTGGTTTCGTTCAATACATATAAAAAATAAAAAAAATCAGTTTCCATTGTACCTTTAGGTATATCACAACAGGAAACAATATATAATACACATTACATATATTATTATACATAGTAATGGAAATGGAATAAAGGAGAAAATGAAAGGAGTGGAGGTTATGAGCTTTGACTGGATTTTCTTCTATATTGCTCGACTCTATCCAGAGGAATGTTTGGATGAGATATTTGGGTTGCAAATGGGAAATTTTGGTGAAAATCCCGAAAGCGATATAATTCTCCTTTTTTTTTGGAAAAGACAAATTTGTAATGCGAATTTGTTTGGTATCTTCAACTTTCTTATTTAGCGTGGCGTATGTCTTAAATATTCCATCGAAATATCTCCCATGCTGAGAAAGTAGCATAAGGGAAACCAAGTGATGATAGATATCTTAGAGCCCGAGAGCCAAATCGCATAGAACATAGTTTATTAAATACAATTTCTAGTGAAATTTGAGAGTGTCAAAGACAAACTTATAGCTTGATTTTTGTTTAGCTGGGAAGGATGTGTTGCATTGCATTTTTCTGCAATGAGCTATGCATAAGACAGTTCAAAATCAGGTAAAATAATAACGACTACTCTCACACTGAGTTGAGAATGACAGAGCCTTCTCTAGTACTTTCTAAAAACGCTGATAACTCAGGTAAATCGGGTCAAGGCTATGGGCTTCTTTTTAAAAGAATTACTTTCTCCTCTTTGGACAGCAAGATTTGTTTATTCTAAGAAACTTATCAATCCTATTTGTTGGTTATTGGATTGTTGGATCACTGCGTGCATGGAAGCAACTCTTGATCGGAGTCTGCATGCTTGATAAAGTTGTTTTCTTTGGGGTTTGTTCGTTTATATTCCGCTGATTTATATTATACTTAAGTTTTCCTATTCTTATACAATTCAGAGCTCAAATTTACATTCTGCCTTACCTTATTTTTTTTGTTCTCATAAGAGTCTGCTATCATCGAAGCTCAACTCCATCGAAGTCGCAATTGTGATTGTGTATTTTTTAACGAAATTCATGAATTCTTTTTACTCCCTGTGCCCTTAAATGGGTAAAGGGGTTGATAAACTGTACAAATGAATGCAACAGGCAGATGGGAGCATCTCGAGCCATATCATACAGTTCAGGGAATAAGAATATGTTCTATTGCTTTCAACAAAAACCAAACCCCCAAATAGTTATATATGCTGCTGAGAGGGTATTGATTGGGATAACATAGAGGTAGTTGGGGATCATCGGCTGGATCAATTGCTTTCGATAATTCTTATTTCATCGCGTGCTGCTGCTACTTGAACCTTCCCTCCTCCACTTACAACTCTTTGACCCGGGAGCAACTTTATTAACGGTTTTCAACTAATTATGATTGGATGGGGGTCCGTCTCTTTTGAAGTAGGGTGCGATGCTTGAATGAATGACATGGATCGCGCTGAGTGGAGACAGGCGGTTGTCCAATGAGATGGCTGCCACATTAAGCGGCAACAGCAACAGCAGCAGCATCGGCATCAGCCATATGGAGCATGGCCAGAGGACACGCAAGTGCAATGTCCAAGCCAATGCAATTTGCCAACCATCATAATTTCGTGGAAGCTACAACGAGCACGAAACTAATAAGCGACAATCGTTTGCAACTGGGCAACTGGGTTGATGATTACGCAGCCGGGACAAAGGATGTTGTCCATGTGCAACATTATGAAACGTGTTTTTCACTGACCGGCTGCCCGGCTGCCTGGTAGCCTGGTATCTCGGCTTTCCTTGTGACAGCTGTTGAACCACATTGTCCAAACGAAGGCAAGGCTCTGTGCTCTGAGCTTTTGGCCGTCATGTCAATCCATAGAGCAATCAATAGAGCAAGCGCAAGCAATAAGAAATTTAAAAAAAATTCAAATAATAATACAGAGATCGCTCGCAAAGTAGAACTCAGCGGTTTCAAGGGTAGTTCTAAATTTCGAAACAATTCTGACTATTTATACCCCTGCAGGGGGTATTTTTTTAGTAAAGGAGACATTTCTGATCCCACTAAGTATATGTGAGTATATTCTTGATCAGCTTCAATAACAAAGTCGACCTGTCTTTCCTAGAGCTATCGTGATGAAATTTGGCACAGCTTAGTACAGTTTATACAAGCTGATTAAATTTGATCAAAATCTGATTACTATATATTAAAGCGGATGAAAATTGAGTATTTGTATAAAAAGTTTTTTTTTTTGTATTTCATTCATATTTCATATTTTATCCACTTTAATTATCGAAAATTGAGTTTTTGTGTTAAAAACCTTGATGCAAGGGAATAATATGTACATATATCTTCGGCACACCGAAGATAGCCATTCTTTGTTGTTTTTATTTGATATTAGGTTGAATAAAAAAGTTACAAACGAGGCAAGTGAAAACTCTCAATTTTAGTTTTAGAACATGCACTGAAAATGACTTTTCTAATTGCGGAGGATCTAGTTTCCGGGAGACCACTGTAGCAAAATAGGAAAGAGCCGAGAGCCGCTTTCGAGGGCATCAACGCAGACGCGGCGTCGTTTTTACTGTCTGGGGCAAGTAACTGGCAACATTCGAGACAAAACAGGGACAAGGGGCATTGCCATTGGGCATGGGTATTTTTGTGCTTTTGTTTTGGTTCTCTTTTCTATACGAGAACGTTGTTGCTTTTTTTGCCCTTCGTTTTGTTTTTTTTTTTTTTTTTTTTGCGAAACTTGCCTGAGTCATCACGACGAGCGGCAGGGGCAGACCGAGGACCGAAGACCGAAGACCGAAGATGAAACAGACGCCTGTTGCCTGCTGCCTGTTGCTTGTCTCAACTCAACCTCAACTGTACTTGCCGCTGCCGCTATAAATTAAAATTATGTTGTAAGCACACACACACACGCACGCACAGTCACCACACACACACAGCACAACAGACGCCGACATTATCGAAACTGCAAACAGTGGTCCGGTTCGCTGCGAAAACCAAAACAAGCAAGAAATATAGTCCTCCCGACAACCGACCGACCCTTGAATGCTCTATATCATATCCTTATGCAATGAAATTGTTATCACTTCCATAATTTCATTTTTTAATGAGCACGTTAAACTAAATATTTCATGAAATTAAGGTACGCCTATTTCGAATATCAAGAATAATTCCTGAAAATCACGAAACATTACAATTATTTATAAAATAAATAGTCCGCTAGCTATTATACTTTTTACAGACCTTTCCGCTTGGAAATAAGATAAGATATAAGATTGATAGGATTTTAACATTTATTGCACCTTAACGATACTCTATAGAAAGTTTGAGGATACTACTTAGTTTATTAATAAGTTTTTCGCAGCTTTACATATATATTTTCTGATAAAAAATTCCATCTATATGTATTGAAAATTATTGCAAGTATTACTCCCAATGAATTGTAATGAATAACATCAATATTTATGAAAATAGTGAATAAGCTATATGATTGTACTTATATTACACATATATTTATATTTTTTTCAAGTTTCAATTTTAAGTATTTAAGAAGTTTGACTATTAAAAAGTGTTGTTTCTAGTGCATTCTTGAGAAATCTTTTAGGAGAAGGATGATAAAAACCTAACTTAAATAATTCAAACTTTTTAAAAACTTTCAAAATTGTGGTACTTATTTGTTAGAAATTATATTTTTATATTTCTGAATGATTGAGCACCTGAAAGAGTTCTGTAAGATTTGAAATATTTGGCAATAAATTAGATAGGTAGATTTCCCAAGCATGATGGGGGTAATGTACTGCTGCTAAGGCATCATCCATTACCCCGATTACTTGAATATATGCAAGAGCTTGTATTGGGTTGAGAGTTCATATTTAATTTTCTAGGACAGGCTTCCCAAGAAGTCTAGCTCTTTTCTAGGGTGCAACACCCTCTGCTAGAGGGTGAAAACAAACTTAATGGGAATTTAGATGGTCTGCTTTGGTAAGGGTATATATAACAAGGCGAAGCAAAACGAAAGAAAGACGACAACTCTGACGACTGCGAATCGCAAAAATTGCAGCTTGCAACATTAACATGTTTTATGTGAGTCCAAGTCGATCCGAGAGAAGAGCTGATTCCGATGGTGGCGGTTGATGCTGATGATGATTTAAATGATGATGTTGTTGATAATAACGATGGTGATAATGATGAGGCCGCTTCCTTTGGCCAGAGCTTGGCAGACGATCTCATCTGCGTATGAAAGCTGATTTAGAGCGCGTCCAGGGCATTGTTTGCTGTTGTTTTATGGAGGAAGTGGCATGGTAATGATCGCCGTCCTGGCCAGCTTCTGCGGAAGGAAGTTGCGCCTGTTTTGGGCAGCGCTTCTTCAATTTCAGCGCAACACACAAAGGGCTGCCCCTCGAAGTACAGATCCGCAGCATGCAAATTATGTGTGTTCGAAATGTTATTGAACTTTGCCACTCAGCCACTGTGCAACTGTGCAACTGTGCAACAGCAGAGACTTCAGCCTGACTCCCAGTGGAGGCATTTCATATTTGTTAAAGAACATACGCGCATTCAAGATTCCTGATCCGTGGCAAATGCCAAAGCGGCGACATCTTCCATGTGTTGACAATAATTTTTGTAATTTTATTTTTTTTGGCTACCCATTGGGCAGGCACGCCTACATGATCTACTTATGTATGTATGTATATATACATATACACACGCATATGCAAGTATGTATATACTCGAACAGACATATTAACAGTTTAATTTCTTCATTTCGGCGCGACACACATGTTGAATACCGTGAGCGGAACGATCCTTTTCTTTGTTGTCTCTTTTTTTCTTAAATTTCTTTTAGTTTTATTTATTACAAACAAATGACAGTCCAAAGTGCCTGTCCAAGTATCCACTTACAGTTGTTGCTGTGACAAAAACACTTGAAAGTCACCCAGTCACAGATCATTTGGTCTCCGTTCTTCGGGTTCGCAGTGTGTTCAAGTGCGCGGGGAGGTACCACCTTGGGGTCATATCATTGCGGAAGCTAATAGAATGTTGCCTAATTACTAAGGAGGAATGCTACACTCGCTGAAGTCGATTTAAATTCACATTTAAATATTGTACTTATTAAAAGTGGGTAAGAACATTTAGCTAACAAGTTAGAAGATTGAAACCCCGCCTAGCATATATATTTACTCTGTTCCCAGTCTACTTTCTTTAGCTTAGTCGTGAGGACGAAGTGAGGGAAGTCATCAGTATGATATGGATTTTATTTTTTTGCCGAAGCACAAGCCCATTATAATCTTTTCACAAAAAAATGTTTTGAAACAGAGTTAAAGAAGGGTAAAATTGAGTTTTTCAAATCTAAATGAACGACAGAAAAAGCATCTACAACCCTATAAGGTGTAAGTCATGTCCGTCTATCCGTCAGGTCTTCGTCCACCGATCAAAGACCAAGTTTTGTATACCCGTGCAGAAGGTATAAATGCTTATTTTTACTTTAGGCAGTACATATAACGGAACCAACCGGATCGGACTACTATAACATATAGCTACTATAGGAACGATCGGTCGACAATTAGGTTTCTGTATGAAAGCTCTTATGTTTTTTCAGATATCTGGACCAAGCTCACGAAATCAGGGTAACGAGCCATTTGATCAAAATCGCACTACTATATCTTATAGCTGCCCGAGGATGAATTGGATGAAAATTGAGTTGTTGTATAAGAAGGTATTAGGCTTATACATATGTATATTTCATATTATCTTAGCAATTGGGAGTTTTAATTTACTTTATATAGTTTGCTTTTATTTTATCAAAATCGAATAACTTTATCATATATTCGCAATGTGACCAATCGGTCGAAAATTAAATTCTTGTATAAAAATCATTGCTGAAAGGGTACATATTTTCGGCAGGCCGAAGATAGCCGCTTTCTCTTGTTTTTCTTAAAAAAAAAAAAACTATTTGCAATCACAATTTAATATGTGTATATAACTTTGACAATTGGTACACCAATTTTTACTAAAGTATAATTTGTTCAGCTTTCCAAATTCTTTGCTAGAGGCAGATATCTTAATAATGCAGTTAACCAATTTTTACTCCCTGTACCCATAAAATGGGTAAAAAGGGGGTACTAAATCTGTGCAAATGTATGTAACAGGCAGAAGGAGACATCTCCGACCCTATAAAGTATATATATTCTTGATCAGTATCAGAAGAGATTTCGATTTGGCCATGTCCGTCTGTCCGTCCGTATGTATGAACGCAAGGATCTCAGCAACTATAAGAGCTAAAGACACCAAATTTGGAATGTAGGTTCGTGTGTAGCAAGAGCAGGTCAAGTTTATTTTAGATTTGAGATATTTCCCCTCATTTTCCCGCTCTGCTATAAAAACCATTTTACAGTCACAGTTTTCAAGATATAGCTTTGGGACTTGGTATGTATTATACTTTTGTCACTCTTAATCTACTGTCAAAATTTCAAGTCGATCGGATAATAAACACGGAAGGTATTCACGAAAGAAGATTTAGTGCTTCAGCGCGAGGGAGAAAAGAAGCACAGCCAGAACTTAAAATGCCTCGCTTGCGCTATATAGCCATATGGCTTGTGCGTGTGCGTATTAGTGTATGTGTGTGTGTATGTGTAAGTGTACGTACGTATGTAGATGCGATTGGAAACTTTTCACCTGGGTACAGGGAGTTCTGTAGTCGGGTATACTCGACTAAAGCATTCTTACTTGTTTGTTTTGCATTTACATTACATTCTAAATTGTATTTTTAACATAACGCAAATCTATTCTATAGAAAAGGTATATATATTCTCAAAAAATGCAAATTGAAATAACATTTCTGAAACTGTTATAAGAACAGCAGGTACTAAGTGTAAGTTGCAGGGAGCCGAGGGTGGCCGAAACCCTGGAACATCTTCTTTGCAACCATTTAGGAACCCATAGCTTCGCCGCACAGGAGAATGTATCGGGGACACCACTAAACAATCTATTAAAATTCACAACAATTATTTTGAAAGACTCCTAAACATTGCGAGGTTTCAATAAACGGAAATCACAAGGAAGGTCTCAACATAACCTAAGTGTATTACGCAGCTAAGTTAAAATTTTTATACAAATTCGATTGTCCATGCATTCAAACCAGAATGTAATGCACATATCTTGCCGATACAGCTAAATATCGGGGCAATTAAGCACTGTACTGTAATACGAGTATGGATATACATATACATATGTATATTTCATGAACATTTCGTAATGCTCATAATACATATGTATAGGATTATACATATATGTTTTTGAAAATGAATTGTATACAGGATATCTCCGAGTCGAGCATTCTGACTTTTTTCCTTTTGATTTGCTCGTGATCGACGGTTGATAAAGAAAATTAAAATCAACCATTTGCATATGGTAAGCAGGAACCTGTATACCAAATTTGGAGTTTCTAACTCTTAATGTCTAAAAGATCGATGTGTTTATACGGACAGGTCTCTCTGCTGTTGATGAGAATAAATTGACTCTATAGGGTGGGAGAGTCTAGGCCATCTATCTGTTCACTGGTTGTACCAGGGATAAATAAATAAGCTATGGATGTCAGATTAAAAGTTCGGAAGGAATTACACAAAACCAAAGTTATTTTCACTGGTATACCATATAGTGCTCATTATATCCCAATAATTTCTATATTGTATGTTAATTCTTGTGGAAAACATATGTTCAGACAAGATCGTCAACGTTTATGTAACCTAAACATTAACAATAATCGTTTTCTCTTCGTCTTCTCCAAAATGAGTTTAGTTAAAAATGCACAAATTTATATGTAAACGACTGAAAACTGATCAACAAACATACATACATACATACGTACTACATGATTACATGCTACAAAATTTTCCATGAGGAACGTGTGAACGGGAAAACCCACAAAGGTAAAGCATAAACGAAAAAAAAATAAAATAAAGAACAACAACACCAAAAACTGGCACCAGACATGGAACACAGAACACAGAAAGAGAAGGAGAGAGAGAGAGAGAGAGAGAGAATGGGAGTGGGGAAAATTGTCAACCCATAAAATGCAACAACATAAAGATTATGAGACAGATTTTCGGTTCAGTTCGGTTTGGGTTCGATTTCAGTTTCGGTTTCTGTTGGTTAGGAAAGAACAAACAGACTTTAAGACTAAAACAACAAGAGAGGGGCCAGTGATAAGGTGAATCAAGGGGAACGGGAACGGGAACGGCGATGCGATGGCATTTTCATATTAACATAATCAATGAACTATTGAAATGTGTGTGTGTGTACATATGTTTGTGTGTTGCTGTTGTTGTTGTCGCTGGTCTTAAGGGACTCTCAGCTACTATCTTAGCCAGAGCAGGGGAAACCAACAGAAATGCGCATAGTTAATACTTGAATGCACTTACGGAAAAATGTTCAAACAGCAGCCAAAGCAACAGTTAGGCAATTGTGTGACCCCCTACTGATGAGAGCGTTTTTGTTTTTTACTTAACACACACACACACACACACACACACACACACACACACACACATACCACACACACATGATTGAAAAATGATATTTGAGTAAATTTGGAAGACATTGCAACCAGTGAAGTGACAAATTGGAGAGACAAACACTTTGGTTGCCGGGACGCACGTGAAACGTTTTCCCAATTGCCTTTGGAAAAGGATATCGCAGCAACAACAATAACAAGCGAAGATCCTAGGGCGCATATCAATTGAAAAGAGTAGGAAACGTTTAGCACTAAACACTTCAAGCGCCTTCCCATTCAGTTTGAGAATACAACAAAAAGGAACAAAAAACGAAAACCGAAAATCTGGAAACCCAAAAGTCAGGCATATTATTCTTATCTGCTGGCACATAAAGTGGCAAAAATTATGGCAAGAGGAAATTGGAACCCGCCGATGTCGACGCCGAGTCAGCGTCAATGTCAATGTGTGAGACAGACGAGACAAGACGAGCCGACGCGACATTCCCTGCATACTACAAGCAATAAGCGGATCACAGATCCGACTACATGAATTGTATACAATCCGGCAGGAGGCACCTTAACATGTAGTTCATTGGTTGCACTAATCGCACATCAGACACATCCATAATAATTCAACCCGTTGATGGGCTCGACGTGCCCAAATTTCATATTGAAATAGCTGCCCAATTTGTAGTCACGGAAAGTTTCTAGTTATTTGACTTTTCGAATATCAGTTGAGAGTGTAGTAAATTGCAGTGTCTGCAATTTAGGTACTTTGAACTTGAACATCCTAAGAGTATGCTGCGATTTAAATTTTATGTCTCTGCGGTACAAAAATGTATGCAATTGTTTTACAATGGCATTCCTAAGGCCGCGCGCACACAGAGAGCGGGGCGTAGGCACACAGAAAGCGTATTATCAGCGATGAGCGGAAAATATATGTGAAAACTGCTACCACCTTGTAGCCGCTGCAGACATTATCATGTAAGAATGCTCTAGTCGAGTATACCCGACTGCGAAACTTCCTGTACCCAGATCTAAAAATTCCAAACACATCTTCGTACACTTACACACACACGAACATACACAACAGCGCAGTGACCAAAGTAATATACATGCTAAATTCCAAAGCTATATATATTCTTAAAATTGTTTGTATAAAACGTTTTTATCAAATTGCGGGGGAACGGAGATATTGGAAACAAACTTGATCTGCGTATAGTATACAGGAACCTACATACATTTCAAATTTGGTGTCTCTAGCTCTTATAGATCCTGAGATCGACGCGTTCATCCGGACAGACAGACGGTCATGGCCAAATCGAAATCTCCTTTGATACTGATCAAGAATACATGTATATACTTTATAGGGTCGAAGATGTCTCCTTCTGCCTGTTACATACATTTGCACAGAATTAGTACCCCTTTTTCAACCATTTTATGAGTACAGGAAGTTAAAAGAACTGAGAAAATGTGATTTCAAATTACATTGTGCTGGGTTATGTCGTGCAGGTTATTTTTATACCCTAGTGTGTTAGTGTTCCGATCCGGAGGTTCCGACATTTGTACTGCCTGCAGCAAAAAGAAGAGTCTGTGCCAAGATTCATCACGATAGCTCTAAAACTGAGAGACTAGTTTGCATAGAAAAGCAAGCAGACATATTTAGATCGACTAGGCTAATCAAGAATATATATGCTTTGTGGTGTCGGAAACGACTCCTTTAATGCGTTATCGTGACAAAATTACAATACCCTCAGCAGGGTCTCAACAGAAAGAACTGGTATACTTCTGTGTACCTTTATATCATCGATTCAAAGTTGTTCATGCAAAACTCAATTTATGATTAATTGTTCCTGTAGCAGCTATAATATACTTAATACATTTAATCAACATGTTTGAAACATTATATATTTTTGATGTGGTGAGCTTGATTAAGTTACCATCAACAACAACTTATTTTTTAGCCTATTGTTGCCTATCCCAGCTATAGCTACGTTATAGCGATCCAAAACGTATCTTATAGATTTGAACATCAGCTTTAAAAAAATTAAGATCGAACCACTTTAGTATCTTATAGATATAGACACAATCTCAACCAAGCTCAGCTATCGCCTATTTTATTAAACTCATACTTTATACACATAAGTAGTTGGAGTGATCAGTCGAGAATTCAGTGATTGTATGAGAAACTTAATTACTTTGTGTAATTGTTATTCCTCACCAGGAGCCAATCTCTTGGCACTGCTGCCGAGGCCTTACAGCAATATGTAAGCAGCTTCGAGATTTGGGCTCGTCATTGGAACATTGGCATCAATGCAAGTAAATGTGCGAACGTGACATTTGCAACAAGAACTGGCAATTGTGATGGGATTAGAATGCTTGGTTCAATCCTCAACCATGCATCGCATTTCAAATATCTTGGGGTCATTCTGGACAGATGCCTTAACTTTGCTCGGCATACGACAATGGTGCAGAAGACCGTACTTTCAAAGGCGGCGAAGATGTCGTGGCTATTGTCGCCAAAAAATAAGCTTTCCCTTAAAAATAAGGTTACCATATACAAGGCGATACTTAGTCCAATTTGGAGATATGGCCTACAAGTTTATGGGGTCGCTGCCAAGACCAACATAAACAAAATCCGAGTAGCTCAAAGTAAGATCCTTAGGAGGATATGCAATGCGCCATGGTATATGCGGAACAGGGACATAGAGCGTGACCTGGGTATACCTATGGTTGGTGACGTTTTGCAGCGACAGGCCGAAGACTACCGACAAAAATTGTCCTCCCACCCAAACGCGCTTGCCCAACGCCTATTGAGGTATAGAGGCAGAAGACGCCTGAAAAGACTGCATCCACATGATCTTCCTGCCAGAAGAATTTCCCTTTGTAAATATATAAATATGAAAATAATGTAAATAATTAATATGTATAACTATATTCTAAGATAGTCACTTCGCTTTATATTAATGTATAATTAGGTTAAGCTGCCACGCAGGTAGCAATATACTAATTTTAAACCAATACTATACATCTAAAATAAATTGGAATTTTTTATAAAAAAAAAAAAAGTAATTGTTATGGAAGCCTTTTCTTTATAGCATATTTGCAGGGGTACTTAATCTTCGGACCCCGAAGATAGATTATCTTTCTTGGTTTGCTTATTTTCGGATTGTTGCCAACATATTGTTCTCCATGGTACATAAGGACATGCAATATTGAGCGCGACCTTAAGGTGCCCAAAATAGGAGACAGAATCCAAGCGATTGCCCAAAAATACACGGAGAGGCTAGGAGCTCACCCAAACAGTCTAGCTAGACGCCTAAATACTGCCTGCCACCGTAGAAGAGTAAGGAGGAGACTCAAGCGATACCACCCTCAAGACCTCCTGAACCGGGTCTTGACATGATGATCTCTTACCAAAATTTAGACGATCTCCTCAGTATCACCCCTTAACTTCCCCTTTAAAAGTTATATTTAATTCATTTTTATGTTCTATCATAAATAATTTTGTAATTTTTAGTTTAATTTCTGATTAGTTTAAGTTGCCTGTAAGGTAGCAGAACACTCATCCTTTGTAAAATAAATTTCTCTTTTTTTAAAAAAAAAAAAAAAAAAAAACATATTGTTGGTGGAAGACAAAACCAATATACTTGGTATAGCTTTGGGAGCAGATATAAGAAGGTTTTTGTATGTATTCCTTTTTGAACTGACTTAATCAGAGCATTCTACAGATTTAGAGTCAAAATATTGAAGTCTTATAGTATAATTTACAAAACTATGTAAATTATGTAAATTTTGACTTCGTCTGTAAATAAAAACCTATAAAATACGTACTGAATAACGTCAAACAATGGAGGACACGCCGCAAGAATCACACACTGATATTCAGGTTAATCAGAACGATACACAATATAAATCTGATATGGATGAAGACACGGAAGACAGCCATTCTATGTTAAGTGAATACAGGAGAGAGGTTGTTCGAGAATATAACCATTATGGGAACTATAATCATATGAGTCGTTATTAAATCTTGAATATTTACCATTAGATAGACAAATTGTGGGATGATACGATGCAAATGAAAAAAGACGCTGATCAACTGGATCAAGAATGGAAATTGCAGACTGGACAGTTGGTAAACTTGACACGCTTGGATAAGGAAATAAATATAAAAGCTGATGCTGTAATCAAGTACGTCTTTTATCCTGTCATTATCTATAGCTCACAGCTAATACCAGTGTATAACCACGCACAATTGTAGGAAGGAAAAGAAAGAAATACCCAATAGAAAGGACAAAGTGTCTAAGCCAAAGTTGGATTCGGGAAACATGTTGAAATCTGACGTCAAAAATAACAAGAAGACATTTATCAAACCCAGCAGAATGTTAATCAAAATGAACCAAACAGAAATATCCAAGAAATCCCTCTAAAAAATGAGTATGACAATTGATGAATGTGAATGAAATGTATTAACATAAATGCAGCAATTGCTTTTCTTTTCTATGGTAATTACAGTTCCGCCAAACCCTATAAGTAGATTGACTAAAGATTTGAAACATATATGCATGTATATATTTTGTATTTTTCGTGTAACATAGCATAATGCAAAAATGCCTGAACTTTATCATAATGTCATAAAGGACACAAAAATTTAATAGATAATTATAATATGATATACGTAAGTATATAATGTACTTCATATATGCTTTAAATTAGTGTATTTTTAAGAAAACTTGGTAACAAAAACAATTGGAATTGTCTGCTCTGACTTCAGAATATTGACTTCTGTCTGTTACATATAGTATCAAAATATACATAAGTTATTGAAAACAAGATTACATTAAGTTTAAATGGATGAGTGTAAAGCTCCCTAAATGCTCTAAATGCATTTAAAAATAAATGTATAAATAATTCAGTAATTCAATGAGATGAATTATGCTTTTTTTCGGCTAGCACGTGCCAAGTTTAAATATTACTTAATATTTTGAGAACGGTATTGCTTAAACAATATATTTCTTTTTAGGTTGATTAAGGTTCATTGGGTACATGAACTTTTTTGCCCACTTTTGCAGCGTGCGAATAGAAGGAAGGGGGAAGTTTTTTCTATACAATAGCTTATATAGTTTTGTGCTTCCTGTATATAAACTAATTGACTGGGCGATGTCTTCTTCGGTCCAAGCTGGTCGCTTGACACCTGCCTTTAACTTGGAAATTTGGCCCTTGGTGAAAATGCCTAACAGTTTCTCTTCCAAGTTATTTAATTCATAATTGGCTTTGGTTAAGCTGGTGGTAATGGTTTCTATATTGCGCTCGTGAACTTTAGCCTCATGCCCCATTTTCTCCGTTAGAGCTTTTAGTTCAGACTGTTGCTTTTCTTGGGCCTCCTTTAGCTCAAAGTTCTCTCTTCGAAGAGATTCCCTGAAAGTAAACAAAAATTGTTGTCTTAAACAAATTCAATTCACCGTACTAAACTAACAGTTCTCGATTTATGTAGTCCATGTCATCCTTTATATCCTCATTCTCATTACATGTCTGCAAAATGTATGAAGTTTGTTCCACAGCTTCCACAGCTTCCACGTGCTCCACACGCTCTCCAGAGTCTTCCAACTTGACCACCAAATAAGTTGGTTGTTCCTCTAAAAACAAAAGTTATTCATCATCATCGTTTAATTATATGTAAGTATCCTTATAGTTCTTACTCTCAACTGGAACGCTCTGTGCATCGTACTCTTTCATAAGTAATTCAACAGTCTTCTTGTTTTGGCGCCTCTGCATTCTTTTTGCCCGCTCGTCATATTCAACGGATGCTTTTTTGATCGTAGGTACCACGCCTGGTTTCAAAAACCTTCTTTTTGTAAAGCCTTATTGAAGAATAAAATGAACACTAACAAACCAATTCATTTTGCCACTATAATATTCAATTTACCCATTTCGAATTGCAAATTATTCTTAAAGTCCTCAGGTTGAAAATGTTCCATACAAACGTGCGAGGTCCTCAGGTTTATATCACGGCCACAAAAAGTGTTCCATTGCCTTAGCAAGCGAGTATCCAAAGGGAACGAAAAAAACTAATTGGCCGCTTTTTATTCGAGTTAGAATTCTTGCAGCTTTTCACAGCGCATCTCATTTTAATTCCTTTTAGCTTCTTAATATTTTGAGTTGGTTTTAATAAGATTTATTATAATTGATTTGCTGAAAATGCACAATTTTCAATAAAAAGTGCAAATACACGGTCTACCTTGACGTCACGAAAACAGCTGTTTCGTCAACGACACTAACGGACCTGCGCAATAGGCAGGTTATTTTTGGTGGAGGGAATGAAAATGTACGAGTATGTATACAAATATAAGGTAGTAATAATTAACTATAAAGAAAAAAGTACTTTTAACACATACTCTCAAAATGCACAACGCACATAATATGGTAACTTGTATACAAAATACACAAAAGGCAAAAGCAACATGTGCTTGTAATAAATTAATTATTTGCTCTTTTTAACTGTTATTTGTGATATCCAATTATTGAGCTGTATTGAACAGTGTGGCAACTCCATAACTTTACGACTCAATTATCGTGTCGATATACGCATATCGGTCAACTTTTGTTTGCATTTATTTCATTATTTCGGCAATAAAGTCTTGCTCCGCTGCCGGAATTTGCTTCCTTATTTTCAGGCGCGTCGTTTAAGACTAAAGTCAGGCATTTCAAAAACTTAGGAATTACCGATATTCATTATCACTTCTTACCGATAGTGCAAGGCTATCGATGGGTTATCGATACCACTTAGCTATCAGTACACATATGTTTGTACATGCGGGGTAACATGCATTTCATTTTTATTTAATTATTTCTGCAATAATATTACTCATCGCCACCGGAAACGGCCTTCTTGTAGTAATAGTAGTAAAAGTAATTTATAAAAAGAAGACAATTTTGTAAACGTACCCAACTTGGAAGGTTGAGCACGAGAAGTAGTCTCGATCTACATTGTGCGCAAAACTTGTGCATTTGAAAACAGCTGACTCCGAAAAGAACTTAAGTTGGCCTCTGTCTATGTTCCTGAGTGTACGGACTACACACTAAAGTAATTCCATGGAGAGCATGCAATGCGGCGATTTAACGCGCGATGAAATCTTGGAGCAGCTGAAAAAGGTGAGCGGAAATTACTGGTATTGTTGTTTTAGTATTTACTGTGTTCGTTCAACAGCGAGAACTGCATGTGCCGAATGTGCACAAGTTGTCACTGGATCAGCTGCAGCAAATCTACAACGGATTCATTGTGCCGCATCCGCGTCGGTACCGGCGTGAAAGCCCGAGCAATATGGCTGAATTGACACGGAAAAATGTCATTGAAATGCCCACGGAAACGGAGCAGCTATCAATGCGCATTCAAGTGGTCTGCGTGACCGGTGAAAAGCGTTCCAGAGACACTGAGCAGCAGCTGCTGCACAGCAGCGCCTCCAAGCGAATCAGAATCGATCATTATCGATGATCTGATCCCATTAGCTAGAATACGATCATGACTTCTCTGCTGGGTATTCGCTGGTAATAAACACGTGAATTGCTTTCATTGTTTGTAAGACTTCCAGGTTGATACTACAGTGCAGAGCAAAGCCGGGCTTCGATATGGACAATAGAACAGGATTCAAGTTGCACCTTTGCAGCAGGTGCAATGTCCAACAGCTGTCCACTGCGCAGACACCATAAGCCCAGCTCTGTTGAGTGACCTTCTGCATGTTACTCATTGCCACATGCCGATGCACGGAAACTGCAAAATGGCCATTAAAGCGCTGAAGACATTACTGGCCTTATCAGGCTGACTGCAACTAGAGAAGAGACCGGATAGGAATTGTTTCCTAAGCTGATCACAGCCGTCCGATTGTTTTGACAAACTTTCTCGGGTCCGCATTCTTTATTACATAAACAATTTAATTTAAAATGTTTGCCGTGTTTTTGGTTACTTTTGTTCACAAATTGTTTTCGAGAGTGTAGCCAATTTTCAATAACGACAATAACAGCTGTGTCACTAATTAACTTAAGCAAGAGCGGCTATCTTCGGAGTGCCGAAGTATTATACCCTTGCAGAAATGTTTTCCATAGCAATAGCTTAATTTTTGAACGATTGTTCGATTCGATCCAATCTAAGTAGACACTGTACAAAAATTGGTTAAAACGAAAGCTCATTTTTCATCCGACTGCTACTATAATATGTAATAATCAGATTTTTTCAAATTAAGTCAAGAATTGCTGAGTTTGGTTCGATATCTTGAAAAACAAGAAAGTTTTCAAATAATATATCTTTTGGACCGATTTAAGCCAAATTTTATAACATTGCACAAACTATAATGAAACTTTTAGTTGGTGATTAGAATGTCTTCATAAACGAGACGCGAAGGAGGAGATTTTTAATAAAGAATGTGATAGGAAACACAAATATTGACACACAAAGGGCCCAAAACAAATAGCACGAAAGTGTTTTTAATACAGCTTAATATATTACTGATTGTTTCTATTGCAACTGTATGATATAGAAGCTTTAACTTCAAAAAAAATAAACAGACAAACGACTCGGCTATGAATGCTGGTCAAGAATTTATATACATACTTGTGGGGTCTGAAGCGCCTCCCTGATAAAAATGTTAATGCCCTCTGCAAGGGTATAAATATAAACGATATTAAAATAATTTTAAATATACTAAGTTGTAACTAGAATATACAAATTAATTGTTGCATTTATAACATAATAAAAAATCTACATAATTTAAATTTATTAATGTACAATTTGTCAGACCCATGAGAAATTTGGGAAACAGATAAACGCATTTAATAGGTACCACAAAAATATAAAATGTGCGATAGAACTATAGAATCTGACTTGTACCATATAGAGACTCAATACTAATGGGACACGGAAACACCTTAGAGTTAAGATGGTACACAGCCTACAGTAAACTTCCACTCAAAACATCCTAAAACAATGGTAATATTACTATATTAGCACCAGGCTGTATAGAACGAATGCTAAATATAAACGTATATTATAATTATAATAATCTTAGAAGTGACAAAATAGATATACTAATTAAAAACGACTCCAATATGGGTAATAAGCTCTTTAAAAAATAAGGCGAGTTCGAACAGACCAAACAAGAACAACAGCCTAAAACATACAGATCCTAACATGAGTACCCATTCTTTCCAAGAGATTGAGAAGATCGGACTGAGACTTAAATAGCCCAAAAATCCGCATAACACAATGAAGGATTCTTATAACAAAACCAAAAGTAAAACACAATGTCATAAACAAAATACCATGCAATGGAGGCACTTACAACATTTGCAAAGAGGAATATCACAGCACAAATTTGGCATAAGACTCAGACTAAGCTACAAAACAGACATGAAAGGACTTACATAGGCAGAAACCTTCCAAAAGGAACTGCTTAGTTGATAAAGTTAGCACGTATATAAATGGTAAGTGTGCTTTGTAAAACTATGTAAAAATATGTTTGTAAATGTTATCTTATAATTGTTGCAGCCAACCCTGAAGATGGTTACTTGGCCTCGACCCGGCTAAGCTCCTCATATAAACATTAAAAGGGTCGCCAAACTCCAATATTAAGGACAGGATGTTCTCGATTGCCAGGTCACCCGAGTATATGGCCGAAATTTTCTACCACCTCCAACTGCGACCAATCTAATTTGATTTAAGAGCTGAAACCATTTAAAAACAAGAAAGAAGAGCTTTATTCGGCGTGCCGAACTTTATATACCCTTGCAGCAATGTTTTGTATACAAAAACACGATTTTCGCCCGATAATTCCTATGGCAGCTATATAATAATGTAATCAGATTTTGAAAATAATAATAGAAAACTATATAAAGTATAACAAAACTCGGAATTGTTGAGCTTAGATGTAATATTTCCATAAATAAACAAGTTTTAAATACAAAAACTTATTTTTACCCGATTATTTCTAAGCCAATTGTTTAGTGATCCGATTTGGTCCAAATTTGGTCAGGTTGTATAAACTATACAGAGACTCGGCTTGAGTGGATTTGCTTAAGATATCTTTATAAACAAAAAGGTTTTTCATACAAAAACATAGTGGTCGACCGATCGTCCTATGGCAGCTATATGTTATAGTGGTCTGATCCGGCTAGTTCCAACATATGTACTGCATGCAACAAAAGGAATCATCTGTGCCAAGCTTCATCACGTCTCCATCAATGTGTTGCACATATCGTGACAAAATTATCATACTCTCTGCAGCGGTAAAAGTGCAACGAATAAATGTGGTCCACCCACCGAAAGTTCATTTCGAGCTATGCAAGGGTTACTTTTCAAGGATTATGGCGAACAGCGCGACGCTAGTACAGTACAGTCCTGGCCAAAAAGTGTCCTGAAAAGAAAGAGCTGGCATGAGCGATGGGCCCACCAAAAAGAGCGAGACGGAATGAGCAAACATGAAAGCGTCTCACATTACTACAAATCCATGCAGAAACCTGTGTGAACTTACGGTATACAACTCTGTGGTACAACATCGACTTTATTTGTTTCAAATCTGCTTTGAGGGAGAGTGAATGCATCTAAAGTTGGCGACAATTATGCAAGAGATCGTAAGATCGTAGATTATCAATGCATTCAAACACTCTCGCCAATACCCTGCTCGAAAACACTGAAGACCCGCCTGTTTCAGGGGAATCATTCTCTGGACTTTCCATTTTGCTTTCCCAGTTGACAGTGCAATAATTAAACCCGTCAATTCTAAGCTTCTCTTTTGCTTATAGTCTGACTGCAAATAAGAAACGGATTCAGCACAAATTATCTACATGAAGTTCGAGTAATAAATTGCTTGCTTTAAAAGCATACAAAGGTCTATTTACAGTAGGAAAAGCCAAATTTGTATGAATAAATATATAATTAAAAGTATAAATATTTATTTGCCTTTTGTTCTGGACGCTTGTCGGTAATTTGAGACCATTAGGGTTTCCTACGTACCTACTAAGAACATGGACAAATTGTAACATAAGAAAAACACAGGATTTTATAAAAAATATAAAACGAAAACTATAATTCGGTACATTAATTAATCGCGAGGCGAAGTCCCTTGTAGCTAGTGCTCGGTGAGTTAGTATTAGGCTTAGCATTAGTTGTAGTTTTGCAGTCTGTGTACTGCCAAGGAACATTTATGAAATCAACCGTTAAATATAATTTATTTAATTTAAAACGTATAGTACAAACGCGAAACATTAACACAAGAGACTTTTTGTACAAATGAACTTAAAATTCTTCAAACTAAGGTGTTTACAAAGGAAATATTTTTGGTTTCGACTAGTAGAACATAATTGGCTGATTCTTATAAACTATTGAGTCTTATGTCTGAGTCTTTGTTTCCTTAATCTTGCTCCAGGTATTCATCGTCGTCATCATCATCGTTGTCTTCTTGCTGGGCCTGGTTGTTGTATTGTCTTGGCTGGCCCAACGGATGCACCGGCTGCCTGGGTGGAGTGGGCGGACCCTGGCGATAATTGAGACGCCTGCCCGTAGGACGGTAGTACATGTTGCATTGTAGACATTCTTCAGCCTCTGCCTCTTCAGTACCTTCCAGCGAATCCTCAATGGCGCGTGAGTAGTCCTCGATTTCTTCGTCATACAAATGTGGAGCACCGTTTGCAAATGTGGCGAAACGCATTGGATCACGCAAGTTAGCAACCATAGCCCATTGGTGGCAGTTTGGACTGTTGACATATTTGCGCAGCTCGGTCAGGGAACGCGATGTAGCATTGACAGCCTGCTGATAGCATTCCTCCTGTGTAAGCAAGCGTCGCTTGGGCGGAAAGCGGCGTCTCAAAAAGCTGCCCATGTAGGTTATAAACGACTGTGGCATGTAACGAGCAGCAAAGATGATGAGCAGCACCAATGTGCAGGCGCTGGAGTGCCAGCTGCTAAAGTAGACCATGGCACCGCCAATTACCTGCAGCACCCACATGATAATATTTTGAGAGCGTGGATTCCTTGGCGGCCCAATGCGGTAGCACACTAAAAATGATACTAGTCCAGTGATGATCAAATACCAGACAACGTATTCACGATATGCAACCAATATGAGTCGCATATTAAGCGCCAATTCCTTCAGAAGATAGAGGCCGATGGACCACCCGCCGACCAGGACGCCAATCATAATGGGGCGGCGAGGAAAGAATCGGGCCACAATTCCAATGACAATCAGTAAAGAAGCGCAGATTCCCAGCACAACTCCAGCCAGATAGTAGAATACACTGTTTTTGGCCAGCTTGCCGGCAAACCAGATGAGAAGACAGCCCAAGCCCAGCTGAACCAGACGCCAGGTATCCAAGTGGTAATGGTTGAGGCTGACGTTGTATGGTTGCCAGGAAACCACACCAATGCACTGCTGTTCAAAGGGCGAGAGCTGGACGCGTTGTCGTTTCTGCGAGAAGAGCGTGAAACTGAAGAGAGACTGCTTCTCTTTGTAGTGTTCCAACACCTCCTCGGGCGTGCGGCCCCCATACTCCGAGTAGTCCTCGTTGCTAATGGAGAGCTGGAACTCCACGGACTCAAACATGCTGAACAGCGAGTATGGTTTGCCTGGATAGCAATAGGTACGGAGTACATTATTGCCGTAGCCGTTTTCAGTTATATCAATGGATGCCCCTTCCGCCAAGTAGACGGTATCCGTCGAAAGTCCCGCCGCAGACGCCAATTTTGCCGACACGTTCATTACGCACAAAAGCGCGCATAGAAGACCAATGCTTCGCTTTAGTTCCATTTTTCTTGTAAATTTTTTTTTAGTAATACTTTGAACGAGCACAATTTATAAATTATCCAATTACACATAGAGACCGATTCTGCCGCAAAACGCCGACTGAGTTGAATTATTGTTTGTATCTACATACTTAAACGCGATGCCTACTCGATGCCGACTCGATGCTTACTCGATGCCTACTTGATGCTCGATAGACGATAGCTTCCAGCGCAATCCAACTTATAGTGGTACTCCTTATGTTACTTGTGCTCAACATTTTTAGCACAAAATAGTCGTTTCTGATTTGTGTCAGACAACAAATATTTTTATAAGTGTTGAGGCTTATTTCATATTAATTAAGTGTTTAATAACATACGCAGCGACAGATAAATTCTGAAAGTGGTAATAAACAAACAATGCATGGCACAATGTTCCATTCCAATAATGTAAGAAATTTAGTTACTTGATATTCTAAGTTTAATAATATAGGCAATTCAAAAGAGGCATTCTCGAGGCTGTGTATTAATCATATGTGTGACCATGGTTTTTAGGAAGGCTTAAAGCTGTCAGGCTACTCTGTGGCGTTGTTAGAGTTTCTATGGAAGCACTGTATGTATACCAAGGTCAGTAACATAAGCAAACTTTAGGCATATCAACATCAGGAGTCCCACTATTGTGTTAAGTTGATATTTCATTGCAGTGCTTGTTGCAAGCAAATATTATTTGTGAGTCTAAATATATTAATTCGAATTATTTTCTTTGGTTTTAATTTTTCTGGACGTTATCTTATTAATAATGTATAGGTCATTTTGATTTTAAAATTAATGAACCAAAACTAACTGTACATCTCTCGATTGCGTTTTGTTGATTCATACTAGTTGCTTCTATGCCGTGCTTTTCTTATTTGTTTGCCCAAAATGCTTAAATCTCAAACCAAAACACACTATCTACACATCGCTTCAGGTTGGCAACATAATAATATCTGGCAGGGGCAACGGAGATGCGCATGGCCGCTGAGCATAGCAACATGTCTTTTTCAATCTGTGTTTACTGTACAATTTAAACGAAGTTGCCTTGAGATGTATATATGCAAAATCAGGAACCGATTGTGTATGTATGTATTAGGAGTTCCAATTACATATTGTTAATGCGGTTGCGCGGAGTTGGAACTTGCGCAAACATAAGGGTTAAAGCCGATTGCCTATGGAGGCTTGCCGATAACTTGTTGCAAATCTGTCTTCAATACCAACGATAGACTGCCAAAATTATATCAACCGATAAAAATAAATTACTGTCGATTGTTTGACATCTCTAAGCAGTGGCACTGGTTACGAGCTGAACGACAGATTCCATAGTATTCTTTATTTTCGCCACACTCCAAATAAATTAAAGGTAACCCATTTGCAGTAAAAATGTGTTAACGATTGAAAAAACGGTCACAAGGTTCAATTGAGTGTATGCTTGCGGCTCAGACCAGGCCCAGTGTTTGTCACTTGTCGCTTGTTGCCTAACCTACAAAGTTACATAATTTGTATACTTTTAAAGTTAAAAGCAGCTAACTGTTATTGCAATTTTAGTTGGCAACAAGCGCACTAGTATTTACCTTTGCATGCGTTTTTCTACTTCCAGAACAATATGTCTGTCATTAAAAATGCTCGCCTGCTGGCCACACGCGGCGCTCGCCTGGCCCAGAAACGCTCCTACTCGGACGATATGAAGCTGACCTTCGCTGCTGCCAACAAGACCTTCTACGACGCCGCTGTTGTGCGTCAAATCGATGTGCCCTCCTTCAGCGGAGCCTTCGGCATTCTGGCCAAGCATGTGCCCACACTGGGTGAGTAAAACGATCGTTATAGTTGCATCACAAGCGCTAATCCAATCATCTGTTTGCTCATATAGCTGTGCTGAAGCCTGGTGTTGTCCAGGTGACCGACAATGACGGCAAACTTACCAAGTACTTTGTCTCCAGCGGCTCGGTGACCGTCAACGAGGACTCCTCCGTGCAGGTACTCGCCGAGGAGGCCCACAATGTCGAGGACATTGATGTCAGCGAGGCCAGACAACTGCTTTCCAAATACCAGTCACAGCTCAGCTCCGCTGGCAGCGATAAGGTGAGCTTTGGTTAAAACAACATTTCCAACACTTTGCTAAAGTTGCGCATCTTGCAGGCCAAGGCGGAAGCTGCCGTTGCTGTGGAGGTTGCCGAGGCGCTCGTCAAAGCTGCCGAATAAATTTCTAAAACATCAAAAACAACTACCATAACAACCGTTATAACTACAACAACAGAAACAACAACAATAGCTTGCAATTGTGTTTAATATAATTAAATCATAACAAATTTGAAGCCATTTGAGTGGCCAGCAACAAAATTGTTATGAAACAATAAAAATTGCGAATATGTATAATATCGTAACAATGCCGAGTCTCAACAGCAACATCACCTACAACAGCAACAACACAGAGCCCAGCTCATAAATGATCAATCTGTGTTTGTTTTATTTTTTTCTCTTTTTTTAATCGTTTCTTTTTTTTGGTATTTGTCTAATCGCGTGTTTGAACATTTGTTAAGCCCCTCAAAAGAAATGTTAAATTTAACGCATTATTTATGCCTCTGCGCAGGCGTAGCAGCAGGCAGCGCAGCGACGCCGACGCGAAGGTCAAGTTTAAAGTGGCCGCCAGTGAATAAACATTTTTTTTTATTGCCCCTTAACCCGCAGTGAGTGAGAGTGAGCGGTAAATGGAGCAGCGTGCTTTTCCCATTGGGGAGAATTCTGTTAAAAATCTATAGATTTATATTCTATTTTAGTATCCTATTGTTGTAACTCTATAAAACGAATAAGCATCGTTTTCTTGGGTTCACAATAACTTTTCTGATACCTAATTTCGTTTTCTCATATTCACGATAGCCGAACCTGCCTGGCAAAAGTTATCGTGCAGTTAAGCTTGCAGTGACAATATATTTGCAACTTGCAATGAATTGGCCTGCCAACTCATTGATAAGATGCTGCCAACTTATTGACTTACTCATTACTTCATTGTGAAGTTGAGAAAACGCAACACAATTGATCTACATTCGAAACTAATCCGCACGATAACTACTCTGAGCATAGGAACACGAGAAGCAGGCTCTTAAGCCCCGGACACACTGCGGAGCGTTCATATACCGTATAGCGGTATACGTATAGCAAAAGCCAAGCAATACACGTATAGGCATAGAAATATCCATTTATATTGGTGAAGTTGTTTACTTCTCAGTATAGATATGAAATTACCATTCACACATGTTTGGTTTATATACTATTTACAGCTATAAAGTATTCAAAACATATAGATATACGACGATATCCTATCCGTATGCAGCTATACAATGAGAAATACCAAAAAAGTGCACAGTGTGTCCGGGCCTTTAGAAAATGAAACATGGTAAAGCTGCTAAAGTTAAATTTTGTTTAACCAGACTGAAAGTCTATTTAGCTCTCAAAATATGCGACTTTCTTGCTGTTTTTCTATTCATCTTATGCCTGATCATTAAACTAGCCTAAGCCTTATGCTATAGTATTACGATCGTGGTATTAATCAGAAAAACAATAATCAAGTTTTGAAGAAAATTACTTCAAAAACTGTACTATAGTATACTAAAATCATAATGTGTTATATACATAGGTGTAGTGTAGTGCAGTTGAGATCTATTGGAGTATTCAATAATCGTACGTTTTCACTTTAATTTTAATAAGCAGTGCACTTTTGAAAGAGTTAACATCTATAGTATTACCTATAGACAACTAGCAAGTGTAAACAAAATTTGTTGCTAACTTTGAGATATTTTACATAAAAATATTTCAACCTTATTATACCCTAGCATGGGGTATTATAACAGTGTCTCCAGATGTGTAATAGACTGAAGGAGACGTTTCCGACCCAACAAAGTATTTATAGTCTGAATCAGCATGAATAGATGTCCGTCTGTTTCTATGCGAACTAGTCTCTCAGTATTAAAGCTATCGTAATAAAACTTGGCACAGGCCTTGCTTTTTGATACACCACTATAGCATATAGCTGCCATAGGAATGATCGATCCAAGACTATGTTTTTGTATGAAAACCTTTTTTGTTTATAAAGATACCCTCACCAAACTAACCCAAACCGAGTCTCTGAAGAGTTTCTACAATCTGACAAAATTTGGTCACAATCGGACCACTATATCACATAGCTGCCATAGGATCGGGTGAAAAATGAGTTTTGTATGAAAAACTTTTTGTATTATATTCAAACTAAGTGAGAGTTTTATTATACTTCAAATAGTTTCCTATCATTTTATCAAAATCGGACCACATGGAAACAAGCAGACGTAAATTGAGTTTTGTATAAAAAACATTGCTGATATGGTATATATATGTATATATGTATATAGCTTCTGCATTCCGAAGATATCCGATCTCTCTTGTTTTATATTCATCTTATTAAACTAGCCTTAGCTTTATACCATAGTATTACGATCGTGGCATTAAGCAGAAATACCGAGTGCTATAAAAACCAAGTTTTGAAGAAGATTACTTCAACAACCGTTTGTACTATAGTATATTGTGCAGGGATCGCAAAGAGGAGTCATGAGCTTACAAAAATTAAACCCGAAAAAAATGATTTAGATGAATGGATGAATTTAATGATTATTTCATAATCTTTTTTTGATCGCAAAATAATAGTTATTTTCCATTTTTTGATCAAAATTATAATCGTTACAGTACCTGATATTGTGTGATATAGTAGTGTAGTGCAGTTGAGAATTATTCAATAATCGTAAACTTTCACTTCGATTATAATAAGCAGTGCTCTTTCGAAAGAGTTAACATCTATATAATCTATGGACAACTCGCAACAAATCAGGGCAAATATAGAAACATTGATATGAAAAGTATTGGCTGGTCCTATAGTGCTGTTTCGGATGCTGCCAAGCATCCTCATCAGTTTTCCACCTTATTGTTCCATTTTTGTCCAAACTTCTCCGTATATGAGTGGTAGTCGTCTCGATTCGAACCCGAGTTCTGTTGTCCGTAAGGCGGATGCCTTAACCTCTGACCCACTAGTTGTCTGATCCTGGCTTGAACTAATTACTTTCATCAACAGGTCCATTTGAAATTCTAAGTCCGCACCAAAGCTTAATCCCTTGATCTAAGTTTCTAACGCTTACAGTTCCATTTTTATTTATTTTTGGAACCGCTTGTATTGAACTTTTGTTCAGTCAGTTGGTTTTGTTTCAAGATGAGGTTGATACAATGAGGTTAGCTTGTCATAATGAATGGGAGTGCCGTCCCTTATTGATACAATGTGTGTTTAGCGACGTATAGTTGAGACTTTGAGATATTTTACATAGAAATATTTCAAACTTATGTACATATATGAGGCTCCCTTTAAAATCGACTTTCTTCACAATTCTTAGAGTATATTGGAGGTTTCTCAGGTAGGAAGTATTCCCATGATGAGCGCTCATCCTTGCAGATCTGTTGACAACTCAAATGCTATTAAGTAAAAACACACGATGGACTTCATTTAACAGTCGGTTTAATATTCCATTTTTTTAACCAATTAAAAAAAAAATACATCTATTATACAAAAAAAATACAAATAACTTATGGCGTCGTTAAGGAGCGTTTGGTGCATAGAGAAACTAGGTCGAAAGGTCGAAAGGTCGAAAGGTCGATAGGTCGATAGAGGTAGAAGTAGTAGGATTGGAGGTCTTCGATGCTGGTGAATGTGAACACCTCCAGTGCATGCGGTTGTGCAATTGTTGCTCTTGTGGATTTCCATTTAAAAATTGGGCGGGCCATAGGTCTGGGCGGGGGCGTGACCAATGGGCAGAGCTGGTTCCTCGACGGGCGCGGGCAGGCTCAGTACTGGGCCCTGGCTGAAGGCTGGGGCTGGCGCAGAGGCTGGTACGCTGAGCAGAGGCGATGGTGCCTGGAGGGAGGGGTTGTAGTGCACGGGAGCGGAGGCGTGCACCGGAGCGCTGTACTGGATCGGAGCAGGTGCCTGAATTGGAGCGCTGTACTGGATCGGAGCAGGTGCTGGGGCCGCAATGGGTGCGCTGTAAATAGGCTGAGGTGCGGGCGCCGGGAGTGGTGCACTGTACTCGGGTGCGCCGTAGATGGGTCCGGGGGCTGGTGCTGAAATGGGTGCGCTGTAGATTGGAGCCGGAGCTGGTGCACTGTAGACTGGAGCTGGTGCGCTGTAGATTGGAGCAGGTGCACTGTAGACTGGCGCTGGTGCACTGTAGACTGGCGCTGGTGCACTGTAGATTGGAGCTGGTGCACTGTAGATTGGAGCGGGGGCAGGGGCAGAAGCATGCTCATGAATGACACGCACCACCTTGGTGGGTGCATTGATAACGGGTGTGTCAACATGGTGGCCAACGCCATGATTCTCGTGGAGCACCTTGATGACCTGTGGGCCGCTCTCGATGATGGGAGCGCTGATATGTGGGGCAGACTCTTGGTGCACTACCTTGATCACTTTGATCGAGCTGTGTCCATGGTCGTGATAGATGGGCGCCGGGGCAGCGCCACCGCCGGAAATGACCTTCACCTTGTAGATCTGGGGAGTGGGCTCATAGCTGTAGCCGCCAGCGTAGCCACCAGAGTAGCCGCCACCGCCAGAGATGCCACCCTGCTGGTGAATGACCTTGACCACTTGCACGGGTCCATGTCCATGTCCATGCGAGCCACCATAATGACCCCCATAAGAGCCACCATAAGAGCCGCCGTGTCCACCGCCACCACCGCCGCCACCTCCTCCTCCCAGACTGAGGCTAGCCTTAAGTCCACCATTGGAGCCGCCGCCGCCACCGCCGCCACCACCGCCGCCGCCGAGCAGTCCCAGAAATCCAGCGTTGGCCACAGCAAACAGCGCACACATACACACGAAGACCTGGGTTAAGGAGCGGCTTATCAGTTGGATGCACTGCTTAGGAACGATGAGGATGCCGGATGCTTACCTTCATATTGACTACTATTCCTGCTGGGGTAGACGACCACTCTAATGACAGATTCTACGAATTGTGTGCACTTCAAACACGACTGATGTCAATCCATGGGCCATCGCACGCTTTTATACCATGGCAAGACGTTGTAACCAACAGCAGCAGCAGAAGCAGCAGCGGCAGCAGCTGTAATAATGAAGTTCACGATTCAAATTAGCAACGCAACTTCGAACAACGCAACGCATCCCAAACTCTTTAGCCAAAGACACACAACCAGGCCAGGCCGGGGCCAGAGCAGACCAGGCCAAGACAAGACAAGACCAGAGCAGAGGCTGGCCCAGCCCAGACGCAGACGCAGACGCAGACGTCGAGCTAAACAAAAGCATTTCAAAGACATTTGCAATGGCCAGGGCTAGTTCATCATTATGATCATCAGATGATGCAAAGTCGCTGCTTGTATAGAAGTTGCCGACGCTTTCATTTTCATTTGGGCCCGCACCACGCCCAGTTGACTGTGCCCTCTCTGGCTTGTTCTTCATATCAAATTTTCATTTTCATTTTCAATTTCGAATCTATTTCCATTTTGATATCAATAACATTGTAGTACGAGCTCTATTTCCAGTTTTGTTACATTTCGTAAAGTCCAAACAAAACGTAACGTTGCAACGCGTTTTTGGTGTCGTCGTCTGCATTTCCGAAATTCCGAAAGCGACCTCCTCCTAACTAATTAGCATGAAAATGAAGTGACCGTGGCCGATGTGGCTGATAAGACAACTTCGACAATGCCCCCTTAAACATGTGTCTCCCTACCGATCGCTCCCTGTCTCGCTCCCTCTTGCTGTCTATACTGATTTGCATATGACTTGGATTTGGACTTGAGTTGCCTCACCCGCCCGCTGAGGCTGCCTGTCTGTCTATCGCTACCCACGTGAGCCATCAGCCATCAACCATCAGCCATCAGACCAAACCCAAAACTCAAGACTCAAACTCTCAATCTCATCTCAATTTCGGGGCAACCATTTCAAGGTGAATCTGAATGGTCTTTGTTCCGATATTATACAGGTATATGTACTATGTGTTGTCAACTGAGCTATCATCTGGTTATGTAAAACTCAAAACCAACTGACATTTAATACACACTTTTTCTAATGGCCATAAGCCGGCAAACAACATCAGTAATCTTGTCCCAATTAGTGTGGGAAACTCACACATGTAGTTTCTATTAAGGTCTGAAAAACTGCACCCAGGAAACTATTATTTTCTGTCTATTCCGATATGAGAAACCTTAGGAAAGTAATTTCTTCTTTTACAGGATCTAGACTTATATAAACCTTTCCCCGAATATTACATATTACATATTACTAATATATGTTTGTTGAATCTTTAAAGGTAATTTCCATACTTTCCTTTTCTTTCTTTCTAATCTGATATACTTTCTTCTTAAGCTAGTGTCGCTACTTTGCTAGAAGAGTTATATTACGTGTCCAGTATGATTAAATCATCAACAACCTTCTATTTATATGAGTTTCTTGACATAATCCGGAGTCTTAATCGAAATGATCTAAAAAATTAGACAGAACAGATCGGTATGTTCAACGTATCAAATTTAAATACTCTGCAGCGATGTTTTTATTATAAACATGTCATCTAAAGTAAAGCAAACTATATGAAGTATAATAAAACACGCATTTGCTCTGCTTGAATAAAATATCTGTATAAACAACAAAAGTTTTTTGTGCAAAAACACATTTTTCACCCAATTCATCCTATGGCTGCCATAGGAATAAGATACTATATAAGATATTATAATCTGATTTTGATAAAACTTAATCAACATCTAATGAGCATACTGAAACTTACGATTGCTGAGTTTGGTTGCGATTTCTATCGTCCCTGTCTGTACAAACAGACAGATATTGTTAGATAAACTCGTCTATTGAAGAATATTTATGCTTTATCAGGCCGGAACCGTCTCCTTCAATGCGTTGTTGCACAATTCGTGACAAATTTCTAATACCCTCTGCAAGGGTATACATATGATGATATAATAAATATTATGACGCAAATTGAGCAATTTTCGACCAGAGATCTGTTCTCTTTCATAAGCAGAAATGATCAATTCTTTTCATTGATTTGATTCAATAGACGATCGCAAAGTGTTTTGTGACACCATATAATATTTATTCTTTTTCCCATGTTGAAATAAAATGAATTCTTATTTGATTCAGAATTCAGACCTGTTTTCGTCTCAGTGTTCACATCTTTAATAAAACCAAGCAAGAATGCTATAGTCGAGTATACCCGACTACGAAACTCCCTGTACCCAGGTCAAAAATTTCCGATCGCATCTTCGTTAACTTACACATACATACACATACATACACAAGGGCGCACACGCACGAGCCACAGCGCAAGCCAGGCATTTTAAGTTGTGACTGTGCTTCTTCTTCCCCTTGCTGCAGCACTGAATCTTCTTTCGTGAATAACTTAGGTGTTTATTATCCGATCGACTTGAAATTTGGACAGTAGATTAAGAGGGACTAAAGTACTGGACATGCCAAATCTTAAAGCTATATCTTGAAAATTGTAACTGTAAAACGGTTTTTATCGAATAGCGGGGGAACGGGGGAGATATCTCAAATCTAAAATAAACTTGACCTGCTCCCGCTATACACGAACCTACATTCCAAATTTGGTGTCTCTAGCTCTTATAGTTGCTGAGATCCTTGCGTTCATACATACGGACAGACAGACGGACAGACGGACGGACGGACAGACGGACAGACGGACAGACGGACAGACAGACGGACATGGCCAAATCGAAATCTCTTTTGATACTGATCAAGAATATATATACTTTATAGGGTCGGAGATGTCTCCTTCTGCCTGTTACATACTTTTGCACAAATCCAATACCCCCTTTTTACCCATTTTATGGGTACAGGGAGTAAAAAAAGAACTATTTTCAATTCGCTTTCATTATGTTTCCATAAAGCCATGTTTTGAGTCTGACTTTATGAATGGGGTTAACACCATGTACAGGTTTAGAGTACACTACTGCCGGAGTTTTCTCTACAAATTTACTATTCAGTGTAAAAACCAACTCTTGAAACTTGGTAGAACATAACATCAGCTCTACACTCTATTATATTTGGCAGATAGCATTTTGGATGCTACCTTAGAGCATGCTTAGTAGCATATGACTAGCATATAAATATATTATATTTATTTCCGCGAAAGTATAGTAAGTCAATTTTGATCGAAATTGAAACTTTGATGCCAAACTGTTAGAAAACTTAAAACAAATTTGGGCTGTGAAAGCTCGAATTAGTGTTCATTGTTGTGATTATCAAAAGATTTATTTGTTATGAAATGTATCCAAGGAAAAGTAAGTATTTACTTATGTTTTACTTAATTATTGTCGGTTATTGTTCAACTGTGATGTTCGTTCCTTGTGTAATTGTATTTATGTCTATAATTGTTTCGATTAACTGACTCATCAGGTTGTTTTTTATTTATTTATATAATTTTAAGTTGTAGTTAAAACTATGAATTAACAATAATTGTTGGCCATGGCTGCTTCAAAAGAGATTTCAATTTGGCCATATCCGTCTGTCTGTCCGTCCGTCCGTCTGTCCGTCGTATGTATGAACGCGTCAATCTCAGCATAGAATGTAGGTTTGTGTATCGCGAGCGCAGGCCTAGTTTATTTTGGATCCGAGCTATTGCCCTCCATTTCCCCGCTATTCGATAAAAGCCGTTTTACAGTAACAATTTTCAAGATATAGCTTTGAGATTTAGCATGTATAATACATTGCTCACTCTTATTCTACTGTCTAAATTTCAAGTCGATCGTAAATTAAACACGGAAGTTATTCACGAAAGTAGATTCAGTGCGGGGGAAGAAGCAGCATAGCCACCACTTAAAATGCCTCGCTTGTGCTGTCGCTTGTGCGTGTGCGTATTTCTGTGTGTTTCTGTAAGTGTACGAAGATGCGATTGGAAATTTTTGAATTGGGTACAGGGAGTTGTGTAGTCGGGTATACTCGACTAAAGCATTCTGACTTGTTATTGGTGGGGCTTGTAATTAGGGATAAAGGATCTATGTTGTGAAGTAGGGATGTTCTGGGGGATGTAAAGGAGGGACATGTGATAAGGATATGTCGTATGTTTATGGGGGATTAGTTGCAGAATATGCATGTGTTGTTAAGGTTTGAGTTTGATTTGTTGAAGTCTAGGGACATTTATGTTTTGGGGGCAAACTACTCCCTCAGTGTTAGTGTCGCTAGGTGTTAGTGTTGATATATTTGTACCAGCTGGATGTTAGGTTAAGTAATGTGACTTGGTTGCGGGAGAGCTGTTTTTTAGGAATTGGATTATATCATTAGCGTTAAAGATAGATGTGTAATGTGAGTAAAGTAGCTGTATTAGTGTAAATGTATCAATTACAGCCTATAAAACTAAGTTAAACTAACAAAATTTTAAAAATTACAGCTTGTGAAATCGCTGGTGCCATATAGTATTGGTAGCGAGGACGACGATGAAGAGTGCTTTGTTGGAAACCTGAAAACTTAAGCAATTTAGTAAATGACGATATCAACAATTTGTTGACTTAAGTAATTTATTTATGTATAAAAAAAATTTACGAACAAAATTTCATAATGAATGCATAAACCTTCGACACTCGAATGTCATAAAAGATTGTTTGGAGCAAACGGATAAAGAAGATGAAACTTAGCTTAACTATTCCATATACTTTAGATTAAGAGATTTTGTAATAAAAAATATGTACTATACTACTAATAAAATGAATACAATTCTTTTGTTAGCTTATTCCTTACATTAAATAATTGTTTTTAATTATTGTATGTCACACTTTTTGCGTCTAAGCCCATAAAAACATAGCGAAGGTATAAATATATAAATATAAATAATATATAAATATATAAATATATATTTAAATATCCTATAAATTAAGTTGACATTCGATCCTAAAACAATACAACCTAAGGCAAGTAAGAATGCTTTAGTCGAGTATACCCGACTATGAAACTCCCTGTATCCAGGTCTACATCTCCTAACATATCTTCGTACACTTAGACATACACACTCACTTACACAAACACGCACGGACACAAGCGACAACTCAAGCGAGGCATTTTGAGTGGAACATGCGCTTCTTCTTCCCCACGCTCTGTAGTACTAAATCTTGTGTGTTGAATGACTTCCGTGTTTTTATTCCGATCGACTTGAAATTTGGACAGTAGATAAGGAATAACTAAAATTTTAGGCATGTCAAGTCTGAAAGCTATATCTTGTAAATTGTTACTGTAAAACAGTTTATATCGAATAGCGGGGGAATGGAGGGAATATCTCGGACCCAAAATAAACTTGACCTGCGCGGAAAAGCGTCGATATATATTATTATCTTGCATATGTTTGTATGAACTTTTGCAAGCAAATGGTGCTAAACCAAACGAAGACTATACTTAACAAAGTCTTTGGTTGAATCCTGTTGTTTTTATAGTGTACTACAGTTTTCAGAGGGTATTATAATTTCGTCACAAATAGTTTAATGCATTAAAGAGACTTCTCCGATACCATAAAGTACATACTTATATTCTTGATCAGCATTAATAGCCGAGTCGATATAGCGATATCTGTCTTTCTGGTTGTATGCAAAGTAGCTTTTCAGATTTAAGGCAATCGTGATGAAACTTGGTACAGATGCTTCTTGTTGTTATCTTTAACCAAACTAATTATGTCAAAGTGTCATTATGTTCTGACCATTATAGGCTGGCCAAATTTTATCGAATTCATTTGATCAATCGATAAAAATATTGTAAGAAAGGCTTTTATAAAGATATTCTAACCAACAACGCAAGATTGAAATAAACATTGCTTTAAATAAGCTGACCAATTTGGACCAGTTTTTGTATGAATAACTTTGTTGTTTTATTAAGATATCACAACCAAACTTAACAATTATTAATTTTTATATGCTCTTTAGAGTTTGATCAAGTTTTAGAGAAATCCGAATATAAGTTCTTATAGCTGTAAGCTAAAGGCACAGTCCGAAGAAAAGTTAGTATGTATATGAGAAAATTTGTTGCTTATTCAGATATTTCAACCAAACTCAACAAATCGCTTTAATTTTATAAAAATCGGAGGACTATACAATACAACTGCCATATAAACAATCGGTCGAAAATTGATCTTTTGTATGACAAACATTACTGATAGGGTAAATAGTTTTGGCATGCTGAAAATACCCATTCTTTCTTGTTGTTATTAGTGCTTAATACCGTTAAAGTAAATTCTAACAGCATTTAAGAATTCCAAATATCGAAATTTAAATTTTACCAATAAAAATACATACCTTTGTAATTTATGTCGATCACTTTTAAGGATCTCTATTAAATCAAAGAAGAAAGTTCTGTTTCCACAGAAACTCTGTTGAAAAATTATATAAATGGCATAAGTATGAACAAATTCTGGGGAGAGTGTAAAACGGGTTGGGGACAAAAGAGAAAATGTTGCGACTCATCAAAGCATTCGAATCGAACGTCTTGTGGAATGTATCCAATAAACTCTTCCTGTATACCATACGCTCAAAATCAAATTTGTTTAAAATTTCAGTTATTTCTCCCCCACACACCCGAAATTCAATAAAAACGTTTTCTAGCAACAATTTTACAGATATAACCTTGAATTTTAGCAAGTATGATTATTTGGACACGCTTAATCTAGTGCGCAAATTTTAAATTGATCGGTTAATAAATTCAGAAGTTATTCAAGAAACTAGTTTCAGCGGGGGAAAGGAGTAGCTTAGACGCCACTTGAAGTGCTCTGCTTGCTTCCACGGTCGCTGAACTGTCTGTCTACTGCATATGTGTGTATGTGTATGTGTTTGTGACGCTTAGACCTGGATACAGGGTGCCTGGCAGTCCGGTAAACTTGACTATTGCATTCACACTTGTTATTTTAATTATTGTATAAACTTTTCTTGCCTGATTTGGTCATGTGATTTATTTATTTAGTTATTTTTTTGGTTAACGCTACTTTAAGTCATGTGATTTAATGTCAATGTGTTCTAGCCATTCATTATAAGCCAAAGTTGCAAGCAGAAATTTAAAAAATAAAATAATTAAAATGGTTCCCACCGAACTCGCAGTAGCCGGGGAAACTGGCGAGAAAGATGATAAGGTTCTCTGTGACTTATAGTATTTATTAAACTACTATTTGAATTTTCAATGATAGGTTGAATGAAACTATCCAAAATTTTTACTCTATCGTCTACTTTATCATTCGCAGCATAAAGTAAACAGTCTGTGGATCGAATGGTACAGCTCTTTAGCCAAAACAAGGCTGAACAGTTGTTTATTGGTTTTCAATTATTTGTGTCTGAAGCAAATTAATTTATATGTTAATAAATGGTTTTAGCTGACAAGTAACAACTTTAATTTCCATAACTCGAATTTCTCTTTAACTGAAATAACTAAAAGTTTGGACTTACGTACACGGAATCGTTTTATAATTGATTCAATTTTAAAATGATCTTACACTTAGTGACTGCATTAATCACATATTAAAAGTATGAGATATTGTTATAAAAAGTGAAGCAATACCACATGGCTTTCTAAAAGCTGGTTTTAATCAGAATTCCGTGCGGAACGCAGAGGATGACCTTCCATTAATTCATTTGACTAATGAGGAGAATGTGAATTTGTTAAGAGCCGAGTTCAAAACTGGTGTACTTCGAGCAAGTAAGAATGCTCTAGTTCAATATACTAGACTACTAGACACCCTGTATCCTGCTCGGAAATTGCCAAACACACCACGTACACATGCTCTGAATGCATCAAGCAGTTCAGTGGAAGCGCAAGCAAGCAGAGCATTTCACGTGGCGTCCGCGCTGCTGCTTCCCTCAGCTTACAGTGGAGACAAGTACGAATGCTCTAGTCGAGCATACCCGGCAGCGAGTCACCCTGTATCCCACTTGGAAATTCCCAAGCACATCACGTACACATAGAAAGCATTTCAAGTGGCTGATGGACTGCTCCTGGCAACCCGCACTACAGTAGTATAACTAGTTTCTTGAATAACTTCTGAAATTATTATCCGATCGACTTCAAATATAGCTAGAAGAACCCAATAATCATACATGCCGAAATTCGGTATTATATCCCAAACTGCGTATGGTATACAGGAACATACATCCCAAATTTGCTATCTCTAGCTCAAATTGACTCAGATATTAATGCTGATTAAGCATAGATATACTATATGAGGTCGGATATGCCTAACTTTGCCTGTTGCATACATTTGAACAGTTTTCGTACTCCCCAACCGAATGTTCGGGTACAGGGTGTAAAAAGAGTTTCTTGAATAACTTCTGTGTTTATAATCCGATCGCATTGATTCACAGTAGATCAATAGTGACCTCATGCAGCCATTAATAAAATCCTTATCTTCAAAATGTGTGAATGGTTTTTTATCGAGATGCGGGGGTGTAGGGCAGAATATACAATTTGAAACAAACTTAATTTGCGAGTAGTGTAGAGTAAAACAACATTATAGTCTCTAAAATGCGTTCATACAGACGGACAAGCGGAAGGACAGACAGTTTGGTTGAGATATCTTCAAAAACAAATGCAACAAGTCAATTTTAACCGATTGTTGCAATGTCAGCTATATATTGTCAGCTGCATATAGACGCAACTGTAAATGTATATAATAGTTGCTGATATGTTGATCCTGATAAATATACTCACTTTATAGGGTCTCCAACGACTCCATGAATGTCACTAAATACACATGACTTTAATTTCAGCTTCGAGAATTAAGATTCATGAATTACCTGTCACATTTTTAAAATTAATGCTTAAAATATAAAAAAAAATAATTATCAGTGATAACTTTTGATTGCTTTAAAGTACTTAGAAAAAAAAATCAAAATTAATTTTTATATTCTGAGTGATAAAGTAAAACTTTAAAAATTCTCTTGAACAGTATATACAAATACTTGTTTTTCGAGTAATAAAATAAAAATCAATAAAAAAATTCCAAAATTTGTCGCCTCCAATAAGATAATGAGCCGATGACGACATTCTCTACAAATAGTCAGTCGATCTAGATGTAAGCGACACCGAAAGTGAAAGGAATCGAAATGCAGAACAGACTTGATGATCTTGATGAATATATGCATAAGTGATATCAGACTGGAAATTCCTAAATTAATTGTTTTAAATAACTCCGGATAACGCCAGTTGGCTCTGCTCCATACAAAGTAAAAAGAAGAGATCCTTTATTCTTACTCTAATATTGCACTGAATATTCTCAAGAGCCAGCTCACTTAAACGGAGTTAACACATTGAATTTCTCAAATAGTATGTTGCTAAGTACATATTTCAGAAACAAATGTGATCTCTGTGCAGCAGTCGAATTACTTTCTAATGCCATACAAAAATACGCAGCACGTTGCGAAAAACTGGAAAATCAATAAATTTACTGCATGGATGGCTTCTTGCTGGTTTTTTTTGGTGCAAGTCGGCCATGTATCGTTGCCAAAACTTAATTTCAGTCAAAATGTTTAAGATATTAAGCAGTGTTCTAAAATTGATTTGCAGTACATTTATGCTCCGGGCAGGGATTTGTCCATATTTTTAAAGGCCTATTATTCTGAAATACTCGTTACTTTATCTGCGTAACGCAGAATCTTAAATCTTGATACTTACTCTATCAATATATTTTTGATTAGTTAAGGCGAATTAATCTACCAACAAGTATTCAGATAAAACCGAAAACAATAATTGATGTGGGGAAAAAAATGGATAAAAAGAGGAACTTAGTAATTACTCCCTGTACCCAAAAAATGGGTAAAAAGGGGTACTAAATCTGTGCAAATGTATGCAACAGGCAGAAGGAGACATCTCCGACACTATAAAGTATATATATTCTTGATCAGTATCAAAAGAGATTTCGACTTGGCCATGTCCGTCTGTCTGTCCGTCTGTCCGTCCGTATGTATGAACGCAAGGATCTCAGCAACTATAAGAGCTAGAGACACCAAATTCGGAACGTAGGTTCGTGTATAGCGGGCGATATATTCCCCCCATTCCCCCGCTATCCGATAAGAACCATTTTACAGTAACAATTTTCAAAATAAACCTTTGGGATTTGGCATATACAATACTGTGGTCATTTTTAATCTACTATTCAAATTTCAAGTCGAACAGATAATAAACACGGAAGATATTCAACAAACAGGATTCTGTACTGCAGAGCGGGGGAAGAAGCAGCACAGCCACCACTTAAAATGCCTCGCTTGTGCTGTCGCTTGTGTGTGTGCGTCTTTGTCCATGTGTGTGTATATGTGTGAGTGTACGAAGATGCGATTGGAAAATTTTGACCTGGGTACAGGGAGTTTTGTAGTTGCGTGTACTATAGCATTCTTACTTGTTTTTACTCCCTGTACCCATAAAATGGGTAAAAAGGGGGTATTGGATTTGTGCAAAAGTATGTAACAGGCAGAAGGAGACATCTCCGACCCTATAAAGTATATATATTCTTGATCAGTATCAAAAGAGATTTCGATTTGGCCATGTCCGTCTGTCTGTCCGTCTGTCCGTCTGTCCGTCCGTCCGTCTGTCCGTCTGTCTGTCCGTATGTATGAACGCAAGGATCTCAGCAACTATAAGAGCTAGAGACACCAAATTTGGAATGTAGGTTCGTGTATAGCGGGAGCAGGTCAAGTTTATTTTAGATTTGAGATATCTCCCCCGTTCCCCCGCTATTCGATAAAAACCGTTTTACAGTTAAAATTTTCAAGATATAGCTTTAAGATTTGGCATGTCCAGTACTTTAGTCCCTCTTAATCTACTGTCCAAATTTCAAGTCGATCGGATAATAAACACCTAAGTTATTCACGAAAGAAGATTCAGTGCTGCAGCAAGGGGAAGAAGAAGCACAGTCACAACTTAAAATGCCTGGCTTGCGCTGTGGCTCGTGCGTGTGCGTATCTGTGTATGTATGTGTAAGTTAACGAAGATGCGATCGGAAATTTTTGACCTGGGTACAGGGAGTTTCGTAGTCGGGCATACTCGACTATAACATTCTTACTTGTTTCTGTTTTGTAGTCGCTTAAGCTATCTTTTGCAGTTTCAAAAATCGGTGCAAGCGTTTAAAACCCCAAAAAATATGTGTTTTAAATAATTTAACTTAATTTATGGGCACATCTTTGAGCTCTGGTCGGTTTTAATTTCAGTTTCGTTACAGGCAGCTGCTCAGTCCGCTGGCTCAGTTGATAAAGTGGCCAAGTGACTGCCAATTGGCTGAGACACTTCACTAAATTTGGCAGAAGGCTCAACTGTTGCGCACAATGATCGCAATAAACAAAAGCCTACAATTTTTGTTATACTTTGCTACCGTGCCAATATTGCGATTTATTTAATGTATGCAAGTTAATATGAATATTTGAATATTTGAATATTTATATATTTAATTTTATTAAATGTTTATATTTGGAATTAGCATTCCTTTTGCGGTGATTTAACCCCGCCATTGAGTGACGTGCTGTTTAATATCTAGTAACACAACGAATTCCTATTTCACAGCTTCGATTAATTTAAGAAAGTGCGACAAAGGTCAGTTTTACCAATAAATTACTGCTTGTAGATTAATAAGAAGTCACCATAAGAACACTATAGATATTTTGGGAGCTTGGCTTGCAACATTAAAAAGAATGCTGGAAACGTTTTAAATTTAATTTACTACGGTAGTTAAGGATTGATAATAGATACGTTCTAAAGAACACTTATGCTATGGATTGAAGATAGACACGTTTTAAAGATCACTTTCTAAGCTAGCTAAGAAATAAAGATAGATACGTTATAAAGAAACCTATCTAAGGTATCTAATCCTTTATTAACGTTTACTAAGGTAATAAAGGATTGGAGAGAGATTCGTTTTAAGGCACCCTTATGAAGGTGTCTACGAATAAGAGTTTAATTCGCTTTAAATGACATTTACTAAGATATCTAACAATAGTATATAGATACGGTAGCGAAGGATAAGAGATATTTACGTTATAAGGAACACTTATGAAGGTAAGAAAGGATTGGATAAAGGTACGTTATAAGGAACCCTTACTAAGATATCGAAGAATTATATGAAGATACGGTTTAAATAATCTTTACTAAGGTATCTAACAATAATAGGTAGATACGTTTTAAAGTCCACTTACTAAGGTAGCTAAGGATAAGAGATATTTACGTTATAAGGAACACTTATGAAGGGGACCCTTACTAAGGTATCGAAGAATTATATGAAGATACGGTTTAAATAATCTTTACTAAGGTATCTAACAGTAATAGGTAGATACGTTTTAAAGAACACTTACTAAGGTAGCTAAGGATAAGAGATATTTACGTTATAAGGACCACTTATAAAGGAAGGTAAGAATTGGATATAGATACGTTATAAGGAACCCTTACTAAGATATCGAAGAATTAGAGATTGTAGATACGCTTTATATAATCTTTTCTAAGATTGCTAAGGATAAGAGATAGATGCGTTATTATGTACATTTAAGCTGAAGATTGAAGATAATGAAGTTGATTTGATTTGATTTCCTTAATGTTCAATGATTTCCTAGCTACTTCACTATTTTTATACACATCCATGTTCCTATCCCAAATTATTGTAGTGCCCTTTAAACCACAACGCACTAATGATTTTGTTAATGAAAAAATCAGTTTGCAATTAGCTGGAAATGTACAAATTTATTACAAAATTACTATCAGGTATAAAAAAAAATTTAAAAAAAAATCAAAGCCTATTGTGTGTTGGAAGCGTAGCGTCGTTTGCGGTCCAGGGATTGGGGATTGGATCGCTTACTTCTGCTTCAGCCAGCCGCCGACTCCGGCGCCGACGCCAAGGGGAGCATCGTAGACATGCTCATGACCGACGCGGACAACGGTGGGGCCTGAGACGAAGGTGGTGCGCTGCACGGGCACCACGGCGGGTCCGGCAACGTAGGTGGTACGCTGGACGGGCACGACGGAGTGGACAACGGGAACGGTGACGGTGTCCACAACGGGGACATGGCGCACAACGGGCACACTGCGAACCACGTTCACATTGCGGACCACGGGCACATGACGGACCACGTTCACGTTGGCGTAGCTAGGACCAAAGATGGCACTGCTCTGGCCGAGGGCCAGGGAGGCGGCGAGCAACAGGCAGGCAAGGAAGAACTGCAAAGAGATCAGCAGTGTTATTTGACCACGCTCGGGCTAGTTAGATCCGATGGAATGGACTCACCTTCATGTTGATTTGATTACTAAATGATTTGTGTTGGTTTGCTTGGCCGGTCGCGGCGCTTATATAGCAGAGCCAAAGCAGAGGCAGAACCTTGCCGAAAGTAGAGCAGCAAAAACTCGCCGGCAAACAAATAGAACAACCTTTCAAATACAGACGTGAAACAAACAAAAAATATAAAATACAAATTCAAAAGGCGTTATGCAAATGTGTTTAAATAAAGGGAGGGATTTAGATGTTTAGCATTATTATTGAAATTGTCCATATTGGCTGTATAATCGAATCTATACGTATCGCTTTTTGTGAGGTTCATCTGTCAAGAGGCTTTTCAATTCAACAGAACAATGAGAACTTGTTCCTGCATCTTGCTTGTCCGGCTCCGGCTCCGGCTTCTTCTTCGGCTACGGCTACGGCTACGTCTACGGTTACGGCCACAGTCTCGCCTTTGGCTATGGGCATACTTCATACTATATATTGCTGACAAATCAAATCTGGCGCCTTGATTGATTCTTTTCTTTGTGGGTTTTTTGACGCTGCTTATAGCATGAGGTATGCAGATACCGAACAACTGAAATGCAAATTGATACCCCAACTCTGATTAAGCTTCCCCATGTGATTATACGATGTGTTTCCAAAATAACACCTCAAATGCTCAAACGAATACCCAAACACAATGGGATTATGAATTTTGTTTCGTTTTTGTTTTCTTTTTATTGTCATTTTTATGCCCTGTATCCATACAAATTTATGACGCAGGCATCTTGGCGCCGTAAATGCCTACATATAATTATTCTTACCTAGCAACATCTGAGGAGTCGATCATCTGCTTACAAGCACAATTAGTTCTCTTTCGTAAGTACATGGAATATATAATATAATAATAATTCAGATAGAACTTGCTTTTTTGTAGCAGAAGCCTTATAAATTAGACTAAACACTTAAGAGAGAAAGGATCAGGAAAACTACAATTTAAACTAATTTAAAATTAATCATATACTCAAAACTGTGTATCAGTAAAGGCTGCCAATACATTCAGCTGGAAATATCTACCTTTTTCGATACGTTCCTTATAATCATATAAGCATAATGGAAGTATAATAGATTGGCAACAATCCTAAGCCTTCAGCAGGGTATCCCCACGTCGAGTATAACAAACTAGCGCAATTTTATCGGTTTTAATTATGTGGCCGCGAAGCAATATTAGTGTTGCATACTTTTAGGTAGACTAAGACTTACATTAGATCCGACCCGGAAGTAGTAGCATTACGTTCTATAATGCATATTATGTTCCGAGTGCTTAATGAATTCCAAGGATTTATGTATAAATTAGAACAACAAGTTACTTTTTAAATAATAATAAATTAATGTATACTACCTCCATACATGGTCTGATCTCATCTACCTATTCGGCACTTCGATGATTAGATTCGACTTCGAGATTTTATTAGAAAACTCATTTTTCACCCGATTGTTCCTATGGCAGCTAGAAGATATAGTAGTTTACGACGATGTTAAACTATGTCTGTCATCTACTGATTTCCTATCTGGTCAAAGGTTGCAAACTAATCTTGACAGTTTTCAAGCCTGGTGTCGGGTAAATTTATTAAATCTTAATTGTGGTAAGTGTAATGTAATGTATTTTTATAGGCAAAAGCCCTTTTTAAACAACTATATTCTTAATGGTAAGCCGCCTGTTCAAATTGAGTCGGTTGATGGTTTGGGTATCCTTTTAGATACCAAGCTTAAGTTTGACAAGCATATCTCTTCCACCACTAATCGTGCCTTTGGTTAAGCGTTGGTCAAAGAATTTAACGATCCCTACATTACTAAAACTCTTTTTACTTCTCTTGTTCTACCTATTCTTGAATATGGGTCTTGTATTTAGTATCCTCAATACAAGGTCCATCAGGATAGAATAGAATCGGTTCAAAAACGATTTCCGCTCTTTGCACTCCGGGGTCTTAACTGGAATCCTACTACTCGCTTGCCTTCTTATCGTAGTAGACTTTTACTAACTTTTACCTTCTCTCCTGGGGAAATTGATTCTTCTGAATTTGCAGCTCCGATCAGAAGTTCTAGAAACTTTCATCCTTTTTCTCTTCAAACCTGTAATACTAATTACGCTATTCATAACCCTTATCGTATCTAATGTTCTAATTATAACAACCTTTGTCATCTATTATGTATTGCGACTTATATTTCCTTACTCAGAACTTCACATTTATGTTATCTGAGTAATCTATAGGTTATTTTTACTTACTGTTTTAATGTACTGCCCGTTTTAGCACATCAACGTTCTGGAATAATTGTATAATATACTTATTTGTATTCACCGACCAAAAAGGTGAGCCGCTTACCAAGAATACTCTTGGGTTCAAATAGGTTTCAAATTAATATTCAACTATTTATACTCATTTTATTCTGTAAAAGTAAGAAAATTTATATTTAATTCTCTGCTATAAGTGTCACATGTTTATTTGTGCAGCATTTTATATAAAAGCCATAAGCACGCCCACATTCCCCACATATCCCCACGTGTATTTTACCCTGCACAAAATTGACGAGCCTTAGGTAACGGTTCGGTTTACCGTCTCAGCTGGGTGCCATCTGTGTTTCAGGTTGGCTTGGTAATGCAAAGTGAAAAGGGGTATAGCGTTGTCAAATCCACACATGCCTGACATTTATCCCAGAGTGTTGTGCAAGGCATTGACGTTGCTTCTGACGCAGATGAGGTACAATGGCTCGTTTTGAGGAATTGTTTCTCGAAAATCAAAAAGGTAATGAATGAAAATGGTGAATCGACTAATGCACTTGGATGTAGAATTTCTTATAGTTTATAAAACTGGATTCTTTTTTTACATTTGAGTAATTCGTTTCGACAATAGAGGTCATAAGATTTTAAAATTGAATATGGTTTTTTTTGATGAAATTGTATTCATACGGTTCACTCGATTTTTGTTGTAGCTTCTTTATTTTAATGAATATTAATCAATTCCAAATTTGATTAATTTTTTCATTTTATTGTATTTTCAATAATATAATATTGGTATATCCTTTTTAACCTAAAAATAAGCAAATAGTTTGTTATTGTCCAACCAGTCAACCCTTTTTTCCCAATTTGCTAACTTAGAAGGCCACATTACCTAAACTAACAGTTTCATAAAGGCTTTGACCTTTGCATATTCTGCGACGCAAATTCCTAATATGAAAACATAATCGAACTTTGCCCACTGTGCAACGTCGTAGTGTCCTTAACTGCAGTGAGCTACCTGCGTAAAGGATGTCCTGCAAAAGACAGTTAAATGAAGTGCAAGATAATCAGAACCAATCAGCAGGGTGAGATTTCCGTCACAAATGCAGATATATTTAGGGATACAGTCATAAAACACATATGTAAATGCCACAAGCATATCACGCTGTGCCGGCATGTTATCCTGTCGACAGCTCCCCTTTGGCAGCTTCGACATATTGTCAATACGCTCGATTACCTCTCGTCACGTTGCAGCTTTTTTTGCGCGTTATTTGCGCAGCTGAATATCAACGTTCTTCAACACTAGGTGAACACATTTTCTTGACACAGTAGGGTACGCGAAAAGTACAGTTTCGCCTCATCATTTAAAAATTAAGTAAAATTAGTATATTATGTTTTCACTCCCTGTACTCCCTGTAAAAGGGAGGTAATCTGTGCAAGTGTATGTAACAGGCAGAAGGAGACATCTACGACCCTATAAAGCATATATATTCTTGATCAGTATCAAAAGAGATTTCGATTTGGCCATGTCCGTCTGTTTGTCCGTCCGTCTGTCCCTTTGTATGAACGCGTCGACCTCAGCAACTATAAGAGCTAGAGACACCAAATTTAAAATGTAGGTTCCATACACAGGTGAAGTTAATTTTGGATCCGGGATATTCATCCCCACACCCCCGCAATTCGATAACAACCTTTAACAGCTACTATTTCCAAGATATACCGTTGGGATTTTAATCTACTGTCCAAATTTCAAGTCGATCGGAGCATAAGCACGGAAGTTATTCAACATACAAGAGTCAGTACTGCTGGGCGGGAAAAGAAGAAGTGCAGCCAAAGCCTAAGATACCTCGCTAGAACTCTTGCTTGTATGCGTTCGTAGTTGTATATGTGTAAGTGTGCGAATATATGTTTGGAAGCTATGGACCTGGGTACGGGTTTTCGTAGTCGGGTATACTCGACTAGAGCATTCTTACTTGTTATGCATGTTTAAGTACTCCTAGTTGTGTATGAATGAGAGTAGGGAACAAATATGAAAAAGCATTAAGTGACGATTGTGTTTTTTGTGTTAAACTAAAATCTGCATTTCTAATTATAAAGCACTAATTCTAAAATACAATTAAGCATAGTTACCACAATATTGATTACAAGGTGCGATTAAGCACGAGACATTGTACTTTATCTTTTATTTTTAAAGTTTTTTCCTTATTGGTTTTAGCATTGTAAGTTTCAGAAAAGGGAATTATATTAAATTCTTTGGTCATCCTTGGGTTCCATTTTTAGTCTAACATCGATTAAATACATCATGTCTATTCTGACTGTTTGCAGTTCTTGATCTTTTCTCAGTGCTTTCTATACGTTTTTGGCAATTTCTTAGACCTGAATTGAAATCATCTTGGAACTATAAAACTTTCCCGATTGGCAAAAAATTTAATCCATGCTCAAATCATATGTAATATTACTGTCTTATATCCTATATTTAGTCATATCCACTTTATTTACTATATAATTATGGTACTAAGTGTATTTACCGGGGCTCCTACAAGGAGCATAGGGTCAAAATGCTTTTAGAAGAACGTTGCTACCCTGCAACATACAAATGTGTGTAAAATCAGCTTTGAAAGCACATCAACACAAGCTGAAAGCTTTAATCTCGATCAGCTCAACCTCGCTTAAGATGAGTGGAATTTTTGTTACCATTTTGTTCAGCTTTCACTTAATTTTATTGTATTTAATACAATCTAGGGTTATAGCAATTCGTATTTGATCAAAATCGGGCCACTATAACATTAGTTGCCTTAGGAACAATGGGTAGACAATCGAGTATTTGTATGAACAACCTTCTTTGGAATATTCTAACCAAGCTCATCAAATCGTAATTATCATCTTATATGTAGAAGTGGCCCAAATTTAATCAAAAACGAATCACCATATCTTATACTAGCTTCTATAGGAACAATTTGATGACAAATGTGTTTTTGAATGAACACTTTTTTTGCTTATACAGATAAGATAATCGTATTTTGCTTAAATTTTATCAAAATCGCACCAAAATATTGTAGCTAACATAGGAAATATATAATATATAAAATATATATAAATAGATAATTAAAAAATCTGATTGCTTACTACTCGTTTTGCATAAAATAATTTGATATTTGTTGGAAAAAATCTTGAAATTTTCTTGATATATCTTACAGAGAGTAATGTGCGACAAGTCCCCCAACTTGACAGTTGAAATGTTATCAGGCAAGTACACAATGCACAGTGGCTGGCTCCATAGAATAAAAATAAAAAATTAAAAGTCAAAATTTGTATAAAATATGTAACTATACCTCTATATAATATAAATCACGTCGCCCCCACTAGCTTTATGTTGTTGGAATCTTAACTTCAATTTCCGCAATTTGCAGCAGAAGTGAGAGCATGTGCTCAGTTGCATTTCTGTTTTCGGGCGGGTTTTAAGGCAAGCTAAACTTCAAAAATCGTTATAAGCATAAAAGAAAGGATGCATTTTGAAAACAAAGGTATTAACTTTATTTTGAATGAATAATATATATTTCTTTTGTAATTTATAATAATAATTTCGTTTAAGTTGTGAAGTCTTCTTCAGTCTATTGTAATTCTTTTTCCTCTAAATAGGTTCATATTTAAGGATAATAAAGAAGTTCAAATTAGCTGCCACAAAGTGCCAGAGCGTAAGTATTAATTAATAGAACAAGGGAGTACCGGTTGTTTGGTTGACTATTTGCAGTTGTGAAATTCTCTAGAACACTTTTTCTGTGAAATGTTTTATAATGTTTTTTGTTATATTGGGTGAGTTTGGTGTGAATATATTCACAAACAAACAAATTTTTCAGCTAAATAATATAGTAGTTTTAATTTAGCCAAACTTGGTAGGAATATAAAAACCATATAGTCACTAACATTTGGTGAGTTTGGTGTGGATGTCTTCACAAACAAAAACATAGTTTTCGACCGGCTGAAATATATGTACGGCCTGCAGTAATAACAAGTAAGAACGTTGCAGTCGGACGCACCCGACTGCAGAATACTATGTTCCCAGTCCTATATAATTTGGTTATTTGTGTGTTCAGAAAGAGACGCGAAAAAAAACTGCACAGGTGTGGGAGATATAGATTTTGCTCCATTGTAAGGGAGGGGGTGGGGGGTCCAAAATTTTTTGATGCAGATTTGTCTAGGGGGTCAACATTAGTCTGTATGCCAAATTTGGTGACTCTACCTGTACAGGTGTGGGAGATATAGATTTTTCTCATTTGCGGGGGAGGGAGTGGGGGGTCAAAATTTTGTTGATGCAGATTTGTCCACAATGTTTACATTAGTCTGTGTGCCGAATTTGGTGACTCTACCTGTAAAGGTGTGGGAGATATAGATTTTTCTCCTTTGCGGAGGAGGGGGTGGGGGGTCCATAAATTTTGATGCAGATTTTCCCAGGTGGTCAACGATAGTCTGTATGCCAAATTAGGTAACTCTATCTTTGAAACTGTAGGAGATATACCCCTTGAAAAACGTGTTTTGGGGATATAATAATCCGATTTGTGGGGGTGGAAGTGGGGGAATTTTTGATGCAGATCTGTCGGGAATCTCAACATTAGTCTGTATGCCAAATTTGGTGACTATATCTTTAAAAATGAGGAAGATACAGGTTTTCCCCAAATTGCGGGGAGGGGGTGGTGGTGGGTGGTCGATCTCGACACTTCATAAATTGACGATATACACCAACAGGTGTACCAAGTTTGGTTGCTCTAGCTTAAAGATAAAGGCAAAAAAATTGCGTTCATACGGACAGACGGCCAGACGGCCAGACGGACAGACGGCCAGACGGACATTTCGCAAACCCAATATACTATTTTCCCTTCGGGAACATAGTATAAAAAGCATGTGTTCCAAGTTTCAGGATGCTGTTTATAAGTATTTTTGGCCGGTCTCTCCATATAATAATTTTACACCCTGTACCCACAAAAGCGGACATATCTATGTAGATAAATACGAGTACATACGTACTTAAGGCCATATTCTACAAATTTATAGTTATATAACGAGTTTTGTACTGATTTGCTGGACTGTGAGTAGAGGTGTCCAAAATGTTATACATATAAGCTTATTATTATTATCATGGGCATGTGTTTTGCGACCTAACTTTCCGTGTTCTAATATTGTGTATCTTCCTATGCTTCAAACGGTTCAGGTTATACTTGGAGTTTGTTTGCTTCCGTTTCCAGGATATATCCTTGTGCCCTGCGACCCATATAAGTGAAACCAAATGATAATTACGAGTATATCCAATGTCTTTATTTTAACACTCGTCGCAACTCAATAGTATTGCGACTTTAAAGGGACGATAATTAAGAAGTTATGAATCAAATTACTGCAGTGAAATTACACCTTTAATAATAGTGAGTCTTATCGGATTTGCACCTGTAGTGCAAATGTCAATGTAATTTATATGGTATTTGTCGATTACTATCAAATATATTATTAAAATGGATTGTGAACCGAACAACTGACATACTTTCTTTGAGTTTGAGGCCATGTCTGTGTAGTACGTTGTTCGTATCGATTTGGAAGCAAGAAGTAGATATCCACCCGCATATGGATTTCATTCCATACCAGAGACTGAGGCAATCTTATGTAGCTGGCAAGACTCTGCTAATGTTGCTAATCAGGAATGAATATATGGGCTTATAGTGTCGGATGACTCTGTACGCCTCTTACAACATTATAATGCCCCAGTTGATGATTTTTAATGAAAGTACAATCAATTTGTAGTATTAATTGCAGGGCTCACAGCTGTAGGTAATAACTTGGGTCAGTCTAGTGCCCATTCCAGCCGTTTGCTAATATTAGTTAGTGGTATTTTCTCTTTGGCTTCTTTGGGTGACCGTTTATATAACAAATTAATTTCACATTTGACTCTTGAGACAATAGAGTTGGACGGCGCTTAAGATTCGATTTGTAGATTTGAGTCACAAAACATTCCACAGTTTTACAATGCGATGGTATCCGAAATCAATTTAGAGTTACGGCAGCCACCGCTGATGTTGGCCAGGTTTCGCCTTTGGCTTTGGCTCTTGGCTCTTGGCTTTGTTTTTGGCTCCGGGCTTCCCACATTTGGCAACAAGCTTCACGTTGAATCAATTCAAGTGTTAGCCGCCTCTGCCCGCTGCCCGCTGCCCGCTGCCCGCTGCCCGCTGCCCGCTGCCCGCTGCCCACTGCCTGCAGCCAAGGGCAATCAATGAAAGTCGTCTCATTATGATATAACTTTTTGACCACAACATGTTACCAAATTAGCTCGCTTGTTGCTGTTTATGCTTCATTGTTTACAACATCTATACGTTTTTATTAAATAAATATTATAACAAAACATTATTAAGAAGCGGGCGATGCTTTTGGCCGGCTCGTGGCCTGCCATCTCGCCTAGTGGTCTTTGCAACTAAATTATTAAATTAAATTAAAACAATAAATTAAACTACGAAAAAAAAAAGGTGATTGGTAATTTGGTTTAGCTAACTGGGAGCAGCCTCGTTGTCTACCAGAGGCCTCGGGTCCAGCCACCGTTGGAGGCGGCACCGTTGGTGGCGGCAACGTTGGAGGCACCACCATTGCGCCAGCCAGAGTTCGAGGCACCACCAGTCTTCCAGGCGCCGCCAGTCTGCTGCTGATTTGGGTTCTCCTGGATTTGCATCACTTTGAGGGTGCCGGTCTGGACAACATGGCCGCCCTTGAAGAAGGTGCTCTTAGCCTTGTCCGCGCGCATTATGATGGCCTTGCCCTTGTGGCCAAAGGTGTCAATAACACGGCCATTGACGGCACCGACATCATAGGCACCAAAGGTACCGCCATAGCCGCCATTCTGGGCATCCTCCTGCAACACAAGCTGTATGATCTGGGGCAGTATGGCGTTGAACTGGCTGCGATACGAGGAGGAGGCATCATAGCCATGGGCAGAGGCATAGGGTTTACCATAGACGTAGTTGGAGCCACGGTTGGGAGTGTTATAAGCCACTGGAGACGGACGCTCAACCACCTTGTACACCTGCTCGCCATAGACGCCATGATCGTGACCGCTGGCATAGTTATGGCCATAGCTGTGTCCGGCCTTGTTGGCTTGAGCTTGTTGGTCGTCCAGTATGAGCTTGATTAGCTGGATGGAGTTCCTGCCACCGCCGGCACGGTGAGCAGGTTCGTGGCTATGAACTGTTCCATGAGTATAGCCGCCGCGATTGGTTGGAGCCGCAATGACATTGTAGGTGTTCTTGGTGTCGCCAAGAAATGATAGGAAGCTGGCATTGCAAACGCACAGAACGGCAAATAGGCAAACGAAGACCTGAGCGGAGAGCAGACCAGATGTGTCAGCCGTGGTGAAATGTTAATCCAAAGGAGCAAATGGCTGCCCATATTACTTACCTTCATTTCGGTTAACTCTCAATCGCTCACTGATTGTTTATTTCTTTAGTAAAATCCGTCCGCGTCGAGCTGTTCCCGGTTTGCGAATGATTCCAGTTCGCGCTTGGCTCCGCTTTTATACAGACGTGGGGGCAGCTCTGCAGTCCCACTCCCGTTAAAGGGCCGCTGTGCGTCCGGCGCAGTGCGGAATCGCTTGCAACAACAAGATGCTAGCAGCGCTAACGTCAGCAGCGTCAACGTCAGCAGCGCTGCCGACGCAACACGTGAGATTCATAACTTGCCGCTGACGTCCAAGATGAGGTGACTACGATACGTGCGCAAATGGGATTGGGATTGGGTAGAGGATTGGATACGGCAAACGTATGCGAATACGAATGGGAATGGGAATGGGAATGGGAATCGGAATGGGAATGGGATTACACGCGCGTTACGATGCTCCTCCAACTCAAATCTCGTTGCTTGCGTCGGCATTATGCTCATCTGCGCTCGTAACATAGTTCACTTGAAAAAAACAAATTTGTAACGGCCGTCCCCGCCTCCTAGCTTTTATTATAGGGTGCCCCATCACGTGTGTACCCCACGATCCATAGTAGCTTAAGACAATAATTAAGATGCTATCAATTAACATACTTCAATATCTACACAACAACCATAGCTTTTGCATTATATATTTTACAGATCCAAAAAAGTCTTAGAATTAAACATTTTCTGAACATACTAGCTGAAAACAACCCGACGTTGCCCGGCTAAATACTTAGTTTAAAATGCATTGTGTTGAATTTGACTATATCCGTCAATCGTAAGAAATTGTACACAAAAATAGCATACCACAATTTTCCCGTCCGTGGGGGTGTATTTTTCAAAATCGGTGAGATATGTGTCGAATGGCTTTTCGAATTTCTTGGAAAATAAAAAAGCCTATTCGATGGTAATCAAAAAAGTTTCATGCAACTGTTTTTCGCGATTTCTGGGTGAAATTTTCCAAAACTCCATCGTATTGTGCACTTTTTAAAATATTATTAATTATTTATTTAATAAGCCGATGCTAAAAGTGTTGATTAAAAGAATTTCATGTATGTATTGGTATTAATATTGAAGTCTTGTTTTGAATATTGGAATCTATGCCGGAGGTAAAATCAAACTATTTAATTAACACTATGGCTTACTTAAAAATCAAACTATATTCTTTATATTGTGTTGCTCACATAGAATTTAACTTTTATGTAATTTATTGGCAATTAGTTGTGGAAGAATAAAGATAACTAATATGTAAACAATACAAACCAAAGCGATTTCTACTGTATTGAACCGGTTGCGACCGTTTACGCGCCAAATTTGAACAATTTCAAGTGTCTGTTAGTTTGGAAACATGTTTTAATTTTAAAGTTTATAAAAACATTTTTGAAATGGTTTTTATAATGATATTTAATGGTAATATATTTAAAATTAAATACTTCCTGAGTTATACCTCTGCATTGTTTTTGTATCGCGAAGTTAAGAAGTTGGTTAGGTTAAGACGGCAGATCGTTCTCCACAGGGTGACCATGTGGTCCTTAGCAATACAGAAGAGATTGATTGTAGACGAATTCAAATAACTTTTGTTAAATATTTCAGGAATGCAGAAGTACCTGAGTATAACTCTTTGAAAAGTCACCATCTAGGCGTTTTGAGCTGTTGGATTAGAAACCGATCAGTGGTACCATTAAAAAAAGCACCCTGTATTTGTGGTGTTTGTTTGCTTGAAATCCCAAAACGTGCAACAATGATACAAGCATTGGCGCATCTCCGCAGCAAGCGACCCAAATTCCCCTATCCCCCCACAAGGGGCAACCAAAAATTGACCGGCTTTTTGCATATGATTATCGATCTGAGCGAAGATCTCCGCTCCGCTCCGCTCCGCTATCCCCACTCATTCATTTATATTTTGTTGTGTTCATATTTTCATGTTGTTGCAACAGAAAGCTACTCAAACGCTTGTCGATTGAGCCAATCTGTGAGTTTAAGCCACAGTCGCAGTCGCAGTCGCAGTCTCGGTCATTTTCTCAGTCGCAGTCGCAGTCGCAGTCACAGCCTCAGTCGCAATCGCAGTCCGATTATATCATGCAAGAGATTTCAAATTTGTTTAGTTTTCGTGTGCATTTTTATATAAATTATTTAATGCGCATCGTTGCGCATATTTAACTCGCAGCGGCCCTGCTCTTCCCACCTCCCGCAACACCGTCCCTCAGTTCCGTCCCTCAGCCCTTTCCCGTTTCAGCCAAATTAAAAGCGATTGGCATTTTATCACTTGGTTTTGTACACATTGTCAAAGCATCCATTGAGAGACTCACAGAAACAGTTGATTATGCGACTGATGGTGTTGACCATGTTGTTGAGCCCGATACGAAGCGTTGAGTGTGCAAATACTTTTGTCACTACTGTTATGGTTGATCAATGACCAGCACAAAGGCCACTTACCCACGGCTCCCCCCACTGGGGCAGGCCTAAGCCAAATTGTTGACTCATCCGCAATTAATTGATTCATCACATCATTTAGCGTGTGATTAGTTATGCAATTACGAGTATTATATTTATTTATATTGTACCTTTTAGGGGCTTTATGATATTGTATTTAGCTGTAGGGCATAGACACAAAGCAACCTTTCCCTTTTGACATGGATTACTTTGAACCTTTAGAGTTCTCAAACAGCAACAAATTTTCATAAAAATACCAAATCTTGTTGTGTATTCTAAAAGTTATTTACATACCAGGTGAAACTATACTATTTTCTCAATATAAGCTGACATCAGGACCCACATTCAATAAGAGTTTCGAGGAACCCAACAATGATTCTATCGAGATAGTGCGGATGAGAATCAAATGGTTAAGGTAGTAGGCAGATCAATGCACTGCTATCTTCCGAATATGGAGCATGACAAGCCGTTATACCCACTTGCTAATTGAACTATAAATTTAGTCACCTGAAACTGATCAGACTAAGGCTCTCAGCAATTGTATTATATACGAGCATTGCGGAAACAAAACACTTTCCGTAATAGTCTTGACGGTTAGAGGGAAGTATGAAATAGCGAAATTATATTTACGAGTATATTACTTAACTAAAATTATTTAATTGATTATTAATAGTGAGTCTTACCTTACCTGAGTGCTAATGGTAAGGTAATTCGTATGGTATTTATCGATATAAATAATATTGGGCAATAATACTATACTCTGTCCGTTTGTCCGTCACTATGAACGGAATTTATTTAGATACTATTAAGGTTAGCACACCCCTTATCCTGCAAAACCTATATCTCCCACATCTGTACTGGTAGAGTCAGCAAATTTGGCATACATATGTTGACTCCCTTGACAGATGTGATGATAAGAAATGTTGCAACCCACACCCCCTTCCCGACAAATGAACAGAATCTATATCGCCCACAACTGTATTTTGTCAAATTATCCAATGGAATAATACAACAAAAAGTTTTCGAATTTTCGAGTTTTCCAAAATGTTCTCAAAGTGCTCACGTTTACCATAATACGCAACGAATATGAACAATTCGGATTTCCTGCTCTTGCGCTTTGCATTGATACCCAATCAGTCAGTCAATGAGGACGAGCTCTTTTCGATGACATGTTAGACGTCTGTAGATGACTTCTCGAATTGCGCATGTTGCGAAAAAGTAATATGAGATTTTTTGTTTTGTGATGTCAATGCGCATGTGCGTAACATACGTTGCCGTCACCAGCCATGTTAAGCGTTCAGTTTGTTTTCGACAGATATATAGGGTAGATGTGTCCTTGTGTGCTCAACGGTTTTCTTATTCCCAATACTGAAAAGATCCGTCCATTTATGAATCTCTTCAGTTTTGAGAAAAACAAAAAATCGCAGGAGTTCAGCAAACACACTACTGTGAATTTTGCAACAAAAATGTGGTGTTTTTAACGATGTGTAAACGGGTGCAAGTATTTTGAAAAAGCTATGAAATATTTAGATATAAATTAGTGCGTTTTCTTCGTATTGTTTCACAAAAACTGCGAACTTTTGCAAGCAACCGTAATTGTTATAAGTTAGCTTATGAAAGTTACATAGTATTGATCCTCTGTGTTCCTTTTATAAGGACATGCAACAATATTGGGAAAAAATCCTATGCAAAAGCTATATATGAAAAGTGAGTTTAATTTTGAGCGAAAAAAACTAAAAATCATATATAATGATTACTTGTGAGTTTTATTTGTTGCACTCAAATATTATGATTATAGTTCGATTTTCATAAAGTTGCTCAAAATTAATCATTATTATTGAAAAAAGAACCCCTTAAGAATTGCAAAGTTGAAATCATTGTGTAAATGTAAAGATTAGTTTGAAATTCGCAATATGGTGTAATTCATTTTCTTGCACTACAAAAATACAATACAATACAAAGTTGAACAATAAGTGAGCGTTTCCCCAAGCGTTTTGCGGGTCGCAAACAAAAAATAAAACATACATAGTATATGTTTACATCAGTTAAACCAAAAACGACTGCAATACTACAGATATGCAATGCAGTAAAAAATAATGGCATAAGGACAGCTTCATTTTCGTAAAATATAGAGCGCTCCAAATGGGCACGCTTTCGGTTTCACAATTTTGAGAGCGTAAAATGCTACGAATAGATTAGCTATGTATATATTCTTTCAGTGTTCCTCTCTTATACTCCAAAGTTCGGTGGCATTTCGAAATATTTTTTAAAATTTACTTCACTTTGCTCAAGTTTTATCCTCTCCCTTTGTTAGAGAACAAGAGGTTGGCCATTTAATTGAAATTCCATGCGACACAGATCTAAAAAATAATGCTTGAAACTGCACCATTAAATAACTCTTTTTGTGATGTATTTTGCAGGGACGTAAATAATGATAATTAATAATCACCCACTTGTAATGAACCTAGAAAAAAAATGATTCACAGCAAGATCTTTATTTTTGTATAATCTTTGCATTTCCGCCATGATTTTGAAGTTTCTGTTCTGTTTACGTTTTTCTTCAATGATAATCATTAGTTTTGAGTAATTTTTTCGGCCAAAAAAAACTCAACAGTAACTTACGACTTCTGTGTTAGGTGTTTCACCAATATTCTTTCATATCTTTGGGGCCCACAAAGCTACCTCCTAGCACAATTATTTTATTCTAAAAAATACATTCAAAAATTATTTAATTCTTAATTACTTATGACTTTTACTTTATTTCGCTCAATATAAAACTCAACAGCAACTTACAGCTTCTGTAATATCTTCACCAATATTACGTTATGGCCTAAGTTTTATTAAATTACTCAAATCTAATGATTATCATTGAAGAATAACGTAAAAAGCGTAAATATAATCACTACCATGTAATTCTTATAATATAACCTATAATGATTACGGTCCCTGGTATATTGGGCCCTTTGCGTCAATAAGTGTGGCTTGCAATAATAATAATAATAGTTTTTAGTTGCGCGGAAAGCGAAACAATTTTTAAAGCATTTTGCCACCACTTTTCCCAGTCATGCTCTATTTAAAAAATAAGTATCGAACCAGATTCTATATCGAAATTAATTTATGAATACAATTAACATCATTACTCCCTGATTTGAAATTATTATCTGATGGCAAGCAACAACAAACATCCTTCGCACTAAGGACAAAGTAAAACATATTTGTTCATTTTGAAGTACCTATAGTTTTGAATTGTTACCATTCTGTAAGTTTTCTGTATTTAATTGTTTAAAACCTCATACCGAGCTTCGTTCAAAAATGTTTGAGAAACGCTTTTCTAAGTCATTGACTTAAGAAAAGTAACAATACTCATTATTTACAGTCCCTGGACCTTTTGGCAAGAACTCAATGAATAAATCACCCTTTTGAACAGGCCGTTAGCGTTCAAATCTTCCGCAAAACTAGTTTTTTTGAAAATTAGAAAAAATGTGACGAGCGAAGAACTCGAAGCGAAGCAACAAAACCGATGTTTGTATATGAACCGTGGCCAGAAGTGACACATTGGTTCACTGACAAATTATTTCAGGTTGTCATTAATGAGACATTGGGTTGAAGCGTGAACCCAACAACTGAAATTAGTGTGGGCAGACTGACTGTCCGGCGAATGGAGTCAGCAGATTAAGCCCATATAGCCCCAAGCTGTTTTTTTTATTTTTGTACCAAATTTTAAACGATTTGAATAACATTCATTTAGACCGTATTGGTTTCCAAAGTTCGCTCAAAGCTGTCTTTTGTAGCAGTAAGTTGTAAAAAAAAAATGCTTTTACATTAAATAGTAAACAACAATTGAAATCTTAAAAATATAATTTAAATTTCTTAAAAACTCTGATCTATTTAATAATAGTATAAAGCGTAGCTAAGAATTCAACCTAGCATCATTCAACTTAACATGTTGCTAACAGCTGAGCGTAACATAGAAATGTTAGTAAAAGCGCGCCACAGCTGCTATTAAAGCCTGGGAGAGAAAGGGAGAGAGGCAGGCTTTACTGTACTACCTTTAAACAAATATATGCAAGAACTTCGATTGAAGGTCGCCTTTGGAATCATCAATAACACCCTATCTACTTTATGAACTTGCTACTACCTACTTTTACTAGCTATAATTCTAAAGTAGCAACATTATCGCGATCAGCAGCTTAACTTAATTAAAACTTAAACGGTTTTCTGGAAGCAGCTTGTGAAAAAATACGTAGACCGGTTCCCATGTGATCCATACCGCACTCCTCAACTAATTTGGCAACAAGCTTGTTTGGCTACGCCCATTTCTCTATTTTGGCCATTTGGATATTTGGTCATTTGGCTCGCGCGCCAGATTTCCGCATTTCGACAGCTTGCATGCTTTACATACTCGTATATCATCGCCACACGCATAATTAAGCAGATACTCACATACCAGGTTTGGTTATATCACCGTAAAAATACGTCTTATAGGTTTCAAATATACTTATGTAGATTTACAAAATTTCATTCATAATTGTTGGCCAATCATTCAGCAAGGTGGGACTGTGGCCTCTGGTTCACAGATAGCTTTACTTTAGCTTTGCTTTAACTTTGGAATTTGCAAACGAACATACTGACTTGTAATTTGAACCATTAACTGCTTAAGTAAATAAAAGTAGGATGAGTCCATATGAACAATTTCATTTTCATATCAAAAATTGTAAGCTTCTACTTCTCCAATAAATCTGGTTTCGCGCCATTACGTGGCCTCCCACAAGGACCTGTTGTTTTCTACAACGAGATACTTGGAAATATACAAAAAGTCAATTAATACTGCTGTCTATAGAATAATCTTATATATTCTATATATACTATAAAACAAAGCCACAACAAATTTATGTTTCCCTCTGCTGCCCGTCATTTTAATCAATTTAATTGGTTTTTTTTTAAACAGCTAATTACGGTACACTTCTTTACCACCTTGACCTAAACATGCATATGAATATATTTTTGTTTTAATTTTTTTTTATTTATTTTATTATTTATGTGGTGGCTGTGACCGGCAGGCACCTTGTATATAAGGGTGAAAGATGAGAGCAAAGAAGGCAGTACAGATATCCGACCTCAGTAGACATTTCCTGAAGGAAATACATACATATATATCTATCCAAAAGAGTATTAAAATGAAACCTAGAGTATTAAAATGACAGAGAAAGGGATAACAAAGATGGCGACACAAAGAGAGTAATTCTAAGCCGTTTTTGGGCTTAGATTTAAAACCGAAATCGGAATAAATGTTTATACCATTTGCGGTCTAAAAGGAATAATATATATATACAAATTCCTAAATAAGTATAAAAAGTACACAAAAATGCTTTAAAAATTCTAAACCTTTCTAAGGTATCTAAGAATGAGTGATAGATACGCTGTAAATGGCATTTACTAAGGTTTCTAACAATAATAGATAGATACGTTTTAAGGAACACTATTTACGTTATATATTATAAAATATATTTCAAATTAAAATATATTCAAAAATTGTTTTTTTGTTCGTACTTCTAAAAAGAAAATACATACATATATTTATAAGGAATATTTTTACTTTTTCCATTAGTCTTCAACAAAAACCAGCTGCAAGAAAAGGCTCCATATGGGAATGATTGTCCCGTCATGGTCTTCCAAGAGAATCTCATCCTCGTCCCGTCACGGTCTTCCAAGACAATCTCATCCTCCGGTTCGAAGTCCAGCTGCTGGAAGACATAAATAAAACTTCAATCGAAATCCTTATCAAAGAAACTATACGTAATACTAAGTACTGCATCTCTTACAAACAAACATAACTTAAACATGTGACGTCATGCCACTAGCATATTAACATTTATATCCATATATCGCTTAAGAACTATCTTAAAACACACAATCATTAAATGAACAAATCAATATATAAATTTTCTGATTAAAATAACTATTTAATTATAAGATTAATGTTATGTATTCGTGACTAGCTTTAAGCTTGTATACTAATATAACAATAAAGCAAATAAATAATATACATGCACAGAATTTGAGAGCGACTGCAATCAAATGATAAGTTTTACCGGAGTTTCATTTTAGGATTGGCAAACAAACAACAACAAATGTTTTCTATTAGACGCAGAACTTGCTTGATGCACTTGTAATGTATATATTTGTACTTACTAGCAAGTAATATCTCGTCTTCAGTGAACTTAGCACAATTTGGATCAATTGGCTTTTCACGTTTAATTTGACGTTCAAATACAAAGGCTCAGTTTGCCGAATTGATAATGCCATTTCACAAATGCTGAGGACGAATTGAGAGTAAAGTCTCTTCTATACCCGTTTTGGTTTAATATTTAAACCATCTATTGCTAATTTTAAAAATGAGAGAGGGTAACTTCTTACAACAGAAAACAATAAGCAACATTCCGAGAAGACTATAAACAAACCGTCATTTTTTTTGGAATTTGAATGAGTCAGCCCAAAGATTACTTTCGATTACATGGAGGGGGAGGGTCCTTTGCATATGAATACATAATCTATCTAAAAGCCCACACACATTTTTTTTTTTTTTTTTTCGAATTTCGCGCGCATTTGCGTAAATTGCGGGCTCTAATTTGCGTCACAGAAATCTGTCAACACCAAACACTCAATAACATGAAAGGACGTCATTCGATTGACGTCGAATGCATGGAGGAGGAGGAGGAGCAGAACTCAAGCATGACACAAACTTCCCCATCAGTTGGGCTAAAAATATAATCATTCAACATTTTAAGGAATGGCTCAAAATTCCATTCGAAGAAAATAAGTAAAATAAATAAGAAAAACTAAAAGATTCTAATAAAAATAGGCAAACGTGTTCAAAATGTGTTTTCTGAAGCAATTATTTTGTATGATTACCTAAACAAAGGGGTGGAGAGGGGATGTCAGCCAAAAGATTACGCTTGATTACATGGGGGGGGAAGGTTATCAATAATGGTCAAAAACGTGATTACGTAGTATGTGGACGACCAATAAGGACCAAATAAAAACCTCAACTTCAATAAGAGAAAACATTCGAACAAATCGCCTGGCCATACTTAAAACTATTTAATGCGAATTCAAAGCGGGTGCATCTTTCGTGGTGTTGCATACTTATATATGTAGATTCTCCTTATCTTTTAAGTCGTCTTAAATTCCCTGTCCCTGGTAGACCTTCTACAAACTTTATTCAGGGGCATAGCTTGCCGGCGTGACTAATAAGAATATTTCCCACTCTATGTCCCACTCTATTATACGTATTCTTATCCTATCGTTCCCCCTTCTAGATTTTGCTTTTCCTAATGAAATCTACAACCAACCCAGCTGTGAGTTGGGGCACAGCTTGCTGGACCGCTACTAAAACTTTCCCCACAGGGTTGGAGATTGCATTCATATTATTTTTACTCCCTGTACCCATAAAATGGGTAAAAAGGTGGTATTGGATTTGTGCAAAAGTATGTAACAGGCAGAAGGAGACATCTCCGACCCTATAAAGTATATATATTCTTGATCAGTATCAAAAGAGATTTCGATTTGGCCATGTCCGTCTGTCTGTCCGTCTGTCCGTCTGTCCGTCCGTCCGTCTGTCCGTCTGTCTGTCCGTATGTATGAACGCAAGGATCTCAGCAACTATAAGAGCTAGAGACACCAAATTTGGAATGTAGGTTCGTGTATAGCGGGAGCAGGTCAAGTTTATTTTAGATTTGAGATATCTCCCCCGTTCCCCCGCTATTCGATAAAAACCGTTTTACAGTTACAATTTTCAAGATATAGCTTTAAGATTTGGCATGTCCAGTACTTTAGTCCCTCTTAATCTACTGTCCAAATTTCAAGTCGATCGGATAATAAACACCTAAGTTATTCACGAAAGAAGATTCAGTGCTGCAGCAAGGGGAAGAAGAAGCACAGTCACAACTTAAAATGCCTGGCTTGCGCTGTGGCTCGTGCGTGTGCGTATCTGTGTATGTATGTGTAAGTTAACGAAGATGCGATCGGAAATTTTTGACCTGGGTACAGGGAGTTTCGTAGTCGGGTATACTCGACTATAGCATTCTTACTTGTTTTTCTTTGATTTATCCCCATCTAAGTATCAACCGCGACCGATGCTGCTTAATTTCGGTAATCGGACAAAATGGTTATGTGGCCTGCTATTGTGTATGGCATTGCACTATGAGCATGCACAGCCAACTATCCCATACAGGCCATCGAATCCACCCAGAGCAAGATATACCGTACAATAGCCTCGAGATATATGAGAAACTGGGCCATTTATAATGATCTGCGAGTGAGCCCTATATGCGTCCAGATTAACATGCACACCATTCGCAATAGAAACAGGCTGCAAAGACACGCCAACTTCCTAGCCAGAGGGCTAGCAGAAGACGGCTAAAATAGCGTCACCCGAATGATCTATGGATCCGAGGCTTGTGTCCTGAAGGTCGACTTTTATAGGAGCAAATGTGTATTCATACAATTTATAAACATGCACATCCTACACAAACATACCACTATTGTTATCCCCCACCCACGTCCCCAGTCAAATATTTACCCTTACACGAACATTTTATATTTAAATGCTTAATGTTGAAAAAATATATATAACAAGTAAGAATGCTATAGTCGAGTATACCCGACTACGAAACTCCCTGTACCCAGGTCTAAAACATCCAATCACATCTACGTCCACTTACACATACATACACACATACACAAAGACGCACACACACAGGCGGCAAAAACGACACCGCAAGCGAGGCATTTTAATTGGTGACTGTGCTTCTTCTTCCCCCCTCTCGCTGAATCACTGAATCTTCTTTCGTGAATAACTTCCGTGTTTATTATCCGATCGACTTGAAATTTGGACAGTAGATTAAAAGAGACTAAAGTATTATACATGCCAAATCTTTAAGCTATATCTTGAAAATTGTTCCTGTAAAACGGTTTTAATCGATTTGCGGGGGAACGGGGGAGATATCTGAAATATGAAACAAACTTGATCTGCGTATGGTATACAGGAACCTACATTTCAAATTTGGTGTCTCTAGCTCTTGTAGTTGCTGAGATCGACGCGTTCATACGGACAGACGGACATGGCCAAATCGAAATTTCTTTTGATACTGATCAAGAATATATATACTTAATAGGGTCGGAGATGTCTCCTTCTGTCTGTTACATACATTTGCACAGATGTAATACCCCCTTCTTACCCATTTTATGGGTACAGGGAGTAAAAACAAGTAAGGATGCTATAGTCGAGTATACCCGACTACGAAACTCCCTGTACCCAGGTCAAAAATGTCCAATCGCATCTTCGTACACATACACACACACACACACACACACACAAAAGACGCACACACACAAAAGACGCACACACACGAGCGACAGCTCAAGCGCAGCGCAAGCGAGGCATTTTATGTTGTGGCTGTGCTTCTTCTTCCCCCCGCGCTGAAGCACTGAATCTTCTTTCGTGAATAACTGCCGTGTTTATTATCCGATCAACTTGAAATTTGGGCAATAGATTAAGAGTGGCCAAAGTACTATACATGATAAATCCCAAATCTATATCTTTAAAATTGTTACTGTAAAACGGTTTCTATCGAATTGCGGGGGAACGGGGGAGATATCTCAAATCTAAACTTGACCTTTTCCCGCTATACATGAACTTACATTCCAAATTTGGGGTCTCTAGCTCTTATAGTTGCTGAGATCCTTGCGTTCATACATACGGACGGACAGAAGGACAGACGGACAGACGGACAGACAGACGGACATGGCCAAATCAAAATCTCTTTCGATACTGATCAAGAATATATATACTTAACAGGGTCGGAGATGTCTCCTTCTGCCTGTTACATACATTTGCACAGATTTAGTACCCCCTTTTTACCCATTTTATGGGTACAGGGAGTAAAAAGTGATAACCACCACGTTTAATCTCCTCTTGTGTGGAGCTTTGAAAATGAATTCGATTCAAATCACATAATACCCAATAATGTGAAGTTTTCTAAACTCGTTGAAACATGGGTCAAATGATTTTTTGTACAGATCCTTGAAAATGAGTTGGAAGCCTATTGGATGATAAACAAAAAAGTTTCACACAACAGTTTTCCGCGATTTTTCACGCTTGAGGGTGGAATTTCCCAAAACGCCGTCTTAGTGTGCACTTCCAGCTCACTAGCTCTTTCGATATTATTCTGTCAAGATACATATAAGTATTTTAGAATTCATTAAATATGAGCAAAATGGGAAGACCAAAAAAAAAAACAAAAGTAAATTTTCAGAATCCAGCGCCCCCTTTGCAAAAAGCTATCTACGCCACTGACACTCCACCAATGCCAGGAGGCGAGCGGCTGTCAGAGTAGAAGAAATTGAAGTACAGCGAAGACAAGATAATCGAGACCGCATTTATAGGTGTTTTTCAACATCACGCAGGCATGTGGCTTAACGATTTAGGAAAATCCATACCCACGAACGGAATAGTTATCGTACGCCACCTTTGTACCTTTTAAATGCAACTTAATTAACTTTATTCGAAACTCCTCACCAGGCAACGCAGGGTTGAAATCAGCTAGTAGATTTAATAAAAACATATTCATACAGATCATGATTCATGAGATCCTTACTGAGCTACTCCCTCCATTAACAGATTCCACAGTTAAACTCACAAAACCGCTACAGTTTTAAAATAGTTCGTATTTATTGATCATTTAAAATTTGCTTAACTTAACATAGTTTTCGTAATTGTCTAAGTTTGTAGATTTAAGAAAAAAAAACAATTTTTTCTTAATTTTTCCATTCTCACATTGTATACCAACAACATTCAATAACATGCAAAAATATGCTCCAAATTGACCAATATCGAATTTGGTTAAAGTAATTTCGTTGATTAGTGCATTCGCATTCTCGAAATGTTTGCATAAAAAATACCTATGATAATTATACTTGTTTGCCTTGCTTTCAATCGCCCCGTTGCTTAGCCCACAGCCCTCTTGGTATCTATTATAGTAACAATCTATCCCATAATTTGATAACCGTACCCAAATCTATGGCTTATAATACACAAATTTCTGTACGTTTGTTTTAGTTTGCAAAAGCAGTTAAGGTACACACACACACACACTGCAGTTACTGTTGCAGTTGCAGAGGTTGCTAATGACATTAATGCTTATAACTAGGGACAGAACGGCTAGATAAGTTGCTCTAGTTCTAACTGTAGTAGTTCTATTGTGTTACATAGTATTTAGTTAGGAACACAGAAGTGTGGGCATTTCTATGAGTGTATTCTGTATTTGTGTGTGTGTGTGTGTGAGTGTATGTGTATGTATGGGTTTCGTATGTAGCTATGGTTACCAACTAACAATAAGTGGATAAGCACTTTTGTATACATATGTACTATATCGTAGTTAACTAGTAATTACAGCTTGATTCGTTATTAGTACCATAATTGGTAAGTTCAATTGGCCAGGTTACGTTTAGGTTAAGAATGTTTGCTTTAAAACACAGCACGACATTTAACAATTTTGTAAGTACACTTTCAGTTTCTCAATGGTTCTGTTTAGTTGAATCTTAGGAATCTTACGCGCACACATACATACATGCATAGATACTACTAACACATTCATACGCACACGCATTCGCATAGAAATTATGAAGGAAGGGTAGGGGAAAGCTGGTTCTACAACAGGACCTTACACGAATGGTATTGAAAATCATTCGCATTTGCTTAAATGCAGCCCAAATATGACTGTATATAGAAAAGTACTACTCGTAGACAAGGAATTCCTCAACAAATAGCTAACTACTCTACACAGTGTGAAACGTATGCAACAGTTACACTATATATGATTCAACTGGAAATGGATTCAATACTTAGTAGATATACTTGGTTAACATTTTTGGTATACTTCTTTGAGACTGTAGCTCTAGCGCTTCTAAGATCGTACAACCAAAATCATCATCACAAAAGCTACATATTTTGTTAAAAATCCAATTCCATTACGCAAATATTTCTTAATGTAGTTGGAACTGAGATATTGACAGACGATGTCTTTGCTTATAATATGTGTGTCAGACAGTAAACATTTTAAATATTATATATATAAAATTAATATCCATGTGAACGTTGCCTTAACATGTATCTATTAACTATTACAACTGACAAAGCGAAGCAAGCAAAAAAAAAAAAAAAGAAAATCAATTAAATGGGTATACATAAAAAAAAAACTTATAAATAAAATCACATAAATCACATGCTAATCTATTAAATACTCAAGCAAATTCTACATATCATAAAAAGAAATCACTGCTACTGCGTTTATACGATGGAGCTCCTGATTAACTGGTTTTGTTTAACCTTTATTGGCTGAAAACGAAAACAGAGTTAACCTTTTTGAATTTCGAATTCATGAAATAGTGCTCATTCGCGAATTTCAAACCCATCTCATGACATGATTTCAGCATAAACGCAATATTTGATACCCTAACTCGACTAACTGACTTAACAGTTGCCTGAATCGGGGATTGTGGGGATTTGGTTGGTTTAAGCTGTTAAATAAATAGAGTGCCTATAACTAAAGATAAAATATAAAGCCTAACAGACAGACCGACAGACACACACACACACACACACACAAACACGCACACACGTTCACATATAGACAGACGTTGTTGTTAAAGTTAATACATTTGTTGTTGCTGTTTTCTTCCTTTGTGTTTGTCTCCGCTTAAAATCCTTAAAGTTGCGTATTTTGTTTTATAATATTTGGTGTTGCTTTCATAAATAATGCTGGTTCCGGGCCTATAGATTAATTGTGTCCAGATCCTGGCAGGGGGCACGCGGACTTTGATTATCGGTGTCGGCGCTGCCGCGATTCGTATCCCCGCTGCCAGCCCCGTCGCCCCTAATATCCGCCATCGACGAGTGAATTTGGTTGTTTTGATTGTGCCTCAGATTCGTATTGTTGTTATTGTTGTGCTGATGATTCTGACCAGCTGTGGACGGCGTCTGCTTGCCGGCGAGTACATCGGTCGAGCCGGCCACATTGTTGTGCAGTGCTTGCGTCTTCTTGGTGCCGAGGCCCAGGGGAAATGCGAAGTCCTGCGGCAGCTTGTGCATTATTTTGCCAGATGTGATCAGCCGGCCAAAGCCCTCCTGCACAAGAGCGAAAGAGAGAAAGTGAATGAACGTTACAGAAAGCAGTAAGCCAAGCAGCACTCACCTGATGGGCAAAGGCGTAGCCGGAGCGCACGGAGCGGCGTCCACGACGGGAGGACGGTGTGCGACGCACATCGCTGGAGACCCGCGAATGCAGCTTCTTCAGCGACTTCTGGCGAATCTGTGGGCAAGAACCAAATAGCGATGAAAAGAGTTGGAAAGCAAACTCAAAGCTGTTGCTCACCTTGTCCGACAAACTAGGATGCACGTCCAGCAGATAGAACTTGTAGGCCAGCACTGGAGCCATCAGCATGACGACTGTGATAAGCATGGTCACCCAAAAGGTCAGATCCTTAATGGCCTGCGTCAGCGAGCCCACGTAGGGACCGCCAATGACATAGTTGTAGAAGTAGTCCAGCACAAAGTACCAAACGAGACTGCCCCAAATGGTCACATGATTCACTATGGTCCAGTACGAGGTATACAGGGCAATCTGAAAGAACGAAAAGCTTAAGACTTGCCAGCACCCTATCATCCGGGCTACACACCTGAGCCGTGTTATCCACGATCAGTATGGTGGCCACGACAGCGCCCAGGGTCATGTGATCGCTCAATATGTAACCATTGTGCGAGACGCCATCCTTATAGACGCCATACGGTATGAGGAACAGTATTAGCGATGTGAAGGCGCCATGTAGAACGCTGTAGATGAACTCCCGTATGTTGAAGAGTTCGCTCTTCAGGCCTGGCGTGTAGAGGCGCGGATATTCCACGCTATTCTTATCCGAAACGTCCTGTTCGAAGACGCCCAGTGCCAGCACCGGCAGCGATGTGTAGAACAGATTGTACACCGATATGAACATGGGATCGAATACCGTCTAAAAAAAGGAATAGCAATCGATCAGCAAGTACAATGATAAATAAATATAGTAAGTGATGAAAGGAAATCAATGCTTTAGTGGTGTATAGCCGGCACCCAGGGCTGAAATTTCAGATGAAGGCAGCTGCTCTGTTCTATAGTACGAAAATGCTTAGTTTCTTGGATATCTTGGATAGATCAAAAATAGCTCAAGACTTGTGCATGCTCAACTTCAAAAACCATAGTCTTTAAAATTGATATTGTTATTTCGATTTCCGAAATTTGAAATAAACTCGATCTGCGTAAGGTTAAATATAAACCTTAGCTAAATTTATCCTACATCCATTTAATAATCTGTTCTTTACTATATTCTGTTTTTCTTACATTTGTACTAGCGGACTGTAGTGAATAATTAAATGAAAATAGAATATGATCATAAAAGATACCATCACTGCATGATGGATTCATAAGAGCCACTGAACAATACTCAGTTGGTCTCAAATACTTGGTTAAGGTGCGCCTATTGTATTATCTTATCTTATGGCACATAATAGTAATAAGGACTCCTTAAAAAAATCAATTCAAACAAAAAGGAAGGAATATCTTCGGCGTGCCAAAGATGTTTACCCTTACATCAATGGTTTTTACACAAAAACTATGTTTACTGTTTACTATGTTTACTATGTTTACTGTTTCTATGGCAGCTATGTATATGATAAAGTGGTCTGCATTTGATAAGATTAATGGGAACTAAAAAAATTAAAATAAAACTCGCCAGTGCTGAGTTTGGATATAATATTTGTAATGCCAAAAGAATTTTTCAAGCTTAAACTAATTTTTCAACCGATTGTTCCTATGGTTGCTATAAGATATAGTAGATTGATTTGTATCAAATTTGATCAATCTGTAAGAAACATAATAAAACCTAAATTTGGCGAGGCTTTTTAAGATACCTTCAGAAACAGAAAAGTTGTTCATAAAACTGAATATTTGACCTTTTCTTTCTATTGTTCCTTCAAAGCGTTCCTGAATTTGGGACATGATATAAATACCCTACGCAAGGGTATAAAAAATATGATTATATAAAAAAGTGAAATAATACCAAATATGTAGTACTTCTTATAGATCTTACCTGTGCACTGAAGCCGCAGAAGAGAGAATACCAGCAGTGACAGAGCGTAAATGCAAAGTTCTTGTAGAAAAAGTAGCGCAAAAACTTGCACATGCGATAGTAGGACCAACGTCCGTGCACCAGCAGTAGACGCTCCAGATAGCAGAACTGTGCAATCGCATAGTCACTTGATAGCACCGCCTGGAGGCCCTCCTGGCCAGAGATGCCCACGCCAATGTGGGCAGCTGTGGGTTAAGAAAATAAGGTAATGCATAAGTCAATCGAAATCTATGTGCGCTATAAGACTATCGAAGCAACTAAAAGTGATAGTCCCTATCTACTATCCTAGCCTACCTATCGATGATATCGCCACAACGTAAAGGCTGTCAAATGAATAGTTGACTGTAGTTACACGATGAATTCCTAGGATCTTTCAAAGAAAGTACTATCTTGGACCTTAGCAATCTAAGGCAGAGAGCTGGACAGCAGCAGAGGATCCGTAAGGACTACTTTCTGCCCTAGTGTCTACTCATGGAGAAAGGGAAGACAGATCCTGACGGTATCACAATTGGCCAACAATTGGCGTAAGTGTGTCCTAACCGACATCCGTCCTAGCCTACAACCTAACCTTCCTAACCGAATGAAGCATTTTCTAGAAGATGTGTATCTTCAGCTCTTCCCTAAACACGAACACTTAACATAGAAACATTATCCTCTTTTAGACTCATATATGTGGATGAAATTGAGTTTGTTTTTAAAAACAAAACACTTATAAGGCATAAAATCAGAATTTAAATTGACCTTCATATGCGTAAACTTATTGGCTTATCCAAGACGGTTCGGTAGTGAAAACAACTTCAAAAGTGGCTCGATTGTTTGGATAGTATTATAGAAGTATTAATAGAAAAAGATTAAACTCGTTTTTTATAGCTCTTCATAGTTATTGTATAACGTTAAAATAAACTGTTAAGATATCGTGTTATCAATCATCAAGAGTACCATTATCGATTGTATTGATAGTATTAAAAGAAACAATCAATGGATATTGATAGTCCTCAAAACAATAAACCATACGATTGGTTATCGATATGTTGACATCTCTAGCTTAAAGAATGACATCGTATCGATTGTTTTCGAGCTCCGGTCTGCACTACTCACCCTTGATCATGGAGACATCATTGGCGCCATCTCCAATGGCCAGGGTGACGGCATTTTTGGCACGCTTTATTAGTTCGACGACCAGCGCCTTTTGCAGCGGAGTCACGCGGCAACAGATTACCGCCTTGCACTGCGAGGCAATGTCCAGGAATCTGTGTGGCACAACATGTAGACTGAGGGCTGTATGAGTTGGGTGTTGTTGTTTACTCACTTGGATTCCAGCTCCGTCGACAGACAATGGACCAGCGAGTGTCCATTGACCACCAAGGCAAAGCCCGTTGACTCATCCACTACAATGGAGGCGGCAGTGCGTCTTCCGTCGACGCTCTTCTCTGCATCGCCAAAGACATCAGTGCACTCGGCGCTATATTTGCATTGGCGTGAGAATGAGAATATTAATGACAAGTTACCAAACGGATGGATTATTTGATTATAGGGTGAGGAACGCAAAATTTTGGATGAGTTAACTACAAATTACGTGAATGTTGATGATGAATGATGTTTGAAATTGATGGCGGTTTCGCAATGAACAACAATTAACAGTGAGAGCAGGAAAGCTGTTACTACAGAGAGTTAGACAAAAGAGCGTCATGCTGATGTTAGGTTATGTTAGTGAGAGGACGCATAACTAATTCTCCCTCTCTCTCTCAGGAGACAACATAACTAAATAGGTTTAACAAGCATTATTCTGAATGATAATGAATACATACGATATACAACTTAACTACTAAAAATATATTAATAAAATACAATAATAAGAACAACAAGGGATTTCGTACTGTAAATATGAGCAATGTATTTCTCTGTCATAAAGTATGAATTTGTTTGCACTAAAGTTAAGTTTTGTATTTATCGATTTGGTTGATTGAGTTTCGTGTCTCTTGTATAAGAAATGATTGAGATGATAAAACTGACAAGACTTAAACAATGCACACTAAATTATTAAATTTATGAAAATAACGAAAAACAATATTTAGTTTGAGCTTATAATGATTTTATACTTGACGGGCGGAACAAGTACCAATAGAGGGTAACATCCTTGGGAACACTAAAAGATTCAGTAAATTATGGTTTTTCTTTTATCCTCAAATCAACTATTAACGTGATATGCTACTTCTATAAGAATTTTATGTATGCATATATATAGAAAGTATACTTGATCAAAAAAAAAGATTATCCTGAGCTTTCTAATGATTTGACAATATACTATCTGCTAAGAGTCAACAGAGTTTAGCAAAGAGATCGCCGAAATTGTAAGTCAAACAGAAAATTAAATAATTGCATATTATTACAAACAAACATGGATAAGAAACCAAGATAGATAGATTGAGAGAGTTAGCAGAAGATACAAGGTGACATTCTAGCTGCGCTTTGGTGTCGTTTCTGGTTTAGCTTCACTGCGTCTATAATTTTAATTATTTGACTTCGTTTTGATCGGGAACAATTTGGAAATTTGCTTTTGGAGTGCCCTCTACCTGTCCGGTCCGCCCTTAGTATCCTTAATTTTGGCATCCCACCTAAAGGTAACCACCGATATGGCTGGCGGCGGCTGTGGTATGGTTGAACTGTTCGAATCCTGCATAAATGCGGATGTTTGTGTCATTGCAACACTCATGGGATCCATGCTGCTTTCGCTGGTAAACCCTTCGGTACCTGAAATTGATTACTCATCAGAAATTTGTTTTGTTTGATCATAACGTATGCGATATATAAAATACGAGCTGAAGTATATACAGTTAACAGAAACGTAATTGTTTTTATTCGCTTAAAGTATTTTAAACAATAATACTTGAATATTAACCTCCATTATAGATAACTGCATTTTACATTTAAGGCCTCTTACTTTTACTCCCTGTACCCATAAAATGGGTAAAAGGGGGTACTAAATCTGTGCAAATGTATGTAACATTCTTATGTGTTTATCGATCGACTTGAAATATGGACAGTAAATTAAGAGAGACTAAAGTATTGTACATGCTAAATCTGAAAGCTATATCTTGAAAATTGTTCCTGTAAAACGGTTTTTATCGAAAAAAAATCTAAAATAAACTTGACCTGCTCCCGCTATACACAAACCTACATTCCAAATTTGGTGTCTCTAGCTCTTATAGTTGCTGACATCCTTGCGTTCATACATACGGACGGACAGACGGACAGACAGACGGACATGGCCAAATCAAAATCTCTTTTGATACTGATCAAGAATATATATACTTTATAGGGTCGGAGATGTCTCCTTCTGCCTGTTACATACATTTGCACAGATTCAGTACCCTTTTTACCCATTTTATGGGTACAGGGAGTAAAAAGTACTAACAAGAAAGAACGGCTATCTTCGGAGTGCCAAAGCTATATACCCTAGCAGCAATGTTTTTATACAAATCTCAATTTTCTTCTCATTGCTCCTATGTGGTCCGATTTTGATATAAGTATAGGAAACTATTTGAAGTATGATAAAACTCTCACTTAGTTGGAAGTAATACAAAAAGTGTTTCATACAAAAACTCATTTTTCACCCGATCCTATGGCAGCTATGTGATATAGTGGTCTGATCTTAACCAAATTTGATCAGATTGTATTAACTTTTAAGACATAGTCTTCGACCGATCATTCCTATGGCAGCTATATGGTATAGTAGTCCGATCCGGACGGTTCCGACATATGAACTGCCTGCAGCAAAAAGAAGGGTATGTGCCAAGTTTCATTACGATCGCTTTGAAACTGAGAGACTTGATTGTCACATTTCGAGACAAAATTATTATACCCTCTGCTAGGGTATAAAAATACCAAAATCAACATTTATTCAGTAGTCAAAAAATACCGAAAATTTCTGAAAAATACGGATCTTGGTTTTTGAGTAATTTTTTACTTTAAAAGAATGTTATTACGATATAAATAAACAAGTAAGAATGCTATAGTCGAGTATACCCGACTACGAAACTCCCTGTACCCAGGTCTTAAACATCCAATCACATCTAAGTCCACTTACCCATACACACACACATACACAAAGACGCACGCACACAGGCGGCAAAAGTGGCTGTGCTTCTTCTTCCCCCTCTCGCTGCATTACTGAATCTTCTTTCGTGAATAACTTCCGTGTTTATTATCCGATCGAAATGAAATTTGGACAGTAGATTAAGAGAGACTAAAGTATTGTACATGCCAAATCTTAAAGCTGTATCTTGAAAATTGTTACTGTAAAACTGTTTTAATCGATTTGCGGGGGAACGGGGGAGATATCTGAAATATGAAACAAACTTGATCTGCGTATGCTATACAGGAACCTACATTTCAAATTTGGTGTCTCTAGCTCTTGTAGTTGCTGAGATCGACGCGTTCATACGGACAGACGGACAGACGGACAGACAGACGGACATGGCCAAATCGAAATCTCTTTTGATACTGATCAAGAATATATATACTTTATAGGGTCGGAGATGTCTCCTTCTGTCTGTTACATACATTTGCACAGATGTAATACCCCCTTTTTACCCATTTTATGGGTACAGGGAGTAAAAATCTGATCCTGAATTTTCCATAGAGATTAAGAAGCAAGTTTTTATTACAGAGCAAAATATTTTTGCAACTAATTTCAGAAAGTCGTTTCAAAATATTGTTTTAATGCGCTCGCTTGAATATTCCTCGCCACATGCCTCAAACAATTTGTAGAGGTTCCACTCGACAAAATTGCATGATTGAGAACACGGATTTGCACCTATAGTGTGATAGTTTGAATAGTAACCCAACTTGTTGCATATTTTGTTGAACTATGTATATTCGTATTAAATTTTTACTAACATTTCGCAAATGTTATATTGTATGAGTACCCACCGCTCGGTCGAAAACGATCGAATATCTTGATGGACTCCTTGAACTGGCGCAGCTGCTTTTCCACCTCTTCCACAGAGCTGCCATCAACGATGAAGACATCCACCAGCTCATCCGTCAGCAGCTGGCAGGAGTAGCCAATGTTAATGGCCGTTTCTAAAAAGGTAATTGTGGTTAGTCTGCGAACTTGCTGCAGCTGACAGCTCACCTTGTTTGTCGCCAGTGAGCACCCAGATCTTGATGCCCGCACTCTGCAGATTGGCTATAGACTTGGGCACGCCGTCTTGCAGCTTATCCTCAATAGCTGTGACGCCCAACAGCTGCATGTCACTCTCGATCTCCTCGTACATGGCATCCAGCTTCTGTTCCCGTGAATCCATGGACAGTGCTGCCTCCTGCTGTCGTGTTCGCCAATCTTTGTAGTACTGCTCCGTTAGCTGTCGCTCTGCCAGCACCAAAGTACGTAGACCCTCTCCGGCGAATTTCTGTGGTTGGATTACAATAAATCAATAAATCTTCACTGAAACGGGCTGCTAGTTACTCTTATACACAAAGATTGAATTGCTTTGGGTATTGTACCAAGTTTTAACCGGTGGCTTACTAAGTATATAACAGACTTGCAGTTTTGATCAGCTTTTTTACAATTTGATTCCCCTTGGCGTCTTTTCTCAATTTTACGAAATCTGTGGGTGCTACAGAACTTCGAGAAATACGAAGGTGTCAACTGAAAGATCTTTTTTGAATCGAACAGCAAAAAAAGTCTTTTCCAAATTCAATTCTTAGATGCCACATAAGGTTTCGTTCAACTCTGTAGTGTTTCTCAAGAGATTTGGTTTAAGGATACTTTTTGTATAAATATTTTCAAGTGTTTTTATCAAATGAAAATCAAAACTGATACATAAATATGTTTTTGTGTGTACTGTCAGCCTAATGGAATCCATCCCAGTCCAAAATATTTAGAGTTTTTCGTGACACACCTGATGGACTTATTTTGTTCTTTTTTTTTTAATATGGCGATTTAATAAAAGAGCGTTTCAAGTAGACGGTGAAAGATATCTTAATTTTAGAATTATCCCAATTTACCACCAGATTACGTCATACAAATAATTATATGTGCATCATATTTTTTGATAAAGTACAAGTATTATTAATAAAGTACATCGAAATTTTTGGTATGCAGTCTTATTTGCATTAATACGTCATAAAATCAAAAGAAGTAACAAATTTGGATAAAGCATTATAAGAAACTTAAATTAACATTTGGTCTTCATAGAAAATAATTATATGTGCATTTTTCGTTTTGCCTATTTTAATACTATTTATGTTAATGTAACAATAATTTAAGTAGTCAATGTTGCTTCCATTATTCATTTTAACTGAATTAAGGCGAAATGGCATTGAATCAACCAGCGATTTCAGTGTAGATGGACTGCCCACTCACGCTCTATTGCCAATTTGAGGTGGCTAGCTGTCTCAAACTGTCTCCCATTCTTGAAAATTTTGGCAGAGAGGATACACCAGAGATTCTCGATGGGGTTTAGATGCATGGCCAGTCCAAGACAGGTATATTTCGGTCTGCAAAGAAGGTTTTAGTCACACAGCTTTGGTTTAGGTACCATGGAGGTATGCTTAAGGAACCGATTTTCGTGAATAATTTGGACAATTCGACTCCTTGTTATTTGCAGGCCCAAGTGATCCTTAATTTGCCCACTACTCATGGAATCAACCACAGCGAGACGTTGAATCTGGCGTTTATATCGGTTATCGATGTTGGTCTTCCGACCGCTTCGTGGAGCTGTACCATATATGCTTGGATTTTTAATGTACATAATTTGAAATGCAGTTCCTATGCCGATTAATTACTTTTGCAATATCTACAATTTTCGATCCACTTTCATGCATTCCTTTGATAACTCCTTGTTCATAATCAGACAAACTTGTTCCACGAGTCTATCCAATTGTAAGATATTTAAAGCTTTTGCAATATTTAACACAATCACGTACTTACATTATATTTAATGTACAATGCCATACAAATTTATCAAAACTTAGCCTTTGGAAACCCACTTATCAGCACAAACGATCGGCTAGAAGTGATTTGCACATATAATTATTTACTACGCAGCGTCGAATGCACGCACATATATTTAAAGTAGCGACGAAAGAAACGACAAAGCAAAATTTTTGTGCAATAACAACAACAACATATCACCAAAACTTCGTGCATTCAAAGAATCCGAATATTTATACTATGTACCCGAAGGGAAAATAGTATATTGGGTTTGCGAAATGTCCGTCTGTCCGTATGAACGCAATTTTTTTTGCCTTAATCTTTGAGCTAGAGCAACCAACCTTGGTACACATGTTGGTGTATATCGTCAATTTATGAAGTGTCGAGATCGACCCCCCACCCCCACCCCTTCCCCCACAATTTGGGGAAAACCTGTATCTTCCCCAATTTTAAAGCTATAGTCACCAAAATTGGCATACAGACTAATGTTGAGATTCCCGACAGATCTGCATCAAAAATATTTTGACCCCTGTACCCCCACCCCCACAAATCGGCATATGATATCCCCAAAACACGTTTTTCAAGGGGTATATCTCCTACAGTTTCAAAGATACAGTTACCTAATTTGGCATACAGACTAATGCTGACCACCTGGACAAATCTGCTTCAAAAATTGTTGGACCCCTCCCCCACAAAGGAGCAGAATCTATATCTCCCACACGTGTGCAGTTTTTTTCGCGTCTCTTTCTGAACACACAAATATCCAAATTATATAGGACTGGGAACATAGTATTCTGCAGTCGGGTGCGTCCGACTGCAACCTTCTTACTTGTTATACTATGTTCCCGAAGGGAAAATACGCAAAATAAACGTATAAGCTCAAGCAGTCAGCTTGGGGTGGTGATGAAAGTGCCTGACTGGAGTAGGCTGATGGTAAGGCAGGACTATGAGCCAAACGTGAGCGCTTGGCAGGGAGACTGCGCCTTGGTAGCTGCTCAAGGAGTCTCCTGAGTTTTGGATTGCTAATGTCAAATTCAAGAGCATTGGCCAGAGGGTTAACATGATTGGCGTATCTATCATTTTGTCGATCAGCCGTAGAATTTATTATATCAATTAATGATGCAATCCCAAGGTCCCTCATTATATCCTTATTCCTTGCAAAAGGAAAGCCATCAGAAATTCACCTTAAAATTTTACATAGGACAGATTGGGTCCTTTTTAAGAGATATGGGGCCGCTGTATCCCATATTGACACACCATACATCCAAATGCGCTGTATCATGGTTTTAAACAGCAGGACCTTGCTGGCGAGGCGCAGTTTGGACCTCGGTCGGAGGAGCCAATCCAGGCGTTTGAACCTTATATTAATGGTCCCAATAACTTTAGATATGTGCTGCTGCCATACATACGATTTACAAGTGTCGATATACGTCACTTACATTCAAGTGATCCTGGGTGCGCGCTTTGAGATCCTCTTGTCCGCCGTGCAAGCGATCGTATATCACATTATCTGCCCCCTTGCAAAAGAGCACCACGGAGTTGCCTCGCCGCAGGATAACAGACATGCGTTTGCGCACATTGTTGAAGTCGAGAATGTGCAGCAGCTCGTATTCCTGTTGAAATGAAACGATTTGAGTATGATTTGTGCAGTGGTATTGACCATCGAATGCTCACCTCTAGGCGACCCATCACTTCGATGGTAATACTGTTTGGTGTGCGTGTGCGGAACACAAAGCCAAAGTTTCGAGCCGCAGAGACGAGCGCGGACTCATCAGGACTCTGGGCCTGGTACTCCAGACGACCGTCCACGGTCTCTGCCATGACAGTGTGGCAAAGTGCGAGCAGTCGAAAAAACTTATGAGAATGCGACTCATCCGAGCGCACTGCATCCAGGAGCGTGCGATCGTACCAGCGGAAGTCGCTCTCGTGATGCGGATTGGCCGAGAAGTCCACCGGTTCGAGTGCCTGGGAAAAGTGAAATTTGGTGGGGAAATATTATAAAAGTCGTCTGGCCAAGCAACATGATGTTGTATGTAGTTATGTAGAGAGTTTGTTGATAATCTTTCGTTTAGTTCAACTAAATTTTGTATGTAAGGCAGAGCGTGGCGTTAATTTGGTTTCGTTTTTTGTATACTTGTACTATGAAGCAGAGGCAAGCACCAAATTGAAGTACGATAAGCGATTACGATATTTTAAAATGTTATTTACTAATATATGTAATAGTTACATAAGGCGGTAATTGTCAAACGGTGTAAATACGATATTTGTTAAACAATGTAGTCAACTCGTAATACGACATGTAAGATACGATTACCATAGATACGATATACGATTCTATGATACTTTTTACTCCCTGTACCCATAAAATGGGTAAAAAGGGGGTATTGGATTTGTGCAAAAGTATGTAACAGGCAGAAGGAGACATCTCCGACCCTATAAAGTATATATATTCTTGATCAGTATCAAAAGAGATTTCGATTTGGCCATGTCCGTCTGTCTGTCCGTCTGTCCGTCTGTCCGTCTGTCCGTCCGTCCGTCTGTCCGTCTGTCTGTCCGTATGTATGAACGCAAGGATCTCAGCAACTATAAGAGCTAGAGACACCAAATTTGGAATGTAGGTTCGTGTATAGCGGGAGCAGGTCAAGTTTATTTTAGATTTGAGATATCTCCCCCCGTTCCCCCGCTATTCGATAAAAACCGTTTTACAGTTACAATTTTCAAGATATAGCTTTAAGATTTGGCATGTCCAGTACTTTAGTCCCTCTTAATCTACTGTCCAAATTTCAAGTCGATCGGATAATAAACACCTAAGTTATTCACGAAAGAAGATTCAGTGCTGCAGCAAGGGGAAGAAGAAGCACAGTCACAACTTAAAATGCCTGGCTTGCGCTGTGGCTCGTGCGTGTGCGTATCTGTGTATGTATGTGTAAGTTAACGAAGATGCGATCGGAAATTTTTGACCTGGGTACAGGGAGTTTCGTAGTCGGGTATACTCGACTATAGCATTCTTACTTGTTTATACATAGGATATTAAGTAAATACAATTTTAGAAACCGTACACTCGCATTACGATACTAGCCATACGGTATTCAGCAAATACGATATAACAAACACATTTATGGTCTTAAAGAATAACGACATGTATTAGGGATACGATATTTCGATATTAGCTTCAATTGTCATACATTCAATAGATATTTAGTACATGGATATATAGGTTTTAGTTTTGTTAAAGCTTATAAGCTACACACTGTATAGAAAGCACTTTGAAGCCGATGATAATACTTATGCTATGTGTATGTATTTGTGTATGTAAAAGAGCTGGAAAACCCTCGCAAGTACCTCTGGTAATGATGAGAGTTAACAATATCGATACTTCCGATAGTATAATACAGAACTACGCCAGCAGGATGTTTACAAAATTTTGGAAATAAAAAGGCTGTATAGAAATTTGGTTGCTTATTCATGTATAACCAACAAATTTATTAATTGAATGGAACTATTTAGAAAATAAGTAATATTAAAGAACAAACATTATATGATCAATTCATAGAATTGGAACTATATACTTTCGATACTATCGATAGAATATATTAAGCTCGCTTAATTGAAACTATAATGGAAATCGGGTGATTTAAAATGAAATTGAAATATTAAGATATAAGGTTGTAAGGCAATTTATAGAATTAGGATATTCATGCAATTCGATAGTGGAAAAACCTCGAAAGAACCTCGATAAACATCGTGTTCGTCGATGAAGCCTTTGAAGCCAAAGCAAAAGAAGCGGTCAATATAATGTTAATTCATTTTTCATCACTAATAATTGTTGCTTAAACTGTTTAAAATACAATCATAATAAAAGCCAAAAGAAATATATAAAAATAGGTAGAAGCAACTTTGAGCATTCCCAATTTGGCTCAGTGATCTAAGCATACCAATACACACTCATTCCAAGGCGCTCGCCACACACACATACACAAAGGACACTGAGGCTAGGGATACATAATAAAGAATTAAGCTAAGGCTAAAATATAAGATAATAAAGATTAAGCTACACTAATAGAAACCATATTCTACTGTATTTATGCTACGCCCATTTTGCTAAATCAATTCAGGAAATGGATTCAAAAGTGGATTCAAACACAATTTCATGGATTCGACTTCCGAGTATAGCTTAATAATCTCTTTAAAAAATAAAACTAAAATAAGTTAGATTTGCACATATGTATATTTTTGCGAATTTTCATATATTTATCAACTGCTACATGAATAAGGACTACGCCTAGAGTACCCTTGATGCCATTGCTGAAATTATATTTGAAAGTTAGAAAATACCAAAATATACAAAAACCAGTATTTATTCAGTATTTTTTTAGAAATCAAGATGCAAAAAAAAAACAATGCAGACTCCCTGAAGAAGGAGGACAATTGTAATAAAGAATATTATATTGTTTTTAATAAAATGAACTACAACGGCCGTAATAACTCGCTATAGGAAGCACAGAAACAATATATATTTACTTCTTTTGTTTGAATATTGGTTTCGGCATATTTGGTTTATACATTTTTTGTAGTATTTTTTGACTTTTCAAAATTTGTAATAAAATACTTCACAAAAATTCAGAATTTTCCATATTTTTTTTTTTGAGTGTTGAATATAAAATACATTAAAAAATACTGCACTATTAAATCAATTCAGAATTGAGTTTTATTTTCTGAAAAATGAAATAAAACTGAAGAAGTAAGTTTTAGCTATTCGTCATCGAAATATAAAGCTCAAAGAATTATTTCCAGTTCGCATCAAAAAATTTCAAAGTAAGTTTTCAAAATTTAATTTTTATTAAAAAAAAATATATAAAAAAAATCCCCAAAATAACCAATATATAACCACAATAGTTTTGACGACTTAATTACATTGTGTATCCATCTATATAAGTATATAAAAGAGTTCGTCTTAACTAACTGATTGGCATTCATCGCACAACCCAAACCGTAAGAGCTAGGATGCTGAAATGTTCACAGTAGGTCCCATCTATATAGAAAATGCTTGCTAAGACGGGATTTTTGAAAATTCCACCCATAAGCGTGGAAAATCGCACTGTTGTATTCAACTTTTTTGTTTACCAAGCAGTAGGCTTCAAATCCTTTTCTAAGATCTATACGAAATATAATTTGAAACATTATTCACCGATTTTGGAAAATCCACTCCATGGACGGAAAATTATGGTCTTAAAGTTGTATAGGCGAAAGTCTAGTCCGATCTGGTTCAAACTCATTTTCAAAGCTCTACACATTAACTAATTCGATGCGTGTCTCACCAATTTTTGAATATTCACCCTCACGGTCGCAAAATAGACATTAATGTTGTAAAATCTACTCCCAATGTTGTAAAATCTACTCTACATAGTCATAGCCCCCATTAGATACTCTAGGTGTAGTCCTTTTTCATGTCGCAATTCTCCATCAATATGATTTGTGTTAATATAATGTGGCATCTTCTAGAAATGAATTTTGTAAATTCTTAAATGGTGCAAGAACAGTTTAATTTGTGGAATGTAGCTAAATGAAGAAATCATAAATTCGGTCATATAAGTATTAGAGTAAGGCACACAGAGAACGACAAATTGAGCATAAAAGGATTACAATATACGAATTTACGATATTTGGTAGGGTTGAGAACAAGGAGGACAACATGCATACGTGCACTTTTTGGTGGGACGAACTGCAATTAGTGGCAAAGCGGTGGGTGCTGAGATAACGGTGGTGTGCGGCGGTGCTGTTGCAAGTGTGTTTTCTGTTTGTTGTTGTTGTTGTTGTTGTGGCTGCTGCTGCTGGTGGCGCCGCTGATCTGTCGCTGTTGCTGAGGTGGCAAAAGGGAGCACAGCAACCGCTGTCACTCGAGAAACTGCTGCTGGCTTGCTCGAATGAAGATGCTGATGAAGATGGCTTGAACTTGAATTTGATCAGCTTGCGATTGGTTTGATGCTGTGAGGTGTTGCGGTGTTGTTGCTCTTGCTGTTCTTGTTGTTGGTGTAGTTGGTGTTCGTGCAAGTGTTCGTCTTGTTGGTTGTCATGCAAGATTATTACTTTGTCGCTGCTGCTGCTCGTGGACAGCCCGGACAGCTGACGCCGCATGCGTGCGCCGCTGCGCGTAAAACAGGCGCTCAGGCCGCTGCTGCTGCCACTGTCTCTATCTCTATCCTTGCCACTGCCACTGCCACTGCCACTGCCACTGCCACTGCAACTGCCACTGCCACTGCCACTGGCACTGCCACTAGGCGAATAGAGCCCCGATCCGCTGGGATCATCAAGCTCATCCTCGTTGGCCAGTCTTTTGCTGGGCGACAAGTAGTGCACCTGCTTGCCCCTGTTCGCCAGCGGATTCTCCAGTGTGCTCATCGTTGCCGGCCCCTGCTCAGCCGCAATGCGGCCCAGCAGCTGCTCCGGGCTGTTGGCCAGCTGCGTGCCCCCAGCAGAGTTCACCAGCAGTGCGCTCTTCTTCGCATGCACCTCGGCCTTGTGCACTAGAATCGTGGGTGGTGGCGTTAATGTTGCACCTGCTGCTGTTGCTATTGCTGCTGCTGCTGCTGTGGTCTTGTTGCTGCTGCTGTTGCTGTTGCTGTTGCTAGTTTGGAAAATTGTTTGCTGCTATAACGAGTAATGTGAGTTTTTGCTGGGCGCACAATTAAACAAAGACACACAATATTATGTTTTCTTGGCTAAGTTGTTCTTATTGCTTGTTGTCATTGCAATTGTTGCCTGGGTGCTGTGGCTGCAAGTTTCAAGCCGCAGTTTGTGGCTGCCAAGCAAAACAAATACATATTTTTGGTTAACACAATTGCCAATGTTTGTACTAATTTCAAGCACTCGTATAGTTTTTGTTGAAATTCTCTATTGCCTGGCAGTCAGAAACGGTGCCGAACTTTGACTTGGACGCTTGTATAAATTTCTGTTGCATACCCAACAGGCGCACAGTGCACACACTCATACATATATGTATACGAGACGAGACGACACACACACACTCACACACACACGGACTCGGCGCCAACACCCAGTTAGTGTTAGACAAATGAAGTACTTAAGCGAAACTGACCATGGCCAACACAAATAAGGAACACAAGAAAAAAAAACCAACTATCTTCGGGTTGCCGAAGTTATATATACCCTTGCAGAGAAGTATTACATACAAAAACGCCATTTTCGACCGATTTTAGCCATATTTTATAGTATTTGGTTAAACTAGTGTGAAAACAAAAAAGTTTTCATATAAAAACTAAATTTTCGATCAATTTTTGCAATGCCAGCCATATGCTATAGTATTAGATTCAATCAAATCCAGGCAAACTATATATTGCAGAGTTTGATTGAGGTAATAGTAAAAACAAACAAAGTTTTCCCCCAAAAACGCATTTTTCATCCGATGGTTTCTACCGAACCTATATATTCAGTTTACTTATATAGCATATATGCATGGAGCTCAAAATTGATGAGTTTGGTTAAGATACCCTCTGCAAGGGTATGATAATGGAGTCCCACAGAGTAACCGGATGCCGGCAAATGGGCGCTTAGCCGGAAGAACCGCAATGGCTGGACACAGGACATACTCGTATATGATAAAGACATAGGATGTATGTATAATACGTAGTAGTTATTACTCACCTCGGTTATTTCAATGGGCTCGCCGGTGCGCAAGTCAATGACATCACCATAGGTGCGGCCATTAATGCTGCACTTGTTAAACGTCATTATATTCTGAGTCAGGGTGCCCGTCTTGTCCGAGAAGATGTACTGTATCTGGCCCAGCTCCTCGTTGAGGGTGGTGGTGCGTGCTTTGGCATATGTGTGGGTGCGTGCATAGCACATTTCCTCATCCCAGTTAATGAGAAACGACTGAACGAAGCGTATGACCTGTAAATCAAATAATGTCATTAGATATCCATTTCATATTACATGAGGTGTTTCTGGAACTTACCTCTACTGAAACATAGAGGGAAATTGGCACAACAGTGTTTAAGACTATGGCGTACGAGAAGAATACGAGCAGGCCTATGACCGTCGCACCAGAGGCGACCATGTCCTGTGGTATGATATGCTCCCAGGGCAAATATAGTTGGAAATGCTGCCCAATGAGGCCCTCCCAAACGCCGCAGGCAAGCGCAAAGAAGGCGCATATGGAGACCAAAAAGAGTACAATCTGCAAGCAATAAAATTACATTTATCACAGAACTTTTTATAAAGTTTAAGGAAGTTTAAGTTTGGTAAAGCTTAAAAAATAAGTAGAACACCAATATGCATAACAAACAAGTAAGAATGCTATAGTCGAGTATACCCGACTACGAAACTCCCTGTACCCAGGTCTAAAACATTCAATCACATCTATGTCCACTTACACATACACACACACATACACAAAGACGCACGCAGGCGGCAAAAGCGACAGCGCTAGCGAGGCATTTTAATTGGTGGCTGTGCTTCTTCTTCCCCCTCTCGTGGCATCAATGAATCTTCTTTCGTGAATAACTTCCGTGTTTATTATCCGATCGACTTGAAATTTGGACAGTAGATTAAGAGGGACTAAAGTATTGCACATGCCAAATCTCTGTTCCTGTAAAACGGTTTTTATTGAATTGCGGGGGAACGGGGGAGATATCTCAAATCTAAAATAAACTTGACCTGCTCCCGCTACACACGAACCTACATTCCAAATTTGGTGTCTCTAGCTCTTATAGTTGCTGAGATCCTTGCGTTCATACATACGGACGGACAGACGGACAGACAGACGGACATGGCCAAATCGAAATCTCTTCTGATACTGATCAAGAATATATATACTTTATCGGGTCGGAGATGTCTCCTTCTGCCTGTTACATACATTTGCACAGATTTAATACCCTTTGTTTACCCTTTTTATGGGTACAGGGAGTAAAAACAGTCAGCTCTTTTTTTTTGTAATGGCCAAAGATAATGATTGAAATGTTTTTCATTAAAAAACCACAATTCCCTACGATTGTTACTATGAAAGTTATAAGATATAATGGTGCGATTGTAATTAAATTGTAATATATTTAACATTAATATTGAATTTTAGTAACGTCATTTTTTGTGGTGATCTGTCAAGAAGGTCAAGCCTGTATGTAAAATTTGGTGACTCTAGATATTAATATGTGGAAGATATAGGTTTTTGCCAAATTACGAACCAAAAGTAACTTAAAAGGGGAAAAATAATTAACCATGAGGGTTTAATTTGGATTTTCTCCTCGGTTAATCCGATTGGAATTAACCATGAGAGGTTAATTTAGATTTTCTCCTCAGTTAATCCGATGAACGTGAATGTGAGCACCGCAACTGTAAGAGGGGGAGTCTCACTAGACGAGTTAACAAAAGGGGGCACTGTGACCTATTGGGACAAGAGTTGCTTCACCTCCGTGAAGGAGATCAAACCTCTTGTCGAGACTTTCGATGCAGAAACCTCCCTCTACTCCATTAAATGGCAGGACAGTCAGAAGGAAAGAGGATTAACGTCTAGTCATCCTCACAGCAGAGCCTACACTCTGCATCAGTGGATAGGCGCATATTTTTAAGGTGGTACTTTACGGTGTGGTAACCTGTTAGATAGGTCGTCAAGAGAGCCAGTTCCGCCCTAGAAAGATTTGCGAACTTACCCCAATGATAATAAAGTTGAGCAAGCGATCAACACCGGTGCTCTTGAACTGTGTCTTGCCCGAGTTCTGCATGAGCTTGGTGTCGACGCCGGCAAAGACAACGAGGCCATAGCACCATTGTGTATTGCGCAGGACACAGCCCCGGAGCAGGATCTTATCATTGTCGAGAGCGAAACGCTGATTCTTCCATATGAGTGTGCCCTCGAACTTGTTCAACAGATTGTTGGGTCGCTCGCAAATGATCTCGCCATTGAAGCTCCATAGCAGATCGTGCTGATCGCCCAGCTCTGTAGTCTCCGTCAGGCACTGCTTCGCCTTCAGGTTTGTCTCCCCATCCAGCTCGGCCGTCTCAATGAAGCACAGGCCATTCGGCTCCGAGGTGGTCAGCAGCAGTATGTCCGCAGCCACAAACTGATTGTTGTCCAAGCGAATCACATCGCCCACCTGCACTTCCGACCACTTGGCTTCGATGAGTTTGCCATTCCGCAAGGTCTTCGACTTGCGATTGTTCACCTGTGAGTCCGATAAATGGCGTTGCTGTGGGGCGAGTGTTTGAGATTTGATTTTGGGATTTACTTATGAGCTTGTGGCGTTTACTTACAATATCATCATAGGCATCCTTAACGGCGGTCAGCGTCAGCACACCAATCAAGGGGATCGCTGTGGTCACTGGCGTCAGAGAGGATATCGCCGGTATTAGCTGGAGCACCAGTAGGCACAGAAAATAGAAGTTCGCCAATCGCTGAAACTGCTCAAGCAGATTGAAGGGCAGAAACGTGAGCAGCGAATACTTTGACGTCTTAATGTAGTTGTTCTGTGGTGGGAAAAACAAATTGATTAAAATTCAAATACAATAGTTTAATTAACAGCTATAATTCTAGGTACTCGCATAAGGGCCAGTTCCAATATTCAATTACAATTTTAATTATTTTTTCATTGTTTCTAATTAAAGAAATTTCTAATATTTTTTCACGATTTTATGAGAGAGTCTGATTTAAATAGTTCCCAAACATTTGTATAATAATATATACATATGTATCAAATGTAAGAAAGTGGAAACAGATAGAAAGATGCACAGCTTGATAATTATGGCTTAACCGATTCAACTTTTCATCCTGATCTATAATATATCTACATTTGAATTCCAATTTTGATCTGTCAGATCTTAACACCTGATTAGACTAGGATATAACAGTATGTGTGCCAAAATAGTTTGCTCTAGAGAGAGTATACAAATCATACACTACCTAGAGTATCCATACACTACGACCTATCCTTTACTGCATTCAATCGTACATTTTATTTATTTAAATTTGAAATTGAAAATTTATTTTGAATTTTATTTAAATTAAATAAAAACCTATTTTTTTGAGTTTTATTTAAAAATAAAAAAAACCGCTATTCGAAATCCAACAACCCAAGAAATCAGTTTTATTTTCTAAACGCAAAATAAACTTCATTAAATAATTCTTCCTATAACTATAATTCAAGAAATAATGCTAATCAAGGAAGTATTATTATATAAATTATAATTGTAACCCAATCTATGGTTCTTTAGTTTCTTTGATTTCTAATCTTTATTGAAAGTGTATAGTATAAAGTGTATTTAAAAGCCTACACCCAGAAAAATAAATGCCATAGAATTCAGAAAATCGCCATAATAAAATTCACCCTAAAAGCCAGAAAAAATTTCTGTTTAATAGAAATAATTTATAAATTTTATAAATATATTTCTTAAATTCAGAACAAAATAAGGTTAACTGCCTTTGGCTACAAAAAAAATGGCGATTTTCTACATTTAAGGGCATTTATTTTGCTGAGTGTAGACTTTGAAATACATTTTAGTATGTTCTCAATTGACTTTCCAATCCATTCTTTTTTTATGCAGACGAGATACTACTACTAGATACTAGATTCTAATTTGTGTTCGTTTGAAATTTAAATTTAAGTTCAACAAAATGTCATTAATGTTCCAAAAATCAAGTTACAGATACACAAAATGACATAATAAACATGGGACTTGATGAGAGACTGATATGTTAGCCTAAAAAGAACTTTGACTGCACAAATTTAGTCTTGAAGACAATCGAAAAGATAATGGGTAATGGTAATGATTTTAAGTTTTGATTTGAAAATGGTATTTGAATTGCATTGAAAGCGTCAAGAAATTGTGGGAGCTTTACTTGATGACTTATTATGCAATATAATCGAAACAGGCCCTTATATTATATTATATTATATGAATCGATTCAACTTACGTGATACTTGAAATGGGAATTGAAGTCTTTGTCATTGGCGCGAATCCTGCGTTCATTATCTGCGTTAAAGAAAGTTCAAAGTTAGTTGAATATTTCAATAGAAATGTCATGTGAGGAGCAAGCTCTAAGCTATTCATTTCGGAAGTGTCTGCTCCATAGAGGTCTGAAACTATTTATTTATTAGCTGACATTAATTGAAATGTAATTGCTTGGAATTTCTTGAATTATTATTTGAAAATGTAAATTAACTTTATAACACTTATTTATTTCATATTTATTATTTAGCGTTGTTTAAAATGGAATTTCTAAAATTATTGCTTGAGAATGTAATTAAAATGAATAACACTGATCAATCAAATTCGTCGAACTGATTTTGTGTTATTCATTAATTGTTATGGCAATTGTACTTTCAGAAATTCTTGATCATCCATTAACTTTTTAGCAAAAAGAAACTTTGTGTGTACATTATGTGTAGATTTGTATTAATGTTCACCAGCATGTCTTGATCCCTGATAATTTATCTGATTACTATGATCTTTCTGGGGAACGCGACAGATACGGGGTATATCGATACCAAATTTGTTGTATCATGATCCATGAAAATGTTTCATAGAAATAGTACGATCAATTCAAGTGATTGTGTTACAATGTGAGTCGAAATACCTCTTAAGATTATCGGTATTTTAATGTAAACAAGGGAAAATAATTTTACTAAAACCAGTATATTCAAACATGAGCATGTGTATTGCCGTAGAGCTTCTTGGATTGCGTAAATACTCTTTCTTTTGGGAATATAATTGCGGCAACGACTTTGTGGCTTGCAAAGTCCACCTTTTGCCATAAGCTGCAATACATTTTATCGAATAAATTAATAACAATTTTAGTATTTTATTAAGAAGTAGGAAGTGCAGGGAGCCGGGGGTACCCGAAAACCTGGAACATCTCCTCTGTACTTGTCCAGCGCTCATGAGAAGCAGACTCAACCATCTGGGATCCCATATCTTCACTTCCCTGGAGAGTGTATCGAGGACACCACTGAACCAACTCTCAAAACTGGCCAAAATTATCTTCAAAGAATCCTAGACGTCGCAAGGTTCAAAAATATTCGGTACCACTAAGGACCAGATGGTCGTGTGAGGCCAACCGTGGGGTTGATCTGCCGTCTTAGCCGAACCTAACCTAATATTTTATTATAATTACTTACAATTGGCTTACATTTTTACATTAATGTATAGGGGTCGTCCACATATTGCGTAATCATCAAGGGGGAGGGTCAGCCAAAAGATTACTCTTGATTACATGGGGCCCCCCAGGGAGGGTCCTTGGCGAATATGATTACATAATCTATCTAAAAGCCCACTTAAAAACTCTTCTGTCCGTGAATAGCATCCCAATTGCAGAAACGCAATTGTGGGCTCCATTTTGCATCACAGGAATCTGTCAAGCAGCAACATAACATTCAATAACAAGAAAGGACGTCATTCGACAGGCAAGACACACATGTCAGCCAAAAGACTGTTAGTCTTTTTGACGGCGTTGGCAACAAAGTGTTTAATAGTGTTCATAGGAATGTATCAGACTTATCGATAACCTACTAATATCGATCATGGATAAGTTATGCTGGTGAACATAATATTATTGGTGATGGGGCGTTGCACTGCGACCTATAAGATCTATTGTGGCCCCTTCTGAGCCTAAAGCTCACTCATCAACCCTATTTCCTGCGTGAATGCAAGAATCTTGGTTGGATCGAGAATACCTACATATATAGTTTGTCTGAAGGAAAAACCCATCCAGGTGCCTGTTTCTTCTTCTGACAAGGGCAGTGCAATCTGTTAGTATGTGTGATGAGCATTCAGCCTCCTACTTATAATTCCCAACTTGCTAAGGTGGTTTCTCAGTCTACAGTGCCCTGTTAAAAGGCCAGTGACCATTCTAAGTGAATTCTTCCCCAAAGGTATTAGTTGTTTGGAACTTTTTTGATCATAGCTTCCTAAGAGTGAGTGGGCCTGTCTTAGACCTGAACAGAGAGATTTTGCGATGGGTAAGTCTTGCCACATAGTATGTGAAGTACAATAAAACAAAGACGGACATCGCCGTACAGCCTCGGCTATTGATCAAGAATGTACTTATATACCTTATGGGGTCGCTCTGTTGGGGAAATATAGTTATTTCTAACAACAAACTCTTTCCATATTCAGCTTATGTTTTCGCTAATATCTAATGAAAATGCTTAGTTTCAACTTGGACGAACACAAGTTTTTTGAGTTATCTTATATCTAACTAAAGAAAGAAACTCAGATCTAATATACTACTTATGTAAATATTAAGAACTATCAATAGTATCGACAATATCGATAATTTTACAGCACCACAATCGCGTACTGCTGACAAACTATCGATAGTTTTAGCATCGCTTATTTTGATAGTTTCAGGCGAGAATGAGGATCGTTAGTTCGCCGCTAAATCATCGATATTATCGATAGTGCCACAGACAGTTTGTTTCACCCATTTACCCGAGAAGTAGTATGAGCTGCGTCGACGTCGCAGCTGCGATAAACGGCGTAGATTGCGCGCCGAGGCGGAGGCCGAGAGCTGCGGCTGCTGCATTCCCAGTTCGCTGCCACTTTGGCTGCGACTGCGCCGCCGGCTGGGCAGGCTTTCGGGTGCACTGCGTCGCCAGCTGGCAAAGCGTTGCAGGATGGACAAACGGGGCTTTGCCTGTGGCTCCATCTGCGGCTGCTGCTGCGGCTCCGACTGCTGCTGCTGCGGCTGTTCCTTGTACTGCTGCTCCAGATCGACGGCAACTTGCGGTGGCGCCGTTGCGCCAGCATTCACCAGGCTATAGAAGCTGTCGTCATGGTTGCACGACGTTGATGTCGTCGAAGTGGTTTTTGTGTTTGCGGCCAATGGTGTGGCTATGGTCAGCGTGGAGTTGCCAATGTTCATTGTCTCTGGCTGAGCCAGTTGTGCCTGCTGCTGCTCATCCCCCTCCTGTTCCTGTTCGTGCTCCAACGCCAGCTGCAGCTGCTCCTCCTCGCCGCGCAGGCAACGCCTGCGACGCGATTTGCGCGCAAAATCAAACCAGCGCGTGCGACGCGTCGCAGCTGCCGTCTGCTCGGCTGCAGCCTGCTCCTCGTGGTCCTTGTCATTGGGCTCCAGCTGCGTCCCATCCACTTGACTGTGATGCCTGCCCAGCACTGCCAGCTCCAGCGTATCTGGACGCTGGCGCGTACTTCGCGCCGCCTCGCTGCATCTTCTGGCGCCGGGCATGGCTGCTGTTCTCTTGCTCTCTCTCTATCCTGGCGAGAAGGAGCAAGCTAGTTAGCTGCACTCCGCTGACACCCTGCTGCGTTAACTGGGCCTCGCCAAGGCATCATCCTCCGCTGCCGTCCCATAGAAAAGTGTATAGCATGAGTAGCTGACATATTGAGTGCAAGTGTCGACCTCCTCATCGTCATCGTCATCGTCATCGTCATCATCATCATCACGTGCCGCACAAGTGATTAAAATGCAATTGAAAACCAACTGCGAGTTGCCAACTGGCGACTGACGACTGCCAATGGGCAGCGGCCATTGGTCAGTGGCCAGTCAGGAGGCACTCGAACCCATCTATCATTTAAGCCACTTAAGCCAGCACCAGCCAGATCGCGTGCCACAGACACAACACAACACCTTTCAACCTAAACACACATCATTTGCAGCAACAACAACGACAACAACAACAACAACAACAACAACAGGAGTGCCATTCACAACAGCTGTGCATTGCTGCAAATGATTCTCATCAATTTGTTGGACGTGCAACCACGCGGCGAATGCGTAATAAATAAATAAACACATTTAGCCTTTGATTCGGCTTCTGCCTCGCATTTTCCCTAGTCGCGGGCAGACCGCCCACTCGCCCCCCCGCTCGCCTTGTGGTACAGTCAGCTGTGGCTAATGTGAATGGCGAGCAGCCTTGAAACTCATTTTCCTGTTTACGCATGCACAAAATTAAGTGCCACACCTTGGGAAAACACTTCAAGTGCAAAGTTAAGTTGTCTAAGGTTTGACATTTCAATAAATGTCAAATTCAAGATGAATATACACCCTGAACCCATTAAAAAACAGCTAGGAATGGTTAAACTGGTTAGGAAAATAATATGTTACAAGCAGGAGGAGCCATCTTCGGTCTTAACTAGCCCAGTCGATGTTTCTGTGCGTCCGAAAAAGCGTTCCGATCTCAGAGACTGGAGAGACTTCAGATTTTGGGTGAATTGAATTGAGAGCTGGATTGAAGGTATCTCGTTGACAAGCGCGGTGTATTCAAATAAATCAAGAACATTTATAGTTAAACAACTGAATTTGCCGACTAAAGCTCTGCACACAATAACAAAGCAATCAGAAAAGTACTCTTATATGAAGGCAATTCTCCGATAACCGAGAAAAACTTAAAGTGTAAATCTATAGTTTAGCTTGGAAGCAAATTAATAGGGTCTTTTCCGTAATTCACTCACAAATCAATTCCACAGAAATATGATAAACATACCATAAGATCCGTCAGGAAATTAAATCATAAACAAGTAAGAATGCTATAGTCGAGTATACCCGACTACGAAACTCCCTGTACCCAGGTCTAAAACATTCAATCACATCTACGTCCACTTACACATACACACACACATACACAAAGACGCACGCACACAGGCGGCAAAAGTGGCTGTGCTTCTTCTTCCCCCTCTCGCTGCATTACTGAATCTTCTTTCGTGAATAACTTCCGTGTTTATTATCCGATCGACTTGAAATTTGGACAGTAGATTAAGAGAGACTTAAGTATTGTACATGCCAAATCTTAAAGCTATATCTTGAAAATTGTTACTGTAAAACGGTTTTAATCGATTTGCGGGGGAACGGGGGAGATATCTGAAATATGAAACAAACTTGATCTGCGTATGCTATACAGGAACCTACATTTCAAATTTGGTGTCTCTAGCTCTTGTAGTTGCTGAGATCGACGCGTTCATACGGACAGACGGACAGACGGACAGACAGACGGACATGGCCAAATCGAAATCTCTTTTGATACTGATCAAGAATATATATACTTTATAGTGTCGGAGATGTCTCCTTCTGTCTGTTACATACATTTGCACAGATGTAATACCCCCTTTTTACCCATTTTATGGGTACAGGGAGTAAAAACTACGCGCTATACTTTTATGCGGAATTAATTGAAAACTACAGTTTGAAACTGGCCTAAATATACAGTACAATCCGCTAAATATAAAAATAAAACAATTAAATACCATTTCTTGAGACCTCTGTTAAGTTGGCAGGACCAACTAGGAAAAAAATACGCGCAAATGCGAGGAGCGGAAAAGATTTTGTTGTGGCAATTGTTAGCGGAAAAAATGCGGACTATTATGTGCCGGATATTTTTTTTCCTATTAGGCCTTGCCTAACAGAGGTTTTCTTGAGTGAGGTTTGAACCTCGGAACTTACATATGCTTCAGGGAACCGAACGCCTTATTATCGTATTTAATAACTTAGGACAATAATGCATAGGAACTCGTCATATATAAATGATATAACTTGGGACAGTTTCTCAATGTCTACTTAAGATGAAACTAGATTTTAGGAAAATAAAATTTCCCTAGCCCTGTTTTATGGTATGGAAAAAACTTAACTAGACTGAGAAAGTGACCCTTAAATTGTTTTTGCTTTTGGTTTTATTCAGTTTGAGATTGAAACACATAACATAAAGATAAAGATAAAGGATGAATTATTGGTGTATTATAAGCTACAACAAATTTTACCCAGTAAAATTTGAAAGCAACATTGAAAGATTACAAATATCTCAAAAGAGGGAAGCCTTTGTAGTGGGTATTCACAGTAGCTGCCTGTTGTTTTGATTTTAGGACTGAAGGCAGCAACAAAGCAAACATTTTCTCAAAATATTTCACATTCTTTTGGTAGGCGTCATAGTATTTGTTATTGCTGAATTTTGCATGAGCTGAAAACAAAGCCAAACGAGAAATTCGAGCTAGTTTTAATTATTCATTCGTTTTCTTAAGAGACGATGCCCTTTGATTACATTTACCAATGTAAATGGGAATTCTTGTAGGTTTTCTTTTCATTTGGCAAATTAAAGAGCCAAAATTCAGCAAAATGCCAAACGACAAGAGACGCAAATTGCACAAATTGCAAAATTGAGAGGAAGGGAGAAACGAGAGCAATGGGTTATCTGGGATTTTTGTGCTTTGTGAGCTTTGCCACAACTATCCTATCATTTGCAAAGGAAGCCAACAATATAAACCAATTAGGAATATTCGTGTCGACAGTGCTCGACTGTGAGGATATCCTGTATTCAGATCTACAACTATAGAAAATAGATTTTTTAAAACATCTCCTACAATTTTCAGGACATCAAATATAAAACTATTTCAAAATAATTGTTTTCTTTTTAACAATTATTTTCGAGACCGGAAAAATGTTCTTCGACCCGGTACCGGGTCGCGACCCATACTTTGGGAAACTTTGCTACAATCCATAGGTCGATAATAAAAACCACCTATATTACCGATAGTACGAGAGTCTTGCAACTCTATTTTGTAGTACAATATTATTACACCTTTTTACACATATCGAATGTGTATAGGGTAAAAATAATGTTGTTGTTGTTGTTTCTGTTAGCTGACATGGAAAAGCAGCGAAAACTCCAAATGAATATTGTATTACGAAACAACCAAACGCCACCACGAATATGTATATATGCACCTGTGCAAGGCACCAATTATATACAATACATACTCGTACTTATATGTTGGAGAAAGGGGTTCGAGTTGCGTCGGTGGCTGTCGGCAATTGGGAAACAATGTAGCAGAGCAACAGGTAACAAAGGAAGGCAAAGAAAGGTTTGGTAGCTGCTTTCGATATGCGAGTATGTGTATGTGTCTATGTGTGTGTGTGTGTGTGTGTGTGTGTGTGCGTATCTGTGTCTCTGTGCGGAAACATTTTTGTGGGTGGAGTATTCAAACAAAAAGAATTTTTTTAGGGCTTCCAGTAAGAGTTGCTACCTTATCACATTTCGTCCCCAACTTTCTAGGAGGTGTTCAGTCTGCAATGTACATGCCACTGGTGTGTGATGATGATGTTAAGCAAAAACCCTTGCAGTGTATGATTAAAGCCACATTTTTATCACTCTCTAACAAAATATATGCGTCAGTAATAGAATGTACGCTGTAAAGATTAAACAACTCATTGGAGAGAGTCTTTGTCACATAAAAATTGTTATTTTTATCCTATTTTTGATATGTATTCTTTTGTTTTAACATTGGACATTGAACTTAATATATATGCGTCAGTAATAGAATGTACGCTGTAAAGATTAAACAATTCATAGGAGAGAGTCTTTGTCACACAAAAATTGTGATTTTTATCCTATTTTTGATATGTATTCTTTTGTTTTAACATTGGACATTGAACTTAATATATATAAAATGTTCGTATAAGGGTGAATTTTTGACTGGGGGCATGGGTGGGGGATAACAATATTGGTGGGTTTGTGTATGATATGTATATACATATGTTTATAAATTGTATAAATAAATTATACGAATTGGGTCCTATAAAAGTCAGCCTTCAGGACACTAGCCGTGGATCCATAGATCATTCGGGTGACTCCATTTTAGCCGTCTTCTGTAGCTGCTGATTGCTGGCCCTCTGGCTAGGGTAAAAACGATGATGACTGCAACTCTTCGCCCTAATTATACGGTAACCTTTTTACAATCATGATTAAGATTTGATTGTGAACAGCAATTTATTTTCCAAAAGTGATGAGTGATTGAAATCAATTGGCTGCTGGTGACCGCTGCCATTTGTCATTTCCTTATTTGCAGTTAGCTCGTTTCCAATTGGGAGAGTAAGGCAAGCTTAAATACTGATCACTAGCAACGTTGTTATTGTCTTACTTTTCCATTGAGCACAAGAGAGCGCAAGACTCACACAAGCGTGACTCTCGCAGTGTTCGGCTTACGTTTGTGTGAGCCGACCCCACCCTGCCGCTCCGTTCCAACCGCTACACAGGTTGTCTTCAAAGCACGCACCATATACTCCGTCTCCTTCATTGCTCTCTTTCTGTCTATCGCGTTCAGCTTCATTTGACTCCTTGCGAGAGACGAGAGCGAAGAGTCAACAGCCGGCAAGGCAAGGCTGCTCTACCCCACTATACAGAACTACTTAGCCTACGCTTGCTGCCTTGCCCCTCCCTTCCAAGCCAATAGCACACCAATGAGTCACGCATGTGAATGTTGCTCCTTTCTCCCTCCGCCTACGATTATTCCCTTTTATTCCTTAAATTTCGTTTTGTTTTCTTTACATACATTTTTTTGTACATTGTCGCATGCGTCACCATGGCAAAGCATTAGTGGCGTGAGGCGGGCAGCTTGCAACAAATTTAACTACACATGAACATACATACATATGCACATATGTATGTATGTATGTGTGTAAGTAAAAGAAAAGTGAAAAGAAAAGTGTGAAAGAGGCGCAAGAAGAAAAATCGAGGCAAACGAATCGATGAAGGCTCAATAATAATTATGCTGAGGCAGCAGCAGGAAAATAAAAAAAAAATCAGCAAACACTCGGCACAAAATTGTGGCGCGCGTTGAGTGAGCGTCAAGGAGGTCAGGGGGTGTGTGGGTGGCTGCTTGTCCGCGTGCGTTTGTGTGTGTGTTTGTTTGTTTGTGGTGTAATGTGCCAGGTGCCAAATGGCAGATGTCAGTGCATCATCCAAAGCAGCAGCAGCAGCGGCGACGAAGACGAAGACGGCAGCGAAAACGACTACAACAACGACGATGAGTAGAAAGAACAACAATAAGAGCAACAACAAATGATATTCGCTATTTGCGTACATTTTTAGCACATTTCTTATTGCACTCGCACTGTTTTTGTTGTTTTTTGTTTTTGTTATTATTATGGGTTGCGGTTGATGTTGCAGCTTGTTGGACAAAGCGGTTTTATTTCTGGTTTGATTCTTCTTTTTCGTTGCTTATTTTTTGTATCTTTCGGCTATCGGTTTTCGCACGCAATCATATTATAACTTGAACATCATTTTGTGCAATTAAAAACATTTTGGTCAAACAAAAAAAAAACGGGAAACGCAAGAACGCGAACGCGATAAACGCGAGCAACGAGCGCTGACCAAACGGTAAACAGCAAACGGGCAACTGCCAGGCAAACTGCAAAAACGAAACGACGCCAGCGACGACGACGACGACGACGAAGACTACAACGACAACGCCGCAGCGGCAGCGACGCTGACGCAATGGCAACCAAGCGACCGAACTTACACCGACAGCCACAGCCTAGCAACGCCGCAAAAGACTCGCGAGAGCCAACACACAACGACAGCGACGAAGTCGCGACGGCGTCGGCGACGCCAGCGTTATTGCCAGGACAACGGCGTCGACGAGCAGCGGAAAATGAGTAATGATAAATGAGCAAGAGACGCAGATAAAAGGCAACAGCAACGTGAAATGAGAGCGTGGACTTGCACAAAGCGCACCTCTGTTAATTGAATAGTTGCTTAAATTGTTTAATGAAGTTTACAACGCATGTCGTAGGGTATTCAATATGTGTCTTAGCCACACATTCTTCAGTCGCCAGTTACACGATGCAATTCTTGCCTAACGGAAATTGCGTGCATCTGTCTGAGAAAGTTATTTGCGCTCAAATGGTACGAGAAAGAAATTTGACATATGTACATATGTATGCATATGCACACCCGTAGCCATAAAGTGGCTAATACAACTACAAATGTTGTAACAGACAGAGAATGCATCTGGCACCATATGGACATACTGCATAGATATGTACATACATACATACATACATACATATTGCTTATTTGATGCAAATGATATGTGTAACTTTGAGAAAAAATCACATCCATTTGATGCAGACGCTTTGAACCGCGTGGATGAGTGAACGACGGACGCATCATAGATCCTTTCTTATTCTTTTTCCCTTTTGGCCATAAATATTAACAATATAAATACTCATATATACTCATGTTAATTTAACTTGTTCGCTATTACGACTATAAAATGGCTAAAATACACTAAGCAACTGGATTAAGTTAAGGATGTAAAGGCTGAAATGGTCACAATAACTTTCATTTCTATACACAAATGTTCAAATCCTTATACATAGATGAAAGTCTGGATAAGTACGCCATAACGCTTCCAATAAGATTTTCATAGATACTAATGAGCGCAATATAGTCACAAAAGTAAAGGAGAATCTGAAGATATCCGTTTCAATATTGGTCATATCGATTCAGAATAGGTTGGTCCAGAATTAAAAACCAAAACAAAATCTCGCTAACTTCCGCGATTGCTCGACTTTTATGCATCAGAAGCGCGAAGAAAGGGGGATTACCAAGTTTTGGGTTAACGAGTTTGTTCTGAACGTATCGCGTTCTTTATTTTTTGATAATATTTAAACAGTTTTTAGGGGAGTTGTTCACCCATTCTAAATTTCTTTAATCTTCCACCGTTGCGGACGATACTTAACGAGCGTATTAATAAAAATGGAATATATGTAGATTAGTTAGAGTAATGGATTCGCTTGGTATCTAAAAAAAAGAGGGAATACTTTATCTATTAAAACAATGTGGATTTAAATACATTCAAAATAATGTAAGCATTTAGTGCATGACAAATAAATGTACATAGGTGGGATTAATGTGTCAGCGAATAACATGAAAAATCGAGGTAATAATCTAAATAGGGGGCAATTGGGAGTTGAATGAAAATGATAACCCCAATGAAAGCTGAAGTAACCATAGACTATAAGTAAGTTTATGTAGGTAAAATATGAATAAGGTACGTATGGATAATACAGGGTAACTTCTAGCTTACCAAGATTGTTTAAATCATAATACTTTTTGATAAAGTCATCTACTATTTCAAGCAAGAGTATGTAATCTTCGGTGACCCGCAAACAGAGCTTGTTGGTATTTTGTTTGCGACTTGTAGTTGATAAATATGATATATGCAAGTGAATTTCTTGAATGATTTGTTTACATTACGGAAGTATTTGAGAATATGTGAATACTTTTGACTCCAGAGTCTAGACTCTAGACTGTGAGGGCATATTTACATATGTACGTATGGACAAGACATAGTGTGTGCATATGTATAAGTTCGAGTAGTTTGAGAAATTGACTACAGATTGTGTCGAAAACAAATTGGAAGTGAAATGAGTTAAGAACTATGAATTACGTTATATCGCATAATCATTTGACTACTTTCTGGTAGAAGGGACATATCCTAATGACTCCCAAGTTGCGAGGTTTGAATCTCCGTCAAAAAAAGTTCAAATAAACATAACAAAGAAAGTAGAAAAAGGATTTCATTCAATTCATATTATTCATAAGCTCGTACTATTTAATCTATTCATTAAATCTCATTTACTATTTGGTGAGGATATGCACAAGTTGTTATTGTTTCGATTTAACTTTGTCAAGTTTGTCAAGCGTAAAAGCGAGCAAAATGTTGAGTGAATTTTAAATAAGAGATAGAAAGAGAGGCAGAGAGAACGGCGGGTAGAGCAAAAGAGCAAGAGAATAGCGTCAAAAGAGCATGTAAAAAGAAAACAATTAAAGACAAAAAGTGAGCGAGCGACTCTCAAGCAAATGGAGGCGGCAACTATGAGTGTGAGTGTACTCGCAGAAGGCGATGGTAAGAGGGGGGAGTACTACTACGTGCAAGAGAAGGACAGGGTGCTATAAGCTCCACAATGTCAACCGGCAGTCGCCTTCCTATACATTGTATTTGTAATTATAGACATTGGTGCTGGCAACAGAAGTTCAGTTCGAACTGTATGTAAATACATACATACATACATGTGTACTAATATAGAAAGGCCACTTTCTCTGTTTGTCCATCAATCATTGCAGCAATTTGCAAACAAACAAAGACACACACACACGCACACAAACATACACTCTCTTTCTTACTTTTAATTTTGATTTGAAAACAATCAACGTTTATTGAAGCGCAAAATTCAAATGTGAATTGAAGCGACAAATTCCAATGGTGAGCTTAACTAGTGAACAAAATTTGATTCGATTTGATTGGAGTTGATTTGCATGGAATTGAAATGATTGTGAAATCAAACTGCACTGCACTTATGCTGCTGCTGCGGTGTGTGTGAGGAGTGTGCGAGGGCGGCAGGTGGGCATAGGCCACTGCCAAATCGCTAGACACATTAGGCGGCCAAAATACCAAACAACAATGGCCCAAAGATACACATCTTTGTGGTCATATAATGTTCATAATGAAGCAAAAATCTTATATCATTAGCCCTGCGGCAATCAACTCAAGCAAATTGCTTCCAAATTGCGCACATTCTACAGCTAAAAATATCAATTAATGTAAGAGCTATGCTCAAACACAACAACAAAAACAATAAATATAATAAAACAGCTCGCAAAAGTACAGTTACAACAATAAATCATGACCCAATAAAGTACACAAAACGGAAATGATTCCATTAGGTTCAAACACTTTTAATACCCTGTAATAATGATTTAACCATTATGGGCATATTAAAGATGTGTTCATGTGAAAATCTCAAAGGGATATACTTATGTTCATATATTCCTGAGATTCTGGTGGTGCATGGCTTTGCTGGAGCCCCATATCTAAAATGTGATTACAGATATCACACAAACGACCTTGACCCCAATTACCAGATTTTCCAAAAACAGTCAGCACTCCTTTAAATTAGAATATGAGTTTGAAGCTGACGGGGAGAAAACTAATCGTTTGCCCACACAGCCTTGAAACTGAAATTTTTCAACCAGGTGCCTGGATTTTCCGAAATCGATGGAACATGTGTTGAATGTTTTTTGGTAAAAATTTAAAAAAAAAAAAAAAAAAAGAGATTTGAAATCGATGGGATGAACCAAAAAAGTTTCATACAAAAGTTTTCCGCAAATTTGCAATACGTTTTGGTATAATTATCCAGAATCTCAGCTCTCAGCTCAGCTCATCCGTCTGTATGTACAGCGTACAGGGTATTTCCCAGGCGAGCACGCTTACGTGTTGTTATTAGTGCTGACATTCCATTGAGGAGCGCATTTCATTCATTCATAGAAACGCCAAACGAAGCGCGTAATAAATTGACAAATTGTGGCGCTTATACTATTTTTGTTTTTGTTTTCTTTTGGCTTTTCGCGTTCCCCATCCCAGGGTCAAGGTGCTCCGCCCCACTTCCCCACCACAAAACACAGTTACTACGTAGCACCCACACATGGGATGATTGCAGCTCTATCGGAATCGTGTCAGGGCCAACTGACCGTGTGCTGAGGCTTAACTCAGGGCGCCCAGTCGATGAGAACTGGGCCAATGCCAGTTCATAATCATAACTAATATTATTGGCAGCTGTTCACCTTTTTGGTTTATCCGTCTGCTAACAAGACAGGACACGTCTGAAAGCCAAACAAACTTTGGATGTGTTTACCTTTTGAATCAAGATATCACCTCAAAGTGTAAGATTAAATAAAATCAGAAACAGGAACTAGTTTTCAAAGCTCACGGTAGTTAGGTTAGGTTAGGTTTCATTGGCTGGAGCAGAAGAAAGCTAGCGTTAGCCTACTCCACACTTGGGCCCCTTATGATACCACATGACATCTTTTGAACGTTGTATTCCCCTTTGAACCAATTTGAAGATTTTAAGAATTTGAGGATATTGTGTATCCCAACCTCGGATACGTCCAATAGGGTATCAAAACTATAGTGTCCTAGGTGTTGAAACCTCCTCCTGCTGAGTGCGGGGCAGTGACAGAGCAGATGTTCTACGCTCTCTTCTTCTTCTACTACACACGGTAGTTACCGTGAGATAAGTTTGAAATGTATGCGATTTCTTATCATTACCATATCGAAATACTATATTGCATGAATTGTGTATCATTCATTAAAGCGCTGTGTCAATAAGTTGGCAAGATATGTCGAATTCATATATAATTATTAATATTTTTGAACTGCTACAAACATTGCAGGATAACTGTTGCTTTAAAGATATAGACAGCTACCGAGAACCTGAGACAAAATAATCGATGCCGACCAGAAGTTTAACAGTAAGCGAGCCGAGCCGGGATAAGCTAAAAATATCAACAGTTTTCAACGAGTTAATTTTTTGCTAAGATGAGCAGTTAATACCTTTTCTTTCCACTCAGCACTCAGAGAAGTAAAAAATCTCACCTGCCTAACAAACTGGGATAGACTGAAATGGGAAGGGTTTCAGCTTTTGATGGGATGCTTTCACCCGCTCCGCCCTCTGTCTGGATGCTAACAGTTTTTAAAAAAATTAGTCTCACATTATAATATTCTTAACTAGCCCAGGTGAACTTCACCAAGAAACCAGGTGTCGTGATAGTCGGAAGTACACTCACAGTTAAGTCTTCACACAAATGCTGGGGGCTAACTTAGTACAAAAGTCTAGTTTTGGCCGCACATTCGGACCATTATTGACAGAGATTAACTTAACTGGTTGATCCTGGTTCCTCTACACTAAGGCTTTCCTCCAAAGTCCTGTTCCCCAAAAGGATGGTTATCCCTATATGGAGTGTTGTGGCTCAGTCTTATTAAACCTCTACAACACAAGCTTAATGCCATCATGAGATGCCTTGTCGGAAATCCTCCTCTGGTCAGGAACTCCTTCATTATAAGCGATCTGGGCATTACTATACTTATTGATTTCCTTAAAATTGGCCTTCAAACTAAGTGATAAGTTGGCGTCTCACAAAAGCCCGTTCGCCGGGAATCTAGCTCTCTCTAACTCGGACGCACCCGACTGCAGAATACTATGTTCCCAGTCCTATATAATTTGGTTATTTGTGTGTTCAGAAAGAGACGCGAAAAAGACTGCACAGGTGTGGGAGATATAGATTTTGCTCCTTTGTGGGGGAGGGGGTGGGGGGGTCAAAATTTGTCCAGAAGGTTAACATTAGTCGGTGTGCCAAATTTGGTGACTCTACCTGTAAAGGTGTGAGAGATATACATTTTCTCCTTTGCGGGTGAGGGGGCTGGAGGGTCAAACATTTTTTGATGCAGATTTATCCAGGTGGTCAACATTAGTCTGTATGCCAAATTAGGTAACTCTATCTTTGAAACTGTAGGAGATATAGCCCCGTGTTCCCTTCGGGAACATAGTATAAATAGCCGTCAAAATGTAAATTACACTCCATAGGACTTAGTTATTATTTAATTTGATGAAATTAGTAAATTCTTGCTTATATACGATTTATTATTTACTCGAAGTTATCCAATCAGGTAGTCTTGGACATATGTATATTGTGACTGCAACATTAGCTGATATTAGCTTAAATTTAAAAGTTAGTTTACACAGAAACCGAAACCTCATTTTGTGTATTGGATTACGAGAAATGTCTAAGCCTTAAGGAATATTAACAGATAAATATGCTAATTCGATATGGTACATTTAATGAATATTAAGAGAATAATTCAAAAGTTTTTGCAGACGATTGTAGGAATTCGAAGCAATTGCAACTCTAGAATATAAATAAACAATTTATGTGTGTATAAAAGTAGATGATATGCATAATGTACACACTTATGTTTACTTAGCGATTTCATAAACATTTTGATGTATTCATACTTTTCAATTTGCATATGTTTGAAAATGAAACACCTATTACTAGAATGGGATCGGGATAGAAAATTCGTCCACGTTCACCAAACAACTTGATCCATGATAGTAAGATAGATAGATGTTGTGCCATCTTTTTACTCCCTGTACCCATAAAATGGGTAAAAAGGGGGTACTACATCTGTGCAAATGTATGTAACAGGCAGAAGGAGACATCTCCGACCCTATAAAGTATATATATTCTTGATCAGTATCAAAAGAGATTTCGATTTGGCCATGTCCGTCTGTCTGTCCGTATGAACGCCCCCGCAAATAGGCAAACACGCCTTTTTCACAGGGGTATATCTCCTACAGTTTCATAGCTAGAGTCGCCTTATTTGGCATAATGTTGACCTCCTGGACAAATCTGCATCAAAATAATTTTTGACCCCCACCCAACCCCAGCAAATGAGCAAAATCTATATCTCCCACACCTCTACAGATAGAGTCATCAAATTTGCATACAGACTACTGTTTTCTTCGCGTCTCTTTCCGAGCCCACGAATAAGCAAATTATACCGGACTGGTAACAGAGTATTCTGCTTTCGGATACGTCCGACAGCAACGTTCTTACTTGTTTTTCATTTTTGTAATGCGAAAATCGCATTTTTTCGAAATATAGGTGGAGTAACGACTTTGTGGTTTTCGAACTCCACCGTTTGTCATCAACTGAAATACATTTCAGCAATCTAATAACTGGTTCAAAATATTTTTGTAATTACTTACAAGCGGCTTTATTCTTTATCTTATTGGGGAAAGTCTTCCGCTTTAAGACCCATGGTTACTTAGGTTTATAAAACATGTACAGTGGGATGTTAAAGCCAAACTTTTCCTCACAATTATACATTTTTAGGATTTTTCGGATACATATTTTGGTGAGTTTTTAGAACTGTGTAGTTTTGTACAAATTTTTTGTTGAAATGGACAAAAATAATGAAATTGACATAGATTTTGAGTCATCTTCGGATACTTCAAATGATGAGAAAACATAATTAGCAGATGCTGCAATTGCAGCAATAACTTTGAAAAGTATATTGGAAAGAATAAAGTATAGGAAAAATGAATAATAATGAATAATCATATTGTAATTATTTGTGAATGCATCCAGAAGAATTTAAATATTGATTCGAGAAATTTAAACAGAAGAATTTAAATATTTATTGGAGAAATTTAAACCACACATGTAGAAGAAGATCGCGCATTTGAGATCACAAACAAAAAAAGGTTACAAATATGTTCACTATTCAAGCGCCAAAATGATCCTGCAAGCCAAAATAGGTATAGAAATATCCAAGTTGTTTATTTCTCAGTATAGCAAAAACTTACTGTTCACACATGTTGGGTTTATATACGGTTTACTGCTATACAGTATTCAAAACATATAGACATACGACGGTACACGAAGCGTTCACACTATCCGTATACAACTATACAATGAAATGCAAAAAAAAAAATACCACAGTGTGTCCGAGCCTTTACTTATGTATATTTATTTATCAAATCAAAATCGTTTCTGTATCTTATTCAGTTGAGCACTCGTAAAGCTAATGTGTGATGAGTTTCAGCATACCCACACTGAGCTATAAAACCACATAGTTTTATTTTAAAAAATATATGTATTTTCTTCATAAAAAATAAATTAGAAAAAATATTTTTTCTATAAACAAAATTTTGTTTGATAAGCATATGTTAATGACTCACTTTTAATATTGATAATACCAGATTGATTGGATCTTTAGATTTTATAATTTTGTCTTAGATCGCAGTTCTTATTATAATGATTACAGATTAATAAGAGAAAGAATTGTAAATTATAAATTTTCAGATGCTTATATTTAATTGTACTATTTGTTTTTCTCAGTGCACCTTGTTAAAACAATATCTGTAAATATAATGCTGGCTTTTCCTCAGAACATGACATGGGTAGTTTCGATCCTAGTTAAGAATAACTTATGCATTTATATGAACTCACCTTTGGACAATTGTGGCTGTGTTTTTGTGCCCATTATGAGAGATGCGGAAAGAAATGTTGAATCTGTGGTTGATCAGCAAAGGATGGCAAGCCTCAATTCTGCTGTTGCTCTTGATATACTCTGTAGTAGCTATTGTGTAGCTTTATAACTAGTGCTGAGAGAGAGACTCTCTCTCGTCTCCCGTTAGGCTGCTGCGGATGGGCAGCCCGGTGGTCGCGACTTCAATGAGGCAGCTGCCGCTCGGCCGCTTGGCTGCCTGCTGTAGGTTCTCGGTACGGTTCGTTTATGACTCGTTGCTCTTGCAGGACTACTCGCTGTTAATGCACTCGCTGTAATTGTGCTCGCTGTTGTTGGTCGTCTCGCTGTTGTAATTAGACAGACGTTTAACTCCATGTGTTAGCCTTGCCGTGTCGCTGTTAGCTGTGAATGAGCAGATGAATCATGGTCAGTGGGTTCAAAATTATTTGAATGACAAGTCTTTTTTCTTTATTCAATTAATAATTTAATTGCACTGAAAAAAAAAACAGTCGAGCTGGTAAAGGGCACAGCTGTTGGGCTGAAGGACACTAGGACACGTCATGCAATATGTAAATAACAATGCTATATGTTCGTGGACTTGGCATGTGTAACTAATTCCACCAGCTGTCTGGAAATAAAAACTTTCAATTGCCATTGATATTGAAATGGAATTTGAATGGTTAAGTCGTTGAATGTTTTATGCGTCCAAACCATTTATTGGTTTTAGTTTTGGTTTTAATTTCGTTTCATGGTTGAGAATCACTGCAATAGGTCAACCCCATTACTAGCTTTGGGAAAATACAATGACTGTTTCTCTGTTTGTCTTTCTGTCTGTCTGTCTGTTTGACTGACTCTTGCTGTGTGGGAACATTAGCAGCTATCCAAGCTCCCGTACACGCTGTGCTTTCATCTTGTTAATGCACTTTTGCAAAATGTGTCATGCTAAATAATGGACAGCCAGACAAGCCCAACTTGTTTGCTAAACCAACCTGTGACTTATAGCTGGTCACACGCTGCGTATGCGCAATATTTAAGACATCACCTAGAAACAAGTATGAACGTTGCCGATTGCCAAATACTGTTTCAAGTCCGGTGTAATTTAATTTTTTCTCGGGTCGGAAAGGGACTAACAAACAGTCGTCTTTATGTCAAATTTGGTGACTGTCGGAGATATAGATTTTGCTCATTTCCAGGGGAAGGGGTAGGGATAGCAAACATTTTTATTTGTTAAATCTGTCAAGAGAGTCAACAGTGATATGTATCTCAAATTTTGTGACTCTATCTCTATATATGTTTCAGATATAGGGTTTGCTGATTTGCGGGGGTGGGAATAGGAGTGGCAAACAATATTTGGAGTAAATCTGTCAAAGGAAGTCTGTACGTCAAATTTTCGTGATTCTAGTTTCGAAACTGTAGAAGATCTCGACCTTAACTAAGGGTATATACCACTCGGGTGTACGAGCTTTGCAAGGGCATCATTATTTTCGGTCTAATCTTTAAGAAGCATCAAAAGTTCTCTTATCAAATTTCAAGACTCAAGACTTAACATTGTGGGATAAACATGTCTGCAAATCACTGAAAATGTTGTCAGCGGTTCGAATGTCTAATCAATCAATTCGAATCAATATCTCAGAGTTCGGTTTGTGAACCTGGTTTTTTTTATCCCTACGCCCAGGATTTGGTACGTCCCTGTACCAAAAAAAAAGGCTAAAAGGGAATACTGAAACTGTATGTAACAGACAGAACAAGGCATCTCCGACCCTAAAAAAAAGCCAGTAAGAATGCTCTAGTCGAGTATACCCGACTACGAGACTCCCTGTACCCAGATCTAAAATTTCCAATCACATTTTCATACACTTACACATACACAAATACGCACGCACACAAGCGAGACATTTTAAATGGTGGCCTCGCTGTTGATTTCCCCCGCTCTGAAGTACTGATCTTTTTTCGTGAATAATTTCCGTGTTTATTATCCGATCGATTGTGACTTAAAATCGCCATTGTAAATGGAAATATGTAGCTTAGAACATTGCTTTTGGAAGTTCTCGACTGCAGTATACTCTGTTTCCAGTCTGCTGTATTTTGGCTATTTATGAGGGCGGACGGTGGTGCGTCCAATTTTTACTCCCTGTACCCATAAAATGGGTAAAAAGAGGGTACTAAATCTGTGCAAATGTATGTAACTGGCAGAAGGAGACATCTCCTTATAAAGTATAAATATTCTTGATCAGTATCAAAAGAGATTTCGATTTGGCCATGTTCGTCTGTCTGTCCGTCTGTCCGTCCGTATGTATGATCGCAAGGATCTCAGCAACTATAAGAGCTAGAGACACCAAATTTAGAATGAAGGTTCGTGTATAGAAGGCGCAGGTCAAGTTTATGTTGGATCCGAAATATTTTCTCTCACATCCCCGCTTTTCGATAACAACCATTTTACCGCAACAATTTTCAAGATATAGCTTTAGGATTTTTCATGTATAATTGAATTTGATCACTCATAATCTACTGTCTAAATTTTTAGTCGATCGGATAATAAACATGGAAGTTATTCAACAACACAGCCACTACTGAAAATGCGTCGCTTTCGTTGTCGCTCGTGCGTGTGCGGATCTGTGTATGTGTAAGTGGACGAAGATGTGATTGGAAGTTTTAGACTTGGGTACAGGGAGTTTCATAGTCGGGTAAACTCGGCTAGAGCATTCTTACTTGTTTTTATCTGTATATTATATATATTATATATTATATATTATATATTATATATTATATATTATATATTATATATTATATATTATATATTATATATTATATATTATATATTATATATTATATATTATATATTATATATTATATATTATATATTATATATTATATATTATATATTATATATTATATATTATATATTATATATTATATATTATATATTATATATTATATATTATATATTATATATTATATATTATATATTATATATTATATATTATATATTATATATTATATATTATATATTATATATTATATATTATATATTATATATTATATATTATATATTATATATTATATATTATATATTATATATTATATATTATATATTATATATTATATATTATATATTATATATTATATATTATATATTATATATTATATATTATATATTATATATTATATATTATATATTATATATTATATATTATATATTATATATTATATATTATATATTATATATTATATATTATATATTATATATTATATATTATATATTATATATTATATATTATATATTATATATTATATATTATATATTATATATTATATATTATATATTATATATTATATATTAAATATTATATATTATATATTATATATTATATATTATATATTATATATTATATATTATATATTATATATTATATATTATATATTATATATTATATATTATATATTTGTAAACATTAATTTTACTGAGTAAATATGAAATATTTGTGTAAAGGAAAGGGTAGAATCAGTATTGGTTAGTTTAAGTGTGTGTGTGTGTGTTTACAAGGGTATAAAGTTAGACGTTAGAGAAGTATGTTCTAGCGTGTGGAAAAAGATTATTAACACCACACTTTTCCCAGTAAATTGAAGATTGAGAATGAAAAAAATTACAAATTACTTTTTAATCGTTCTGAAACCAAATTTCGTTAATGGGAACAGGTAACATGTCGATGATCTGATTGGAAATGAAATGGGAACGACTTGACATTTAAATTCCGTATGATCTGATTGGAAATTGAAACGGGAACAGGCCTGACATTTTCCCTTGGGGAACAGAGTATAAGCACACACAATTTGCAAAAAATTTTATGCGAGCAGATAATTGTTAAATAATGCGTAAAAACGATGCTTAAGGCGAGCAACGAAGGTGAGGCTACAGTCTGCCCTAACTATAAACAAGCATAGCTTAACTGACGCCCAAATGTAATTACTGTGACTAAATCGAATGTATTTAAAACATGGCTAATGTACGGTGCGTGTATCTACATACATATACATGTGTGTGTGTGTGTGCGTGTGTCGAATATGGTAATGAGCGCGATGGGTCAATGGCGGGGGGTGGGAGTTGCGACTGTAACTGAAATCGCGCGTAATATTTCATAATTTGTTTGCAAAGCGTAGGCAGCAACTGATGGGGAATTAATAATAGCAACAACTATAAAAACAACAATAACGAATTGTGCGTATTGTAAAGGTAAAAAAACGCTTACAACGATTAACCGATTAGCGCAAGTTTTATGTGACTCACTGTAACTATGAATGAGAGCAACAGCAAAGCAAATGAATTACAAACTGACAGCAAAGCGGATAGGAAGAGGACCGCACAAAGAAAATCAAAACAAATGGCAAAACAACAATGATACAAAGAGGAGGAAAAAAAATACAAGCTAAACAATGGGAAATCGAGATCGTAGCGAGTGCAAGCGAACCCAAAACGACAAGAAGAGAGAGAAAATAGAGAGGACGAGATCGAGGGAGGGAGGGGGCAAAGTCAAACTTTGAATGCTCTCTCTTAAGTACCCAGGGAAGTATTTGACGCTTGAAAAACTAAGTAGGTTAAAAAGCTTAACTTAAAATATTTAAACACTGTTCAAAAATTAAATTAAAAGCCCGTCTCCAAGAAAACAAATACAATTAAAAGTAATAACATTTAAATTGTTTACAAACAAAAATCAATAAATGTAGAAATATAATAGTCATAATAATTGCAATAATAAAAGAAATGCATTTATAACAAGTAAGAACGTTGCAGTCGGACGTACCCAACAGTAGAATACTCTGTTCTAAGTCCGGTGTAATTTGGTTGTTTGGGTCGGAAGGGGACGTGAAAAAACAGTAGTCTGTACATACATATGTCGAATTTGGTAAGTCTACCTGTACTGGTGTGGGAGATATAGAGGGACGTATGGGGTGGGCTAATTTTTGATGCATATATTTCAAGCAGGTTAACATTAATGTCCACGTCAAATTTGGTGACTATAGCTTTAAAAATGTGGATGATATAGGTTTCCACCAAATAACATGAGTATAATATTTTGAAACAGTGTACTCTGTTAAGATTCTAATATTAATATTGAATATCTGTATTTAATAATTTATCTTTCATTTTTATTGAAAACCTAACTTTTGTATAAATGACTATAAGCAACTAGTGGACATGCTGATTCTGCTATTCAGATATCAGATATCTAATCCCGCTCCCCAGCAATTCGATTAAAACTTTTTACTGCAACAATTTTAAAGATATAGCCTCGGGATTTGGCATCTATAATACCTGGGACATTCTTAATCTGCTGTAAAGAAACAATTCAATCGGATAATAAACAGATTTCGCCGGGAGTCTCGTAGTGGGGTATACTCTACCAGAGCATTTTTACTTCTTACCAAGTACATATAGAGTTCTAGACGATGAGTTCTCTGATGAAGTTTGTTCATTAGATCAATAGTATTGAAATTGTATAGTACTTAACCAAATTTAGATATAATGATGAAAATCAATAAATTTCGATAATCGATACTATCGAAAGAACCATAGATTTTTTCTAACTCTACCATGTATAGATACATATGTATGTGAAGGGAACAAGTGCGGTTTTCATGCAAAAAATAGACAAAACAAAGCCGAAAGCAGAAAACCATTGTTACAGTGTCTACACTATGCAAATACGTGTGTGTGCACAGTACAAATACACACAGACGGACAGACAGACAGACAGACAGACAGAGAGACTGAGAGTCATACTCCTGCCGGTAAATTGTGGGTCAACTATAAACGTCACACGCAATGCGTTAAACTTGGGCAGACATCGAAGCAAATATACCCTGGAAAATACGAATATTTATTGAAAACTGCTGTGATAACTACTTTAGTTCTTCAATCCGAATATAGTTCGATACTGAATATGTTTTAAAAGTAACTTAAACAAGAAAACTCACACAGCTATTTGAGCTTGTAGTAGAGGTAACTATAAAAATTGTTTTAAAGAATCGATTAAAAAATATAAGCATTTAATGAACTGTCTAAGGTGTAGCCTTACGAAGTGAATAGCATTTTTTCAGTATCTAGACATAAAAAGTATTTAAAACCTTTTAAGAAATGTGTTACTGAAGAATGTAGTCAATTGAAAGTGTACAGGTCTTTTCTCAATTCTTTTTTAATTTTGTAATCACGTTTTCGAACAAAATAGCCAACAGTTCTTTTGTTTTTGAAATAATATGCGAAGAGTTTTTATTGCACTGGCTTAAACTGAATATTCAATGGTTTTTCGGAACTTAGAACAGCTAACCATATGGATTCCAAAAATTTTGATCGGAAATGGGAAACGTCATACAAATGTTACTGTTCCAAGACTAAGGCAGTATATTTATAAGTTGGAACTACACAAATCGGATTCCTCAGCCGTGCACCTGTCTCCAGATTCTCAAAATTGTGCCTTTCAAAAACCTCCTATTTGTTTTGCGAATTGAGAGCGCTCTTGGGCATCCAATCTTAAATTGTTTGCTCAGGAATTTTATTAAAGCAAAGAAAACAACTCTAGTGCATCGCAAAAAAAAAGTAAAATCGGGAGGAGTGCTGATTATATTTATCATTAACCAATCAGTAAAAAATAAGTCTATAAGGATTTTTAAAGATATTTAAAATTGTTAAAATAATATATTTAACTTCGATAAAGCCTTTTTTCAATCAGTCCTGTATACAGACAAATGTGATAGTTAAAAATTGACAGAATCTACCGAATCGAATGAAGTTAGTCAGACTCCCAGGGTATTAAATCGTCTGTCCATTGGATATATCATTTGGTTCTGTGTTTGGTTTCGTTGGGCCGGTTAAACATGCGACTCCCATTCCATTAGCATGCCATCCACTTAAAGTGATGTAAGTCTCGCTGCACTGGTTGATGGATTATTATACCGTATTGGGTATTGGGTATACTATGTATATGCCCCGCGAGTGTCGTTATTTATGGCCTAGTGCGGTCTTATAATTTGATCTCTAACTGGCGGAGAACTATGCGATTATAACAAATTCGTAAGCCAGCACAAGCAATCGCCAACTACTCGTACTATTTGAGGCTATTATTTGGAGTTGCAATCAATGCAAACAACGCACAAAAGTTGGCCAAAGCTAAAAATGATTGGCCTTTTTATTTAATATATGTGAGCTTGAACATCGTTTGACTAATTAACTTTTACCTAGGCACACGCAAAGTTTGTAATTATAATTTGGACATGAGATACATATGTACAAGTATGCAAGCACTTTGAGTGGAATATGTATTTTGTTTTTAGCATTTAATATTAACTTTTTATTTTGGTATACGCTCGTGTCTAATGAGCTACGATACGCCCAAAGCAGTGACAAAATTTGATATAATTTCTTTGTCATGTCACACGCGGCGTATGCGTAATTTAAGCTTTGTTCGCAAGGGATTTGTAAGACAAAGGTGTGTCGCATTCCACAATGTAACTATCCGACTGAGAAAGTTGCCATCCTGTCAAACAGCCAAGACGCAATTAACGCAATGAGATAATGTCCAAACTGGGTCACAGAAGTGCGACCCAAACTAGATTACCTAGGCTGAAGTCCAGAACATAATGATATAGCTGGAATTGAAGCAGCTGATTAGCTAGCCAAGACACTAAAAGACTATAGAATGTCAATGTGAGAAAGTTCCAGCTGGAGAAAAACGTTGGGGTCTCAGACAGCAACCCAATTCTACCAATAGGAAAGAATTCGATTAGGATATTTACTGGTATTTTTAATTGATAATATATGCTGAGTAACCACAAACTAGGCACTGTCAGCTATCGATTCTGAAATCTCGAAAAGAAGTCCTCGATGAATGCTCTGATAGCCTGTACCTTTAACAGTGATCTCTTAACAGAAGACAGCCATAAGGAACACTCAACTTAATAAAAAACTTTTAAATCCCATCATATTGAACTGATCAAAGGTAGAATTGATCTTTTAAGTCTCTCCCCTTTGTAATAACACTCATACCCAAAACAAAAGTAGTAACATGACTCGACTATGAAATATCCCATAATAATGTAATACGATTTTTATAAAATTAAAGCAAAGTAAAGTGAAGTGAAGTATTTATAATAAAACTCGCATTTGCTGAGTGTAGAATAAACAAGTAAGAATGCTATAGTCGAGTATACCCGACTACGAAACTCCCTGTACCCAGGTCTTAAACATCCAGTCACATCTACGTCCACTTACACATACATACACACATACACAAAGACGCACGCACACAGGCGGCAAAAGTGGCTGTGCTTCTTCTTACCCCCTCTCGCTGCATTACTGAATCTTCTTTCGTGAATAACCGTGTTTATTATCCGATCGACTTGAAATTTTGACAGTAGATTAAGAAAGACTAAAGTATTGTACAGGCCAAATCTTAAAGCTATATCTTGAAAATTGTTACTGTAAAACGGTTTTAATCGATTTGGGGGGGGGAACGGGGGAGATATCTGAAATATGAAACAAACTTCATCTGCGTATGGTATACAGGAACCTACATTCCAAATTTGGTGTCTCTAGCTCTTGTAGTTGCTGAGATCGACGCGTTCATACGGACAGACGGACAGACGGACGGACAGACGGACATGGCCAAATCGAAAGCTCTTTTGATACTGATCAAGAATATATATACTTTATAGGGTCGGAGATGTCTCCTTCTGTCTGTTACATACATTTGCACAGATGTAATACCCACTACTCGGAAAGTAACGTGAAAAAACAGTAGTTTGTTTATCAAATTCGGTGACTCTACCCGTACATGGTGGGAGATATAGATTTTGCTCATTTATGGGGGGAGGGGTAGCGGTACCAAAAAATGTTTGATGCAGATCTGTCAAGGAGATCAAAAGTAGTCTGTGTACCAAATTTGACAATTTATAAACTGAGAGTATATACCAACATGTGTACCAAGTTTGGTTGCTCTAGCTTCAAAGGTGTGGAAAAAATTGCGGTCAGACGGACATTGCGCAACCCTAATATACACTTCTAGTATAATAATTCTAGAGTATAATAATTTGTGTATTTACGATGGAGGTGACTTGGTCAGATGGTGACTTTTTACCAGCCACATCCCTGAACGCACCAATTTACTTGCTCCGGCTGAATTCTAGTCAATCAGTTGCTCGTGTGTTCGTATGCAAGAAATCAACAGGCAATTTAATTTATTGTAACATTGTATGGACAAAAAAAATGTACTGAAAATAATTGAATTAAATGTTTGGCATTGCCGTTCTACAACGACTGCTTGTTTTAATTTAAACTTTCACCTCTTAAGTGTATAACAATTTATATTATTAATTGTAATAAAGAACTAGCCAGTGTCCTACAAAAAGCCCGTTGTGAGCAAGCGCATTTACCTGGCGTTTTTCTCAGTGTAAGCATAGAAATGAATAGCATTTAGCATAGCGAGGGAAGTTAACAGTTTTGGACACAGTGCAAATCGTGCGACTCATTTGTATGCAACTTGTGTGTAAACCCAGGAAAACCCAGAACGAAATGCAATTACGCAACATTTCGTCGGTGATGTGAACGATAAGTTTAGGTGCCACATGGACGACTCAAAGAGTTCCCATTCATGAATGACCTGCTTTGACCTTCGGTGCGGAGGGAGCGGCTACTTAGCTCATTCATGGACACACAGTGTATTCTGTTGTGTACTCAATCACAGCTGGCGAACAGTTGACAACTTGCATGAGATAATCGCAGGTGGACAAGTCTAGCCGGGCAGAGGGGTGCTTGGGAAAAATTAACACTTTTTGTGGCCCCAAGACAATTATTACACCCTGAAACCATTAAAAATGGATAGCAGTGGGTCATAATATTTGCAAAAGTATGCAACAGGCAGATTGAGACAATTTCGACTCAATATATATATACGAGAATATATATATGGTTGATCAGCATCAACAGCCGACAAGCGACAGCATAAGCGAGGCATTCTTCTTCCCCCCCGCGCTGCAGCACTGAATCTTCATTCCTGAATAACTTCCGTGTTTATTATTTGATCGACTTGAAATTTGTACAGTAGAGTATGAGTGACCAAAGTATTATACATACTTTATCTCAAAGCTCTATCTTAAAAGATGTTGGTATAAAACGTTTTCATTGAATTGCGGGAAAACGGAGGGAGATATCTGAAACTGAAAACAGACTTGATCTGCGTACTTGCACTGCCGCAAAACTGAAATTAATAGTAAAGATAGCTAAATTGTCAAAAGTAAACTTTTCTTTGGACTAAATATACAGAAAATAATAAAACGAAAACCTGAAAAGTTTCAATATGCTTAAGATAAGGCAAGCACATTGCCTCATTGGAAAGCATGAAAGCTGCCTAGAAAAGCTGTCCGATCTACACATTTTGAGGATTCCACAGTAATCAGATCAGGCTCAAGCTCAAGCGATATCTGAACAGATGCAGATGCCTCCAGCGGAGAGGACGAGTAAAGGACTACTAACAGTTGCCGAAACTTGTAAGATCAGCCGCATCCACATGGCCTCCAACCTTAATGGAGGAGAAGCTTGCAGAATGGGAGATCAACCATCCCTCCGGTGGAAAGCTGGTCCGGACCTCAAAACTTAGCTTGCGGTGTTAAAGATTTCCAAGGACAACACGTTCTCCGAAAAAAAAACAAATTAACACAGAGAGAATTGTAGGTACAATTCGTTGATTTTAGGCACATTTTGGTACAAAAATTAGGTAGAAACTCAAGCCTAGAACTAATCACAAATCCATTTCTTAGGGACAATTCAAGGGGGAGAATTATCCCCTGAGTTAATCATAGATTGTACCTTACTTATCACTGATTGTGTATTACTAATCACTGATTGTGCGTTTTCAATGTTCAATTTATACACTACTTTCCACCGGAGTCTCATTTTATTAAGGAGCTACAAGATATTTAGATTTCCAGAGGTTGAATGCTCTACAGTTGAAATCATTGGCATCGCTTCTATCAAAAAAAAAAAAAAAAGTAAAACAAAAAAACCTTAATGGCACACAAAGTATCAGTGTTCCCCGAAGTGCAATGAAATGAATCAAATAGAATGTTGCATCAATTTCAATTCATTTGAGGCAATTAGCACACCCAGCATACCCTTCTCACGTGTAAATTACTCAAAGCTTGAGGTTCGTTGAAGCGTTTAATAGTCCAACGCCCCATAAAATTCGCATAAATAATTTAGCTGACAGTTCACTTGAAATAGAACTCAAGGAAGACTTATATCAAATCGAAATGTGCAACGAAGGTCAATGATTTCCACACAGCAAATATCGCCTGGAGGCATCAGCCAACTGAATCGCGAATAGATTTTAATTGCCATCGGGCAGAAACTTGCGGTAAATAAACCACAACTGATGTGCTATAAGAATTATGTCAACATGTACAAAAGAAAGAGGGAACGGCTGTCTCGAGAGTCGAAGATGAAATACCCTTGAAGAGATGCTTATCAAATGTCTTTAATAACAATCACACAAGTGTAAAACAGGGACTGTAACGGTTATAATTTTTAAAATACAAATTATAAAAGAACAAGTAAGAATGCTATAGTCGAGTATACCCGACTACGAAACTCCCTGTACCCAGGTCTAAAACATCCAATCACATCTAAGTCCACTTACCCATACACACACACATACACAAAGACGCACGCACACAGGCGGCAAAAGTGGCTGTGCTTCTTCTTCCCCCTCTCGCTGCATTACTGAATCTTCTTTCGTGAATAACTTCCGTGTTTATTATCCGATCGACTTGAAATTTGGACAGTAGTTTAAGAGAGACTAAAGTATGCCAAATCTTAAAGCTATATCTTGGAAATTGTTACTGTAAAACGGTTTTAATCGATTTGCGGGGGAACGGGGGAGATATCTGAAATATGAAACAAACTTGATCTGCGTATGCTATACAGGAACCTACATTCCAAATTTGGTGTCTCTAGCTCTTATAGTTGCTGAGATCCTTGCGTTCATACATACGGACAGACAGACGGACAGACGGACGGACGGACAGACGGACAGACGGACAGACAGACGGACATGGCCAAATCGAAATCTCTTTTGATACTGATCAAGAATATATATACTTTATAGGGTCGGAGATGTCTCCTTCTGCCTGTTACATACTTTTGCACAAATCCAATACCCCCTTTTTACCCATTTTATGGGTACAGGGAGTAAAAATTATTTTGTTGATTTTTATCAAAAATTTGAAAAATAACTAATATTTTGATTTTTATAAAAAATAATTTAAAATAAGAGCTATATAATGAGTTTTAAATAAAAATTCAAATTTAACTATTTATCAATCGCAAAATAATAGTTATTTTTCAATTTGTTTATAAAAGTTAAAAATAAAAGTTTATCCGGTTTCCTGGATACTGCACCCCGAATATGTGTATGTAACAATCTGTTCATTCATGTAGATAATTTTGTTCGGGCTTGATTTTTACTCCCTGTACCCATAAAATGGGTAAAAAGGGGGTATTACATCTGTGCAAATGTATGTAACAGGCAGAAGGAGACATATCCGACCCTATGTATATATATTCTTGATCAGTATCAAAGGAGATTTCGATTTGGCCATGTCCGTCTGTCCGTCCGTCTGTCTGTCCGTATGTATGAACGCAAGGATCTCAGCAACTTTAAGAGCTAGAGACACCAAATTTGAAATGTAGGTTCGTGTTTAGCGGGAGCAGGTCAAGTTTATTTTAGATTTGAGATATCTCCCCGTTTCCCGCAATTCGATAAAAACCGTTTTACAGCCACAATTTTCAAGATATAGATTTGGGATTTGGCATGTATAGTACTTTGGCCACTCTTAATCTACTGCCCAAATTTCAAGTCGATCGGATAATAAACACGGCAGTTATTCACGAAAGAAGATTCAGTGCTTCAGCTCGGGGGAAGAAGAAGCACAGCCACTACTTAAAATGCCTCGCTTGCGCTGCGCTTGAGCTGTGTTCGTGTGAGTGTCTTTTGTGTATGTGTGTGTGTATGTGGACCTAGATGTGATTGGATGTTTGGGATCTACAGGGAGTTTAGTAGTCGGGTATACTCGACTATAGCATTCTTACTTGTTTTAATCTCATAACTCTTATTTGCGATCCCTGGTAGAAAACAAAAAGGTTGTTCATGTAAAATGTATAGTCATATAATTTTATCAAATTTTACAAAATAATATAGTGTAAATATGATAGAACTCGACATGGTTGAGATAAGAGTATTGTAAAAACAAAAAAGTTATTCGAATGAACGCTGCGCGAGTTTCACATCAGGCAGCTTCAGCAGCTGCTGGACAAAAGCTTAATGCTTCAAATATTTAAAAAAAAAATAAAAATACCAGAGCTCTGTAATGAGTAACTCTACTAAGAAAGGGAAAAGAGTATACTGCTTTCGTTTGACGCACACCAAAACTACTTTAATTGCAGATAGTATAAAAAATACTTTCTGTGATAAGCTATCTTTTGACTAGTAATACATAAGTTAAATTGGTTGCGTCTCACAATTTCCTGAATTGAATTCATAGATAACTTTCGTATGCAAGTGAAATTCATTAAATACAATTTGTAATTTTAAAATTGTATTTTATTTGCGATCTGTCTTAGGACAATAAACAAATTTTATAATTACAACTAAGAGTAACAGGATTGGAGCGAATCCAATATAAAGTTATATCTTCCTAAAAATCTATGAGGAAGATCTAGAACATGATATCTTTTTAGTCGCCTATCTAATAGGTTTATTGCTAACAAATTTTCATGGCAGTTGAGTCTCTTTAAATAATTTTCAGTTCTTTTCTTTATTTCATCCTTGACTTATAAAATACTGAGACCTTTGTGAATTTCATAATTCCTGACGTACCAGGAGCATTCACAATGTTTCGGAGTGAGCATAGAATAATTGCAAAATGCTTATTTAGTTTTTTTTTTTCTGAATTCTTCATGAGTTATTTATAGCGCTCTTAGTACACACAGTACAACTTTAATCTCTCATTGTATGTAATTAAATACAGATTAAATAAACATTCATTTGTTTTCAGTTTAGAGCTTCATATTTAGTTGTACTAATTCACAATTAATTAGCAAATTGAAACTTAATTTGTAATGTTTTTTGGGTAAAAAGTTAATTGAATTACAGTTTTAATTCATTTATGATGAGCCACAAACTCTTGCGGCTGATTTAACTGATTTGATTACAAATTAAAATGTGAATTCAATTATTATGAATTAAAACATATTTGACTGCAATTCAAATTGAAATTGAATTAATTCTAAAGCCGCCAATGTTTTGATAAATCAATCGCTGTTTGTGGGAATTGATTGTGTTGTTTCCAAGTTAGGAAATAAAAACTGAAGCCTCTTTAAACACTTCATTTGCAGGGTATACGAAATAGAGAATTAACTGTCTGTTGGATGGGTGCGAGTAGTATGAATTTCTAATACCTGCAATTAGCTATCAATTAAAGCCTTTGCTGTGGCTGGCCCCTACTTAAAAGCCACCCACATGAGAAATGCTTCAGTACAGGTCATTTCCAAACAATATTCTCAAGTCAGGACTTTTGATTTCTGTCTGTCTGTCTGTGTGTGTGTGTGTGTGTATGTGTGTGTGTGTGTGTTTGTATGTGTTGGGTGTAAGCTCTTATTAAAAATGGATGGGCAATGAAAAATGAAATAGGGCGCCACGCAGGCAAAAGGTAAATGACTGGAGTGCCTCACGCACAGGTGCGTTAACCATTTGGCCTACGACAGCCGGCCAAGGTGTCCAAGGAGCCAACAACTTGTTGAGCCTGTGGCACGCTAGGGCAATGTGAAAAATTGTGGGGGCTGGTGGGCGGCAAATGAAAAGTGAGAAGTGAAAAGTGAGAAGTGGAAGTGAAAAGTGGAAGTGAAAAGTGGATCAATTGCCGCACTTTTCCCAAAAATGAGGTAGAGCCAGTCAAGTGGTTGTCTGATGATTCCAAATTGGGTTGCCCAGCTGCGTGATGCGTGTCAACAATTGCGTGCTATGCGCTCCAATTCGGGGGAGGGTTGGGGTGCCGATGGGGGAACAGGTGCTTGTTGCCCGCAATCTCCTTCATTTCCCTAGGAAACACGTCAAGCGATCCACAGCAGCAGATAACAAAAGGATGTTTCCATGGGGAAAGGACAGCAACATAGAAACACACACCAAAAACCAAACAAAAATGCCGCTAGAAAAGCAATAAAAGGGACACACACATACACACACACACACAAACAACACTCTCAGGAAAAACCCCCCAAAACAACAACTGTACACGCACAGTGGTGTTTATATGAAAAGAAAAAGGTACAAATACAGATATATTTCAAATACCAAGGCTTCAAAAGGTCGAAAGGGATTCAGATAAATTAAAATAAAATTAAAATTAAATTAAAATTAAAAATAAATTTATTGATCTTTTGTAAATGACGTATTCGATACCTTAGCGATCTGTCAGCACGTTAAGTTGGCATCACAATTCATAAGTTGAAAATGTTTGATTTAAGCCCAGAATCCCAACATGATAACTCGAAAAGAAGCTCTGAACCGAACTAGCCGTTCAAAAACAAGCCGAACCTAAGCCCAAACTGAACCGTTCTTTCTACGAAGAAAAAAAAGATCAAGATCAATTTAATAAGTGGTTAACATTTTGACCTTAAAATTTGTAAATATTTGAAGATATGCTATGATAGCCTAAGCATTCATTCCATCCTCAAACACCAGAATTATTTGATTAGGTACAACCCTTTTTTTAAGAAGTTAGCTTGAAAAAGAGCCTTCTGTGTTTAATATCAAAACGGTATGCAAACTTTCAATTAAAACTAAGATACTCCTTATTGATTTTAAGACCACTCGTCAAATTGTTATCCAATTTTGTATTTGTAGCTTGACAATTTCTCCGTCGGAGGTACCCTGGAGAGCCTTTGGGTATACCTTGAATTACCTTGGACATTTTGCATTGGAATTGTTATCACTATCCATATTGTGAAACCCTCCTAAACCTGGTTTGAAGATTTCACTTCATCGAACTCGGAATGATTGCATTTAAATTGATTCGTTGAATTAGTTGCAGATCCGTTTGAATGGAATCAACCACAAGTATTGCAAATAACTTTAGAATGCAAAATGAATAGGCTATTATAAATATTGAATTGATGCTTCATGCATCAGGCTTATTTTCATTTTCGATCAAGGAATTCGGAATCAAGACTATTTGACTATAATCTTTTTTATTAAATCTATCATAATATAACAGCCACTTAAAGATAACTAAACTACACAGTCAACTTAAAAATGAGATACCCTGATGTACACAGTACCTCCAAGGAATTAGAAGAAACTGGGTAATCAAAATTAAATTCAAGCCGAATCCAGAGGCGCAACTTGGTTTTCATCCAAAGTAATAGGGTTTTTTAACCCACAAGGTCAACTTCGCACCACGGTGTCCTGGCACAGCAATCCATTTGCGACATTGTCAATGTCGACTTAGGTAATGTTTATTGTGAATGGCGGGCATTCGATTGTTTGTGGCCAGCACATAAAATTGGACAGCGCTTGTCCGGCTAGTTGACCATCATATTAATGGACTCCACATACGGGCATGTAGACGAGTGTGTATAGGTGGGCGTAATCATAACAGCTGTGTGTGAGCCAACACCAATACAATTGGAATTGTGGTAAATCAATTCGAGCATACCACTCTCATTCGGATTCCCATTCTGTTTTTAAATACTCTGTTCCCAGCTTTTATCAGACTAGGAAAACATATGTCTGCTTCCATTTTTAGTCAATTCACCCAAATCCATGTAGATGTATTTTCCACAATTAGCAACACCAATTGGAATTGTGGTAAATCAATTCGAGCATACCACTCTCATTCGGATTCCCATTCTGTTTTTAAATACTCTGTTCCCAGCTTTTATCAGACTAGGAAAACATATGTCTGCTTCCATTTTTAGTCAATTCACCCAAATCCATGTAGATGTATTTTCCACAATTAGCAACACCAATTGGAATTGTGGTAAATCAATTCGGGAATTTACTCTCATTCGGATTCCCATTCTGTTTTTATATACTCTGTTTCCAGCTTTTAACAGACTAGGAAAATATACATATGTCTGCTACTATTTTTAGTCAATTCACCCAAATCCATGTAGACGTATTTTCCACAATTACCAACACCAATTGAAATTGTGGTAAATCAATTCGGGAATTTATTCTCATTCGGATATCCACTCTGATTTTATATACTCTGTTTCCAGCTTTTATCAGAGTAGGAAAATATACATATATCTGCTACTATTTTTAGTCAATTCACCCAAATCCATGTAGATGTATTTTCCACAATTACCAACACCAATTGAAATTGTCGTAAATCGATTCGAGCATACCACTCTCATTCGAATTCCCATTCTGTTTTTATATACTCTGTTTCCAGCTTTTAACAGACTAGAAAAATATACATATATCTGCTACCATTTTTAGCCAATTCACCCAAATCCATGTAGATGTATTTTCCACAATTAGCAACACCAATTGGAATTGTGGTAAATCAATTCGGGAATTTATTCTCATTCGGATATCCACTCTGATTTTATATACTCTGTTCCCAGCTTTTATCAGAGTAGGAAAATATACATATATCTGCTACTATTTTTAGTCAATTCACCCAAATCCATGTAGATGTATTTTCCACAATTACCAACACCAATTGGAATTGTGGTAAATCAATTCGGGAATTTACTCTCATTCGGATTCCCATTCTGTTTTTATATACTCTGTTTCCAGCTTTTAACAGACTAGGAAAATATACATATATCTGCTACTATTTTTAGTCAATTCACCCAAATCCATGTAGATGTATTTTCCACAATTACCAACACCAATTGGAATTATGGTAAATCAATTCGGGAATTTACTCTCAATCTGTTTTTATATACTCTGTTCCACACTAACAAAACATATATCTGCTACAATTTTTAGCCATCAACTAAGAAAAGTTCCGGAAATTCACAATTGTAGCTCCTGACTCCTGAGGATCTTCCTGACAGTGATAAAAAGAGATTTTAACAAACAGATTGGGAACAGAGTATACAGCAGTCAGAAGTTTCCGGCAGTGTTCTTAGTTGTTTTTTTTCCCCCAGTTTTTGTGTGTTTTGTACAATGTTTTGGCATGGCCGTCAACCATTTCGCCATTGCAATGAATGCAGTACAAATTGCAATTATACATTTCGTGCGGCACGTCAGACGCTGGAGCCTCCTTTGTTTGGAGAAGACCAGGGCCAGGGTTATGGCTAGGGTCACGGAGTGGGGCATGGCCAGGGTCGGTCTAGAGGTAGCCAGGCTCGTTTAGATGAATGTCAGGCTAAGGCGATTCGAAATAAGGACCCTTTCGCTGTTTTTCCGTTTTGGCTAGTTAGGTCAGTACGGCTGTTCGTCAGTCAATCAGTTGTGCATTTAATCAGTTGGTCAGTTGGTCAAACAACAAAGCATTTAGTCGCGCATGAGCCATTAGGAAAACACACATTCTGAACGGCAGCCAACTGGACACCAGGACACGCTATGTCATGGCGGGCCAGGACACGCCAGTCGGCCAACAGTAACTGTTATAATAACTGACCACTCGTCGACTGCTCAACGGAGAGCCGACTAACGCCCACTGGGCAGCAGCTAATGCAGCAATGTTTCAACCTCTCGACAGTTGTTCGATTTTTGTTTCAGTCTTTGCCCACGACATTGGCCTCCCCAATTCCCCTCCTCCCGTACTCCCGTGCTTCCGCTGCGACAGCGTTGCCTTTGACACTGACCGACGCGTCGGTCAGCGGACCTCGTCGCTGTCCTCGCCATTGTCCTCATCCTCATCCTGACCTGTGCTCGTATGGCGTGCACTTATTGCCGTCCTGCCTCCAGGATAGTCCTGTGTCCAATTGAACATTTCACGTTGTCCGAGTCGCTTTCCATACTTTCACTTTGTGGGTGTGGACAATTCACTATTACCGAGTGGTAACGTCCTCGGGGTGGCAGTGATTGCTGCGGGGCTCGACTGTCCTGCATGTCCTGACTGTCCTGACTTTCCTGACTGTCCTGACTGTCCTGTCTGTCCTGTCTGTCCTGTCTGTCCTGACTGTCCTGCCTGTCCGGACTGTCCTGACTGTCCGGACTGTCCTGACTGTCTCGGCTGCTGCCAATCAATGCCTCTCAGTGTCTGTCTAACAATTGAACTAAATTAAAACTGCAAACAATTAGTTGGCATATCAAATGGAGCTGTTTGATTGCAATGCATGGTATTCAGTTCCTGTCTGGCTGCAAGTTTAAGGTCCTTTCTTAAAGCTCATGGAATATAGTACCTTAACTTTCAGAAATTTAACTTTGCTTAAAATAAAATATTCTTGAGTCATTATTTTGTCAGTTTTGTTTACTTATGAGCGTAAGTTGCTTACTATTCTATATATTCTTATTATATATTCTCACGATATTCTTCCTCCTATGAGGAATATTTTCAAATAAATAGAATACTGGTATTGCTACGAGTATATGCAAAACTTAAAGACTTATTACAAGTAACAAGTTATTGTGCAATTTTTTAATATTCTAGTTAAACTTCTACAGATATGCTGTCATTGATAATTCACCAACGAAGAGTCGAAGCCTTTTATGCAAATCATTAAAGTAGTATTGAATATCTAGATAAATTATGATTCGTTTTCCCATCCTTACGATAACGATAATTCCACCCCGATAAGTAGGCAGCACCTTATCGATGAATTGGGCTCCTGCCCCAGTAGTACGGATCACTCGTGAGTAATGGGTGATTCATGTGTTACCGGTAAGGACCACCCATTACCGGCTAGATTACCGGCAATGCAAATCAGGCATGAATTTAACATGGGCATGTCATTGCCCATTGCATGCCAATAGCTACTCTCTGCATTACCGTTCATAGGTGAGTTCACCCATTACCATTCACAAGTAAATTCACCCATTACAATTCCTAAGTGAATTCATGCATTACCCTTCATCCATGAATTCATTGCTGAATGGTAATGCAGCGGCGCTTGTCAAAGTAATGTATACGTGAATGGTATGCCATGAATTCACTTCTGAAAAATATTTATCGCTACCAGCACTGGAGGGTCGTTGAGACCACCATTTTCCGTCCTTGGAAGTCGACTTTCCAGGATCGGTAAAATATGTGTCAAATGATGTTTCGTATAGATTTTTGAAAATAAGATTGAAGCTGATTGGTTGGTAAGCAAAAAAGTTTCAAACAACAGTTTTCCGCAATTTTCCAAGCTTGTGGGTGGACATAGATGGAATTTCAGCATTCTAACTCTTATGGTTTGGGCTGTGCGATGATTGCCAATCAGTCACCAATCAGGCAAACTGTTTTATATAAATATGTACATAGAAAGATTAAATTTTAAGTTTAGTTCTAGTGTGCTTTGTTAAAGTAATGTAAGCCACTGAATTTCGAATACTGAACTCGTATACTTAATTAAACTCGATCAATTATCCAATTCATGCAAACAATGTTTAGTTTCATCATTAGTTTCATCTTTAGTTTCATCATTAATTTCATCAGGCAAATTGGCAAATTTTCAACACACTATTTCATAATCATATCAACGTCTCAGAGGCTATTGATAAGAAAACTGACCGTTTGTATTAACTTTATCTGTACTTTATCTGCTTAAGTTCATCTCAAATGATATTACGACTAAATATCATCGTTGTAAGATTTTACTTTATTTTTTTTACTCCCTGTACCCATAAAATGGGTAAAAAGGGGGTATTACATCTGTGCAAATGTATGTAACAGACAGAAGGAGACATCTCCGACCCTATAAAGTATATATATTCTTGATCAGTATCAAAAGAGATTTCGATTTGGCCATGTCCGTCTGTCTGTCCGTCTGTCCGTATGAACGCGTCGATCTCAGCAACTACAAGAGCTAGAGACACCAAATTTGGAATGTAGGTTCCTGTATACCATACGCAGATCAAGTTTGTTTCATATTTCAGATATCTCCCCCGTTCCCCCGCAAATCGATTAAAACCGTTTTACAGTAACAATTTTCAATATACAGCTTTAAGATTTGACATGTACAATACTTTAGTCTCTCTTAATCTACTGTCCAAATTTCAAGTCGATCGGATAATAAACACGGAATTTATTCACGAAAGAAGATTCAGTAATGCAGCGAGAGGGGGGAAGGAGAAGCACAGCCACCAATTAAATTACCTCGCTTGCGCTGTCGCTTTTGCCGCACAGTGTGTGTGTGCGTCTTTGTGTATGTGTGTGTGTATGTGTAAGTGGGCGTAGATGTGATTGAATGTTTTAGACCTGGGTACAGGGAGTTACGTAGTCGGGTATACTCGACTATAGCATTCTTACTTGTTTAATTTGCCTAATGTGAATTTTGAAATGAAATGTGATTTTTTTTGTTAAAATACTACGTCTCGAAAAAGCTGTGAAAGTTTCAGTCTGTGCAGTTTATCTTCCAGTTATTTATAGCTGGCGTGACCAAATTTGATACAAGGACTACTAATGTCCCCTTAAAAGAGTCGACCAGAAATATTTGTGCTACGTCCACTGTACTATGAATTTGCCATGTAATACAGATAAGGCACTCAGTACTTTCCGACTCAGTTAATTTTAACCAAGTAGAAGTCAACTGTTGCGGGCTGCCTTGAAGTTTTCCAACCACAAAAATGCGGGCTATAATTTCCCACCTTACACACTCCGCAGAGAACAGCTGTGACAAATTCACAAAACACTCAACAGCCAACATTACTTGTGTACAAATACTAGAAAATTTACTTGGAATTAGTTGCGCTTCATCGGCAATTTAAATTTGAAGTTGAAATGGTTAAAGTATCGAGGTTGTACGCCCACAGAGACATCAGCAATCCCCAAGAGATTTGTACACTTGTCGAGCAGGAGCAACATTATTATAATTATTTTAAAAGTAGCTTAATGTTCTATTAAGCTTAAAAAAAATATGTACATACATAATCAAATAAATTATAAATAGAACTTGGCCTGAGGCTAAAAACTCTGGCCCGTTGAAAAAATTCCTTTTAGGCCAAAGTCGCTGCTATTGCCAGAAAAAAAGTCAAAGCAATTACAAATGTGAATTACTCCCTAATGAATTTTTAAAACAGGTTAGATTTGTATTGATAAGAAAGACTCTTGTTGAGCAATGTTGATATGATTGGGCTGAAGATGAGAATGTATACATAGGTCTAGGCGGTAGGTCTCTATAGCTCTAGAGGTAAATCTAGTCGGACAGGACGGCACCGAGAAACTAATAGGACTGACTCTACCTCGCCAATGAAAAGTTTATGAAAAACCATGACAAATCATACGACTTTTGAGAGCGCAGGGAAATTAAACCATCCGTAGACTAATTTCATACGAAAGAAAAAATTGGAAGGTCGTTTTTATAACTGCTAAATAGTAGGTGTAATGGACAAGGCATCCATTTAATTTTATGTAGATTCAGCAATCCCGGAAAACCTGAAACTATTTTACAGCAGTTCGTTTCATGTCTTACCTCCTGACTTATTGAACCCACATATTTTCATGAACAATATGCATGCATACTAGCATATCAAGTTTAAGAACAAATAAACAAACAACTGTTTTACATATGAGTAACAAATAATCATATACAGCGTGTATTTTAAGGTAAGTTTTTACTGTAGTTACACTCAAAATGCTTTTCGTTTTTTTGAAATGACGATTCACGTATATAATTCTAAAGGCAAAAGTACGCTCCGATTGCATTTTATCGCATTTATTGCATTTATAAAAAGTCAATTGAAGAAGTTCAAAAGATATTATTAAATTATTTATTATTATTTTACTTATTTTAATTATTTTATCTTATTTTATTTTATTTTATATTACTTTAACCCTTCTGGCCATAATTATTAGCAAAAGATTTTCCTGTCATATTTTCGTGTACATATACAGTCGTAAAGGTCCGTTGATAATTTGGGTATATCTTTAGATCCCAATCTTAAGTTTGTCAGGCATATCTTTTCCCCGCTAATCGTGCCTTTGGTGTCCTGGGTTTCATTAAGCGTTGGTCGACAGAATTGAATGATAACTTTATTACTAAAACTCGTATTTCTTCTCTTGCCCGACCTATTCTTGAATATGGGTCTTGTATTTGGTGTCCCCAATACAAGGTTCTTCAGGATAGATTAAAATCTGTACAAAAACAATTTCTACTCTTTGTACTTCGGGGTCCTAACTGGTATCCTAATACTCGCTTGCCTTTTTACCGTAGTAGAACTTTACTTATAAATCTTCCTTCTCTTTCTGATCGTAGAACCATGCTTGGTGTATTTTTCTTACACAAACTAATAAATAGAGATTTTCATTCTTCTAAATTAATCAGCTGAATTAGTTTTGCAGTTCCGATCAGGAGTTCTAGAAACTTTCATCCTCTTCTCTTCAAACCTCTGCTACTAATTATGCTATCCATAATCGATTTCGTGTGTTATTATAATAATCTTTATCACTTGAGTCGGTTGATGATTTGGGTATCCTTTTAGATTCCAAGCTTAAGTTTGACAAACATATCTTTTCCACCGTTAATCGTGCCTTTGGTGTCCTGGGTTTCATTAAGCGTTGGTCTAAAGAATTTAACGATCCTTACATTACTAAAACTCTATATACTTCGCTTGTTCGACCTATTCTTGAATATGGGTCTTGTATTTGGTGTCCCCAGTACAAGATTCATCAGGATAGAATAGAATCGGTTCAAAAACAATTTCGTCTCTTTGCACTCCGGGGTCTTAACTGGAATCCTAATACTCACTTGCCTTCTTATCGTAGTAGACTTTTACTAATAAATCTTCCTTCTCTTTCTGATCGTAGAACCATGCTTGGTGTAATTTTTTTACACAAACTAATTAAAGGCGAAATTGATTCTTCTGAATTAATTAGCCAGATTAGTTTTGCAGTTCCGATCAGAAATTCCAGAAACTTTCTTCCCCTTTGTCTTCAAGTTTGTAACACTAACTATGCTATCCATAACCCTTTTCGTATCATATGTTCTAATTATAACAATCTTTATCATTTAATATGTAATGCTAGTTCTATTTCCGTACTTAGAACTTCAATTTTATGTTATCTGTGTAATCTATAGTTTTTTGTATATTGTTTAATTTATGTAGAACTTTTATTTAGTCTGTTCGTATTTATATGTTTCGCGATCTCTCGTTACCGCACGTTATGCGGCGCGCCCCTCGGTCGGTTGGGCGGGAGGTGGGTTTGCATTTTGCCTGGGTCCGCGCGTTAACAAGCCCGTGCTTGGTGTCGTTTGGGCCACTTGAATGTACTGCCCGTTTAGTACATCAACGTCCGAATAAAGTAAAAAAAAAAAAAAAAAAAATATGTAAGGCTACTTCTATTTGCTTACTTAGAACTTCACTTTTATGTGAACTGTGTAATTTGTAGGTACTTTTTTCCTTACTCGTACCCATAAAATGGGTAAAAAGGGGGTATTGGATTTGTGCAAAAGTATGTAACAGGCAGAAGGAGACATCTCCGACCCTATAAAGTATATATATTCTTGATCAGTATCAAAAGAGATTTCGATTTGGCCATGTCCGTCTGTCTGTCCGTCTGTCCGTCTGTCCGTCTGTCTGTCCGTATGTATGAACGCAAGGATCTCAGCAACTATAAGAGCTAGAGACACCAAATTTGGAATGTAGGTTCGTGTATAGCGGGAGCAGGTCAAGTTTATTTTAGATTTGAGATATCTCCCCCCGTTCCCCCGCTATTCGATAAAACCGTTTTACAGTTACAATTTTCAAGATATAGCTTTAAGATTTGGCATGTCCAATACTTTAGTCCTTCTTAATCTCTCGTCCAAATTTCAAGTCGATCGGATAATAAACACCTAAGTTATTCACGAAAGAAGATTCAGTGCTGCAGCAAGGGGAAGAAGAAGCACAGTCACAACTTAAAATGCCTGGCTTGCGCTGTGGCTCGTGCGTGTGCGTATCTGTGTATGTATGTGTAAGTTAACGAAGATGCGATCGGAAATTTTTGACCTGGGTACAGGGAGTTTCGTAGTCGGGTATACTCGACTATAGCATTCTTACTTGTTCGATTATAGTTTTTCAATGTTATTTAGAACTTGTACTTTTAGCGTTTGCCTGGGTGTCGTTGGGCCACTTGAATGTACTGCCCGTCTGGTACATCAACGTCCACTGTAAGGCGAATATGAATATATTCAATTTGAAATTAGTCATATCGGGTAAAGGTGCGTTGGGCAAGAATTAATATGCTGCCTGCAACTTTTTAACAAACTCTCGATTTAATTATTTCTATCCGATTGACCTTTTCTTTAGTTTTGGTCATTTCCTTTCCGTTTGCCTTAGAAAGGGCACTTGCGGGGCTTCTTTATATGGTTTATTTTATTTCCGCTTGGGTTGGCAAAATATTATGCAAAGACTGTGGAAAGTTAAATAGCACTGATTAGCACTGAATATGGTAGAGCTCGATAAGAAATGTGCAGCTGGCAAATCGTTAATTTTACGACAACTGAACCTTCCAAAACCAATCGGAGAATATTTGCTCTTTTTATGTATTTAATTTGCAGTTGAGCTGGAGAAATGCTCCAGGTCTAAGACATTCCAAGTCACTCTTAAGAAACTATTATCTGAAACGATTTAAGCATATAATACCAATGGGAAAGAATTCACTGATAAAAGTCACTTGGTCTCTGAACGGGGCACTGTAGAGTGAGAAACCATCTCAGTAAATTAGAATTGAAGATCAGTGCTCATTTCCTAGAAGAAGGAATGGGCTCCTGGTGAGGGGACATAGGAACTCTCAACCCGACCAAAATCCTTGCATTGGTGCAGGAGATAGGGTTCATGAGCGAGCGTTAAGCTTCGAAGGGGTACAATAGATCTTATTGTCAGCAGTACACATGTCCCATTATAAAAATTGATAATAATTTCTTAAAAAATATCCTTAAGTTAAGGAACATGCGAATTCGTTTATCAGACAGCCTTTTTTGTGTAAAGTGCCTCCAAATTATCGCCAAATGATTGCAGATCTCAAGACGATCTAAAAATAAACACGGAAAATTGATCATTCTTAATTGTGAAAGGATATGATTCCACTTACCCGAAGGTCTGCTTTAAGCTTGGCTGAACTAAAAATTGAAAACATGGCCCAAAATGTTCATTTCTCTTTAGGATATACATTTAGTTTACATTGAGTATTTGCAGCAGCAGATTAAAAAAATCCATTCAATAACCAAAGCTGATCAAATTAGGTACAAATTGAACCACTAAATGAAAAATTAAAAGTTAGTTTTAAGCATGAAAAACTTTTTTGGTTATACACATATTTCATAGAAACTGAGGAATTGCGAGTTTTATTATACTTTATATAGTTTGCTTCTATTTGATTAAATTTGGACTGCCATAGGAATAATTTGATGGAAATTGAGCTACTATATGAAAAACATTCCTGAGGGGATTTATATTTTCGGCACGCTTCAGATATATTTAGATATTCAGCATTATTTACCACACACTAAGTAGCCTTACGAGCTTTGGAAGCCGAACCATATGAATTAAAAGTGCTTTTATACCCTTTCATTCTAACTTGAGTTCATACTTTTTCTGTACCCATTCCAAATTCACAAATAATGCTCAGCCACATTTTGAAGTTGTCCATTTTGATAAGGCAATATTTGTGTGAGCTTACACTCAGAAAAATAAATGCACTAAAATGCCGAAAGTCGCCAAACTTATGTAGTCAATGAAGGTACGCCTTACTTTTCTCTGAACAAAGAAATATACATATTGCGTAAATTATTATTATAATTATTTCTGGCCTTTATTAAATGACGATTTTCAGAATTCTATGTCATTTGTTTTTCTGAGTGTACTATAGGTCTAAATTGTCAGTTTTTGTTATCTTTGTTAAATGAGGAAACGTTCTTGTACATCTATCATTCACCAATATCAGTTTACTGCTGCGATAAGCAGATTTCTATTTAGACGATCAAAATGGTTAGGCAAATTTTAGGGATTCTTAAAAAAATATTCTACAAAATATTTTTAAAAAATATAATATTATGGGTAGTAAGATTAATAATGGAACACAATATTTGGTTAATGTGCTCTTTTAGTTGACCTAAATGCTGAAATGTCGACACATATTTAACGGACTCTGTATTATCTAGATTCTATAACATCTGTACACATTTTTAGCAGACACTGTGTTATCTAGAACTTCTCTAATTACCCTTACTTTACTCCCTGTACCAATAAAATGGGTAAAAAGGGGGTGCTCATTCTGTGCAAATGTATGTAACAGGCAGAAGGAGACATCTCCGACCCTATAAAGTATATATATTCTTGATCAGTATCAAAGAGATTTCGATTTGGCCATGTCCGTCTGTCTGTCCGTCTGTCCGTCCAAATTTGGAATGTAGGTTCGTGTATAGCGGGAGCAGGTCAAGTTTATTTTAGATTTGAGATATTCCCACCATTCCCCGCTATTCGATAAAACCCGTTTTACAGTAACAAATCAAGATATAGATTTGGGATTTGGCATGTACAATTCTTAAATCACTCTTAGTCTACTGTCCAAATTTCATGTCGATCGGATAATAAACACGGAAGTTATTCAACAAACAAGAACGTGTGTGGCTTTGTGTATGTGTGTGTGTATGTGTGTGTGTATGTGTTAGTGTACGAAGATGCGATCGGAAATTTTTGACCTGGGTACAGGGAGTTTTGTAGTTGGGTTTACTCAACTATAGCATTCTTACTTGTTTCAACTGCATTTTAGAAATTCCATAAGTTAGGTAAACAAACTATTGGAGACTGCAATCTAGTAACGTTGTATATATTAGTATATAAATGTATATACATATATAGTATATCACAGTCATTATGAAATGTGAGTAATTCCGTGTGCGTAATTAGGTCCATTCTACGTGTATTTTATGTTCTGTTTACGATCTTTGTTAGCGGTTCTAGTTCTCGCCTCTGTCAGGCCTGGGAACAATGCCGTCTCCTACAAAGATAAGGCATTCAAGAGATAGCCAAGAGATACAATTTCTCATTCTGCAACTAAACGATAAGTGGCGCACAGAAAACACACACACACATATATCTAAACACAACACACGCATTGCGCACACAAGTTGGCAAGTCAAACAAATTACAAAACGCAATCTTTACACTTAAATGGAAATGTTTTCAAGCAATTTACCTAAACTACAAAATAGCTAAAGGTCACAACTGGACAACAACAATGAAGATTGTAGAAATATTTGCCTACAAGGTGCGTTCCAAAGCAAAACCTAACTTTAATAAAACGAACATTTCATTTTCTTCGCTTTCCTATCGAATAGTTAGTTTGAACTCATGGTTAAATAGATTGCATAGAGATCTTTGAAAGTCATAAATATTAACAGCTATAAAATCTACCGGCAAATCTGAAACAATCCTACCTGTTACAAACCTTATAAAAAACATACGATTGAATTCCGACCGTTTTACGAATTACTGTTCCGAACTCCGATCGAAATGGCTTCGTTTTTTTCGAAACCAAGTTTTTATAACAATAAGTTATTGATAAGTTAATTATAGCTAGTTGTAACCCGCCACACTTCCCTGTGACACATTGTGGTTGCATGGATAAGAAAGAAAAGAAAACAAATAAGAATGCTTTAGTCAAGTAAACCCGACTACAAAACTCCCTGTACCCAGGTCAAAAATTTCCGATCACATCTACGTACACTTACAAATACACACACACATATAGAAAAGACGCACACACACGAGCGACAGCTCGAGCGCAGCGCAAGCGAGGCATTTTAAGTGGTAACTGCGCTGCTTCTTCCCCCGCGCTCCAGCACTGAATCTTGTTTGTTGAATAACTTCCGTGTTTGTTATCCGATCGACTTGCAATTTTGACAGTAGATTAAGAGTGACTAAAGTATTGTACATGCCAAATCCCAAACCTATATCTTAAAAATTGTTACTGTAAAACGGTTTTTATCGAATAGCGGGAGAACGGGGGAGATATCTCAAATCTAAAATAAACTTGACCTGCTCCCGCTATACACGAACCTACATTCCAAATTTGGTGTCTCTAGCTCTTATAGTTGCTGAGATCCTTGCGTTCATATATACGGACGGACAGACGGACAGACAGACGGACATGGCCAAATCAAAATCTCTTTTGACACTGATCAAGAATATATATACTTTATAGGGTCGGAGATGTCTCCTTCTGCCTGTTACATACATTTGCACAGATTTCGTACCCCCTTTTTACCCATTTTATGGGTACAGGGAGTAAAAATAAACAAAAATAACTTACCACTATTTTCTCTCCCGTGCCTTATGATACCTACTATAGGGTCTGAAAAACTTAGAAACAGATCTAACAAAAACCTTCTCCCACACATTTGACTTTAAGTCTATTCGCGTCCGTGTTGAGTAGATTTTTCAAGTTTTAACAACAGTTTTCCGCCCGTGTGGGTGGATTGTCCAAAGTCCCGGGCTATTTGGTCACAATCTAAGCTGATTTTATTTATATTCTTCCGTATTATGTCATAAATTAACCCATTTTAGTAGAATTTTATTGTCTCATTAGTTGATCAGGAAAAGCCTACTGTTGCTGGTACACAGCATCAACACGTAAACAAGTAAGAATGCTATAGTCGAGTATACCCGACTACGAAACTCCCTGTACCCAGGTCTTAAACATTCAATCACATCTACGTCCACTTACACATACACACACACATACACAAAGACGCACGCACATAGGCGGCAAAAGCAACAGCGCAAGCGAGGCATTTTAATTGGTGGCTGTGCTTCTTCCCCTCTCGCTGCATTTCTGAATCTTCTTTCGTGAATAATTTCCGTGTTTATTATCCGGTCAACTTGAAATTTGAACAGTAGATTAAGAGAGACTAAAGTCTTGTACGTGCCAAATCTAAAAGCTACATATATCTTGAAAATTCTAACTGTAAAACGGTTTTTGTCGATTTGCGGGAGAACGGGGGAGATATCTGAAATATGAAACAAACTTGATCTGCGTATGCTCTACAGGTACCTACATTCCAAATTTGGTGTCTCTAGCTCTTATAGTTGCTGAGATCGACGCGTTCATACAGACGGACAGACGGACAGACAGACGGACATGGCCAAATCGAAATCTCTTTTGATACTGATCAAGAATATATATACTTTATAGGGTCGGAGATGTCTCCTTCTGCCTGTTACATACATTTGCACAGATTTAGTACTCCCTTTTACCCATTTTATGGGTACAGGGAGTAAAAAGCTGTTTTCTCGCGGTCGCCGGTATGTCATAGATGCAAAAAATAGATAAATAGAATCCTAGAAGGGAACTGTATATTGTGTCAAAATTTGACCTCAATTGCTGCAGTATACTATAGCATAATAATATTTAATTAGCAGGATTCATTATGTCCTATCTGAGCGATCGTTCAGTGAGTTTCTTCACTAAGCTGTAACGATAGAAATGTACCCTTATAAATAAAGTAATACATAATCAATTAAATATAATTAGCAGCACCCTTTAGGATTAATTGGTAAATAAGGCGATTATTATGAAGGCATGAATGGAAGTTGTCAGAAAAATGATTGTGTAAAATTATCGGAAAAGAAAACATTCGGCTTTTTAGCACATTCAGTTATTTTATTTTAAGTTATTTTGTTACAAAGGCCAATCCAACTAACTAAAAATTCTTAAGTAAAACTTCCGTTCATATTGTTCACTTTTTTATGCAATTCGCCAAATTTAATTTGAATATCGAACTACTAAATGTCAAAGCACCTAAGCTGTAAAAGGTGAAAAGCCAAATCTAATTACGAAATCTGTCTATCTATCTAAGTATCTAGGTGTGTACACATTGGAAATTATTGTGTACACATTTTTGCAAATTATTATGTACACACTGACGCCGTCCGCATAGTGCAAACTGCGGGCGGTGTTGATTTTGAATTTAATTCAGCTGGTCGTGGGTTTTTAAAGTGGATCAGACGATTCTTTTGGACTACAGTTCAGCAGTATCGAACAATTCGAATTTTCTGTAACTCGAACTAAATTGAGTGACAATAGCGCTTAGAGATAAAAATGTATACAATTGTGGGAACTAGGATCATGAGCAATATTTCTTTTTTATTTATTTATTTCTTCACAACGGCAAAACAGTTCTGGCCGTATGGTATCCGTCCGTTTATCCGTCTGTATGAACGCGTCGATCTCAGCAACTACAAGAGACCCTGATTTTAAATGTTTCAAATTTCAAATATCTCCCCCCGCCACTCTGTACTACTGTAATAAACTTCAAGTCGATCGGATAATAAACACGCAAGTTATTCAACAAACAAGATTCTGTACTGCAGGGCCACTTGAAATACCTCGCTAGCACTGTTGCTTGTATGCGTGCGTATTTATGTATATTTGTGTGTATGTGTAAGAGTAGGAAGATGTGTTTGGAAATTTAAGACCTGGGTACAGGGAGTCTTGTAGTCGGGTTCACCCGACTAGAGCATTCTTGCTTGTTTCAAGATGGTATTTTACGATTTTCTATAGGGCATGCCGAAACTGAGAATTGCTGAATTTGATTGCTATATGAGCCGTTCAGTGCACAAGTCGATTAACTCCACCACACAGAAAACACTTTTTGAGCACAATTTGTAATTTACTCAGTCAGAAGTTTGAATTCTGAATAGTAATGCACAATCTGTGAATAGTAATACACAATCTGTGATTTACTCAGGGGATAAATAATCCCTGAGCAATGGATTTGTAATCTAAGGCTCGATTTTGTGCCTAATTTTTGTACCAGCTGTTCCTAAAAACTAAAAAACTATATCTGTATTTATGTGTCTTGCAATATACATTTGAATATCGATTCTGAAGGGAATTTTAAAAACTATGACAATGTTTCATCACATTTCTTTTTGAATCCTGTAACTATGATGGATATTTAATAATCATTAAAAATGTTTTTTTTTTGAAAATATAAAATATGAATACTGTAAAATATAAGCTATAAACAAATTTGCCAAGATAAAATATGAATAATGTAAAATATGCGCTATAAAATAGTTCCAGTAAATAAATATTAAGTATTGTTTCTCATTTTTCCAATATTAAATTGCAATAATAGCTAAAACTTTAGTGCATATGAAAATGCAAATTGTGATTTCTGACAAATATGACCAAAAAATTGGTGGCCGAAAAGTTAATTAGCTGTTTGGAGAAAGGAAAAGACAAGGTGACATTACCTATCATTGGGATCTGCACCTAATTGAATTGGGTGACCAGAAGTCAATCAAATTTTGTTATTTGATCAATTCTTTGGGAATAAGTATTGAATGTAAATAGAATTGCAGTGCTGCAAGCCAATAAACCTAGACAGATATTCCGAAACTTATAGTTAAGCTTTAATATAGTATGAACTCGACACGATCCCACCCGTTTCCAATAAAATGTCATTATTTTCCAATCCCGCTTGATCTTCCTTGTCCCGAAGAATTGTTTAAGGGCGGGTGGGAATCTCCCTGTTTTGCCGCCCCGATTCAAAATCTAATGGATGTAGTTCTTAAAAAGTAAGCAAAAATTACAAAATATTAACAGATTTGAATATATTTTATTATTTTTATTTTCTATTTTCCGAAATGGGGGAAACAAGCATATTGAGTTTCTTTGAGAAAAAATAGTTTGATATGAGCTTACAATTTGGTTCAGAGTAGGAAAGCAATAGAAAAAGCTTAAATGCCATATGAATTCGACACGGCCTGCCAACTTATCAATAAGGTGCTGCCAACTCTTGCACCCCATTTCTACATAGCATTATCGTGGAAATATGAAAACAAATGACAATTTATCTGCACGTCAGATAACTACCAATTTGTCGTCAGCATGAGAAGCAGATCTCAGTTGAGCATCTGTATTTAAAAGAATATCTATCTATCTGAATATCTATCTATCAGAGCCGAGATAAGTGCCAGATACACATTTACATTAAGAGTTGACTGCTTCGCAATTGTGGCTTTATCTGAGTTACGGACACGTTTGTCAAGCACAAACAAAATGCAATGCAGGCGACAAATTTGTTGGTATGTACATACATATGTACGAGTATATATACTAAGCACAAATATATAAATATAGTATATGTATTAGGAACATACTATAAATAATGACTCTACTTTAATTAGCATAGTCAATGGGCACCAGATTAGTAATTGCCATTTAAAGTCAAGGGTTAACTGATAAAATAATAATAACAATAACAAAAAAGTGGCCCAGGAAATTCTAATAAGTTATTTTAGTTTATTTTGTTGAGTATTATATTTTACTAAAATTATTATTAGTTTCCTTTTTCTTAGTGTGCGTCGCGATGCTTGCAAAATTCGGTTCAAGACAAATGACATCATTTGGAGTTAGCCGGCAAGTCGAACATGGCCCCGTTGCCCTCCGTGGCCCTGGCCCTGGCTCCGGCTGTGGCTCCGGCTCTGTGTCCGCAAAGATCGTCGATAATAAACGGCGGGCACAAAAGCAAAATCACAACATAAATAAAAACACAAAACAAACGTTGCAAGAAGCCACAGCGAACGAGACAGACGCCAAACACGTGGCTGAAAGTGTCACAGCTTCAGATGACTGCGTGTACACTGAGCGAAAAGGTTTCATTCAGCAATGAAACTGTATCGAAGATTTTAGTTTCTTCCAAAATGATTAGCAGTCTGCCTAAGAGAGGGGTTTGCTTGATTGAATTTACTTTCATACTATACTAATAATTGGGCCGTTCCTATTTCTGATAGCGTTCAAATCATTCGGAATCAAGCTGTTCTCAATTCCGAAAACTTTAAGAATATTGGGCTTAAACAGTTTTAATGAAATTATTCGAACATAGCTTCAAAAACGAAAGATCGGATACGATTTCAAATAAACAGTAATCTGACATGGGAACTGACCTGATTATTAAGAAATATGAAAATTTCCTGTTTTTTTGGTTTTACTAATTAAAATGCGATGCCTACAACTAGATACAACTTAATAATAATATATGGCTGTAAGCAAAAATATTGTATTTTAGAATTAATCAAACAACTTTATAAATAAATAACAAGGAAATTCACTTTTCTTTTCAGAAAAACACAAAGAGAGGACTGTTTATAGCACATTTTACTCCCAAAGTTTAAATTTATTTATTGAATAAAATGTAAATTGATTAAATAAAAGAAGAGACTTAAGAAAAACAAGTAAGAATGCTCTAGTCGAGTATACCCGACTACGAAACTCCCTGTACCCAGGTCTAAAACATTCAATCACATCTAAGTCCACTTACACATACACACACACATACACAAAGACGCACGCACATAGGCGGCAAAAACGACAGCGCAAGCGAGGCATTTTAATTGGTGGCTGTGCTTCTTCTTCCCCCTCTCGCTGCATCACTGAATCTTCTTTCGTGAATAACTTCCGTGTTTATTATCCGATCGACTTGAAATTCGGACAGTAGATTAAGAGAGACTAAAGTATTGTACATGCTAAATCTTAAAGCTATATCTTGAAAATTGTTCCTGTAAAACGGTTTTAATCGATTTGCGGGGGAACGGGGGAGATATCTGAAATATGAAACAAACTTGATCTGCGTATGCTATACAGGAACCTACATTTCAAATTTGGTGTCTCTAGCTCTTGTAGTTGCTGAGATCGACGCGTTCATACGGACAGACGGACAGACGGACAGACAGACGGACATGGCTAAATCGAAATCTCTTTTGATACTGATCAAGAATATATATACTTTATAGGGTCGGAGATGTCTCCTTCTGTCTGTTACATACATTTGCACAGATGTAATACCCCTTTTTACCCATTTTATGGGTACAGGGAGTAAAAACTGGGACTAAGAACTCTGTCCGCCCAAAGGACATATCCGATCAAGGAAGTTATCCGTCAAGAAAGCTTTCACCTTTACTAGTTTACGTAGTTCAATAGAAAAAACAAACTCTAGGTCCGAATAATTTACCAAATAGTATTCTTTTAAGTGTTAACACAAGGAGTTGGTAACTTTTTACTTCCTGTACCCATAAAATGGCTAAAAAGTGGGTATTGAATCTATGCAAATGTATGTAAAAGGCAGTAGGAAACATCTCCGGCCCTATAGAGTATATATATTCTTGATCAACATCTATAACTGAATCGATTTGACCATGTCCGGTTATCGGTCCGTCTATGCGTCCGGATGAACGCGTCGATCTCAGTAACTATAAGAGCTTGAGGCACCAAATTTGTAATGGAGGTTCCTGTATACCATACGTAGATCAAGTATGTTTCTAATCGATAAAAACGATTTATAATTTAAAGATAAGGCCTTGGGACTTGGCATTAATGTATAATACTTAGGTCACTGTTCATTTACTGTAAGAAATTTCAAGTCGATCGGATCAAAAATAAGGAAGTTATTCATGAAAGAAGATTCCGTACACCAGATCGGGGGAAGCAGCAGCACAGTTGCCGTAAGTGTCGGAAGATATGATTGGAAATTTTCGACCAGGGTACAGGGAGTGTCATAGTTGGGTATACTCGACGAGAGCATTCTTACTTGTTACTAACAGACAGGCTAAGCCCAAGGTGAGTGCTTGAAATGATCAACGAATTTGCATCCCAGCTATTCAGTGTACACAAATAGAAGCAGCGCCCTTCGATGCGCAGGAATATTTAAAAAATATGCAAATATTGAGCAAGCTTTCTTCTTCGGCACATGTCAATTGGTCAGAGAACGATAAACGGAGCTCAGCAGTGAGATGCCAATCAAGTTTCAGACAAATCAACAATGAGTCATCATCCCTGACATGTGGTAGCTTCACAGATGAGTCAATTACACTAGGTTACAAAATTGTAAAAAAAAAAAGTAAGTGCAGTGCATCGCATAACAAACCTATTTCTTTGTTTAAGTACAGCAACAGAAGTGAATCATAACACCAAACACAGCAATAAATGACTTTTTCCGGATTACCAGTACATTTCAATTTACATCATATATGATTTTTTATTCACGTTGTCAAATGAAATAGCAGGCGTTTTTCCTTTACAAGAGTTTTATGGAATTCAAAACAACCGCAAATTTGTTTGGAATCTGAAATAGGAGGCTATTATCTTAACAAAATTCTAAAAAGATTTCAATATGATGTTAATGATATAGGTCAGGAACCGTAATGGTTTTGGATGGTGGACTTGACAAAATTTCATATTCAGCTCAATTTCTTGAGCTTTATTTATTGCTTTGAAAATTCATCTTTTTTCTTAAGATAAAGTTTTTGGTCAGAAATAATACATATTTCTGTGGTATTTTATTTTGATTTGAAAGTAATTGCATTTGCAAGCAATACTTAGGAAATCAAAATAAAAATGTCTATAGCGAAGGATAGTACATGCAAAAATCATACTTTTGGTATCTTTGATTTTGAAAGATAAACTCGAATCAATTCATTTAAAACCTTAAACATGTGAATTCAGGCAACATTAAGCTCTTCAATATATCGTTCTCTTGAAGAAATCAAGGGTTTTTTAGTACAAGCCACTCAAAAGGTTTGCAAACATATACTATAAAGAATTGTTTGGCACATCATCAGGTAATATTTCCCCCGAGCAACGTTTGTAAATTGTGTAGATTTCGTAGCACGTTTACTCTTTTTATTCCCAAGACACCATTGATATGGACTTTCTGAGAGGATACTCAAACTCAGCGTTTTCCAAACTCTTTTGGCTGCGGCCCGATATGAGCTTTAAAATTCTTTTGCGACCCACCTAATGTTAAATATAGTGAATAGCCCAATCTTTGGTTTATCCGATGCAAAAATATACTATTTAACAATTTGTTTTCCTTTCCTTTTTTTTCCAAGCCGAGTCTCTAGACAGTTTATACAATCTAGCTAAATTTGGTCAAAATCAGTCCACTATATCACTATATCAAACTTTTTGTTTATACAAATATTTCATCCAAACTTAGTGAGAGTTTTATAATACTTCAAATAGTTTCCCATAATTTGATCAAAATCGGATCCCCTAGGAGCAATCTGACAAAAATTAAGTTTTGTATAAAAAACATTGCTGCTAGAGTATATAGCTTCGGCACCCGAAGATAGCCGCTCTTTCTTGTTAATTTTGAACTTTTTCTTCGACCCGGTACCGGGTCGCGACCCATACTTTGGGAAACGCTGCTCTAACTAGTTGGTCTAACTATTCGTCTGCGGACAAACCAGCATCTATTTCTGCCCTTGAAGCCAATATCGAACGCACTATTTATAGTACTATAAGTGCGGCCTCAAATTATTGAAAGCTGGGGAAAACTTTGTCCTGTCAGACATTCCCTTGGCAGCCGTATTCCCGAAGCTACTTATCATCATTAATAACATGAAATTATCTACCGAACACAAACAAAATTGGCTTATATCTTTTAATAGTTAACTAAATTTTAATTAAAGATCCTGTACCTCATAAAAAAGATATCAAATTAACTGCGATTTTAATCATATTTGGTGAATTTGTATGCAGCATAATGAAACTTCGATTCGTTGAGTGTAAGCAAGATATTAAAAACAAAAAAGTTGCAAGCAACTTATTTTCTCACCGATAGATTCTAGAAGAGCTAGTATATCAAATAGTGAACCGACTTTAATTATGTTTGGTCAACGTGGACTATCTATAAGGCATAATGAAGCTCGGATTTGGTGAGTTTGGACGACGTATCTTTAAAACAGAATCGTTCCTATGACAGTCATATGTTATAGTGATCCTATCCGATTTCCCCATTGAGCGATACACGTTTTGTGACCAAATAATAAGGGTATACTCGCACAAATCTTGTTTAGAATGCATTACCATCTGTAAAGTTTACTTGTGGGAGTTCGGAATGGAAAATAATGGTTGCTAGTATTATTCGTTGACTTGGGTCGAGTTAAATACAAAAGAATCAGTTGCAATTATAGATTATCTCACATGCAACACTTTTCAGTGCTAACCAAACTCGATTACACAGATTAAAAGATAATGATTCTATACAGTCGCTACAACAAACATGACTTGACACAAAAAATACACGTCTTCTAAATATCGTTTTACTCTGTTAATTCGTTAATTGTTGGTAAACAAAAGTCTTTGCAACAACTCCAACCGACTTGCCCCCTACACTCCTGGCCTGAGGCGATGACAATTTGGCTTAGATTGCAACAAATTTTGCTGATCAGCAGCGTTGCAAAAATTTTTCTAGTGAAACAAGTTGAATGCGCAAGTCGAGAGTGACGGACTTGAAGATACCCCGCTGTTTCTTACTGTTTGGAGCACTGCAACTGAACGATTCTTATAAAAGTTAAAGGATGTAAGGACATCCGGCTAAATGAAACTAATAATTTATCTTTTAGCGGGTGACTCATCAATATTTGAAACGAATTTACACGAGTTTGGTATAAGAGAACCTTCCCCAGTATATATAGTCTGTGGGATCGTTGAGTTCTTGTTATTAATCAAGAAAACATATTCATATCGTCGATGAGTTTTTTATTTATCCTTAACAATTTTGTATACCCGTAAAAAAAGACGATTGTACCCATTTCTGAAATTTCTTCCCAAATAGTTCTTGTGTTCCAGTTTTCCAATGAAATAACAATAGTTTTTCCTTCTTAAATTTATGTTTGAATAGATTGCATTCCACTGGCTAAAGGGAAAAGTATTTTAAGCTGAGTATTTAATACTTTTCGGATTTCAGAACACCTTAAAATTTCAATTCCATAGATTTGTTCGGTAAGAGGACTAAATGACAATTTTAATTGCTTTTCTTAACTTTCTTTACGTTTTGTTTTGTTATCTGAGTATCGCCTGTAAGACAGCTCTGTAGCACATTAAAGGAGACGTTTTCGACCTCACAAAGTGTATATATTCATGATCAGCATCAATAGCCGAGTCGATAAAGAAATGTCCGTCTGTTTCTATGCAAGCTATTCTCTCAATGATGAAACTTGGAACTGATGCGTAGATTTGCTGCAGGCAGTACATATGTATGTCGTAACTGGCCGGATCGGACTACTATAACATATATGTATGTAGCTGCCATTGGAACGATCGGTCGACAATTATGTTTTTGTATGAAAAACTTTCTGTTTATGAACATATCCTGACCAAACTCACCAAATCAGACTTTATACATAGGTAAAGCTTATAAAAACTGACAAAATTTAATCAAAATAGGATCACTATCGGTCGAGTTTTTGTAAAAAAGAGTATATATCTACGCCACGCCGAAGATAGACGTTCTTTCTTGCTTTTATGTACAGTACGCCCTCGCTCAACACAACCAATTAAAATCGAGCCAGTTGAAAAACCAAGGTAACATTTTCTATTGGCTGAGGGATCTGATTTTAAAAAGAGATACATTTTATACAATTATATTTTTTTATATTTTGCTGATTATATGGTTAGAACTTCGAGGAGCTGTGTAAATCGAGGGTTGCGTTGAGCAAAGGCGTACTGTATATGGTAAATATTTACGGTCAATAAAATATCCGTTGATCTGAGAGTAGATTTCACATAGAAACGCAACCTGATGTGAATCAAGAATCAGAAATCAAGAAATCCACCCAGTTAAGATCTGAAGATCAAGATCAGTCTGGTAACAATAAAAACAAAACAAAAAGGAAGAACAAATATTAGCATAATTTAGCATCGTTCTAGAACTGAAAACTGCCCAAACAGCCAAGAGATGGAAGGAGATGCATTAAAGTGTTGAAAAACGTCTAAGACGGTAAATCTCACAGTGTTGAAAAAGAAAGGAAACGGAAGCTAAATACTGGTAGAGCGTTAAGGAAACCAATCAGGCCTGTTCGCGTTTTCAAGTAGTTTTTAAATGTAAATCGATTGAATATACAATTGATTAAATATGTTATAGTATATTACTTGCAAGATCTGCGTCTCAAACTGTGAAGCTGAATAACACAATCGTTGTTCGCAATTTAGAACAGCTCACAATTTCGAATTCAAATATGCTTTGTTCGACATCGGAAATGGAAATAAACTAATTGGCGCTGATCAAGGGATGATAGTACATAAATTGAATATAGTTTTTGCCTTATTTATTTATATTTTTAACTGTTTGTAGTAACTAAAAGGATAGGAAAAATTAACATATTTGTAGATGGAAGGATGTGGAGAGTGTAGAGTGGAGAGAAGGGCAAACCCCAGTATTGGAACATGCTTTTGACTGTTATGTACGGTTGTACAACTGTAGACCCCTTTCATGAATGATTACAGGGTATACAAGTCTTTGTGCAAAGGAGGCTGGCGGAAATGGCGATGCACACACACACACACACATCCATACATACATATGTAGTATACACAAATATGTATGTCACTTGAATTTTGCACACTTGCTAAGTGCATTTGACGCCAGCTGCTGGCAGAGATGATAATGATGATCAATATCTATTATAATTAAGCTAGTTGCCACCCCTGCCCCCTGAAATGTAGCGTAAAAGCATAAAGCAAGGCTTACAACTTACCTGCCAGCTTCGAAAGAGCCAAATACATACAAACAATGGCACTGAGAGAAATCTGCATGTACTCGTATATGTATATGTATATGAATGTAAATGTAAATGTGAAAAGCGGCGGCCGCTTAAAGTTAAAGCTGAGCTTGGAACGCCGACGCAGACGCCGCGTCGTTGTTAGCGCCGGCTTGAACGTTTTTTTTTTGACTATTTGTTGTTGTTGTTTTATGGCTGTTGCATGCGGGTGCTTACGTTGCTTGTTGTTGATTCTGTTATTATTGTTGCTTCTGGCTTCTGGCGTTTGTTATTATGCATTTGTTGTTATTACTTTGCTGCTGGCCGGCGAGCTGCGACTGCACTTTGTTGTTATTTGATTACAATATAATTTGGCAAATTGTTATTGTTGGGCTGTTTTATTGTTGCTGTTTGCTTTGTCGCTAAAACAACAAATTCTGTATGCACATTTATTGAACAGAAGCACCGCAAAAAACAAAAATTAAATAAACAAAATGAAAGACTTAACACACACGCAACAATAACAAAAACAAAGTGTCTTTCAAATTTTTGGTTTTCCCAGCTAGAATTAACTGCTACGAATTGAACTTTTTGGCAGCAGCAACAGCGCAGCCAGGCGGCAAAAAAAATAAGCACAACCGCGCAGGTTCAAACTTCGATTACAACTGAAGCGGCGAATTGTCGCGGACGGCGCCAACGAACGACACGAACAGAGAGCGCGCCAAAAACGAAGCGAACAGAGTTGCCACCCCTCCTGAATGCAATAGTGTGATAATTGTTTTTGCTGTTTCGCTGTTTATTTTGGCTGTTGCCGTTGGGGCGCACAAAATCTGTGCAACACTATCGTCTGACGTGTCATTTAGGTGTTTATCAATAACATTGCCACACCCACCTGCGCGTGTAGAACCTTCAAAAATTAAAACTTTCTTTGAGACCGTCCTTGAGTCAATGATGGCCTGTTGCGGTTGCGTTGTGCCGGTGTGACCGCCACCAGCTGGTTGACAGCCCTGGCCACGGGAGTTTATTATTTAACACTAAGCCGCGTTGGAAGGTTCAATTATAAGCTGTTAAAATATTGAAAAACATTTGAATATGATCAAAAATGTATTGATCGAACACGTCGAAAGACCTACGTGTCATCATCTGTCGTAAGCAGGAACAGCTGCTCTTTCACTTGCCGACTTCACACCATTAATGTGCTATTCATAAGAATTGCAAGCTCATTGCATAAGAAAATTGCTTTAATTTATGCCCGGAATGTAATTCAGCTAGCAGTGGGCGATATACCCGGGCAATTGTTAATGCACACTTTGAACCCATCGCGCAGTTAGACAAGACCAACCAACCGGTTAACCTTCAAACGGCCGCCACCTGGTGTTATCTAAACGACTGATATTTGGCAGCGTTTTAAGCTAATTGCAAAAAGAGCATTAAACACGCCCTGATTAATGGATTGACAAAAAAAGGCCATAAAGCGCAAACAATTAGCGCTCTCACAGGATGTGGGGGACAACAAAACATTTTGTAATTGGCATCGCCTTTCAGGGTTACAAGGGGCGCACCTTTCAATTAACTACAAAAACTCAAATCAGATTAAACCAAAGCCTCATATTAAGGGTGCAGCCACTCGATTTGCGCGCGCAAAGTGCAACATTCAAAGATGGCTGCTGATATTCATAGGTGGCAACATTGTGCAGATGCCAGCGTTGCTACTTATAGGATACTTCGATAGATTGTTGGTCTATCGTTAGATTGATTCTTGCATCTTTTGTGTTTGTTATGATATCGTGGCCTAGTAGAGGTGCGACTTAAAGTTCAATTTTATGAATAAGTGCAATGGTTCATTTGTGACTTGCCAACTAAATCAGTTATTTTTCTAACTATAACCAGTCTCCTTTGATCGATTTGGATCATCTTAATCGGTTATTCATAAGTGATACGGCATATTATGTTCAGTTGGCTATAAATTTACTTCAAAATGATAGGAAAAGCAAATTCGTTTTGAGCTCTATGAGCAATTAGGCAAACATGAATCTTATGGTCTCTTTTACGCCTTTAATATTGCACCTTTAAGAATATGCAAAATAAATAAAAACAAACAACTATTTGACTTATGTATATTGTTCCTCGAATTTGTTTGACAACGTAGACCACTTGCAAAAATCACAAATAAATAGCAGAAAGCAATTTAGCTTACTAATTTTAAATAAAGTTTGGAAGTATTTAAATTTTAAATTTAATTCAAATAACTTATAATGTTAGAAGTTTTGTATTTTTTAGTGGACCAAAATAAAAATTATGTAGACACGATATCTTACTGCTCAAAATAAGAAATAGAAAAATAAAACAAATAAAATAGTTCAAATTGAAAGTGAAAGAATCTTCATCGCCATGCGAGTAATACATTTCACTGGCATTAAAACGATTCACTGCGTTTCCGTCGTGCCCATTGTATCAGAAATACGATATATTATATGTCGGCTAAAAATTAAGGGGCTTCTTTTAAAACTAAACGACTGCAGGGCTGCACAGTACGAACAATCTCGATCGTGAGTTACTAAATATGTTCAGTCGATCAATCGAATGATCCGTTCATTTGAACCTATTGTGAACTCAACGGAACAACTCTAGCCAATAGCACATGTGTTGATTCAAAATTTAAATTTCATTGTTATTCTTGCGAAATGGGTGGACATCACAAAAAGAACTTGCGTGCCGAGAAGGCCAAAGTGAAATTAAAGGGCGCCAAGCTGCCCAAGGGCCTCAACGTGACCAAAACAGACTTTAAGGTGCGCAAAATAGAGATACGCACACAGCTCAAGGAATCCGGCCTGTTAACAAGTACCGGCCAGCGCCAGCTAAATCTAAAGGAGACCCTGTCCCGGCTAAAGCATCACAACAACAAGTTTCGCACGGACTCGCTGCGCAATGTGCGCGACGCTGTCAAGGCCGGCCAGGCCGAACAACTCGTTGGCCATCTCAACGAGCTGCTGCAGGGCATTGCCGCCGGCGCGCTGGATATGGAGCGTGATGTGCGACGCGAAGCCTTCAAAACGCTTGACGTGCTGCTGGAAGCGCTGCCAGCGCAGGCGGTGGTGCCCTTCTTTCACATCATTGCCGCCTATCTGCGCTGTGCCATGACGCACGTGCAGCCCGCTATACAAGAGGATTCGCTGCTAATGCTAGACGTTTTGCTGCTGCGCGTGCCCTCCCGGTTGCTGGCCGAGCGCAGCGCCAGCACCATCATTGGCCACTTCATAGACATGATATCGCGCACACGCCACGACACGCAACACACGAATCGCCTGCTCACAGTGCGCATGGGCCAGGGCCAGGGCCAGCTGACTACCATGAAGTGGCGCACCAAGGTGCTGCTGCGTCTGCAACAAATTCTCGCCACGCTGCTGCAGCAACACAGCAAGAGCGACACCAGCACGCGCCCACTGGGACGTGTCGTCCACTTTAAAGCAAACATGCCGCAGTATTACAATGTGCTGCGTCCTTTGCAGGTGGACACTCGGGATTGGCAGGCGATTATAGGCGACCGCTTGCGCAAAACCGACGACGAACAACTGCGCAGCTATGTGGAGCAGCTGATGCCGTTGCTGCATGATAATTGGCTAGAGGTGAGGCCGCAGCAGCAACAGCAGCAGCAGCTGCTGCTCAATGCCGATGCGGCGGCCAGCCTGCACGTGCTGCTGGACATTATGACGCAGCTGTGGCAGCTGGTGCAGCGATACGAGTCCACCCAGCAAGACACTTCCCACGAGCTGAGCGACTGGATGCGGCAAAGCTATGCGAGCGGCTTTGTGCGCACCTTCCTCAAGGAGAGCAGCTATCCCTATCAGCAGACGCCCACGGCCGCACAGCCCAGCAGCAAACGCACCAAGAAGGGCAAGATGAAGGCAACCGCCGCCGGCGGTGAGCTGTGCATTGCGCAGAACCTCAGCGTGGTGCAGCTCGTGTGCCACTTCCTGCCGCAGCCCGACAGCGAGCAGTGCGACGACTACGGCTGTCTGCTGCAATATATCAACCAGTGCCTGCGTCAGTTGCGCACATTGACGCCGGATGAGCAGCTGCGTCTGGTGGCCGCGTTGCGCGCCTTGCTACTGGACAATGGTGCGGCGCTGCTGCAGCTGAAAGCGCATCAAATGGGCGCTGTGATGCACAACTGCATCGAGGAGTATGTGGAGCAGCATTATACGACACGCGAGGGCGTCGCCACGCGTCTACTCAATATGTTGTGCCTCATTGTACAGCGTCGTGAGCTCTACGAGGGCTATGGCAGCGAGCAGCAGTTCGCCAGATTCCTTAACTATCTGCCACAGCTGCTGCTTAAGCCCAGCGTGGCCGATGCGACCTTAACGGCTATGTCAACGCTCTGTCGCCAGCAGAACGGCGTCTTCATGACCGCACTCGCAAAATGTGCGCCCGCGGTGCTTGCCAACATTGAGCAGCTCCAGGTGACCGGTGATGCCAGCTCGGATGACAGCCGCTTCGAGCACCAGAAGCGCATCATGAACCTGTTCTATTATGCCCGTCAACGGGCAGATGCCACAGTACTCCAAACAACATTGCAGCAGCTCGAAAAGGACGCATCCGAGCGCGTCTCCAGCTACTTTAAATGCATACTAAGTTACGACTAAGGCAGAAAGATCACCAAATAGACACTATGTTTATGTTCTTATTTGGCCATCTGGTAGTCGCCTGAATCGAAAAGTTGTTGCCCCTTTTGCAGAAGCTTTTGGAGAAATGCTGAATAGCCGCCAAGGACTTGCATACCACTTGGATAGTTACACTAAAGCTTCTCCTTCTCTTCAATTTTCCCTAAATCTCTGGATTTGGCGGTCGTAGGACTGTTGCTGTTTTCTTCTTGTAATTAATTGTATAATAAGTACACTTAGCAAAAGAGGAAAGGGGACGAAAAGTATGCAAAGTTCCTTAAACTTATCTTGGTTGTTATATGCAATAAGCTTGTCCCAACCTTGCAGAAACTATTATAGTTTTCTAAAGAAATGTAACGCTTCTCCGACCACGTTAAGTTCTATTTGTGTATTTTTGATCAGAACCTGAATCGAGAAAGACATGTCCGTCTTTGTCTCTTTATATACAAACTAGGCTCTTAGTTTCATAGCAATCTTGGCAAAGATCCTTCTTCGCAGTACAACGGATTATCATATATTATTATCAAATATGTAACCATTATAGAACAAATCTGTTAACAAATTCAATTGCATAAAAAACTAAATTTTTCTATAGATTTCTTGACCAAACTTAACAATTTCAAATTTGAATACAATTTTTGTAATAAGCTAAGTCAAATTTAATTAAAATTGGTTCATTTCATATCCTAAAGCTGGCAGAAACACAGTCTATCTTTCATTTGTTTGAAATACTACATTTGTTGATAATCTTTACCCAATAGATAGATTTCTGCTCAATTCAATAGCTTTTTTTGCTCTATATCTTTAATTTCAAATACATTCTACTTTAGAAAACACCCATTTTAAATCTTAATTATAGGCAAGAAAAGTTTTAACTTTGCATAGGAGAAAACAGAAATGTTCCAATGTTAACTTGTTTTTTTTTTTATTTTAATCAAATGAATGTACAGTAGCTACTTTAAAAATGTTGGCATAAGTTGAATATTTAATTAAAGGCACCATTTTTCTGTTGTTGTTAAGTAAAAACTCGATAGTAAGTTCAAATATTGCTGTAAATAAACATATACTATTTATCCGACATTTTTCAACAAAAATGTGTATTCGTTTCTCAAAATGATCCCAAAATTCCTGCCTAAATAAAAAATGGAAGATGATGTTTAGTATCTGTAATTCTCGTCGATGCGGTCCGAGACCAAGGCAAAAAAACAGTTTAAATATAATAGATTTAAGTATGTAGCTAAAAGTCTTACATCCGTTTTATCTATGTTCAGGCAAAACGGGTCCTAATCTTACATATTTCCTCTTTTATTTGTGTTCTATACTAAAGAAATTATCATATAAAAGCAACAACTATAAGTATTCAGTGTTTTGACTTCTGTTTCTTCTGATCTTTAGGCTGAAAGCGATCCAGAACGGAGCGAGCGGCTTTTGGCTTTTTAGATGTCTTGGCCACAGCGTCGCCATCGTCCTTTTGCTTGTGAGCAGCAATGACGTCCTTCTTGACTTTGCGCACCTCCGAAATGAATTCCTGCGGAGAGTAGAAGAGTGGAAATTAATATTTGGATGTTGGGGAAAGGAATTTGTGGCACGCACCTTGCGCTGCAGATCTTTGACTATTTGCTTGTTGCGTGCCGTCTTTACGCTGCCGCCACGTCCTTTCATTTTGTGGCGCGGTTTCATGTTAATGCGCGGCGGCTTAAGCTGGAAGAGCTGCCGCTTGGCATCGACCTTCTCCTGCAAGGTAGGCGCATCCACACCGGTTATTTCGTGCGGATCCAGCGTGATCAGCTCGGGCGGTATCTTTTCGAGCAGCGCGTGCACCTCATGTTCGCGACGCTGTTTGCTTGTCTCGTACGGATTATCCTCGAGGGCGTCGTAGTTGGGCTCACCAGCGCCAGGCATGAGCAGCGATTGGAAGCCATTCGATGTGGAAACGCCCAGTATATCCTCATAGGGACAAAAGCGCAAGTTTTGCACGGGGGCATCGCAACGCTGACGCAAATAGGGCAGAACATCGAGATTGCCAGTGCCACCACCGCTGAGCAGATCGGTGTATGTCTCCAAGTACGTGCCCTGCGAAAGCGCCAGCATGCCGCGCTGGGAAACATCCAGCTCGTTGGCGGGCAGACGCAAATGGAAGATGGCCAGCGGCGTATCGTTCAGATTGCGTATGTCCCACACCTTGACTTTCTTATCCAAGCCCGCAGTGACCAAGTGCAAGCCCTTGGGATCGACCGCCAGCGCCGTCATTGCAGTGGAATGACAGAGCAGCTTGGCCAATGGCTCGCGTACTTTGGGTGACCACATCGAGACGACGCCCTTGCCGCCGCCAATGCAAAGCACACCATTACTGGGATTGTGACGCATATGGCGTATATCGCCCAGGCCCGTATTGAAGTTGCCAACCAGCTCGCCTATGGAGACGTCCAGCCAGGATGCATAGCCAGCATGGTTGCCGGCAGCGAGCAGAAAATGATAGGGTAGAAAGTCCAAGCGATTGACGCGCGACAGCCGCTTGACGCAGTGCAGCTCAGTGCCCTTTTTGTCATAGAAATATACCCATTCCTTTTGGGCCACCGCGTACATGGTGGGCACATGCAGCCACTGCACATCAGCCACACTCTCCATCACATTGAACTCGCAGTGCAGCTTCTTGGTCACCCAGTCAAAGGCGGCCACATGGCCGCGTCGTCCGCCCAGCAGCAAATGCCGTCCGTTCTTTGTATAACGCATTGTATAAGGACCAAAATCTAATTTGAGCTTAAAGAGCTTGGACGCCGACTGCATATCTACATTGGCCGCTATCTCCTCTTGACGGTAGCTGGCTGTGGTCTCCTCTTCGTCAGCCTCCAGCTGGCCAGCCGTCTCCTGCAGCAGCAGCTCAGTGCGCGCCGCCTGCTCCGTGGCATACTCTAAATAGACTTCCTTTCGCTGTTGCTGTTCCTTGAAGTGGCGAGTCTTGACGCCGCGCGATTCGACGCCATCGCCACGTGAATATTTTTCAAGCGTTTCCTGCGGTATTTTCTCCTTTTTGGGGGGTGCGCTCTTCCCTGGACGCTTCTCGTTTTGTGGTTTCTTGAGTTTGTAATGAGATTGCATCTTGACAAAATCACCTGTGAAATTTTGTTGCTTTTGGCGCTTTAATTTGACATGTCTTGCTTGGACACCGTCGGACTTTGCAGCATCAAAGTAGCGTGCTGGCGGCTTCTTGCGCCCCTTTGGCGCTTCCCTGGTCATCTTTAATTATTCGTTAAACAGTCGCAAAACAAAAACTCTTTCAAAGTGTGGCCCACAACACAACGTGCTTGCGCTGTCAAATATCGATAAGTATCAGCGCACCAACAAAGTTGCGACCAAACACCCCATCAACTCTGTGCTCATGGTTTGGGTATCGATCTATCGATATGACAATTTATCGTGAACTTGCCAAGCGATCTATCTTTAGCCCGCCTAAAAACTCGTTTTGTTTTAAATTTAAATTTTTATTACAATTGCACTGTAAGTAAACTTAAGTAAGCTAACCAAAAAAAAAGTATTTATTGGATTGCAATTATTACTAGATAGATTATGCAATGAAAGCACATCAAAACACATTTTAACAACAGAGCGCAAAATGGTTTCAAGACGCTTTCAACTAAACATTAGTGCAGTTACAGCTTATTTTGGTATTTTCGTTGAGCATTCGTTAAACGAATTTCATGTTTGAGATTGGAGCCATATCAGTCTATAGAATTGTTGTACCAAAACATGCCCAAAATTGAAACTAAAGTTACAAATTAGAAATCGTCCAAGCTCAATAGACACGGCCATAGGGCAAAGTAGTTGGATAGTAGGGCAAGGGCATCAAAAACTTCCCTCCAAAACGTGGCGCTGATTGCGCTGACTCGCTGCTGGACGAGAACATGGAAGTACATATCTCGGCCCGGTGCAGCCGACTGCTGCTATTTGATGTACTGGTCGCGGTACCAGCGCCAACAAAGCCCAGGCCACCGCAGCGTCCCTGCTGGCGTCGACGTGTGCGTATCAGCGAGAAGATGGCCACAATCACAGCCACCAGAAAGATTGAGCCCAGAATGCAGAATGAGATCGCCAGCTTGGAGATGGACAGGCACAGCGTGCCCTCGCCAACCAACGGACGCACATTAGGCACATAATCCTCTACTGAAATTTAAATAAAAGTAAATATTAAATTCATTATGCAATTCATTACATTCAATGATGTGGGTTGTTTTCTGTTGTTGTTCAGTGCAAATTCAACTAGTTTTTCAACTACGCGGGTTTCGCTTTTCATTCTCATGATTTTTAAAAATAGGGAAGATCGGTCGACAACTATGTTTTTGTATGAACAACTTTTTTGCTTATAAAGATATCGTCACTAAACTCACCCAAAGCGAGTATTTTGAGATTTTATACAATCTTACCAAATTTGGTCAAAATCTGACTGCTATATCATACAGCTGCCATTGGAACAATCGGATGAAAAACGAGCTTTTGTATGAAATCTTTTTTGATTATACAAATATTCCATCCAAATCAACAATTGCGAGTTTTATTGTACTTCATACAGTTTCCTATAGTTTGATCAAAATCGGACCACGGTCTTATATAGCTTCTTTAGCAACAATCGAACGAAAATTGAGTTTTAGCCGTTCCGTCTTGTTTTTAAGCCCTTCTGCTAGTTTTCAAAATACATTTCAAGAATCAGTGCCGAAATAATACCCAAAGACAATTTAATTATTTCCACCTAATTCTAATTAATGTTATCGATATGTACAGTGATCTATAAGATCTAAGATCTCTTCTGAGCCTAAAGCTCGCTCATCATCCCTATCTCCTGCACGAATGCAAGGATTTTCGTCGGTTTGAGAAGGTATGTTTGAAGGGTATGACATCCTAGGAGTAGGCAGTCCTTCATCTAGTTAGTAGTATATGCAATGAGGATTCATCCTCAAGCTCGCAGAATCTGCAGTTGGTGGCTGCTCAGATTGTACAGTGTCCCGTTAAGAGCGCTGCGATTATTCTGAGTTCATTCTTCAAAATTGTTATTACTTGCTTGAACACTTCTGGATTTCAGTTTTCTAGCGTTCTATGCTTTCGTGGCCTGGATCAAGTCTTGAAACTTCAAGCTGTCTCCTCGCAAGTCGGTTCAAGTCAACTTTGCCAAGAAAAGAAGAAGGAGTCCACCAGTCTTTTCAAAGGGGTCCCTCTCCATATTTTGATGAAACACTCACGTTCAAATTTCATACCAGAGTGCTAAGACACTTTCTTCAATCACGATTCAAGAAACTTCAATGGCTGTTGAAGGTGTCACCCAAGCTTCCCTTGCGTTCCAAGGTTCTGCTATTCAAGGTGATGATTATGCCCCTCTGGCAACATGGAGCATGGCTGCTAATACATACGTTATGTACTTACAAGCAAAGCTTATTTATATTATGAGGTCTTTGGTCGGGAACCCTCCACTTGTGAGAAATTCATTTATCAGGATAAACCTAAATATTCCCTCAGTTATGGAGGTTATCAATATAATTTCCATGAACCATGGAATGTCGTGACATAGCAATCCGCTAGCAAAGGATTTTGCACTATTTTGCGTAGAAGACGTTGATAATTTGTAATTTTTGTCAGGCTTACGAGCGGATTACGTCTTTTGTTAAACCTGTTCGCTGTTAATTAATTTCAATGTCATAAAAAAAAAGAAATAGGAAATGTTTCCTAGGAGTGACTTGAGATTGAACTGCATCATAGAGTTACGAAAGTCCAAGCTGTAATTTGGAACATTAGTAGTCGGGCCTTCAACTTACCGCTCATATTGTAGCGCCGATCATAGCGCAGACGATCCACTTCGATCTGTGGTGCTGTCACGGCCAATGAGTTAAACACCTCGATGCGTGCCAGGTGCTGATCGGCGTTCAGCTGCAGTTGCTGCTCGGCGAGGCGACAATTGAGCTGTGTACATGCAACAATGTTAGAGATAGGGTTAGTTGACACAAGCTCAAACATAAGCAAACAAAAATAATAACATAAGCAACAGAAATACATCCAGCACTGGAGCAATTATGACTGCCTTGCTACTTTCAAGCCCTGCTCCCCAGCTTATCTACTTATACGTCAGATCTGGCTCTGTACCCAGAAATTGGGTTAGTTTGTACTAAAACAGTGCCAAAGTATTTAACGGAGAGAAGCATACATCTTCGACCCTATAAAGTATATACTTATTAGGGCGGGTCAATTATTACGGGAGAAAAAAGCTGGAAGGCATCTACCAATATCGCAATCTACGAAGAATTCTAATTTCACCAAGAAACTATCGGTCGAAAATTCAATCCTGGCTCCCGCTAAGAAGCATAACGATTTCAGCTATTTTCAAGAACTGCATAGATTTGATGGAAAACAACTTGTTATTATTAAAACCAAGCATCATATATTATTAATTCGGTCTTATTTTGGATTAAAAGTCTTCGATTTTAAAATCTGCTTCCATTTTACTAACGTTTTGGTTTCTAGCCCATGTAATAGTGGTTTGACTTAAGGAAATTCCGTAAAGTAATGAAAAACATGCAACTCCTGCTATAGCATACCAAAATACAGATATTATTGTTCTTTGTACTCCCTATACTAATAGAATAAGTAACAAGTAAGAATGCTATAGTCGAGTATACCCGACTACGAAACTCCCTGTACCCAGGTCTAAAACATCCAATCACATCTAAGTCCACTTACCCATACACACACACATACACAAAGACGCACGCACACAGGCGGCAAAAGTGGCTGTGCTTCTTCTTCCCCCCTCTCGCTGCATTACTGAATCTTCTTTCGTGAATAACTTCCGTGTTTATTATCCGATCGACTTGAAATTTGGACAGTAGATTAAGAGAGACTAAAGTATTGTACATGCCAAATCTTAAAGCTATATCTTGAAAGTTGTTACTGTAAAACGGTTTTAATCGATTTGCGGGGGAACGGGGAGATATCTGAAATATGAAACAAACTTGATCTGCGTATGCTATACAGGAACCTACATTCCAAATTTGGTGTCTCTAGCTATTATATTTGCTGAGATCGACGCGTTCATCCGGACAGACAGACAGACGGACAGACGGACAGACAGACAGACAGACGGACATGGCCAAATCGAAATCTCTTTTGATACTGATCAAGAATATATATACTTTATAGGGTCGGAGATGTCTCCTTCTGTCTGTTAAATACATTTGCACAGATTTAATACCCCCTTTTTACCCATTTTATGGGTACAGGGAGTAAAAAGGGTGCTAAAAATCTGTGGAAATGTATGTATGTAACAGGCAGAAGGAGACATCTCCGAGCCTATAGAGTATATATAAGCCGAGTCGATCTGGATATGCCCTTCTGTCTGTCATGCATACGAAGGAAAGGAACTCTGACTCTATATATTTAGAAGAGCCCATAGACACCAAAATGTGGAATATATTGTAGGCTCCTGTATGTCGCGCGCAGGTCAAGTTTATTTCAAACTTGTGAATAATCCCCCCGCAAATCTTTAAAAACGATTCATAAACTAATTAATATACTAAAATTTAAAAAATATTGATTTAAGTTAAGATCGGTTAAGAAAGACAGAAGTTATTCAAGAAACTAGTTTCAGGAGTGGGAGCCACTTGAAATGTACTGCTTGCTTGCACTGTCGCTGAACTGCTTGATATATTTACATATGTGTGCACGATGATGTAATTGGGACGTTCTGACTTGGGTACAGGGTGTGTTGAAGTCTAGAGTCTACTCGACTAGAGAATTCCTCATTTTTTTCATTTTTCTCCTTTTGTTCTCACATATTTGGTTTAAGATTTCTTAATTAGGGAAAAACTTAGTACAACTGTACTGGGAGCTATTTGGCTTTGAGGATGACATGAAATACCAGTTATATTTTCTTACCTTTCTAACAAATGGTTGATTTTCTTGATTGGATTGATAAGGTCGAAGATATTATCAAATATTTGAAGCTAACTTTCTAAAAGCCAATACTTGTTTTGAATCCAAATTTGTTTCTATTGATTTTCGCTTTTAGTGCGATTAACTTCAGTAAAGTGTCGTTTCTGGATTCGAAAAATGTCTCACTCAGTTGCCTAGTGTTGTTGGCAACACTGCTTGCGAGTTTGTGCTGCAGTTCAGTGCATTTTGGTGCAACAACCACATTAATTAGCGGCGCCATCTACACCCACATTCACACACACACATATACTATACGCTCCGCTGCACACACAACCAACCAAGAGGCAGGCAATAGCAGCAACACTTTCGTTTTCATTGCAATTAGTTAATATGCATTTCAGGCCTTGTGTCTTACTTAGTTCATTCTGCACACACATATAAATTCGTGTGAATTAGAGCTGGAAAACAATCTATGGCACTACCGATAGTATTGTTGGTTTTCTTTTGAGGTTTTTGTACTATCGAAACGGAGGGAATAAGCCAGTTATCGATACTATCGAAACTCACGGATAAGCAAATAAGTTGAGCTGTATCTTCTGTCGTACTTAGTTCATTCTCGCGAATTAGAGCTGGAAAACCATGTATGTCTCTATCGATACTATTGTTTGTTTTTGTTTTTGTTTTTAATCCAGCATAGAGGGTTATAACTATCGAAACGGAGCCAGTTATCGATACTATCGAAACTCACGGATAAGCAAATAAGTTGAGCTATATCTTCTGTCTTACTTAGTTCATTCGCTCGAACTAGAGCTGGAGAACCATTTATGTCTTTATCGATACTATTGTAGATTTTCTTAAATCGGTGAGAACTTGTCTTGTTGTCTAACGCCTTGAAACTAAATCTGAAGGTAATACTACGTTCTTAAAGGTAATTTTTAAGGTTCGATTCAGAGTTGGAAATTAGCTGGAATTACGGATTCGAACAGGATCGGTTCAAGAGCTTGTTATAAATAAATACTTTTGAAGCCGTTAGTCAATTTGATCGATACTATCGATAGCCTAAACATCACTATCGAAACTACCGGGTGTTAGCACTATCTACGATTGGCCAGCTCTAGTATTATGTGTTTAGGATGTGTGCATGCTAATACTCACATTTGGACACTTCCCTTTGCATAGTTGCACGCCACAGCTGACGTGCAGGCGCTCACGATCGGGAAACTTGAAGGCGGGAAATGTGGCCATAAAGGTGCGCTCGACCAGATCTTCCTCATGCTGCTTCGACCATCCCTCCTCGGCGGGCTTAAACCGTGTATGCAGCGCTGGCATGACCTGTGAATATTAAACATACATACATACATTTATGTGGGAATGACACCAACAACATTTATATCGCTCTCTTCCAACCCTTGGGGAACTGAAGACAGAGCGAGAAAACATTTCTGCACTTTTATAATGTTAGTTAATAGCGAACACATTAGTTTATAATCGCAGGAGGCTCACATTGTGTGTTATACGAGTTTCCCCATTAATTATTATATTAAAATCAAATAAACACATGAATGGTCTTCGAGAGTGGTCGAATAAGAGCTTCCTGTAACCAGTTAAAAACATGAAATTTTATACAAATATGATACATATTTGGTGTACATTCAGACTACTTTCCCTTTCCGCATCATTTGGAATTCGGAACTCCATGCTAAGTGTTCGGACTAAAAAGTTTCTTATTTGAGCCAGTTCAATGAACTCTATTCGAACATAACCTTCTTGTAGGAATTAATTAATAGTAATTAGTTTATTTGTAGTTTAAGTTGTTTTTAAAAAATAACAAAAAGATTAGATTTACATATATTTATAAGGCAAAAGAAGAAAAAAATGCATATAAGAACAACGGTTGATATTTCATTTGAAAACGAAAACATAAGATCGAAAACTATTAGGAATGAGAAGTACTCGGAAATGGGAATAGGCCTGATAACCTTTAGAACTCAAAATATCTCATCTTGAATGTTGCATACATATGTACATAGGATATAATGGCGATAATGGCGTTATATGCGGCAAACATGCTGAGTTATCCCGATTCAAATTAGGCAATGCGTTCCCATTATCCTTCTTTATGTATCACAAAATTACGAGCATAAAATATTTTCACTGAAATTCCTGTAACTGTCCACCACTTTTGATAAAATTGTCCCTAATCTTTTTATAGTAAATTAAAATATAGCTCTAGAAAATGACAAAAAAAAAACCAAAATTCTTTTTTTAAAGAGAAAATTTCGTTAGATGGTTCAAGTTATAAAGAAAAATTTTCATTTCAATCCAAGTTTTATCAAGTCTTATTCTGATGTAGATAAGATACTTTAAAAATCTCCATACTCCCAAATTTTAGCGGCAACTATTTGATATAACCCCAGACCTAGAGCAGGTTGAAGTGGGCTAGTAACCCGACCCCGTAAGTCAAAAATACTTCTAAAATACAGGGAGTACAAATGAACCATTGTTACAGGTGCAGATCTATTATTACCCATTATAATTTCTGCAATTAAAGTGAATGTAATTTCGAAAATATATAAATCCTTAGTAATATTTGTAAATTTCGTTTTAATTGTAATATTTGCTTGCTTTGAACATAACATATTGATGGTCCATCAAATATCTTGGGAAATATTGTGGACTTAATGATTTTTTGCTGAAATTGAAAGTATCATACAATTTGAAGAAGCTAGTTTCTAGACTTGGGAAACTGTACGCTAACTGAACCAGTTTCATTTGGCCCTTGGACTTGTACCTGTTTAATGTCAGCACAGTTTATTGCCGGTTATACAATTTTAGTTTATTGCTGCTGACGACACACGACTGAAACAGCTGAAAACAACACGGCAATGGCAGTGGCAATGGCAATGACAGTGCCGCCCCACACTCTTCGCACACACGTGCATTATTTGGCCACTTCCGTTAGCAACGGTAACAAAAGTCATGTGCCAAGTTCACGGACAAAAACAAAGCTGCAGCAGCTTGGAGCTTGGAGCTTGGAGCTTTGTCTTGTATGTGTGTGTGTATGTGAATGTAAATATGAAATTACAGACTCATGTGATTTACGTCTTGCCATTGTTGCCGCTTGCTGTTCGTATACTTGCAACTTGCTACTTGTTGGCAGCGGCAACACGTTGATTAGATGCCGCCGCTACCTGGTTTCAATTTACACACCTAAAGCACGTGTATAGCTGCGTGCTCTGTGTGTTTGGTTGTGTATGGTTGTGTGTGTGTGTGTGTGTGTGTGTGGCGTATAGTGTGAGAAAAAAACTTGAAACAATTACAAACATAATACAACAAACAATCAAAATTGCTGCGGAAGTTCAAGTGAGTTCAGAAATGCGCAAAGTTGCAGGACATTACTCGTTTAATTGCTTTTTTCTTTAAACCAGGAACCATTATTAATTCAATTTTTGTATTAAAAAATATTATATTAAAAGAGCAAAATGTTGAAGTTAATTGCCTGATTATTACGGATTGGAATTATGTTATGACTTTAAATATAAAAACAAACATTTTTTAATTATGTTTTTTAAAAGTAGGATAGTCTAAATAATAAACATATTTTTGTATAATAATAAAATTGATAAAACATAATAGACATAGACTGTAATAAACACAATGAAACTTCGAATTTGCAAGTTTGATCAAAATATATACAATAAAAAACTTAATTTTCAACCCAATCTTTCCTTTTCCGGTTATATGGTATAGCATTTTAACCAAATGTTTGTTCAATTTGATGAGTTTGGTCAAAATATTGTCATTAACTTTTTAATTTTATGCTTTGTGATGCCTAAAACACTTTCCTCAAGTTTCGGTAACTAAAGTAGGGGACGTAGCAGGTTCGTTTAAAAACAGTTGTAGTAGAAAGATGTTAAGGATTGTACAGGATTAGGCAAGCCATTACAACCTTTACAAGCCAGGGTACAAGGTTTACTTAAAGTCCGTCAATAACTGTTTATAAACAAGAAATTTTTTCATACAACTCAGTATTTGACATGATAGTATATTGGTTTTATCACGATAGCTCTAAAACTTTGCATAAAAACAGACAGACGACTTTTGATGCTGATCAAGAATATCTATATATGTATTATATTTTATATATATATAAATTGTGTCGCAGTGTATGGATACTAATCAATAATTGTTATTAGTTTGGACTTTAAAGCTTACGTTTTTCATTATATCTAACAATATCCATCAAAATTCCATATTCGAAATTCGGAATTGTAGAATTCTGATATTATTTGCTGGATTTTATTTGACTTTAAGTCAGATATGGCAAAATGTAAATATTACAAAATAAGTTGCTTCATATGGCTAATAGCCTGCCTTGGCACACTCCACAATGTTGAACTGGTAGTCGCCAAACTGCCCCGACTACAAAGCAATTTTGTGGACAAATGTCGGCTTTCCACATTTTCCCACAATATTGACCTCGTGTCACAATAGTTTAACTTAAGTTATTATCTGATTATATAATTTAACAGGGGCTCATCCCCTAAAACTAATATAGCAATTACCATTTGATATTATAGCGTATTAATAACATCAACCTTTAGGATCTTCATCCTGAACTATTCCATTTTTAACTCTAAGCACAAGAAATGTTAATTGAAAATTGTGAAACAGATTGAATTAAATCTTAACTGTTCTTAACATTCAAAAATAGTTACCTGTGTGTGTTAAGTTGGTTTTTGCATAATCATTTCGTGAATAACTAAAAATTATGAAATGTTTGCATATTCGGATGTAGTCTCAGTTATAATAACTATTATACACTTGACTTTCAAGTTGAATTATCTATAGTGAAGTTAACACAATCAAAGAACATTTATATAATAGCTTCCTAACCTAACAATAATGTTTTATTTTGAAATAGAATTCCACTTGATGAAAATAGAAAAACACTTTTAAAGTAACAAAAGTGATTTGTACTTCCAAAATTGACTAACGAAAAGAAAAAGTTTCCAAGAGTTTAATATTTTATTTTAGTATCCCCCTTAATATAAATTGATGACAATACAGAACGCAATCAAGTATAATCAAAAGTATGGAAATATTTTACCTACTCCATTCTCTCTTAGTATACCCGTACTACTTTAAAAAGTAAACTATACGGAACTGTACTTCCGGAACTGCTGGTTTGTTTTATGCATGCTTGTTTTTGCTTTCAGAATCTACATCTGTATTTATTCCATTATTTAATGCTTACTTAAGGTTAAAACTATAAGTTAACATGGGGGATTAGCTATATCTATATATGTAGTTATAATATGCGTAGACAAATCAGTTCAGTACCATTAAAAAGCCTTAAACCCAACGTATTCACTTGATTTTTGTTTTTTTGGAAAGGTTGTGATATGAGGCAGTGCACAATGTAATTTTTCTGTAGTGTCTTGTCTATAAATCAAACACGAACCAGGTAAATTAATAATGGAGTGATAGAGAGCCTAGTACACATAAGTATTCGGTCGAACATGTTCCCTAGCTTTTTACTCCCTGTACCCATAAAATGGGTAAAAAGGGGGTATTACATCTGTGCAAATGTATGTAACAGACAGAAGGAGACATCTCCGACCCTATAAAGTATATATATTCTTGATCAGTATCAAAAGAGATTTCGATTTGGCCATGTCCGTCTGTCTGTCCGTCTGTCCGTCTGTCCGTATGAACGCGTCGATCTCAGCAACTACAAGAGCTAGAGACACCAAATTTGAAATGTAGGTTCCTGTATAGCATACGCAGATCAAGTTTGTTTCATATTTCAGATATCTCCCCCGTTCCCCCGCAAATCGATTAAAACCGTTTTACAGTAACAATTTTCAAGATACAGCTTTAAGATTTGACATGTACAATACTTTTAGAAGATTCAGTAATGCTTCGAGAGGGGGGAAGGAGAAGCACAGCCACCAATTAAATTACCTCGCTTGCGCTGTCGCTTTTGCCGCACAGTGTGTGTGTGCGTCTTTGTGTATGTGTGTGTGTATGTGTAAGTGGGCGTAGATGTGATTGAATGTTTTAGACCTGGGTACAGGGAGTTTCGTAGTCGGGTATACTCGACTATAGCATTCTTACTTGTTTATACCCACAGAGGGTATTATAAGTTTGTCTCGAATTGTGTAAAGGACTGAAGTAGACGTTTCCGACCCAACAAAGTATATATATTCTGAATCAGCATGAATAGCCGAGTCGATAAAGCGATGTCCGTCTGTTTCTATGCGAACTAGTCTCTCAGTAAAGCTATCGTAATGAAACTTGGCACAGACCCTTCTTTTTGCTGCAGGCAGTACATATGTCGGAACCGGGCGGATCGGACCACTATAACATATAGCTGCCATTGGAATGATCGGTCGACAACTATGTTTTTTTATGAAAAATGTTTTTGTTTATAAAGGTATCCTTACCAAACTCACTCAAACAGAGTATCTAAGGAGCTTATACAAACTGATCAAATTTGGTCCAACCACTATACTATAACCTAGCTGCCATAGGATCGGGTGAAAAATGAGTTTTTGTATGAAAAACCCTTTGTTTATACAAATATTACATTCAAATTAAGTGACAGTTTTATTATTCTTCAAATGGTTTCCTATAATTTTATCAAAATCGGATCACATGGCCCCCTTAGGATCAATTAGACGGAAATTAAGTTTTGTATAAGATTTAATTCCTGCTAGGGTATATGTATATGTAGCTTCGGCACTTCGAAGATAGCCGTTCTTTCTTGTTTTTAATTTACTTTTATACATCTTACATGTATCCTTGTTGTCGATTTTAAGGACGTTTTTTCATGATCATGGTAGAACTTAAAGTTGCATGGCACTTAAATTTCTTTGAGAATATGTAATAAATTACGTATACGTATGCACATGTGGTAATACCAAAAAAAGCATTTGTAACCAGCTTGTAATGGACAACTAAATGTGAACTCGACCTGCCCTGCGATCTTATCGATAGTTAGCTTGGCGTTGCCAGCAAGTTTTATGTTTCGTTTAGCTTCCTTTCCAAGACTTATCCAGCTGGAAAATGCATCCAGCTGGAAACTGGCCTGAACTCTTTCAGTCAAGCGAATAAGCAGACCTTAGTGTGTATTCATGCAGGGCTTCGGGCACATAATACTTATTACACTTATGTGGGTCACATTCTGATCAGAAACTATGCCGTACCATGCAGAATGTTTCACTTTTCAGCAAAGCATTTTGACCTAGAATCTTTTTGTAAGGCAAACAAATAATCCAAGTTAGCGATGGGCGGGTGCATAAATTATTTGCAAGCTGGTGTGGATAAACAATAAAACTAAACGCAAAAGAAAACGAAAATGTGCTGAAACGGAAGGCAACGGCACAACGGGTCACGGGCGGCGGTGTGAAGGGAGGGGTATGGGTATGGGGATTTAACGGGGTGACGAACAATAAAACAAGCATAAAATGCAAATGTTTTGTTGTCTTTGCTCGTGTCCGTTAAAATAAAAATAAAAATTAAGCCGTGAGATTTTTCTTGCTAGCGCCTCACAATGGACAGCGGCAGCGGCAGCAGCAGCAGAAGCAGAAGATTTGTTTGACCCATTTTCTGCCATGACATGTGCACAAAGCTGCGACGGTGACGGCGACGGCGACGGCGCCAGCGACTAAATGCAAATGCCTTTTAGCTTGGCATTGCCATTGCCGCTGCGATTGATGCTGCTGCTGCTGCTGCTGCTGCTGGAACCATGTCAAAATGTTAAACGCTAAATATTTCTATGTATTTCACTGTTGGCTAATTGTTGTGACCTCCTAATTTACTCAAGAAGAACTGAAGAACTGTTCGCGGGGCAGTCCAAGTCGGCGTTGCCGTCGCAGTTGCTTTTAATGGCTGCTCAGCTGCTTAGCTGCTTGGCTGGGCAAACGCCTAACGCAAACGCAAACGCAAACTGTTCTAATGATGAGCGTGTAATTACGTCTAACAGTTTTGAGTTTTGAATCACTGCCGCTGCTGCTGCTGACGTCAATGTTCTGTGTTGTAATAACCGTTATAATTAATGATGCGCTGCAGCCGCGCTACTGTAAAGCAGCGCAGCAGTTGCAACAACAACAGTTGCAAACGCAGCTGCGCAGCAGCAGCGCCGCCACTGCACACAGGACTGCTGTCCCATAGGGCTGCCAACTTGATTAGAAGAGAAGTTGTTTTTACTTTCACTGCGTTAATAAAAATGAAAGTTTGCCAATTAATCGATAAGCACTACAAATAATCGCTGATAATAAGGCCATTAACATTATAATTAATTAATGATATTGTCTTGCCCTAACGGTAATCGAACGCGGGCTGCGCAGCTCAGCAGCAGGTTATGCAAAATGGGATGACTCACCTGCTCGTCTATGGGACAGCCGCGTGCGTCGAGCAGCTGCTGCGTAGACTCTCCAAGGCCATCCAGCGCGGCACAGTCAACCACACGGACTCCAATCGTTCCCGGTACAATGGCGCGCACGGTCAGTGTAGTGGCCACGCCCACCTCCACAGAGCCGGAACCATTCGGGCCGCCCAGCTCCAGCCAAATGCGCACACGCGGCGTATCCACGTGATGCGGCTGCGACTGCGACTGCGTCGCTGCGGCGGACGCCGCTACGGCCAAAGCCCGCATCCGTGCATTTCTGCAATAAATTTCAAATGCAAATGGAAATATACAAAATAGGAGTTAATGCTAATTTGTTTTAAATAAATTAAGAATTCAAATGTAATTTAAATGTATGTTTTTGGATAACCTTGAAAAAAATAGGCTGTGTGTTTTTTCTCCTTCTTGATTTGTATCCCCAAAACACTGATTTATGCGCCCCGATTTGAATAGCTTAAAGTTACTTTCACATACAACTACTTGAATATTTTTGAAAAAGAAACATGAAATTGAAATATACAATTGGAATTACACTGTTCAAAACAAGTCTGATTGTTAATACTTGTGTTTTGACTATCCTCATTATGAAACTGCACTTTGTTTCTTTCAAACCCTCTCAGTTTTACTGTGATAAGATAATGGTCTTTCTGTAGTGCAGTTATAATAAGCTTTATAAGACAACTCAAAAAACTGGTAATACTACCTTCGAAGACACTATGTCGTTAAGAATTTGACGACAACAAAAGCGGAAAACGAAAATGGAAAGAATTAGCTGAAAGAATTGGCTGTAACAACCGTTAATTGCCATTGTTAGCATAGCCTAAAAGAGTTCAGCTTTGTTGTTTTTTTTTTTTTTCAAAATACAACACGTCAAATGGGTGACAGACGTTGGACTTAAGATGCTAAGAAATCCATCCGCCTGGCAAACGAGAATTCTCGGTTTCGTTTCTACCATTGAGTAAAAATACTCCAAACAAAAAGGTCTTCCTCTCTTCTCTTGTGTTTGGCCACATCCGAAATACCGTCTTCCAAGAAAACACTTTATATTACATATTCTTAATTTTTCCGTATATTTGTATCATAGTAGTTTCTAGCATGTGACCCGTTTGTATCTGAACAGTTTCTGATTCCATATATTTCTGATATCGATTATAAATAATATATGATCTCAAAAAACAACATTCCTGCACTCGAAGATAGCCGTTCTTTCTTGTTAATTTCTCACATATACACGAAAAACTTACAACATAAAAACTTATTTTTACCAATATTTATGGATGGACAATTGCTTAATATCGACAGACTAACTTCTACTACAGAATGTTGTAACCAACTATCGCTGAACTGGGCCAAATGCTATCACAAAAGTTATAGTAAAGGTTTATACTCCTTTAATACGTCATAGCTTTTAAACAGACTAGAGGAAGTTTTGGACCTCGGAGTGTTATTTGTTTAAATTCTTATATTTGCTGAACATCTAAACTAAATTATGCCACAAAGCCGGAACTCTTCACAATTCAATAACCCAGATACACAGATTATAAAAAAAAAATATTTCCTTAAATGTACATTAAGAACACTAAACTTTGTCATGCCTCTTCATTTATATAAAAGAGTTTAAATGAGCTATATATTTATTAATAATACTTTTATATTCAGTCAACCAAAAATGTTATTTTTGGATTAACTCAAGAACTTTTTTAGGTTATAATTTAAACTTAAGTATTTTAAACAAGCTTTAAAGTAACCAGTAAGTGTTCATTGACATTGGCTATTAATAATAATTAATAAAAATACACTTTATTTATTTATTCAAGGTTAAAAATCTATTACATGATATGAATTTATGAAAATGTTGCATGCCTTTGATTTAAATTTAAATACGATCTACTTTCAAATAAAGTTTATGTTTATTGAATTTAGACCGAAATTTCTGTATGTTTTAAGTTGGTACAGTACCAGCTGGAAGAAGTGAACACCCAGTTATATGAATAACCCATAAGAGTTGGATATTCTTTCACATAAGAACACTTCAAACGAGAATCAGTTGAAGGTCTGAACTGCTTTGACAATCGTTAGATTGAAAACTTTCGGGAGAAGAAGCCCTTGTTTAAAATTAGTTTACTCTATCGAGCGTAGGAAGAATCAATTTAAAATAAATATCGAAACCTAATGGAAAAGAAATGTTTTCATAAACAATAATAATCATTCGACAGCTTTACACTCTTTTCCCCATGTTTTTATGTTCCCTAACTTTTGACGCGGTTTCATCTTTCTAGGTCAAGATCATCAACAATTCGCATATAAAGTTTAGTGACTCGTACTTTTACATTTTGAAAGTTATGGATTTTGGTAACAGGCTACGTTATATACAAGCCCAATTCGGATAGCCTTCATAGTGTTGAATCAAAATCCGTTAATTCGGACAGATACTGCTTGGCATAATCTGGAGCTCATAACTGACCTATTTACCCCCAATTCATAGATTTTTTCCTTTCACCGATACATATACTATGTAAATAAATAATGCATTTAGTTCTCAATGCTAACTTAAGGTTAAAACTATTAGTTAACATGAGAAATTAGCCATGCTGAATCTTAATTGCATTATTAAAGTTGTACTTCTAATATAAATTCATTACCACTTGAATGGGTTTGTTGTATTCGGGTTAGTTTTTAATAAGTAAACCAATATTCTAAGCCAACGAACAGACTCGTTGCCCTTTGGGAACAGGGTATTATAAATGAATAAGTAGCTTACCGATCGCGTCCGTTTAGGGGCAGGGGCATGCCCATGGCCGTGGCGGGCAGCTGGCAGCGCACCGTCCGCAGTATGTCGGTGCTCTGGCGGAGTTTCTGCTCCATCTGCAGCATGATGCGTACCGTGTACTCCATGCCGCCATCTGGCAGCGGCTCGGCGCGCACTCCGCAGCCGGAGGTGGGCACACGCAGCGATATGTGTGCGTCATCCTGGCCGCGTGCACGGCACTCCAATGGGAAGTCCTTGGCATAGAGCAGGCCGCGAAAAGTGCGACTCAGCGTTAGCTGCATGTCCAGCAGCTCACGCGAGCAGTTCACCTGCAGGGCCTGGATTTGCATGGCGCCAGCGGAAGAGGCAGACGCAGAGTTCGACTCAGAGCCAGACGCAGAAGCAGCGGCAGCGGCAGGTGTGCTCACTGCCAGCAACACGCCCAGCGCCATTGCCGTTCTGGTTGCCCAACCAGCATGACACACAAATTGTTGCTGCTTCTGCTGCTGCTGCTGCTGCTTCTGTCGATGCAGCAGGCCGATAACAGCGGCAAGTGGCAGTGGCAGTGGCAGCAGGCTAGTGCCGCGACGCGGCAAGAACATGTTTCCGATTTTCCAATTTCCCGTTGCGCCCGACGTTGGCGCGACGCCTGGCCTGGCCTGTCCCAGCCTGGCAACTGGCAACTGGCAGCTTGCAACTCGCAACTTGCAACCGCAAATGATGCCACTTGGCCGCGTTGCCGTTGCCAACACCTGTTGCTGCTGCTGGCGTTTGTTGTGGTTTTCACTGGGCGGCTCGTTTCGGGGGCGACGTGTTGATCTTAATTGGCCTGGTCTTGGGAAACTGCTGTCCTCACCGGCAGCAGCCTAAGCAACTGAAATGAAAATGATCATTTATAAGCACACAATATTAAGGCCAATCTGTGTTGCAGATGAGACAAGACATGAGTGGACAACTGGCCACATTTATGTCACAGCGAGTTGGCCTAAAAAGCGGGTCAAGTTTGCATTTGTCGACCAAATCAAATAAGCCAGATACCCGTCTTGCAGCAGCGCCAAAAATAAATACGCTTAAGTCAAATAAAAGCAAACTTAAACTTAAATCAACATCAACATAATGCGTTTGCAACTTTGCGTAATCCTATTTGATTTTGCTGCTGTTTGTTTATTTCTTTACTTTTCTTTATTTATTTATTTTTTGTTATTTATTTGTTATTTATGTGATCGTCTGTCTCGCTGTTGACGGACTGGCGCTGATATTAGCCATATTATACCCGCATTTTTGTTGTTATTGTAATCACCACAATTAACCACACAACTTTGAAAGTTGAAATCTTTGGGTAAAAGGGCTGCCAGCATTCAAAGCCAAATAGCTTGGAAGACATTCGCTTCACCTTGACCAATAATATCTATAAGCAAGGCTCAATCCACACACATCCTTTTGCATAGACTTTTGTGTGTATTTGATGGCCTTTGTTCATTTATAATTTCTTGCTTAGAACACCACTTTTAGCACAACATTTATTTCAACTGCTTAGCAATTGCAAATTTTACACACACACTGCACACATTTGGCACCCAGAAAAATATTAGAAAAAATGCTTACACAATATCGCGTCAATTATAAAAATAAAAAAAACCGCAAATTTAAAAAATTTAACTAACGGCAGCTACGCATGCGCGCGCTTCACACGAATATGCAAGAAAAACGGCCAACAACAAATGAAAATGAACTAACGTATTCACAGGCGGCAGCTAAAATCAAAACACAAACGCACGCTACCAAGTGTGCAAATCAAATAAGCCGCAAGCGCAAACCGAATGCAATATGTGGACTCGAGAGGCCAAGAAGTTGGCTAACCGCAACAAGCCCCAACGAAGATGATAAAGCCGAGAAAGCAAAAGACGACAACGAAGACGAGACCGTTGTTGATACGCATGAGTTGTGATTTGGCGCCAAACCGAAATTGCTTTAAATATTGCAGAGCCAGCTGGTCATAGTAATCGGATTCGATAACAATTGCGTTACTCTCAAACATCCATACTATCGATAGTGTCATCGAAAAATTGGTTACTTTTGAAATAATAAATAATTAATTCAAAACAAAAGTGACTAATCAACAATAACTTTATTTTGCAATAACTGCAGAAAATAATCAAATTGGCTATGATCAAATTATTTGTTAAGTAACAACGTTTTCCATAAATGAATGTACCCAAGAATATAAAATTAACGCTCAATAATTCGTCATAGATTTCTCGTTCCAATCAAATATGCAAGCTTAGTAAAAGTGTATTCTGACAAACTAAAGTGCGTACATATGCTTGTACACTGAAAAAAAAACAGAGTTTTTGATGAATCATAATATTTTGAAAACACAAAAACATTTGTGCGTTATAATAGAACATCTGGACTAATCTTAATTGAATCGCAACTTTTATATAATCAACAATCATATAATATGAGATCACCAGTACGAGGCGCAGCCAAGGAGGATAACAAAATTATATACATTTGCAGCTGTCAATATATACATTTGTGTGTGTTAAGCTTATGTACATCATAGCATATACATATATATATATATGTATACATCTAATGTATAATTTAAACCAAGATCTTAGATTTAGAGAATAGCGCTCTGTAAGCAATGTAATAAATAGCTTGCAGCAATTAGAAAAGGTTTCACCTGTTTTTGTTTAAAGTGTGTATTTTAAAAAAAGCTTAATTATTTTATTTAACTTCTCATTAATACTCCTAGTTCCTGAAACTGATTTAGATTTTTGGTAAACATACTACTTACCAAATCAGCTGTTTCATACTAAATTATAGCAAATATATTTATATAAAAAAAACAAAAACAAAGCTTAGAAAGCTAGAACGCTAGAATTTTCACAATAGTTTCCATTTATAAAGAAAGTGAACGACATTGACATTTTGGGAAATTCCACCCGCAAACATGGAAATTCACAATAAGCTGTTTGTATTAAACTTGTTTGTTTAACATCCAAGCTGCTTCGAACTCATTTTCAAAAATGTATTCAAAAAATCATTCGACACATACATACGTATGTATATTATCTATTTTGGAATAACCAGCTCCCTGGGCGGAAAATGGTGGTCTCAATATTGTGTGTAAATTGCGAAAGTCTAATTTTAATCCGATCAGAATCTTGCTCATTGTCAAGGCTCTTCACATCAAATAATTCATTACGTGTCACCGATTTTTGAAATTGCACGCCTCGGATCGGAAAATTTGTGGAAAACGCTGGAACTCAACTTTCTAACTTATTTTCAAAGATGTACACAGGAAACGCGGATCGGAAAATTTGTGAAATACGCTGGAACTAAGCTTTCTAACTTATTTTCAAAGATGTACACAGGAAACAATTAAGCGTGGTATTTATCGATTTTGGATTATTCAAATTTTCATTGTATTCTTACGATTGGCTTCAAGCTCAATTTTAAAACTGCACCAAAAATGATTTAATTAATGGATTTAATATAGTTCCAAGCGATATTGAAAATCTAGTGTCAGCCAAAAGATTACTCTTGATTACATGGGAGAGGAGGGTCCTTGGCATACAATTACGTTATCTATCCAGACAACTTAAAATTTTTTTTTTTAAATTTCGTGCGCATTTTATAAAGGAGGAGGAGGAGAAGTCAGGCATGACACAAGCTACCCCATCAGATGGGGTAAACAATATAATCATTGAAAATTGGAAAGAATGGCTCAAAATTCCAATCGGAGAAGAAAACTAAAATATTCAATATCATTTACTTATATGCATATGATGTTGTTTTAAAAGTTTTTAATAAAAATAGGCAAACGTGAGGGGTAGGGGCGGGGTCAGCCAAAAAATTACGCTTGATAGCATGGGGAGGGTATCTAAAAAAGGAAAAAACGTAATATTACGTTATATGTGGACGACCAAGTAGGCGAATTCATTATTATTTTAATCAAAATACTTTTCCGGGCAATGGTGGGATAATACCAGCTATTCGGCTTTAAAACTTAAATTACTGAAAGCACCAAAGAATAGGAATAAATCACAATGGGGTTCAACAATTTTTTTTCATGAAACACCATTATACGAGCAGCGTACTACCCTGGACTCTACACAGCATACAAGTCTTGTGTATCAATATCGAGAAGTGATCGACCAACCTCCACAACTTATCGACAGATGTCAAACCAACATTCTTTTTTCATCACTAATCATAAATGCCACACGATAAATACAAGCCAAGCGGCTAAATAATTTAAGTAAAGTAAAAAGGCAGCAGCTAATGCAATCCGTGTCCGATGAACTTGAACATGGATATGTCCGAAATTATTGAATTCGTATTGCCGATCAAAACCGAATACTCTGATGACAATAATGATGGTATCGGCGACGAGGACGAGGATGTCGACAGCAATAATCAGTTTGTGGTTCTGGATTCTGTGGATGTGGGACGCGAGTACAAAAATCCAGACTTCCTCCTGATAAACGAGGATGGCAACGAGTCGGAGATGATAATAGACAATACCCAGTTGCATCAGCAGCTGATCAACAGCAGCAATTTGCAGCACGTAATGCTGCACCTGCCCAAGGAGGAGCCATTTGAGGATGTGCAGTACATGGTGGATGGACAGGACCAGGATGAAGACCTCGACGATCTTGTCGAAGAGGAAGAGGAGGATATTGTGGCAGAGGATGAGCACTCCCGGCAGTATGACCCATGTGAGGACTATGTGGAGCAACAGCAGCTGGGATTTGAATGGAACTACATTCAGGCTGCCTCGCCAGGCTCTGCATCTGCGGCAATAGAGCTTGAAACGCCAATTTCCACGCCCAGCAGTCTACCCTCTTCAGATATTATTAATAATACAAAACCCCTTGCCCAGAGTCTAGTACGCAACTTGGTGCCGCATGCGCCGGTAGATGACAGCGATCTCTATGAAGAAGTGGGCGAGACGGAAGAATCAGCGGAGGACCACGAGCCGTCAGCGCAATTGGTCACGCCCAGTGACAAGATGTTGGATATGTTTAAGGGGCCACGCCGTTATTTACTCTTCGATGAGCTGATTGCCACCATCGTGGACTTTGACGAGGACGGCACACCGATTGTGGAGTTCTCAATGATGGGCAGCATGCAGGATGAAAAGCTGCCGGTCGAATGTGGCATCTGTCCCGATGTCATGCATAAATCCAAGCTGTCCAAACATCAAAAGACACATTTGGTGCCAAACACAAATCGGTATGCGTGCATCTACTGCACCGAAACGTATCGGGATTGCAAATACCTGGCGGGTCATGCGAGACGCCATATGGGCATCCGGCCGTATGTGTGCGAGCCGTGCAAACTGTATTTCTCGACCAAACAGGATTTGCGCGTCCACAATCAGCGTCGGCATTTGGAGAAAGAGCACATTTGCGAGATGTGCGGCAAAACGTTTGCGCAGAACACGCAGCTGAAGCGACACCGCGAGGCGACACACGAGAAGAAGCGACGCTTTCAGTGTCAATACTGCCAAAAAGCCTACTACAAGAACTTCTCGCTTCAGGAGCACATACGCAACGTGCACATGGGTAAGCGACGCATGCTCAAGTGTCCCTTCTGTGGCATGCAGTGTCGCGATGCCCACAAAATGGCACGTCATCGCAAGGAGATGCATCTGAATCAGGACTCGTACGTGTGCCACCTGTGTCAGGAGGAGTTCACCGACATCAACTACTTCGATGCGCACAAGCGATCCATACAATGCCGCAGCAATACACGCCGCCTGGTCACTGAAGACGAGGGCCACACAGTCAACGAGGATGGCCAATTCGTGAACGACGGCGACGTATTGCCGGGCATGCTGGAGGAGGAATATGATGAAGATGCCGGCCTACTGGTTGAGCCACCCGCACCCGCACCCGAAGAACAAAAACCATGCGATGAATCCCTCTACGAACCCGTCAATGGCAACTATCTGCATGAAACTGGTGATGATGAGCAACAATATGTGCAGCAGTACGGTCAAAACACCTTTGAGGATGCGTCATTGCTCGTCGAGCAGGTGCTCGATGAGGAGGAAGAGGCAGAGCACACTGATCATATAGTTGGCGACAGTGACCAATTCCTACAGCCCATGGAGCACTTGGAGCAACAAAACTATCAACGTGCCCCGCACACGCAGCAGTTCTCACAGCCGCTGGGCCAGGAGTACAATGACGATGAGTTGATTTATGAAATCACATTGGAGACTGAGGATAACTGAGCCAGCAATCGAGCCCAGCCCCTTTTCCTACGCTCCTGTTCGAGCATATTGTAAATATATAAAAATAAATATAAATACATATATCTATACATATATATTTACAAATATATATAATGTTTATGAATGAATTGTACTCTAAGCAATTCCATTACTGTTTAATCAAATAAAGCGCGTTCGGTTTTTAGTTTTTTTTAAAATTTAAAACAGATTTGCAATAGATATAATTTAGAGAAATACATCATATACTACATATAAAGGCGAATGCAACCCAGGATCCACAGAGCTGTATTCGACATTGCCATCAGTGTCAAATGCAACCCGTTTCATAAATAGATAGTTATTTCCAATATACATTTTCAACAATCTCTACAATTATTTCATTTCTATTTAAATAAAAATAAATGTATGTACATGTACGACATAAAGATGACCTCAACGTTTATAAAATGTGTGTTTTTTGGGCGTGTTCGAGTGAGTGGGATAGCGCTAGTGCTAAACAGTCATTCCACCATGGTGTATTAATACAAGGTGGTTTCATGCGCGTGGTCAGGTACAATTTGACCAGAATGTATGGGATCCAATGAGATTGCTTGTTTTCCTATGATTTTCTGAGTACTTTGTTTGCGTTCCAATCAAACTCTCGTCATAAAAGCTTTAAAAAATTATCTAAAAATTAAAGCTGTTCATTGTCTAATGGAAGTTTCTTATGATGTGGTAGAGTTTCTATTTGGAAGAGGATCTATTAAATATAAAATATATGAAATGAAAACTTTTTTATTCGCTCGTTCGTAGAAACTATGCTTTATGCTTTACGAAAACAAAATTGTATACAAAAGATAGCTGTAAGCAATAAGCGTAGCTTGTTATTAATATATGTAATCATAGTTTGAACTACGATAACTTTTTTTTTCGATAATCATATATATATGTATTTATGATAAGCTTGCGGGATAACTGAATAATATTCAACAGGAGCAACAGTCAATTTTTAAAGAATTCGAAAATGGTTCTTACAGCACTGATAGAACTGAATAAAATGTTTAACTATTACCAAAAAAAAAGTAATAATCAATATTTTCGATATGCATGTTTTAATTCACAGAAACCTAAGTATATTAGCGCAAAACGCAAAACATCAGTAATCACGACCAATATAAAATGTTGTCGGCCAGTGATGTACCAAATGGTACCAAATGAGAGCGTTTGCTGGCATGGAATCACCTAAAACATATTCAGCATGACTGCCATTCAAATCGGTTTCGAATGAATGGCCACTCCGAATAGTATCGAATACACCGCGATTGGCAACGTAAACAAAAACATTTTTATTAAGAAATGATATATTATGAAAACGAATAGCGCACAACACCATCAAATGCAAACACGTACCAACCCGCCCCCCAGGAAACGCACTGTAGCTGGCGTAGCATGGCGACGATATCGATCCAACCACAATCCAAACAAATACAGATGCTTATGCTTATGCAGCTCAAGTTCAGGGCACAATCAAAGTAAATAAGTAAATAAAATTCAATTCAAATTTTGTTAGCTCCAGCAGCCCCACATTTCAAGTACATACATATATAACTTATTCATTTTATATCAGATATTCAATATGGATACCGATAACAAAGACGATGATGATGTCGATCCAGAGGACGGCAAAACTGAGGTTGAGTCCGACGAAGAGGGTGTGGAGTCCGAGTCAGAGTCGGAGCCCGACGAAATTGATGAGGGTGATGGCGATAGCTGGGAATCCTTCCAGGCGCGCATTGATGCACTCATTGTCAACGAGAAATGCGATAAGCCGGTGCGCCAACTGGACGAGCGACGGTCAACAATTGTGCAGCGCGTCCGCGAGACTCAGCGGACCACGCCAAAAGGTTTTGCGGAGCGTTCAATGGCTCAAATGAGCCAAATTGACCAGCAGCTGGAGGTATCCAGCACCCGGCTCGGCCAGCTGGTGCGCTTTGGCAATGAGCTGGTGACAAACATACGCGTTGCCAACGAGCGTCGCGAGCTGAACCGCCGCATGTTTGAGGCCTCGCAGCAGCGGAACATGAAACGCAATCTGGAGGGTGAGAACATTGAGGCGATGGCCAAGTTTGAGGACATCAAGGCGCGTTGGACGGAGCTAAATGAGATCAACGAACCGATGTTGCTCTGGGATCAGATCGAAGAGCAAAAGAAGCGCGTAAACGAGATAATGGAACGCAAGGATGAAATGATAGCAGCGTGCCAGCAGGAGATCGATCGCATGAATGCCAAATACGAATTCGATCGTCAGCGTCAGGCTGCCGATTTGTGCTGTCTGGTAGAACGTGTCGACAATCAAGTGGAAACCCTCAAGGAGGCATACAAGCAGCATCTGGAAATGCTGCGCAACACCGTTGAGGATGAGCGCCAGACGTTCTCGCTAACAGCTGCCGAGAAGTGGCGCAGTTTCTTTAATGCCCTCAATTCCAACTTTGATGAGAAGTCCAAGCTGGTGCGCGTGCGCGAACAGTTTTATACGCTGCAGACGCAATTACTGCAGGACTCACAGGATGAGCTGACCAAACAGACGCGCGTGCGCCTCGAAAAGGAGTGCGAACGCTTGGAGCTGGAACTACGACGCACCCGCGACAATGTGCTCATGAATTCGGAGAAACTCGACTACAACTATCAGGTGCTGCAGCGACGCAACGATGAGAACACGATCATAACCAACCAGCAAAAGCGTCGTGTTGCACGTCTATATGAAACGGTGGCACGCACCAGGCGCAACTTCAAGCATGTGTTTCACAGTGGTCGGCGCACCATCATAAAGCTGAGCAACGAGATCCAACAGCTGCACGGCAGCATCAGCGAAATGGAGGCAAAGGCGCTGCACACGCGCAATATTAACCGCGAGAAGTTCAATCGAGTGTGGAATATCAATTACGATGAGATTACCGGTCTGCTGACGCGCATCTTTGAGATCGATCGCATATTGCACGACCAGCAGCTGGTGATGCCGTGGAAGAGGCCCAACATCTACATCGAGAACATTAACAAGCCGGCGGCGAAGCGTACAATCAATGCAATGGATCGCATCGAGCGTCGCTTTGGCAGGCTGCCCAAGAAATATGGTGGCTCTGGTTATAGTACGACAACTGATCAGGATAAGCCACGTGGCCCCATGCAGGAACTGCCACCGGAGTCAGCACGATTGATGCGCAATATATTGCGCAAGCTGGCCGATCGCGGCGGCTTTTTGATTGAGGAGCGGCTGCTCACAATACTCAGGCCGTACACGGAAAAGGAGCAGACAATGGTGCGCATTGATAATATATTTGCGGCGCTGCGCATACGTAATTTGGATCATGTAATGGAGCTAACGCGAGTCTTTGAGCCGTACACTTACTGTCCCACTTGTCAGCCGGCGGGACTGAGTCCCATGAAATGTGCGGAGGTATTTCTAAAGGATCAGAAGGCACGCTCTCTAAAGCTGGGGGATGTGAACAACCTGGACCAAGCTTTATTGAAAGGCAAGGGCGATGGTGCGACATTTGCGGTCAAGGGTCATACAACTAAGGATCCCTGCGCGAATCACTTTTTGGTTATGGAGCCGGCCCTCGTTCTCCATGCCATGAATCTCTATACAAACCAAAAGCACAAACAAATCTATGGTAGCTCCTCTGAGAGCAGCTTGGAAACCGAGCTGATACATTTCAATGATAAGGAAATTCAAGCATTCTGGCGCCAATTCAGGGACATCTTTCCAGCCTCGAAGTCCCATCTGTGGAAGACGCTGGAGCACGGCCTCAATCACTATGTTGAGGTGCTCAAGATGCGTGTTCAATACGATGCTGAGGTCGTCTTTCTGCGTCGCCAAAACGAGGAACTGCGCCATCTGCTGCAGAAGTTCAAAGTCTGATCTAAATCAATTCTCAACAAGCTCTCAACATGTAACTATTATAATATTTTTATCAGTTTTCTTTCCGTCATAACTACCATCAAATTTATTTGTATGCAAATACAACAGTCGCTTGCGCTTTCCTTGACATCAAATAAAATAATTGTAGTTTCTTTATTACATTCTCGTACCTCTGTGTATGTAGTACGTTCTATGTATGTGCCACACGATGTGTGCTTCTTAACTGTGTAATTTGTGTGCCCTCTCGCTTCAGCACACAGTCAGCACAGATTGGGAAACTTGGTATCATTCTAGGCAGCAGCAGCACCTCATGCAGGCTTCTTTAAGAAGCCAAGTTTGATTAATCAGGATATGCTTTCAAAGCCCACTATTTGATCAATGTGCATAAAAACAAACTGATATAAAGCGTCGATCGGCTCCGAATGAACCTAAATTTGTCACTGATGGTTGGCTTTTGGTATTTTGGATATTTTACCCAAGGTTATGTACTCGTTATATTACAAAAACTTATACGAATGATGGCTTTACAATATCATCGAGACTCATCTTAAGGTTGGCTTTCTATACACTGTGCAAAAACTTTTACTTGGTGAGTGTGATAGAGATAAAAAAAAGTTATCCATACAATTTTCGACAAATCGTGTAGCACGTATTCTAAGCAATTAACCATAGATTTTATGAATGCTCTGATGCCTAATTAAGGTTCTTTATGAACCAGGGAGTAAACTTTCTATATTTTTTATATTTTTTTAACTTTTGTTTTAGCTAAATGTAAAATTAGTTAAAAACTTCTATGTTTGCCTATCTAGTAATATAGGCCTATATTGTAATAGAAATATGGTCGCGCTATACCAACAAAAACTATAAAATGCTAAAACAAAATAAAAAAAAGAAAGGCTTAGAAATGTTTTTAAAATTAGTTCATTTTTATTTATTATTTACTTTGTATTTATTTATTATTTTTGTTATTTGAGGACCCAAATACTATATATCCGAAAAGGTTGCAGCCTTACCACAGATAAAGTGTCATTTTGTGACACCTTATCATCCGACGTCAACCGCTTCAAATCTCCTTCTTAAAATAATTCTTGGTATGAGAAATTCACAGGAGTTGCTAAGTAATCGACCAATTTTGCAAGCAAATTTTCCAACTTCGTTGAAATATTGTATTGTGTCGATTCTTGAAGCCAAATTTAAAGCTGATCTGATAAAAATCAAGAACAAGAAGCTATAGGCCGTTGCTGTAATCTTTTTCAAACAGAAACGCAATTCTTGAGATTAATTGAGATCATTTGAAAAACAAAAAGGTTTTTGAAACAATATGTCAATCTTAAGCCGATCGTTCCAATGACAGCTACGAGGATAAGACATATGGATCCGATTTTCAGGAAACCTGGTCAACTTGTATGGTGGTAATGATATGTCTGATGAGTTGGGCCAGGATTTCTAAAGACACAACAGTTTTCAATGCGTTAAACATCTCGTGAAAATATTGTGATTTTAAGAAATATCGAAAGTAGTTAAAAATGTAGAGTATCGATAATATCGATAGAGGCATCGTTAATTTTCAGCACCAGTTCAAAGTTCTGTTGCATAGTGTTATCTCTGAGCTGTGCACATGTTGATAAAGATTTATTTAGTTGGGGCCGTAAATTGAAGGCTGACTGCCTTCATACCTATTTATACATACCTGTTACTAACATATACATATGTATATATTCACTTAATAATTATATATGTAGGACTATGACTGGTCGTTATGGCGTTAGCTCAAGTCCAAGTGGTTCAAAGTGCGCAAAGGTGCCGCAAGCAAATTGAATTCGAATGAAAGTAGTATACAGTGCAAATAAAATTATAAAATTACAACAGCAGCAACAATAAAACATAACAATTACTGCATTTATCAAATGATTTTATTGGAGGGCAATGCGATAAAATATAACCTAAACAGTAAAATCACGAGTGCTCGACTAGCCAATACCCTGTACTGCTCCTCTTTATAACGATTATAAGTTTATATATAAATATTATGAATTAAGAATAATTTTTTTATTTTTTAATTTTAACTGAAGAAATAACTTCTTTTTGACTTTACAAAATTATGAAAAAATTGGATTTAAATTTTTATGAAATAAAAATTATAACTTTTATCAGTTCTTATAATTAAATTGATATTCAATTTTTTTAAAATTTATAATGCACCCTGAAAATCGTTTATTTATACATATAGAAATGATATAATTTTGAAAAACAATGATTTATTACATTAGCATATTTCGATAGCTTCGAGCAAATATAACTTCGCTAGTGTATTAAAAACAATCGATAATATCGATTGTGCCATCGACAACAATCGATAGTATCATCAATTGTTTTCCAGGTCTAGTCTAAGAAGTCTCCACAATCGATTCAGATTTTTATGCTGATCCAAAATAAATGCGTCCGATAAATCATGTTATTATGTTACATACATTTGAATAACATTATTATACCCTTCTGTTTTACCCCTTTTATGGGTACAGGGTATAAAAGTAAGCGGCGACCAGAGCCAAGAAAATGTTTTTATAGTCAAAACAGTTAAACGGCGTAATCTTATCGGGAACAAACGCAAAGCGTAACGTACGGAACAACTGTGGGACATCGATCGGTCGATGGGTTGATCGCTGGGCCACCACTTGGGAAACATGCGTCAGCCGTGTCACCCGGAAGCCACACAATTAATGTGTGCCGGCGCTGCCGAGCACGCTGTGGATCAGGATGAAAGCTATGCCTCCTGCCTAACGGAAGATGTGCAGCTCTTTGGCCAGCTGGGCGATCTAGAAGTGGACAGCGATGAGCCGATCTTACCAACGACGGATGACTTTGATCTCGTGGAGCTGGTGAACGAGGTATGTAATTGAAATGCGAGTTATAGTAGTGGTGCTCTCAGCTAAAGCTTAACTCTTTGCAGGCGCAGTCGCAGGTGCTGGAACAGCAGCTAGCCAAGACCAATCCCAATTCCAAAGCCAATGCCAAGGCCAAATCCAAGCGAGCACCACCCACCAAACGGCAGGCGGTTAACATTTGCGATGTGTGCGAACGCTGCTTCAGCGATGCCTACAGCCTGCGTATACATAAGATGACCCACACGGACGAGAAGCCGCACGTTTGCATTGTGTGCGGCAAGGGCTTCCGGCAGCTGAACAAGCTGCGCATCCACGCGGTGACCCACACCGACGAGAGGCCCCACGAGTGCGACATTTGCGGCAAGGGATTTCGTTTTGCCAACTATTTGGTGGTGCATCGTCGCTTGCACACCGGCGAGAAGCCCTATATGTGCACGGTGAGCAACTGCAGCAAGTCCTTTCATTCCATACATGCGCGTCGTATGCACGTTAAGCTCCATCACGCTAGCATTGTCACAGACGATGTGGAGGAGGAGCAGCAGGAGGCGGCGCCGGCGGAGCAGCTGGCTGAAACGAGCACTGATGCTACCGTCAAGGCATCCCTCAGCTACACCTGCCCCATCTGCGGGCGCGTGCTGACGGATCAGTGCTATCTGAATACGCATCTGAAGCGTCACTATAACCAGCGTGATTTCGCCTGCCCTCATCCGCAGTGCGGCAAGCGCTTCTTCAGCTCCTCGGAGCTGAATCATCATCAGATTGCCCACACGAGACTTCGTCCATTTCAGTGTGCGCTGTGTGGATCCTGTTTTCTGCGCAAATCGAATTATAAACAACATCTGAAGCTGCACAAAGCCAAGGAAAGCAAATAGGATTGCCATTTAGGCTTGTTTCTATTTCCGATCAAAGTATTCGAAATTGAACTTGCTGTTCTAAATTTCGACAAAGCATTTGTATTATTCAGCCTCATAAGTTTTGAACCGAAAGTAATTTAACAATTTCTCGGTTAAGTATCTACCTAGCTTTTATTTTAAATTATAGTTTAATTGTCACCAATCCATTGTAGGGTGGCACTTAGGCCAGGTATTTTTAGCTGTCACAAATTTGCATTTCAATCTTGTATCCATCTACCTGGAAAACAAGAACCGGCTCTCACCAACTTTCTTAACACTTCATCATTATTTGACTTCTTTATCGTAATTTTCTCACTAATGGGAGACTTACCGTTTTGGAACGTTTTCCAATGGTATTTTAATTCCTTCCAGAACGTTTCCCAACACTAGAACATTCGTTGTAGCTTAACAGATTTGGTTTACTGCGTAACCTTTAGTACTCAAAACAATGGAATTTTTCACAAGCGCAAAAATATTACAAATCCTATTAAAAAAAGTCGTATAAAACATTTTGCCGAGAAATATTCTATAGGCAGTACTCAGATGAGTATGCAAGCAAAATAAATGGCTTTCGCTTATTTTGATGGGTCATTGTGAAGATAAAATTAAGAATAGAACTATAATTATTATTAGAAAAGGCATGATTAAATATTTGAACAATAAACAATAATAATTAATAATTAATTAATAATTCTTAATGTATCTTATCAGTTATTAATATTGTTAAAAATATATAAATGTGATTTTCAAATTCTTTTCTACTTGAATTATGAATCTTTTGCAGTCTTTAAAAGTGTCTGACAGTTTACACTACTTAAAATATGATGCAAAATAGCCTGATTGGCGTAAATAAAAATTGGTGTTAATTATAGTGTTATCGTTAATAGGAGAACAATATCTTGTTTAACAAAATTATTTTCGAAAATTTATTCACTCGCGAAAACAAAAAATTCCACACAAAAGTACTATAGCGAAAATATTTGCCAAAACAGCTAAATTAATATAATCACAGGCATCTGTTTTTAAATGGCAAACATGCTTAGAATACAACAGCTCATTGTACATTTTGGGGCAAAAAGTTTTGTAAGTTAGCGTAATGGAAATAGCTCGGAGAACAAAAGACTGTAAATATTTTGTTTGCAAATTGAATTATAATTATAGTATCTTACCAGATGTCCGTGTTTGTTTTAACAAATTTTAATATTTTTTGTTTTGCTTACAAACACGAAATAACTTCAACATGGTAGATTTCGTCTGTCACTTTTCGCGGAGCTTATTTTTAGCACACTTTGCAGTGTCCGATATTTACCAACACTGCTTATGGCGAAGTCACAAAATTTGAGAATTTATTCCATGCAGAGATTTTGTTTAAGTCGAAAACTTGGCTTGTAGGAAATATTCCATTTGAAAAACAATTGAAAGGCATCTGTTTTAAAATATAAGGTTTATTTAAATATACGATTTATACATATAATTGTTTGTTTTGTATGGTGTTTAACGTTATCTTTATCTTTAGACGCATGCTTGCATTTATGTTTGTTTTGTATATTATATATATTTTATGTATGTATTGTATTGTAAGTATATATTTATACTTTTAAATGTATTGGTAATTGGTATTGTTTTGCCTTTTCGCTTTTCTTTTTGTTTTTGCGCATAATGGTTTCTCAGTTTTCAGTTACAGTTTCAGCGTGAGTTTTGTTTGGTGTTTTGGTTCTGTTTTTCATATGTTTTTCTCTGTTTTTGTTTTTCTTAAATATAACATTACATATCTCTTAGCAAAAATATGCATATGCATGCATGTACATACATACGTACATACGCACGTAAGTGTGACTTCTGCGAGCCAAAACTGCCAAGTCTGCGCACGCCTGGTCACACTGGCTAAGCTTTCAAAGTGCAGCATAAACAAATACAAATACATTATAACCAGCTTACTACGTTAACAAAATGCAGCATATTAATGACATATTTTGTCATTTATTTCAACACGCGCCCACACATTTTGGCGTTGTGTAACACTGTACTACAGCCAACAAGGCTGCATTCATACAACTGTTTTCTTTTCATTCTTTTTTTTTTGTATTTTTGGTTGTAACAAATTGCATTTCCAGAAAAATAAACATACAAAATATGTAAAAAAAAAAAAATAGTACAATGTAGCGGTAATACAAAAAGAAAAACAGAATTAAACGTTGACTTAAAATGAAATTTAAGTTTCTATGACATAGTCAACATACACACGTATCGTGAATAAGCTAGCGAATTTAGTTGCAAAGATCTTAAGAGCTAGATCCAAGGAAGGAGAAAAAATACACACTCACTTGCCATACAAAAGCTGCACACAATTAAAAGTTCAATAACTCACAATTTATCAAATTTGATTCGTGTACTTGAGATACACATACTTATGACAGACACTGTTATTGGAGGCGCATTATTTATAACAGTTGCGCTAAGACGCAATTCGCATTATCTCTTTAAATAGCCAGTATTTAGAATGCATTTCCTTATAAACACAAGTTGTTTTTTTTTTATATTTTTATTGTGATTAACATTTATGGCATTATTTGTGGAAAAAGAACCAAAATAGCTGAGTTTTAGTATGCATTTACTATTTGTATCTGGTGTGCAGATTTTGCTAGCCAAGTGTTTTTGTTTTTTTTTTGTTTGTTTTTTGTTTGTTTTTCGTTATTACGACTTAAGCGACTTATGCGTTTTGCTTTGCTTAATATTTGATAATTTAAGATTTCAACACACACATATTAAGCGACAAAATCTAAAGTTTCGAACAACATTCATATGAGATATTTGCATTTTAAAATATTTATATGTATAGGTTGTAAGATAGCTCATATGTATTTACGTGTGTGTGTGTGTGTGTATCTGTGTGTAAGCTTCAAGCTTGATAAATCCCAGTTTCTGTTGTTTTTTTTTTGTTTTTGTTTTATTTTTAAATTTTTATATCTTGATTTTTGTTCCTTGCTATGCTCAATCTTAGAAAAACGTTTCCCAAATCACCTTTATTTATGTTTTGTTTCTTTCACAAAGAATTTTGAATCTCTCGCTCCGTTGGAGGTGCGTGTTTTGCAACACTGTTAAACAGGATCTATTTTTGTTTGTTCCATTCCGTTTCCGTTTAGTTTAATATAGTTTTTTCTCTTTTCTATGTCTACAAAGTGTGTATAAAATGTCAAGTTTTGTTTATATTTTAAAATGTGGAGCTGCCTATATCCTTATCAAAATTGTTGCTTTCATGTCTCATTTTCTCATCCTGCCTGCCTATACCTACACACTAAAATCCTAAGCTTGTTACGCAAAATACATGATCTCGTATTTTTTTTTTGTTTTTTTTTTGTTTTTTGTATATGTAGATGTAGATATATAGAAGTTCTCTTTGTATATAGATATATGTATCTGTAGCTCTGTGTGCAAACTCCACTTATTTTTATGTGCTCTCAGAATTACTTTTTTTTGTATTTTTTGTTTTTTGTTTTTTTTATCTTTGTTTGTTTGTTTGTTCTCACTTCATTTGTTTCAATTGCTCTGATTTGTAAAATTTAAGAAGGAAAAAAATATAGTGCATGTACATATATGTATGTGTATACCGAAGAGCTTCGTGTGGGTTTGCCTTACTTACGACATGGAACTGCAGGGCAGGCGTGGGGAGCCCATTTGGGTGAGCACCCGATCTAGCCACTGTAGTGGACCATTTAGATGGAGCTCGATCCAGCAGGGCGTTGAGGTGACCGTCTGGCGACGATATTCGGCGCCCCAGCCCTTCACAAAGGACATGCGAATCGTGCACATGCGCGTCAGCTGATAAACGGCCTCGAAACCTTGGGACACCGATTGGGATAGCAATGCCGCAAATTCCTGATTATTGAAGATCTTCAAATTGCAACCGGGCGGTATTTTACAAACGGTTGCCGGATGCCAGCCATAACGCTGATTACAATTGGGACTCTGTACGAATATTGATGAATCGCTGAGACATTCGGCAAAGACCTCGCCGCCAATATAATAGAGGCGAACGCCCTTGCCAATATGGCGACGGGTTTGCTCAACGACCTCGTTGCGATTGACATTGGAAAGGAGGCCCAGACAGAAGCGCTCCGAATTGGATGGATCGGTGAAGCCGTCCACCGTTATCGATGGCTGTGAGGCGTGAAAGGTTTCGCCCACTCGTGTATTCAGCTCATAGTAGGATATGGAGCACCAGAAGGCTGGCTCATGGTACATCACTGGTGCGGCATCGGCGGGCGGTGTTAGCCGCGACATATTCATATTGTCATTGGGATCAATCGGATCGCCATCCTCGCTCATATAGCCCGGCGGCGGTGTGCCCGTATTGGGAATGCTGCTGCCCACGCTGAGCACGCTCGACTGTGAGTCCATGTTGCAGCTGCCCGGTGGCAAATTCTGTCCGACACCCACAACGCTGCCAAATGATAGCGGCGAGTGTTGTTGCTGCTGCTGCAGATGCTGTTGTTGTTGTTGTTGCTGCTGCTGCTGCTGTTGTTGCTGCTGCTGCTGCTGCTGCTGGTAGCTGCTGGCACCAGTTGCTGTTGTGTTGTTGGTGTTGTTGCTGCTGCTACTGCTGCTGCTGCCACCCAATTCCATATACTGTGGCGGACTGAGCGAGGCGCTGCGTATTATTGCAGCATTGTATTCTGTATTATTTGGTATCTGATGCGTATGATTGTCCAACGGATAATCGACAATGGAGTCTGGGGGCGTTGGCAGCGATTTGGGCACCAATATCGATAGCTCAATCTTTTTATAATGATACGGATTGATGCAGATGTCGTCCTTGCGCAAATGGAACGCGTATTCGCAGTGCTCGAGCGGCTTCAGTTCATTCTGTGACTGCAAATCGGGCCAACGCCACAAACGGCAATATATGACGTGCGGTAAACCCTTCCGTAGGCTCTCGCCGGTGGCAGCGGGCTTGCTGCGCGGCACAGTCACGCAACGTGTGTTGCAATTCTGTGTGGAAATGGCGCGCTCCAATTCCTCAAGCTGTGAATTCTTTTTGATCTTCTTCACCAGATTCTTGACAGCCTTCTCGGACCACTTGCCCTCGACGCTGTTGTCCTCGTTGCCCTTTTTGAGTGCTAACAAACGTTTAACCACTTGCGGAGTGAATGGCAACATCTCACGAATTCTGGACACTAAACCGCGCCCCCCGCCCCGCACAAAGCCGGCTTAACGCTTAACGCTCAACACGCGCGCCTGCCACCGCCTCGCCCAGCTGTTTTTTCAGCTGCCCAAATGCTGCTCCGGCTTGTTGACTTCCTTTAACTGTCTTTGGCTTCCTTTTTCCTTGCTTTCCTTAGCGCGGCTTTGCAACGTTGTTCAACACTGCTGCTCCTCTTCTTGTTGTTGTTTGAAGTCTTGTTTTGCTCTTGTGGTTTCTTTGCAGCGTTGTTCGTTGTCAGCGTTTCTAAAAATGTTCACAACAGTTAGTTTGCTCTCTTTCTCTCAAACACTATCAATTAAAACTTGATCATTTACATGCAAGCGTGTGTGTGTGTGTGTGTGTGTCTAGTTATGCTGCTTTGGCCAGATACGTGCAACTAGCTGATAAAAAAAAGATTGAAACCATATGATGACGATGCTTGTGAGCGCAAAAGTTTGTGCAGTGTTGCTACGGGCAAGGGGGAGGGAACTCTATGGTCGTGTATAATCAATCTAACGATTTTAGCACACGCTGCAGCAGTGCAAGGCGTGAAGGTGTGTGTATGTCTGCGTCTCTGTATGTGTGTGTGTGTGTGTGTGGGGGCGTATTGTGCCAAGGTCAACTGTCTGCAAAGGCAGACACACAATCAATGCCAGACCAGAGGCCAGCTATGAAAGTATAACGGAAGTCTGCGCAGACAGAAATGATTCTAGTGAATTTATAACTGCTTCGATTCGCAGATAAAACAGTTCTTATCGCCAGATTATGAAAGCTAGTTCCATTAAATGATGTCGACTGTCAAATAAGTCGCAAATTACATACAAATTAAAATACTGTACAGGCCTTTAAGTACATTTGTAAATGCATTAAATCATTTTTAACGCTCGGCTAATAAATACGGCAATTATTGAAGAAACCATTTTGATACCTACCCTAGAAGGGGTATGGTAATTTTGTCACGAAATGTGTGAAATTGAAGAAAACGTTTCCGTCCACACAAAGTATGTACATATATGTACACAGATACTCCCTTTTCTTCCGGTCGCTTCACTATGTCATACATATGTACACACATATGTATATGTATGTTTGTAACTGTTTGCAGATATAGCAACCAAACTAGGCAATTTTAAGTTTCAGAATGCTCCTCTTTTGATGTTGTCGAAGCTTTATCAAAATGGGATTATTATATCTAATACTGTCATGGGAAACATCGTTTGAAAATTAAGTTTTTGTATTGAAAACAAACATTGCTGCGAGGGTATATAGCTTCCTTACCCCGAAGATAGCCGTTCCTTCCTGTTTTTTATATGGAAACAAATACAGACAAATATATAAGCCTGGTACAGAGTATCTTGCAGTCGGGCACTCAAATTTTGTATTGGAAATCACTTTAAACTTGATATAAGAACGTCTTTTGAAGGAATGTCAGCAGCTTGGAGCTCGGAACCAAAGTAACTTGCAACGATTTGGCTGATCGATGACAATCCTACTACAATCCAAGTCCAGAGCTGATTGAATAGGTGTGCCCAGGCCAGTGTTTGGACTTGGAACAGAGAGTGGCAGCAACGAGTTAGACGCAAATGTCATATAGAATGAAGTTGAGAAAGAAACAGCACACAACACACATATACACACACACACACGCACGCACGCACTTGCATTGTATGTGTGCCATGTACATATGTATACATACACACGAGCATTATTACCTGTACAACAGTTTCCACATGTAAACAGCAGCAGAGAACGGCACCGGCACCTGTGCTAAATGCCTGGAGCTGGATGTGGGTGAGATCTTAGACAGCAGCAAAAACAATTAAAAGAAAAAACAACAACAGCAAGAGTGCACACTTCCACTTTTGTATGCAATTGTGTCCAAGGAGGGGTAACCGAGCAACGGCGGCGGCAGCGGCGACGACGACGACGACGATGGCACCGGAACCGGGCGCGTACGTCAAGTTTTATGTCTTGGCTTTTAGTTGGGTTGTGGGGGGTGGAGAGGGTTGGCCGCTTGATTTCAATTTGTGTATGTCTTGTGCGCGCGCAAGAAAGTGACAGCTAGACACACATACACGTACACACACACACACACACACACACACACAATAACACACACAGTTTTTATATACAGCGAAATGTTCCTGCTGCTGACCTTTCGCACTTTATGATTACTTTTCTAGTGCCCTTTCCACTTCCACAGCTGTTTGATCACAATTAATGCCAATGATTTGCTTGTTGCCGTTATTTGTTTAGATTGTGCGTTTTATTTGTATCGATTTACTGCGTCTAAGGCCTGAGATCTATGCCGAAAAAGCACACCGTTCGTTGTGTCTGCTGTTTTGTATTTTCACATACATATACGCAGTTCTTATTCGCATTCTCCTCTGCTGCTGCTTCTGCTTCTTTCGTCTGTGCTCTGTGCGCTGGTGTGTGTCTGTATGCTTGTGTATGTGTTTGTTCTTTTGTCTGAAATTATGTATTCAGCAAGAGCGATGTATTTCTGCATATCGATAGTTGCTGCAAATCGATAGCACGTGGCTGGCAAATAAATTGACAAATTTGCAATCAACATATGGGTTAATGCAAAAATAGTTTTAGCACAGGAATCAATTTAAATTTAAATTAAAAACTGCCTTAACTTGTTTAGTTAAGGAGAGAATAAGTTCCGAATTTGTTTTCTGGACCTTTATAAAATTATTATTTTCCCTCCAAAATATGCGTTTTTAGATATTCATTAAAGAGCTTAAAACTCTTTTAGAGTCTATATATTCAATTCCCTGTAGGCTTGTTGATGAAAATTTCACGTTTGTTTATTTTTTTACATGTGATAATTATATTTATTTTAGTAGTTTTGCTCTTAATTATTACGTCCCCAACGAACGAAAGAAAAAATGAGGATAAACGAAAAACTATTTAGTACCCTCGAAAGCTGTTTAAATATTCTTAAAAATACCTCCATCTTTAATGTCGTTATTTTCTAACTGTTGGCATTTTATTTATTTTTTTATAACAATTACATAATTTTATACACAGATTTATGGAAAATTAAAAAAATACACGAAATTACATTTGTATCTAGTAACGATACCAACACAGCTAATTGTCGGTGGCGTTATTTGAGCTTATAGCTAGAGAGTAGAGTTTGTATTAAAGGAAAAACTTATGGTTTTAAACTTAATTTAAAACCTCCAACCCGATGGGGGCAGTGTTCCGTTTTTTGTAACGTTTACGCTTATTTCTTTAAGAAGTCTAGAAACATTTCATAATGCCTTTTCTAATGCCATCGGAAGTTCTCTTACAAAATTTAAATTTATAATATGAACAAAAACCGTCCCAATGCCCACACATGTATATATGATGTAGTTATAATATTAAATAATTTTTAATGTCAACACATAGGCGTAAATTTTACCTAGATTATGTCCGCGATATGCGCCAGGATTTCTGCAACGCCTCCTTAACAAGATCATCTGGTGACGGAGTATCGAAACGGAACCGTTTTATATTACTACCATAATCCTCACGCATACAGAGCTTTATGTTCAGCAATTCCACGGCCGAGGCGGCGTACTTGAGTTGCGGCCGCCGTGGTCTAGGATAACCCACTGCCGCATCCAACATGATGCCAACATCACTTGATTTCTCCACCATTTGGAAGGGAGCCGGCAGATCTGACGATTCGCCAGAGACGCTGCTGTGTCGTCTCTTTGGCAGCATATGAGCGGACATACGGCTGCGCAGACTATCGCAGCTTATGAACGGTATATCAAAATGCTCAACGGCTGCCTGTGCCTGCCTGCGACGCATCTTGCTCGCCGTCTCACGAGGCGGCGCATCCTTTGAGACTGCGATTACAGTTGCCGTCAGATCAATTAGTGGTGTGGGAGCTGTTTGCAGCTTGTGTATTAATTTCAGCTTAGCACTGTCGCCGCCATCGTCAATTTTTAGTTTGTTCAAGCCACGCTCCAGATGCTTCATTTCCAGTGAATTGTTCTGACTGTGCAGCTTATTGAGCAGCGGTATGTTGAGCTGAGGCTCCAACAACGGCTCCCCAGAGGCAGAACGCAGTTTGGGTATGGTGATGCCACCACTGATGCCATTCAACAAGGAAAACTGACTCAAGTGGCCACTGCCTGGATTATCTCCGGGCGCACAATGCGCCTTGTTATTGGACTGCTCTTGTTGTTGCTTGATTGCATTTAGCAGCAGCTCATTGTGGGCAACCGCTTCGCGACGATGCTCCTCCTGGGCGTCTCGTGACTCGGCAGTGACTGCCATGCTAGTGTGCAGCTGGGGTATCTTCAGCTGGGGAATCTTCAGCTGGGGTATCTTCAGCTGGGGAATCATCAGCTGTGGGATAACAATATTTGTTGGTTCACTGGCATTTTGGGTGCCGAACTTCCGATGAATGGCTTGCTGGAGGGTTTGTGTGTTCTCTTTGTCCGGTTCTACATCCGCATTTGCCATCATCTCCAGTGGCGATTTAACAAAAAACAAAATTGAAAGTACAAAAACAACAAGGTGAAAATTTCGATATAACTTTTGTTTACGTTTTTATTGTAATGATGACGAGTTCGATTGCCAACAAGAAATGTTCATCTCTAACGTGTAGTGTTGCAAAGCCGTTTTAGTTCATAGTGTTCAAAACGGCGCTCATAGTTCTCATTTAAAATGTTTATTTCAAAATATTGATTATAAAGCAAAATGAGACTAGACATGATCTAAACGGCAAATAGGCCCGTCCTCCACCATTTTCAGATCGACCTTGGGCCCCACTAGGTCCCGAATATTATTAATGCCATATTTGATCATTGTGGGTCGCTCAAGGGACAGACCCCAAGCAATGACATTCACATTCTCCGGCAGTCCCATGGGCAGCAGCATTTCCGGCCGGAAGACACCAGAATTGCCTACCTCAATCCACTTGGCCAGGCCGGGATGGTAGCAGAATATTTCCATACTTGGCTCCGTATACGGATTGTATGCCGGCTTGAACTCCAGCTGAGTTATGCCCAATTTGCGAAAGAATTCATACAGAGTGCCAATCAGATCGCCGAGCGTTAGACCCACATCCGCAATAACGCCCTCCACCTGATGGAATTCGGCCAAATGGGTCGCATCCAGCGTCTCATTGCGAAACACTTTGTCAATGCTAAAGTACTTGGATGGCTTGAAGCCGCCTTCCTGATTCGCTAGCTTGAACAGCATGCGTGCACTCACAGCCGTTGTGTGGGTGCGGAGTAGATTCTTTTGCGCCTCCACCAGCTTCCAGTCATAGCCATAGCCCAGGGATCCATAGCCACCCTTGGAGTGTACCTCCTTTACGCGCTGCAAATATTCCTGCGGAAACTTATTGCTCTGCGCCGGATTATTGATGAAGAATGTGTCATGAGCATCGCGTGCCGGATGCTGCTGTGGCTGGAAGAGCGCATCGAAGTTCCAGAATGATGATTCCACGTAGTTGTTGGTGGGCATTTCCGAGAAGCCCATCTCGAGAAAGATTTGGCGGAACTCGGTGCGCACTTTAAGCAACGGATGCAAATGACCACGCGTTGGTGTTGCCCCCAATGCGTCAAAGTTATATGCCTTGAATTTGAGCTGCTCCCACAGACCGCTGGCCAGCATATCCATAGTGAGGTCAGTTTCCAGTTTGGTCAGTGTTGTGGCAAACTCTGGGCCCTTGCTCAGTATGAAGCTCTTTGTGGTTGTCTCCTGCAGTAGCTTGCGCTTCTTATAGTCAGCCACATCCTTGGCCGGCAACTGCGATCTGCCGCTAGCAACCAGAAGCAGTTGCTCCTTTACATTATCGACAATCTGATCCACTTTGCGACGGATCAGAGGCGGATTGACGCTCTTATCCATCAATATCCAGCCTTGAGACATGGCCTTGCTAAAGCCCACCTTAGCATTGGCTCCGCCGCTGGACATCAGCGCTGCCTGAGCAATGCCCTCTGCCGGCACCGATGCATAGACGATGGCCTCGTGGCTGCCGTGCTCGACCACTGAGAGGCCCTCGTCCGTGAGCCCCAGCGTCTTGTGCGTGGTTGTCTCTGCATTGACTAGCTCTCCATGTGCCTGTATGCTCTTCAGAGCGCCGACAACTTTCTGATGATCAACTTCGAATTGCGTGGCAATGTCCAGAGTGTCAACATTGTTGTTGCTCTCCAAATGCTGTAGGATGCGCTCGGTGAGATCGGGATGCATTCTGGGAGACGTTTCAATAGTGGCTACTCTCTCAATTATATCCACTTTTACGAAAATGAAGACGTACACAAATTGGCTTATGGCAATTCGACAATCACAAATCGCGTGTTGCTGTTGTCGATAAGGAACAAGATATCGAGATACCGCCGGTGCTCTTCTATCGATATATCGTATAAGAAGTAAATGTACAGCTAGTGCTGCTCACGCACTTGTTAAATGAATTGTACCTAAGTTTGGTAAATGTACCATATTTGATAATATTAAGTTAAATAATGTTAAAAATACAATAAAATATTCTCAAAAGTTATTTATGTTTTCTTATATTTGAGAGTAAATGACGAAAGTAATCCAATACTCGCAACAAATCAGTTCTTAATAAAAATAGTTGTACAAAAGAGTACTAGTTCGCCAACGAATAAATACCAACATTGGTATATTTGTACCAGTTGTGGCAACTGTGTTGGTAACTGCTTACTTTTTGCTTATCGCCGTTTGCAAATGCTAAAAATTGAAAACATAAACACAAAATGTGCCGAAATACACTGCAACGCATCGGCAGGGCCAAAATTCTCAATACTCTGCATTTGTGGCATGTCTATGCTGGACTACGAAACATTTCTCCATCACTTTTATAGCAAGCACTTGCATGAACACGAAGATATTCTAAACAAGCAAGATCATGCACAGGAGGAGCCACAATCCAAGAAACCGCTTGACTCGGAGACTGCCGAGTGCCTGGTAGAGCCCCTGCTAGAGCTGTCAACGAGTCCAGCGTTGGCAACAACAGACAGTGAATATGATACGCTTACAACTGGCGCAGAAAGTGCCGATGTAAGCTGGAGTGAGGGGCACGCGCCACAAAGGCTGCAGCAGCCCGAACGTCGCACGTATAAGCCGCGCAATAAGCCAAACATGTGCACATACTGTGGACGCACATTTCGGAGACGTTATCTTCTAGACACGCATCTCAATATCCACACGGGCCGCAAGCCCCATCAGTGTGAGATGTGCGGCAAGCAGTTCCGTGCCGTCTCCACATTGACGCGACATTTGCGCACACATGAGCAGCGCCAGACGCTGCAGTGCAAGCACTGTGAAAAGCACTTCACCCATCGCAGTGCGCTGCTCAGTCACGAGCTGCGGCATACACAGGTGCGCGGCTGGGCCTGCAGCAGCTGCGACAAGTGCTTCTATACGCGCAATCAAATGGATACCCATCGGCGTAAGCTGCATGCGGGCACGCATACAACTGATGCCGCCCAGAGCAGCGCGGAGCTGATCTCAACGCATTTGCCCTTTGCCTGTGAGCTATGTGGGAACAGCTATCGGAGTGCTTCCATGTTGAGCACCCACAAGCTGAAGAAACATTATCTCTTGGCCAAATACTGCTGTGAGCACTGTGATAAAAAGTTTATAGACGCTGATCGTTTGCAACAGCATCAGCAAATACATGTTAAACCAGAAGTTTTAATAAAATAATATGTCGTTATGCTGCAAGATTTTGTATGCCCACATTCGACCTAATGCTTCTTTCTTTTTATGCCCTGCAGAGGGTAGAATCATTTTGTCCCGTGATGTCTAACGCATTGACGGACACGTTTTCGTCTGCATAAAGTATATACTATTCTTGATCATCCTCAAACTCTGAAACGATCTAGCCATGTCCAACTTGGCACAGATGCTACATTTTACTGCAGGCGGTACATGCTTATACATATGTTTAAACCACTTTTATTGAGTCAATATAATATACAACTGCCGTAGGGACAATCTGCCGAGAAATCAGCTTGATTATAAATATATCTCGAGCATACTCAATAATTCTGACATGTTATTCAAACTTGATTAACATTGGAACCTATATATAACTTGGTTTTTACAAATATCTACTTTTTACAGTTTGGTTAAATCTTATCAAGACCGGATCACTATATCATATAGCTGCCATACAAACAATCGGTGGAGAAATGAGTTTGGGCTAAGGGTATATATCTTCGGCACGCCGAATCCAGCTGTTATTTCTTAGTTTATCGTATAAAAACAATCATGTTAAGAACAGCTTTAAAAATCAGCATTATGTTTATTGAGAAAGACCATTCTTCTTGCTGAATATGCATGGCCTATGTTGATTTAATTGCTTTATATGCAAGGCCAGTATGCATTGGCTCATGGTAGTTTGAAAAGGTAAGAGAACACCCAACATTTGTTAAATTAAATGATTAATTTACTGTCTTTTTAGGATAGCTGCCCCTCAAGTCACTGTATTATATTCGAGACATTGGATGATGAGTTGTCCAAATGAACAACGAGTTTCGGAATAAAATCCCAGACAAATAAAAGGACGTTGTGATGCTTTAGCCGAAGGCCATAGCCCATAGCCAGTACTTTAAAATTTAGCTAGATTGATAGTTAGTAGCTATTGCATAACAGTCACAATAATAATTAGAAAGAACGGCTTTCTTCAGAGTGCCGTAGCCATGTATATACCCTAGCAGGAATGTTTTTTACACCAAACTCAATTTTCGTCTGATTGGTCCTATATGGTCCGATTTTGATTAAGTTATAGGAAACTAATTGAAGTATAATGAAACTCTCACTTATTTTGCATGTTATACAAAAAGTTGTTCATACAAAACTGATTTTTTCAACCGATCCTATGGCAGCTATGTGATCTATGTGGTCTGATTTTGATCAAATTTGGTCAGATTGTATAAACTCTTTAGAGATTCGGTTTAGGTGAGTTCAGTGAGGATATCTTTATAAACAAAAAAGTTTGTCATACAAAAACATAGTTGTCGATCGACCATTCCTATGGCAGCTATATGTTATAGTGGTCCGATCCGGCTGGTTCCGACATATGTACTATCTGCAGCAAAAAGAAGGGTCTGTGCCAAGTTTCATTACGATAGCTTTAAAACTAAGAGACTAGTTTGCATAGAAACAGACGGACATCGCTTTATCGACTCGGCTATTCATGCTGATTCAGAATATATATACTTTGTTGGGTCGGAAACGTCTCCTTCAGTCCATTACACATTTCGAGACAAAATTATAATACCCTCTGCTAGGGTATAATTATAATATGCACACATTATTAAACTTAGCGTTATCAAGCCGCTGTTTGGGAATTATGTCGTCGACTCCCAGTTGGAATTCCCTTTCTGCATTAAGGTATTTATAGATTTCAAGGTTTCTTGTCTACCGTTGTAAATTGAAAATCTACAAATTGTTTATGCTCACCCAATGTTTCTTCATCTTTTTAGTTGCAGTCGACTTCTGCCAGAAACTTCAGATGACGATCTGGCTCTGTATTTGGATGGGAGGTAAATATCTCGCAAAATGCTTTCATGCCCTATTTAATCTTATATAGCTTTTATATTCAGTTCTTTCTAAATATACCTTGGTGCCGAGTGATGGTTCTGTATGATGATGATGTAGACGTAAGGGTTACAATGAAGTGTGATACATTTTGAAGTTATTAAAGTACAGCCATTCTATTTGATATTAAATGACCTTTCCTATTTCATTTGAACTTAGATATAATCGATTTAGTGTGTGTTTAGATACTTATCTTGCTAGGCGTGAATTGATTTTAACGGTCGCCTGTGGTGGGAACATTGAGAATGGAAGATATAGTTCAACTTTCTCGAGCAAACTAAAATAAAACATATTTCTTGACTTGGATACAAACACGGATCTTATGCATCAGGGGCGTCCATTTTAAATAAAAATCTCCATCTATGCCTTTCAGGCATAATAACAAACTTATTATTCATATTATACTTTCCGATTTATTACTGAATTTGTTATTGAATGCATCTTTGTTATTGAACAGCTGAATACCTTATGTAGATGTATGATATTCTAGGAAGCAATTTCTAGAGGTATTGCAGCAAAGGTGTATAAGGCATTTGTTACATTTGGACAGAGGCATTCCTCTCTTGCAGAGGCGGCAGCGACCCTTTTTCCCCCAAATTACCCAGTGGCACTTTCCATCATACCTTATTGAGGCTGGCGGCGCCGGAGTAATTTTACTCGCTATGCGCTTAGACTTCTTGGGTGGCGACGTTCGTGAATATACGAATGAATGTCCTGCTTGCATCATTTTACGGTCTCCGCCATTAGACACAAAAGGTGTCGACGGTCCCGAATATATAAGCTTTTCTCCTGGTTGCAATACGATTCCAGTGGAGCGTACTATTTCCTGTTCAGATGAGCTTGAGGGTGGTGTAGCGTCATTAGATATATCCATCTGGAACCTTTTGAGAAATGTCTTATTTTAGCCTTAAAATGTTGGAATGTTTAATTGTTCGCAAAAAAATACATACGTGAAAGCTATAAAAAATGATTTTCGAAATGTGCCCGGCGTTTTTTTCTGGATGCAGTGCTGCAAACTGACTAAAGCCTAACAGCTGTTTGGGCAGACTATCGAAATCGAACGGAAAATACGTGATTGGGATTTCTAGTTCAAGTTAATAAAGTTCACTGAATAAAGTTATCGACTTAGCTCACGAGTCCCTCATTTTGGACTTTGGTAACTTTATTCAGTTGTTCATTTGTCTGATTTACCATTATAACTTGCAATGAAATCATTTCAAACGACGCATTATTGTGCTTCTGAAAAAGAAATCTTGAAATAATAAAGCAGTCGGTGCTGAATATGAAAAAAATGACTTGATATTCGATTAAGAATTGCGCAGTGTCTAAAAATTGTCGTTCCTAGAATTAATTTGTTCTAACGGTAAAACTCAACAGTTGTATTTTTCCAATTAGAAACATTTGACATATGACATATGACATTATGTGAATTAGACCATTTCGGTTGAATTATAACTAACGGCTATTATTTTTTATTTTGTGCTTTTGTGCTCAATAACAACATGTTCTTACAAACAATTGAATGAATGATGAACTCTTGCGATCGTGAGTCACTAAATAGATCAGTCATATAATTACTAAGTAACCCGTTCAATTGAACTTATTCTGAATGAATCGACGCATCTCTAGAAAATACGAATTGTTTGCGTTTCTTTATGCAGCTTGCTGCGGCTATATACAATTCCAAAACAATTCAAATGTGCAGTAGTTAGCAGAAGCGTGAACACCCCAATTCATATAATGCTAAGGGCACTCAAGCCGGACACATTCGCCGGCATTGCCAATGCCAAGTGCGGCGAGGTATATTTCCAGAGCCTGAACAGTTATCGCATTGACTGCGCCTTCTGTGACATGAAGAGCTTTGTGTTTGCCGACTTTCTGCTGCACATACAGAATGAGCACTTTGAGAATGGACTGCTCAAGACGGAGGTGCTGCTGCCCAAACAGGAGAACCTGGATAGCTCCCCAATGCCGACAACGGTGGTAAATTCGTTCTCCTGGTATGATGTGGCCCATGATGATGATTTGGCAGGTGACAGTGATAATGAATTTATCGACGAGTCTAAGCAGCTACCGGACGACGATGATGACGTGGAGGATCCCGTTGGTGTGTCCAGCGGCGCCATATCCATCATGAAATGGGAAAAGGACAACAGCAGCAGTGTGACGGAGCCAGTGCGACACACACGCGCCATTAAGGTGGACTACAATGAGGAATCAGATATGGAAAATGCAGCTGATGCCAATAATCAAGACAGAGTACTAAATTCAAGAAAAGAGTCGAAGAACTGCACGCACTGCGAAAAGACGTATCAAAGCAAAAAGATGCTGGAGCGTCACATGGAGCGACAGCACAAGAATGTGGATTCTTATGTTGCCAACACAGATGTCGATGACGACAATATGGGCGTGGACGTGGATGTGGATGTCGACTACAAGCCGCCTAAGCTACTAGCGCCCAAGCCGTCAACCACCGAATACAAATGCGAGCACTGTGGCAAAGTCTACCAGGGCAAATATTCGCTGCGTCAGCATATAAAGCGTGATCATAATGTTAACCTCTCCGAGGCGTTTGTCTGCGTGGAGTGCAACATGCAGATGCCAAGGCTGCGCCTGCTGGACGAGCATATGGTGAGGGTCCATGGCGGCGCGCCCTGTGTGAATTGTGGCCGGCGCTACAAGACGCGCCACGAGCTGAAACGTCATCAGCTGAAGCACACGAATGAGCGGAACGTGACCTGCAGCCATCCGGGGTGCGACAAGCGGTTCTTCACCACGCGCCACATGCGTAACCACAGCAAGGTGCACTCCGAGCAAAAGAATTTTGTCTGCGAAAGCTGCGGCTATAGCTGCCGCAACAAAGAGACTCTGCGCGTCCATTTGCGTAGTCACACCGGCGAGCGTCCCTTTGGCTGCAAGGTGTGCGACAAGCATTTCCCCTCCCATTCCGGGCTGCGCGAGCACATGGCCATGCACTCGACAGAGCGGCCCTACGTGTGCAACGTATGCGGTGCAACGTTCTCACGCCAGAAGGGTCTCTACCATCACAAGTTCCTGCACACCGCAACGAAGCAGTTCGTGTGCAAGCTCTGTGGCAATGCCTATGCACAGGCAGCGGGTCTGGCTGGGCATATGCGCAAGCATCGCAATAATGAGCTGAACGGCTAAGATTTGGAATCAGTCATATAATGCACTAAAGTGTTTCTTTTCTTATCTGTAATATGTTACAATGTTTTTATGTTTAAGAACTCAGGCATAGGTTAGGCATAATACATTTTGTTGTGTACACACGTATGGACTTGTATGTACATATTCGCTATTTACATATTCTAAGCTATTAAATTCTTATCTGATCGTTTTCATAAATTTTGTTAAGAGAATTCAAATGCAACAATCGATTAAAACTTATCGAGCTTCTTATCAATAGAAGCTCGATATTATCGTATTAAGTCAACACTGCTCACATTTATGAAGAGGTTCATCTGAGTTTTTTTTATAAAGTGTCTCGAATTGCTCACCGCAGTATTATTGAAAGTATTTTGTCTTGAACAGTCCACAATGTTTGTATTTTTGACTTTTGAAAGATACTGATTTCTCACCTTTTTTCTAAAATATTAATAAGATACTAAATAAAATCTGCTTTAGAATTGTGTAAAACTTGTGATAGTTTTTGGTCTGTTAAATAATTAAAATAATACTGTATAAAACAAATTCAGAATTGAGTTTTATTTTCTGGAAAAAATGTAACTCAAGAGGTAAGTTTTAATTAAAGGGCAAAATATGAAACATAAATAAATAATATTTTTCTTATCGAAATATAAAAAGGGACCGTAACGGTTTTAAGTAATGTTTATAAAAATTACCTTTCAAGTATGCAGGCCTGTTCCCAATTCCACTTCCACTCGAAAGTGGTGGAAGTGGAATTACTCTTCGTTTTAGCTGTTCCGAACACGCCAAAATGAGTGACTTTTTCGTTTTGAAAACGAGTAGCATTTGAGTCTTCGGAATTGCAAGTAATTGCCAGATTATATAGGAAAATTAAATAAAATATTTATAAACTCAATTTTATAATATTCTTTATAATTTAATAACTCATTAAATTAACTCATTCATTCATTTCATTAAATTCAAATTACATACTTATTAACTATAATTTAAAAATTGTCTGTAAATTTCAACATTAAAAACGAAAATGAAATCGCACAGGCAAACGTGCCTGTTCTCATTTCATCATATGATTTGCTTATCGATAACAAAGTTAAGAATCGATATGTGCTTGTGTTGTTTAATGCTTTAAAAATTCGAAATTCGCTATTTTTATTTATTTTGTTAATAAAAACAATTATCAAATTTAAAATTTCTTTAGAAAACAAATTTTTGTTAAAGTTTATTTGAAATGCAAATAATTACATTTTGAGTTTGCATTCTTCGAAACATAAAAGAAATAATTTTTATTTCTGAGCCAAAAAATATATTCATTAAATAAGTTTTATTTTTAAGGAAAAAAAAATCTGAAAAATTAGATTTATTGAGTTTTTCTGCATAACTTACAAGATAAAAATCATTGTAGCAATGAATAGTCCTGGCAACAAGGATGCTCTGGGTGTAGTCCATTTTAATGTATAAATTATCTTCCATTATGATTTTTTTTTTTAAATGGGTACATAATCATTATTTACGGTCCCTGATATATATGTTAACTTAAAAAATAAATTTCGTATATATTTACTATGGCTATCCCATAATAGGCTATGCACACTGAGCACATCATCACGGAACGATGGGAAGATGATGGATGGTAGATGGTGCCTCAGTGCGAATAGCCTATAAAGAAGGTTCCAATAAATCTGGTTTTGGTCTCCAAACACGCAGAAAAAATATAGGTTGCCAAATATAGGTTGGACCACACTTCCTTTAGGCAGAATATATTGCAAAACTACCGCTAAAATAATACGATTTATTTCGCTTTGATGTTTTTCATCCCCATTTTTTCATCTTAATGGCGATTCCAATCAGAAAATTATTTGCAGTTACATGCTATCAATAAGTGCCAAGAACAATCATAAAGAACTATTGGTGTAGATCTTTGTACCACAAGCTAAAACTCGAAATTTAGTTATTAGTTAATTAATTAATTTTATCTAAGTCGGACTACGTTATTATATATATATATTGGACGTGTCTGTCTGTCCGTCTGTACATTTGCATGCAAATATTGAGATATTCAATAAAAGCTAAACCTTAAAAGCTAGACCTTAAATTTTCTACGTATAGTACACCACATGGGGAACAAGTTTGTTGTAAATATTTTTATATCCCCTCGATTTCAGTCGAGTTCAGTGAAAACGTTTAAAACTATCAATTTAAATATTCTGGAAAAATCTGGAATATTCTTCCAAAAAAATGGTCAAATAATAATCGCAGATAATCACAATTTTCTGAATATACCAAAAGTGCAGTATGGATGCATAGTATATTTATATGTGGGAATATCACGAGTACAAGTGCATAGTTATGACAACAAGTGTGCAACTTTTGGCTCTCACTGCGCATGTACGTCACATTTTCAGAATTTTATTGCGTTCTAAATATGCTGACCCAATTTTTAAATCTGGCTTGAATAACAGTCATACAAGTCGATTTACTAAAAAAAACGTCGATGATTTTCATATTTCTCAAAAGCGCGCGAGATTTCTGAAAATGTGCCTCTCTTGCGTCGCCAATAACGGTAACTAACGGACATGCGCATGGCGAAACTACTCTCTCTTAATAGTGTGGGAATTAGGGATGGGCGATATATTATGTAACAGATATTTCAATGGAGTAAAAATATCTGTGATAAAATCATTTCCAGAGTCATATGACAATATCTCCACAAAATCATCGCTGCGAATCGGTATTTTTGTCAATATGTTAGGTGGCCTCATTGCAAGAAAAGTTTTAGCGTACCGGACATCTACCACAAATTTAAACAAATACTTGCAAAGAAACGTATTTATAGTTACTTTATAACAATACATTTTTATACAATTTTTATAAATTTATTATTAAGGATTACTGGATTAAAATCGCTATTTTTTTAAATTTAAATTTAAATTTATATTAAATTATATTATTATATTATATTTAAATAAATATGAAATTACATTAATAATTAAATTTAATTTAATTTTTTAATAGAAACAATCAGGGCAAATGCAAATTGTGCACCACCCGTTGACGAACTGAAATCTTCAAATTATGGCGAAGTGGAATGAAAGAAAGAAAGGGAAGAAGGATAAAAAGTTGTCAAGTGCACGTTACGGTAAAAATAATAATAATTATGCTGTCACATTAATCGATATCTGTCACAGATATTTCATTGTTACAGTCAGTTGTCACTGTTACAGCAAAATAACAGTATCGCCCATCTCTAATATAAATATATGTGCCAAAAGGGTATTTCTAGTCGAACACTTGCAAAGTTTTCTCGTTGGATGCCGATTAATCCAGTATTTAGATAAGTATTTTCAACTCGATGAATTATCCTACTTTTAGTAGGAACTTCTGGAACATTTGGTCTGGTCACACTTTGGTCAAACTATTCAGTTACGTTGGGAAAGCACATACGTCACTGTACTTTTAGTTTTGTGTCGAACGTTAACAATTAACAATTAACAATTGTCATTAGACGAGGAAGTGTCTCTGCGTAAGTCCAAGTAAAGTGTTGTTTTGGTTTAATATCATTTACTAGTATTATGTATTCACTTTTTACACTGCTGAATCATCAGTCCTTCATCTGTCCGTCTGTCCTTACGTCCGTTTGCGTACATGGATGCAACAACCTAAAATTCAAAGTCGCCCACGCGGCTGAAAGTTTTGTATGTATTGTAAGCACATGAAGAACAAGTTTACTGTAAATGTTGGTTTATCCATTCACCTTCACCAAGATAGAACATCACAGTCCCAATTGCAGTGAAAAGAAAATTTTTCAATTCCACTAAGCTTATGCATACATATTTGTAATATACCCAAAAGTGCATACGTATGAAGGAAAAGAGCATTTCTAGCGAACACTCAATTCGCGATTTCTCTAATATTTTTGCTTAATTTCCAGAAGAATCCAGCCCACCTGTAGTGTATTGGTGTGAGTGCCAATAAATCCTTTGTGCTAAGGTCGATCTGGTCACACAAGGTGACCTTGAAGAAAAAAAAAACTCAGAGAAAACTTGGACCTGTCAGAATTTCATATTGAAAAAATTTAGAGGAAGAAAAAGAAGAGGAAAATCAAGAGGAAAATGGCTCTACGTAAGTCCAAAGCCGACGCTTTCTTTAAATGTGTATTTAATCACCGATTGTCTTTGAAGGTTCTGGTCTTTTCTGGAAAAATCTTTTAAAAGATGTTGGACTTGCCGATGAGGCTCAAAAAAATGTGCCTAATGTTAAAGAGGAGCTAGAAAAAATGCTCCAAGTTCAATTTCCAATGAAGCAAATTTGTGTTCATCTCTTTGGCTCGCGAATCATTGGCGTTGCTCAAGCAACCTCCGATGTCGATATCTACGTTGAAATAGGTAAGTCTTACAACAAATTTAAATTGTGGTTACTGTGCTTGCACAAATATGTATATATTTCTTAGGTAATAGCTTTCGCGAATACAGTCGCAAGCTAACTCAAAAACTCGTGATGCAACAGAAAAAAATTACAAGTGCTATATCTTCCCACCCAAATTGGAAGCATAGAGTCAACCGTGGTGGCCCATCTCCTATTGTCAGGGTCGTCCACATTCCAAGCGGCTTGAATTTCGATATTAGCTTTTCTAACGGCATGCCGATTGACCAGAACAAGTTGGTCATGCACATGTTTGAAAAGCAGCCCATAGGTAAATTGAGCGCCAATCCTTAAGTTAGCCAACTTATATACAGCTTTTGACATATACCTAAACGCAGCTCGTTACATGGTCATCTATTTGCGTGGATGGACACGTGAACTGGGACTACATGAACAATTTCGTAGCCACATACTCATCCTTATGGTCATCTTTTTCTTGCAAGTTCATAACTATTTACCTGGAGTTAGAGTGATTCAGCACGATATGGCCCCAACGGTTGGACGTAAGAATGCAAATTGTGCTATTACAGTAGATAAAGTATTAAAATTAACAATTATTATTTCAGCTTGGGTTACTACATTCCAAAAATTTGAACTATCAGAGTTCAAGATGACCCAAATTAAATTGAATGAGGAAGAAATGCGTAAAATTTTAGGGCAATTTTTCTCCTACTACTCAAATTTAAACTTTGGCAAATATGCCGTTTGTCCCTATTTGGGAACAGAAACTGAGCGCGGTTACTCGGTCTTTGGATCTAAAATGCCTTTAAGGTAAGCTGAAGAGGCATATTATATTTAAATAACCCTGCAAATAAGGCTTACATTTTGAAAATTTTAATCTTTAGTTTTGACAAAGGTAGAAACTTTATGCGAGATGCGGCTGTTATTCAAGATATGATGCATCTTAATCATAATAAGGGCTGGATAATATCGAAGACTCATCTTTCAAACTTTCAGAAAGAATGCCGTATTGAAATCCTATAAGCCAAATTACTATTATAACTAGAAATGATGTATTCCAACAATCTGAATGAGGGTTGGATAATATCGAAGACACATCCTACAAACTTTCACAAATAATGCCGTATTGAAATCCTACAAGCCAAATACTATTATAACTAGAAATGATGTATTCCAACAATCTGAATGAGGGCTGGATAATATCGATGACACATCTTACAAACTTTCAGAAATAATGCCGTATTGAAATCCTATAAGCTAAATACTATTATAACTAGAAATGATGTATTCCAACAATCTGAATGAGGGCTGGATGATATCGAAGACACATCCTACAAACTTTCACAAATAATGCCGTATTGAAATCCTATAAGCCAAATCACTATTATAATTTGATTTGATGTATTCCAACAATTTGAATGTCTTACATATCAATGTTGTCATATATATGTTGTAGAAATTATGTATTCCAACAATTTTAATGTCTTACAAACAAATGTTGTCATATGTATGTTGTAATACTATTGTATGTGTAATGTTTAATTGTACAATGTCCCTATGAACCGCTACGACACCTTTGAAGATAAAGTTTTTGGGATCTATTTTGATTTGTTTCAATTCAATATTTGTTCACAGTCGGGCGAACTATTGTTTTAGGTGCGTCTGTCCAAGAAGTTCACCTTTCGGCCTGTATGAACGCGTCAATCTCTAAGACTATAAGAGCTAGATTCACCTAATTTGAAATGTAGCTTTCTTTTACCATACGCAGGTCAAGTTTGTTTCAAATTTAAAATGCAAATGGATAAAAACATTTTGCAGCAACAATTTTAAGCATATAGGCTTGTATTTTAGCATGTTTGGGATCAATCATTAAAAAACATGCTTGCTTATTGTGGTGTGTTTGTCCATTTTTAAAGTCGACTTTAAAAGTTCTTAAAATTTACAAACTTTTAATGCCAATGCATGAGAAATACATCGAACTTTAATGTTAAATACCCAGAATGTTAACATTGGCGCACACGTTAAGTTAACAGGTCTTAAAGCTCTTTTAAGGGAGAAGCGCGTGCTGATGTTGTACACCAGCGTTTCCCAAAGTGAGGGTCGTAACCCGATATCGGGACAAAGAAAAATTTGGCGGTCGCGAAAAAAATTTAAAAAAAATATAAATATTTTAAAAAGTATATTTGTACATCAGATAAACCAACGACTACAATTACCACAAGATAGGCAACCCAGTAAAAATAATGGCATTAGGGCAGCTTCCATTTCGTAATTACTCCCTGTTCCCATAAAATGGGTAAAAAGGAGGTATAAGGATCTGTGCAAATGTATGTAACAGGCAGAAGGAGATATCTCCGACCCTATAAAGTATATATATTCTGGATCAGTATCAAAAGAAATTTCGATTTGGCCATGTCCGTCTGTCTGTCCGGATGAACGCGTCGACCTCAGCAACCAAATTTGGAATGTAGGTTCCTGTATGTTTCATTATTCAGATATCTCTCCCCGCACCCCCGCAATTCGATAAAAACGTTTTACTGCCACAATTTAAAAGACTTAAGCCTGGAATTTGGCGTGTATTATTCTTGGGTCACTCTTAATCTACTGTTTAAATTTCAAGTTGATCGAATAATAAACACGGAAGTTATTCACGAAAGAAGATTCAGTAAAACAAGGCGCGGGAGGAAGGAGCACTTAAAATGCCTCGTTTCCGATGTGGCTCGTGTGTTTGCGGCTTTGTGTATGTGTAAGTGGACGAAGAAGTGATTGGAAGTTTTAGACCTGGGTACAGGGAGTTTCGTAGTCAGGTATACTCGACTAGAGCATTCTTACTTGTTATACTCTGTTCCCGAAGGGAAAAGAGTATATTGGGTTTGCGAAATGCCCGTATGTCCGTTTATCCGTATGAACGCAATTTTTTTCAACACCCTTGAAGCTAGAGGAACCAAACTTGGTACACATGTTGGTGTATACCCTCAATTTATGAAGTGTCGAGATCGCCCACCCGCACCCGCCGCCTCCCCCGCTAATTCGGGAAAACCTGTATATTCCACATTCTTTAAGCTAAAGTCACCAAATTTGACATACAGACTAAAGTTAAGATTCCTGACAGATCTGCATCAAACATTTTGGACCTCCACCCCCTCCCCGCAAATGAGCAAAATCTATATCTTCCACACCTGTACAGGTAGAGTCATCAAATTTGGCATTCAGACTACTGTTTTCTTCGCGTCTCTTTCCGAACCCACAAATAGGCAAATTATACCGAACTGGGAACAGTGTATTCTGCTGTCGGATACGTCCGACTGCAATGTTCTTACTTGTTACTCCCTGTACTCATAAAATGGTAAAATGGGTATTGAATCTGTGCAAATGTCCGTCTGTCTGTCTGTCCGTATGTATGAACGCGTCGATCTCAGAAACTATAAGAACTGGAGACTCCAAATTTGGAATGTAGGTTCCTGTTTACCATACGCAGATCAAGTTTGTCTCACATTTAAGATATCTCTCCCCGTTCCCCCGCAATTTGATAAAAACCGTTTTAGAGGAACAATTTATAGCTATAGATATAGCTTTGGGATTTGGCATGTACAATACTTTAGTTACTCCTAATCTACTGTTTAAATTTTATCGATCGGATAACAAAACACGGAAGTTATTCAACAAACAAGATTCAGTACTGCAGCGCGGGGGGTGAAGAAGAAGAAGCACAGCCACCATCTAAAATGCCTCGCTTGCGCTGTTGATCGTGTGTGTTCATCGATCGGAAATATTTGACCTGGGTACAGGGAGTTTTGTAGTCGGGTATACTCGACTATAGCATTCTTACTTGTTTTCCAATAGGTTCGTTCGGTATTTTTTCAATAGGTGGGTCGCGAAAATTTTTTTAAGCTCATACCGGTCTGCGGCCAAAAATGTTTGGGAAACGCTGTTGTAAACTATTTAGGTTAAAAAGAAGGGTCTGTGATAAGTTTTATTACGATAGCTGCAAAACTGGGAGACTAGTTCGCATAGAAACAGACGGACAGACAGACATGGCTATATCGACTCGGCTATTCATGCTGATTCAGAATATATATACTTTGTTGGGTCGGAAACGTCTCAAATTCAGTCAATTTCAATTCAAATTCCAAAGTTATATCTTTTAAATTGTTGGAATAATACGTTTTTATCGAATTGCTGGGGAACGGGGGAGATATCTCAAATCTAAAATAAACTTGACCTGCTCCCGCTATACACGAACCTACATTCAAAATTTGGTGTCTCTAGCTCTTATAGTTGCTGAGATCCTTGCGTTCATACATACGGACGGACAGACGGGCAGACAGACGGACATGGTCAAATCGAAATATCTTTTAATCCTGATCAATAATATATTATACTTTATAGGGTCGGAGATGTTTCCTTCTGCCTGTTACATACATTTGCACAGATTTAGTACCCCCTTTTACGGGTACGGGGAGTAAAAAGGGGAACATCTCTTTCAATTCGTCACACATTTCGAGACAAAATCATAGTAACCTTTGCAAGGGTACGGAAATCAGTATAAGCGTCAGTAAGTTTTGTATTTGAGTTTTATTCAGTTGCCTCTCTCAAGCTCGGCGTTACGCTTATTGAAAAACATTTAAATTTACTTTTTAGATAATTCGCACCAAAATTTTAAAATTCTAAGCAATGCATAAACTATATTTAAATACAATATAAACTTCGAAGATGGTCGCGGCTTTTAAGTTTACGGTTACAAAGTGAGAAAGTGCCTGATATATTTCAATTCTTTTCCGCCGTTGTTGTTGTCATATCACAAGTCCCTTGCTAGCCGCTGTCGTCTCCACTGGTATTGCCTTTTCAACGGTAAATAGAAAACTTCGCTAATATTTCTAGTCGCTAAACATGACACCACGTGTGCTAAATAGGAACGCGTTTTATGTTTACTGGCTGACTTTAATAAAACATTACCAATCGACGGTCGACTGCCGCTACCAAAGGATGGATTTGCGGAGCATGCCTCATTCCGGAGAGAAATACTTGGGACGAAGTATGTGTTGTTCCAAAAACCTTATCATTGCAGTAGGTATTATAATATTGGAATGATTATTCCTCTACTTTCTCATTTTGATATCACAAATATTGTTTTTTCAACCCAACCGTTTTACTCGCAAGCGCTGACAAACCTTAATTATAGTATTGTTATTAATAAATGACACTTAGTTTCAGTTAGCAGCAACAGTGCAACGATGCTGCTGCAGACTCCGCCACCAAACGCAGATTGCAGCCAAATTATCTGAGTCTATTTGTGAGCGTCTCACGTGGCAAAGTATATTTGCAGGATGAAGATCTAGAGCACCCATAGACACCTCACGCAAAATGGATTCGGTGCAGTACTTTCGATATGAACTGGAGAAGGCAATTCAGCGTCTTCATTCACTCTGCGATAAATGGAAACTTTATGGCGCTCAAAATGAGCCACAACTGGAGACGACTGGCGGCAAGGACATGTTTATGACCTGGCTGCTAACAACCAATAAGCCTATGCAATTATAGAGCCTAATTGATCGCTTCGAGCCTGGCACATGTGGTATTATGTTATGTATTTGGAGGACGAAGATCCAGAGCAACCATAGACACCACTACTTTCGATATGAACTGGAGAAAGAAATTCAACGTCTTCAATCACCTCTAGGTGGCTACTGGAGACGACTGGCGGCAAGGACATGGATATGACCTGGCTGCTAACAACCAATAAGCCTATGCAATTCTAAAGCCTTATTGATCGCTTCGAGCCTGGCACATGTGGTATTATGTTCAGTGTAATTGGAGGATGAAGATCCAGAGCAACCATAGACACCACTACTTTCGATATGAACTGGAGAAAGAAATTCAACGTCTTCATTCACTCTGCAATAGGTGGCTACTGGAGAGGACTGGCGACTAGGACATGGATATGACCTGGTTGCTAACAACCAATAAGCCTATGCAATTTTAAAGCCTAATTGATCGCTTCGAGCCTGCACATGTGGTATTATGTTCAGTGTAATTGGAGGATGAAGATCCAGAGCAACCATAGACACCACTACTTTCGATATGAACTGGAGAAAGAAATTCAACGTCTTCATTCACTCTGCAATAGGTGGCTACTGGAGAGGACTGGCGACTAGGACATGGATATGACCTGGTTGCTAACAACCAATAAGCCTATGCAATTTTAAAGCCTAATTGATCGCTTCGAGCCTGGCACATGTGGTATTATATTCAGCCCGGAGAAAATGTGCGTCGCCAAATGGAAAACCAGCGGAGGCGACAGCGGCTGACAAGCGACTGCTGAAATGACAACATCAATGGCGAAGAAGAATGGAAATATATCGGGCACTTGTTCACTTTGTAATCGTATAATTAAACCTCGACCATTATAAGAGTTTTCTGTGGTATTTAATCGCCTTAGCTAAAGAGTATACAGATTCTTAAACTCTTGCAGAGGGTATTATAATTTTGTTACGAAATGTGTAACGCATTAAAGTAGACGTTACCGACCCCTCCATGTATATTTTTGTATATATTCCCGATCAGCATCACTAGCCGAGTTGATATAGCACTGTCTGTCTGTCAAACTAGTATATAGTCGTAGAGCTATCGTTACGCAACTTAGCACAGATGCTTCGTGTTGCTGCTAGCAGTATATATGTCGGATCCGTACAGATCGTATTACTATATTCAAAGTAGTCTGCCGTTGAAATTGTTCGGTTTTAAACAGCACAAAAACGTCATGTTCTTTGACTGTGACTCGTAAATACATTTTACACCCTTTACCCAAAAAAATGGGTAAAATGGCCTCAGCCGTCCTAGCTAGGATGTTCAACAAACAACATCTTTGGCTAGCCCTCGTACATGAACCATGGTACAACCACGGCATCAAGGGCCTGTACACGAAGGACTCGAAGGTAGTGTATGACAACAGGAGCCTATCTCCAAGAACGTGTATTATGGTGAGGAAAGGTATTAAATACACTATCCTTTCAGAATTCCTGACCCAGGACTGCGTCCCAATCGCAGTTCAGGCTATCAGTGCTGCCACTACGACAGTGGTGACATCTGCGTATTTCGCAGGAGATGGCTTCTGCCCACCCGCAGAAGTGTGCGGTCTGGTGAACTACTGCAGAGCACAGCAGCTACCCATCATCCTGGGATGCGATGCCAACGCGTCTGCGGCAGCAAGGATGTTAACACCAGAGGTGAGTGTCTACTTGATTTTATATTCAAATATAATTTAGAAATATGAAATGTCGGATCATCACCGACTTTTGTAACTATGGTTAGGGAGGTAGTCTTAGATATCACCCTGGTAGCCGGTTCCTCAAGCCATAAGGGATTGGCATCTATCACCAGAAGAATCCATGTCAGACCACACGAAAGTCCTATTCAAGCTCAAAGCAAATATGGATAGCATTGAAGTCACTCGTAATCCTAGGAAAACGAATTAGGAAATGTACAAGGAAACCCCATCGCTCGAGCTGTCCAGTTACGTGTCTGGGATACCCAAACACCCACTGCAACTTGGAAGATTTGCAAATAGTATTAATAGAAGCATACTCCATGTCAACGCAGATAAAAGGATGCTCCATGGTGGAACGATCGCCTTGAAAAGCTACGCGTTAGCACCCGTCAACTCCACAACGGAGCGAAGAGAGAAAATGTATGTGTACCGTCAAAGTCTTACCTCCTACAACAAGGAGTTAAGGAACGCTAAGCGGAAGAACTACAGAGACTTCTGTGAATCCATAGAAAGTATGTATGAGGGCGCTCGACTGCACGAGCTCCTGAGGCCAACTTGGCTCTGAAGAAGAAAGATGACTGATTCACCATGGAGAAGCTAGAGCTACTTTTCGAAACGCACTTCCCAGGGTGTATCCCTATTGTGGATGATGGCGTCGAAGTTGTAGATCGATCCCGACCACGCTATACAGACTGGTCTTTCGCAGTCTATAGTTACGATAGAGAGGCTGAAATGGGCACTTCCAGCCCTACAATTCACCAGACCTGGACTGAATCTCACCGGTCTTTCTCCAGCAGGAACAGGATCAACTCCTATCACGCCTTAAGAAAGTAATGACAAATAGCCTATCACTCGGTCATATACCCAGTGCATGGAGTAGTGCTAGGGTGGTCTTCATACCCAAGGTCTGGAAGAAAGATATCACCAACCCCAAGTCCTTCAGACCCATCAGCTTAGCAACGTTTTTATTGAAAATGTTGTAGAAGCTGGTGGACTATAATATAATATTTAGCTGCACCCGTAGTAGGTCGTTCAACAGACCCAGCACTATACCAACTGCAACAAGTAAGAATCCTATAGTCGAGTACACCCGACTACGAAACTCCCTGTCTACAACTTTCTAACATATGTATCTTCGTACACTTAGACATATACACACACATACACAAAATACGCACGCACACAAGCGACAACGAAAGCGAGGCATTTTAAGTCGCGGCAGCACTCCTTCTCTTGGCATTCTCTTGGCAACTTTTGCATTTGTGTAGGAGATAGGGTTTATGAGTGAGCTTTAGGCTCAGAAGGGGGTACAATAGATCTGAAAGGTCGCACAACGCCCCATCACTAATAATAATAATAACAAACATTCATATATTCTTGAACAGCATTAACAGTCGCGTCAATTGAGAGATCCATGGGTTATGCCAGTAAGGGTGACTCTTAACAGTGGATCTTGCCATGTGGCGCTGTCTGTCTGTCCGCAGGGGCACGTCGATCTCAAAGAGTATAAGAGTTTGAGACACCAAATCAAGTTTGTTTCATTTGTTATATACATATGTATGTATATACATATGTATATCATTGATTTTTGACACGCATGCATCTTGGGTCAATCGTGATCTGCTGTACAAATTTGATGGCGTACGGAGGGAAGCAGCAGTGCTCCTTTTGCTCCTTTTGATGCATCTGTACATGCATAGCTATGTACCTGAGTATGTGTACCTGGGTACAAGAGTGGTGTCTCTTGAAATTCAGGATGCAGTGTCTCTCTTAGTCGAGAATGTTCTACTAGAGCATTCTTACTTAAGTAAACAATTGTTAAACTTGGTATGCACATGTATGTACATACAGCTAAATATACGACTATAAAAAATATACACATATTTAATGCAAAAATGTCTTATATACATACATACATACACGTGTATACCTCTATTATTTCTCGCACTCGCAAAAAAAAACAACAGCTGAGCAAAACGATCTGAGAAACGAAAAACTAAACAAAACAATTAAGAATGCTCTAGTCGAGAATACCCGACTATAAAACTCCCTGTACCCAGGTCTACAACTTCCTAACATATCCTCGTACACTTAGGCATACACACACACACATACACAAATACGCACGCACACAAGCGACAACGCAAGGGAGGCATTATAAGTGACGGCTGCGATTCTTGTTCCTCCCCGCTCTCAGCAGTACTGAATCTTGTTTGTTGAATAACTTCCGTGTTTATTATCCGATCGACTTGAAATTTGGACAGTTGATTAAGAGTGACCAAAGGTATTGCACATATCATTAAAATTGTTGACGTGATCCAAAATAAACTTGACCTGCGCCTGCCATACACAAGCCTACATTTCTAATTTGGTGTCTCTAGCTCTTATAGTTGCTGAGATCGAGTTGTTTATGCATACAGACGGATATGGCTAAATCGAATTTTCTTCTGCTACTGATCAAGAATATGCATATATATATATATATGTATGTACCTTATAGGGCCGGAAATGTCTCCTTCTGCCTGTTACATACATTTGCACATATTTAGTACCCCCTTTTACCCATTTTATGGGTACAGGGAGTAAAAATGAAAAGTTTATTTCATCAGTTCAGTGAGAAAGTGTTTTTGTTCACTCCATCAAAAGCAAAGCCAATACTGATGCATCCATATGTACATACATACATACATACATGCATACATACATATGATCATATGTATGTACGCAATGTGTGTGAGAGGAAGGGGAACGGTTTGCTGTGTTGTAATTTAATTTTAGCCGCTTTTGACAACAATTAATCGCACCACAAATGCCAAATCGCGCGTTAATATAATGCCAACGATTAAATTTAGCATACGCAGCGCGACAATGGCCGGCGAGGTTTTAGTAAGTACATCGCATGGAAAACATTTTCTTCAATTTAATGATTCGATTTCCAATTGCAGAAGAAGTCAACACAGAAGCGTAGCTTAAAGTCAAAAAAAAAGTTGCAGGAACAGAAAGATGCGGCCGACAGCTCGAACGTTGACAAGGACGCACTGCGTCATATGTGCGAATATTGCGGTTATAGGACGCGCCTTCAAGGAAATTTGAGGGTTCACAAACGACGGCATACTGGCGAGAAACCCTTTTGCTGTGACATATGCAACGCAACGTTTGCGGCACGATATCAGCTAACCACACACTATGAGCGGCATAAGGACGCCCATCAGCGGCGTAGTCGCTACGTGTGTAAAGATTGCAATGTGGGATTTCTCAGTGCACGCGCACTGTATCATCATAGGCCGCTGCATGCGGCTGTAAAGCAATATAAGTGTACATTATGTGACAAATCCTATGCACAGGCAGCTGGCTATGCACAGCATAAGCGTTGGCATCGGCAGCAGATCGATCGAGCAACTGCCACAACGAAGTTACCAGTAACTGCCGTCAGCGAAACGCATGATTCAAATTAGCGCGCGCTCAGATTTGTCAACAGTGTCGCTATTTCGATAACGCTGTTATTGCTATCGAGCTAGCGCTATCGAGATACTGGTTTGGTATTTGACTTGCCGTTGAATTGTTTATTTATGTTTTTATGACAAATTTGTTGAAATAAAACTTTACGCAGCATGTTAAGGCAGTGTCTACTCAATGTGGACTTCTCGCGGCTGCATGCCAAGCAGCAGCTGCGCCCCAAGTGCGGTGAGATATTCTACGAAAGCGATAATGAGTACGGCAGCTTCCAGTTGGTTTGTTGTCTATGCGGAATTAAGCACTTTGCCTTCGAGGATTTCACGATGCACATTCGCAATGTGCACTTTGACAAACATGGCAAGCCACGGACTAAAGCGGTTGCCGTAACAGCCCAGGCAGCCAACATAAAGCCAGAGGAGGAGCTGCCGCCAACGCCCGAAGTGATCACCAACGAAGGCAGTGATTCTTTATCAGAAGATGCGTCTGATGATGATGATGAAGATGACATGGCGGACACCGTGAATTATGGTACATTGCGCGTATGTTCACTCACTGAGGTCAAATTGGAGCCTGCGTTGAATGAACCCAACCAAACTGAGCCACTGGACGACAGTTTCCAAAGTGAGGACGAACTGGACACAACCACAGTAGCCGACCACGAGTCCAGCGACGCAGAAGATGATGCCGATAGCATTGTGGAAATGCCAACCATATTTAAGGTAAGGTCGCCTTCGATTTACGTATTGCTTGCTTATCGCTTTTTGCTTTGTAGAAACGCCAGCCAAAGGAGTACAACTGCAAATACTGTGCGGGCAAATACACAACGCTTAAATATCTAAATATACACATTAAAATGAGCCATCCGCATCCAAAGGGCTTCAAGTGCAACGATTGTAGCGCTACCTTTGATGTGGATCGCGCTCTAGAGACGCACCGCCGCAAGGTGCATACGGATTTTACATGCAACCTTTGCGACAAGGTCTATAAAAGCTCACGCACACTGTTGCGCCATATCCAAGGACATTCAGGACAGCGGCAGTACAAATGCGAGTATGAGAACTGTGGCAAATCCTTTGTCAGTCAGCATAATCTCAGCTCGCATCGACGCGTCCACAGCACGGATCGGAACTATGTGTGCGAACTGTGCGGATATCGTTCGCGCTATCGGGACGCACTTATTGTCCATCGGCGCACCCATACCGGCGAGAAGCCATTCAAGTGCCAGACATGCGAGCGCTGCTTTGCCTCCAAATCGTTGCTCAATGAGCACCAGGCGATGCACTCTACAGAGCGGCCACACAAGTGCGATAAATGTGAGGCAGCCTTCTCGCGGCCCAAAGCACTCTATCATCATAAGCATCTTCATTTGGGCACCAAAAAGTTCAAGTGCAAGATCTGCGGAAATGCGTATGCCCAGGCAGCGGGTCTGTCGGCGCATATGCGCGGCCACAAAGCTCAGGCCGTCAATGGTATCGCCGATTGTGGATCAGCGGCGTCGTGTCCACGCTATTAGTGTCCAGCCGGATACCCTGATACTAGGTGACCTGTTAGACATTTTTAGATGGTATTTGCGAATAACACTTAATTTTTAATCGTATCGTACCCCAATGGAATATAAATACTACAGTTTTTCATGCTCACGGCAAAGTTTAGGACAATTTTTAAAAAGATTTGCCGTGCGTTTAAATTCTGTCTCGTGTTATCGAGAAAAGTTAAAGATTTTGGGCCTTAATGTCAAAAACAACATGTCCATTGTCCATAAATGTAGATTAATTATTAAATTTGTTCTAAGAAAGAAAAGTGTTAGTGTTGTTTACTACATGATAGCGGGACAGGAATCTCGCCGATCCCGAACAAATCTTTGGAATGGGCGAGATCGTTGCAGATTTTAAAAAGTATGATCAAAAATTATGTCTTATAAATCTAAATGTTATTTCTTGTATTGTGTTTGTATTGTATATGTCTATCTTATTAAAGTATAACTAAATATTATATTTCAAGTGTAATGAAATTCGCGATTGCTGAGTTTGAATGAATGATCTGTATAAAGAAATATGTTTCTCTCCTATAGGATATAATCGGTTTTTTTATAAAACTTGGTTAATATCCAAATGACATACCGAAACTTGGAGTTACTGAGCTTGGTTGCCATATCTTGAAATACGAAAACTTAACTTTCAACCGTTTCACCCGTAGTGGTTCGATTTGAGCCAAATTTGGTCATAATTAAATTAACCTTTTGATGGGTATAAGAAAAAAATTATAGAAAAATCAAAATTATAATAGCCTCTGCTAGGGTATAATACAAATATATTTATCAAAAGATAAAGTGATATTGAGACTTCAGCCGGGATTCCAGTCGCGTGGGAAACTTAAGAAAATCTCGAGTCCGGCGGGTCTGGTTTAAAAAAATATGCACGCGCGGGATAAGGCTAGAATTTGTTATTCAAATCCTATCTTTAGTATGAAATGTGTTTTTAAAGTATAAGTTTAAGACAATCTAATGAAATCTTGAACCTTGGATAGCCATTGGTTCATAGAAACATCTAGCTGATCGGATATCGGTTGATAGCGATATAATTAATATGTCTGCAGGGGAAGTTAATCGTTGAAACTCCTAAGCAAGCTGTTCGATCTTGTTTCACTTTTATATGTTCTCAATAGGCGTCCAATTCTAACCTTATGAAATTAAGATATTGAAAGTAATTTAAAGTCGTGACTTAAACGTATCTTGGCAATATTGCTGATATTTGATTTGTTACCTATAGGTGGATTGGAGAAACAAATATTTCCTATTTAAAGGATAATAATTATTAAAAATTGCACAATGTAAATGTAAAGTTTCAGAACTTGTGTCCGGTTACTCATGTGTTTAAGGTTTACAACAGCTGCCAGGTGAATAAGTGGTGATGGAATCTCTCATTTCTAAGAATTACAATTATTTGGCATCAAAGAAAACATTTGCAAATAATTTACAGCAGTGCGCCCTACGAAATTGCGTTAAGACTAGTGAATCTTGGTCTGTATGTGTTTAATAAATTCCCAGTTGAAAATAGGATGTAGGCAGGCCCATTAAATTTATAAGTCGACAATTTTGGATTTGCTTCAACATTTATTTCGAACAGGAACTTAGAACTATGCGCATAATAAGTTTACATAGATATACACGAGCTTTTTTTTTGGTTTAATTTGGTTTGGTTGCGTGCAGTTGCCTTTTATAATACTTAAAGTATATAGTATTTAGCGTAACACATGTGATATTACACAGACAAAAAAAGTGGAAATGTTTTACATACATCCTGACAACAGACAAACAAACAGCGGGAGCAGTCAAAGGGCTGCTCAACAGGCTCAATTTACACATACATAAGTAAACAATGTACATAAATATATTTTGCTATGTAAGTATTGAGAAATTAGGCCCACACGCGAATAGTGTAGTCCCAGCTGCCTGTGGATAGCGCCGTGCCATCCGGCGATACCTGAACGCAGGAGACCTTGTTTTCATGCCCATACAGAAGGCAGACGCGCTCCGATTTTAACGTGTCCCACAGGTTGACAGTGTAGTCATTGTAGCCGGCGAAGAGCAGACGGCCGCTGACTGAAAAGTCCACCGAGTTGACGCCAAAAATGATGCTCTCCTTGGCAAATACGGCCACCTCGCGATCGGCGCGCATGTCGTACAAGCGGCAGCTGCTGTCGTCGGAGCCGGTGGCGATGGCATCGCCGCACGGATGGAATTTAACGCTGTTCACATCCGATTGGTGGCCCTCAAAGGACTGCACCACATGGCCGGAGCGCATGTCCCAAATGAAAGCCATGCGATCGCAGCTGCCAGAGACAAATGTGTTTCCTGTCTCGTTTGGGGCCAAATCGATAGCCATGACGTCGCCGGAGTGGCCATGAAAGCTTTGCAACAATTGCCCTGATTCCACATCCCACAGCGCGCAGGTGGAATCACCGCTGCCGGTGAGAATTTGCTGATCGGAGTTGGGATAGATGCAGCAGGACATATAACTGGTGTGCGTGCCCACGGTGCGCTTTTTGGCAGCCATTTCCTCATCCGAGGTGATCGGATAAACGGTTACCTTATTGTCCAGCCCACCGCAGGCCACAAAGTTGCCTGATGGCGCGTACGCGCACGCCATAATCCAGGTGGTGGGCATGGTTACGGCATGCTCTTTGTTTGTAGTAAACGCATCCCATATAATTAAGCGACCATCCTGCGAGGATGAGATAATGTGTCGCTTATCGGGACTCCAATCGGTGCATAGTACCTTTGCCTGATGACCTTTTAGCACCTTGCGTGGTTTTATATTCACGTAAGCAATTTGCTCCAGCCTTTCCGCAACATTTGAGAGATGGACATCGTTCAGCTTTTGGCGCTCCTCTTCCAGCTTTGCTTTCAAATTTTCCGCCTCTTTCACCAAGCTTGCCATCTTCTCACTGGGATTGAGATTGCTGACTGAAGCGGCGGCCTCCGACATTTTAAATGTTTTTTTTATGTTTATGTTCTGCTTTTGCCGTAACGTCCCGAGCAAAAGCGGGGGCGAAAAATCAATGAAGTGGCTGCAGTTAGAAAAAAGTGTATACACGAATACACAACGGGCGGCTGCGACCAGTGTGTGAAATGCAGGTCGGCAAGGTGTCTTATACAACACTAAATGCAACAAAAAACACTCTCCGATAATTAATCACCCACCAATAACGAAATTTTTATGTCGTATCGATACTTCAGAATTTGAAATCTGATATGCCGAGTTTTTAAAATAGATAGTAAAGTGTTTGTGTTTCAATGTTTCTGTGTTTGTCCGGAGGCACCTGCTATGGCGACATTTCGTCAAGGTACACCGCCTATTAGAAGCAGTGAAGTCTATGCACTTCACAGGTGCGCAATCGCAATTTTATAGTAAAAATCTCCCATCTTCGCATCCCAGTCATCCTCCAATTGTTCCGAACTCTGGAATTCTGTTACTTGCAATATTTTTCACTTTTTGTTTTAAATATGCATCAAAGCAAGAAGAACATCTGAATGTTTTTCGGGAAGATGGCAAATTAGCAAATGTTCATTTACAGTTGTACATTTGACCGTGGAAAGCCAAAAATCCGATAAAATGAAATGTGGAAAAATGTACTGAATAGGTGCCCGTGGAAAGGGGCTATTATTGAAAGCATCGTCGCGCTTAGTATTTTCTCCACACTAAAAGTATCGATAGCTGAGTAGATAATAACAATCGAAAGTGTCATCGGCTTACAGCTGTGTAGTGTTTGGTGCGACGGCGGCATTGGTTTGGAACCTAATGCTACGCGGAACTTAAATGGAACAAATTTTAGAGCTAAAGAAGTGCAATCAGTTTTCTACAGGATGATGAAACTGCAGCCGCCCTCATTCTCCAACTTCCGTTGCGGTGAGGTTCTATGCGTTGGCCCCATGACCTACAATGTTTGCTGTGCGTTGTGCGGTCAGCAGGTGTCATTCGACAGCTTTCCGCAGCACTTTCGGTTGGACCATTTGACGGAGATGGAAACGGAGACGGAAGACTGCAAGTTGTTTGATGGGCAGGCAGAGGATGAACATTTGGAAGCGCCAGTTGAGGTTGACGGTGAGCCGCTGATGGTTAAGTCCGAGGATGATCCAATTGGACATGACGTGATCAATGAGACCATTGATCATGCGGATGTGGATCTAGCCCAAATTGCACTTTTCGACCAGGAGGATGAGACTGAAGGGGATATGGATGTAGATGTCACTGCTGCATCGCATGATTTGCCCAACACAAGCACAATTGGTACAAGGCGCTCGCAACGCGCATCGACTATAAAGAATATACTGGTACAAAAAGAGCCTTCAGAAAGTGAAGCAGAAAGTAAACTGGACTGGATGCTGGAGGATGGCAGCGGTAGCGATGCGCGTCTTGAAGGTTGCGATGAGCTCGCTACTGATAATAACGATCCGGAGGACGATACAAGAGATATGCTCTTCCAGTGCGACCAATGTGATCGCGCCTACAACACAAAGCGCAGCTTACAGAGCCACAAGCGCTGCAAACACAATATACGCAAGCAAGCAAATACGTCCAAGGCTGCAACAGATACAATTGGATTAGGAACAGCCGGATCCACATTGGCAAACCACAAGAAGCAGCGCAAGGGGCCACCCAAAGTTTTTCAATGCGATGAGCGTGAATGCAATCAGACGTTTCGCACGGAGCGCGATTTGCGCGGACATCGCTGGAAGCACACGGGCATCTTTTGCGACATCTGCGGCAAGCCGTTCACCCAGTCCGGCAACATGATGCGTCATCGGCAGCGGCACAGTGGCATCAAGCCATACACGTGCCAGGAGCTGAATTGCAAAGCCACCTTCTATACGCAAAAGGAGCTTACGTCTCACAACATATGCCATACGGGTCGCATGCCTTGTATCTGTGAGGTGTGCGGTCGTCCTTGTCGTGATCGCGGTGTCCTCACTGCCCACATGCGCCGTCATACCGGCGAACGACCAGCCAAATGTGAGGTTTGCGGCAAGGCCTTCTTTAGCTTCCACGACCTCAATGTCCATGCCATCTCGCACACTAGTCTGCGGCCCTTCGCGTGTGATATTTGCGGCTCCACGTTTCAGCGCAAGAAAGCGCTGCGCGTCCATAAGATGCTGCACTCGGAGGAGCGCAAATATTCATGCAAGCTTTGCCACAAATTGTTTGCCCAATCTGGTGGCCTAAATGCACACATGCGCACCCACGAGCCGGCCCGGGCCAAGGCGACCGTCCAGGCCACAGAAGTCCCAACGTCGGTTGTGGAGGCTTCAACGCCCGTCGAAGTCGAGGCCATGACCACCGAAGAAGTGCTGCATGAGGTGGTGACTATTGAGATGATACAGGAGGATCATGCAACCCATGTGGAAGTTGTCGCCATTGCGGCTGCGGGCAGCTGGCATGTGGCATAACCTAATGAAACTATTACTTAGTCCTCAAGATAAGTTTTGCACTGTCTATGGCTTAATGATATAAGCTAATACTGGCACTTGCAATGTAAATATTAAACTCATCTTGAACAACTGTTACAATTCTTGATTTCGCATGTATCTGTTTACATATAGAGCTAAATAGTGTATATAGTTAGTCATGATTGTGCTTGATTAATACAATTAGTTATGCTTAAAGCTTTCATGTTATTTCCACAGGTCTTTGGCTGTAAAACTTTTCACTATTCATCTTAAGTTAGTATTAAATAAAACATGTAACAGTTATAGAGCCATATTTTTTTTTAATTCAACAACTTATAAAAAAATTTAAGTATTTCCCAAAGAGGCTTTTAGTTCAGCATAAATTAAGAGGCGTTAAGACAAAAATTATGTTATAAAGTTTCCGTGGTGACAACTTATTACAAGACTCGTCAAGATAATGCGAGAATCTTAATACTGATTTTGTTTTCCAGATATCGAAATTTAAAAAAATATCCATTTTTATTTTCACAAGAATATTTATAAGATTTATAAAAAGATAACTAAGACCCAACTTATTATTTTGAAGAAAGGGATGATTGGCTTATTTGAATGAAATTATCCAAAACCTTATGAGATTTAAGCAGTATTATGTAATTGATCTATTAGTATATACGTTGAAATATTTGGTATCTCAAAAGTCTATGTCTATTTAATTGCGGCACCACGAAAACGGTACATTCTGGTATAAAGAAATCGCTTATAAGATCTAAATTTAATATGTCTCTTAGATTAAAATGATCGTTTAAGTGATATGATATTTATAGTATATATATTTGAATTGAATTCTGTATTTATAAAACCGAACAAAATCATTGATAAGATTTTAATTTAATTCTTAATTTAATTTTGCTCAAAATATTCGTTTAAGTAGTAAAGTGATGTACATTTGAAAATCGCTCATTAAATCATTAAGTCTGTCGTATTCAATATATGTTATTAAAAATAACAAGTAAGAATGCTATAGTCGAGTATACCCGACTACGAAACTCCCTGTACCCTAAAACATCCAATCACATCTACGCCCACTTACACATACATACACACATACACAAAGATGCACACACACAGGAGGCAAAAGCGACAGCGCAAGCGGGGCAATTTAATTGGTGGCTGTGCTTCCCCCCTCTCGCTGCATTACTGAATCTTCTTTCGTGAATAACTTCCATGTTTATTATCCAATCGACTTGAAATTTGGACAGTAGATTAAGAGGGACTAAAGTATTGTACATGCCAAATCTTAAAGCTATATCTTGAATATTGTTACTGTAAAACGGTTTTTATCGATTTGCGGGGGAACGGGGGAGATATCTTAAATATGAAACAAACTTGATCTGCGTATGGTATATAGGAACCTACATTCCAAATTTGATGTCTAGCTCTTATAGTTGCTGAGATCGACGCGTTCATACGGACAGACGGACAGACAGACGGACATGGCCAAATCGAAATTTCTTTTGATACTGATCAAGAATATACATACTTTATAGGGTCGGAGATGTCTCCTTCTGTCTGTTACATACATTTGCACAGATGTAATACCCCTTTTTACCCATTTTATGGGTACAGTTACTCCCTGAACAGCAATGTTTTTTACACAAAAACTCCATTTGCGACCGATTTTGATAAAATGAAAGCAAACTATACAAAGCAACTCTCCAATACAAATTATATCAGGACAACGACCCATGCACAAATCCCTACTGTACGGGTCCTGGGCGCTGTACAACTGCATCGAGGTTATAGATACCCCTGCCCAGAACCCTGACTATAACCCCAATGAAAATGAATTGGCCGTTTTTACAGAAGAGGGTAGCCAAACGGAGCCCAACAAACAAAAGTGCTTCGATTAAAGCCATACAGGACGAATGGTCAAGTCTACCATCTCTATATGACCTTCAGGCACTTGTGCAGTCCATGTCGCGACGGCTTCAAGCTGTAATAGAGGCTAGTGGTCAGCACACTAAATAGTAGATCATATTTTCTCTTAATTTTCTAGCTTAAGCCATTTTTGCAAACAGTGTTCGCATTTTGCAAACAATTTCTTGACACTCTGAAATTTGTCATCTTATGTTATTCTTGTCTTATTTTTATACCCTAGCAGAGGGTATTATAATTTTGTCTCGAAATGTGTAATAAACAAAAAAGAAGACGTTTCCGACCCAACAAAGTATATATATTCTGAATCAGCATGAATAGCCGAGTCGAGATAGCCATGTCCGTCTGTCCGTCTGTTTCTATGCGAACTAGTCTAACATAACATATAGCTGCCATAGGAATGATCGATCGACAAATATGTTATTGTATGAAAAACTTTTTTGTTTACAAAGGCATCCTTACCAAAACATTCCAAAACCGAGTCTCTAGACAGTTTATACAATCTAGCCAAATTTGGTCAAAATCAGACCACTATATACAACTTTTTGTTTTTACAACTATTTCATCCAAAGTTTTTTATACTTCAAATAGTTTCCTATATTTTGATCAAAATCGGACCACTTGTCTTCCGTAGGAACAATCAGACGACAATTAAGTTTTGTATACAAATTAATTGCTGCTAGGGTATATAGCTTCGGCACCCGAAGATAGCCGCTCTTTCTTGTTATTATTGTTATTATTTTAGTTAGTTTCTTTTGTTTTATCGATAAGTTATATATTAATTTATATAACTGTAAAAAAAAGTAATGGAAAGTTAATTTTTTAAGCTAAAGTTGAATTTGTATGCCTTTTTTCAGTTTGCTAACAATTAGTTGACATACTGTACATATCTGTATTAGCAAACTAATTTTTCATACAGAAACTCATTTCTCAACTGATTGTTCCTAGCTATAAAGTATTGTGGTTCGATTTGAACCAAATCTGGTCAGTCTGCACAAAGACTAATGAAACTTCGATTTGGTCAAAATATCTATGGCAGCTACATATATAATATAGTTGTCAGATTTTGATCAAATTTGGTAAGTTTGTATAAACTATAAGTGACACTCCGAAGTGTGGGTTTGTTCAGTTAATCTTGACATAAATAAAAGAGCTTTCACACAATAACATGATTGTCTACCAAAAGTTCCTTAGGCAGCCATTATACTAGTAGTCTGATCCGATCGGTTCCGACATATGTATGTATAAATATGTGCCAAGTTTCTCCAGGATAGCTCCAAAACTGGGAGACTAGTTTGCATAGAAACAGAGTGAAAGACGAACATTGCTTTATCGACTCGACTATTGATGCTGATTATGAATATATATACTTTGGAGGGTTGCAAACGTGTTCTTCAATGTAATACACATTTCGTGAGAACATCATAGTGCCTTCTGCACTATTCTAACTTGGTTTGATAACAATAGTTAGGCTGGCATTATCGGGAATAAAAACCCAATATTTCGGTACAAAAGTGTCCTTTATTTTCTGTGCGTTGTTGCTATTTAGGTACTACATAATTATTTATCAATATGTATATTTAGGTATATGCAATATATTGCATGTATAAATGTTTCTATAAGTATATGTATGTATAATATATGATGGTACTATGAATGCTGCTCCTAACACATTATAATACAAATGTTACCTACACTAAAGATGTAAATCATTTAACAAATAATTATAACATAATGGACGTTTTTGTGTTTACAATTGGTAAAATCAATAAAAGTGACTGGAAATGTTTTGAAAATAAAGCTTAAAATATACAAACTAGCGCAACAAAATCAAAAATACATATATAACTGAAGACTGACACATGATATATAAGATTGGGAGACCAGATATAGACTGACACTGGGAAATATCTTGGAGGGGTTATTGCTTTAGTTTCAGTTCTGCTAAAATCTTCTTACTTGTATTAATACTAATGTGGAAAAGTTTCTCATACGATTTTAAGTACTAGTATAACAAAATTGCACTAGGGCGAGATTCATTCAATGGGGAAAGGTATTATCGTATAAAACACGATAAGCACAATATGTTGTAACTATTTCTCACAATCGTCAAAGTATAAAATTCATGTAAATATTCAAAAATTGCCTGATTTGAGTTGGTGTTATATATGTATATGTATATAAGCTAAGTTACAGTCGCTTCTAAACTACGGTATAAAAATTGCTTGGCTGTGGTATTGCGCTACACTTGTGGCTAATAGTATATCGTATATAATATAATATCTATGCATAAGTATATAAATATACATATGCGCCTATTGTATTGTATATAAGCATGTTAGTATGCAAGTATTTATGTATGTATATTGGCTCCCTTAGTTTGTCGAAGATTCACACAATGTTGATCTCAATCTTGATCAGCAGCCGATCGTCGGCACAGAAGCCCAAGTGCATTATATTGGATATGTTGGCATACTCGAGAAAGCCAAAGCCACGGGTGCTGATGGCCTCACGCGGCTGATGGAAGGCAAGTATCTCAGGCTTTGTCATGATGGTGTCGTGCTGCGATTGATCCGCATCGCCCGGATGCACCATGCACAGCTTGATGCGTCCCTTGAATGGCCAATCCAGATGGAAATCGTTGTCCGACTGCATTAGATGCACATGCAGGCTAAGCACATGCGGCTTACGCGGCTGTATATTGAGTCGGGCACAGAACTTGTACCCATACGGCGACGTATAGCACTCATGTGAATACACTTGGTTGTTGGCATTGGCGCGAAGACGTTCCACCAGGGTGCTTAGCTGCTCGATGTGCCAGACAATGGTGCCGTTGCTATAGCGAGCATCGATCGGCTGCTGGCGACGCAGCTGCTTGTTCAGATTCTCAATGCGTGTCTCCTGCTCGCGTGTGCGCTGCTCCAGAACGACAATGCGCTGGTACATGGTCTGAACGATCTGCTCGTCAACGCCATTCGCATACTGTGGCGGTGGTGGCAGCTGGCTACTTTTGTGGCCATTCTCCAAGGAGCCGGACCCAGAACCGGAGCCAGAGCTCGACTTGTGCGGTTGCCAAGTGGCAATGGCAGTTTGTTGGAATGCCTGCAACATGAGCTGCATGTGATGCGGCATATCTGTTTTGAGATGCTCCTCCAGCTGATTGGTTTCGGGGCGACCTACAAAATCGCATTTAATGCTAGCAAACGGGCACTTCTCCTCGAGCGGCTGCTGCTGCTGTTGACGCCTGTACGGGCAGCTGGGTAAATGCCTATGCAGCTCAATGGGTGAGGCCACGACGACACAGCCGTGCGGCGAATTAGGACACTTGTGCTTCAGCTGCTCAATCTCCCGACGCGTATAATTGTCCGGAAAGATATCATGCTCCGTCGATAGCTGCTTGTGGTCCATTGGGCAGCACTGGTTGTGATTCTGCAGCCAGTCGCTGAGGCAGCTCTTGCAAAATCGATGCCCGCACGACGTTAGCACAGGCTCATTCAGCCAGTCTATGCAAATGGCGCACTCATACCGCGAGTCCGGATAGTCGGTGTCACCGTCGTGCTCCCCCGATGTGTCCGAGGCGGCATAGTTTCGATTGAGTGCCAAGGTCCTTGGCGGCGTCAGCGCGGTGGCGCCACTAGCTGCATTTGTTGTGGGCGTTGTATTGCTGCTGCCAGCAATGCGTGTCCCATTGCTGTTGCTGTTACTGCTACTGTTATGTTGATGTTGTTGATTATGCTGCTGCTGTTCGTGATGATGATGATGATGATGCTGCTGCTGCTGGTGCAGTTCTGTGTGCTGTTGCTGCTGATGCAGCTTCAACTGCTTTTGCTCTTGCTGTGTTCGCTGCATGGCAGCAAAACGTACATTCGTATGTCGCGCTCGCCGTGCTTATTGCCAGTATCTGTTTGGTTGAGCACCACAAAAATATTTATTGATGCTGCTGGCTGCTAGTGTTGCAGGCTGTCAAATACATTTAACAGCTGAGTAATGGACCGTTTCCAATATGTTTCATTTCGCATTCCAAGTAGAGGTGGGCGCGTGTTAAATATTTCCAACACGAGCACAAACTACAAATTGCAAACAAAAGACGAGACTAGCACGCGATTTATCGCCATGTGCTGCTATAATGTGATATAACTTGCTTTCTTTAAGTAGTAACAGTAACAGCATACAGATAATAGTAAAAAAGCTTTATAATGTAATTTTTTGCTTTTTGATTAATGATATTTTCAAGTTGTCAGCAGTAAATTATGCAAATTATAATCTAATTAGAATATTGTAAACAAAACAAAGCTAACAAAAATGAATTACCATTTAGCCACTTACAAAATAGAAACCCATTTTAATTCACTACATAAGCAATTTCGTCTATCTGAGTATTAATTTCCAATATGCACTTATAAGTAAAATTCAAGCTACTAGTCGTGAGGCGGCTTCTGACGCTGAGCAACACTGACGCGCAAGCTTTGCGCACGTTACGCCACACTAATTGTGTGGAAAACACCTGTTCCATTTCACAGCACTGTTCCCAAGAGAGATGAGTGGATGAGTGTGTTCACCTGCGCGTACCTCAAACATGTATCGTGACTGCCAGTCGAGCTGCAACTCGCGAACATATAAAACGCCAGCGGCTCGCAGTCGTATCAGCACTTGAGTAAGAAGCGTGCCAAGCGTGAAACCTTATAAACGAATACGTTGTTGCATTGAATGAAAACAGATAGACAGACATTCAAGTAGATAGCATGGCACTCTCATACGCACCCAAATGCAATATCATCTATTTGCTATGCCTAATTGTGTACACAGTGCAGATATCGGCGGCCAGGCAGCTGCAGTTGCCCGCCAATGTCGCTGCCGTTGCAAGTGCGTCGACAACAACAACAGCAGCGACAGCAATAACGAAAAACAAAAGCAACATCGCCCAACTACGTCACGAGTCGTACGATAATATTGATGACGACATCGTTGCAGCCGCAGAGATGCCGCCCTCGTCGCGCCAACGTCGGCAAATATCCGATTGGTTTATTGCGCCCAATACGCGCTGGTGCGGTCGCGGTAACTTGGCCAATGGCACCTATAATCATTTGGGCGGCGCATCGATGGCCGATAAATGCTGCCGGAAGCACGATCACTGCAAGCTCTACATACCGGCCATGGATAGTCGCTACGACCTCTTCAATTATCGCCCCTATACGCTGTCCCATTGCAGCTGCGATCTGCGCTTTCGCACCTGCCTCAAAATGGCCAGCGACGAGGATGCCAACACCATTGGCAAGCTCTTCTTCAACATTGTGCAAACGCAGTGCTTCTACATCAAAAAAGAGTCCGTCTGCCAGCAGCACGCCAACGTCAATGGAGTTAATAAGTGCATCAAGGAATCGGTGCGTCGCAAGGCCTACCTTAAGGATAACCTCAAGTTTTAGACGCCACAGCAGGTACATATTCCCAGCGTTTATGATTTTGCAACCACATACTATATTTCAACTATCATTATCTTTTTCTTTTCAGTCGGGCTTGAGCAAGGTGCAGCCAAAAAAGTCGAAGCCTGTTTTCTGCCTTCCATTGCGAATTACCTACCATATCTTGTTCCTATACAGTTTGCGCACTTTCCAGAATATTCAAGACAACAACAAGCTAGAATGCTCGGCTGGGAAATCCCCTGAACACATACATACATACATGTGAAAACTAGTTTGCCAGAAGTTGTAGTTGCGGGAATAGAACTAATCAAAATTTGAAACCAACCTGATCAGCATTTGGTATACAAAAAGCTGTATATCAAATTTTTGTGTCTCTAGCTCTTATAGTCTCTTTTGGCTAGATTGGCACGGCTGTTCATGCTGATCAGGTATATATATATATATATATATATATGCTTAATAGAAGCGTAATCCTTCTGCCTGTTACATAATTTTGCACAACTTAATTATACCTTTTGTACCCAGTTTTATTGGGTACGGATAGAAAAACATACCTTTCCATAATTAAGTTTGAAACTTAATGGTAAATTAATCTCAGAGCTGGGATGAACAACTGAATCACTGCTATAAACTAATATCGTACTTACAAACATATTTACACCTATATTATTATACTTACTATGCAAATATGTTATTTAAGTGCAATTATATTGCATTGGGTCTAGTATATATTTAGCTTTGTAGTCGTAGTTACACTTAATAACATAGGCTGCCTGTGAAACAAAGTTTTAAATAGTTTATAGCTAGCATAGCCGGTCTAGCCGTTAGTTTACATATGCTTAGTTCGAAAAGATATTAAACTTTGACCCACATTGCCCTAAATTTAAAACGTATTGAGGCATTAGTTATAACAGATGCCTTGATGAGCTTAGGCCTAGTCTAAGTATAATCTAGTATTTGTAGTGCTTAGTTTAAAATTTTACAAAAATAAAAATAAAACAAAACTTATTAAAATCTACAAAATGTCTTTAATTTAACGAAAAGTAAAAGGTAAAATTAAAAAAAAGGTAAACACGAAATAGCAAAAATTCAAATCTAACAATAGGTTTTTTCTTAATCCAAGGGCCTTGGAACTTTGTACTTTGGCTTTTATTTCAAACGTCATAAGTCTTATCAGATCTCCGATAAGGTTTTTCTCTAGTGCTGTCTGGTATTTGTAGCGCTTGCAAAAGTAAAACGAAAGTGTTTTTGGAAATCTACGAAATGTCTTTGATTAATCGAAAGTAAGGCTTTGGAATTTTGTACTTTGCACTCGAAAACGTTATCAGGTCTCGCTAATACAGATAGGGATGTACATACTGGCGGAGATGGTGTATTAAATGTTGTGTCTTGTCCCAGTTTTCCGTCCCATTGACGCAGCTATTTTGTTGATGACCCTTTGATCCCGACCCCGTGAAATGAAATGATCACACAACGAATTTCTCCGTGTATTTAGCTAAAACGGTTTTACTATGTTGTTGTTGATGATGTCAAGCACGCGGAATGATGAAACTTTCCTGTTTTTGAAAAACATCCTAATACGTCACGCCAACTTTTTAACCTTGCGATTGTTTTTGATGATTGATTGCGTATCGGCAGGTCGATAACTTTTCAGATCGATAACTCGCCAGACAGCTTTAAAATAAAATTTAAATGTGTTTTCTTTTGTTTACACTGGGTAGATTAAGAGATTGATAGAGTGAGTTAGCTGGCTCTTGTTGACCTATGAATTTGATTGTGGCTCGTTTGGCCGAATCACGTTGCAAAAATGAAAAAGGTTCATTGTATGAAAGGGTAAATTGCAATTGAGAATATGTTATAGTTTATAAAAGTGGCTCCCTTTTAAAATGGTTGGTTAATTCGATTAGGCGGGAGAACTCAAGACATGGGAAACCATTCCATTTTGTTATTAATATGGTTTTGTGGGAAAAAAATTGTTAATTTTTGAGATGGATTTATATCCAGCCGGCTTATTCCATTTAAAGTTTATTTATATCATTTGAAAAATGTGACAAATCCAAAACGAATGCTAGAAAAATATTGTAGTTGTCATTTTATAGCATTTGAAGTAAATAATTGACTAAACCATTATTTTTAACAAAGTTTTTAAACGTTATATGTGGGATTTAACAACGATGCCTGTAAAATTTCTCATTTATGGTTTTAACGGAAATGATAAGGTGCAAACTGTTTATTTTATTAGGATAAAATTCTCGCACTTAGCAAGGATACTCGCAAAATTAAATCGTATTATCGACAGATGATCATTGAAACAAGTAAGAATAATTTAGACGCATAAATCCGACTTAGAGACGTTCCCAAGTCCTAAATTCCCAAACACATAATTTTTATGCATACACACACATATTTCAAGCAGTTCAGCGGTATTTCAAGCAAGCAGAGCGCTTCAATTAGCATCTGCGCTGTTGCTTCCTCCCGCTGTACAGTACAGAAACTAATTTCTTATTAAATGCTGCATTTTGTATCCTATCGTATTGAATTAGAGGTACCCAGGAATCATTTGTACATGCAAGCAATCGAGAACTTTTTTTTTAATTTGTCCTCATAATTCGTTCCTATAAGAAGCTTCTCTCGTCATTTTTGTGTCTCTAGCTCTTATAGATGTATTCTTGCGCCTGTTGCATACATTTCAGTTTATAGTTTTAATATCCTATTTTCTGGGTACAGCGAGTAAGAAGAGGCTTAGGCAAAACCGTTCAGTACCTTTTAAAACCCTTAAACACAACATATTCACTTAGTTCTTGTTTTACTACAACGGTTGTGTCGCGAGGCGACAGAGCTTACTAAATACCAGAATAGTTTAATATTAGCTTTCTGACTGAAAAATATTTATTAGTTAAAGCAATTTTCATGGGAAAAATCAACGGAAATAGTAAACTGCTGCAATCGAAAGCAGGTGATTTGTTTTTGTTTTTTTGTGCGACTTTGGGGTAATGCCTATAATCAATATTGTGTACTTCTATGAACTATGAGTAGCTTATCACTGAACAATTTTATCGAGCAATAATGGCAACAATAATAATTTGGTGATAAAATGTTTACTAATCGAACATTTTGACGTAATTGATGCATCAAGTTAATGTCTTATTTACAAATAACTAAGTCTCGTAGACAAATGCTGATTAATGCAACTATGTATGTATTTGCAAATAGAATATTAAATCGTTTTTAATTAATTATTTTTCTTACATTTACAAACTAATAAAATGTTATTTTTCATCTCGTTCTGATAATATCAAATCAAATTATATCGTATATAATCAAAGCTCTTATAATACAATACAAAAGAATACAGTACTTTTGAAATAACTATATCTACTATATACTGTCGTATAAACAATCAGTTAATTATTTGCCAGCTATATTCATTTTTCTCCGAATAAGTGCTTTCAATAATGGCGCAATGCTTAGTTGATCATAATAACATTTTGATTTGTTTATTAGTTATTTTGTTTTCCAATTAGCTGCTTTTGTTTTCCACTGGAGATAAATACAAAATACAGGTTATCGCTCATTCACTGACATTGTGTTATCCAACACTGATGGCATTTCGGTCACAGCTCTTGCTTGTTGGCATGATCTGTGATCAAAGGGTGACTCCAGTGCAAATGTCCCAACACACGCGTTTCCCTTGTCTATGGATGTGTGTGTGTGTGTAGAGGAGGGTGTGTCTGGTGCTCCACATTCCAGATACTTCCTGATATTGCAGCGGCGTCATATTTATGTCTCTACACATGTATGTGTGGCTGTAAATACACGTTTTGCTGATAAACGCCACTTGTTGTAATCTGAGAGATTGGTGACGTTAGTTATTATTATTCATTCTCTCCATGACTATTTTTATATTGTTGCGTTGTATGAAGGGCAATAATATGAAACGAGCCATTTTTACAGAATTACCAATTGCGTAATTGTTTAAATTACAAACAATATTTTCGTGTGAAATGCTTACGAAGATGATTGGTTGTAATGTTTGTAAAATGTAATCGAAGCAGCCGTTGACTCGATTCGTTCATCTGTATCAGTGTCAAGGTCTTCATTTTATGTAATTCGAAAAGTTCTCATAAGCCACAAAATTATAATTGTTGGACAGATTAAGGGAAATGAACAGAAGTACCAGAAACCACGCGGTCCCAGAGATAATGTTTGACAATGGCGATGGTGATGGCGATGGTGACACCGACAGCATTGAGCTGGAGCATAATCTCGAGTACTATCATAAATAAGTAACATACGATACCATATAACCAAAAACCTATTGATCTCAATAGGACTGCATCAAGCAACTCAACACTGAGCGCCGATAACCAGCTGTTGGACAAAGGCGATCATTATAAGGGCCACAACATGACCACAATGGGGCACATGGAGGATTTGTGCAATGTATTGCAACGTGACTCCATTGCGACTGATGCCAAACTGTTGATGTTTGCGGCGGCAGCGAACAGCGAAGGATATCGCAGCACTTTGGTGCCCATACCGCCGCTCTTCATGGCCGACACGTTCTATGATATAGAGCAACTGCGTCGCATCGTTGCCAACTGGCCCAGCTGTAGTCAATTGCTCGACAACTTGCGTAGCGAGTACAAACAGCTGAAGCAAACGGGCGTCGATTATATTGACCTGTTGCACTGGGTGCTCGTCTGTCAGGCGAATCCAAAGCTGCGACGGATCAAAGTTCGGGATCTGCGTGGTCTCTGCAAAGGAATACATTTGCCGCGGCCATCGCTCAGGCCCACACAGATGCTCAAGGTCAGCTACAAGGACGAGCCGAGAACTGCGAAATCCAAAAATCATCATGCATACTTTGGATGTCCGCTCAATATGTTATACCGCCTGTTAATAATGGGTGGCATGGATATCAATTGGGCTGGCCCGATGCGGCTCTACGAGCAGCCAGAGCTAGCCCTGGCACAGTGCACAAGCCCGTCAACCCAAAGCTGCTGGCCACATTCATGTCTTGGCCGAGTGCCGCGCTGTCTTCTAATCTGTGAGCTCTTAGAGTCCCCGGAGCAGCTATCTGAAGAGATCGTTATTCAAAATGCATCCTTCCTGCGTGTGCGCTATTTGTTGTTTTTTGCTGAGATCACCAATGCTAATGGATCCACGCTGAGTACCCGAACAAGTGCCGGAATCACCGAAATCGGGAGCAGCCCCAGCAGCCACATAGGCATCAGCAACAGCAATAGCAGCAGCAGCAGCCGCAGTCGCGGTATCCTTGGATTAACACGTTGGTTTTTGGGCGCGCCATGCAACTGGTACAGCGTCGCCGTCCAGTATTTTATTGATTTTGAGTTTCATTCGGGTAGACATAATCAAATTTTAGTTCTTCGATTTGAATTTAAAATTAAATTAACGTGCGCTACACGAGTGTTGAAAAACGCAAAAAATTATTTGCAAGAGCGATCGATTGGCAACGCAGCAATTGATCGATAATCGATTGATTGTGAATTGCACTGTGTTTCCGTTACAAACGCAATTTAATTTGAGACAATCTGAGAAATGCAACATCCTAGGCGATGCCTTTAATTGAGGCTGCCACTGCTCAGCACATTCTCCGGTGTGTAGTCCAGCACACTGCGATAACGCCTGCGATGATACTGGCACTGGCGCAGATAGACACAGACCATACCCTTGAGTGCCTCAAAGGTGAGGGCGCCCAGCGCAAAGCCCAACAGCTTGCTATTCAGACTGCTAAATAGGGTATGTCCAATCAGCACGGCAAATGTTGGTAGGCTCAGGGCCGTGCAGAAGCGGCATGTGGCACGTTCAATATTCTCCGCGTTCAACACACCGCCCTGGAGCATATCGTCTGGGTCTATCGGTTCCAGCCTATCGAAATATTCATCCCTCAGTGGGGCACCAGGTAATGGTTCACCGTTCTCGTCAAAGTGCTCCGGCGGCACGGTTTGACGTTGACGTCGCCGCAGCCAGCGCACCACCCAACTGTCCCACTCGAAGCGGCGCAACAGCAGCAGCGCGGCCGGCACTGAAGGCAGCATAATCATTAGCAGCGTGGGATCGTCCCTTATCAATTGCATGCTCTTCTCATAGCCGGCTATTTGGTGCATGGTTAGAGCCCCATAGGACAAGGTCGCAATATAGACGACGGTCGCCAGCATGCCCATCAGTATGCTTGGGCAGAGGTAGTCGTAAGTCTTTTCCACTCGCTCCAGCAGCGCATCGAAGTGGCAGACTGGTGGCATCACAATGATGTACTCGGTGTGGCACTGGGGGCAGGTGACTGGCACGTCCGGATTTGCCTGCTGCTTTTCGTCAATCCAGCGGCTCAGACAAGCCTCGTGCACCCACTTATTGGTGCCACGGCAGCGGCACGGCTGCAGCCAATCGATGCGTGGCGTTTCCTCATCTGAGTTTAGGCAGATCCAGCACATGCGCTCATCGTTGCCACTGTCAAGGTCGCCGTGCAACCTGCGCGGACGCAACATAACTAATCCGGCTAATTTAGAGTGGTTTAAAGGCGCACCAACAATTTTGAAACGCAGCACTAACTAATTTTGGCTGTCAGTCAGGGATTGCCTAAATTTGACAAGCTAGACAAGCAATTATATATATCTATAGTAGTTTAAGAAATCTAACATTTTGTATATTATGAATCTATTATATTTTCAATTTAAACTTTGTGATCAAAGTATTTTAGGTATTTTGTTATTTCTGCCAGTTGGCAGCCCCTCAAGGAACAGTTATTCAGGCTTGTTCCCATTTCCGATTGTAAATCACTCGGAATCGCTCGAATTAGCTTTTCTGAATTCAGGAACTCGATTGAATATTCAGTTTGAAAAGCTTGGTACTATTACTATTTCTATTTCATTTCAAAAGGGAAAAGCAAACTCCAAAATTATTCCGAAAGTAATCGGAAATGGGAACAGATCTGATTTTGAGTTTTACTCAAAAGAAGTTAATGCAACACTGTAAAATTAATAAATGTAAAATAAAATAAATATTTGAGTTTTAATTTTTTGAAAGTGATCGACAGAACGACTGACTGAGAATGGAAGTTAATGGGAATTTCGCGGGAATCCCGCTAGTTGGAAAAAATTTGCATAATGTTTTTTATGGTTTCAATGACAATAATCAGTCTTAGGCAAAGCTATAAATATATTACTGTTTTATCAAATTAGGCCTCGAAAAACAAAAACTTTTATCATTCAATTTATTTTTGTACCTATTTTTCCTATGGTAGTTATAAGATATGGTGGTGTGATTTTGATCATATTTGGTGAATACCATAACATATTTAATTGGTGAGTGTGATCACAATTAACACAATTATCATAATTATCATAAGATATCATAAGACCCGTAATATGCACATCAAACTAAAGGGTATATGTATACAAACTGAGGGTATATGTATACTACTTCCCAACATGTGTACCAAGTTTGTCGGATGTATCCGACAGCAGAATACTCTATTCCTAGTCCGGTATAATTTGCCTATTTGTGGGTTCGGAAAGAGACGCAAAGAAAACAGTAGTCTGTCTCGACACTTCATAAATTGAGGGTATACACCAACATGTGTACCAATTTTGGTTGCTCTAGCTTCAAGGGTGAGGACAAAAATCGCGTTCATAAGGACAGACGGACAGTATATTTCGCAAACCAAATATACTCTTTTTCCCTTCTGGAACAGAGTATAAAAACTGAAAAAACAATGGCTAAATGTTTAACAAAAAACCAGAAACTTGCAACTGTGAGAATTTAAAAGTTACAAAGAGCTAATTGTGTTCTCATTTTGCAATAATAATTTGAGGGTGCTGAAAAATTGTTAAATGGACATTTTTTTCTCCCGATTGGATAGTATCAAAGGAAATAAAATACCTTGAATACCTTCGGTATTTTAGCTAGTACCACTGATTATTCAACTGCTCTATAGTACTTACATACATACACTGCTTAAATCAGTTAATAATATATATAACAAGCATAAAAGCGATATCATTTGTAGACAAAAGTTGCTTTATCCAACGAATGTTCTCCTAGAATCAATATTTTGTCAGTCTATTAACACATTCGCTTAACTTTATTATACTTTTTTACCCCTTAAGAACATTTTACACTTCTAACCTTCCAGGTCAATAAGAAATTATCATAAATATTACACTTTCTATTTCCAAAACTTATATGTGATATGTTTCTAATGTACTCTCGAATTCGAAGCGATTGTTGAAATTCTTATACCGTATTTCCCAATTTTTGAAAATGAGTATATTTATTATTGTTGGTTTTCGAAGTTTCTGTTTGTCCGTCTGTTTTCATGAGCTCAATTATTTCTGACCCCAATGAAGCAAGAGCAAGCATGTTTGGTACATATGTCAGTACATACTATAGGCAAATATAGATACTATCCACCAAATTTGGTATTGACCTCCTTGACAAATTTGACACTTCTTCCGTAAATCATCACAATCCACATTTCTCAGCTCAGAAAAACAAATGCCATAGAATTCAAAAATTCACCCTATAAAAGGTCATCCTAGGATTAATTTATATTTAGTAGACATCATTTTTAAATATAAGAAATATATATACGGTGACTTTATGCATTTTTGGGCATTTATTTCTCTGAGTGTAGAGTCACCAAATTTTACGCACAGACTAATGTTTTGGCATGCACTTTCCGCCCCGCAAATAAACATAATACAAAGTAGCCTGCAGTCGGAAACTTGCAACTGCAACGTTCTTAATAGTTAGGAGTTGTTACAGGTGTTCTTATGCCTATTTTCAAACTGTGTAGTAAACACCTGTGTGATGGGTTCTATGGAGCCTGCTATTGGTTCCTTACTGGGATAGCAAAGATGCTCTCGCTGTCTCGCCAGAGCGGCTCACCTTCTCAGCCTAGATTCCCGACACTTGTGTTCTGATTTTAGTGGCTTACTTTTTGCACTGGGAATGTGGCACACGCCAACAGGTTTTTGGCGGCAACGGCAACTGGAAAATAGGCGAAGGCCAATTGAAAGAGCGGTTGGGAATGCAAAATGAAACTGGATCTGGTAACTGGGCAAAATGGAAATGAGCCCGGGCTATCACTTTAACTGGATGGAATGATATGCCATAAACACGATATTAAAACGTTAGTTGGTAGTTGAATTGCAGCATAGGCCTTGACTTACCAATTGCCGTATAAAATGATCAAAGCTGAGCGCTGCTTGGCTTTGTTATTACCAAAAACACACACAATAGTATATCACAAAGCACCAAACAAAATAAGTAGATGTATTTAAAAAAAATCACGATTGCGTTTTCCCGACGACAACGACGCACAGACGCCCAACACTGAACTTGTCAGCTCGAGAGCAGAAGAACATTTGGCCGCCCCAAAAGCAAGAGATTCAAGCCAGAACAGGCCCCTACTGGCCGCCAGGTGGAACCACTGCAAGGCGGTTAGAAGACAACGGCGACTGCGGCAGCGGCAGCGGCAGCGGCAGCGACTGCAACTGAAGACAGTCGACCACTTAGCCAGGCCAGATGCCTTTCCATTCCACTTTTTCCACTTTGGCAAGTTGCTAAAAGCCAACGGTAAAAACAAAGCCTGAATCAATTGGGGCACCTGGCCAGCAATTGGGCGCTGCTTGATACAAATAGATAGAAATGGAGATCAAAATGAAGATCAAGATGAAGATGCTGCTTTTGGGGGAAGTCAGGTGGCTTAGTTACGCAGTTGTTGCTAGAGAAAGGGAATGGCTATGGATCGAAATTTAAAATTGTCATAACTAAACACTAGAATTAAACTAGCTCAAATAGCATTCTCAGTTCTCAGAGAATAAATATATCTCAACAAAAAAAGATTTGAAATTTTCAATCTACCAAGTAATGGGAAAAAATGTTTGAGAGGCACACTCAGCACAATCAACGCCCAATACTCGTAACTCATGTTCGAGTAAACGAGGATAAGGAATATTGAAAGAAAATATAAAATTCGGAAGTACTTTTGAAACTACCTTATGTATAGAATTTCTGCATACTTGAAATCTATAAGTGATGTACCTCTAATGTATAATTATGTCTAACTATAGTGACACTTGACTTGTAGCACATATTCCCTTCAAATAAATAAATGAATCAATACTATCTAGAGTTAGGGGGAAGAAATGGAGTCACTTAACACCATATACTCGAAGCTCATGTTAGGATAAACAATTTAAGGTCTACAATTTAGAATTTGCAGGAAATAGAACAGCCTTTCAATTAATGCATGCATGTTTTCTGGATATTTTATATAGGCCAAGATTGAGGATTCTTTTTCTTCAAACAATTTCAATCCATTATCGAAAAATTGGTTGACGTTTTGTAAAATGATATCTAGCGACTTAAATCTGAAAACTACGCCGCATGACAATAAATATGTAAGAATACTTTACATTATACTAGTACAATAGGTACATTCGTACATTCGTTGAGCTCCACGAAAAAAAATTCAAAACAAGATCGGAAATATGACATAAATATGCATAAATAGAAAATAGTTATATAACTAGGCACATCGGTTCATAAAGTTCGAATATTGTGTAAAAATTTCGAGCACCGTTGACAAAATAGACAATCTAACTTACAATACCGAAACATCCTTTCTGGTTTCTGCTGAGTATATCTGCTGTTCTCAGTAGCTGAGATGTTTAAGTTACCGACTGCATAAATAGTTCAAAAGTTCGAAAATATTGCCCGGGAAACTTCTAATACTAGGTATCTATATATATAAAAGAGTTCGTGTTGACTGACTGACTGATTGGCAATCATCGCACAGCCTCAAACCGTAAGAGCTAGGATGCTGAAATTTTCACAGAAGGTTTCATCTATGATGAAAGTGCACGCTAGGACAGGATTTGAAAATTCCACCGCAAGCGTGGCAAATCACGGAAAACTGTTGTATGAAACTTTTTGTTTACCATTCAATCGGCTTCAAACTCATTTTCAAAGATCTACACAAAATTAATTTGACACACATTTCACCGATTTTGGAAAATCCACCCCCTGGGCGGAAAATGGGGTCTCAAGGTTGTATGGGCAAAAGTCTAATTTTAGTCCGATTACCTTCAAATTCATATTCAAAGCTCTTGACGTAAAATAATTCGACACGTGTATCAGCGATTTTGGGAAATTCAGCCCTATGGTCGGAAAATTTGTGGAAAACTCTGGCATTCGACATTTTTAATTTTCAGGTGATTGGCTGCAAACTCATTTTCAAGGTTATAATTGGTTTCGGCCAGTTTATATTGTACACTAATTGTGTCTAAAATGAACGAAATTAGATCTTCTTTCACCGCCGACTTCATTAGCTTTTGTCCAGGATTGGTAATAATTTAATACTCATGGCGATCATTTTCGGAAGAAAGAATACTACAACCTTTATAAGTTTGCTCGCTAGTTCAAGAAAAGGTAATTGCTAAACAAGCAATTTATAATATTACAATGTAAAACAAGCTGAAGGCCCTGGCAGCCATGGCTAAGAATTTAATGTTAATTCATAGTTTTAACTAGAAATTAACATGATATAAATAAATAAATAATATTACAATATTATAATATTGTCACGAAATGTGTAACAATTGAAGGAGGCGCTTTCAACACCCCAAAAGTATATATATTCTTGATCAGCATCAATAGCCCAGTGGATTTAGCGATGTCCGTCTGTTTCTAAGTAAGCTAGTCTATCAGTTTTCAAGCTATCGTAATGAAATTTTGCTGCAGGCAGTACAAATGTCGGAACTGGCCGGATCGAACCACATTAACATAAAGCTGCCATAGGAACGATCGCTCGAATATTTAGTTGTATAAAACACTCTTTTGTTTATGAAGATATCTTGAAATCTTCAATTCTTTTGATATCCCAAAATAAAATATTAAATTTTTTTCAAAAATTGACAATGGGGCCCCCATTAATTAATTAATTAATCTCGAAACTTTACTTTTAATTTGCGGGCATCAAAGTTATCATAAGACGCTATTTCGAAACTTGTTCTGAGGAAGTCCATTTGTCGGCTAAAATTCATCATAATAATAATAGCTCTACCTCCTATACTATCAAAACTTAACCGATTTTCATCCGGAATATGTTTTTGATCGTGTTTTGTGCTCTAAATTGACTTGACGTTTCACTTTTATTGATATTCCAAAATACAATTTTTAAATATTATTTCCTGAAAATTGATTTTTGGTATTTCTTGGTATTACTTAACTTCTGAAGAATACTAAGGCCAGTTGATTCATGTTATCCATTCATTTTGAAATGTGGTCCTTAAATGTTAGCCTCTGCCCGATTCTGTGACTGACTGTAGTGTTCAAATGTAGGATGATGTTGTCCAAATGTATGCAATTATTTTTTCACACAAAAGGAAATTAATGAATGTGTTAATCTTTATGATAGATAATTAGAAAAAATCATAATTAGGGCAAAAAATAATGGACTTGGCCTAGATCCACTAAAATCGAAATACCTAGAAAAATCTTTGCACTACACCGTTGGTAAGCCCTATGATAGATGGCATACCAGTATCTTACACTTAGTATGAAGTAATTTAGGCTTTACTTTTAATAAAACATAGAACAATCCCATCTATAAAGCTGCTGGGAAAACTTACGGGATACTAAGAGCATTGTCTTTAACACAGCGCTTTTTGCCAATCAATATAAAATTGTTAATTGCCAAGACGTGCCAAATACCGAAACTTTTATATGGCGTAGAAACATTAATATTTGTTAATAGTGCAATATAGTGCGCTTTGTTTTTGATCTCAAGCGATATGATCACGTTTTATGTCATGCCTATAAATTAGCTGACCTAAAAAAAAAACAACTTGATGAAACAAAACATAAAGCTTCCTGCACAAAATTTTGTATACCAAAGAACTCGCATATCGCATATGAAAAACTTAGATTTGCCACTTCCACGAGGACAAACAATCAAGTCTGCAATAAAAACTTCAAGCTCTGAAAGACACTTCTTAATACATGCTATTCGCACCTGGAATCAGCTTTCCCATCCATTTTAACAATTAATTATAGCTTTTAAATAAAATATGTATAGCTTATAAACGGTAAATCTAAAAAAACAAAAATTGATATTCAGTTATATTATTTTTTTATAACTATGGTGACTTGTGCCTTAACTTATAAGCTTTAGCTTGGAAATATCGAAGATATAAATATCCAGCGTGATCCCCAGATATTTGACATTGCTCTCCTGCCGCAGCGAAGGTTGATGACGGCTGAAGGAGAATTATTTGTTGCATAATTTTTTCTATAAATAATAAAGAACTACAACAGAGAAACATAGAGACAACAAGTAAGAATGCTTTAGTCGATTATACCCGACTACAAAACTCCCTGTACAAAGGTCAAAAATTTCCGATCACATCTACGTACACTTACAGTGTATGTGTAAGACGCAAAGACGCACACACGAGCGACAGCTCGATCGCAGCGCAAGCGAGGCATTTTAATTGGTGGCTGTGCTTCTTCTTCCCCCCGCGCTCAGCACTGAATCTTGTTTGTTGAATAACTTCCGTGTTTGTTATCCGATCGACTTGAAATTTTGACAGTAGATTAAGAGTGACTAAAGTATTGTACATGCCAAATCTATATCTTGAAAATTGTTACTGTAAAACGGTTTTTATCGAATAGCGGGGAAACAGGGGGAGATATCGCAAATCTAAAATAAACTTGACCTGCTTCCGCTATACACGAACCTACATTCCAAATTTGGTGTCTCTTATAGTTGCTGAGATCCTTGCGTTCATACATACGGACAGACAGACGGACAGACAGACGGACATGGCCAAATCAAAATCTCTTTTGATACTGATGAAGAATATATATACTTTATAGGGTCGGAAATGTCTCCTTCTGCCTGTTACATACATTTGCACAGATTTAGTACCCCCTTTTTACCCATTTTATGGGTACGGAGTAAAAAGGCTTCTCTGGAATCGATTCAAAAATGAAAACCGGAACAGGCTCTCTTTTGTACAGGCTTATAAAGATTTCCTCAAAATGGAAACGCTCAGTTTTTTGTATAAAAATAGTTTTGTTTATTTGCAATTTAATTGTTTGCGTTTTGGTCTCTGGATAATTCAAATGAATTGTTAATTATTAATCGCTAATTTGTACATAAAAATGAGTTGCAAGCAGCATTTATTATTGCATATTTATAGGCGCACGCGCAATTTAGCCGCCCCCTTTCGAACCTACCCCGCAAACTGAGTGGCAACGCAAAACACACACAAAAGCCAAAAACTTGCAATAATTAATGGATTATGCAACAAAAGGCAATTACACTACGAGTTTTATTTTGGTAATCTGGTATCTGGCTACTCGCTTTTGTTATGTTTTACTATATTAATTTGTTGGTACGCAAATTGAATTGGATATTGCTTTGGCTATTAGCACACTTGGTAATTGATTCCATTCTTGATTCAAGATCATTTTGTTAACTTTTTCTGTGAGCATGAACAACAATTTGTCTAAATAATAATATTGATTGTTATTAGGCTTAATAGTTAATCGCAGTAAGGTGCTATTGATTCAAACAGTTCATTTAACAAATCAAAATAGAACAAGCATTACAAGAGCTAATACTTTGAGAATATTCGCATAAATGACACCGCCATCTAGCGGCGAATATGTGCAACATAAGTATTGGATGATGGCTTTACATTGTATTGCTTTTAGTGGCAGAGAGTTCGACCTCTTAACAAAAGGGTCGACAAGCAGTAGTATGTTATAATTTGTTGAGTTCGCTGCTTGTTAACCAAGTAATTTGTTAACTATAATTAATAAGCACATGTAATTATCTATATAGATAGATATACAAATGTATATATGTATATCGTATATGTATCTGTAGGTAGTAGTCGATTTTTGATTTTATCATGTGTTTATTTTGGTTTCGGTTTGTGGAAAATAACGCAAACTTGCAATTTGTTATATGTATGAGTCCTATACTTTATACACATATGTATAATTATATATATATATATATATATATATATATATATATGCTATATCTGTTTAGTAAATCAATCGATTTGTATTTTGAATTAGAGCTAATGATTTAGCAACGTTTCTATATCGGTCTACAATTATTTATATATATACTATTTATATGCATGTATAAACTTGTTTTCTTCAGACTTAAAAATGGAGTTATTGGTGTGGTGTTTACAATTGCATATTTTTGTTATTGTTGTTGGTGTTTTTTTTTGGGCGTGGCATAAGGCTGACACCTTAACAAAGAACGCAATTGGATACAGTCGTCTATAACTATATATATCTGAATAAATAAATATACTTTTGCTTACATATATATACCAGCATATCGTGTTATTTGTTAGCCTAAACATATTTCAATATACAAAATGGGTTTTGATAAGAAACGCGTGCTTTAACTTCTGGGCAGGTCTCAATTCTTTCCTTTCACGCAATATTTAAGGCAAATCGCAATTATTAGGGGTTGCTTGCTATAACTGCATCACTTAAGTACTTTTATACTCGTATATCTATTATAGCTTGCGTGTGAAGAGCTTGAAGACTAAATACCAATTGTATATGTCTATATACTACATATGTATGCATATATGTAGAATTGAACTGAACATTTCTCATAAGTTATATAATATATAGATACACGTTTATAGCAAATGTGACGTCGCGCTCAGCCCATGAAAAACTTGCATTCGAATACAATATGTTAAGGAAACTTAGTGCACACACTCAGAAATAACAATACCATTAGAATTCAGAAAATCGATATAGAAGAACCAGAAATTTAAGAAATATATTTGATAATTTAAAAAAAATTAAGGCTAACTGCCTTTAACTACAAACTTTCTGCACATTAAGGCATTTGTTCATCTAAGTGTATCTACGCTGAAGTACAAATAGAAATGAGAATTATCCCGCTAAGAAAATATTATTTCAACTTTTTTTAATAGAAATCTAACAAAATAGCTAGTATGTATGTATCTGTCCAAAAGGTATAATAGATAACCTGGGCATTCTATGTATATATTGTACTGGAATCGAATTCGTAGGAACACAATGTTTTATTTAGTCATTTTATGCAAATTGGGTTGTTTCAGACATGTTTGCTATAAGTCTTTGAGAAACCATTAAAATATCATACTATGGGTGTGCTAAAGGCATTTCCAAAACGGATTCAAAGTTAAAGCTTTTGAGAGTACACTCTGAAAAATAAATGCCCTAAGATACAGAAAGATGCCACAGCTAGCCTTTTATATTTCTGAATTTAATATATATATTATAATTTACTATGGGGCTGTTTGGGCCGACATAGCGAGTTTTATGTACTTAAATGTACATATGTATAAGCTTCAAGTGATCCGAAGTAAAGTTTTGAAAATAATATAAGATTTGGTACCACTCTACATGTGATCTCCTAAGCAGAGTTAAAATTGAAATGATCACAGAATCTCATCAACTAATTTCAGTGATAGATGTCGATATTCTACATCATCCTACATTAACCAAATTGTAATTTAAGTTAAGTAAGTTAAGTAGTTGTATGTAAGTAGTTAAAGTAGTAGTTTCTTATTCAGTGGGTTTTTACAAAATGTTTCCCCCAATATCAACCAAATTCATGTTAACATGAAAATAAATACATAGATGTAAAGGTATAAGACCTGAACCCTAGAATGCAAATATCATCCGACATTCTTATCAAAAATGTTATAGTTAAGGCAATAAATTGAATTGAATAACAAGAAATATATTTTCTACTAAATAAATATGAATTTAGGGTGACTTTTATAGGGCGATTTTCTGAATTCTATGGGCTTTATTTTTGCTGAGTGTAGGATCTTACATAGGCAATGGCAGACAGGCGGATTTTGTAGGACCCAATGAATCTAGGGTATTATATCTTTAGTACGGGTACAAAGTTTGGCTCAGATGGCCGGCAGTGATCAAATGCAAATGAAATCAAAGGAAAAGAGTGAATAGCGCGTAGAAAAAGAGAGCTCTGCACTCACAGGACACTGCTGGAAAATGTATGCTTTTGTCTCGCTCGTTCGTTTGCAAATGCAGCATTGTGCGTGCTATTCACTCTTATGTATACTGGGCGAGACGGTTTACCAATACATACAAAACTTTAGCTGTTTTATACGGGATGTGTGTGTGTGTGTGTGTTTGTAATGCATCTCTTTCTAGGGCTGCGCTCCTGCTCTAATGTATGCATGCCTGAGGTATAAATGTATTTAATAAACATTCGCACTATTTTTGTTTCTTTCACTTTGTCTCTCTCTCTCTCTGTGTCTCTCTCTATCGTTTACAGTCTGTACTCGTAGTGAGCGGAACGGGAACGCCGCGCACCCGAGTACCAGCGGTATGGCACCCGCTGGTGATGCAGTGCCAGGCCCATATCCAAACCACTGTCAATGTCCGCGCCAGGACTGCGCGCCAATTGCAGGGTCAGGGCCAGTCGTGCCTGCTAGGAGGATGACGAGGCGGATGGTGAGGGTGTGCTGGCGCTAGATGTATGACGATGGCGTCGCTGCTGTTGTTGTGCCTGTTGCTGTGTGTGTGTCGCCGGCGATGTCATGCGCCTGACCAGAACGCCGGCGGGCAATGCGGTTGCATCCAAATATGCCTCCGGACTGAAGCGCACGCGACTATGCTGCGATCCAATGGAGCCCTCCTTGGCGCTCAAATAGGAGCTATCATCGCTGGTCAGCGAGTCCGGCGGCGTTGGATTCGTGGGCGTGCCCTGCTGCGAGGAGATGCTGCCATTCAGCGTGTTGCCATTGTACTTCTTGAGCGAACTGCGCAGCTTGCTCTGGCTGATAACTGCTACTGGCAGCGGCGCCAGCGTTGACTGCTGTTGTGGCTGCTGCTGCGGCAGCTGATAGTTGAGCGCATGCTGCTCAAAGGGCAGGCTGACGGGACGCGCCACCGGCGCATATTTGCTCTGGGCCAGCGGACTGTGCAGCAAGCGATTGATCAGCTTGGGCGAGCCAGCGTAGAGGTCCTGTTTGCTGGGCGGAGCCATTGCCAGTGTTGCCGGCGGCGCCGCTGGCGGATCGCATTCATATTCAACATTGAGATTAACGTTCAAATTGAGATTGTTGTAATCGTAGAGCAGCTCCTCGTGCTCCAGCAGCACATTCGAGTTGTTCGACACCGTTGAGGGCGTCCGTCGATGCCCGCCCGCACTGACGCCCATCTGGGGGACGCGCGGCGGCGGCGTACGCGTCTGCAGCGGCGGCAACGCTGCTGGGGCCAGCGCCGGCGCTGGCGGCTCGTACTGGTAGTCATAGTAATCGGGCAGCCGATGGTTATAGTCGTACGAATAGTCCGGATACGATTTGCAGTCCCGCTCATAAGTAAAGTTCAGCTCCGGCCGATACGGAAAATAGTTGGAGCCTGCAATCAGAATAAAATGTTGTTTTAATAGTGCTACTTAAAGTCTGCAAGTCGATTAAGTAGCTTCTACTATCCATACTATCGAGACACTTCGTAAACGACCGATGGTGATAGTTTGATTTATCGATACTATCGATATAAATCGTAAAAATGCTGATCAGCATAGCTCATCTTTCGTGTTATACATTATTTTTAAACATTTTTTTGCCATACTAATACCGTTAAGCTCTTTGACAAATCTACTCCAAAAATCGATCAAATTTGGACTTCTGTGATAAATGTTGTTGTTTTTGAAGATATACTTACCAAACTCACTATATCAAACTAACATACTGCTTCAGTTAAGCTGACCAAATTTGGCACAAATCGAACCACTATATCTTATAGGAACAATTAGATAAAAAATTAGTTCTTGTATAAAAACTTTTCAGCTTATTCACCTTGGGTAGATATAGTAAAAAAAAAACCAAAAAAAAGCGGATGATTAAAAAATCATACAGCCAATCGGACGTCATGACAATAGTAATGAGAATCTAATGAATGAATCAAGCGTACAGATATGACAGTGACGACTACAAAGGAACATATGTATATTAAATATATATGTTAGGGTAACAACATTCATGAAATTTCGAAATACCTCCCTTTGGGAAAAGACACAACTTGGACTGAAACTGGAGGAACAGTAATTTTACAAAAAACAAGTGTTCTAACATCGCTCAAAACTTCGGAAGATCTACTACGTAGATGACAAAGGAACATTTATTAAATATATAAGTTAGGATAGCAACATTCATTGTAATAGAATAGATTTGGGAAGGGTACAACTTGAACTGAAACTGAAGGAATCGGTGAAAATCGCTGGCTACTTCAAGAATCATAGAGTGACAAAGAGAAACAGTGAAAGAGATCGAGTGCGTAGAATACGCTCTCAAAGTTGTGAAGCCAAAAGCGTGCTCAATTCGAGCACTCTCTCAATTTTACACGAAACAAAACCTTGGAAGATCTACGTATGTGATTGTCTAAGCTAACGGTATGTATAATGTATGTATATCAATGTAAAATCGAAATGTTTGTATAATCTTTCAATGTATGTATGTAAATGTTTTTATATGCATGTTAAAACAGATTCCCTGAGGAAGGCGTAACAATCGCTGAAACGCGTAGGAGGAGAATTTTAATAAGAAATGTTATTAATTTATTAAAATGAACTATCCCGGCCTTAATAACCTGCCATAGGAAACACAAACATTGAAAAGCAAAAGGGCCCAAGTACATCACACAAATTTGGGATCGTCGTAAAAAGAAATCATATAAAATTGATCGGCTTATTCATGCATTTAAATGAAATCAATCGATTATGAAAAAACCACGATCAATACTATCGATATTGGCATCGATTGATGTCCAGCTCTATTCTATCGCTTAGCTCACCAAAGTAGCCATTGCGGTAGCTGCCGCCGTCGTTGGAGTAGCTGGGTCCATTGCGCAGATAGTCCGCAGGGGCGTACAGGGGCGGTGGTCCTATGCCACCGCCCACGCGAAACTCCTCGAAGCCGTCGGGATTGGTGCAGCTGCTGCTGCTAAGCTTGCGCCGCGGCGACGGCGTCGGGGGCTGTGAGCCGGCATAGAGCACCCCCACGGACTGTGGCAGTGATGCAGCCATCGGCCCCGTTGTTCCCTGCTGCTGATGCGTCTGATGCTGCGGAGTGCGCTGCACGGGTGTGTAGTATGTCTGACTGCCGCCCACGCGTCGCTGTGCCAGCGACTGCGGCTTCGCTGTGGGCACAGTGGTATCCATTGGCGCAAAGCTAAAAGTGGCACAAACAAAAGTGTATGAGTTAAGAGTTCAGGTCCGGAGTTAGAAGAAAACAAGAAAGAAAGGATATCTTCGTACCCTGCTGACATATTTAAGAACACTCGCAAGTTCATCACAAGACCTGTGTGGACGTAAGGGATACAGCTCGGCTGCAAGGGTTGAGATCCTGCAGCGTTTCCAATCTAAACTGCTTCGTAGGATTGTGAATGCTCCGAGCTGTATGCGGAACACCACAATGCGATCTAAGGATGACGACAATTGACCAAGAGATATCATACTCGTAGTACTAGGCACTCTGCAGACCCACTTAACAGAAAACATCCTTTGGACCTGCCGTTGCGCTCTCCCAGTAAAGCAGCCCGACTGTTATATGTTACTTATATGTTTCGGAATATTTTACACTTTCAATTTTGATCTTCACATTTGCTTATAGATGTAGACTGATTGCTAAGAAAATAAGAATGCTTTAGTTGAGTATACCCAACTGCGAATCATTGTGTACCCAGCGCTAAACTTCCCAAACACATCTTAGTAGACAGGCCAACGGCAGTATAACCCATCATAATTATTCATACTTCAACTAGTTTATTGAATAACTTACGTAAATATTTATTATCTGATCAACTGAAATTTGCGCAATAGATCAAGAGAGGTCCAAGAACTATGCATGCTAAAAATCAAGGCTATATCTTCTCAATTGCCCTTATAAATCAGTTTTATCGATTTACAGGGGTTTAGGCATTAATAAAAATTTGAAAAAACTATACCCACTATAAAGAAAAGTGCCAAATATAGTATCTGGCGATGTCCCTCGAAGTGTTCTTATGTTTTATACAAGCTGTCCAAATTTGATCAAAGTCGAGCTACTATATCATTTAGTGCTGCCTTGGGAGATATCGGATGAAAACTAAGTTTAATAAAGTCTGTTGGTATCGCGTAGCTGCCATTGAAACGATCTGTCGAAGATGGAGTCTTTGTATAAAAAACACAATCAGAAAAACAAGCCCATAGAATTCATAATAATGTTCACCCTTAAAGACAGAAATAATTTCTATTAAGTAGAAATACTTTCTAAATTTAAGAAATATACTATATCTTGAAATCAGAAAAATAAAATGTTAGCTAATTTGGAGTATATCTTAGAGCATTTATTTTTCTGAGTGTATATATATTTCGCACGCCGATTATAGCCCTTCTTTCATGTTGTTATTCTTAATGAAGTGCTGGTCTCTTGGTGCCACTTACCATGCAGAATTGGGCTTGTTGTTGAGCTGACGTGTCCCCTCCTGTGGCTGTTCGCTGTGGTCTGCCTGATCCGGGGGCTGTTCCTCGGTTGCTGCCTTGGGGGCCGCCTTCAGGGCGGGCAGCTCGCTGAGCAGCGTGGGATGCACCGGCGACACGTTGGACATGCGAACATCATAGCCGGCGGCGACGCCGGCCAGCAGCGATGCCATGTTGTACAGCAGGAGCTCAATCACGGAGAGCTTCGGTTTGCGGGCCGCATCGCCGGCGTAGAGCGTCGGCAGCGGAACGTTGGTCGTAAAGCGGCTGAGCAGATACGGCGATGGTGACATGATGGGCATATTGGCCGGACCCGGCCGCCAGTCCTCCTTGTTGTTGCCTTGGTAGCCTGTGTGCGGGTCCAGTGTGCGGCAGCGTGAACAGTTGACGAAACAGTGTTGAGAAACGTGTGGCTAAGCTGTTACTTGGAGTTTGGTGTTGGAAAGGATGCGAGTAGCGCTAATGGGGACAATTTGGGGCACCGCAGGCAAAGACCCACCAACACCACGTTTAGGGATCAGGAGTTGTTTTTGGGCTAAGGCCGGGAACTTACAGCAAATCAAAAGTGGTAAACTTTCTATTTTTAGTTGTTTTATTGTCGGTTTCGAATTTGATTTCGGTTTTGTGTATTGTTGTTGTTGAAATATTTTTATTATCTCTTTTTTTTTTGTTTGGTTTGTCCAATGGAAATACATATACAGAGTACATCAAAGTAAAACTTAAGAAAACAAACAAACAAGGAAACTAAGTAAACAAAAAATAAAAAATTATAAAACCAAACTCAACTCTATATTTAAAAAACTTGCATACAAATAATACATAGGATTTTCTTGCTTGTTGTTGTTGTTTGTTTTGTTTCTCATTTTTCATCACAGTTTATTTTTTTTTATGTTTTTGTGTTGTTTTCTCTCAAATAAAATACTACAAATAAATAAAAACCAATTGCGAGTCAAATTAAGTAAAATGTAAATAAAACTGTGTACAAAATACCAAAAAGAAAATTCAAAGAATTTGTTGTTTTACAATGGAGGAATTAAGAATGAAGAAACGGACAATTTCTGGCTAACTTCTTCATCTTCAGTTCAAATGTAAAAAATGCCATACGACTAAAGCTAAGTTCAACTAAGATGTTGATGATGCTTGCATGTTTTTTATGTAGTATATAAATATATTTTATATTGTAATATTAGATATGTATAGTTAGAAAAAAATCATTCACTTAATAGTCAAACTTTATAAATACATCGTTTCGTCTAGTATGTTATAAACATTTCTTAAATTTACACTCCAACGTGTAAGCAAAGAATATGAATCGTATTTATCATTTTCCAAATCATTTTATCATAACATTTTGGTTAGGCTTTCTCTTCTACGAGTATATGCGTTCTTTTTCTTTCACTGGTTGTCTTATTTCAGAAATCTGACATCAATATCGGTATTATGTCTATTATACCTTGGGTAAAGCTTTCAATATATGCATTTGTTCCATTCATTCGTTCCGTTCGTTCTGTGCTATGCAACAAGGCAAAGAAATGAAATGAGATAAAACAGAAATAGGTTTACCATCCGCTCAATAGGTATCCTTTAACGGCTAACCCTTCACTTTATTCTAGTCTCTAGTTTGGGTTTTTTTCACTTTGCTTCCTTGTGTTTAACGTCAAGACTTCAAGGATGCTCGCCAGTCTGGCAGTGGTCTAGGAGAGTTCCATCTTTCATTGAGGTTTCTTTTGTCTTTTGGTTAAGAATTATTACTGTTCGCTTCAGAACCGTTTAAGTCCTAAATCTAAAGCACGTGGAACTTTTCTTTTACAGTTGACTGAATTTAACTGGGATTTTGAAAGATTCTTAACCCCTTTAATTGCAAATATATAGATTTAATTTTTGTACGCAATTTATAAGTCAATTAACTATCTGTATTTAAAAGTGTCCTGCGCAGGAATTCTTCTTGTTCCAGTGTAATGTGAAGATAGTCCTTAATATGTTAGATTCCTGGCCAAGTACCTTTGTTGGTACGACTAACTTGTTTTCCATCCATGATTTCGCTGCATAATTCTTTTAGTCCTTAGCATTCTGATACATTAATTTTGCAATAGGATATGCTGTCGATTTTTATTATGATGGTGTTAATTAAAACTGAACATCACTTTTATAGTTGTCTTAATGCCATTGTTTTGAGCCGATTATAAGCTATTCTCAATCTATAATTTTTTGTAAAATTCGCTTTTGGCATTATCTTTAATATTCCCAATAAACTTTAGGAAGTTTTTCTGTTTTAGCGGACATATCTAGTCAGCATATTACAATACTTGTTGAGCAATCGATTACATTTAAATCTTTAGCTCAAATATGCTTCTGCAAGAAATCTAATGAGCATTAGTAAGTCTGAATATTTCTTGTAGTCACAAGATTACAATAATCTTTTGTTAATCTATTACTTTTGATTAATGGCATAATCTTGGCTTTGTCTCAGCTGTTTTTCCTTCTTTAAGCTTGCTCGTTTTAGCAGACTTATCCAGTCACAAAATTACCATGCTCTGTTGTCAAATATTTTCCTGCAAGTCATAAGCTTAAGTAAGCTTGGGAAGGTTTTTGGAGTCTTTGCTTACACATGGAGTAGTAAATATGTCAATGCACAATCGAATATTGCTTTTCTTGTTATTGTTATTGTTATATGTATGTATGTATGCATGTAGTAAGGAGTGTGATGTGTAGTATGTGAGTACGTGTGTGTGATATGCCTTAGACTATGGTTTTAATATAAAACAATGGGCTTATTGCTGGTTGTTTTTGTTTGTTTGTTTGTAAAATGCACATAAGTAGAGTGAAGCATGTACTTTAGTGAGGGGCTTTCGATTATTGACAGCGACGACCACAACAACCACAACAATAACTGCCAGAATGAAGCCACACACGACTTACGCATTACTCATGACGGCTTACTCATCATTTATGATTAGTGGCATATTCAGACGCGCTCCAATTGTTCACAGGATTGCGTCTGGGGCTTTTTGCTCTTGCGCTTTGTGGAGCGTCCGCTGGTGGACTTGCCCATGGCCAACTCCGTTTCGTAAGGATCAATGGCCACAAATTCAGCAATGTTGCCACTGCCATTGCTGTTGCCGTTGGCCGTTTGGTTGTCAAACAGTTTCGTGTATTTCTTCTTTGAGCCGCGTGTGAACAGATTTATTAATGATCTGAATTTGATGCCACTCGTTGAGTGTTGTTGCTGTTGCATTTGCACCGGCTGCATGTGCGGCTGGCTGCCCGACACCTCGGTGGGCGCCTCAACGGATTTCGATTTGGTAATGTGCCTCAGTCGCTGCTTCTTCTTGTGCTTGCTGTGCTGGCGCTGCTGCTCGGCCTGCAGATGCTCTTTCATCTTGATGACATCCGGATGCGGTTGCACGTCGAGCATGCGTCGTGTGTGCAGTATGGAATTCTCATGGATGTGCCCAAAGTTCTGTGCCGCATCCTCGTTACCATTGGCCTCGTTGTTGTCACTGGGCTCGTCATCGTTTTCATTTTCGCTTGAGCTATAGTTGGTGGCAAAGCTAATGGAGGCAATGGACGTTTGTTGCGGACTCTGCGGCTCAGTGGCAGCCAAAGTAATTGCCGTTGGCGTCGCATGCGGCAGCAGCGGCGCCTCAAAGTCCGACTGTGAGTTCATTTGAAAGGTCACCGAACTTTTGCGCGATGTCGAGCAATTGGCGCGCGTCTGGCTGGCGGATGCCGAGGTGTCTATCGTTGAGGACGAAAGCTCCGAGGAGCAATGCGAGCTAATATGCCGCTGTTGCTCCTCCTCCTCCTCATCGTCATCATCATCATTATCATCCTCCTCTTGGCCGTCACGCTCGGAGCTGTTGGGCTGCTGTCGAAAGAAGCAATGTCGCGGAAATTGCGAACCGGAGGCATTACGCTGAAAGCGTATATCCATCCCCTCCTCCGCATCATCGTAGTCATAGTCGGACCTGGGCTCCGTGAGGCGCGTGGCCGAATTGTACATGGTCAGATCGCCGCTTGATTTCGAATTCACACGCTCACTGCTGGCCAATATCTTCTTGACCACATCCCGATAGAAGGCCCGATCGTAGGTATTGTTATCGCCACGCTCCGGGGTCAACAACTGTGCTGGCATTGCCATCGCGGCTGTTGGCCTGGTTGGCGTTGTCAGCAGCGATGTTGGCTGCACATATTGACTGTCCAGCGATAGTTTCTTGCGCCCCACAGCCGGACTGTTGCCCAGGCTGCCGCCAAACCGAGTGCTGGCTCCAACGCCGCTAACAGCTGGTGCCACGGCGACCGCCGAGCCGCTCGACTTTAGGAAATGGAAACAGCCCGTCGTGGGTGTTAGGGTGTCCGTTTCGGAGCTGTCGTCGGATAGCAGATGCGTCACATTGTATGCATTCGGCAAATGGTCCAGCCCGTAATCCTGGCTGCGTGCGCGATTATAAATGCTGCTGGCAGGTATACGGTTGGCAATGTTGTTGTTGTTATTGCTGTTGTTGTTGTGATTGCCGTTTAGTCGAGGCGAGGCGTTGAATGATTTGTTGTTGCTTGTATTAGTTATGTGGTTGTGGTTGCTGTTGTTGTTGTTGCTGTTGTTCATGTTGTTGTTATGATTGTGATTGTTATTATTATTGTTGTTGTTGTTGTTGCTGTTGTTGTTGTTGTTGTTGTTGTTGGTACGCAATACGGTATTACGGTACGGTATTAAATATGGCATACCTGTGCCCACACCAGCCCCCACCGCGCCCATGGCCGCCACACTGCCGCCCAAATACATGGGCGTTGTGGGCGTGGAGCCGCCAGCAGCAATGCTGCCCACGTTGGGGCTGCCCAGCAGCTGTGATGACTTTGTTGTGGATGCCGCCATTGCCAGCGCCATTGGTGTGTCAGGCCCCGCACCCGCTCCCGCTCCCATTGTTGCCGCCGCCGCCGCCGCACTCAGCTGCTTCTTGTCCAGATTTGGGGCACTCTTGCTGAAAGATGAGTGCGTAGAGCTTTGGGCCGGCCACTCGCGCTGACCGCCCAGCTGTGGCGGCAGCAGCGAACGCTCCCGCTGATGCATTGTCGATGGTCCCCAGGTCTTGTTCTTGTGCCCATCGGTGACTGTCCACCCCAAAAATGAATAGGTTAACCAAAAACAGAAGAGATCAAGGAAAATTAAAAAGAAAATAAAACAATTAACAAAACGCAAAAAAATCAATGAATAGTTCAAATAAAATCACAAGACTTCATGCCAAAACTATATATATAGTACTACTATATAGTGTATTTATCTACAAAATATTTCGTATTTTAACTCCACGCATTCCTAATTGAGAAGGATACACGTTATAAATATAAACACTTTTTTACATGTCTGTTTACGTTTCCGGTTGGAAAACGATTCGTATATACCTTGTAAAGTATTTGGATATTTTAATATATTTTTTATTTTGGATATTTTAAGGAAAAGTTGAAACAAGACATTTATTTTTTTTTTTTAAATTTGTTTATATTTTTGTTAAACGCATACAAATGTTTTAATTTGTTTAATACAAGTATCACAACTAAGTGTTCTTTGAAGAAACCCAAACAAAAAACTTTAGTCCCATGATTTTTTAAAAATAAACTAAAATTCAATTCTCATTTTCCACTTTCTAAAAACAAATAATTGAAAATAAGCGTAAAAATAAAAGTAATTTTTATTATACAAATGTTAAATAACTGATTATTGCATATATATATGCAATATACTCCATACTATATATTGGATATACTCCATACAACAACAAAAAATAAAAATAAACAAGAAAGAACGGCTATCTTCGGGGTCCCGAGGCTATATACCCTAACAGTAAAGTTTTCTTTATACAAAACTCAATTTTCATCTGATGGCTCCTATGGGAGCCATGTGGTCCGATTTTGATCAAATTATAGGAAACTATTTGAAGTATAATAAAACTCTCACTTAGTTTAGACGTAATACAAAAAGTTTTTCATACAAAAACTAAATTTTCACCAGATCCTATGGCAGCTATGTGATATATCGGTCCGATTTTGAAAAAATTTGTTCAGATTGTATAAGCTCTCTAGAGACTTGGTTTGCGAAAGTTTGCTAAGGATACCTTAATAAACAAAAAAGTTTTTCATACAAAAACATATTTGTCGACCGATTATTCCTATGGCAGCTATATGTTATAGTGGTCCGATCCGGCTGGTTCCGACATATGTACTACCTGCAGCAAAAAGAAGGGTCTGTGCCAAGTTTCATTACGATAGCTTTACTGAGAGACTAGTTCGCATAGAAACAGACGGACATCGCTATATCGACTTGGCTATTTATGCTGATTCAGAATATATATACTGTGTTGGATCGGAAACGTCTCCTTCAGTCCATTACACATTTCGAGACAAAATTATAATACCCTGCTAGGGTATTAAAAAAGCTTTTGCAATTATCAACATTTCCCTCAGTTAAAATTTTCAACAATAGTGTTAATTTCGATCCCTGCTGACTTAATCAATATTATTGATAGCTTTTGGAAGCCAACTATCGAGGCTATTATATTATAGCAACAACATGATTAAGCCAATAAATGGAATAACAAAAATTTGCATTTTTTCACAATACTATCGATAATATCGATAGCTTGATCGTTCACTTCAATAGTATCGATTGATGACACACTCGATAGAGTTGTAGCTCTGCTGGAAAGCTTGCACGATATACAGATTGATTTTAATTCAATCGTTTTGGATTTTGCTTTAAGCTACAGTTGAAGTTCTCTATAAAGAATTTTTCTAAAAAATGATTTCTAAATAGCGATGACTTTTTGTAATCAGCTTAAATTTTTACGTAGATTTTAATACTTTATAATTAAGTTTATTGAGTTCTACACTTGCAGTGGGTATTATTGAAGGAGAGGAGAAGCAGGAGAGGACCCCACAAAGTATATAAGAACTCTAAAATCTGAAAACTCTAATGTTTTTCAAGGAAACCTAGCCAAATTCATCTTAGAACTGATGTATTGGATACTATATTGCATAGCTGCCATAGGAATAATCAGTCGCAATTGATATTTTGTATCTATCTATCTTCGGCACGCTGAAAGTATCCCTTCTTTCTTGTTTATTTTAATTTTACATACACGTGTGTGTAGAACTCATTTGTTTACAAGCTTGCATACACAGAAATGATCGATAAATTGTTACTCGATCTTATTTAAATGGTTGCTAGTTCGGACAACTTGTATATTTATAAACAGTGTGTGTTTATCAATATTGAATGTCTGCATGTATTCGTGTTACATATTTCTGTGATTCCACAAAACAATTGGCCCGTTGCACTTGTGCCATCAGTTTTCTCTAAAAAAAGTGCAGTTTCCCGAATGAGAGTGTCCAATGTTGAAAGTGAATCAGCTTTATCGACTTGTTTATTGGCTTATTTATATATATGTTTTTGTAAATATGTACCTTAGCAGCAAGCGTTGAAGTTAAGTTGTGAAAAGACTCTGTCACCTTTTCTACTTTACTCGTATTGCAATTGTTTCTATAGCAAATATTTGAATTTTCGAATTTGTGATAGGAAAAAAAAACTTTAAGGTAATTCTAATTAATTAAACATTAAATTAAGAGTACTTAACAAATGAAACATATTGCAAATTACTTTACATGCAATCGGCTCAAAGTCAAAAATAACAAGTAAGAATGCTATAGTCGAGTATACCCGACTACGAAACTCCCTGTACCCAGGTCAAAAATTTCCGATCGCATCTTCGTTAACTTACACATACATACACAGATACGCACACGCACGAGCCACAGCGCAAGCCAGGCATTTTAAGTTGTGACTGTGCTTCTTCTTCCCCTTGCTGCAGCACTGAATCTTCTTTCGTGAATAACTTAGGTGTTTATTATCCGATCGACTTGAAATTTGGACAGTAGATTAAGAGGGACTAAAGTATTGGACATGCCAAATCTTAAAGCTATATCTTGAAAATTGTAACTGTAAAACGGTTTTTATCGAATAGCGGGGGAACGGGGGAGATATCTCAAATCTAAAATAAACTTGACCTGCTCCCGCTATACACGAACCTACATTCCAAATTTGGTGTCTCTAGCTCTTATAGTTGCTGAGATCCTTGCGTTCATACATACGGACAGACAGACGGACAGACGGACAGACGGACAGACGGACAGACAGACGGACATGGCCAAATCGAAATCTCTTTTGATACTGATCAAGAATATATATACTTTATAGGGTCGGAGATGTCTCCTTCTGCCTGTTACATACTTTTGCACAAATCCAATACCCCCTTTTTACCCATTTTATGGGTACAGGGAGTAAAAACTGTATAATTTAAGCATTTTTCGCTATTCGAATCAATAATTTGATCGAACTCCGGAAACGAAAACAGACACAAGTATTAGTGTGTATCTTAAAAATTAAAAAACAATTGCTTATTCGTGTATCGATTTCAAATATAATGTAATCAAGTCTAATTTTGTATTTAATAGAAGTCGAGTATATCCGACTACAAAACTCCTGTAACCAGGTCAAAAATGACCAAAGTAATTTACATGCCAAAACCCAAAGCTATATCTTTAAAATAGTTTCGAGATCGACGGACAGACGGATAGACAGACGGACATGGTCAAATCGAATTTTCTATTGATACTGATCAAGATTATATATAGTTTATAGGGTCGGAGATGTCTACTTCTGCCTGTTGCATACATTTTTACCCATTTTATGGATAGAGGAAGTAAAAACCCCAAAATGGAACAGTCTTCCTTAATGGAATGCTTGTTTCTTCGGCATGAGAAGAACGCATAGGCCAATATAGTTGAAAACAAGCTGTGCTCTACTTACGTGCCACAAAACGTAGCGCGGAGAAGCAGGGCGAACCGGGAGGCTCCACTTTGTCACAGACGGCCGTTATCCTGTGCTGAAAATCCGTTGGCAGTGATATTTGCAGTGCTTTCTGTAAATCAAAAGATAGAAAGAGCTTAGAATGGCAATGTTTAAATACGAATTAACAATAAGTATTGCTTACCTTTTTGCTCTTCTTGGGCTTGCGCTTTGATGGCACAGGTTGCATGGGATTCATCCGCAGCTCGCGTCCGAGTATATCGATTTCGCGCCTTCGCAGCTGCTCCTCGAGCATATGCAGCTTGTTGGCCTTCTCCAGCTGCTTCTTTTGTATGAGTTCCAGCTGCTCCTCCTTGTTGCGCAGTTCCTATGGGTGCACAGAACGGAAACGGAAATAATGGATATGGGAAATGGAAAATTTCAGTGCTGGGGGCAGGCGCTCAACCTCAAAACTGGCTGGCTAATCATGCAATTATTGTTGCTCTTGTTTGCTTATAGAGTGGAGGTAGGTTGGGGTAGATAATAGGAGTAATTGGTTAAAGAAAAGTAAACAAAACACAACTCAAAGCAACACAAAACTTGAACCAATGGCAATGACCAAAACAGTAACAGAAACAAAACGAAACGAAACGAATCGAGTTGAATTGAATTGAATTGAAATCAAACGGAACAAATTCGAGCAGCCAAAATGGGTTTTCCCATTTTTGGAACATGGCGCGCTTACCTCTTCGATGGTTTGGAAACGCTTAACATGGTTTTGATGTTGGATAACAAATATTGACAGGAAATTTGGTAGAAAAATAAAGCAAACGTTAAATCAAATGATTAGACAATCTTATTGTGTGAGAGCTAGATATTGAGAGTAAGAAACTGAACAGAAGTTGCCTATGTGGGTGCCCCAACAGACTATTGACAACGATATTGATATTTTGGGTATACATAATTGAAATATTTTGTGTGATTTCACCCGAATACCTTCTCTTTTTCGCGCAAATCGTGCAGCACCTCGGCGATCTCCTTCTTCCACAATTCCTGCAGGTGGTGAAAGGATTCCTGTGGCGTTAGTGTAAATTGCGAGCAAGCACTGCTCTCCAGCTGTTCGATAATCTTTTTGAAATCAGGTCGTCTATGCGGATCGCTCTCCCAGCAGCCTGCAAAGCGTAACAAATGAGAAAGTGTGAAATTTCCGTTTGAAGGCATAAATTCAATTGTACTAGATATATCAGGCCCGTTTCCATTTCCGATTACATTTCACAAGTAAACGATCCCAATTAAGAATAAAATTGAAAACAGTAATGAAACTGCGAATATGAGAACAAGTCAAAATAGTTTGGTTTTTGTTCTCTTTTGAAAAAATGATTTTTAAATATTATTATATTTACAATCTTAAAGATTCAGAAAGAAATGCTTCGGAACTGTAAAGTATTTTGGAAACAGGAACAGCTACTAATTTTGATTCCGAATGAGTTGATCGGAAACGGAAATAGGCCTGAATTTACTCACTCTTCATAAGTGCGCCCCACGTTTCGGGGCAGGTTTTTGGTATTGGCAACGTCAGCGTGTTGACAGCGACGCCATAAGCAACAGACAGGGGATCAAAGCCTTTGTAGGGCGTCTCGCCCGTAATCAGCTCCCAGAGCAGCACGCCATAGCTCCACACATCCGAGGATCTGGCATGTACAGAATAACATATATAAGTCACATGATTAGCGCTGTTTTTGAATTACTTACTTGGAGTACATGCTGCGACTAATGACCTCGGGCGGCATCCAGGCGTAGGTACCAGCGGCACTCATGCACTGCGTGTTGTACATTTCACGGGCGAGGCCAAAATCGGTAATTTTGAGCGTTTTGTGATGCAGCTGATTGCCCTCGATGGCCTCGAAGATGAGCACATTGGATGACTTGAGGTCGCGATGTATTATAGACATGGGCGCCTCGCTGTGCAAATAGTTCATGCCGCGTCCAATTTGTATCGCCCAATCAACGAGCACATCGGGCGGTATTTTGCCAGCGAGTATACGATTAAGGCTGCCGCCACGTGCATATTCCATGACCAGACACAGTTTCGTTTTCAAACAGACGCCGCGCAGTGCCGCAATATTGGCATGCTTGAGTGGCCAAAAGAGTTTGGCCTCCTGCAGGACATTGTCACGCATGCGCTGCATATCATCGTCGCCAGTTTGATGGGCTATCTTAATGGCCACCTCCTCGTTGTCGTAATAGCCGCGATGCACTTTGCAAAAGCCGCCGGAGCCAATAACCTCCTTAATGTCCAGCTCCAAGTACTCAATCTCATGGGGCAGCTCCAATGGATCCGCGTCTGTTACATAGTCGCGCGGAAAGACGCCAACCTGTCAATTGAGCATAAGTTTTAGTATGAGTGAGAAATGACTAATTATTGTTTACTGATTACCGCACCTTATCACCGATCTTGCCCGTCCACCAGCCCGAATCGCCAGAGACTTCGCTGTCGTATGACAGCACAACAACGATCTGTCCCCGTCGCAGCGTCAGCTCATCTTCGCCCTGTGCATCGTAGTCGTACAGTGTCGTCCATAGACTTGCATCAGCGGCCAGCGTTGACTCCGCATCATCAAGTCCATTGGCTGCTGCTGCTGCTGCCGCGGCGGCTGCTTCAACTGTTTGCTGATTGTTGCTGTTGTCAACGTGCTGCTCCTCGCTAATGGAGAGCATGGCCAACTGCTGCTGCTCCTTGTTGTGCTAACAACTAAACGGATTGCCGTCGCCTGAACTTGGCCAGCATTAAAAGCTGAAACATGGACGCGCGCTTCTCGCCAGAAGCTCGAGCACTGCAATTAAAATAAAAACAAATATCTTTGTTAGAGATGGTATAACTAATCGAGACTCTCGATAATATTATCGAAAGAATAAATAAGTTAATTTGATCATTTGTTTACTCGATTATTTCATTACTTGTGTTTACAAACATAACAGAACTGCATGTTCTTGTAGAAAACGAAAGTGCGGAGAGTTTAAATCAATCGATATTATCGATATCTTTAGCACAATTGTTTCTTGGAGACACTGGAAAACCAGTATAGTAGAGGGGGAGTATGAAAGTAAGTTTTTCTGTTGTATTTAAGATAGAAAGAGCATTTCTTTAAATGATCTTTGATCTTTGGTAGCATTTTAAATGTCTTAAAGACAATTTATAAACTTAGTGATTTCTTTCTGGGCAAGCCAGTAAAGAGGGGGAGTATGTTAGTAAGTTTTTTTTATCCAATATGTTGTGTTTAAGATAGAAAGTGCATTCTTGAAATGTTCTCATTTTCACACTTGCCATGATTTGGCTTGCCTTTGTTCTAGGACTGAATGCACATGGTATTGAGTTAGGAATCAATTTACTAGCTCAACGACAATAATGAAAATCAGTATATGCGCTTCCGCGAAATGCTGTTGAAAGTGGAAACCGGAGCAGGTCTGTAAGAGCTGCGGCGCCTAGCACACAAAGCAAAGTTGCGCGTATCGGAGCTTATATACATATATGTATGTTTATATATATACTAGCATTCGGTTGACTACGTCGACCAAATGGTTTATCTAGTTAGCAATAACAATATGATAGGCAGGACACCCCCCGCCCGGCTGACCGTCTGATCATCCACCACACCCACTTACCCAAGCTTTCAGTGCTGTGCGCTGCTATCGCCGATTTCGCTGCACAGATTTCACTCCTTTAGCTGCTGAGACTGCTGCGGCTCGTCCCCACCCGCCCCCTCAACCAAACGCACGCACGCACTGCGCACACAATAGAAAACAATCAGAGACAAAACACACACACATACACACACACACACACACGCACACAGAGAGGGGCACACGTACTAAACAGTTTTGGTTAATGGCACCGTATTTATTCTTTGTATTAGCTGAAATCAGCTATGTATTAACTTGTGTATAATTGCACAACTTGGTTTTAGATCTTTGCGCATTTCTTTTTAAATGGTTTACTGTTTATTTTTTGTTTTCGTTTTTCTTTCGTTTTGTCGTTTGTGTGCGTGCGTGTATGTGAGCCTTTTTGTCTGTTGTTCGCTGCTCGTTGATCGTTTCGTATGCGAGTTGCGGGGCGCTGGTCTCAATTATGTTTGCTAAGCCTTTTAAGTTAGCAGTGTATTGATTTCTTATTTCGTATAGGCTTTAAAAACATAAAAAAAACTTATGTTGAGAAAAACTTGCAGATAGAAATATCGACGGGCGATAGACGGCAAACAGACGACCGATAGTGAGGGCGGTTGGTCGATATGTTGGCTCTGCGACGTTAAGTGGCCAAGATACTGGAAAAAATACTAGCTCTGTTGTGGGTTAACAGTTGTTATTGCTTGTTCGCTCAGTTTTGCGTTAACAGAACAGTGCTACCGTATATTGCCGGAATGTTAGCAGTTTTTGAATATGGCAGGCCGGCACTACCGCTATTTAAATACATTCCATCGTAAAATACATTAAATTAAATGATGCAATTACTTAAATGAATGTGTGTTTGACTCAACAAAATTTGTATTTTTTAAAATATACAAGATCAGCATCAACAGCAGAGTCTAGTCCAACAGTTTGTCTATCCGTTTTTAAATTTACTATATGAACCCGCCTCAAAGCATCTAGAAGCAAATTAATGGAGTTTGAATTTAATAAATGTCAAACATTTGAGAAACGTTATGCCAATTTAAATTTGAAAACAACAGTTGTGACTCTTCCTCATTATTATTGTGGAATGCATGACAAGTGGCAGCCCTTTTCACATACAATGTCTGGCAACCACAATTTGAACCGAATATGACCGAACTGACGCTTTTGAATTAAAAAGGTGGCAAATGCGAATTGTATTTGAAACTAATTGCTTACAGAAATGGCGAATATTAAATACGTTCATCGTAAACTAAAACAATGGTATTTGGACAGGTAAAGACAAAGCAGCCGCTGCCCCGTTGTGTATCCCGTTAACGTAGCACGCGCTCTCACTCTCTTTCGCCCTCGCCGTCTCCCTCTCACATTGTTGTAGACTTGGTTGGTTCGGCTGGTCCAGCAGGCCGTTACGTCGGCATTTGCGACAGCATCCTCGGCTGCCGCTGCCGCATTGGCAGCTGAGCTAGAACCCATAAACCAGAAAGCAGAAAGCAGAAACAGAAACGGAGCCAGTGCCAATGCACAGGCCACGGCAACGGCTGCTGTTCGCACAATTCGGAAAGCTCAGTTCAGTTACGCGCAAGATTTCAACACAAATTGTAGCATACATTGCGGCCACGGACGGCGGTAAAAGCGGGCGTGCGCAGCGCAAAGCAAAAATTGCACGGCTGAAATTCCAATCAGTAACAGAAACAGAAACAGAAGCGGAAACGGAAACTTCCTGTCTGAGTTTCTACTACTATTTAAATAATTGTCAGCCGCTTAAATAATTTTTTTTTTTGACTTCTACTGTCGAATTTTTTTTTTAAGCGTCCTCTGCAAACAAACACATTTTTTTAGCGCCTGTTTATGTTCGCTCACATGCAAAGCCATTCAAAAATAATTCGCACGAAATTTTTCTAAATTTGCAACGCTTTCTATTTTTTTTTTTTGTGTTCAACGCGTTGCCGTCGCTGTCGCCGCTGCCGCCGCCACTCGAAATATATTTTTTTTCGCTGCGTGCGGGTGTGTGTTGTGTGTGTGTGTGGCTGTCTATGTGAGTGTGTGTGTGTGTGTGTGTGTGTGTGTGAGTGTGTGTTTACGTGTATACGAGAGTGTGTTACATTTTTTTTTTGGTTCATGGTACTCGCCTTAATCCTCGTATACCAAACAAAACCCCATGCCCCCAAAAAAGTGTAGCTAAAATCGTCAAACAAAAATATTTCAAAAAATCCACAAAAAATCCCAAAAATAAAGAAACAAGTGTGCAGATAAGTTAACAAACCAAACGCACAACTCCAAAACGAGAATACGAATAGCGCTTAAGGCTTAATCAGCCGCCAGCCAGCATCTCTAGTCTAAGTCGATGATATAGAAGAAGACGCCAAACACCAAATACGGAAACGCACAAAACTAACGAAACGTAACGTAACGTAAAATTCTAAAAACTAAGAACTAGAAAAACAAAAACATAAGCCACAGAAAACTGAAAAAAACTAAAAGCATCGTACTTGCCTGGGAAAGAAAACAAAAACACCAAAGAATTGTAGCGTAAAACATTTTGTATATAATATTATAAATGTATGTATTATATTATATTAATATCATTATTTTGTTTCAGTTTTCATTTCAGTTTCTTGTAGAATTTTTTGTTACCGTTACTGTTTGGAGCGTTTGCTGTGCGACGCCTGGCTTCGCAGCTGGCGATCGTGGCAGCGCATTTGGCGCAGCGAAGTGCAGCATTATTGGTGCTTGTTTCCTTGACACTATTCCGTTCAATTCTGGCTGCCTATTGTGCATAAATCTGCAAAGAATAGCAGCATATACATAGTAGGTATGTATGCAGGTGTGTGTGTATATGTGTGCACATAAATCCACCCGCAAAGCTGTTGCCTGGCCTATAAAATGGCTGCCCTAACAGCAGCGACGCCGACGCTGGCAGCGTGGTAAGCAGCGCGCAAGAAGTTGAGGTTATGTCTGCGCCGCAAAATGTGCTTTGGCTGGCCGCTGCCCTTGGCATGAAATTGTCGCTGCTGCTGCTGCTGCTGATGCTGATGCTGCTGCTGCGACTGTGGCTGCTTAGCCCTTATTTAGTTGGGCGTGCCAGCAGATGACAGCAGTCAAGGCACGCGAATTGTGCCGCCATTGCCGTCGCCGTCGCCGTCGCCGTCGCTGTCGCTGTACCCGCTGCAGCAGCAGCATCCTTTAACTGAGCAGCGCCGCTGTTTGTCTGCCTATCTGTCTGTGTATGTGTATGTGTATGTGTGTGTTGCTTGCTTAGCGTGTCCTTGCTGCTAACATACCGTACACACAGTTTTCGTCTCTAAATGACCTAGCCCTATTTTGGGCATAAGGCTTTGCCCGTTGAGAGTCAACTGCTTGCGCCTCAGTTGCTGCGCAGTAGCAGCGTTCGCGACAGCGACAGCGACAGCGACGGCCACCCTGACATTTTCTTTCGATTTGTGACTCCAGAGATGCGGTCGCTGAACGTTCCAGCCATGGGTTCAGTCAATATTTTTTATTGCTTCCCTTGCGCATTTCACAAGCGTTTTTCGTTGCTTGTGCAGCTCCCCCAACCCCCTCCCCCACACAGCCTACCCAAAACAAAATGTGTTGCATGCTCTGCAGGCTGACAAGCTGACAGCCACTTGAGAGCCGACCTGGCAGGACTCAGGACAATCAGACAATCAGACAATTATGGTGCACACTTAATCGGCTGACGGAGAATCTTCAAGTGGCATTGACAAGTTCAGGACGAAGTGCAACTGCAGTTTGGCAATGTTTATTAGTTATTTATTACAAATATATCAATTTGACATTAATATCTGGCAAAGGTTTCGGTCAGCGTCAAGTTTATAAAATACATTCTAAAGTGGAGCACTTGTATTCAATTAAACAACAGTTTATATTTCTTTAATGACCTGAAGTAAATTACTTTTACTTTCAAGGATATCCTGGATTCGACTTTCGACTTTCGCATTCGTTTCAATGAAATATTGTTTGCAGCAGGATAGCATTAAAAGCTTACCTTTGTTTTCATTCATTTAATTAATGCTTGTGATTCGAAGTTGAAGTTTTTCTTCTTCTTTGTTTTTTTTTTGTTAAGCAGAAAATATAATTTTCTTATGCTGTCCGTGCTTTAAATATGCGAATCCTTTATTTTCATCATAGTTAAATCTCATAAGCTGAATATTCAAACTTAATTTTAGTTTAAGTTGCATTTGACTTTGTTTATAAAGTTTCATTTAAGTTGTTTATAATAATAACAGAAAGATTAAATGTAAGATAAAGACAAGCACCAAATTATAGAATTTATTCATTTTACAATTAATATTTGGAAAAATTATTTGAAAAAAACCTAATTTTATGAGATTTGTTGTGGATAAATTCAGCTAGTGATTTGAAACTTCCAGGATAGTTCACAACAGGCGGACATTGCAATAATTTAGTAGTATTTTAGCGACGGCAACTCCTGCCGCCGCAAATCAGCAAAGAACATTATACTTCAGACATTCAAAAGGAAATGTATTAAATAAAATTAAATAAATAACGCGTATATTATACGGAAGTATCCATAACCAATTGATCAGGGTCGTGACACATCCGACGGCTAACAGAAGCTGAGGCAAAAGGGAAAAGGATGGCCTTAACATGAAGCGGAAACAAGAAAGTCCACAAGGCTAGCGAAAGAGTTCCTGAAAAAGCAGCGAAATGTCGATTGGGGACAAAAACCATGGGACGAGCACCGATTGAATCCTGTCGCCTTGTTTAGTTTTTATACACTTGTGAGGATAATCATAGTATTAACGTGAAATATGTAACGAATTTAATGAGACGATTCCGATGCCACAAAATATACACGAATATATTCTTGACCAGCATCAATAGCAGGGACTTATGATGTCCGTCTGTCAGTTTTAGAGCAATCGTGAACCAACCGGATCAGATCACTATAACACTTAGCTGCTATAGAACAAATCGGTGGAATATTGAGTTCTTGTTATTTATAAGGATTTCGTAAGGAAACTCTTCAAATAAAGGAAGCATTATGCTGCAAAGTATATCATCACCATATACCACCTATACATAGTAATATACTTAGGAAAAATAAAAACTTTTTTGTTTTTTTAAGACTTCAGAACCAAACTTAACAGTTCTTATTGTCGTTGTACTCTTTGACTGTTGACTAAATTTAATCAACATCCAAAGATAATATCTTATAGCTGGCATAGGAACAATCGGATGAAAACTGAGTTTTTACAAAAAGTATTTCAACCGAACTCAGCCATAGCGATTTGTATTATAATTAAGATAGTTTGGGAGAAAAATAGAAGAGCCTGATAGCTATGTATATCGTATAGATGCCATAGGAAAAAGCCGACAAAAAATTAGTTCTAGTCTGAGGAAACTTTCTGTACAAGTTTACCTGCCGATTCGTAGCACCCCGAAGATAGCTGAGCCTTCTAGCTCGTTTTAAATCTTTACGAGAACGTGTTGCTATTGAAAAGGTACAGATAAGAAAATAAATAAGGAAATAATCTTCTACTTTAATTCGTCTTAAAAACGTTGTATGTACAACATTTTTCAAATAAATCATTTAAGTTTTAGTTTTTAAAGTTGAAATAAGCTTACTTTTCTAATTAGTTTTATATTTTGATGAACAATTATTTAATTTATTTGGAGCTATGTTTTTCTTTTCATAAATTAAAACTTGTTTGTTGAATTGTATCGTTTGATTTAGTATAATATATTTTTTAAAAATCACTAGTTTTTTACTCCCTGTACCCATAAAATGGGTAAAAAGGGGGTATTGGATTTGTGCAAAAGTATGTATCAGGCAGAAATAGACATCTCCGACCCTATAAAGTATATATATTCTTGATCAGTATCAAAAGAGATTTCGATTTGGCCATGTCCGTCTGTCTGTCCGTCTGTCTGTCTGTCCGGATGAACGCGTCGATCTCAGCAACTATAATAGCTAGAGACACCAAATTTGGAATGTAGGTTCCTGTATAGCATACGCAGATCAAGTTTGTTTCATATTTCAGATATCTCCCCGTTCCCCCGCAAATCGATTAAAACCGTTTTACAGTAACAATTTTCAAGATACAGCTTTAAGATTTGACATGTACAATACTTTAGTCTCTCTAATCTACTGTCCAAATTTCAAGTCGATCGGATAATAAACACGGAAGTTATTCACGAAAGAAGATTCAGTAATGCAGCGAGAGGGGGAAGAAGAAGCACAGCCACTTTTGCCGCCTGTGTGCGTGCGTCTTTGTGTATGTGTGTGTGTATGGGTAAGTGGACTTAGATGTGATTGGATGTTTTAGACCTGGGTACAGGGAGTTTCGTAGTCGGGTATACTCGACTATAGCATTCTTACTTGTTCTTAGCTAGTTTTATTAATTTATGAACTAGCTAAAAACTTTATTTAGTTCATAATATGAAATTTGAAAATTAAGTATTTTATTTTTTATTTGATAGCACTGCAAAGTTATTGTAATTTTAATACAAAAATCCATAAGATATGTAAGATTCTACAGGTAAAAGTTACTTCAAATGGTTTTAAATTTAATAAAACAGTTTTGAAAAGATTCCGTCATATATTCTGCGCGTATTAAAAAAGAACCTCAGCAAGCAATATATTATACTCTGTTCCCGAAGGTTAAAAGAGTATATTGGGTTTGCGAAATTTCCGTCTGTCCGTCTGTCCATATGAACGCAATTTTTTTCCACACCCTTGAAGCTAGAGCAACCAAACTTGGTACACATGTTGGTGTATACGCTCAATTTATGAAGTGTCGAGATCGCCTCCCCAACCACCACCATATCCCCCGCAATTTGGGGAAAACCTTTATCTTCCACGTTTTTAAAGCCATAGTCACCAAATTTGGCATACAGACTAATGTCACGATTTCTGACAAATCTGCATCAACAAACTTTGGGCTTCCCCACCCCTCCCCCGCAAATGAGCAAAATATATATCTCCCACACCTGTTTGGTATACAGACTACTGTTTTCTTCGCGTCTCTTTTCGAACCCACATATATGCAAATTATACCGGACTAGGAACAGAGTATTCTGCTGTCGGGTACGTCCGACTGCAATGTTCTTACTTGTTTTTTCACCAATTTGTCTTAAATCTTGTCAGTGGCTGATCTATGATTTCCCCCAGGATTGATACGTGGTATTAATATTTAAGTGAATAATATCCGAGTATATAGTGTACAGAATTCTTACATATTTATTATCATGATGACCCGTCTATCTAATCATGTGACATCATATTACCAAATTCGTCAAGAATTCTTCCGACGGAAAAAGTATAATAACTAGTATAGGGGAAAAAATGCATTGTCAGCTTGAGGAGCTTCTACTCTGAATCTTGGTCTATACAAAGTATCCAGAAAAAAAACAGGGAGTAAAAAAATGCCTGTTATATTTCCATAAGATTCTGAATAGTTGAACATTTGCTCTAAAGTGAGGGATGAGTATTTTGTGTAAAGTGCCTCAATATTTTCCCCCTAACTCGGAATATTAGGAGGAACTGTAAATAATGATTGTTTTGTTTTTGTTTTAAGTCACTTTTAGTAAGTTTGAGAGAAGGATAATTCTATGCATTTTCGCCATGAATTCAAAATGTATGAGTTTAATAGATTCCCTTACCATATAATAATTCATTTCAGCCAATAATCATTATTTATTTCAATAAAAAGTTATTTAATAATAATTTTTTCTGTATAAATTGTTATTTTTTTCAAAATTTTTTTTTTTTATTTAAGAATAGGTTTATAGAGGCTCACCGACTGAGAATATATATGCATTTTTACTAAATTACCTATGGGAAAGTCAAAATTACAAGTTGAGTTTTATTTTTGAGCAAAAAAAAGATTATTGGCTGAGTTTTCAGATAATACTCAATATGAATCATTAAATGATAAAAATTTAAAAACAAAATTAAAATTTTTTGAAAAAAAATCTCAATATTTTGTAATTTTTAAAATAAAACTTGTAATGAGAACAGTCCCTGGATATTAGAAGTACACAATTTGAAGGTTCCAAGTTTTTACTATACTAAGCGCTGTGTAACTCGCACAATCGAATAGTTTGACTAAAAGAAGTATAAAGTGCATTAATTTTTGGTTTATTTTTAGTACTTACTTGAGGGGGACTTACCATAGCGCCCCCACACCCACACCCTTTGATCCGCCTATGTTTTTTTTTTTTTTAATTTAATATGTAGCTGCAATTAGTACAGCTTAAATTTTTTTTAAAAACTTATTTTTCGATATTTGCCTTTGGCCTTAACTTAGTGCAATTTGCAGAAAGAATATAATATATTTAATAATTTTATTGCACTTATTGTCACTTTAGAACTTCTAATATTAATATAACCGTAACTTAAGCTTTGTTTTTATGTAAATTTGCAAAGTTTTGTTAAGGCTGCCTGCAATGTGAAGATAAGTTGGCATTAGATAAAAAAATGTTTGTTTTTTTTGACACTTGGAGTTTCAAATTGGCTTAAAGTTGTTCAACGTTTGTCTTACACTTTCAGCAAAGCTCAACGAGACAAGGGAAGGACGTCGAAGAAGAGGAAGAGGAAACTGAAACTGAAATATAGTAATCCTTAACTGCAACTGAATCACCTAAGCAGCTGCCCTATCGTAAAATACTTATAAGAAGAAAGGAACAAACAAAAATATGAGAAAAAGCGTAAAATAGTTGAGAACCAATTGAAGCGCAAAATGTTAACAGAAAGCACCAAAATTGGAACTGGCAAAGGACCTGGAGCGGGCACAAGTTGATTGCGCCTGGCGCTGGTCAGCAAAGGACTCGGGGCAAGGATTCGCGCTGCGCAATGCAAGCAAACAGCAGCCGATCCAACCTAAGCGCACAATCCTCGGGCACACCGTCGGCCTCAACGATATCCTCGTCGCAGGGCAAGGTAAGAGGCTAAACTGATGCACTGACACAATGATAGACTGATGGACTGTTAGAGACCATGATGGAGCAGCCCTTTGCCCATTGGCCATTATGACAATGAAAAACGAAAGTAGCAAGTGGCATGTAGAATGGTAGAAAGTAGGGCCAAAACTGGCCGCCTCATTATGTGCGCCCATTGGCAGCCCGGCAAATGGCACAGTAGCAACAAAAGCGCTCAACTCCAATTCAATGCCCACACGCTCCCCAAGGAGCTGGCCCCAAAAGGACGAGAGGCGCATCGAATCGAGCCGAGCCGAAGCGAGGCGAGACGAGACGAAACGAGGCGAGATTTGGTTTTGGTTTCCTTCTTTCCTACTTTTTTTTTTTTTTTGTAGCTCCTGGGCCCTAAGTGCCTTGGGCCTTGTCCGTATGGACTGCCAATCCCCACCATTCACAGCTCGGCTTATATGCATGTGTGTGTGTGTGCGCATCCTTTTTCAAGTGTCCTTAGTGTATGCGAGCTATGTAGCGCCTCTCAATTATGCAAACATTAGCGACAGTCCCAAAAGAACCTTGGACACCAAGTACTCCCCGTAACAGAGCCAATCTATAAGTCAACAACACACGCTACTAAAAATATATATATATATATATATATATATATTGTCTATTGCACTCGCATGTTTTAAATTTATATTTCGAGTGCATTTCACAGCATGCATATTTTATCTGTTGAATTTTTTAAATTTCGCCAGAGCTGTCAGGGTAAGTAGTTAATCGCATAGAATTGGTAACATGTTTGCTTAACTGCTAAATCAGGCCAATTTCGTCCCGCACTCTGCGCCAAATTGCACATTGTTCAATTGGTAATTATAAAACTGTCCGTTCTGCTGTCAATTAAAAGTGTTAAAGGTTTTCAGTTTTAACAGATTTTGCAAATATTGCTGCAAAGTGTTCACAATTCGAACAATTGACAGTAAATCCTTATGTGAAATCGGCCATTGAATCCGAAATTATGGGACTATTCTCGAGCTAAAGCATGGTACTGAGAAGTACTAGCAACTAGTATCTCACCTTTACCACCCTCAAGACCTGCTGGACAGGGTCTTTGCTTAAAGTCCCTGCACAAGTAAATAATAACCTCCATAATATATAATAATAGTATCCTGCAAATCTAAAATTAGCTGCAACATAACATTCCTCTGTACGCACTAGACCTGAATGATTATATATTATAACTTCTGAGTAAATGAAGTTGCCACTAAGGTAGCAGAAAACTATTCGCTAAAAGATTTCAACAGGAAACAAGTAAGAATGCTATAGTCGAGTATACCCGACTACAAAACTCCCTGTACCCAAGTCAAATATTTCCGATCGCGTCTTCGTACACTTACACATACACACACACATACACAAAGATGAACACACACGAGCCACAGCGCAAGCGAGGCATTTGAAATGGTGGCTGTGCTGCTTTTTCCCCCCGCGCTGCAGCACTTCCGTGTTTATTATCCGATCGACTTAAGGTTAAGAGTGACTAAAGTATTGTACATGCCAAATCCCAAATCAATATCTTGAAAATTGTTCCTGTAAAACGGTTTTTATCGAATTGCGAGGGAACGGGGGGAGATATCTTAAATATGAAACGAACCTGATCTGCGTATGGTATACAGGAGCCTACATTCCAAATTTGGTGTCTCTAGCTCTTATAGTTGCTAGACAGACAGACAGATGGACATGGCCAAATCGAAATCTCTTTTGATACTGATCAAGAATATATATACTTTATAGGGTCGGAGATGTCTCCTTCTGCCTGTTACATACATTTGCACAGATGTAATACCCCTTTTTACCCATTTTATTGGGTACAGGAGTAAAAATTTAATTTTTACTTCCTAAATTCTTATTTGCTTGTTTTTATTGTCATGCACAAAACGGAAAAAATAGTTATGTAAAAACAATATAAGTAAATGAAAAATTAACAAGTACTATGTCCATTTTGTCATTAGTGCGAAGAATGATGTTGTTTGGCATCACATAATAATTTCAAATTAGCAATGATGTTAATTTTAGTCATAAATTAGGTTCGATATTCAATCTGTTTCGATACTTATTCTTATATATTATATTATATCTCTTTTTCGCGCAACAAAAAATCAATTATTGGTGCAGTTTCAACACTTTTTGTTTAGATCGGTGTCGCATAAAATTTCAATTAAATGAACAACTTCTTTTCTTCTAAGGGAAAGGATAAAACTTGGACAAAGTGAAGTAAATTGTAAAAAGTCGTTCGAAATGCCACCAAGTTGTTTAGTAAATCGAAGCAACAGTGAAAGAGATTGGAAAACTATTATTTATTTCGCTCCCTATGCTAGGTTGCGACCCACACTTTGGGAATCGTCCATCGATGTTTTAAAAAAAAAACCTTTACAATTGAAACAATAACAATATTATCAGACTATTTTTGTGAGATCCATGTTTTTGTTCATAAATAATAGTTTCTCTACAATATAAAGACTAAGTCTTGTCTTGCGATCCGAAATGGTTTGTCCAGCTTTGCTAAAAACTCTCAGATTCGCAAATAGATGATTGGATACATAAAAAGTTTTTGGAAATGGCTTTAACGCTATGTCATCAGTACTCATGTGTAAAAGAGATTGTTATCTCATAATATTTTTAACTTCTTAGCTCCCAACATTTAAGAAGGTAGAAATTATCTGGATTGTTTATTGTTTCCAAATTTTGCCTCACTACAATAATAGCATCTGACCGGGAAGAGTTGTATATAAAAAATATCGATAGTGGCCTACCAATTATCGATGGTTCCGATGTTTTGCAAACCTCGATGACATCGATGTTTCACTCGATGTTTCTCCACCTCTAGAAACTTTGCACTAGTCGAATACAACTGGCAATGGAACAGTCTGTATTCGTGTCTAAAATGCCCAAACACATCTTCGTATACACACACACACACACACACACACACACACAAGCACACATATGCCTCAAACAGTTCAGCGGCAGTGCAAACAAGCAGACCAATTCAGGAGCTCCCCTCTGCGCAGTGGTACTGAATTATATTTTTCTTGATTTGATGAGCTTGTTAAGAATATCTTTATAAGCACGAAAATTTCGAATTCTGTTGATATTTATACCCACTTTATCCATTTATCTGCTTTGAATCCTTATTTATTGATAGCATAATGTTTATAGTTTTAACTACAAGTTAACAATAAGAGTTAGCCATGGCTGCCAGGGATGAATCTTTATAGTTCTGTATAGTATTTAGTATTTAATAAATGAAGTAGTTATAAATTCAATTGAGATAGACGTTCGTTTTATATATAGTGATAGTTATAGTTATTTATTTATAAGTTGCAAATAAAGTGCAGAGAGTGCAAATATAATGTTAAGATTGCTTAAATGAATTCAAGCAGCAACAAATTGAAGCATTTACAAATACTATTTGATAAATAGCATAACTATGTACAAATAGTTTCATTTATGGACAAATAAACCTTGTCAGTCATGTTGTCAAAAATACATTCCTGTAAATTCCGACACTTTTAGTGCATTAAATTTCTAGAAACATGTCTAATTTTGCGGCATTTTTGCGATATTAACTAGTTCCGTATTGTACTTTATAACCAGTTGAAATGTTGCAAGCTTTCGACTGCGATATACTCTGTTCCGGCGTTTCTTTCTTGTCAAAAGTTCTCCTATTAAATTGTATGATATATATACTACAAATTTGGTTACTTTCTGTATTATTTAGTATGTATTACACTTTGTATTATAATTTTGTCAGGATGTGATGCATTGAAGAACCCCACAAAGTAGTATATACTATATTCTCGACCAGCATCAATAAAATTCTCAGATATAAGGTTATACGATGGTATATACAAGCATATGCTACTCGTATACCAAATTTGGTAGTTATAGCTTCATTAGTGTGGAAATCATACGGAATCAAATACAAACATACTCAATTTCCCTTTGAGAGTAGAGTAGCAAAACATCATCGCAATGTTGTCGTTGCCAATTGATTGTCCTGACATAACACTAAAGGCATTGGTCAACAATAGTGTCAAAATTACAATTTCCTTGGACTTTGGGAATATTGATGGTATTCAGGTCGTTCATTTATTTATTTATTACATGTAGAAAATTTCCAATTAAAATGAAACTGTGCCATATATGGCGCAAGGCATAGAATAAAGCATATTCATTTGTGTTTTCCACAGCCAAATAAGTTTTCATTATTTGGAAATGAACATTTTCGTCAGATACACGTATAACGCAGTTATAATTAGAAATTCTACTTTTAGTTGACACACACACACAGACACATTGACAAACAAACTCAAATTTATACAGATTTTAATGACCAAAATAAGTTTAACCTGATTTCGGTGACAGTTTAAACGTATCTGTTGTTTTATTAAAAGCAACAAATCTAAGTACAATTGTTAGTTGGCAAACTGTATAATATAGTATACTCGTATATTAAGCGCTGTCATAGTAACTATGGCATTTGTTAGATATTATTCATATATAGTATATTCCTCCCAGGATGACAGTCTTAGCATTTACAATGCACTAACAACTTTTTGCCCAATAAATCTAGTATATTACGTGGCGCTTTCAAATGTTAATGCAATTGCATCTAATTAATTTAGAAATTAATTCAGTTGAAGCGAAAGAATAGCCAACCAATATCAATAATTGCAATATTGCAATCATACATATTTTAATTTGCATTCCCTTTGATATTTCATTTGCAATTTGCAAATCAAGTGTTTTCAGTAACTTCCCTGAATAACTTATCAGCCTCAACTTATTTAATACTAGTCCATTTATCAACTGCATTTGTCAATAATACCAAGTAATTGGTTGGAATTAGCAAGCTCCTATAATGCGAGTGTCAATTTAAACAAGTGTAAGACATTTAAGTACTTGTATCAGAGTTTCTTGAGAATTTCAAATAAGTAACTCATATTTGTTTTAATTGTAACTTTAAAAAAGTTGGTATTTTTTTGGTATTTTTTGACATCTGAAAAAATATTGAGTTATTAGAAATATTGTTACTCATATTTGTTGTAATTGTAACACCAAAAAAGTTGGTATTTTTTTTGGTATTTTTTTACTCCTGAATAAAATACTGAATAATTACAAATATGCAACTTACATTTGATGTAATTGTAGCTCAAAATAATTAAGTATTTTTTGGTATTTTTTACTCCTGAATAAAATACTGAATAATTACAAATTAGCAACTAACATTTGATGTAATTGTAGCTCCAAAAAATTAAGTATTTTTTTGGTATATTTTTACTCCTGAATAAAATACCAAATATTTACAAATATGCAACAAATATTTGATGTAATTGTAGCTCAAAAAAATTTAGTATTTTTGATTTCTAAAAAGTATTGAGTAAATAGTGATTTTGGTATATTTTGGTAAATTTTGAAAATGTTGAATTTCAAATATTTCAAATTATACTGTAGTATTAAACAAATTTAGAATTGAGATTAACTCCAATGATAAGATTTCTGCAAATTTGTTTATGGAATCTTGAACTGGAGTAATGGCCAGATCCAGTACTTATAATGGAGTTCCTGACCACAAGAGGATTTTCGACAAGAGTTCTTATTTTGGCATTATGCATTATGCCACAACATCTCAGATATCAATCAATATATTCTGATATTTCATTGATTAAGTCGCAGTTAACATAAAATAATACTAGTCAAGACGAGTCCTTACAAACCAGTGCAAAACAGTTGCTAAGATTTATTTCAATTTTCTCTTCAACATCTCTGAAATATTTACAGCATCAGTAGAGTCGCTAATTGACGATTCAATATCTGTGAATATAATATATATTTTATTTAGTTTCCTTGCAGTCTTGTCAGTTAATAGCAATTAAATGCACTTGACTTCGATTTGGGCGATGTCCTTCTGCAATATTCTCCTTTTACAGCACAAATTTCGTTACACAAATAATATTTATTGCAATTTCAATGTTCAACGTTTGCTGACAGACATTGTTAAAATCGAAACAAAAAAGGATTTTACCTCGTGCAAAAACGAGCGAATCATTTTATTGAATGAAGGTATTTACTTGTACATGAAATTGTGCACAGACATTTAAAACAGAATTACCAACTGAAAGATATAATATTTGTCAGAATCAGTCTGCGAAGCTTTAATTGATAGGTCTTCTGGACTCAGTACAGTAGTGTACTTATTACTTTGAATTCCTTCAAATTGCAATTCTTTTTAAGTTATTGTTTGGTTCATTGTTGCACCCAATCAATAATGGCATTCGTATTGTAATTATGTTTAAGCCAAACCGATTAAACTTATAAATGTGAGGGATCAACTTTGTTTGCAATAAATCAATGACTAATTTGAAATTTCACAATCCATATTATTAATTTCATATTCATGTATACATTAATATTTAATTAGCCGTTAACCATTAATTTTATGCGCTGTTAGTTAGCTGATTTTACGGTACAGTTACTTTTGTGCTAAAAGGACAACACAACCAAATACGTTTAAATGACAAAACAAATAACAGATAACTAGAAAAAAGCTGCCGGGAAAATATACACCTGCTGAAATGTTTTCCATAGCAAAAGTAATCCGACCGATTGGAATAATGGCAGCCATATGATATAGTGGCTTGAGTTCAATCAATTTTGACTGAACTATTGTATAAGCTATACTATATAATTCGCAATTACTAAGTTTGTTAGGGATATGTTTTATTATATATAACAAAAACGTTGCTCAAGCTTTACTCATCTTTCAAACGATTGTTACTTTTTTTGAGGTTACTTTAAGATATAGTTATCCGATTCTGATCAAATTTTGTCAATATTCAAAGCAGAGTTCGACACACAAAGCTCTCGGGGCCGATTATACAGCTGAAGTTATACAAAAACTCATAACTATTTTAATTTATATAAAGAAATAATAGTTAAACTTATATTAGGATTTTTACATAATTGCTTAGGAGCTTAGATAGCTGATATATATGTATGTATGTGGGGAAACACTTATGACCACTTTTATTCATAAAAAACATTCCTTTTTAGGGTTTTTTAGTCTATTCATAAATTTATGTAGTACTAGCGGGTTAATCCCCAGCGTTGCCCGGCGAAATATATCGATCGTAAGAAATACACACAATAGCGTACCACAATTTTCACGCCCGTGGGAGTAGACTCTCCTAAATAGTTGAGCCTAATGATTTTTTGTGTAGGGCTACGCAAATGTCTTCAAGCCAATCTAACTAAGCAAATCCAGTCCTATTATGACTTTGTGTAGAACCTTGAAAATGAGTTTGAAGCCAATCGCATGAATATTAAAAAAGTCGAATGCCAGAGTTTTCCACCAATTTTCCGACCATAGGGCTGACTTTCCCAAATTCCCAAATTATTTTACGTGACGAGCTTTGAAAATGAATTATGGTTTGACTAAAATTAGACTTTCGCCCATAAAACTTCGAGACCCCCATTTTCCGCACATTGGGGTGGATTTTCGAAAATCTATAAAGTATATATATTCTTGATCAGTATCAAAAGAGATTTTGATTTGGCCATGTCCGTCTGTCTGTTCGTCTGTCCGTCCGTATGTATGAACGCAAGGATCTTAGCAACTATAAGAGCTAGAGACACAAAATTTGGAATGTAGGTTTATGTATAGCGGGAGCAGGTCAAGTTTATTTTAGATTTGAGATATCTCCCCCGTTCCCCCGCTATTCGATAAAAACCGTTTTACAGTAACAATTTTCAAGATATAGATTTGGGATTTGGCATGTGCAATACTTTAGTCACTCTTAATCAACTGTCCAAATTCCAAGTCGATCAGATAACAAACACGGAAGTTATTCAACAAACAAGATTCAGTGCTGGAGCGCGGGGGGAAGAAGCAGCACAGCCACCACTTAAAATGCCTCGCTTGCACTGCGCTCGAGCTGTCGCTCGTGTGTGTGCGTCTTTTGTGTTTGTGTATGTGTGTGTGTATGTGTAAGTGTACGTAGATGTGATCGTAAATTGTTGACCTGGGTACAGGGAGTTTTGTAGTCGGGTATACTCGACTAAAGCATTCTTACTTGTTTCCTCTAATAATCGATAGTTAACTATTTTTGGATGCACCAATTTAAGTATATCGATGAACAATCCTGCATTACATTAATCAATCGATAAGCTGAATATCAATCTATCTCAGCTTTTTCTCTAACGGTCGATGTATTTCACCAAATTCTACCCTAGATACAAACCTTTACCTAGATTTTAGCTACCTTAGACACAACACATTGCACAATAAATAACATTCCTCCCTTGGTACATTCTTTCTAATAAAAGAGAAATCAAGCGAATATATTGTGCTTAGGCCCTTAAGATGGTTCTTAACTGTTTTCCTGCGCATATTTATGTATAGATATTTCTATCTGGACCGTCTTTGTCCTTGTTTATTACTAACAATGTGGGATTTTCATTTCGAAAGAAGCTTTGGCTTGCAATCGTATTATTGAAATAAATATAATATAGTTTAGAACACAAATAAATTGAAACTTGTGACGAAAGTTCATCCGAGAAATGACAAAACTAAAATAGCGAAGATGTCTTCGAGAGCGACATACCTTCAACAATAATAAGAAAGTTTTGGTATTTCCGTCCATATTCAATTCCATATTGAGTTCCTTCAATAATAATAAGAAAGTTTTGGTACAGCAATATATACCCTAAGGATATGTGAGTTCTACACTTAACTTTTACTTACATAAACTATGTACAAAAGGAATCTGTATCAGTTCATAGTTGATTATGTGCACCACACACACTCACACACCCACACACACACACACACACGCACACACACACACACACACGCAAACGCATTCCAATTTTGCACATTTGTGTTACCTAACCATACACAATGAACACAAATTGCAACCAGAATCAAATCAAATTCGATATGCATCCTATATCCTTTAGCTAATTGCAAAATGTTGTCGTTGTTGCTGTTGTTGTTGTTGTTGTCGCGCCGTCTGTGGTTTGGGCTACAATCATTCCCACTGCAATTTGGCCAACATGCGAAATTCGTTTAATGAGCGGCATATTGATTGAATTTTCGAAGGCTTCGCGTTTGCATAAGTGGAATGCATGAAATTGTGAAACTCCAACCCCAAGTCCGCCCTTGGCAGCCACTTCCCCAGCTCCAGTCTCAGCCCCCAGCCTCAGACTCAGCCTCATACACAGGCTCAGACACGGCTCCTGCCCAAAGTACATCCCTTTTGTGTTTCTCGAATTTCGCTCGCATTTCTTACATTTGCATCGCAGCGACTTCTCACGCGTTGCGTTTTGTTGCTATCGCTTTTAATTAAACATTGCCGTTTTTGTGAGACACACAAACACAACAACACACACACACACACACACACAACTGCTCCCTCTTGGCTGTTAGCTGAACAGCAACAGCATTTCAACCCAGTCAGATCCTTGCGCCTACAATGCACTATGGGTTAAATGTTTACTTTCTTGGTATTAAAACATTCTTGAAAAGTATTTGAAATACCTAAACACTCTTATAATAGTAAGCGGTATATATAAATATATATATTACATACACTCCGATAAAAAATGACCTAGAATTAAAAAAAATCACCCTATAATAGAGCCTTAAAGCCAAAATAAGTTCCCATTTAGTAGAAATAAAGTCTAAAGTTTCATAAATATATTTCTTAAATTCACAAAAAATATAAGGCTTTAGCTACAAAAAGTATGGTGACTTTCTGCCTTCTAGGGCATTCAGTTTTCTGAGTGTACATTCGAAATACACAAAACTTTACAGACCTCTTCCATATTTTCAACTTTCGAATTAATTGTACTTGGTTTCTGTGAGTTCATTTCACTTTTAGACGATCCCAAGGCCGGAGTCACACAATATGACATTTGTCACATATCTGGCATATCGTTATCGAAATCAACTCTACACAATTCTATATGGCAAACTTCGAAATATATGTTAAATATTTTAACATATAAACTTATGTAGCACGTTCTTATCATAGAAATCTTTGATTTGAAACATCATGTGAGCAAGTATTTCACCATATAGAATTTTGTACGGTTGACTTCGATAACGATATCACATATGCATATATCGGGTGACTCCGGCTCAATAGTATACCTTATAGACTTCTGTGAAATCATTTCGAAGGTGGAGTTTGGAACTGGTTTGATGATTTTAGAAATAACAAAAGCTTTGTTTTAACAAATGAACTTCAAGAACTGCAAGGTTTTGCTCCTTTTGAAATTTGTAAGACTTTACTTTGAACTCGTTCGCAAGTCAAACTTGTTAACAATAAGAGCAGCTGTTATTTGATCAAATTTGCAGACACTTTATCTAGTTCTTTAATAGTTAGTTGCAGCATTATGAAATTGATTGCAGTTGAATTCAACCTTGTATATGAGCTAGATGAAAAGTAACCATCAAATAATCATAAAACTTCAAAGAAATAGCTTTTAAAGGCAGTTAAAACCATGATTCATTAGCTGGTAAACATAAAATAAGGCTTAGAATCGTTAGGTTTATGGAAAGTAATGCATAAAACGCAAAGCTGTCACAAATTTATGATTAAGCTAAGCATAAATACTGCGAAACTTCGCTCTTGAATAGATTCTGTGTCTATTAACCGATTGTCAAGGAATTTACAGAATATACACTACGGAAAATAAATACAATATATAATATACATATATATAAATATAATATAATAATATTTAGTAGAAACAATTTGTAAATTTCAGAAGGCATTTAGTTTTCTGAGTGTATGCTCCCCAAAGTATTATTAAAGTGCAACTAGTATGAAAAGTTTTCGATTTTAATCGTTGGGCTACGTTAACTTATCCAAAACCATACCTAATGACAGTGAAAATGTTACCAAAACCGGTAGAATCAGAGACCTCTTTGAGTTATTAGTTCGTGCCACAATAAGTTTGAGTTTGTGCCATCGTGCAGTGCGTAGGATATGAGAGAGGGTGGAGTGTTGTGGGGGTTCTGGTGTATTGAAGGGCATTGCCAAGTGCTGGGCTAGCGAACTTGGTGAAGAGGGGGATGTGTAGCTGAGGGGTGAATAAGGGCAGGCAGCTGCTGATTTTGGCCTTGTCCGTCACATTTTGAAGTCGAGATGACGATGGCAACGGCGCTGCTTTTGTGTGTGTGTATCTGGGTGTGTGTGTGTGTGTGTGTGTGTTTGTGTGTGTCGGCATGTATTCATGTGTGTGATTGTGGGTGGGTGTGCAAGTGTGGGTATGCGTGTGCGTGAACGAGCGTGTGAATAAGTCATAAAAAGTCAGTAAAAATCTCCGTTTGTCGTTACATATTGTCATCATCAGAGCAGCACCAAAAGCAACAAGAACAATAACAGCTGTTTAAGCACACACACACAACCACACACACACACACACACACACACACACACACACACGCCTACGCACAGTACTTGGGCTGCAGCAGCAAGAAAGTAGGCAACGTTTTTTTGTTTCATCGCTTGCCAGCTGCAAAGCGACTGACTGCAGTAAAGGAGAGCGCAGGGGGGAGCGGCTGTCGAGGCAGTTCCGGCCATAACTGGGCTGAAAGCTTGCCGTCAGCTCTATGCAAATGCGCTTAGTTGTTGTTGTTGTTGTTTGCTACGTTGTTGCAAAATGCGTGCCGCTGTCAAAATCAGCGTTTTTTAAAATATTTTTTTACATTTTTTTAAATATTTTCATGTAAACTTTTAAGCACTTGGAAGAACTTAAAATGAAAGTCAGTTGTTGCAACTGGCGCAGTTTTTGAAGATCTGAATAATGGTTCTATAATATGAGGCTAGGTATTTGTTTTGGTATTTTAAGTAGTAAGTTTTTGAAGTTTTCAACGCTTGGTAATATATTTACTAAGGAATAGAGTACTATCTAGTACAAACCATACTTAAGTGGTGTGAAAAATGCATTTTATTTACAGAACAAAAGGAATGCAAATTTAAAAAATTTACTAACTCAAATTAATGCCTAATAAATAATTTTAAGAGCTAAGAAGCTTTACAGACTATAGTATATATGTATATTGTGGTATTGCTGTGTGTGGTTGTGTTAAAGTGAATTCTGAGACACTTTTCCCAAGAAACCCAACCAATTATTAAAGCCAGATCCGCGCCAATCAAGCTGAAGATTTCAGGTATTTTATTGTATTTTATTCACAAAAAAAACATCCTTTTTGACAGCCGCAAGCAATACACATGTTGTTTGTTTTAAATTCTAGTCCTTTTGAGATCTTTCATTACAATGCTAATTAATAATTAATTGATTTTCGTTTGCATAAGCCAAAACAGAAGCACTTCTTGGTACAATAAGGCCAACCAGTGTGGGATAACGTACCTGGACTTAATAGAGCCCATGTCATGAATATGCTTTATCAAAGAGTTCGTTTTCAAAGGAAGCTTAAAATCCATCCTAAAATCCTACGGGCCAACAGAAAAAGGTCATAGTGCATTAAGGCTCTGCTAATATTGATAAATAAATATGTATTTAATTATATTAACGCCTGCTTTTGTTGTGTTTGTAGATTTTTACGAAACCGGCGAGAAAAGTCTCGAGAATGTTGATAGTGCCATCGATATTTATCTAGTTAGTTAATACCAATACAGGGCGTAGGGCACAGCTTGCCGGTGTGGCTAACAATCTTCCCCCATCGGGTCGGAGATTGCCCACTCAATGTCCCCCTCTATTTCCTACTCGTTAACTATATTATTCTTATCCCATGCCTACCCTTTTCTAGATCCTTCTTTCCTTAACCAACCGCGCTGTGAGCTGGGGCACAGCTTGCCGGACTGGCTACTAAAACTTCCCCCACCGGGTTGGAGATTTCATTCCCACTGTCTTTCTTTATTCTTCTTCTTTAGTTTAATGCCTTACATTTACCTTAAATTCTATAAGTTTTTACTTAATAGCTAACTCTTTACTATACTATACTGGTTTCGTTATTAGATTTCAATTGTAATTTCGTGTAGGCTTTTAAATTTTTCCATATTGTATTGTATTATATTTTTTGATTCGAGGCAGCACTGTTTTGCTTTCGTAAATAAAATAAATAAATAAACAATTTGTGCTTGATATATGATTATTATAGATATATCGGCAATGCTTTTCATGAAAATTCCTAAGAAGTTCATTCCAAGTCATAAAACACAATGTAGAGCTTACAAATATATTTGACCCCAATACCAATTTGTAAGAATTCCGCTCCATAAATAGCATCCAAACAACGTCTGACATACTATTAAAGGTATCATAGAAAAGCGATATATTACAATCGATATACATCGATGTATCGATTCACTTTTTAAATCGTTAGCTCTGGCATTTAGACAATTAGTGGAAAATAAAGTGTTTCCTGTTTACACAAACTTACAACTCAATTGATGTTGTTTTTCACTGTGTAGCATAAGTAAGGTTCGATAACGATTACCCAATAGTATTTAGTATGGTATCCTAAGAAAAACCAATATTCTTCATATTTTCTTTCTGTGGGGACGAAAATAACTCAAACCCAAAAACACATAAAGAGATGGGAATTCAGCGATACAAATCAAAGATTTCGACATATTTTAGAATATATCGATAAGTGTGCGATATATGACCCGCAAATATCGATACATATCGAATCGTTTCCTATATGGTAAGCTATGGTAGACAAATTACCAAAAACTTAGCTGAGTTTTGAACATTTCCCACATTTACACATATTTACAACACTATTATGGTTTTCTGTACGTTAAGCTCGATGACGATAACTTTCGAGTAATTTTGGTATTTAATTACTGCAAGAACGAGTGCCGAAATTAGCACATGCTTTAATTACAGCGAAATTTTTGTATGCAGTTTGAGGTTTAGCTTGCAGCTGGCGCTGAAAAGCATGCAACAAACATTTTTGCAGCAGCCGCTACACGAACTGTGTGTCTCTTTGTATGTGTGCGTGTGTGTGTTTGTGGGGTGTGGGTATGCGTGTGTGTCAAAGTGTAAATTACGCTTGTGGCGCCTTATGACACCGCGCACACCTTCCCCAACACCCGCCCGCCACTCACATTCCCCTCGCGCAGTTGTCAAAACTTTGCAACTATTGCCATGAAATACGAAAAGTTTTTAGCTGTTGGTGTTGTTGTTGTTGTTGTTGCTCTCGTTGTTGTAGTTTATAGCATGCGCCGAAAAAAAAACAACAATAAAGGCAACTAACGGAACATTTGCTTCATTAAGTGAATTGTGTGCGTGTGTGAGTGAGTGAGTGAGCGCGTGTGTGCGTGTGCTTTTAATTCACAAAACACAGCCGCATGACGACGCCGACGATGGCGTCGACGCTGGCAGCGACGCACATTCGCTTGTGTGTGTGTGTGTGTGTACGCACGTTTTGCGCATGTGCCATTGCCATTAAGTGGCAGCAGGCAGCAAGCAGCGGGCAACGGGCAGCGAGCAGCGGGCAGCGAGCAGCGGGCAGCGGGCAGCAATCAGTACATATGTTTACGCTGCCAGCGCGGCTGACTGAGCCTCTGACTGAGCCGCCTGAACAGGCTAAAAGTCTACAAAGCACAGCAACAAATACGGGTACTATACAAGCAGCTGGCACTGGACGCCCGCTCGCTCAGCAGCCGCAGCAGCAGCGCACAGTGGCGCCTCTGCTCGAAAAACGCTGCGTTAACCAAAAATTTAATGAAAGGCAAGGCTTAAATGATTATTGAGATACAAAGGAGAGCTGCGCAGCGTTCCTAAAGTTGTATTTGCATAACTTGTTGTATCGTTAGAGCTTGTGAAGGTTAATCAAATTTTGCAAGCAAAGGTGTCAACTTGGGCCCACTGTGCAGCGGCAACCACGGTAACAACAATTCGCAGCATTTTTCGGCAACTTTTTTTGGGCATACAGGCGTTAAACTCTACACTGCAGCAGGCTGGCAGCTGTCAGCAAGTCTACAAGCAGCAGCCGCCAGCCGGCTTAGCGCAACGCATTTCTCTTTCTCCCGCCAGCCACCGCTCTCTTGTGCCTAGACGTTTGTCTGATTAGCCAGCGTCGCTGTCACCGTCGTCGTCACCGTCGCTGTCGCGGTCGTTGTTTGCATGTTTCTTTGTGTGTGTGTGCATCATTTAAAACAATATCTAGAGATTTGTTTCGCCATTTATATGTCAAATATGACAAGTCAAGTGCTTTCTGTCATTGTCCTTGTTGTTGCTATCCTTGTTATTGCTCTTGTTGTCGTTTTTGTTTCTGTGCCTGGCCGTGTGATTAGCAGCAAAGTCAGAGCAACATTTGCTTCCCTGATCTGCATATCAGCGTGACCGAATCTTGATTGCAGGAATATACCGTTGTCTTCAATAAATTACGCATAGCAACATAGTATTCCAGCCCAGTGTCCTTTATTTATGAGTACCTTAAATACATAGGCTTTTAGCCTTTAATACTCTGTTTACATAATTTGTTGCAAAAAGAGTGTATACCCGGCTTGTGCGATGTCCGAGCAAAATCTATAACTCCCCTTGTAGCTAAAGTCATCAAATTTGATATAACGACTACAAATATTTGACCAACAATATTTTTCCACGCCCATTCCAACTCCGCGAATTAGCAAAAGAAAAACAGGATGAAAACAGAGTATACCATTCTCGGGAACTTTCTACGGCAACGTTATTACTTGTTTGAATTATGTGAAAAATTTAACATTTACAAATTAAGTTCTTGATCTGTAATAATATCGGAATGAATAGTACATATAGTACATATAGTCTAAGAAAAATCAATATTATTGATATTACAATCAGAAAACTAAATGCCCTAAAATGTAGAAAGTCGCCATAGGCAGCTAACCTTATTTTTTTCTGAATATAAGAAATATATTTCTGCAATTTAGAAAATACATATATCCATTAAATAGTAATTATTTCATGCTTTAAGGGTGATTTTTATTTTGGGGCGATTTTCTGAATTCTATGGCATCTATTTTTCTGGGTGTAATATCGGATTATATAACTTAAATAAGTACATTTAAATACCTGTTTGCTTATTATAATTTTTATTAAAATATTTAATAAGAAAGATCGGCTATCTTCGGCGTAACAAAAAAACATATCCTTGTAACACAAAAACTTTTCGACCGATTGTTCCTATGGCAGCTATAAGATATAGTAGTAAATTTGGTCGCCTTGCACAAAAGATCATGAAGCTACCATTTGGTGAGTTGAGTCAAAATATCCTTATAAGCAAAAAAATTTTCATACAACTCAATATTTGACCGATTGTTCCTATGGCAGCTATACTCTTAGTTATATTGCTAATATATCTACACTTCTTATATAGTGTTTCCAATCCTCTTTGAATATCAGCTAATGTTATGAGATTAAAATACTTTTAACTGTTTACTAATACTCTTATCGCAAATTTAAATTGATCGATTCTCAATCATATCGATATTTGTCAATAGCATCGATAACGGCATTGATAATTGTCCAGCTCTCCTGCTTATTATCGTTTGTAGGCGTTTATTTGTTGAAAATATATTTTTAATGAAATGCAGAACAAGTGGTTTTTATTCAATTGCATTTCTTTATCTACTCATTGAATTATATATGAATCAAATTATAAATATTTAACATAGTTGATTGTATATTCATTAACACTCAGCATACAAAAATCGTTAAAAGTATGATTAACTTGATTTCCTTGGCTGAATCATCCATAAAATTGGGTGAAAATATGTTTTTGGGATTGTCCAGCCCTTACTCCAAACCTCAATGCCTTGTGGAATCACAATAATCTATGATTGAGAAATGGCAAGAAAATTTGAGAGACTTGCCAATATCTTTATGCCAATTATGAAGGATTTATGGGAATCCCTTATCATCTAACATTTTGCTTACTTTTCTTGCATTAATAAATAAACATATTTTAAAATATGCTATTTATTTGAGCTAGGCATTCTTAAGGCTATTGTTTAGTTCCATCAATAAAATATTTTAATTTATATAAATGAAAGTCTTGTTGTGCGGATTAATTAACTTCTGAAATATGAAATCAAATTCAGTTCTCAGCACACACTTTGAATGAAAATAAATAAGATTATGCTATTCAGTTTATCTCAGCAAAACAGCAGCATATTTCAAGCTTAGGCGTTTGCCATAGCTTTGTGTGTCGACTTAAATATATAACGAAACTATCAGCGCAGAGACATTGTCATCCTGTCGGACAGTCAAGGGCTTTAAGCAAGATCTAGATAGAAAGATGAAACAATAGACGCACTGGAATGAGTCTCTGGGCATAGAGATATAGTAGGTGGGAATTGGGAAGCAGATGAGCACGCCAGATTGGGAGTTTTAAGTAGGGACAGTTAAAGGCAAAGGAAGACATATAATACGAGAATTCCTAAGGATAGAGGCGGACAACATGAGCCTGTCGAGCTGGACTAAGCCATAAAAAAGTCATGTAAAAGTCTTTCCTGGGAAGTTATAACCTTAAAAGGTACAATAATAATGTCAATGGAGTAGAATTCGTTTAGGATATTTATTGGTCTCCTGGCAGGACACCGTTACCTAAAAAGTTCTCTCATCGGCATCGTTAACGGTGGAGCTGGTGGATTCAAAAAATATTGGGAAAGAATCCTTAATGCGTATTCCAAAGGAATATACCATAGCATGTTCTCATATCAGAAAAAATAGGGCCGAAAATTATTACATTCGTTCAGAAAGTTTGACTGGCAGGAGAAGGAAACTCTAGACTCCGAATGTGCAACAATAGATCTGATAGGAGAATTCTTGACTCCGAATAGGGTACATCTTTAAGTTAGTAGGAACTTAAGCTAATATTTTGTATGCGTATTACTAGAATTTCCTTCTACTTAGTAGTGGAATTTTGCGAATAAATCCTTGAAAATGAGTTTGTTGCTGATCAAATGATAAACAAAACAGTTTCATACAACAGTTTTCCACCCATTTTCCGACCATGGGAGTGAATTTACAAAAATCAACGAGATACGTATCGAATTATTTTGAGTGAAAAACTTTGAAAAAAAAATTGACGCTGAAAGGATAAAAATGATTCTTTCGTTTACACAACTTAGGGACGCAAATTTGGGGTTAGAATTCCTTAAATCGCTGATATACTTATGTGTGGAAAGATTTTATGTTTAGATCTTTAACAAAAGAGCTTAAAGTAGATTCAATATAGTTTCATAAAACAGTCTCGCCTTACGAGTAGTATGCATTTTCGGAATAAATGGAAGCTATTTTACAATTTTCAACGTTCTAGCTCTTACAGTTTACAGTTTGCCAATTAGTCAGTAAGTCAAGGCAATCTCTTAAATATCTGGAAACACAAAACTATTTGAGATATGCGTTAAGTTGCATGCTGTTGACTATCTTCTGAATAAAAGTTGAATTTATAATTGCATGAGTTTTCCGAGAGTTGCATAACTACTTAAATAAGTTGATATAAAAGCAATGTCACTTTTCTTCTCTTTGACCGCTTACCATTAGGAATGCAGAAATTAATTGGGCTTGGGGCATTTTGTTCAGTTTTCATTTTGTTGGTTTCGTTTATTGTGGGAGCTTGCATAAACCTGCTGCAAGTCTGCATGCCTCAATGTGAACATACATACTATAGTGTGGTGTAGACAACAAGAACACAATTGAAAATAGTGACTCATTTAATTGATGGTGAACGGGAGGGGAGCATACACGAAGATGGTTAATTGCCCTGAAATTTTAGTTTGGTTACACTTGTCTTTATAACTATTTACTTGTTTATGTTATTTAGAAGCTTCAGCTAGATAATAATAGGTATGTATTAGCGATTTCTTACTATTGGACATTGTTTTGTTTAGGTTTAGGGTTATTAGGTTTAATTTATATATATTTATATTCTTAAGTTGTATTTTTGCATTTTAGATTGCTTGCTAACTTGCATATCTGAGATTGTAGTTAGGAATTATTATAATTATACGCTGTTTCCAAAGGAATTTTTGGGAAATAGAGTTTTTTCACAAACCTGAAGCTAGAGCAAGCAAATTTGGTACACAAGTTCGTATATATCCTGGGATTATAAAGTTTGTAAATATGTTTAGCCAACCTCACCCCGTCCCCCGCAAAGGAGTAAAATCGATGTCTCAGAACTGATTGCAGTTTTACGCACATTCCCTTGCAACCCCGAGATATAACTAAATTACACCGGACTGGAAACAGGGTATGCTGTAGTCGGTAACTTCCCACTGCAACGTTCTAACTTGTCTTATATATATTTTCTTTCTCGGGGCTAGCAAGTGTTATATAAGTATTCATCGGATTATCTTGATATGTTGGTCAGGGCGGAACAGGATTTGAAATTCTATGTGTTGTATAAGAACTATATATTGTTTTAGCATTATTGAATACTATTGAATATAAAATAGAACAATACGCAATAGTACTTCTTTACTGAGTTACAGCATAAAAACTACATTCCATTTTAAATACATTTTACTGCAAATTATAGTCTTCCCAATAGTCGAATCCAGGCGAGTCTATCTGTTGTTGTTGTTGGGATGCTTCATCGGCAAGTCCAAACTGGTCCTGTTCAATTGGTTTCTTTAGCCAGCTGCCAAGATCCTCTCGTTCGAATGAAGAAAGCAGCACTTGCTTAGCCATCTGGTAATCCTTGACTTCCGCCTTAGTTTCTCCGTAATCCTTGGTCACCCAACGATTTGGCAAATGCGGCAAGTGTTTCGATAAAAAGCCATATTTTTTAAAGAAAGCTTGTTTGGTAAGACTTGATACCTGGCCGCCAATGGTTCGGCCGGTCAGTGAGTTAACCACCTCTACTTCCGTATCCCCAATAGTCCAATTAATCCCGAAGTTTGGTGCCTTGACTTGATTACGCGTTTCCGCAGAAGTGACCAGTGCCAGACGTGGCTTGTTAAGGCGATACGAAGGCGGCAGACTCTCAATAGAATGCTCAATACGTCCGCACATTGCACGATACATGTGCTCAGGATGTAGCAGACTGCCCAGGACAATGGAGTGCAGATACACGGGCTCGATAATGGAAGACAAAAGCGCACCCTGTATACCGACAATGTTCCAGCGCGCTATTTTATCCGAACAGGACATTGTGAGCAAACGCTGACCCTGCAGGACGCCATCCCAGGTTTGAATGCCATCGCTGCTCTTCACTGGTATGGTACCTTCCCCCGATTCGATTTTAGTACGCAGTTGTCCACGTTTTCTCCTTTTTGGATGCATATCCACAGTGCTGTCACTTTCGTGGGGACTAAAGATCCGAGCATCCCCACAAGGTGCTGTATTTATGTACAAATGGAAATGTATGCCGGATTTCAGCTTATATGGAATTGGCCCTGCTGTATTCCTCATGAAAATCGACTGATGAGCTGTTGCCTGGCTGCACTGCAGCTCAAGCTGGGCATAGATATACTTTAGAAGGCAGCGTCTGGATACTATTTCAGCGTGTGAATCATTAAGAACAGCTCCATTGATGCTCATGTGTTCGCCATTAATGCACTTTGTGCCCGTTGAAACTGAGATGACCTTGGCCTGGCTAAAATTGAGATTCTCTGTCATAACTAAGCCGGCCAGCACCTTGCGTCGTGAGTACGCTTCCTGGCCCTTGATAACCTCTAAGAACTGCTCCAATACCAAACGTCCGATAATATCCGCGTCCAACTGCGGCAATTCCATAGACAACAACGGCGCGATCTTCTCTGGAGACGTCATCGGGCTATACGAAATATTGCATAACGAGGCAAGCGCGGCCTTGGCGGCCGCATGCTTAGCCAGCTTCTTGGAGGTACCTAAATAGCATTTATGTATCTCTAACTTAACGTGTATTAACAAAAAAGTACACTCAGGAAAATAAATGCCATAGAATTTAAAAAATTGCCCAATAATAAAGGTCACCCTACTAAATAGATTTTATTTCTAAATTTAAGAATTATTAATTTCCTAAATTCTGAGAAAAAACAAGTAAGACGTTGCAGTCGGATGTATCCGACAGCAGAATACTCTGTTCCCAGTGGGGTATAATTTGCTTATTTGTAGGTTCGGAAAGAGACGCGAAGAAAATAGTAGTTTGTATGTTAAATTTGATGACTATATCTGTAAAGGTGTGAGAGACATAGATTTTGCTCATTTCCGGGGCAGGGGGTGCAGGGGTCAAAAATTTGTTGATGCAGATTTGTCCAGGGGTCAACATTAGTCTGTATGCCAAATTTAGTAACTGTAGCTTTAAATATGTGGAAGATACAGGTTTTTCCGAAATTGGGGGGAGGGCGTAGGAGTGGTGGTGCGATCTTGACACTTCATAAATTGAGGGTATACACCAACATGTGTACCAAGTTTGGTTGCGTTCATTCGGACAGACAGACATTTCGCAAATATAATCCTTTTCCCTTCGGGAACAGAGTATAATATGGCTAGCTGCCTTTGGCTACAAAAGTATGTGACTTTCTACATTTTAGGGCATTTTATTTTGCTGATTGTAGCGACACTCACCTGTGCCCTCAAAGTATTTCCCTTTGATGGTAACGGCCATTTTAAAAAGATAGTTGTTTTGATCGTCATCCATATTCACGCAGTCAAAATTAACGTCATTGAATAGTTCGTTTAACAACATTACTGGACCTTTATCTGGATATTTTGTGGCATTGGTGCTCACGGCCAAGGTTTGTGGGCGCAACGGGGTAAGGTGGGATATCTGTTCATATAACCTCAAGCTTTCCTCGATAGCTGCTCCGGCAGGCTTCTGGGGCATTTGGCACTGTTTTAGGCTGCGCAATGCGATGGCTGCAGCTTCGATACGCGCTACCCTTTTGCTGCGACCTTGCCCCAAGTGTCTCTGTCCATCCACTACAACAGATATCGTGAATAATGGGTCGTGGGGCGGGCCAGCTTGTGACTCCAGTTTATATATTAACCCCTGCCGCAATTCATTTAGCAACGCCACTGTATTCTTCGGTTGTGGTACACGTTCCTTGCGAGCCTTCTTCATTGGTGGCTCATCATTCTTGGGCATGTCATAGCTCCGCTTTTGGGGGAATCCTCGATTGTAGTAGTTCATATTCCCGTTTGCTGCTGCAGTTACCGGATGCTGCGGAAAATTATTAGTGGCGTTGTGTTTGCTTTGTTATTTTGCTACCTTTTTTAAAAAGGGCTATTGGTTTTGTTTGAAACGCCTACTGTTAGGTCCATTACTTTTCGTCTACACATACACTTTCAAATGTAACTTTGTTTTCTACACAAAATCTCAATAATCGACCGATTGTTCCTATGGCAGCTATATGATACAGTTGTCTGATTTTGAACAAATTTTGTCAGATTGTATAAACTATATAGAGACTCGGCTTAGGTGAGTTTGGTGAGGATATCTTTATAAACAAAAAAGTTTTTCATACAATAACATATATTTCGACCGATCATATCTATGGCAGCTATATGTTAAGTCGTCTAATATTGACCATATTTGTTCAGGTTTTATAAAATATACAAACACTTATTTTGCGTGAGTTTGATGGGGATATCTTCACAAACAAAAAAATGTTTCATACAAAAACATAGTTTTCGACCGATCATTCCTATGGCAGCTATATGTTATAGTGGTCTAATATTGACCAAATTTTGTCAGATTTTATAAACTATATAGTCACTTATTTTGTGTGAGCTTGGTGAGGATTTCTTCATAAACAAAATCCGATCCAGCCGGTTCCGACATATGTACATATGTCTTGCTGCAACAAAAAGAAGGATCTGTGCCAAGATTGATCACCATAGCTTCTAAACTGAGAGACTAGTTGCAAAGAAATAGACATACAGACAAACATCGCTGCATCGATATATATGTTGACTCTGCTCTCCTTCAATAAGTTATACATTTCGCGACAAAATTATAATACTCTCCGCAAGGGTATTTTGATCGTCTGCAGTTCAAATCAGCCACCAGTCCTTAAGTCGTCCAAATGTCGCACATTATTCCTGACGACTACGCCAAATTAGCATACTTTTGGGGCACAGGAAAATAGTTAAAAAGTAAATTTCTTGGTTCTCATCTCGTGTAAAATTCAGTCAGTTTTGTAACATTAAAGGGTCAATTTTTTGATATAATTGAATTCACAAATGGGGTTTTGAAATATTATTTATGATATTACTATATGGTTTCGTCCTTGGGTGCCGTTTTCTAAATTATAAAATTTAAAATGTTGTTGGCAGCTTGTGAATTGAAGCTATTTTAATAATATGCAATGCATTTATGGACTTTTAAAACTATTTGTATGAAATTTGTATGCTCGTAGAGTTGACTTTCCATAGTAAAAATCTGGATTTGTTGTTGTTTATGTTGCATAGCTAACAAACAATGTCACTCCCTTAGTTTTTGACCACTCACCACCAGGAATGGTCAAATGAATGTTTGAGGTTGGAGGGAGCACTCTGTGTATGTGTCCTTGTTTATTTTATTGTTTCTAACTGCGTTATTAGCTGAAAAGTTGGTTCAACATTAGCAAGGTCTACTTCTGTCTCCAAGGCTCAACATTAATCCTGGCGACTACAACTTATTAGCATACTTTATAAGGTACAATAAAATATATGCGTACATGCTCTCAAATGTCCTGATTTCCTTGTTTCCTAATGATTGTCTTATTTGGTTTTGTTGCTGGGTTTTTTTTTGCCTCTTAACTTTTCAAATAAATTTGTCCATTTATAGAGCCTGGCGAAATATTCAGATTAAAGTGCATTAGGTTTAATTTGACTACTTTCGTCAATCGTAATAAATACACAAAAAATAGCGTATCACAATTTTCCCTCCCGTGCGGGTAGACTTTCCTAAATGTACACTTTGAGCCAAATGCTTATTGATTTGTTGTCTAGGAATATGGCAATGACTTTGAAGCGGATCTGACTAAACAAATAGTCTCACTCATTTGACTTTGACCCCCGTTTTCCGCCCGTGGCGGACGCATGGGCGTAGATTTTCCAAAATCGGTAAGCACTCCTTTAAAATATTTTTGATATTTGGAATGTAAAAGAAGAATAATACTAAAATCCAAACAATAGCGGAAGGGTGGAAAAAAATCTTTACTGAATTCAAGTGAACATTATTCGAACAATTATATCCATTTGTATCCCACATTTATCGCACTCTGTTTTGCTTAGATCTCGTGTGCCGCAAAAATGTCAGCAAAAATTCAAGTTTCAAATTTTGGCGTCTACTACCAAATATGAACTACCGACCGCCACATTATTCGAAAATCGATTGTTATATCGATGCGAATGTGAATGTAATATGATTACTGCTGGGCCGACTTACTACATAACAATAATAATAATGTTATAAGGTAGAAAATTGGCCCAGCAGCATTCACATTCTATTAATTAAACGAAATCGTGGTTTCGCAAAATCATGTGATGTCAGCAGCAGGGCGCCATCAAGCGAAGATCGAAAGCAAAGCATAAACAAAAGGCTGAGAAGCATAAGCAATATGGCGATTTTAGTCGCACTTATAAGTTTTTAAGCCGAGAGAGCGACTCAAGAGAGAGATTTCTTATCTCGTTTGCACTTTCACGTTGTTATGTAATTGCTGGTGCTTACCGAGATTTTCGTACAATTTTCAAATGCATTTTTCATCCACTTTCGGTCAATTATTTTAGAGTGTGACTATACGATACTACTGTGAAAATTCCAGCTTTCGAGTCTCTATCGTTTGGGCCAGGACGAACTCTTTTTAATAGTATTTAAATTTGACAGACTTGTTGGTTATGTTTAAGCGGTTTGTTTCAGCTCATCGTTAAGTTGGCCGCGCTTGACAATCTTCTGAATTGAAAAAGGACTTTAACGGGACATTTTCGTTTAAGTGCTGCATTTTTGCTGTTGATGTCGCAAAGCGATTTAAGTAGCCATATATAACCAATATGCTTTCTGACCACTCACCATCAAGATTGCACACATTAATTTTTGAGGTTAGGGCATTTTATAAAGTTGCCGCCCGCCCCCTCAGTCTCGCGTTCTCTCATTCTCTCTCACTCTGTCTCCCTCTCTGTCTTTGTCCATGTGTCAATGTGTGAAATGAGCTTCAAGTACAAAAAAAAGAAAGAAAAAAAAAACAACTGACAAGGACGCTCATATGAAAACAAACGCATAATTTAAGCGTAATTGCTGTCATTTTTCATTCGACTGCGGCAAGGGGGGAAAGGAAGGGTGACTGTGTGGGCAAACTGCGACTGCGAATGGCAACTGCGACTGGCAACAGCGAATGAGACTGCGACTGTGACTAAGGTTGCTCCACTTTTCTGTCCATGTCGCTGATTGTCCTCCACATGCCCCAGAGTATACATTCGTACATCCTTGCATACATACATACGAATGCATATGATGAAGAAAAAAAAACAGATCAATAACAATTCAATATGAGCTGGTAACATAGATAAGTCTTAAATTATTATATTTTTCATATCACTTGGACTCTAAAACTTTTCATATTTGTACTAGTATGAAATCAAATAAGATTTTATTTTAATATGAAACATCGCTATGAACTATGAACTCAGATATTATCATCATGAAATAGATATGTATCGAAACCAAGGATGAAAACCTCTTCCAACATAGGCCAGAAGCGAATAACTTTTGTTCAAATAAATAAATGAATTAAATAATTTGGCAATAAAATCCTTCCTTGAAACATTTTTTCTTAAATAAAATATGTTGGTTCATAAAAATATCTGGTAGATGTTCAATTTCGCGCTATTAATCTTTATTCCCTCCGAAATATTGTGAAAAATCAGCATTGCTAGCCGAATATTTAAGGATACGGCTCGAAACGAATTTAAACACTTAAGAATATTCTATATCTTCTAAATGCAATAACTTCTATTTGGACTAACATATATCAAATAGAAGGTATTTGATTAAGAGACCTAAATAAGGAGGTTTATGCTCCAAAAAATTAATATTACAACTAATAATGCTGTGAAGTTATTGATATTGCTCTCCTCCTGCTCTTAACGCATCCTCGGAATCCCAATGAAATATGTTTGACACATCTAGTAATTACAACGCACAGAAGTAAATATTGGAGGTGCCATCAACATTCCTGGGGCGTCGTTGAGAACCTTTGTATATCCATTGTTCAGCCTCGACTTACATATGGCGCCGTCGTCAAGGACCTTCGGAGCCGAATTTGTATTAATAGCTTTGTAGCTGGAAATTGAAATAATGCTCTGATCTTACGGGAAGTCAGCCTCGGAGTCGCAATTCTTCAGTTCTCCTGCAAGCAAGCAGCATTAAATTCTAGATCCACCAACATATTGGAGGTACCTTACCAGCAGTTAAGAGTGAAATTCCAATCTTTTGAAACAAATGTCTTTTAAATTGGAATTTTTATTTTAAATTAAATATTAACTTGAATACATACATACATAACACCATACAAATGTATTCCTTTAAAAGTTATAAGGTTCAGAAAAAGGCTTTGATCGAACCAAAACCTGTGCTGAAGAACGTTAGAAAAGATGTAAGCGAACCGAATTCTTAGGCGAATCATAGGTTCGAACCATTATTTCGAACCACTTGTTTCAATCTGTAATAGTCATCCCCCAATCCTAAAGCAGTTTTGATTATTAACTCGCATGATTATAAAGTCTCTCTACGCAGATTAGCTTAAAGCCGCCAAACCGCAGATAGCAGGAGCAGCTACTTAGGTCGCCAACTGAAATGCTCTGCTTGCCTGCACTGCCGCTGCACTGCTTGATGCGTCTGTGTGCTTGGCAATAAAAGGCCGGGGTGTCTTGCAGTCGGGTATATGCGACTGGAGCGTTCTTAATTGCTTTTTTTTAGTGTATACATATGTACACAAGTGGCTTTCCTTTTACCTGCTGCTACCTACTTTCGCCTCTCTCTCTCTCTCTCTCTCTCTCTCTCTCTCTCTCTCTGTGGATGCCAAGTGCCCGCATCCGGCGCTGAAACGCCAATAATTATGCTACTGCTTTTTTGCCGTTTATTTTGTCGTTGACTTTAGCGCCCCCTGGCGGCCAGCCTCAGCATCAATTGGCGGGTTCTTGTTGGTGCCTCAACTCTTGTTGTTGTTGTTGTTGTTGACGTGTTTTATTTTGTTGCGCCTCGCCTAATCTCATCAAGCAATGGGGGAAAAAAAATAAATAAAAAGAGCTTTTCGCAGCGACTATCAAATGTCAAGTTGTCATCATCGTTGTTGCTTTTGTTGTTGCCGTTGTTGCACCTGTTCCTTTAGCGCCATTTGTTTGTGGCATTGTACTGCGCGAACCCTCCCCCACCCACTGTGTCCCTCCCTTGGCTGTTTGCCAACTCAACTCGACTCGAGTTCAGTTCGCTTGAGTTTTGCCTTGTCGAGGACTTTGATTGTTTGTTTGTTTGTTTGCTGTTGCTGTTTGTCGCATGCCCCGTGTTGTGGCGCGATCCCAGCCTTGCAACAATTGCACTTGTCCCAAGCCCAATCGCCGCCCAGCTCTTTGTGCATTATGTGTGTGTATTTGGCCGCAATTGCCGCAGCATTCGCTTTGTCTGCTCTTTGCCCTTTGCCCGGTGCCCCATGCCCGATCAATCACCATTTTGCTTTGATGTTCTACCTGCCTCCCTGCCCCCCCTCCGTCGCTTCAGTCCGTTTCAGTTCCAGCGGTAAGCCAAAAGTAAATTTAACCTATTTAATACAAGCCAACAGCACTTCACGCAAAAACTGGCTTAAAGCTGCCTGCAATTTTATTAACTCCACACTTAAATCGTATATCCATCCTTGAAACATTATAAAAACAAGTAAGAATGCTTTAGTCGAGTATACCCGACTACAAAACTCCCTGTACCCAGGTCAAAAATTCCCGATCACATCTACGTACACTTACACATACACACACACATACACAAAAGACACACACACTCGAGCGCAGCGCAAGCGAGGCATTTTAAGTGGTGGCTGTCCTTCTTCTTCCCCTTGCGCTGAAGCACTGAATCTTCTTTTGTGAATAACTTCCGTGTTTGTTATCCGATCGACTTGAAATTTGGACAGTAGATTAAAAGTGACGGAAGTAATGTATATGCCAAATCCCAAATCTATATCTTGAAAATTGTTACTGTAAAACGGTTTTTATCGAATAGCGGGGGAACGGGGGGAGGTATCTCAAATCTAAAATAAAATTGACCTGTCTCTAGCTCATATAGTTGCTGAGATCCTTGCGTTCATACATACGGACGGACAGACGAACAGACAGACGGACATGGCCAAATCGAAATGTCTTTTGATACTGATCAAGAATATATATACTTTATAGGGTCGGAGATGTCTCCTTCTGCCTGTTACATACATTTGCACAGATTTAGTACCCCCTTTTTACCCATTTTATGGGTACAGGGAGTAAAAATTGTGAAAATAAGCAATTTTGCGACCATAACCTCATTCATTCATAATTATCACGCAATTCAATATAATGAAATCATTAGGCGCAGCCAACTTAACGCCTTAATTTTTATGCGTATTTAGTAAATTTGTGAAGTAACTTGAAGGGGTTATAAATATATAGAAGGATAAAACAAAACAAAATTTTTTTAGATTATTTCCCTTTTAGTGAAATTTTTTACAATTTCGATTCAATACGATATGCTAGGTTACTTAGTTACATATGGATGTGAATAAATAAGCGAAGCGTCGAAACTTGATTATCATTTAATTTAAAGTTTAGATTTATATTTTTCACACTAACAGTCTACTTTAGTTTTGCAACAGCGAACACCCTTATTCGGGGAAACGCTTTTTCCCTAGAAAAACTAATTGCGCAAGTGAAAAGAACAAGTTGTGTGCAACATTTTCTCAGTATTGTATTCACGAACACTCATTTATGAACCCACAATATTTACATAAGTATTTATTATGAACATACAATATGTAAGAACAAGCGTTATTTTAAAGAGGACTAACCATTTAACGAAGTGATGAGAGAATGAAATTGAACAAAATTAAGATTAAACAAGTAAGAACGTTGCAGTCGGACGCACCCGACTGCAGAATACTATGTTCCCAGTCCTATATAATTTGGTTATTTGGTCGATCTCGACACTTCATAAATTGACGATATATACCAACATGTGTACCAAGTTTGGTTGCTCTAGCTCAAAGATAAAGGCAAAAAAATTGCGTTCATACGGACACGCGGACATTTCGCAAACCCAATATACTATTTTCCCGAAGGAAAATGAATATATTGAAGCAACCGGTTGATTGTTCCTATGAGAGCTGCATGATAATTTGGTCAAACTTTGATTAAAATCAAAGCAAACTATTGTATATAAAGTAAAATAAAACTCGCAAATGTTGACTGTGGATGAAATATCTTTATAAACAAGAAAGATTTGCAGACAAAAACTCATTTTTCATCCGATTTTTCCTGTGACAGCTATAAGATACATATATTGATTCGAATGAACAAAATTTTGTCAACCTCCTGGGGGAGTTTGGTCAGGATATTTTTATAATCACAGAAGTTTTACATTTAACTCAATTTTCGATAGATTGTTTCTATGGCACCTATATATTTTAGTGGTCCTATCTGGAAGGTTTCAATAAACATAAGATGTACTACCTATAGCTAAAAGAATGCTCTTTGCCAAGTTTCATTGCAATAGCTCTACAATTGAGAAAATAATTTGCATCGAAACAGACGGACGAACAGACAAACATCGCTTTATCGACTCGGCTATTGATGCTGATCAAGAACATATATACTGTGTGGGAAACGTCTACTTCAAAACTTTACACATTTCTTAACAAAATTCTAATACCCTCTGCAAGGGTATATAGAAATGGACTGGAAACAAAGTATACCGCAGTCGGAAACTTTAGACTGCAATGTTCTTACTTGTTTTTCGGTGTGCTGGGGAGAAATCTAAGCTCGATAAATGTTATATATTATTAACCAGTATTAAGTGAAAGGATTCATGTAATATTAACGAGTATAATAACCGTTTTAATGAGTGCAAGGTACAAAATATTTCATGGGATGCATTTAATTCTATAGAAATTTGTAATATGATATTCTTAAAGCATCAGTGGGTAACATGTTTAGTCTTGTGGATGCAATGCTGCGTAAACTGTGACCTGCAATCCCCCAGTAGAGCTGGTATATGTTACAGCCAAAATCCTCATTAACGCAATCAAAATTTTGGTCAGAGGCAGATTCCAGAACGTAACTCTAGAAACTCAAACTCAGACTGAGACTGGTTGCTATTACCCATTCTGAAATGTTTAATGGCATAAGAAGGGGGTGGAGATGGGTTTCAGTGGAGGTTTGGTCTCACGCATTGCCACACGAGCATAATTTGTTGTAATTAACATAACGAGCCAGCCCAAGCAATAATGGGCAAAACTTCCCACTCACACACTTACAACGCACACACACACACACACACACAGCCATCCATACACACGCACACATGCACGCACAAGTTAAACGCCTACACAAGAAACAGGAGCAGAAATTGCGATTCCTGCTGTTGCGACTGTGGTAGTAGAAGGAGTCTACGGTTCAAAGTGGGGGAGTTAGTCGAAGTTGCCCGCATTTGTGTATAATTAATTTGTTTTTGGACAAACCCCACCCCTCCCCATACCTGAGTGTGTTTACAGCCCCCGCATCATCCGCAAGCCCCGCAATAAACATTTTGTAGCATTTATGCAAATTACTTTATGAGCAACACTGAAAAGTTGAGCACAGGGGCAATTTCTAGACATACGACCACAATTATAATAAAATCATATTCTCAATTCTCATTTCACATAATAGTACATTTTCCACTTTCTCATCTGGCTCCTCTAATTTCTTTGCAGCAACAAGTTGTCGAACTATCTGGCTATGTTATCATTCTCGTTGAGAATGCGGAGGGTAAAATTAAATTATATGGCTCACCGTCCGATCGCGATAATCTGGAAGTGGGCGATGAGATACTCGAGGTCAATGGCCTGTCCCTGGATAATATATCGCGCACCGAGGCCATACGCCACATCCATGATGTAAGTATAAAACTGATGGCTTCCTGTCTAAGGCAAACAACATTTATCTAGTACTAAACCAAACCATTTTTACACAATTTATTTTTATTAATTTACAGTGCATCAAGTCCTGCACAATTTGTTTGCGTGTACGCAAGAAAAATGATTCCAGATTGGGTAAGTTTTTCTATATAGTATATTGCTTACAAGTAAGTAAGTATTATTTTGTATTCCATTGGGCAACATGATTTGACAAGACAACTAATTCTGATGATATAATTTGTTATACTTGAGCATAAAGGTTGTTATAGCAAAATATAACCTAAAACAAATAGAACAATTTTCGGGAAAAATAGTATGTTGGGCTTGTGCAATGTCTGTCTGTATGATCATTAATTTTTTCCACACCCTTAAAGCTAAAACAACCAAGCTTGGTGTACATGTTGGTGTATATCCTCAGTTTGGTTCCACACGCTAACAGCTAGTCAAGTTTACTGATTTATTCAGGTCCCCTTCCAACGTCTTTTTCCTGGGGTATTATTTAGTAGAGGTACATTAGCTTCAATTAAAACCACAATATATTTATATTATATACATATTTATATAGTTATGTAAAACATGTTTAAACAAAAGCAATAACACTAAAATATATACTTGCTTTTAAGATTTAAGCTTGTATTTTTTTAAAAGCTAAGTTTTGAAATTTGGTCTTATGATTTTAAGATCCAAAAATGTTAACCTTTAAATTTTCTTAAAATTGGAATTGATTTGTGTTCTGTGAACAGAACATTTATAAATGAATAAGAAAATAAAAATAATTCAATTTTGTTGTTGTTGATTTTAAATAAATTACAGTGCATAAATAAAAAGGCTAAGCAAATATAACTGCTTGATAGCTTTTAAAAAGCAACAAACTGTATTCAAACAAAATATTAAAATAAAAATTGAGCTATTCCGCTCATCCGAAGGTCATTTTTGCCCCTAGATTTCCTCCACCGAATCACTGCCGCATGCCGTATCTACATGAACATGCAGTGCTGTAGAAAACAGTTTGAATTCCGAAACGGCTTGAAACGGTACAAAAGTGCAAAACCGGTTAGCAGCCTTGCTATAAGCAACCAGAAGCGCATGCATTGAATTATCACATTCATTCATAATAAGACCTTACCTTATGAGAATCTACACGACGTGTTTTCGTTGATTGCATAAATTGATGGTAGTAACATTTATGTATACTCGTTTAACACAGCATTCACAAGCAATTAAAAAACAAAAATCACCCTAATTAGAAGGAGGTTATATCTCGCCTAAAAAACAAACGTGTCTATTTATTAAATGAGGCCATTTTATTCAGATTACAATTGTTAACTTGATGTAGACTTTTTCGTGCCACTTTCTTTGTGCATTGTGTAAACACAAATAAATCTCGGATGCAATTTTTCTGGAAACATGTATACAAGTGATGAAAACCACATTTGGTATGTGTATTAAAAACAGCTCCAACCAGGCCATTTATAGTGTTTTATAGGATTTTAGTAGAAGCATGCAAGAAATTTTCATGCAAGAAATGCATCGTCTAATAAACACATTTCTTAGTTAACATTCAATTAACATACTCTTAGCGCAATGCCTGCAAAAATGTGCTGTCAGCTGTTTTGTGAACTGTTTGTTGAAAGCCAAATTTGTAAACAAGCTGCGACTACCCAACTGTACTCTCCCAGCCAGGCCAATTCATTTCGCTCTCTCGAACAGTCGCTCTCTGTCCTCTCTTTGGCTCTGTCTCTCATTGAGCATCGCGCGCAGCGTTTTTGAAGCTTTTGTTTTTGCAATTGCTTTGTGGTCAGCTCCAAACGCTTTACGCTCGCTCTCTGCGCTGCGCTCTGTTTTGGGGCTGCCTACGGCTTGGGCGCTGCGCAGCGCCAACAAATCGCGTTAGTTGTGCGGCAACTGTCGCCGTTCTCATAGCGTCCACGGCGTCGGCTTTTTTTGTCGTCGCGTTGCATTTTGTTTTCTTCGTGTCGTGTCGTATCGTGCTCACGCTCCGCGTCCCCTTGCCTCGTCCCGTTTTGTTTGCTCTGTGTGTGCGCGCCCGCGCGTTGGCGTTTTGAGGCGTCTGCGTCTGCGCCAGCGTCTGTGCCAGCGTTCCATTGCCATTTTATCTCCTTCTAACGCGTCTTTTTGTTTTTTTCTTTCGTTGTGTGTTTGTGCTTGTGCTTGTTTTGTTGTTGTAACAAATTTAATTTGTTTATACATACATACATACGTACATACTTACCTTGTTGCGCAGCAGTCAACTCCGGCGCCGACAGCGACAGCGACAACGACAACGACAACGATAAAGTAAGTGTGCACCAATGCTTGTCAAACTATCTAAACTTGCTCTCCCCCGTCTCCGTATGTATGTACGTCTGTCTGTCTGTCTGTCAGCCACAGCTGCCAGCTGAGCTGAGCTATGCATGAGACATGAATCAGCAACGACAGCGACGACGACGTCGACGTTAACGCTGCGTTTTTGTGACTGCTTTTTTGTGCCTTATTGCTTTTGTTTTGGGGCGAAGGGCAGGCGGCAGCATTTAACCAACACATGCAACGTTCAGATACATTTGTAGAAAACCAAATACAACGACAATAACAACAATTAAGAGCAGTGCAGTTGAAAGCTCCCGACTGCTTTACACTCTGTTTGCAATCCGATATAAGCTTTGCTGAATTCCGGAGACGCAGGTGGGCTTAGTAAAAATATTGTTATGTTTCAAGTAGATCATGAAAAGTTCGCATATTAAGTTAGGCGATTCTAGCCCTTAAATTGTAGGAGATATAGGCTATTTAATATCGAGAGTAACAGGACTGCAGGCGCTGTTATGATATCAACAGTAACAGTCGCTGTCCATAACAGTCCCATTAACAGTCACAGTCCCTATATCTGTCTAGGTCCTGCAATTAACAGTCACAGTCTATTACTCACTGTTAACGTTAACATTGCAATATCATTTTTAACAGTCACGGACCATGTTTCCATATTAAACATCAATAAATGCCTACTATAGGGTTTCGCAGGGTAGGAGATTCGGATTACAATACACTAGTGCTGTGAAAGATTCATCTTCCCTATATCCTTAAGTGCAGACTTCGTAAGGAGGGAGTTTCTTGAGATATAAGGGTGAATTCCGGCATTGTTTTTGAACTCATGTCGGCCAGGTCGGAGTTGCTGGTCAAGAAGGATCTTCCTAAAAATGTTAGTGTAATTTAATTTTAGTTTTAAAAAGAAGAATACTTTGGAAGAAAAGACTACCTAGGTTTGGTCACATTTTCGGTCATCAGATCGGTATGCTATTAGATACATGTACAAAGTAAACAAATTTATCAAATCTTGGCCTTCCAGCCACAGTTGTTACTGTGATTGCAAAAAAAACAGCATCACTCATCGTTACTATATTAGTATTGGTCGAAAAAACTGCATTCAACTCAATAAACTCTTATTCCCTTTGAGTACGGAGTATGTGCAATAACAACATATCAATTTATGTTTAACTGGTTGACATTTTTACTCCCTGTACCCATAAAATGGGTAAAAAGGGGTATTGATTTGTGCAAAAGTATGTAACAGGCAGAAGGAGACATCTCCGACCCTATAAAGTATATATATTCTTGATCAGTATCAAAGAGATTTCGATTTGGCCATGTCCGTCTGTCTGTCCGTCTGTCCGTCTGTCTGTCTGTCCGGATGAACGCGTCGATCTCAGCAACTATAATAGCTAGAGACACCAAATTTGGAATGTAGGTTCCTGTATAGCATACGCAGATCAAGTTTGTTTCATATTTCAGATATCTCCCCCGTTCCCCCGCAAATCGATTAAAACCGTTTTACAGTAACAATTTCAAGATATAGCTTTAAGATTTGGCATGTACAATACTTTAGTCTCTCTTAATCTACTGTCCAAATTTCAAGTCGATCGGATAATAAACACGGAAGTTATTCATGAAAGAAGATTCAGTAATGCAGCGAGAGGGGGGAAGAAGAAGCACAGCCACTTTTGCCGCCTGTGTGCGTGCGTCTTTGTGTATGTGTGTGTGTATGGGTAAGTGGACTTAGATGTGATTGGATGTTTTAGACCTGGGTACAGGGAGTTTCGTAGTCGGGTATACTCGACTATAGCATTCTTACTTGTTCAGTTTGAATTTTAGTTGAAAACTCGAACAGCAAACTTGCATGCACAGAAATTGATATATGTACCAGCTCTGAAATACTATCGATTGCACTATCGATAGTATCGATACTGCGCTTTCGATTATCAACCTTTTGTCTACACTGGCACCTTACATTTTTATGTAAATTGATAACAAGCTCGATATTTCATTGAAAATTTTAAATATTTTCTGGAAGAGTATATTTGCGAAGAATATATTTATAGATATTCTATAGAAAACATTTTATACACTCTATACATTTCTGAGAATGCTTAAGAACATTTTAAAAGTAGAAATGAGCCTCCTACATTTCAGAACATGCCTGAATTTGATTTTTGTAGACTAAAGTAAATAAATTTAATTAAAATGAATAAATATAGAATTCAAATTCGATTCGTCAGCTATACAAAATTTAATACCCAATGAATGCAATATCAATAAGAAAGAAACAATTAAGGCTGTCTTTACTAGAGATGGGGAAAATTTTTAATTATCGAATGGCGTCCCTATCGATATAGGGACTCTATAATAATGGTTTAGTGCGACTAACTACTTACTTTCGGTAATTTTTTGATTATCCGATGTTTCCAAAGATAAACAGTTTGTAATAAATGCATGCAAACATTTAGTAAAATATACATTTTAAGAAAACCACGGAGTAATTCCATTATTATTAGGCAGTTTTATTGAAAGAAACCAAAAATAAACGATTGCATGCTCAGAATTCCGTGTCTATCAAAATATGCAATGATTTTTAAACTAGATATATATTTGAAGGTCTTTATATGCTATATCTTATGTATTTTATTCGTAGAGACGTTTATCTAAACCTTTTTTGTTGTTATTTTGATGCATTTGCTTATGTTCTTTTGAGGAACTGGTAAGATAATTTCTAAAAAAAAAAGATAAATTATCGAACATTTGTAGCAACCATAAAAAATCGATTAGAGCACTTTTATCGATTCAAATCGATACATCGCTGTTTCTCTTACATTCGTAGTACATACGTAGGTATGTGTTTATGTGTGGGTGTGTGTTGATTCATGGCTTAAACATCAGTAATAAGCTATTAACACAGCTGCCCGTTTTAACGAGTTTATGCATATTTTTTGTATTATGTACTTAATTTTGGAATGGGCGGCGTGAGAGTGCAAAAAATTGGCGACTGCCAGCAGTTAAAAATCGGTTTGGCAAAGAGAAAACTGAAGCATCGCAGCAATTCACATAGAAAACGGCAACAACTACGACAACAGCAACAAAGCTGGCCAACAAAATGGCAACAAACATTTCAATGATGTTGGAATGGAATGAAACGAAATGGTATGATAAGTGGGAAGTGGGAAGTGTGAGGTGGGAGGCGTGAGGTGGGAAGTGGGAAGTGGGTGTCGAGTGCTGCCAAACAGAGTCAACCAACTGGAAATTGTTGTTGCTGCTGCTGTTTTTCTGCAAAAAACAAGTCAGAACGCTGCAGTGGAATGTGCTCGACGAGGAGATGCCCTGCACTGGAGCTGCAATGATATCGATAACAGACCCAATCGATAGTTTTGATGCTAACCAAAAACAAAAGAGATATTCCAAACAATTATTGCTTAACGAACAGAAATATGTTCTTCTTCAGTGAGAAAATATTCGATAAATGACCATCAATGTTATCGATTGCTTTGCAGTTCATCTACGTCACTAACAAAACTATCGAACATGCTTGATAGAGCTTATAAGTTTATTCCAATTATTTAAATTGATTTCAAGACATATGTATGTATGCTTGTATATCTTTCTATAAATTGCTTTCAAGGCATATGATTATGTGTCACAATCATATGTATACTTATTCATATATATTTCTATAAATTGATATCTGGACACATGATTATATCAATTTCTTCACTCAAAGAATGAATTTTGTATTTTGTTCTTAAGAATAAACACATTCTTATGTATAAAACTTAAATTTGCTTAACAGTTTCTAAAATTCTTGAAGTTTTTAAAGAACTTCGTCAGTAATATTCATGGTATTGACAGTTTAAGCTATTCCTAAGAAAACAGTCAAGTGATGGCCCTATTGAGGGGTTTCTTAAGCTCTAACCTATTTATATATATTATATAGATATAGATTTCCTAATATTTTTGTATTCTGTCGAATATAGAAGAAGATATAAGATCAAGCACCTAAGAATATGGTTGAAATTTGTTTTTATTTTTGTGGGGTAAATATAAGAAATCTTTGAATAAATCGATCTTTGTATGTTACTCGAGAATCTACATACCAAAGTTTTACATTTTATAAGGTCAAAGCTTACTCCTTCTGACTGTAACATCGTGCACATCTTCATTTTGGCCATTTGCAATGAGTACCTGGTATTTTGCACTCAGACTGACAGGTAGACGAAAACAGTAGAAAAATCCTCACTAGCGTGAATACAGTTTAAAATAAATAGAATAGTCAGTAAAGCTGCTTACGATTTGAGCAGCGCTGTGTGCCACGTGAGCGTTGTTCAAACTGTGAGTGTAACGGCAACTCCGAAACTAACCTAAAAACGAAACGAGTTTTTATTATACGGAAATCAGCTACCAGAAAAAAATAATAACAACAACAAGCAGACAAACAGACAAACATGCGAATCAAATCATAAAGGCCCCAAGCACATGAGCAGGGCACAGTTTGAAATGCCAGTTCCTGTTCAACTGTATTTGCATGTGTGTTGGGTGTGGGGGGCGTTTTCTTTGATGATTAACAGCGAGATTAGACCATAAATGAAGGCGTTACGTAAAAAAATAAAAAACAGCAGGCAGTAAGCGTTGCTGTTAATTAAATAATATAATATTATTTACATCTACAGCTTGAAAAGATTAACTGGGTTTTCACATCACATTTGCATCGGATACATGAGAAATTATGGCAGAAGAGAAATGTGAAATGTACTTAACAGTTGTGATAAATTGCGTCGATTTTTAAGTACTAAAGAAATTATCAAATTAAATATAAAATATTGCATTTGTTTTGATATCTTATGTATTAAAATAATACAAAATGTTACTAACATATACCGAAAGTTAGTATTTAAAGTATTTATATATAGATATATATATCCATATTAAATTGGCCTAAGTACTAGTATAGTACTTTGTATACAAAATATTTGATTGATCTACAATATAATATGAATAGTTGACTGTAATTTTTGAATTTAACAAAAATATAATCAATCAAAGTAATGATTATTGGTTCTTATTTAATCATTAAATGAGTAATGAAATACATAGTAATTATTTTATCATTTTCTGTTGATAATCGTTATAATCATCATAATAATTAAATATTTCTTCGTTAATATAATAAAAGAGATTTTTGAAATTGTACTATACATCATTATAATGCTTAAAAATGATTTTTATAAATTATTCCTCCAACTAGAATACCATGTTGTTCTCGAATAAGTTACCAATATATTGTACTTTATTAAAATACAACAATTTATGGAAACACAGCTACCAAATACTGTTTAATTTCCAAACTCCAGTAATTGAAAAATATTTCGTTCTATCTATGTACTTTGAATAATTTCCCACAAAAGTCTAGGGGGAAAAGTATTATTTTTAATATTTAGTAAAGCTTATATTATTTAGGTTGTGCCTTAAAAAAAAACTTTTGTTTTATTATGAGAGTCAGTAAAATATATTTAATTATGATTTCTATATAAATATTTTTGAGAATTTTCATATTTTAGTACTATATGTCGAAAAATACGAGCTATTGCTAATTTTAAAAATTGTTAACAGTAATTTTTTGTGAATTTAAAAATAATTGTAATTATTCTTATACGCGATTTTATTTAAAAGATTTAAGACTTAAAGATTTAGTGTAAGGTCAGAGCTGATCTACAGACTTTATAGTAAATCAGTTTGTGCTGGCCTTAATTCCGATTAATCAAGGATTTAATAAGCAGTTTTGTTTTGCTTACCAAAGCTCTGTTCTACTGACCCAAAAACCTAACGTATTTTACTTCTGGTTCTGATCGAGCACCAGCCCACAACACAGAGGAGAGCTGGAAAAAGATTTCCAGCCCCACTCTTCAGAAACCACAAAAGCCTTGTTATTTCCAGTTTGGGTAATTATGGAGGTTTTTTATTTGAGGTTCATCTTGATAATAAAATACTGAAATTATATTGTTGGCGTCATTTGCAGTTCCACTTTTGAACGGCGCTCTAAACAAATCTATAACCAATCTTTTAAACTCCTTTCTTTTCCTCAGCATTTTTCTAACGTCTGGCTTTCGGTTCTCGGTCCTCCACTCTCAACTCTCTTTCTTCTTGGTATGCATATCCATATACATATGTATGATATATACATACCATATATTGATATACACTCAGACCTCCCTTGCCTCTCCCCCTTCCCTCCCCCACCAACATATTTTCTCTTTTTTGGGTCAGACAGTCCAGTAAAATGGGCGCAAGAATTTCCAGTTTTCTTTAAGCCGAAAAAGAAGTTACTTATTACTTCTTGGCTAACACACACACACACACACACACACTAACACTAACACACCCACAGACAAACGCCAACATTCCGAAGCAATGAATTTTTTGTATAAAACGAAATCAATAGAGAGACGACGACCATGAGAGCACAAGAGAGGGCAACACAGAAGAAGAGAGCAAGCGGGATAGGGAGAGAGAGAGAAGCACCGCTTGTCTATTGCCCACGGTCCATGCAGGTGTGTGGCGAGGGGCGCGCAAGAGGGCCGGTGGTGGACTGCAGAGGGGGGGCTAGCTGGGTCAGCATCCGAAATCCGGTAAGGCAAGTTTCTTGGCGTCGCTGCTCAGTTAGCTGCGAGTCAATTGTGCGAGTTGCCTTACGATTTTACACGCGCTCGCTGATGGCGGATACAATTGAGCGCTACACACACACACACACACGCACACATATGGAGAGTAAGATGCGCTGGGTGCTGCGGGGGAAACTCAGGGGGGTGGCGTGGTTGGGCAGCCATGTGCTGCGATGTGTAAAAGTCATTGCCTCAAAAGAGACCCAAAGTGTTTTTAGTTGGCCATGGAATTGCATGAAAGAGGGAGGAACGGGCGGCAAGGAGCCTAGGTAGGTAGCTAGCTACTGCAGCTTAGGGCAACCGTAGGGCTGTGGGCTGTGGGGTGTGGGGTGTGGGGGGTGATGGTGGTGGCTGCCGTGCAGCTTAGAAGCTACAGCGTGTATCTATGACCAAATGCTTGACCTCAACGTCTGCAGGAATGCCACAATGCCACAATGCCGCAAGCAGAAGCTGTAGCTGTTGCAAGTTGCAACTGATAAGCAGCGAATGTGTGAATATATATGTGAGTGCATTCACAGTAGTCACCACACTCACACGCGTTCATTGCGAATGTCATGGATTCCAAGTATTAGCAGTGCTTCTGGTGAATCTGGTGAATCGCTCACAGCCATATTATTGCAAATTGCACATTTAATTAGTTATGTAAAACAATTACGAGTACTACGAGTATATGGAAATCAACAATTCGTGTGGAATTGCCTTATTTCAGTTTATGATTAGGTATTCATATTTTTACTCCCTGTACCCATAAAATGGGTAAAAAGGGGGTACTAAATCTGTGCAAATGTATGTAACAGGCAGAAGGAGACATCTCCGACCCTATAAAGTATATATATTCTTGATCAATATCAAAAGAGATTTCGATTTGGCCATGTCCGTCTGTCCGTCCGTATGTATGAACGCAAGCATCTCAGCAACTATAAGAGCTAGAGACACCAAATTTGGTTCGTGTATAGCGGTAGCAGGTCAATTTTATTTTAGATTAGAGATATCTCCCCGTTCCCCCGCAATTCGATAAAAACGTTTTTTACCAACATCTTTAAAGATCTAGCTTTGGAATTTGGCATGTATAATACTTTGGTCACTCTTAATCTACTGTCCAAATTTCAAGTCGATCAGATAATAATAACGGAAGTTCTTTACGAAAGAAGATTCAGTGCTTCAGCGCGGGGGAGAAGCACAGCCACAACTTAAAATGCCTCGCTTGCGCTGCGCTTGAGCTGTCGCTCGTGTGTGTGCGTCTTTGTGTATGTGTGTGTGTATGTGCAAGTGTACGTAGATGTGTACAGGAAGTTTTGTAGTCGGGTATACTCGAATATACCATTCTTACTTGTTAAGTAAGCAAATTGAGTGGAAAATGTGATACAATTCAAACAATTTGCATTGCGTTTTATTCCTTAATTGAGGTGAGTTCATATGGTTAAATGATTCTGTCACTTAATGCACTTGGAAATCATTGAAGAATGCAGGAAATAACTATTATCCTTGGCAAATTAGGACTTAAATACCCCTGCAGACAAATTAACCCCTGCTCTGGCTTGCTCTTTCCGACAAGTTTTGCGGACATGAAGTTCCTTAAATGTTATAATTGAGCTAGCAAATTGAATCCTAGCTGAGTGAATTCAATCCTAGCTAAGTAGCAAGCAAATTCTGCGAAAATGGCAACATTTAGGAGAAATTCACTACCGCAAAATCTTGTCAACCAGACCAGCCCTGATAAATGATAGTGCTTTCAATTCTTTACAAAAGCCTGTCATTAAACTTAACACTGTTTACTTTAAAAGCAATAAGATTCTTTATAGAACAACTTAATTTTCTTCTGATCTTCTATTCTATCTAAATAGTAAGCATAAATATATACGTATTAGTTAAATTTGGCTATTATTTGAGCATATTTGATACACTTCTTTAAATTAAACTTTAGCTGTGGCTTAAATATCTGTAAAAACAATTAGTCTAATATTTCTTAAGATAAAAGAATTCGATCCATTCGTTTTTATAATCTGCAGCGAAAATCATGCTTAATATAGTTGTACCGAATCGTTCAGTACGATTCATAGTACAAGTGAACTATATCCCTGCTTATCGTCCATTCTAGTCATTTGAGTCCCATTGTCGTTCATTCTAGTCATTCGGACATTTGAGTGCCATTATCGTTCAACTGATTTGAATCCCAAAATCATTCAGTCGTTCATTAGACTCTTTCGTCCGCATCATTCGTTAGAGTCGCTTATAGTAAGAGTACTTTGGATCGTACAGATGACTCCATGGCGTGGTGGCTGCTTAGAAAGCTCAAGACGTGCGCCTTTTTGAGACATTATATTATTCTCTGTGGCTGGCCAAATTACTAGAGATAGACAGCCAGCTAACTTTTCTTCACAATAAAATCATGGAATATGGTTAAGTACTGTAATTCAAAGCAATCAAGTTTTTGGAAAGATATTTAACTTTTTATTTGATTATATTATTCTCTGTGGCTGGCCAAATTACTAGAGATAGACAGCCAGCTAACTTTTCTTCACAATAAAATCATGGAATATGGTTAAGTACTGTAATTCAAAGCATTCAAGTTTTGGAAAGATATTTAACTTTTTATTTGATGATGACATGATGACTTATAAAATATAAGATTGCGAATAAGAAATAGCTTCCAGAAATATGAATATTGAAAACTGGTTTAAAAACAAATTACAATCGAAAATTGGTCCAAATAAACGATTTTGCATATTAAAATCAATTAAACGAAATGGGACTTAAGTGAGGGACTGAACGATTTTTGGAATCAAATCAGTTGAACGATAATGAAACGAACGTTCGGTGAAAATGAACTACTGAACTAAATCAGTGAACTGAACTAGAAAATGTAACTCTACTAGACATAAAGTTGTACAGCTTAATGTCAGTTAGCATATTCTTCCCAATCAAGAATATATGCGACCTAGTGAACCGAATCCTAGCTAAAGGGTAAGTAAGTTTAATCCTAAATCAATGTCAAGAAAGTTCTATCCACAAATTCGATGCAAAAAAAGAGAATGAAAATGGCAAGATTTATTAGAAATTCGCAACCGTCATAGTATATTGAAATTATAGAATTTCGAATTCTTGACAGATGATTTAATTGCCAATTCTGCTTTATGTTATTCTTAAACGTTTTGCTTTGAAATGAAATTGAATAGAAGTGACTAACTTAAAAGAGCCATGAGAGAGGTATTATAGATAACTTATTCATTTTGTATTCATTTGAGTTCATTTTATATAATTTGAATATTCTAAGCCAGTTACCCCGCAGCTCCCGCCCACTGCCACGCCCACAGTGCAAAGCTGTTTCTTCTCCCTCAGCTGCTGCTGTTTGATGTGGTTGGCGTTGTTGTTGTTGTTGTTTTGCTGCATTGTTTTGTTCGCTGCTTCGGTTTGTTTATCTGCTCTCGATTTGTTGTTGTTGTTGTTGTTGATTTTTGTTGTTGCCATGTTCCGATGTTGTTGTTCTCGTTGCTGTTGCCGTTCTACCTGGCTCTGCTGCCTTTCACCAGCAGCGATGCAGCCAGTTGCCGTTGCATTCGATGCTCTCTCCCATTCGCTCTCTCCCTCTCTTTCTCTGCACGCTAAGGGCATTAGCTAACAGCTTTTCTTCTACCCTACATACTAGAGATGCTTGAAAGCTGTTTCGTTAATGTAGAAGGTATGGAACAGTCAGGTGAAGGCATTCCCGGGTCTATAATGATAAAAAATGAAGAAAAAAACACCCGGCTCTACTATCAACAACACTAGGTCTGCATTTTAGGGGTAAATTTGGTATTTATACCAGGGATCGCAAATAAGAGTTATGAGTTTAAATCAAACCCGAAAAAGATTGTCTAGATGAATGGAAAAATGTTAAATATAACTTTTTGGGATGCAGCATCCTGGAAACAGGATAAACTTTTATTTTTAATTTTTATCAACAAATTTAAAAATAATAATTATTACTTACATTTTAATTCCTATTTAAAAATTATTATATAACTCTTATTTTCAATTATTTTTTATAGAAATAAAAAATTAAATTTAATTATTATTTCACAATTTTTTTTTCGATCGCAAAATAATATTTATTATTCAGTTTTTTGATAAAAATAAACAAAAAAATAATTAACCCTTACGGTCCCTGATTTATTCCTGTATCCTATAAAATGGGTGTAAAAAAAAGTTTTTATTTTTGCTGAAATTGTAGATTCAAGGAAACTTAAATTCTATAGCATATAATATCTGTGTTTCTTCTCTATAACTGAGGACAGGGTATCTACCAGCGGCTTAAGCTCTGAACTTCTTTTGTTTTACTTGCTTATGTTTCTCTGTGTGTGTGTATTTTTGTTTTTTTGTTGGCTGACATTTAATTCTCAATCCTCAGCTGTCCCATGTCGTTTGTTACATTCTCTATTCCACGCTCTCAACTGAATGCCCATTATTATTTAGATGCTAGTAGGTATACACTGTTGCCCCAGGGTAAGAGAGAGTATATCGATTTTAAAGGCCCTTTCCGACAATATTGAAGCTAGCACAACTAAACTGTGTATGGTTGTTCGTATATACCCTGGTCACACTCAAAAAACATCAAAATCTGTATTCACATTCATAAAGTCACAAAATTTGGTATACAGACTGTTGTTGATCTTATTGAAGTGTGAAACATAACAGATTTTTGCCACGCACACTTCCGCACTCAAAAATAAGCAAAATTCCATCAAATGAAAAACATTATTGAAAGTACTTTTTGCATGTACTAGTTTCTTCTTCTTCCTCTTCTTAGTGACTTTAGTGAGTGCTTTTTTGGTGAACTCACTGAAATCTTGTTACCTTTGTTAAGAATAAATGGCTTTTGTTACTTAAATATATAATACACGATAAAAGCACACAATTCCTGTTTAATTACATACTTCATGTTCCAAATCAATCACAAAGGACACAAAGAAGCTTTGTAAATTTGGAGTAAAACTTAAATATACTGTGGTAAGAGAACAGAATCTCCAGAAACGGACCCATTAACATCTTTAAAACTAGTTTAAAGTCGTTTGATCTGGCACGCTGAATTACTTTCAATAGGGAACTTGAAATCCTTGGTCTATGCGGACTCGCCAGATTGATTTCAGACATGTTTCGCGAAATACGGCCTATAAATACTTTACAAATTTGGACCTCCAGGATGCAGTTCTTCAGATGTTATGATATCCAATTTCGGTACGATTTTTCTGAAGTAAATATATATCCCTTAAGTGTGCAAAATTTCATGATTTTGAGGATTGAAAATACTTAATTAAGTTCACTGGTCCTTAAGATAGGTTTCAATTCACCATCACAACGAAAATAAAATACATTGAATTTATTAAATATTTTTATTCACACTTAAGTTTAAATGGTCATGACAATAGTTAAAATATTGAAGAAAATTCACTTCCGCAAAATGTTGTCTAAAGTGAAAATCAGAACAGGCTAAACCAAATCATCTAAAAATCTTTATATTTCTTAAAATACATACATATGTATTTCAATTATAAATAAATATTTGTATTCATACTTCAGGACTACTTACTACATTGAAAATGTTGTTTCTCTGATGAGAAAATAATATCATTGTAAAAAAAGTGGTAATTTCAACATGAGGCAACATAAATCACATTTATGACGTATCGTTGACAGTGAAAAAGTGTGGACAATGAATAAAAGAAAATGTATAGGTGACAAATGAAGACTAAGTACAGGGAGGGATCCTAATATGAAGGTGAAATGGCACAAGGAGCTGGTATAAAAGAGAGGAAAGAAGAGTATATTGCAGTCCGGAAGTGCCGATGGCAACGCGACTACTTGTTTTTATTCCCTGTACCCATAAAATGCGTAAAAGGGGGTACTAAATCTTTGCAACTGTATGTAACAGGTAGAAGGAGACATCTCCGACCCTATAAAGTATATATATTCCTGATCAGTATCAAAAGAGATTTCGATTTGGCCATGTCCGTCTGTCTCTCCGTATGAACGCGTCGATCTCAGCAACTATAAGAGCTAGAGACACCAAATTTGAAATGTAGGTTTGTGTATAGCGGGCGCAAGTCAATTTTATTTTGGATCCGAGATATTACCCCCACCAATTCAATAAAAACCTTGTTATAGTAACAGTTTTCAAGATATAGCTTTCGGATTTCACTATTATAATACTTTGGTCACTCTTATTCTGCAATTGAAATTTCAAGTCGATCGAATAATAAGCACGGAAGTTATTCACGAAAGAAGATTCAGTGCTGCAGCGCGGGGGGAGGAAGAAGAGGCACAGCCACGTCTTAAAATGCCTCGCTTGCGCTGTCGCTCGTGTGTGTGCGTATTTGTATATATATGTGTGTATCTGTAAATGTACGAAGATGCGATGGGAAACTTTTGACCTGGGTACAGGGAGTTTTGTAGTCGGGTATACTCGACTTAAGCATTCTTAGTTGTTGCTTGTGGCCTTGTTGTTATTGCTGTTGTTTCGGCTTTACCGCTATAAATCCGCAGTCTCTTCTATGTAATTAGATATGGGCAGATAAATTTAAAAGCCAATTTATTGGCTATACAATGTTTGTTGTTGTAGCCACTTGTTACCAGCCGAAGCGCAACGGGAGCCAAGAGTCTGGAGAATAGCACAAAAAAAGAAGCAAAACAGAATTTGAATACAAAACCGAAACTGGAACAGAGACAGCTACCTGATCGAGTGGGGGCAGTAACGAGGCGTCAAAAGGGGTGGGGGAAGGGGTTGAGCTTGGAGGCGCGACTGCAATTGGAAGACGTCACAGTAATAAGTTCAGAGCTAAGAAAACCAAGTGTGTGGGCAATCAAGCGAGCAAATAAATAAACAAACGTGAGACAATGCACACCTGAGAAACAACATCAGCTAGTACAACAACACTAACAACAACAACAAGTTTAATGACAACAAGTTAAATGAAGAAAAAGAAGCAACAACAAATATATACATACGTATATAAAAAATAAAACAGAAAACTGAAATGCCAACAACGCTGACAATCATCAGGGTCGTCATCATCAGCGCCAAATGAATTCAATTTAAAGTTAAAAGTGCTTAAAATGTAAACATACACACACACACACAGGCACATGCACTGGTTCCCACCCACTTCATTCCCCGCTTCCGCTCACATTCTATCATTCCTCTCTGCTGCCATAATAAAGGCATTTAAAACTGCGACCGTCCATCAGCCAGCAGTTGCCTGCCACCCCGCTCCCAATAAGCACCGTACAACGTACCCCGTTCCCCGTTCTCCGTTCCCCATACCCCGTGGCAAGTTCCACAGCCAATGGCAATGCTAACAATTAAAAAATGTCTTGTTTACGTTGTGCTGCTTCCCGATAAGCGACTGATAAGCGACACTCGACAGCGTGGTCCAACTGGTGTACGAGTAGTGTGTATTATTTATACCTATGGCCAAGGGGGTGCTGCAGCGTCGTGTTGGCAGCTGAGGGGCGGGGAACACACCAGGCAATCAAATCTGTTTGACACACATTGATACGCATGTGGTTCAAGCTTTGGCTGGCGGGGAAGGTGCGCACAGGTAGATGTTTACCAATGCGACAAATAAATTAAAACTACCCAACGCCAGAGGGCGCCACATTAAAAAGAGTGTATGAAAGAAATATTCATAGTTAGAGTAGAAATACATTGAATAGGACAACAATTATTCAACGATTCTCTTTAGACTTTGTATTTTGTATCTGAAGTTTTAATTTCAGGATTTTCTTAATAGTGTTTGATAACGATAATTACAATTATACATGGAACGAATGAGGATAAAACGTCTTAAAATATTTATACAGAAAGCGTTGCCCAATCGGTATTTATTAATCTTTATATAAAAATACTAAAATTAATATTTATATATATTAATTAATATTAATTTTTATATAGAAATACTAAAAATAATATTTCGGAATTATTGACCAATTACTTTGACATATATAGGTCCAGAAAAACAAGTAAGAATGTCTCTAGAGATATTCCTTCTCTACTTTCATTACGTTAACCTCTTCTCAATAGTGTTTTCATTTCCAATTAGTTCATTAAAATAAAATGCCTGAAGTGATATCAAATATTTACGGACTGGTAACACTTAAATGAGAATTCGTGCGAATACTTAAATAATGAAATGCAATCTTTGAAGTGAAACTCCACTGAGTTACTAATCTAGATATTTACAAAGCATAAGAAAAATAAAAAAAAATAAAATACTCTAAGCGAGAGTGCTCAACCAGAAGATACCCTATACCCTGGTCTAAATTTACATAACTCGGATTCTTACTCTAGCAAATTTTAGATTTGTACTACTTAAGTGTTATAAAATGTTAAATAAATAGTACTATACATACATATATTTGTATACGTACAAAGGATATCAAAAATTTAAATTATAGTATTGTAAAATTTTGAATTAAAATACTTTTGGAAAACTCAATTATAGAACTTACTCTTGAGATTTATTTATTCTGTGTAAGAATAAGAATTACTTTTTGAATATAATTTTTGGCACAGGAAAAAAAATATTTTTTATATTTATATTTCAATGAAAAATAATTATTACGCTGTAATGAAAACTTACTTCTTGAGTTTAATTTTTTTCCACAAGAAATACAACTAAATTCTGATTTTGCAGTATTATTTGAAGTTCTTGCAACATTCCAAGAAACATCACAAATTTTGCAAAATTCTGCAGGTTTTTGTATTAAATATTTTAATAACATTTTTCTGTTGAAGGTAAAAAAAATACCAAAAAAATACCGAAAATCACAAACGTAGTATTTATTAAGTGTTTTCTAAGAAGTCAAAAGTACAAATATTTTCAAAAGAGAAAAAATACTAAGCGATGAATTCATCCCCCATTTCCAAAAAATACCTTTGAATAGATAAAACAGGTAAAAATTCTAAAACGAGAACAGAAATGACTATTTCCGACTAAACTAAGTCAATGAAGAAAAACAACCGTACATTAGATATGTAATAAAATATGTATAACTATGTAGTATATGGGGGGAAATTTGGAAATTTTCCTCTGCCTACCCTTTCTTTTTAACTATTTACAGGGTATAAAATAGCAAATGATGAGCACAAAGAGATTTATATGTTTGCTATTTCTTATCTGCGTGCACACAGCAAAAACAAATAAATCTGTCAAAGAAACAAGCAAAAAAAAACGAGGAAAAAAAAACGAAACGAACACTTAATGTGGATTACGTGAGACATTAAACGAAACAAACTTTTGACTTTCTTGTGGCAAACGAAAGTCAATGCAAAACATCCAAAATTTTCAAGTTACTTTCCATTTTTACTCGACATTAAATTAAGAAATGTTGTGTGCAGCGCTCAAAATGCTGCTTATAAGTAGAAACTCGTACATGATATATGTACAATGTTCATAAATACAAATACAAAGAAACAAAATAGTAGGGTTGCCTGCTAAGAGCAGAACTGCAGAAGTGAAATGAACGAAAGACTGTAACTCAATTGTTCCCACAGTTATAGTCCCGGAGTCTTGAAGTCTTGGAGTCTTGGATTCATTGAGTCTCGGGGCAGGGCAGGTGCCCTGAACCTGACGGGTTCGTACAACTGCTGGAAAGTTCATGGCCCATCGGTGGTCATGGGCAGGGCCCAGCCTCCAACAGTCTCCAGCCAGCAGCCTCGGAAATGCGATACATCATTTTGCGGTTACATAACCCGCGCACATGCTACGTAGATAAAAAAAATAACAAAAATATAAAAATAAAATAAAAAACAAAGCGAAATAAAAAAATTGGAAGAGCCGCAGATAAAGCAAAGTATGAGTATAAAAAAAAAACGAAATCTTGTGCACCAAACGAGTTTCACAAAACAGCAACAACAGCGATGCTGAAAAATGGCTAACAGAAAACAACAACATCAGAACACCAATGGCTATAAAGTTGAGAAAGGAATGCTAAAATTATAATTTATATAAACATATATAATAGTACATAGTAGTTTTTATATACTGGTATATAACTGTGAGCCAGCACGAGGGTCGTTTAAAGGTTGAAACTTAGAGAGTTATAATTATATTTGAAGATCAAACAATTATAAATGTTTGAGCATCTATATAAGAAACCAGCACAACTGCTATTTAAAAAGCCAGTTTGAAATTTATGATTAGATTAATCATGAATACTGCATACTATTTCTCTTTGTACCAGTACATATAGCGTTTTTCAAAAAGAAAACATATTGTTCAAGCTTTTAAATTCCATTTTATAACAATTCCCAAATAACCTTGTTGCATGTGGTTTGATTTGTGTGGATAATGCTATGATTATTATCAAATTTTATTAAACACGAATATTTTTATACTCTGTTCCCGAAAAGAAAAATAAAGCTTGTGCAATCAAACTTAATACACAAACTTAATTCCCCCGCAATTTGGGGAAAACCCGCATCTTCCACATTTTTAAAGCTATAGTCACCAAATTTGGCATACAGACTAATGTTGAGATTCCTGACAGATCTGCATCAAAAAAATTCGGACCCCACCACCCCCTCCCCCACAAATGAGCAAAATCTATATCTTCCACACCTGGCCAGATACAGTCATCAAATTGGACATATAAGCTTATGTTCTACTTTCAAATACCAGTGACAAATTTAAGTGTCCATGAATGATATGTTTTGAAATACCCATTAAAGATCAATTTTTTTGTCATCAAGTTGCATTCTATAATCTGATAAAACATGACCAAATATCCTAGCATTCGGTTTATAATATGAGCAAATTGCGCATATCTTTCTTTCTATGTTATTGCAAAGTTCATTGTTAAGATTCCTGGTGTAGTCTGCGACTGTTAATATCAATATTGCACTGTTAACTGCACTGTTATCAGGACTGTGACTGTCATCGGCACTGTTACTGTTAACATTTGAACTGCGACTGTTACTGTTAATGCCTAGATTGCGACTGTTTCTGTTAACATCTGGGCTGCGACTGTTAGTGTTAATATCTAGACTGCGACTGTTACTGTTAATTTCTAGACTGCGACTGTTACTGTTCCTCTCGACACTCAGTCGGTGATTTGAGCTTAAATGTTGTTAGCAGAAAAGTTAACATTACAAAATTTATAAGCAACATAGTATAAGCTCAGGCCTGGAATTCAATTGTGTTGAAACTAAACATTATCACGTGTCCAAAGATTCAAATCGTTCTCCATATAATGATGAAATAAACTATAAACTTATATAGTCGACTTATAAAGACGCCCTCGTATAATTGTATATAAATAGACTGTAAGTCTGTACTTCTATAGTAATGGCATAATAATGAAAATGTTTGTCGCAAAATAACAATGGGAAATCAACAATATTAACAACAATAGCCAAGCAAGGCTAAATATAACTTGAGAACATGAGAAAAACAGACGATGAAATAAAAAGATGAAGCTAAAGAAGTGACTGAAGACCATAAAAGAGTCGGTGCAGTGAGAGAATTGAGAGTCGCAAGTGTATTAAAGTTTTTAAAGTCGAATCGATCCAAAGCAAACCAATTCGAGCCACTGCAAATGAAAATTCTTTTTGATATTAAATGTTAAAAGTAAAATTTGTTTGCATTATGATGTTAATTATTTAATGGCCAATTAGTGAGTGGGTTCCAGCAAAATGTGTAGCAGTGGATAAACACGGACTTAAGCGCGAGATACACATTGTATCTCAAATAACACGTATGCGCCGAGTGCGCCCGGAATGGCAAGGGAAATAGCCGCAAAAGCAAATAAACATACAAATATGTACATATGTACAATTAACACGCGACACATCATTATTTAATTACTATTAAATTTTAATTGCAAATGACAAACGAAGCCAAAGCTGATTAAAGGCCATCCCCGCAAAAATAAAATATATAAAATATTCGCTTACAATGCCCAACAATAACAACCGTAATGGTGTTTTCCTTTGAAATCAGCAAACAAATATCAGACAGGCGCATAAATAAATAATTACAGCCTGTAAATGGAACCGGACCGGCGGCGATTTCAGATGCCTTCAGTTCGGAATAGTACTCCAATGACTTATTGTTTTACAATGTTTATGATTCAACCAGATAAAGCCTCTGCGAATTTACTTATTATTACGAATAACTTATTCTGACTTAGCCTGTTCACACTATCTCACATTTACGCGCAATGTTGCGCTGCCTCTGACGTTATCAAATTTCTTACTTCAACCATTTAAAACGTTATTTTATGACATTTCGTCAAATCTATTGGGCAATAGTTTGAATACAAACCAATATTTGCAATAATCTTGATCAGTTTCAAAAGAGATTTGGATTTGTCCATGTCCGTCTGTCTGTCCGTCTGTCTGTCCGTCTGTCTGTCCGTCTGTCTGTCCGTCCGTCTGTGCGAATGAACGCAAGGATCTCAGCAACTATAAGAAATAGAGACACCAAGTTCGGAATGTAGCGGGCGCAGGTCAAGCTTATTTTGAATCCGAGATATTCCTTGCCACACCTACCGGGGGGTAGAAGCAGCACAGCCACCACTTAAAATGCATCGCTTGCGCTGTGGCTCATGCGCATGCGTATTTGTGTATGTGTAAGTGTACGTAGATGCGATTGGAAACTTTTGACCTGGGTACAGGGAGTTTTGTAGTCGGGTATAGTCGACTAAAGCATTCTTACTTGTTCTGCATCAATTATAATGGATTTACAGTGTTAATGCCAAGTTCGTTGATGGCTTTATTATGCTCATAAATACATTTTTATTATACAGCAGCGAACTATAATAAGTATATTTATGTAATATAATCTTATATAGAAACTTGCAACTAAGCAATATAATATATACTTTGCCTTTAGTTGAAGAACTTTTCTGTTTATGCTGTCTGGACTCAAAAGTCATTCTCCGAAATGCGTTTTGTTCAGCTCTTATGTGAACAATTGAAATGTTTAGGAATTTCAAGTTGAACATCAGCAATTTGAATTCTGGGATTCATTTAAACCAACCATTTGCAATCCTTTTAATTCTGTGGTACAGAAAATGCCTTTGTGTAAGCAACTTAGTCTAGAATATTTTCTTAGATTTTTATTCAAGGCGAAGATAAATAGAACAAAACGAACTTTACCTTGAGTATCTAAGCCATTAGTTTTTTGAAATGCATTCAAGTTATTTCGGTGAATTGTTTTGTGTGTAAGAATTCCAAGCATTCGACAATTTTCCAACTTGCAACTTATTAAGCCGCACTTCTACAAGAACTTGAAGAACTTAAGCCTTAAAAGTTTCTCTTGTTTATGAGGCTTTAGTTACAGAAATATCAAGAGTACTCAATAATTAAAGAACTATTCAATACGTCAATAGTAAGAGCTCTGAATAGTTTTCTACTATTTCAAATTGTTTGCAGTGAGTGCTGAAAACAAGATGAATAACCATCAATAGTGTTTCCACTCGATAGTTTTGGCAGTTTAAGCAATCGATAGTATTGATAGGACTCGTAAATAAGCTGAAGGATCTTCGCAATGGAAGTCAGTGTATTTTTAAATCTTAAAAATAAATTAATTGAGATACCTGTGAAAGGTTTAATATTAACTCTTAAAAGTGGCATTTGAATATTTTCATATTATTTTATTATACTATGTTCCCGAAGGGAAAATAGTATATTGGGTTTGCGAAATGTCCGTCTGTCCGTATGAACGCAATTTTTTTGCCTTTATCTTTGAGCTAGAGCAACCAAACTTGGTACACCTGTTGGTGTATACCGTCAATTTATGAAGATCGACCCGCCACCTCCACCCCTCCCCCGCAATTTGGGGAAAACCTGTATCTTCCCCATTTTGAAAACTATAGTCACCAAATTTGGCACACAGACTAATGTTGAGATTCCCGACAGATCTGCATCAAAAACTTTTGACTCCCCCACCCCCACAAATCGGCATATTATATCCCCAAAACACGTTTTTCAAGGGCTATATATCCTACAGTTTCAAAGATAGAGTTACCTAATTTGGCATACAGACTAATGTTGACCACCTGGATAAATCTGCATCAAAAAATTTTTGAAATAATTTCTATTAAACAGAAAGTCTTTCTGGCTTTTATGATTCGATTCGATTTTTTTAATTCTATGGCATTTATTTTTCTGGGTGTACTTTCAAATACTTTCCCTGGACTCAAAATACCTAGTAACTCAAAGAAGAAACTATCCTTATTATCGATAAAGCCTTCCATTGTTTTCCTGCTCTAGTCAACTAGAGAATTCGAACGGGACGAAAATTTATCCGGTCTCGAAAAATTTCTTGAGCTTGGAAGAAATTTCAAAATCGGGATATTCCCGAAAGTCTTCTCGGGTCCCGCATTTTATCTGAAATATTATGTAAATAGTATTCTTTTTTCATTATGAATGCAACTCTATGTTTATATTTCGACAGAGCAGTAATTGTACTATACTCAAATTTAAAAGTACGTTTAAGGAGGGAGCTAAAAAACATAGCAAGAAAAAGAGAAAAGTTTAAGAGAATTTAATTAAACTTTTTATAGTGCAAGTATTTTGGGTGAGCTTCGGGCCCCCGGGATTGTTGAAAAATACCCACACCGCCCCACCAAACGGCTGGGGATGGCACAAACTTCGGGTCGGACAGGATGGGGTTCGATTTTGTTCTTTACTGGTAAATTATGCATACAGTTTGACAGGCGTATTGTTTAAATGTGTTTTTGTTGCTGCTTTTAATATATTTCTTGTTGTTGTTGCTGGTAAGAAACACTTCTCACATTGTGTCTGCAATTGAAGAGCACTTTGTTTTATTGTTTATTGATTTATAGCAATTAATGCCGCGCTTGAATTTCTACTTGGCCTATTAAATGTCCTGTTTTGCAAAATGTATTAAATGCAACTCATACACACACACATATACTATAACTATATAGTATACACAGACCAGCTAAGACTGCAGTCTTAATGGACTTTAATAAACTAAAGTTAATGACAATGAGAATGGGTTTTCCAAGTACATAACTCGTCCAGGCCCCAGGCACCAGGCCCCAGGCTCGAAGCTCGAGCTACAATCTCTGGGCCCCTTAGCGCCACTAATTGTTAATTAAGGTTAATAATATGGCACCAATGGACAATGGAGGACAACGGAGCACGCTCAGTTAACGGCTTTAACTGGGCATGTTAAATATTTGCATATGCAATGGTAGCAGCTGACGCCTCCGGAGTAACGCACTCGACGTGGACAATGGACATTAAGTCATTCGCCTCGCGATTGCACAATGGCAAAAATGCACTTTTTTTGACATTCATCAATATCTCATTGACTAAAACCGTAATTTATTAATATTTCTTCATCTGTTCAACCATTTCTCTTTTCACCAATTTAGAAAAATGTAAAAACTTAACTTTTAATCAAGTTGACTATGCCGAAATATTCGAATGTTCCAAAAGATGATTTCCTTGAACACCGGGCTATCATATAGTTTACATGTTGGTATTCACCAATGACAGATAAAGTGTTAAGATTTGCTCACCTCCAATGCAATCAACCAAAAGCCTTTATCTCCCACACCTTTATAGCTAAAGTCACCCTTGGTGACTCCTTCCTGATGAAATGGTTTTTTGATAGATGCTGGTTTGGCCAGCTCGAGGTCTAGTTATAATAAATAATACAAAAAAAATAACAAAAATAGTTATTTTGTATTCCGGTTGTGATTTTCGTTAAATGCATCTATGAAAAACATTTCCTGCTTACATTGTTTACTCTTCCAATAACTAAATAAAACAGTTTTTAATTTTTTTTTTAAATCTTGGTCAGCTTTACCTTTTTTTTGGATTTTGCATAAAGCAAGAGTTATATATAAGAACTATATATACATATTAATTATATATATATGCTATTAATTTCTTAGCTTGTTTAAGTTAAGCTAGTAATAAGTAGAAAGTCTTCCAGCTTCTTATTCTTTCGTAAAACAAAAATGTGTAGGTATTAAGGTTTGTTTGTAGTATGTAGAAAATCTATGTATATCCTCCTACATAGTTCAGTAAAGAACAACTTTAAGACCAACACACTTTGCTTGAACCGAACCTATTTTGAGAATAAATTGGTTCGGTTCGGAGTAGATTCAGAGTGGGAAAGCAGCTGAAATTGCGGTTCCGAACTGGTTAGGCATAAGATCTTGATTTAAATGCTTTAAATTGACTTTGTGCCACAAAAGCGGCACATTTCACCATGGTGGACTGTTGCCTCGCAACTGACAAGGCGCATCATGACAGGGGGCGTGGCTGGCAGACACAGACACAGACACACACACACACACACACACACATACGCTCACACAAATGAGATTAAAAGTCAAGGCATGGGCTGACAGCGCCTGCTACGTTGCCTGGCACTGGAGGTTCAACGACATATGATGACGCTGACAACGCAACGGCGCCTAATTGGATTTGCAACTGCGAGTGGCCACGGAGTGGGCGGGAATGGGTAGGGGTAAGGGTACGTGGGCGTGCGCGTGGGTGGCTGCGTTGTCTGTATGCGGCCCAGTTACTGGAAGCGACCTAGGCTCGAGATTGGGCGGCTGCCTTCGACTACGCCATCTTTGCAGTCCCGGCCACCTTCTGGCCCCGGCTGCCTCTACGCTGACGGCCACTTTTCGGCACAATCAACAGCCCAAAACACTAACAAGCAGTAGAACGCATGCATGCACTCGAGCTGCTCGACTACAAGACTACCCTGTAACCAGTGTGCGAAGAAAACTATCTTATTTCATAAATTCATTTAGCAGAAACTTATGATAATTTTAAAATTGTACACAACAAAAACCAGAAAGAACGGCTAAAGATGCGTACCCATTCCGAAAATATATCACACCCTCACAAAAATGTGTTTCTTATACAAAAGCTCAACTTTTGACCGATATCAATTTTATTGATATTCCAAAATGCATTTTTGGAAACAATTTTCAAGATATAGCTTTAAGACTTAGCATGTATAATACTTTGGTCACTCTTAATATACTGTCAAAATTTTAAGTGGATCCGATAATAAACACGGAAGTTATTTAGCAAACAAAATTCAGTTCTGAAGCGCGGGGGGGATGAAGCAGCACAGCCACCATTTAAATTGCCTCGCTTGCGCTGTGGCTCGTGTGTGTGCGTCTTTGTGTGTGTGTGTGCGTATGTGTAAGTGTACGAAGATGCGATAGGAAATATTTGACCTGGGTACAGGGAGTTTTGTAGTCGGGTATACTCGACTAAAGCATTCTTACTTGTTTAGAACTACAATTTGATAAAATTTAAATCGATTTCGTTCATCAAAGTTAGCATTAAGCGTTATTTCTGTGGAAGTCAACTTTTCGGTCAAAATTCATGCTAAAAATTCCAATATTTCCAATTGTAAAGTTTTACCTCCTAGAATACCAACTCCTACAACTTTGTCAAAACATAATCGATTTCCATACGGAATGTCTATGCGATCACACTTTCTCTCACACGTACTCTCAATTGACTTAACATTTTAATAATATTCATACACTATAGTACAATTCTTTCAAAAAAGTAATATTTTGAAACTTATATTTCGCTTGCGAAGATCAAAGTTAGTATAAAACGCTATTTGAAATAAATCGAAATCTTTCTTGGATTTCCAGATCCGATATCGTATATGAACATACTCCTATCTTAACCAAACTCACCAAATTGAACTAACATACTGCTTCAAGCAAGTTGACCAAATTTGCTCAAAATCGGAACGATCGGTCAAAACTCGAGTTGGATGAAAAACTTTGTTTTTGAAAATATTTGGACCAAACTTATCAAATCGATGTGTCATTATGTTTTGTACAACTGACCAAATTTGTTGCAAATCGACTTACCACGTATTTATAGCCGCTGTAGAAACAATCAGTTGAAAATTGAGTTCTTGTATACAAATGATTGCTGCAAGTGTACTTATATATCTTTGGCACGCGGAAGATATCCGTTCTTTCTTGATCTACTAAATTTTGTATTCAATGAGTGGGATTTTTCGGCTGTCAAACCAAATAATTTTAAGTGGATCTTGTACGAATCATGTTTCTTAAATATGAGCAGCTTACAAAACATTGATTGATAAAGTCCAATGTAAAGCTTATGTGTATATACTCTGTCTCACAACATCGTCTTTCTATCCGTATGAACGTAATTTTGTACACACGCTGGTATATATCTTCGACTTATAAAGTGTCAAGATTGCGCGTGTATCAATATTCGACCAGCTCTAATGTCACATGTTTGGGCATAGGTCGTGTACATCCCACTATTCCAGGAGCTGCAGGGTATGCCAAATGCAAGGGCGTCAAAATGAAATTAAAGCAGAGGCTACACTGATGCCGTACTAAGGATGCACTGAAGGCTGAGGCGGCGTTGATGCGGGCGTGCCAAAATGCAGCTGAAAAGCAATAAAAGTGACAGCTAAAGTTAAGTGCGGGTAAAGGCGTTGGTTGGCTATGTGTGTAGGTGGCTAGGGGGTGAGGGTGGAGGAGGTGGCTCGGTAGGTCTGGGTCTTTTAAACATGATGGTGCCTGGCAGCATCAAGCGAATTTTGAGCAAAACTTTTCCTTTTCCACATGAAAGTTGATGATTCCTTTGACATTCCCGAGAAACTTGTGATAAAAAGCTGCAGGAGACAGCCAAGCTGAAAACATATACCCGTAGACATAGACGGGAAATGCTCTTCGTCTCCGCCTCCGCCCTTGTGCCACTTGTTAGGCGGCATTGGCTGCAGCGGCGGCATCTGAAGTGTTTGTTCTAAGTGAGTGCATTCCTGAGTCATCGTTAACCTAACTTAGCTTATTGATTTCCCTTTTGCACTAGGAGCAGTTTAAGGTCCAACCTTATTCCGTGTGAGTTCAACAAATTTCTTCGCACTTCTATGAGGTTTGCATAGATGTGTCCTGACTAATTGGCTCACAGGCAATCGATGTAAAGTGCAAGCCGTAAGAGCTACAAGGCTGATTCACATTTGTTATCTTCTTTGACATAAATGAAGTACTGCAAGGTTTTAATAAACTCCATCCTAAAATGGTAATCATTGTATGAAACTTTTTTGTTTTCCGTCTTTGATTTCAATGGTCTCTTTAAATAGTAAATACCACCAAGGTTTATCAAGGTTGTCATTTGATCAGTTCACACAGTTCATTTTTAAAGCTCTTAACAAAAATTGTGCTGCGTGTCTCATCGATTATCCACCCCCTCAGGTGGATCGTGGGTAGAAAAGCGTCGCTGACAATTTTCTTGTTTTTGCGTGAGAATTGCGGCAAAAACTTATTTTCAAAGCTTAACATAAAAAGTAATAAAGCGGTTCACTGGCTTTGAAAATGCAACCAAATCCATTGAGAGTCAGCCTCAACTGTATAAAATGTTGTTTTTCATCAGATCAGATTCAAAACAAGAAATTAAGTGACACGTTTTTGCTCCTAGTATCCGAAAAACATGATAAAAGGGGGTATTTATTTATTTATTTAAAAACTAATCATATACTTAAAGCTATATGACAATAGTGTATCGGCAATGGCTGCCAGGGTCTTCAGCTGGATAAAACTTCAGTGTGTACTTAAATCTAGGGTTATCAATTCTAATAAGTTCTTATTACTCCCTGTACCCATAAAATGGGTAAAAGGGGGTACTAAATCTGTGCAAATGTAAGCAACAGGCAGAAGGAGACATCTCCGACCCTATAAAGTATATATATTCTTGATCAGTATCAAAAGAGATTTTGATTTGGCCATGTCCGTCTGTCTGTCCGTCTGTCCGTCCGTATGTATGAACGCAAGGATCTCAGCAACTATAAGAGCTAGAGACACCAAATTTGGAATGTAGGTTCGTGTATAGCGGGAGCAGGTCAAGTTTATTTTAGATTTGAGATATCTCCCCCGTTCCCCCACTGTTCGATAAAAACCGTTTTACAGTAACAATTTTCAAGATACAGCTTAAAGATTTGGCATGTACAATACTTTAGTCACTCTTAATCTACTGTCCAAATTTCAAGTCGATCGGATAACAAACACGGAAGTTATTCACAAAAGAAGATTCAGTGCTGTATGTGTGTGTGTGTATTTGTAAGTGTACGTAGATGTGATCGGAAATTTTTGACCTGGGTACAGGGAGTCTTGTAGCCGGGTATGCTCGACTATAGCATTCTTACTTGTTTACATTTTCAAATTGTTGTGCATATGTTTTGTTTGCTTAAATTTCGTCGTAAATCTTAGATTTCTTTAGGAATTTTATTTAAGACGTTAGGTTACAAGTATACTTGTAGAATTGTCTTGATTAAAATATTCTCTTCTAGTGTTGGTTAAGGCGGAACAGGATTCTAGGATGTGTTTTATGTCAACTGTTCTATTGTTGTGGCAAAGTGAGAATGTGGGGAACTATGGGTTAGTTTAGTGTGGACTAATCGTAAACAAATAATTTTGATTTGGTCAAGTCGATTTATGTTTTTGTAAGAAATCTTGCTACTGTAACTGTATATGTGAAGTGAATTGGGGTTTTTATACTATGGTGTTTATACTATGTGTTACATTGTTAAATTTGTTTTTGTTGCTCCAGAATTTTTAATACCTGATCAGCTAACTCATTTCCGTTCATTTGTGCATGGCCAGGGATCCATATAAGCTTTACTCTGGATAAGGGATTGATCAAAAAGTATCTAATTATAGAGGTATAATGGTCATGGCTGTTTATATTAGAGATTGAGTCTAAAGTAGACATGGAGTCGGAGCATATAACAAACCTTTCTTTCATGTTCTTAGCTAGTTTAACGGCTTCCAAAATTGCAACTTTTTCTGCGGTTAATACTGTGGAGTAGTATGGAAGATGTAGATAAATGTGTGTCTTTTATGACGATTTTTGATTCTCAAGGAAGTTTCACTTCCACATATTAAATATGTAACAGGCAAACGCTGGCATCTCCTACCCTCTAATGTATATGTGCTATATATTCTTGATTAGTATCAATAGCCGAGTCGATCTGTCCCTCTGAATGAACGCGTCGATCTCAGGAACTATAAGAGCTAGAGACAGCAAATTTCGAATGTAGGTTGCTACAAATTTTTAATATTTTTCCCGCACCCCCGCAATTTAATAATAACATTTTACAGCAACAATTTAAAAGATATAGCCATGAAGTTTTGTATACATGATTATTAGATTGCTCTTGATTTACTGTGCATATTTCAAGTTGATCGGATAATAAAAACGGAAGTTTTTCACAAAAACTTGTTTCAGTACTGCAAAGAAGGAAGGAAGTTTGTGTGCATTCTTAAGTGTACGAAGATGTGTTTGGGCATATTAGACCTGGGTACAGGGAGTCTTGTAGTCGGGTATGCTCGACTGGAGCATTCTTACTTGCTTATCATCATTAAATTGAATTTGAAGAAAAGGAATGTCGCATTACTCATATATGTATGACCAAATGTGTGCTTTTTTCCACTTCTTGCTTTCCGCTCATAAATAACATTTCTCTAAGCCTCTGAACACTTTTTGCCCATGCAATTTCCACAATATTGTTTCGACGTGCATTTTATTGTTATAGCTATATGAGTGTTGTAGTAGAGTGAGCTCTCCATCGGATTGCAAATAACATTGTGAGATTAAATGAATTGGTTTTCTTCATTCATTTCAACTTTCAATTTGAACATTTCATAACATGCTCGTGGTAGTACATATGATATTCAATTTTCCAGTTGATTAAATCAAGAAATACGCTTTTAAGTACGCAAGTGCTAGAGCAATTTCCCAATGGGGCAACGCCCACAAATTGGTTATGCATTCCATTTCCACTCAATCAGCTGGCACGCAGTACAAATGAATAAGCCTTTGAGTATTCTTACTACCTCCCCAACTTACCCCCTCCAATTGAACTCCACTCTGCTCAGATCTGTTCCTCAGTGCATTATTGTCCGCCTACATTTACGTCCGTCTGAGATTACAGAACAATTTGCCATATGAATAATATTGAGCTGGATTGTGAATTTTTGTGTGGCCAGTATTGTATTCAATATACTCGATATACATATATGTACACATACACATATATATGTATATATAGTATATGTATAGGATAAGCTACAATTTGTGTTGTGTTCAACTCGTGCTTTCACACACTCGAACATGCACATCTACTAGTATATGTAGCCGCCTATGGGCAACGTCAAACGGAAATGCTTTATTAATGAATATGTTTGGCCACACACTCACCCAGCATTCACACACTCACTCTCGGTTACTTTGTGTGGCTTACAGTGGATGCTGTTGAAGTGCAAATCATAAATGGGAGTCGAATTCAAACTATGATGTATGAGAGGGCTAACAAAAGTTGGATTTGTTGGTTAGATGCCAAAATAGACAATGCCCGTGCATTCAGTGTGTGATTACAAACTATTTTCACTTAAATTACATTTGTTAATTCAATTTGCAATACCAAATATAAAGCTTTTATTATACTAGTTTACAAGTAAGGTGTTGGGGAATTTTAATGTCATTTTATTTTCATATAAATGCTTAAAATAATTATTACTAATTAATCTAACCAGACTAACGTAGTCAGTTCTTTGGATGTGATCAATGCTCTTGCCTATCGTTAAATCGCCATTCTTATTTTAACATTAATAAATATAAGAAAAATGATTTTTCGGAGGCTATCCACCAAGCTGACTGCGACTAATGTGTATACAAGAGAAAATAATAAAATATATAACATATCCTTTTTAGGATTCTAAGATCGGATACATTTTTTGAAAGTTGTGCGCGGAAATATTTGTAAAAAAAATGTTGAAAATTGTAACAAAAATTGGCAAAAAATATTTTCTGTTAAAAAAGAGTTCGATAGAATGTATTTCAATTGATTTTTAAGAAGCATTATTACATTTTAAATAACCTTTGAAATTATATTAAAGAACACAAATAATACTACGATATCAATTGAAATTTTTGTTGTTGTTAGTACTTGAAGTTTCATCCCTATAAACATGATAGATTTTGCTTTCTTCGTAAAGTTCATGTTATATTTGATAAAATTTTGAATTTTGCCAAATTATTGCGAATTTGGATTCGACAATTAAATATTAACCGAAATATTCATGAATGTTTGTCTGAATGAATGATGGAATACAACAACAAGGCGTGCATATTGATGGAATACCCCTATTATGAATCATTGTACTATGAAATTACAAAATTTCTGTCACACATTTAGAGTTTCCACTGCCTTTGTTCGTTTATTTTTTTTGGTTTTTTGGTATTTTTTTTTTTGCCTTTTTGTTTGTGGCACGCACATTGTGCGCATTGTTGGTGTTGCTGCTCTTGTGGTTGGTGGTTCGTGGCTCGTGGTTGGCTGTATGACAGCAACAACATCTCCAACGCATTTGCCCCATAAATCATTTGGCAGCTCGGTGTTCTGCTGCCACACCGCTGCTGCTTATGGCAATTTTATTAATTTCTTTTGCACTCTCACTCACTTATTGTCCTTCTCCTTTATAGCGTGGGATATTGGCAACTCCGTGCAGGACGCGTTTGTCATTGCTGTGGAGGAGCACGCCAGGGAGCGCCTCCAAAGATTGGCGGCCCTGAATCGCGTTACGCCCGTGGATATAACCCAGCTGTCCAAGAAGGTAAGTAACTGTCTTTAACTATGAATATAAGAATTAGATACTAAGTTTATAAATTAACTTGCGCTTACATAGATTTAAGCTAGGGTTGAAACAATATCAATAGTGCCCTCTTCTAAAGTTTTTCATGGAAAGTGCTGCCAACTTACCAAAAAAAAAGGGGAAGCAATTAAATAAAAAGTATAGGAAAAGAGGAAATAAAAGCAATTTATATAAAGTATAAAAAACTCTTAATTCCTGAGTTCGGATGAAATATCTGTACAAATATTCTACTTTCATCCGCTTGTTGCTATGGCAGATATAAAGATATAGTAGCTCGATCTGTGCCAAATTTGGTCAGCTTGTACAAAACGTAATGAAATTCCGATTTGGTGAGCTTAGTCAAATATATAAGCTACATGATATAGTCGCTCGATTCTGATCAAATTTGGTCTCTTTGTATAAATTATACGGAAACTCCAATTTAGTGGATTCGGCCAAAATAACTTGAAGATCATAAAAGTTTTTATGCAAAAACATTATTGTCAACAGATTGTTCCTATGGCAGCTATATGTTATAATGCTCCGATCAGGAAGGTTTTAACACATGTACATATGTACTGCCTGCAGGAAAAATGAAGGATCTGTGCCAAGTTTCATCACGATAGCTCTAAAACTAAAGTTTTACATGGAAACTGACGGATATCGCTATTCCGAATCGGTTATTGATGCTGATCAAGATTGCTATATACTTTGGGGGGTCGAAAAAGTCTCCTTTAATGCGATACACACTTAATACCCTCCACAAGGGCAGAAAAAAGCAGAGGCTATCTTAAAATGGACAGATACATACGTATGTGCGGAAAAGGGTAGAGTTGGCAGCACTGATTCAAACTATCCATGGCATCGATATAGTTACATAGTTTTCATTTAAAATTTTAAATCAATTACAATTAGTACCACAACTCTAACGAGGGACATATTTCTTATACATGATTTTAAATAAGTATTCAAATTATTGGAATGAATTTCTCGGCTTGGACGTGATATGAACATTAAAAACTACACATAAAAAAAAAATTATAAATACAAAGAATAAGAAAAGTAAATACTATTACTTACGTCAAGTAATTATTTTCTTTTTTTTATCAAAAATACGATTCTTTAATATTACATAAAGTTGATTTTTCAATTTAATTATATTATTTGTATAATATTTTCAATTAACTAGCGCATACTTAAGAACCTATGATTTATATGGATTATATGGTTCTACAAATTTATAAATTATCCATCAACATTAAGCTTGTATTTCTTTCCTCGTAGATCTTAAAGTAAATGCTTAACAAAAATAACTTGTAACTGATCATTCGATCTTGTATTACGAAACTGCATCTAATTCTGATAATTCGCCTTTTCACAATCAACTAAAGAAGTTGCATGTAAGAGATTTCTAACCATTTTCCAACCCTGATAAGAAAAATTGGAAAATCGCTGAGACGCGTTTCGAATTATTTGAAATGAAGAGCTTTGAAAATGAGTTTGTAGCTGACCGAAGTAAAATTGGACTTTCGCCCTTATTTTTCCACCGGGGGGTGGATTTTCCTGAATTGGTGAAATAATTGAGGAAGATTTTAATTTTGGTCTCCAAAAATGATTTTGGGCTGATTGGATTGGTAAGCAAAATATATTCATTCTACAATTTACCACAAGTTTTCTACACTTGTGGGTAGTTGTAAAGTTCTTTCTTTCTTTTTCTTTTTATACTCTGTTCCCAAAGGGAACACCTCCACCCCCTCCCACACAGTTGGGGGAAAACCTGTATCTTCTACATTTTTGAAGCTATAGTCACTTAATTTAGCACTCAGACTAATGCTGAGATTCCTGACAGATCTGCGTCAAAAGTTTGATTCGTTCTTACTTGTTTTTTTATGTCGTTTAATAAAAGAATGTTTCATTGTAAGGATCTTTCTAAATACAAGATTTCGTTCAGTGTAAAACCCTTAATATGAAAATCTAAGACTTTACCCATATGAAAATGTTGCTCTACCCTTAATTGTGTAAAAAACGTAGAGCGTTGCCACTTTTTAGCAAAAAAGATAGGAGCTGGCATAGGGTTAGAATGAGCAAGACATTGACCTATGACCTAACTTGAGCTTATACTGTATTTGTTGCACTTTTAGTATATGTATATTTGGTTTTAGTATACTATATTTAAACGGGGACAGTCTTAAAAGTCACCGACTTTGGAAAGTGTACGTTTCCAGAGACAAACAAAAGTGGAAATTGAAATGGAATTTGTGTTGCACTTTTATAATACACAAGCACACACAGGCAGACAGTTGTCAATATTAATGCCGTGTAGTATACTCGAATGGATATCAGAGAAACCAGTTGAAAGCCTCCCAGCCCCCCAAACGCCCCAATAGCAACCCCTTTAACCTGTCTGCCGGTCGACTGACCATCGGTACCAGCCCACAGAAGAGCACAAAAATGAGGAAATAGTCACAAATTCAATTAAAAATTCAACAAACACTGCAGGCAAACAAAAGCAAAAGTCACACAGAAAGCCAAATAGAAACTAAAAGTGAAACAAAACAGAAAAAATAACGTTGTGTAAACTTGAAAACAGATAACGGAAAACAGAAATGGACAGCAACAAATATATGTACATATATAAGAAACGTTGCAAAAAAAAAAAAACAAAACAAAAACAAAAACAAGAAAAAACCAAAAATATAAAATGCTAAACTGAAACTGTAAATCAAATTCGAGTTATGTGGCTAATTGAAAGTGAGCACGCACTAAAATAACTATATATACGGTGGGTTTGAGTGTGGTTTGAGTGTATTCATATGCACTTGACAGCTGCAAATGAATGTTGAAGTGAAGCGTTGGCAAAGCTTTTACAAAAATTTCGTATGCAATGGGTTTTTATAAATAGACTAAATGTAAATGTTAGTAACTCACACCATCCAAAAGTAATCAGGTTTAAAAGAGTCCAAATTTGCATTTTAAATGCAGCACTTTCAATTCAGTGAGATGATTAAACTGTCCTTACTTTGCTATTCAGTGGCTGTACGTTGGGTTATCACTTGAATGCACTTAAATACTGCATGAGACAAGCACCAGGAAAGGGTCAACTGGTTGGTTAAAGATGCACAAATCTCAACGTAAATTTAACCAAAATTCATCGACACATTTATCTCTCTTTATCTTCATCTGGTTAGACTGGAAATTTGAGTAAAATCGTTGTACCAGTTTTGATAAAACTTAACCAAACCATATAAAGTATAGTAAAACTTGCAACTGCTGAGTTTGGATAAAATATCTCTATAAATAAAAAGACATTTTCATACAAAAACTCATTTTTCATCCGATTGCCATAGGCAGTTATAATATACATATGTTTAGTAGTTTAGTTTGTACCAAATTTGGTTAGCCTGTACAAAACAAAATGAAACTTAGATTTGGTAAGTTTGGCTAAGATAGTTTCTAGAAACGGACGGGTAGATGGACGGATGGTTAGATCGACTCGGCAATTGATGCTGATCATGAATACTTTTTGGGATCGGAAACGTCTCTATCTACCATCCGCAAGGGTATAAACCGAGGTTGAGATAGCAGAGATAGAGCAAGGTATGTTATTAGTTTGGATTTCGATCCTGGATTTAATAGGTCACAGATATTGTAAGAGGGCGTAAAAATATATGATAACAAAATGGGAAGCACAGTTTTTTGGTTGGGGCTGTACTGTACTGTACTGTGTTTACTCCGTAGAGTTTATAGTGTTTCTGCAATGTTCCTCTGTTCGTATGAACGCATTTTTTATCCTCACCCTTGAAGCTAGAAGAAGCAAACTTGGTACGCGCTGCTTGCTTGCTCTGCCGCTGAACTGCTTGATGGATATGTGGGTGTTGTACACTGATGTATTTGGTTATTTCAGACCGGTTTACATGGTGTCTGGTAGTCGGGTGTACTCGACTAGGGCATTCTTACTTGCTTTCTTAAGGAGCCACTGGCAGTACACCCTGTCACGAACACCCTTTGTTGAGCAAACAATATTGAGGCTTAACTAATCGAAGTTAACTAATCAATTTGATAAATTTTCATACAATTTGAATCTCACGGCCGTTAGAGGTTGAATGTAATTTCAGTTCAGCTTTGATTAATTTAATGAGAACTAAGCCACAAAAATTGAAGAATGCAAAGAATTACATCTCATTTAGAATAGATATATATTGAATAGATATATATTTCATAAATGAATGAAAATGAATTGTTTTCAATGCATTACGCATTACGAGAACTTTGGATTAGTTGAGTGAGAACAATCTTTGAATGTTATTCAACGTGTCCTTCGCTCCATCTTCACTCTTTATATTACTTTGCATTGCCGTCAAGTGAAAGCTTTAGTAAAAATTGTTGTCACCGTTGGCAAAACCTCAGTCGAGAGTCCTTTGGGTGGTGACTTTGCATCACGCTATCCTGTAGCTATCAACATCGAACCAAGTTGCCAGACCAACTGAACCGAACCGAACCGAACCAGTGATTATAAGTGCGATAAGTGTTTAAGTGCAGCCGCTTCGAGCGGATCGAGAGGCGAGCTTCAAGGACGAGAGAAGGGTGCGCCTCTGCTCTCAAATGATGAGCACGGCACTCCACACACGCACCGCTTGATAGAAGAGCCCGAGCGCATACGTGGGCATACGGAGCCAACGACTCTTCTTGGCTGTCAATAATCCGATAAAATGTGGATGAGAAAAAAAAAAAATATATTTAAAAAAGAAAAACACATGAGGCGAAAAAACTGAGTGAATGAAGCGGCGACATTGATGACAACGAGCAGATGTGGCCCAACGAGGGGCAGATGCGCGGGGGGAAACTGAAGTCAACTGAGGTGGATGGGATTTGTGGGCTGAGTATCACGGATTGGTTAGAGAGTCGAAGCAATTGAACGCACAAGTGGAATGTGCACGAAGCGTGAAGCATTTGGTTGACGCCAGTGGGTCACTCCACGTAGTACCATGGCTTCAAAATATACAGTTGAACCTCCCTAACTCGATCACCACCAACATAAACTCATTTAGCTCGGAGGTGTCACGCAAAACTCCGAGATTTTCGGTTGGATTGCTAAAAAAAAATCAAACAAAAACCGTCGGTATTTGAATTTGTTGCCAAACGGAACATAGCTGCAGGCCCAACAATGAAACGTGATTAAATTGTTTATGCTACAAGGAATTCAAAACCCGCAGGATAACTTGGAAATAAGCCAGCACGGGTGGCATGAAGCGGGCGAGAGTGCGATTGAATTTGTATCCCGATCCCATCTCTAATTCGAACCAATGTCCCATCACAGGGTGCGGTTTGTGTATATGTTTGTTGAAGTTCTGAAACCCAGCCAATGGCTTGAAACTTTGATTAGCACACTTTTTTTCCCGTTTTCAAAGTATATTTGTATGTTTACAGTGGTTCGTATTAAATTTCATTGTTAGCTGCTGGCGTACTTGCAACCGATGTTACTAATTTGACATCAGGGATGTTGAAGGTACCTTCATATAGAGCTGCATCTAGGATTCGATGCAGCTTTGCTTGCAGAATATAATTGGAGCTTCCTTCTGGTTAGTTTGGCAGCAAGGATGTTGAAGGTACCTCCAATATAGAGCTGGATCTAGGATTCATGCTTGCAGCATATAATTGGAGCTTCCTTCTGGTTAATTTTGCCTCAGCGATGTCCGAGGTACCTCAAATATAGAGCTGGATCCAGGATGCTGGATCCAGGCAGAATATAATTGGAGTTCCCTTCTGATTAGTATGGCAGCATGGATGTCGAGTCATCTCCAAAATATTCCTGGATCTAGGATTCCATGCTTGCAGAATATTATTGAAACTCCGCGGATGACAAGCCGTTCGACCAGAGCAATATTTTCTGCTTCGAAGATCCTCGACATCTGTTAATTGAGAGTAAGCAATGGTTATATAAAGGTTCCCAACAACACACCAGCAATGTTAATGGCACCTTCTATTCATCCTCGATATACTTCATTGTGATTCCGAGGAATAGTTGCCGCCAGCTAATAGCGATATTAAAAAAAAATTAAAAATGTTAATATGTATGGATGATGTTGACTTACCGTCCGTTGAGAGCCATCTTTCGGATTAAGATGGAGCCACAGCGGCAGTTTTAGCAATGGCGACATGAACAACAATAACAATAGTAATAAAAGTACCGAAGGACCCTTTGCTTCAATGCTTTTATTCCTATTGTTATTGTTGTTCATGCCGCCATTACATAAAACCACTATTATATTTTCTTAACTTGATATTTTTAAACACAACACAATGAAAACAGAAAAAACACTTTTCACTTTAAAAATGTAATCTTTTTAATTTTGCTCCGAGTAAGATGTGCTTCTTAACAAACCGAAAGTTGAACTGATGAAATGTGGTTTGTGTATTTTAAAGGAAACCTTTGAAGCGGTTGAAGTTTTGCCAAGCCTACTGAGATCAGAATTTTCTACAGATGATTCGAAATAAAACCTTTCAGGCGGCTGAATTTTCGACAAGCCTACTAAATTTAGAAAATTAATTGTATGTAACAGAATTCCTTACTGAGTTCAGCATTGTCCAAGTCAAATCTATTTAGTAAACTTCATATTTGGTATGTAGAATTCAGCATCTCATATTTATCCAAATCCCACTTAGAAGCCGTCACGATGACATATTTTCCATCACAATTCCACCCGTTCCTCGCTTTTTACTCCCTGTACCCATAAAGTGGGTAACAAGGGGGTATTAAATCTGCGCAAATGTATGTATATATGTAACAGGCAGAAGGAGACATCTCCGACCCTAAAAAATATAAAATTCTTGATCAATATCAAACGAGATCTCGATTTGGCCATGTCCGTCTGTATGAACGCGTCGATCTCAGCAACTATAAGACCTAGAGACACCAAATTTGGAATGTAGGTTCGTGTGTAGCGAGCGCAGGTCAAGTTTATATATCCCCATTCCCCCGCTATTCGATAAAAACAGTTTTACAGTCACAATTTTCAAGATATAGCTTGAAGATTTGGCATGTATAATACTTTAGTCACTTTTAATCTAGTGTCCAAATTTCAAGTCAATCGGATAATAAACACGGAAGGTATTCAACAAACACGATTCAGTACTGTAGAGGGGGAACCTGACCTGGGTACAGAGAGTTTTGTAGTCGGGTATACTCAACTATAGCATTCTTACTTGTTTTGTTTTATTATAGCTATGCAGCGGTTATAGTTAAAGATCTTTGTAATTGAGTTTTTCTCGAATTTTCTGCACTTGTGAGTGTAATTTTTCAAAATCCCGTCCACGCGTGCACATTCATCATAGTAAATTTCAGTCAGTCAGTTAATCAGTCAGTTAAACAGCCAGTTAGTTAGTCAGCCAATCCGTCAGTTGGAGCAAGCTCTTTTAGTATATGCTCGTATTTAGATAATAAAGTGTGTTCTTATGAACATTTTTGCAGCTTAGACAATATTGATTTAAGCTCAATATTAACATTTTGCTGGCTTACATTTGAAATGCATTTATTTGTGTGTGTTTTCATCCAAATGTAATTTGCAATAAATTCTATATGGTATAACAAAATGTTTATTTTCATAGAATCATGCTCGAAACGTTTTTAAATTAAAAACTTTGCCATGAGGTTCAGAATGTTTGCTTTCCCAGTGCACACACACACACACACACACACACACATGTGGGTGTAAATAGTATATGTATGTGGGTGGCACATGTGAATGTACTCAAATGCACTCGTCATTAAATCCGCGTGGATGGTCAGCGGTCGGTCGGACAGCTTTCATTGCCAGCTGTGGCGCCACCTGTTGGTGCGGGGCAATGAGGGCGTGGGCAGTGGTATAGTGTAGAGGGGGAATTATCATCATCATCACCATCAGCTTAGCGAACTAAGCTCTGCGCTTATGCCACTTGGGCCATTGCATTTGCCACACCTTTTAATTTAGAGATTCACCTTCTCGTAATTGCCAGCTGGAGAATTTATCACTGCGTACAGTTCACAGTTTGACGGCCATTGTGGGCGAGGGCTTATCGAGGCACGCCGGAGGGGAGCGGGCTGATGTGCACAGCTCTAGAACCATTTGTATTTTACATTTTATTCAATACACAAACAAATAAGTACATATGTACTATTTATTTTTGCTTAAGTTTTTGTTGTTTGCTTTGTATCTTACATATATTTTGAGTTTATTTCGTCAGTGAACCTTATCGAATAATATTGAGTACGCCCTAAATGTATACAATTTACATACATTTTTAAAGATAATTGGCTCACAACATATGTAGGGTTGTGTACACACTTTGTCTTTCCCTCAATTTACATTTCAAATAGATTTTTTCAAAGATGGAATGTTTATTTTGAAGCATTGCCAAAGAAAAGTCTTGTACAGTCGCTAAAAGCCCACAAATAAGGCAAGATAGTAATTTGATTAAATTGATTTATACTCGTATTAATTAAAATTATAAGCAATTAAAGCAGTTGGCTTGTCTAATGAAAAATAATATTTAAATTTAATATTATTGAGATTAAAGACAGTTTTTAGTATAATTATTATTTTCAAATACTAGAATTTTTTTTAAATTTTGATGTCATGAGGCAAAAACAAATTCTAGGGAATTGTGATTTTTCTTGGTGGTCATATTCCTAATTTCTTTCTAACTTACTCTGTTATCAATATTATTCATGTTAGTCGTAGACTATCCTTCCACCGACTACCTTGTTCATTCCATTAAATTCCCTTCTCATTCTCATTTCGTTGGGTTAAGATTTCCATATCCACTCTTTGAAAGATATGCTTGTCCAGTAGAAGACGAAGTTTCTAGCCAGCACAGTGCATTCTGTTAGAATGTTGACAGAACCTGCCTGTTGTCCTGTTGCACACACTTCTCACTTTACTGAGGTGACTTCTTAGTCCACAATGTCCCTTTAAGAGATTAGTGAGTATTCTGGTATAATTTGGTAAATTTGCATGAATCTTTTCAAATTATAGTTTCCTATAAGTGGCTTGGCCTGTCTAAGACCTAGTCTATTTCCACAGCTTGAAAATTTAATCAAACTCTCCCAAACTATATAAACTATACAATTCGCGATTGATGAGTTTGGTGAAAATATCTTGAAAAACAAAAAGTTTAGGATACACAAAAAGTTTTTCATTTAAAAACTCATTTTTCATCCGATTGCTCCGATGTCAGCTATAAGATACTATAATATCCAGGTTTTAATTATATTTGGTAAACATCTTAAGAGCCTTTTGAAACTAAGAATTGTCATAAGAAAAAGCTCGACATTCTCGACCGGTTTATCCATGGCAGCTATTTGATATAGTAATACGATTTAGAAATTTAGTCAGCTTGTATAAAACTTCGATTTGGTGACTTTGGTCAGAATATCTAGATGAACATCGATGCGGCTGTTGATGTTGATCAAGAATAAATATGCTTTGTGGGGTCGGAAAGGTGTCCTTCAATACTTTACACAAACAATTATAATACCCTCTGCCTCTGGCAAAGTATTAAAATACATATTTATGAAAAAATGCCAGTACTAAGCTGGGGCAGCCGCCCCTCCCATCTACTACTTGCAACGCGTCGGGGTGCGGCCTCTGCGGCAGAGTCTGAGACTGGGGCTGCCTTTTGTTAGCCAACCCACGCCAGCCAGACAAAGATGTTAGCACACCTACGCAGAGTCAACAAAGAGTCTGAATGGTACAGTAAACACCCGTTGAAAACATAAAGTACAACATTTAGCGGCAGATAGCAAAAAGTTATGATAACACTTAATATTGTAGATAACAAAAACTTTGAAGAGCACACAAGCCTGTTCCGGTATTCCATATTCATATAACTTAGTATATTATAGTATGTATATTTAGCAGAGAGTGAAAACTGCAGAAGACCTGACAATAATATTTGTTAGAATATTTATCTATATTATTAAAGACTTTTGCTATTTTCGTCTGGTCTGCGATGTTTAGTATTAAAGTGATAAAGCTTTAGGTGAAAAGTATATTTTTGTATCCTTTTATGACGTAAGTGCACACCCATCCTCAAGGGATGGAAACTTGAAACTTGTTTGCCTTGCATTCGATGGTCATTATGAATTTCTAAAGGAACTACGCTAAAAATATTTGGCTCAGGTTCAATAATTTTGGTAAAGTCCACCCTCTGTGGGTGGAAAAGGGATTGTATAATTTTCATCCGAAGAGCTCTAACCTCGACGTATGTAAAATGGGTAGAAATTGTAACTCTTTGGTTGTTCGTGCGAGTGCACTCAAACTCATTTTCAAAGCTCAAGAAATCATTCAGCGCGTGGTTAATCGATTTTGTTAATTCCACGCCTACGGGTGGAAAATGTGCTAAGGTGAATTTGAAATAATAAGATTGTAATGTTAGAAGACGATAGACCGGGCAAGGCCGGATTAGACCAGCTAATGCTGCATGTTTCATTGGGCACATTGCTGCAGAGTCAAAGCCAGGGCCATGGCATTTTGGCGTCTGGATTATTTTGGCTGGCTTCACTTTAATGGAATTTGATTGATTTACATATGCGAATGGAGCCTGTCACCATTGCTAAATGATGACGATATTTTGTGGCAGGCTTTGTGCAGGCGTTGTGGCTCTTTAAGGGATATCAAATGATTGGGCCTGGGTTCAATGGAACACAGACAAAAGTGATATCGATATAGTCACCGAATCGATTAATTATATTTCAATCATTATTAATTATGATTTGTGTTTCATATAATTGGAATGTTAAATAAATATCAATGTATAATTTATAATAATTTATAGTAAAAATGTATAATATTCAATGTATAATTAATTAATTCAAAATAGCAATTATTATTTATTATTTTCATACAAATAATTAAATAGTGATTCAAATGGATTGAACTTTTGGTTTCTGATTAATATAATTTATTTACATATAAAAAATGTAGATGCATTTAAATAAACCCCGAGGCATAATACATAATATGTATTACACATAACAACACTCAGAAAAATAAATGCCGTGGTAATACGAAAATCTCACATAATAAAGATCAACCTAAAATCCAGCAATATTTCTTAAGTAGCGACTAGGAATAATTTCTAAATTTAAGAAATATATATTTTAAATGCAGAAATAAAGACTAGCTGCCTTTGGCAACAAAAGTATGGCGACATTCTGCATTAAGGGCATTTATTTTGCTGAGTGTATATATCGTTTTTCTTATGGTAATCGATGAGCGCACATAAAGATAACTGAACAATCGACCATGATTTGAGCCGGTCAGTACACAGATTGATTAACTTCATTTAACAAAAAGTTGAGAAATGCGATGAAATAACTTCATAGTTTTCAAAATTCCCTTTATAATATAATATTTGTATTTATTATAATCAATAACATATATTAAAACTTTATTTTTCATTAAATTCCTTAGGCGGGTATATATGAAAGTTTCTTATATGCTTTTTAAGTATCTTTAAACATTATATAACTTTTATACTCTGTTTCCGAAGGCAAAACAAATAAGTATAGTGGGTTTGCGAAATGTCCGTCTGTCCGTATAAGCGCAATTATTTTCCACACCCTTGAAGCTAGAGCAACCAAGCTTGGTTCACATGGTGGTGTATACCCTCAAGATTGCCCAACCACCCGCACCCCCTCCCCCACAATTTGGGGGAAACCCGTATCTCCCACAGTTTTAAATCTATAGTCACCGAATTTGACATACAGACTAATGTTGAAATTCCTGATAGATCTACATCAAAAATTTGTTGCCAACCCCAACTTCTTCCCCCGCAAATCGGTATATGATTTCCCCAAAACACGTTTTTCACAGGGGTATATCTCCTACAGTTTTACGTCTAGAGTCACCAAATTTAACATACAGACTAATGTTGACCTCCTGGACAAATCTGCATCAAACAATTTTTGACCCCCCTCCACCGCAAATGAGCAAAATCGATATCTCCCACTAATAATATTCGCAGTTTCACAAATATTACAAAATAAATGAACAGTAAAATTATGATTCAAATATACTATATTATAGAAGCCATAAATACAGATATAGTTTTCATCGAACCATATATAAAATTATTGAGATAGAAGAGCCAAAAAATAATCGGTAGTATTGTTAAAAATTTTGTGAGTTAATCAAGCTGTGCACTGACAAGCTCATTTGTCAAAGCAAATATATGCAAATTTGATTTATATTATATTATAATTTATCTATTAAAGTTACCAATAATTTGAATTATATTCTAATTAAAATTATAATAATATTCGAATTAATTATAAGGAGGCCCTTAAATATATATTGTGTGTTATATTGTGTGTTGAACATTTTTTAAAATTAAATCGATTTATCAAAACCGTTTTTTAAATCCCTTCAATTCTTGATTCTCTCCCTTTCTATCCCCGTTTGAACCATGTAAACGATGTACATATGTTCCCCCTGTTAATGTGCTCGTTTTCTCTATCTCTCTGTCTCTCTATCTCTTTTTTACATTCACCGCTCCCCCTCCCTTCCGCTTGTCGTCATGCCACTTGCCGCACACAGCTGCAGCAATCGAAAAGCGGCAATGTTACCACCCAGAAACAGGACCTCAGCTTTCTAAACGAGACGACGCCCATCTATGTAACATCATTCAGCAGCAACCAAATCACCTGCAACAGCGCCACCATGACAACCGCCACCGCCGGGGGGCCAATCAGTGCCTGCGCCCTGGCGCCGACCACGGCAACGGGCACGATGTCAACGGCAACGGTGGCGCCATCAGCGGCTCTGGTCAGTGCCGCCGTTGCGGCAGCCACAGCCGCAGCAGCGGCAGGCGCGGATCGCAATCTGAACAGCTCGACAACGGCGGCAATTGTTAGTGCAACAGCAGCAGCGGCGGCGGCAGCGCTCAAGCAGCCACCGGCCAGTGGCAGTGGCAACAAGACAAGCAGCGCCACCGGCCACATCTATCAGACCAGCCAGGCACAGCAGCAGCAGCTGCAGCAGTTGCAACAGCAATTGGCAGCGGCTGCTGCCGCTGGGAAGCCGCTGCAGGCGAAGTCCTTGCTGGCGACAAGTCTACAGCATCTGGCCGAGGAGGTGGATGACGATGACATGGACGATGACGATGATGTGGATGGTGCCAACTATTGTGGCATCACCTACATCAGCTACAACAACAAGCACGCTCAGCTGCCGACAACAACGCTGCCAGCAACAACAACATTGCCGGCTGCAGCCGCCACACTGGCAACAACAGCGGCCATACACCAGCAGCGGCAATCGCAAACGCAATCACAGATGCAGTTGCAGTTGCAGTCGAGATCGTTGCCGCTGCAGCTGAGCAGCGATGTTGTTGCTGCTGCCACTGCTGCTGGCGGCACACAGTTTGTGGATGCGCAGACATCCACATCGCCAATGGTGCCAACAGCAACAGTTGGCGGCGGTGGTACAAGCATGGTAATCGCAGCGGATATTTCATTGCCCTCTCATAGCCACGGCTATGTGCATGGCACCACAACGCCCAAGACGGAGTATTCCACGGCCATAACCAGCGGGCAGCTGAAGCAGGCGTTTGCGGAGCTCCAGCTGCACGGCAGCAACACTGGGCTGCAATTGCAGCAGCAGCAGCAGCATTTACTTTTAAGCAACAACAATAATAGCAATAATTGCATCACATCAGGCAACATCAGCAACATCAACAGCATCAACAGCATCAGCAGCATCAGCGACATCAGCAACATCAGCAACATTAGCAACATCAGCAACATGAGCAACATGAGCAACATTGGGACGTCCGCTATGAAAAATTGTGATTTACTAATATCGAATAATTTGTATCCACCGAGACGAGAGGTGAGAGCAACATTCGTTGTTGCTGCTAACATTGCATGTGTGTGTTCCTTTTGTTCATTTGTTGGTTTGTTAGTTTGTTGCTTTCAATTATCCTTAAGTTATTGCCACTCTTGCAACATTCATCCATTCATTGGCTAACTAACTCTCTCTCTCTCTCTCTCTGTCTATCTCTGTCTGTCTCTTTTGAACACAGTTACTATCTACGCATAGCGATGACATCATCGTACATCAGTCCAGCGATGGCCTCACATACAACACAACTGCAACAGCGTCCGCTATAACAGCAACCAGCAGCAGCAACATCAGCAGCCAGCAACAGCTGAGTGCCGCCGCCGCCGCCGCAGCCGCCTTTGAGCTGCAGCAACAACAGCAGAACTTGCAGCTGCAACAGCAAATCAGTCCCACAAGTAGCATATCAAAAGGAAGAACTGAACTTTTACTGGGCGATCAAACGCTGCGACAGGAAGCGAGGTGAGTGTTCGATTCCGATATAAAGTGATTCAAACTTATTCACACTCACCACTGAAATGACGTTGAAATTTTGTATGTGAGCTGGCCTAATGCAATTAAAGACCATTTAAGCCCGTTAAGCCCGTTAAGGCCGGTTTCCTTACCGAACACTCTCTTAAAGTAAAAGTCAATTGAAATTCCGTATCGTTTTTAAGATTGCAGTTCCCGTTTCCGATTGACTTTCTAATAATCGTTTTTCTTTTATTTGTAACCTTCTCTAATCGATAAATTACTTCTTTATTTTGCAATTCTTAGGGCCGATTTTTCAATGTCTAAGTAAACGCTACGAGTCAGTCAAATTTTATTTCGAACAAATTTTTATTTTTTTAATACTCCCAGTAGGCATTGTGACTTTTAAGAACTAACAGGTTCTTTATCTGACTATTAAGTTAAAAGTCACTCTTAAATAAAAACAGCTGATTACAACCGTTGGCAAGCCGTTTGACAACCGTTGAAGTACACAAAAAAAACAAGTAAGAACGTTGCAGTCGGACGCACCCGACTGCAGAATACTATGTTCCGAGTCCTATATAATTTGGTTATTTGTGGGTTCAAAAAGAGACGCCAAAAAACCGTAGTCTGTATGCCAAATTTGGTGACTCTACCTGTACAGGTGTGGGATATATAGATTTTGCTCCTTTGTGGGGCATGGGGTGGGGGTCCAAACATTTTTGATGCAGATGTGTCCAGGGGGTCAACATTAGTCTGTATGCCAAATTTGGTGACTCTATCTTTGAAACTGTAGGAGATATACCCCTTGAAAAACGTGTTTTGGGGATATCATATGCCAATTTGTGGGGGTGGGGGTGGGGGGGTCAAAATTGTTCTGATGCAGACCTGTCAGGAATCTCAACATTAGTCTGTATGCCAAATTTGGTGACTATAGCTTTCAAAATGGGGAAGATAAAGGTTTTCCCCAAATTACCAAATATTTAACTTAATTTCAAAATGGCCATTTAAAAAATTAGATTGCTTCAGGGGCATTTTAACAAACAGTTAACTTTAACTAACAGTTAGCTAATGGGGACTTTGCTTAGATTTTGAAAAATCAGCCCTAATACAGCATTTGCGCTTAATTTCTATTTTAATTCTTATACAATACATTTATATTTTGTATAGATAAAAAGAACTATAAATTGTATATTTCAATTATAATATTGCTATATAGCTATAATATTATATAATTGCTGAAAAGCCACTCTTAAATATCGCTTGAACCTGTTTTTCTTGTTAATACACATATTTAGTTACATCTATGCCAAAAATACCTTATCAAGAAATTATATGCAAGATATAGTATAATATAAATAAACACTTCTGATTCTTTCCTATACACATACGATTTAAATAAAAATATTTTCAGAATTCGAAAATCTATTCCGGCGTTTTCCCATTTCCTATACCGCTGAAATCCTTTCGAATCGAATCTATTATTTATTTAGAATCCGGAAAACCCGTTACGGCGTGAAATGTTTACATCCAGTGATCCAGTGGAAAGAAAACTAATTATGCATAGCTTTAACAAGTAAGAATGCTATAGTCGAGTATACCCGACTACGAAACTCCCTGTACCCAGGTCAAAAATTTCCGATCGCATCTTCGTTAACTTACACATACATACACAGATACGCACACGCACGAGCCACAGCGCAAGCCAGGCATTTTAAGTTGTGACTGTGCTTCTTCTTCCCCTTGCTGCAGCACTGAATCTTCTTTCGTGAATAACTTAGGTGTTTATTATCCGATCGACTTGAAATTTGGACAGTAGATTAAGAGGGACTAAAGTATTGGACATGCCAAATCTTAAAGCTATATCTTGAAAATTGTAACTGTAAAACGGTTTTTATCGAATAGCGGGGGAACGGGGGAGATATCTCAAATCTAAAATAAACTTGACCTGCTCCCGCTATACACGAACCTACATTCCAAATTTGGTGTCTCTAGCTCTTATAGTTGCTGAGATCCTTGCGTTCATACATACGGACAGACAGACGGACAGACGGACAGACGGACAGACAGACGGACATGGCCAAATCGAAATCTCTTTTGATACTGATCAAGAATATATATACTTTATAGGGTCGGAGATGTCTCCTTCTGCCTGTTACATACTTTTGCACAAATCCAATACCCCCTTTTTACCCATTTTATGGGTACAGGGAGTAAAAAGGGAAATCTCTTGCTGTTTATGCGAAAACTGAAGCACAAAATCAAAAACGATTCGGAATGAAAACAGAACTGATTTCTTTCGATTTAATTTAATTTATTTGATGAATTTGAAACGGAAACGGAACTATACTCGTAACAAATTCAAAAATAGTTCTGTGCCATATATTTTTAAGCCCTTTTAACAGGTGTTAAAAGTAAAATAATCTATAATTATGTAAGTAATTTACGCAAAAATGTTGACAAGCCAATGGCAAGGCCTAACATATTTTTCTCCAACTTTTTCATTAATGATTTAGTTTACAACTAGTTTAAGCTGCCAAAAAAGTAGCTGCACAAACAGTTAACTAAATATGCAAATTTTTATGAAACAAACTTAATAATTGAAAAAAAATGCATTTGGAGCACGGTGGCCATAGGTTTTGTTTTAAATAAACTCGAGTGCTTGCTGCTTGTCGCCTGCTAAATAGCTAAGTATATTTATCTAAAATGAAGTATTGTTTTTATGTTCTGTTTAATGTGTGTTTCTGACACAGTTGAGCAGCCACTGTGTCCGAGCTAAGCTCAGAAAGTGTTGCCTAAGCAGCAGGCGTCTTTGTCAATGGTCAGCGGTCAGCGGTCAGTGGCTTGCCAACCTGCTGGCCAGTGGCCGTCAAACTGCACATTCTATATACTCGGACATATGGCTGAATATGTATATACTCTGTTTCTGTATTGGCAGAGCGAACTTTTATTTATTTATTTTTTTTGTGGTGGTTGTGATCGGCACCTTGCGATCTTACCCAATCATGTATTGGGTTTAATAATCCAGGATCTACATATTTACAGAGTTGGTAGATGTTAGACTTACTAAAGACTTACTTAACATAAGTATGGGAGAGTAAAAATAAAAACAAAATTTAAAAGAAAAGAAAATAGAAGAAACAAGTAAGAATTCTATAGTCGAGTATACCCGACTACTAAACTCCCGGTACCCACGTCAAAAACTTCCGATCGCATCTATATTATACATGCCAAATCCCAAAGCTATATCCTTAAAGATGTTGGTAAAAAACGTTTTTAATGAATTGCGGGGAAACGGGGGGAGATATCTCAAATCTAAGATAAACTTGACCTGCACCCGCTATACACGAACCTACATTCCAAATTTGGTGTCTCTAGCTCTTCTAAGTAGTTGCTGAGATCCTTGTGTTCATACATACGGACAGACAGGCGGACAGACGGACAGACAGACGGACATGGCCAAATCGAAATCTATTTTGATACTGATCAAGAATATATATACTTTATAGGGTCGGAGATGTCTCCTTGTGCCTGTTACATACATTTGCACAGATTTAGTACCCCCTTTTTACCCATTTTATGGGTACAGGGAGTAAAAAGAAATACATATATTATAGAGGATTCTCCTACTGGGGAGGTCCCTTGGGTAAATGCGCTTCAGTCTTCTGTTGCGGGGACTTCTGTTGACTCTGTTGGCTAAGGGGTTAGGATGGTTCGCTATATCGACTAGAGTGCCGATTTATTTGGTCACCGATTGACGTCAGGTGTAGATCTCGCTCGATTACTTTATATCACATACCAAGGCATACCAGACATAAGTCTTGCACAACACACTAGAGCAAGCAAGCTTGTATATACCCTATAAACAGTATAATCCTTGTGACTGCTTTGGCACGCCCACTGCCGCCCCTGCAAAGCAGTGAAAACTCATAAATAACAGAATTTTTAGAGATTAGAGACATGTAATGTGACCTGAGATTAAAACTGTGTATAATTAGCCTAAATTATTACACTGTAAGCAGAGTATATTACAGTCGGTAGCTGTCAGTTTGTTGTTGTGTGGGCGAGTGTGTGTGTTGTGTTGTGCTGTGCTGTGTGTGTTTGTTTGTTTGTTCCTCTATTTGCCAAGCATTTATTACCGTTTCGCCAGCTCCGGAACCTTCTGCATTCACATTCGCATCCTCGTCCTGGCACTGAATGGGAATCATGTGCGCCATGGAAATACCCCGCAAAGCACATGTGTCTATGAAAAGTGTGTGTGTGTGTTTGTGTGTGTGTGTGTGTGTGTGTGTTTGTGTGTTTGTGTGTGTGCACACGTTGTTTTTATGACTGCTTATTTATTTACTTGGCTGGCTCGCTGGGTTTTCCAGCTGGCTGATTTGTTCTCGTCCTCATCCTCATCCTCGCCTTCGCCCTCGCCATCGCCCTCGCCCTTGTCCTGCTTCTCATTCAGCATTCGCGTTTCGCCTTTGGCCAACGCAGATATTTTTCACACATATTTTTCGCAGCGTTCTCTGCAGGTGTCTGTCTCTATGTGTGTGTGTGTGTGTGTGTGTGTGTGTGTTGGTGTGTGTGTAAACGTGTCCTTGTCTGCCGCTGTTGTGATTTTGCCTGCAGGCAGCCCATCATCGTCCATCGACCAGCGCCCATCGCCCATCATCCAAGGACCTCCGTTCCACGCCTTGCGCCTTGCGCCCTGCGCCCTGCGCCCCGCGCCCCGCGCTCTACGCCCTTCGCCACGCGCGCTCTCATTTTATGCTCATTATTAATTAACGAGTTATTTTCCACACTCTGCGCTGAATATTATTTATACATTTTAAATCGATTTTCCTTGAGCGGCAATCACATTGCTCACTTGTTGCTCAAGAAATGGGGAACACACTTTAAGATTCGATATTGATACACAACATCCAATTGAATATATAACTAGACGCAAGAATAATTCCCTTTTGTTGTCATTCAATATCGATGTTGGATTTCGTTTATTATGTTTCAAAAGAACCAGCTGAATATCCTGTGTAGAAATCTATACTGAAAAACAACCTATTGGTCGACAAAATTATCCTAAAAACCTGTGTGGACTCACAGGATACAACTCTGGTGCATGGCAACGAGAGATCGTAAGATATAATAGCAAACAGAGTAGGCCTGGCGGCTTCAGAGTCATTTCTAGAAGTTTTCACGGCATTCACATTCGTATGTGTAAACGGAGGGAGACCTTTAGCTATAGGGGTATCCCTACAATTAAAATGTAGGTATAGCCTCGCTAGATATAGCACCTACAACAGCAAAAACAACCATAATAAACTTATACTTATGTACAAGGCCAGCGAAAAAGCTAGAAACCATAATACTTGTAGCAAAAATGAATTGTTGATCGTATTATCAATATATAAACAAAAATTACTAACAGATAGGTATAGCCTGTATAATTGACATTCACTATTTATTAAAAAGGAAACAATACAAAAATGTACATAGGGAGATGGGGGCCTAAAATTGAAAATGTCTTGAAATCCTGTAAAATTTGAATCTTTCGCGGTTAAGGCTCGATTTTTCCAAAAGAAATACATAATGCTCATATAACTCAGCTCAGTAAACAATTTTATTATAATAGAAACAAAAATGATCATTTTCAGTTCTATTTTCGACTGGTAGGGTGGACATCCTAAATCAGAGGATAAAAGTCTTTCATCGTTCTTACTTTAAAATAAGTAAGAATGCTCCAGTCGAGTATAACCGACTACGAGACTGTACCTAAGTCTAAGATGTTAAAACACATCTTCGACACTTAAAAATCAAAGATATTTCCTTAAGAACTTTAAGTTTGATACAAACTTCATCTGCGTACGGTATACAGGCACCTACTATCCAAATTTGGTGTATCCAGTTCTTATAGTTCTTGAGATCGACGCGCTTAATCGGACTGACAGACAGACAGACAGATTGATACTGATCAAGATTATATATTCCTTATAAGGTCGAATATGTCTGCTTCTACCTTTTACATGCATTTGCATAGATTTAATAGCCCCTTTTACCCATCTTATGAATACAGGGAGTAAATGGGTTATTCTATATTGGATATCTTAGTTTATTTATAGATTTGTATACACAAACATAAATATCACAAAAGTTCAGTTTTCTGTGTCAGTTTCCTCTTTCTTTTCTTAGAGTCATTCTATTAAAATATTAACTTTCACAAAATAGAACTTTCCTATGTTAATATCATTATTGGTGAACATTTGTTTATGCCTGAAAGTAGGCACTGAAAGAGAAACCATCTCCCAGTTTCGCATAAGCATGGAATAAATAGTAAGAACTTTGTATATGCTCATTGAAGAATGATTAAATGGTCGTACAATGTATATATTTAATTGACCTTTCCTGGATTAACATATTTTTTGGTGAACATTTTGGAGAAACATTTAAATTATACTCTGTTTCCAAAAAATTCTGTGTTTCGTTTCCTCTGTCCGGATGATCGCCTTCAGCCTAGATCAACCAAATTTGTTACACATGTTCGGTATACTATATCCTCCTCTGATAATTTGCTAAGATCTATCCCCACAACCATCTGGGATCCCATACCTTCACTTCCCTGGAGAGTGTATCAAGGACACCACTGAACCAACTCTTAAAATCCGCAAAAATGATGTTCAAAGAATCTTAACGTCGCAATGGTCAAATATGCGGTACCACTAAGGACCGGATGGTCTATGTGAGGCCACCCGAAGAGTGACCTGCCCCATAACCTTGCCTTCTCCCTAATTCATCAAAACCTTTTATCTTGCACACTTTTATGGCTAGATTCTCAAAATTTAGCATACAGACTACACTTGAAAAAAAAGTAAGTACTTTAAAGTGCAGAAAGTCATAACACTTGCGTAGTCAAAGGCAGCTAGCCTTATATTTTTTGTGAACTTAAGAAATATATTTCTTAAATTTAGAAATTATTTCTACTAAATAAAAATTATTGCTGGCATTTTAGCTGACCTTTCTATAGCATTTATTTTTCTGAGATACTGAGAAAACCATTTATATAACCCCGATTTACTTCAAGCTAAATTATTTTGGAAACAGAGTGTACAAGTCTTGAAATGGGCCTGATCAGCAATTAAACTCTTTCTCGGATCGTGTTTTGTATCTGGGCGCGCCCATCCTAAATCTGCTGTATACCCCGTCTCTTTACCCCTCCCGCACTCCATTGGGCGGTGTCAAGTGTTTGGCTTAAATGTCGGAAGGGCTCCACAAGTGCTCCACGCGAAGCATCCAAAAACCTGCTGACTAATCAGTTGCAGATGACAATGGCACTGACAATGACAAAAATGACGACAACAATAACAACAACAATAGCGTCACTTGATGCATTGCGAACAACGCACTTCAATGTGCATTATCTATGACTGAGTATGTTGTTGTTGTTGTACATTTTGCAGCCTGCAAAGCTGTCAAACTGTGATGGCCTAGCCCCGAACTGAGTGAATCGAGGAGCAGAAGAGCAGCCCACAGAGAGACAGAGAGACAGACAGGCAGACAGGCAGAGTCGGTTTGGCTTGGCATTGACATCCGATGACAACCATCATCAATGCTGATGACATTTGTCTCTGGGACTGGATTTAGGCTTGGGCCTGGGCCTGGGCCTGGGCCTGGGCCTGGGCTTGGGTTTGGGTTTGGTTTTGGTTTTTGTTGACATCGTCGCTTGTCTGTAATCGTTAGCCGAGTCAATCACATCAATTAGGTAGATAACAACAACAACAATAATATCAATAACCCAAAAAGTACAGCTACGTTCGGTCTGCCGATAATATACATCCTTGCAGGAACAAGTTTCTCATCAAAAACTCAATTTTCGAACCATTTATTTTGATTTAGTCATCCCATTCTGTTTAAACTTGTTTAATATCTTAAGAGACTATCCAAACTTAAATTTACTGAGTTTGCTTGCAATAGCTTGAAAACAAAAAGGTTTTAACACAAAACTCAATTTTATACCAATTGTTCCCGTGTTAGTCATGTTAACCCCTTTCAGATTAAATTTACCTAATATAGTTCGCTATTTAAGAGTTTGCTTGAGAGATCTGTAAACACAAAAAACTTTTTTTTAAAACAACTCAGTTTTCAACTTTTTCTAAACAATCAGAAAAATAAATGCCATAGAATTTAGAAAATCGCCTTACAATAAAGATCACCCCAAAAACCAGACATAATTTATATTTAGTAGAAATAATTTATAAATTGGGGAAATATATTTCTTAAATTCAGATGGTTACTTTCTGGATTTTAGTGCATTTATTTTTCTGAGTGTTGAATGCCATAAAATAGAGTTATTCAACTTTGATCAACTTCAACCAAGAAGTTTTAAAAAAACAAATGAATTTTTCAACAGCTATACGATAAATTATACGATATAGATAGTAATCCAGTTCATCCATCAAAGTTTATTTAGTTAAAATATCTTCAAGCTCAATAAAAACAAAGTTGGAAAATTCGACAACAAAGAAGGTATACACCCAAAGATGTTTTTCATACAAAAACGTATATATCTTCATGGAGTCGGACATGCCTTATAATACACTCAGAGAAATAAATGCCCTTAAATGTATAAAGAAGACATATTTTTGTAGCCAAACGCAGTTAACCTTAATTTTCTCTGAATTTAAGAAATATATTACTCAAATTTAGAAATTGTTTCTATTAAACAGGAAATTTTTCTGGCTTTCAGGGTGAATTTTTTTTGTATGGCGATTTTCTGAATTCTATGGCATTTGGTTTTCTGGGTGTGGCTGTAATAACTGTTCTTTCTCATTATATGTACACATTTGTTAGACGGCGCTTTAAGGGCTTTCCCATACAATTTCCTGAACTCACTAAATTAGTTTTGACATGAATTTCTGTATCCAGCTCTTAAAAACCCTTTCCTCGTTCTTAATGTGTGTTCAAAATCTTTCATTATAAGATCTTAAGCTACGAGTACACGAAATGTATCAACTCACACGTACTACTACATGTTTGCTGGTGTCACGCACACTAGCACTAGAGCTACATAGATGACAAATGAAACATACGTAGAACATGTCGAGTACACGACCTGCAATATTGTCGCATGCTTACATGTGACATTCATGTCAAATTTGGCACACATGTACATGTTACTACATGCGACAGTCCCAATTATGCCGAGCACACGGCAAAAGAATATTGGGACGCATTTCTGACGTCAGGAAAAAAGTAAATGTGACTATTTACATTTCGTGTAGTAGAAGCTTCGTAGCTTTAAAGGATGATAAATTTCACAGTTGCATTTCGAAATAAAAAACAGTAACAAAAAAACTTAAACAGAAGTCAATCAAACGTACCTAAGCGCATTCAACTTTTACACAATATTTATCGTTAATAATCCAAACCAATAGTATAAATTCATAGAGTTTTCATTTGGTATCCCGGCAATTGCTCTGAAATGTTTACATTAAGCGATCTCTCCTTAGGAAGTTTGTGTATATAAAATTATGGCTTTTCCTGAAAACATCTACTTATCGAATGCAAATATCAATAGTTTTATTCGTGTTAAAAGAAACCTGAGTTTAAGAAGCTCGAGTAGAGAATGGGACAAGAATTGTGGGAAATTATCCTGTAATCGCTGTTGTGTACAATTTGTTTCAAGTTACACAAAATTCGAGTTAAATAAAATCAAGTTCAAGAAAATCTGCTGTAAATTGTTAATATTAATTTGAAAGAGTCTTGGATTGTTTAATTATAATTGAAGAATTACAGATATAGTCAAATGTATTTACACATCGAACATTTTTAAACATTCCACTCAAGAAGCCTTTTATAAGTTGCCAAAAATATGTGGGATATGTTTAATAACGTAAATACTTTCAACTAGAACTGATATAAATGAAAATAGCAGGAGATATCACACAAATATTAGTATGCAAATGCGAGGTTGTATTCCTCATATAGTCCTTGAGAAAGGATAGTGGTAGGTAGATTGGAGCATAGATATACCATGCAGCTGATCAGATCTCTATATACTTTGCATATTTTGCACAAGAAACATATGGTCCTCGAGAAAGGCTAGTTATAGGTAGATTGGAGCATAGATATACCATGCAGCTGATCAGATCTCTATATACTTTGCATATTTTGCACAAGAAACATATAGTCCTTGAGAAATGATAGTTATAGGTAGATTGGAGCATAGATATACCATGCAGCTGATCAGATCTCTATATACTTTGCATATCATGCATAAGAAACACATTCCGTAGTTTATTTTTGGGACGTCTAAGCGATGAACATCCTTTACAAACGTAGAACACTTGGTATTGACAATTTGTCTCATCTTAGAAAGATTGTATTGACAATTTTCCTCATCTTAGAAAGATTGTAAGCAGCTAAGCCTCCCAAAATCAGCAATTGCTTAACCCAAAATTAAATTATAAGGCATTATTAACGTGATGTTTTTCAAAATGTATAAAGTCTATGCTTTAGTCAACAAATAACGAAAATAATGTTATCAGCTTCCGAAAGATTGCCATGTTGATGATGAACAAAGCAGCATCCTTTTTATTATACAAATATTCGTAGAACGTACAGCTACAAATTTGGGGGGTGTAAGGGCTTGGGTGCATTCAATATGGTAACTTTGCTGAACAACAATGGTTAGATAATAAATACTTCACAAAATAAGAGGATTTCCAAATTGTGTTTACAGGGAGTGGAAGCCTTGTTTTTTTTTTTGTGGAAAGTTTACTCATCCCAGGGTGTGTGGGCCAACAGCTTTCCAAAAAATTATATTTTTGTGCATAAAGTTGAAACTTTGGGCAAATATTATGTTACTTCAATACAAGCACCTGAAATTCCTTAAAATTTAATTAACCAAAAGAATAGTAAATTGAATTTTCATTTGTTAGCATGCAAACCTGTATATATTATACCATATATATATGCTGTATAGACACTTTTATGTATTCAAGTTGAAGTTTCAAGTTGAAGAATATAATCAATGCAATATTTGCATGGAAATCATATGAGAATCATGTGTGTCTAGCCAGACATATTAGTTACTTGTTATCAAACGGAGTAGTAATTGGGAGAGAGGGTTTTATAATTTCAATACGAAATGGTTAACACATTAAAGTTTCCTTCGTTGTTATACCCTAGCAGAGGGTATTATAATTTTCTTTCGAAATGTATAATGAACTGAAGGAAACGTTTCCGACCCAACAAAGGATATTGTATATTCTGAATCAGCATGAATAGCCGAGTCGATAAAGCGATGTCCGTCGGTTTCTATGCAATCTAGTCTCTCAGTTTTAACGCTATCGTAGAGACACAGACCCTTCTTTTTGCTACAGGCAGTACATATGTCGGAATCGGCCGGATTGGACCACTATAACATATAGCTGCCATAGAAATGGTCTGTCGACAACTATGTTTCTGTATGAAAAACTTTTTGTTTGTTAATATATCCTCACCAAACTCACCAAAACCGAGTCTCTGAAGAGTTTCTACAATCTGACAAAATTTGGTCAAAATCTGATCACATAGCTGCCATGGGATTGGGTAAAAAATGAGTTTTTGTATAAAAACTTGTTGTATTACATCCAAAGTATTTGAGGGTTATGTTATACTTCATATAGTTTCCTATAATATTATTAAAATCGGACCACATAGGAACCATCAGATGAAAATTAAGTTTTGCATAAAGAAAACTTTACTGTTAGGGTATATAGCTTTGGCACTCCGAAGATAGCCGTTCTTGTTTGGTTTTTACGGTGTTATAATCAATATCGAACCACTATATGATATTATAGTTGTACGAAAAACTGATATTTTCTATGTTTGTGCCCTAGGAACTATCGGACAAAATTGTTTGTGTAAAGACCATTTTTGCTAATACAGATATTTCAGGGAAACTTACAGCAATTTTACAGTAAGCTTTGATAAGTGTATATTTTACATACATAGATCATTATCGAAAGACAGATTTAGAGAAAGATTAAATTAATTGGGGTCTTGGGCTAAGATAAGTAAGGGTTATGTCGAGAAAAGGGCTAATAGCATATAACTTGTATTTTGTTCAACTTAAAGAGTGTGTGATAAGATCGAGCAGTATTTTTTTTTCCGCAGTGTAAATGCAGCTCCTGCCCAACTGTAATTTGGAATTTCGCGCATGCCTTGCGCACCAGCTTTATATATACATACATACATACATACATATATGTTTAAATACGTGTGTGTGTGAGGGGGATGGGGGGAGGTGGTTGTGTATATGTGTGGGGGCATGACACGGGCTGGCAAAAGGGCTCGGGGTTGGGGCCTGGGCTTGGCATTGGCTTTGGCATGCCAGCCATGTAGCGACCATGTTGTTGTCCAGGCCAACATCGAGGCCCGCTTGGCATTTGGAATGCGAGGCACGCGCAGGCGCAGCATTTTTGTGGCGCTGCTTGTGGAGACCGTTGAGGTAGGACCGCTGAGCTGGCTGCTGCTGCTGCTGCCGCCGCTGCTGCTGCTAATGTGAGGATCAGTTTCCCAGGGTCCCATGAAAAATCAATTAGTGTTGCCGCTGCTAATCCGCTCAGCGTTGCCAGCTAGGCGGGGGGAAAACAATAACACAAAAAGGAAAAGAAACAAATGCAAACGCACATAGTCGTAATTTAAACATTAATTTCCTGTCGTTATGAGCCGAATTTTTGTGATGCCTAGCAACAACAACAACAACAACAGCAGCAGCAACAAACGCCCACGTCGCGACAGAGGAAATGAGCGCAGGCAGCGTTTAAAATGTTAAGACAAACAGAGCGCAGCCCAAAAGAAAGAGAGAGAGAGAGAGAGAGAGAGAGAGAGAGAGAGAGCGCGGAAGAGTACTGCAGAGCTGGCAGCGGCGAGTAAACTTTTTAAAGTTCTGGAAGAACAAACTAAATAAAAAGCACAAGCAAGTAAAGCGCAAAAAAAAGTTTCAAGAATATAAAATGTAATCATGTATGTTTATACTATAGGTATGTGTGTGTGTGTATGTATGTACTATGTGGACTGCTGCTTGTAACTTGAGATAAATCCGTTATAATAATTCTGGGCAACTGGGCCGCAGTCGCAGTCTCAGTTCAAGTTAAAGACGGCATAGGCGGCCTAAATGATGCCCGACAGGCACACATGGATACACGACACACACATACACACTATCGCACACACACTCACGAGCGACACACCTCAAGTGTGTGCCTCGTTGTTGTTGATTGTATCTTTGGAGGATGCTTTGCTGCTGGAAAGGTATCCGCAGCAGCGACTGCGACAGCGACATCGACTTGTCTTTTGTTTTGTTTTCGTTGCGCTTTGTTTTGTTTGGCTTTGCCCTTGCCCTGCCCCATTCTAGCTTTACCTGTTGTATTTATAGTAGTTGGCTTCAGACACACAAAACGTAGTAGTAGAAAAAAAGGCCACAAATGGCAGCCAAAGGAGCAGCAAGGTGGAGTCCGTGAGAGAAATTAGTAGCAAATGTCTGGGCAAATGGGCACCGCAGTAACCAAAGCGTAGTGGATAAGGGTAAACAAAAAGAATGGGCAGTTAATTACTTTTTGAGCTAAGGGGCAGATCTGCAACACTGTGAAGCAACAATATTAGTTAGCTTAGTAGTATATGTATGTATGTACGCATACATACGTACATACATATGTGAATGCGTGTGTGATTTTGTAGCATAGAAGCGCTCTGTCCACAATGCGTAAATTATTTTTGTTACCTGCCGCACGCTCTCTTCGCGCTCTCGAGCTCTCTCTCACTTTGGCTTTCGTACTGCGGCCCAGGCTAATAACAACAACAACAACAACAGCTTCACACAATTGCACGTGTGCTTGTATATAAGTTTGCTTTTGTGTGTGTGTGTATATCTGATTTGGGCATCTTTGTTGCTAGCTGTTGCTGCGACTGTGAGGCTGCCTTTGGAGCTGCGCGCGCCAATCAGCCCCAGTTATTGTTGTTGCTGCTGCTGCCTTTGGGCAACGGCCGCAGTCGCAGCATATGTATGTACATACATATGTATGTATGTACATACATAGCTGACTGTTGAGTCACGCACATACACACACACATACATATAGAAAGACGGTACACACACCTTTTGTTCTTTTGTATGCTGCAAGGCATTAACAACAGGCTTAACTACATATACATACATATACATACATATGAATGTATGAATGTATGTACATATGTATACAAAATCATGTGTACCTGCCTTCGCTGCCAGCGTCGACGTCAACTTCACATCGCGCTCAATTGCTTCTACCTTGCGGCCGCTGCTGCTACCGCTTCTTCTTCTTCGTTTGCTTTTGTTGGAATTCCTATTCCTTTTGCCTCTCTGTTTGTGCACTCTTGAAGCTAGCGCAATTTGCCAATCCCATTGTTTGTGCGCCTCTTACATACATATGTGTGTGTGTATGTATGTATGTATATGAATGTGTGTGTGTTAAGTCTCCAAATATCCTTTAATACACAAACAAAAACTGGCTCGTCTTGAGTGCGTTTGAGTGCGCTGCACTTGCGCTGCTCTGCCGACAGGTACAAACAGCTTGCTTGGCCGCTCTTCGCTCTCAGCTCTCTTGGTACGCTCACTCGCCTGCGCTTAAGCCACCGTTCCGTTTCGTTTCAGCTCAGCTCGCAGTCGCAGTCGCAGTTTTAGTTTTTTCAGTCTATGGCTGACTTTGTTCGCAGAGAGAGGTAAAAACGTTTTGTTGTCGCGTCGCGCAGTGTAAGCAACAAACAACAACAAACAACAATAATAGCAGCAAATGTAACTGTTGGCAGACCCGGCAAAAAATGCACTGACCAATGTTTAATAACAGTGATATTTTTCTCTCTCGTTCATTGCTGATCGATTGGCAGTTGCGTGTGTGTGTGTGCATGTGTGTGCTCCTAGGAACTCATTAAACTGTAATTAAAATCCACAAGCATCAATAGCCACAACATAAACAAAGAAAAACCAAGAACAAAACAAATCTTTTTTTTGCCTCTCTTGCTTCGACTGTTTGTTCTATGCTACCTCTTCCTCTTCTTCTTCTTCATCTACTACTATTTCTTGCTCTTTTTACTGCTTTAGTTACAGTTACAGGCGCAATTTTGTAATCCGCGGCGTTGCCAGATCGAGCGCGCTTTGAAGTTTACGTTGTAAAAAGTGGCAAAAACTATGTAGGTATATATGTATTTATACATACATGTATGTATATGTGTGTGTGCTTGTGTGTGTGTGAGTGTGTATGATCAACATGCAACGTCAATGGCTACTGCAGTGGTCAGTTCAGTGCCGTTGCCGTTGCAGCAACAGCAGCAGCAGCCATAAAAGCAACGAACGACAACAGCAAAAAGTTTCTTTCGAAAGTGCTGAGAAATTGGTCAAGCAACTTTTTACAGTTCGGTGTTGTTGTTGTTGTTTTTGCTGTTGTCGTAATTAATACTTTGGTTAATAAACAACAACAACAATCAAAAATGCAATCGGATTTGCCAGCGCTTTTTTAGTTGTTGCCCGTTTCGAATTGCGCGCTTGCGCAGATTTAAAGCAAATCATTTTTTTAACGTGTTTTATTTTATGTGCATGTGTGCGAGCAGAGCTTTCAAATAGCTGAAATGTGCCAAAGTGCAGGATAAAAGCAAGGATAACAAACGTACATCAAAACCAAAACAGCAAAATGCGCATCTTAAAGCAATGGTGAGTGTATACGTGTGTATGTATGTACATACATATGTATGTATGTGTGTGTGTGGGTGAGCTTTGCACTTCGCAAACTCGACGTGTCTAAGCTATTTAAAACAGCTCTAATGTATTTCCCTCTCTCACTCTCTATCTCCCCTCTCTCTCTCTCTATCTCAAACTTTTTTCATGTGTTAAAATTCAATGTATCAGGTCAATGGCTAGACCATCATATCCCAGTTTGGGTTCCAGTCAAGAAATAGTTTTTCTCTATCTATACTTTTAATTTAAGCCTCAATTTAATTTTCCCATTTAAATAATAACTGAATTTCAAGAATTTCAATGCATTTCATGCACATTGAATTGGTTTTTAGTTAGAATGAAATCAAATATTCATAAATTGTCCTTCTGTTTGTGAATTCGTATCCCAAAATTGTCCCTTATAACAGGAAAAATATTGCGAGTCACTTATCTTAAGTGGTTTTTAAGAGACAAACATTTAAACTTACTCTTTTAGGCAAAACTTTGTATTTTTCCAAAACGACCCAAAATTTGCCCAAGTTCAACGTGCTTCAACAAATCAACAAAAATTCTTTAAAATTATGAAATTATCGGAATAAATAAGCTAAATCAATTTCAAATCGAAATGCATAAGCACTTTTGCCCAATTCAATAACTCGAAGATTGATTTTTGCAATCTGATTTCATCGTCTAAATGCGAACTTAGTCAAGAAATAGTATTTCTATATCTAATTAATAACTGAATTTACCTAAACAAGATGCAATGGATTTCATGTACATTGAATTGAATTTAAGTTAGTATGAAATTGCAGTGTTGCCATCAATTGTTGATATGGCAGCACCGAACTAGTATGTTAGTAACAGACAGTTGCAACTGACAGCTTAATATGAATTGCAAGCGCGCTGCCAACTCGTTGATAAAGTGCTGCCAGCTAAAATAGACGTGGCGTTGCCATAGATTTCATTTGCGTTTAGAATTTATTCACCTGGAAATGATATCTAAGTGGAAACTGCACTCTCTGTGGGTAGCATGAGTAAACGGTTCCAACTCTTTGCTTTGCTACAACTGCATTTTATTTGAATATACTCGAGAAATGTATGTACATATGTATGTACATAGTCGTACATTCATATGTACATGACTAACAGATACCTATCTTTGTGTGGCAGTTGTGCTGCCTCGTCTCATTCTTGATAATCAACACTTGTGACGCTGTCTATTGTTGTGTGTATGTGTATGTGTGTGTGTGTGTGTGTGTGTTTTTGTATATGTATGCATAATGTATATCATGTTGTGCACGAGTATCTCATAGATACACGTCGCATTTCGTATGCAAAACACGATGATAAAAACAAAACCGGCATAACGAATATTTCGTGGCCTGCGCCATAAATGAAGTGCACTCATACATACAATAAAAACGAAATCAAAGACAAATGCATGCATAAGAAATGTTATATAAACGATGAAATTGTTCAACTCTTAAAGATCTGGTCACATTTCGTTATATTCGAATTTCAAGATGAATAGGATACAACAGTAGTAATATTTCCACATCGCATGCAATTGAAATTCCTGGCAATAACAACAGCAACAGTGCAATAGAAGTAGAATATTCATTCAATTTACCAGCCAATTTTTGGTCAGACATTTTTCTCACCCGCACAAGGGGAGCGTACACAAGTGAAGGAGTGTACATAGTATATATATATATATATAGATAGTATATATGTATGTACGTGTAGAAGGCATAACAAGCGTAGCACTTGGCTCAAACTACCTGCCGCATTTTTTCGCCCATATTTCACTTGGCTAAAGCGTAACCGAAACCGAAACCGAAACCGAACCGCAGCATCGTGATACATTCATAGGTGATGTGCGGTGCGTGATTCGAGCCTCCGGAGACGCGTGTTAACATCAGATGCCTGATTGATTCACCTCGGAAGGAGGAAAGCGATTCATATGAAAAGGGAGATAGAAAACATGGCGACCGGAATATTGATCGTCTACAGGAAAAATTGGCCATTAGTCAAGTCATTTAGAACTGACAAAGATGAAAACTGACTTTTCATATCTTACGAAAGTTTCTATGTTGAGTATATGTGTTAGTTGAAGACCTCCAATGGTGAACTCTCTTATTGCAACTGATTATACTTATATGATGATATATAGTAAATAAATGAATCATATTTTCGCTGCGCATGGATTTTTATAAAGAGATGGCTTAATATAATCGTAGGGAAAGGATAGGAACGGCATATTCAAATTCCTTTCGCTGAATATCATTCAAATCTATTATATATTTAAAAAGTACAGATTGCTGAGTGCCAAGTTGTACGAGTATACAGATTTCTATGCGAAACAAGGTAAAATACTCTTACAGCCAACAAAATTCATCGCCTCTGATTAAATGTGATTGAAATGGTTAAGATTAAAAAATCACATACTCTCATTTTCTCAGTGAATGGATTTCCAAGAAAAGGGAACGAAAGGGAGGAACTAGAACTCGTTGGGAGATTCCCAAAGCGTTTAAATGTCAAGTTTCTTTTGGTGAAATTACAAAGGCTACCGAAACGATGTTTCTATTTTGGTGAATGTCCCTAAAAGGGATAATTAAAAAGTACAAAAAACTGTCGCCAAATATACATATTATGAACAAAACAACGAGAGAGACAACAATTAACAAAATATCCACAAAACGATGTGGGAGAATTGTTATTACAAATCTCATTTTCTCAGTGAATGGATTTCCATGAAAAGGTCTTTAAACGTAATCGATGGGTAGGGACTGGGAACGTACGGGTAGATTACCAAAGAATTTGAATGTCAAGTTTTCTATTGGTGAAATTACAAAGGCTTCCGAACGATGTTCAATTTCAACAGAATGCAATTTCAATAAATGTCCTTCAAATGGATAATTAAAATTCACAAAATGACCAACTACACAGAACTCGTATATTGGAAAATTCTTCATATGAATTTCAAAGTTCTGTTGGTGAGCCACAAAGAACTTTGGAATACCAAATCGGTGGCAGAGGGCCGAGTGCTATAAACGTCTACTTTAATTGCTGTTACCAAAGCCATTCGCTTACCTGTGCGTCCAGGTGGCTCTCCTAGGGCACATGGTGACCACAAGCCGTCACTTGAGGGTCGTTGCAAGGCTACCAAACATACTCAAGCTACCAGCTAGACAAACTGATGCCCTGGGGCCGCTGGCAATCAATTAAGTTGCATTCCAATTTCAATTTTCAAATTGTGAACGCATTCAATTGCACTTTAATTGCATCGTTGGTCAGCCAACACCCCCCTAACCAGTTCCCCACCTACCTGGCCCATACACCTGGCACGCCCACTCACTTGGGCGGCGGCGGGTGAGTCAGTCGAACAACGGTGATTTGTGAATTTACTTGGAAATGTTGCTGTGCAACGAGAAAGCAAAAAGCAAAAACCAAACGAAATTTGTGCAATTTCAAATGCAGCCGGGCTGAAGGGGTAGGCAGAGGTATTGGAGTAGGTGTTACCTGGAATCAGCATTGCTGATGACGTTTCCATTCCCCGCATCCATGGCTCTTTGTTTGTACTCAGCTTTTAATTAATTCTCAAGCATTTTGTCAATGGGCCGTCGCCGACGCGTATTGCGCTCTTCAGTTTATGGAAAACTTAAGCGTTGCAACATTCGACAGCTCCAGTGGCTGCCACGATGGGGCAGTCTTGATTGCGCGCCCAATTGAGTGGCATTGATGAAGTCCATTCGCATTCTGAAGTCATACAGATTTTATACCACGCACCCTTCCCAAATGGCTAAAAGGGTATAATACAGTTGTGTAAATGTATGTAACAAGCGGAAGGATTTGACCCTATAAAGTACTGCTGTGCTATGTATACTAGAGAACGCTCTGTAAATGTACGTAACTAGAGGAAGGACTTGACCCTATAAGGTACTGCTATACTTTGCATACTACAGAACCCTCTGTAAATTTATGTAACTAGAGGAGTAACAAGCGGTAGGACTCGACCCTATAAAGTACTGTTATGCTATGTATACTAGAGAATGCTCTGTAAATGTATGTAACTAGAGGAAGGACTTGACCCTATAAAGTACTGCTATGCTAAATATACTAGAGAACGCTCTTAAATGTATATAACAAACGGAAGGATTGGAAAGGATTCCCTTTAAACCACTGCAATGCTTTGCATACTAGAGAATGCTCTGTAAATGTATGTAACTAGAGGAGTAACTAGCGAAAGGATTCGACCCTATAAAGTACTGCTATGCTATGTTTAATAGAGAACGCTCTGTAAATGTATGTAACAAGCGGAAGGATTCGACCCTATAAAGGACTGCTATGCTACATATGTATATAACAAGCGGAAAGATCGGGAAGGACCCCCTATAAAGTACTGCAATGCTATGCATACTAAGTAGAGAACGCTCTGTAGCAAGCGGAAGGATTCGACCCTATAATGAAAGCTCTGCGGTCGACGTATTCGACATTATTCTACGCCTATGTGGTTTTTGTTATTTGTTGTCTTGGTACTGAACTGGAAATCTTCCGTACACATGAGTTGCTCTATGCTCGCGCAGAGATTTATAAAGTCTTTCCTGGCCTGGGCCAAGTCTTGGAACATCAAGCTGTCCCCTTGCAAGTCGGTTCAAGTCAACTTTACCAAGAAAAGAATAAGGAGTCCACCAGTCTTTCTAAACTTGTTCCCCCGCCACTAGATAAGTCACTCAAATTCCATACCACTCTGGTATGGTAAGGCACGCTCTTCAATCACGGTTCAAGAAACTTCAATGGCTTTTGAAGGTGTCATCCAAGCTTCCATTGCGTTCCCACCTCTAGTGAGGAATTCCTTTATCAGGAGAGAACTAAATATTCCCTATGGAGGTTATTAATTATAATATGTATATATATATTATATAATTTCCATGAACCATGCTATTAAGATGTCATGCCATAACAATCCGTTAGGAAAAGCTGTGGCAGATCGCAAAACTTTACATAGAAGGCTTAAACGCGTATTGATTGATGCCCTACCTGGGAGACGGTGATCATTTAAAATTGTCATGAACTACTCTGCCTATTTTTATATAGAATATATGATAAGTAGCAACAATTGAGCCCATGTTGCCATATGTGTCTTTCGATCGATGGAACTCAATATCGCTGTTGCGCCCCCTAAAATATGGACCTTGGAATTTCAGGAAACTCGAATAATAACAAATAAATGAATAATAATAATACAAATTGTTGGAGGAACTATTTGTTATCTAGCATAGGGTATCAGCAAAGCACAGCTTACCTTTTTTGGAGCATTTCATGAAATGAATATTCAAATATTGTAACTGTGCGTACCGGATATCTGTCAGTCGAGCACTCTCGACTTGATGATTCTTACCTGTTGGACTTTTAATTACATTTTCTTAGGTTACTCAGGTACACCAAATGTAAAAAGTGACACGTATATGAATTCTGACCTCGGAAATGCATCTCAATGTTCGCATGCCATTTATGGGACTGTCCCCATGTATGAAAGAAATGTCACATGCAAGCATGCGACAGTTTTGCATTCTGTTCTCGCTTCACGCATGTCGATTGTGACAATGATATGTCATATACTCACAGTGCGTGGGCACATGTGACATTGTGTGTTCGTTCATTTGCAGAATGCTCAATCGGTCATATGAGCTGTACTCGACATCATCATCGACATATCATGTTACACGCGGCAACTGTATATGTCACATGTTTGTGTCATGCGAGAAAGCAAGATTTCGTATGCTTAATTTCTCGTTTGCTTTGAGTACACTACTTAGTAGGCATAATTACTTTGACAAAACTTATTTTTGGTGGAGGCTCTGTCATGTTTTGAGGATGCTTTGCGTACAATGGGTTGGGTGACTTGGTTCCCATCCCATTTGAGTACCCTAAGCGACAATGCTTGCTCTTCCAGAGGTTTATTGGAGAATCCTTTATCCGGCAACCTGTCATAAACGCACATTTTTGAAGGATGTTGGTGTTACTACTCTGGACTAGCCACCTCAAAGTCCAGCCTCGAATGTTGTCGAAACGGTGTGGTCTTTTATGAAACGTAACATAATTGCTTCTTTGCATAAGATCAAAGGACCATTTCCGAGTTAATTTCCCTTTGGAACAGGATTTTCTTAGAGGTTCTTCAGTAGACTCAGTTCCAAGACGCCTTCAAAATGTTATTGACGCCAAAAGAGGCTATTATTTTGATGAACTCTAATCACATTTCTTTACTGATTGATCCAAGGTCATTTCCCTTTGGAACAGGATCACCTCGGAGGACCTTCAGTCTTCAATAATGTTATTGACGCCAAAAGAGGCTATTATTTTGATCAACTCTAATCACATTTCTTTACTGATTGATCCGAGGTCATTTCCCTTTGGAACAGGATCACCTCAGAGGTCCTTAAGACTCAGGCTCAGCTTTTGACGCCAAAAGGGGCTATCAATTTGAACAACTCTAAACACAATTGTTTACTTTTGTTATGTATTAAGCTTTGTTTATTTTTAATAATAATCACTTGTTAAAATAATAATGCCAACTTATGAACATGCTTTAATTGATTTCTTTTTAAGTTTATATGAAAATATTGTTCGTGTTACCAATAAATATGTAAAAGAGAACACAATCAGTACATTTTATAAGGCCAATTAAAAGTTAAGAACAAAGATGTATAATATTGTTTTCCTCAAAACAATTAAGCCCACTAGTGTGCATATGTCTTAGCTTAAGTTGAATACAAGGACTTACCAACAACAAGCTAGGAGTTTTATTATCTGCGGTACCTGCTGTAGAGGGAGCGCCTTCCCCATATTAATTTTAATGAATTGTTCAGCCTTCAAAGTTGATGAGTTGCATGAGAGTATTATTTTTATGCAGAGTAATCCTTAAGCTATTTATGTTGTGCAAACTTGCACACTCGTAAGTTTATTCACAAGCTCAAATTTTGGCTTTTAATTGGTCTAAAAATAAGTTGGCAGCATGTGCATAGACGGCAAATCCTCGATTAATTGCCATGGTTTCATATACCAAAACAATTAGGAGTCACAATGCAAGTGCAGCAGCCACAGAAGCACTCAAAGACGGCTAATTAAAGTGGAAGTATGCGAAAAGCAGCTTAACGCTACAATCAACTTGGCTGAGTGCAGGCAGGCCAGGCAAGCCAGGAAAGCCAGGAATACCAGAGAGGACTCAACTAGCCCCAGAATTCATAATTATTGGCATTCATCTTAGCCGTAGTTTTGAAATTGCTGTGGGTGTCTGCCTTGGCCACAGTCGGCCGCAGTTTCGTGGCTGGGCTGTGGCATTCACAGCAAAGGTGTGGAAGGTGCGGAGGGTGCGAAGGGTGCGGAGGGTGCGCCTCTGCCTTGGCTGCCTCGGTTGCCTCCTCTACCTTGTCTTGGCAGTTACCTGAACAAAGCTGCAGTTACTCGAATACCTGGCTGACTGGCTGCGTCTTTTGTTGGATCAGCACAAACATTTTTGTGGTCTGCAGCTGCCCCTCAGCCCACCCTCCCGCTCCAATTGCTTAACCCAATGACTCACTGACTGAACAGCAAGAGTAATAGTAATAGTAATAGCAACAATTGCTGGCACAATGGCAGCAACGACTTCCGCTGTCCGCAAATAAGCCTCTTCCGGTTGATGGACAGAGGGAGCTGTCCGCATGTTGCACGTGCTCTGTTGCATTGTTCCACTTGTTGCAGGATGTCGCAGGCAGTGCCACAGGTGCTCGTTCTGCTGCTGGCTCTCATGCATGAAGCAACATCATCATCACCATTATGAACATCATCATTATTCCCGCTCCCATTCCCGTCTCTATTCAAATTGTGTTGGGTGTGTCCTCGTTCCGCTGAATCTCCCTACGCTGCACCTCCCCTCTATCGCTTATCAGCACACTGCTCGCTCGTTGGCTGCTAATAACAATTAGCATGTCGCATGTTGCCGTCGTGCAACAGCAGCAGCAGCAGCAGTAGCGGCAACAGCAGCAGCAGCAACAACAACTAAACAATAGCAACAACGGCACAATGCGATTGTGTGTGTCGCTGCCTGGTCACTTTATGATATGACAACCGCATGGACAGTTGACCAGAACTTGCAAACACACACACAACACACACACACACCCGCACACAAGCTACGTAAATACACACACATTAATGCAAAATTCATCAGAGCAATTTTTCGGGTGCCATGTGTTTTTGTCATGCTTTGATTGTCAACTCCCTTCCCCCGCTTTAGCTGAACTCCCCTGCTACTGTCCCCACAGTCCATATACCCATTTCCATTTGTTTCAATCTTTCTGTCCTTTGGTTGCCAAATGCCTTCATCATTTAAAGACCGTTTTCGGGTTGAGCTGCTCATTTGACAGGCCCCCATATCGATTTCGACTTTGGTTCCATTTCCATACTTATCTCCATTCTAGCGATTGTTGTGCTCTTCCGTTATTGATGGCCACATCTGAGTGAGGTGTACTTGTAAACATCTGAAAGCTGACTGCTATGAAGCTCGATCTAGGTCTTCTTCTAATCGTGGATCAAATGATTTTTGGTATACGAGTATTTCCAGCACTACAATCAGCATCCTCACCTAATTTGTGTCCCGAAACTTGATACGAAAGTTTTTCCAGTAACACAAAGCTTTCTAAAATTAAAAAGCTTATCAACAAAAATAAAAACTTAAGTATAATTAAGAAATTGGGGTTTTCAATTAGCCATTTTAAATATCGAACAAATAATCCCAGAAAAAACCTATTGTTATCTGACCTAAACGTTTTTAAAAAATTGTATAAACAAAATAACTTTGACAAAAATGTATTATAAAACTTGAAGATTGTCACCTACGATAGATTTGTAAATAAATTAATAGTATGTATTTAATATGTATTTTCAGAACAATGAATAAAAGTCAACAAAAAAGGGATAACAAGTTCTTAAAAGGCTTAACCTATAATCGTTAAGGTTACTGCAATTATTTAAAGCCTAGTAATAATTAATAAATATATAATAATAATATAATAATAATTAATATATATTAGCTCATTAAGTTTAAGAAAGATAGAAGGGAAGAAAAAGAGAGATAGAGGTTTTTCTAGGTTTTAGATCTCAATCCTAAATTTGAAAGGTCATACCTTCTCTAAATGGGCGGGAAAATGTTAAGCAAATAAAATATTGATATGAAATTGATCTCTCATCAAATCTGAGGCATAGTTCGGATATCTTGGCCCATAATCTCTGTGTAATGTGTTTTTACATTGTTATTATTAGCTTCGTCATTTGAAGTGACTAACATACTTATGCCGTTTTTAATCTCTCTCAAGTTAATACTACCTTCAACCTTATTATCTTACCTGTTTCTAACCTGCCTTAGAAGCAATACATTACAGGTAAATTACATACTGCACTGCCCCTCGAGGCAACCTTTCCAACAAGCCAAAAATCAAGCGAATATGTTGTGTTTAAAGCTTTCAAATGGTATTGAACTGTATAGCCTATTCAAATATACAATAGACTATCAAGAGTTACTCTCTTCAAAAGCTGACATACTTAGTCTGTTCCGTTGTGAAAACAAGTGAGATTATAAATGTCATGTCATATAGACTTCATTTACTTCTAACTATTGTAAACGGCAACATAAAGTTTCTATGGATAGTTGGAGAGGAATAACTGTTCGCTACTAAGAGGAATGGCGTTAACAAGCTAACTGCTCTGCTTACTTGCAGCTGTTTGATTGAAAAGCTAACTGCTATGATCAGCATTAAACACTAAACGGCATAGCTGGCTGCTATGAGTAGAGACAAGCTTATTATATCGTATGGCGTTTAACGTGCGCTGATTATTCTTTACGTAATTAGAAACTCGTCGAGTTAACCCCGCGCAGGCAGAGCCTGGTGGTGATGGTGCTGGTGCTGGTGCTGGTGGGGTTAAGCACTTATTTGAGCCTTGGCAGCTGTGCCGTTGTTATCCTTGGCCCTTGCTGCTGTTCAGTTCGCCAGCGCCAGCGTCCTTTTCTGGTATGTTCTGTTCACGTCAGCGCCAAAGGCATTTTAATTCGTTTATGGTTCGCCATTCTCCTTTCTCCATTCTGCTGACTGCTCGACTCATTTCGCGCCATCCTTGTCCTCGCCCCCATTTTTTTCTCTTATTTTTTTATTTATTTTGTTGTTTTCGTACTCGTATTCCTGTCCTTTTCAGTCCCTTTTCTTGTTCATATTGCTGTTACGCAAATTAAATTGTCTTGGCCATTGGCGCATTCTCCGCAAATCGGTTTTTTAATGCAGCCGACTCTCTATAAATAAAGACAAACGTGCCACGCCTTTGACAACGACATAACTAAGGATATACGAGGTCCTGCTGCGAACGTTGCTGACGTGCGGCCGCTAGGGCAACGCGTAGGCGTCGCAATTGCAGTTGCACTACCACGAGCCCTACTGCCCGCTACCCGTTACCCACTCCCTATCCCCCCCAACCAGTGCCAGCTGCTGAGCGAACACTTTGATCTGCGTGTTGCAGGAACTGCTTTTGACATTGACGTTGACGTTGGCGTTGGCGTTGGCGTTGACGTTGGCGTTGGCGTTGACGTTGGCTTTGGCGTTGCATACTTTTAGGCCCCGGCACAATGTTCACATTGAGTTTGATGCAATCTTGCAATTAGCGCGTCAGCCTCATGGTCTAAACCTTTAAGCCAAAAGTCGCACAAATTAAGAGGCAAATTGCCCCAAGCGACTGCAGCGCCAGCGCAGAAGTTTATACAAAAGTTCTCGCCCAGCTGCACATTGGTACCAAATTAGTTATTTCTAAAATAGAACTCAGTATATTCACTTGAATAGACAGCATGATTGTGCCTTAAATGAATTATGTTACTTAGATTAGTCCACAAATTGAATATCCTCCCAGAACAGCCACTACAGGATGAAATTGGCAGGACATCAGCAGCATGAATACATACAGTTATTATTAAGAGAAAGTGAGGATAAGAAAATAGCTTAAAAGTTGCTACAACTTTGTTAGAGGTCCTGACGATGCGGCATAGTCTTAGGATTAGCTTAGGATTCGAATCCCAGTTATAACTTTAATTTCTAATAAAGATTTGCAATTGATGTTGCCAATGTTCGCTCAATCAAATGGGAAAATTATATTCAATTTAAGCTGAAGGCCCTGGCAGTCATGCTGACACACACTTACCATACAGTTCTTAAATAAATAAATAAATAAATATTCAATTTATCTCTAATATTAACATTTTCAATTTATTGCAATCAAAGGAAATCGAGCAAAAATTCATTCCTTTTAAGTTTTTTGTAAATTAATATGTTTTGTACACTTAAGCTACATTATTTAGAATAATGAGCTGTTTTTATTGATCATACAGATCGTATGAGCTTAATATAAGATATAGTATGTCAAATACGCGCGTCTAAGTTTCTTGGCATTCGAAATTTATAATTTTCGTACCCAGGAGGACTTTGCAAAGAAAACTTTTGGTAACTAGTGAAGTTTAGCATTTAGCATTATCATACATCAATAGTTTTCTTGTAGACTACAAATCGATTCTTAGCCGAACCGGTTCAAGTTCCAAAACTCCATTATTGTTTTTACTCTATGCCAAGTCTTTAACTGAATCATTTTTGAACAATTGGATTGATTCAAAAACATTTAATGCATGTAAATTTCTTAAGGTTATTTGAAAATTAGATCAAGTTTCCTCCTAATCGAGAAGTACCAAAAACATATGTGTAAATTTGTATATGTTAATTTCAACTATTTCGATTTCCTTTCAAATTTAGATGCTCTATTTAATATTTAAGCTGAATTTATAAAAAGTAAATATCATAAATTAAAAAGGTCTTTTAAACGGAAACAAAATGTAGCAAATCTATTTTAGTAGCAAAAATTGTGTTCGAAACCTACGCCAAACCGTTGACAACATTTATTTGATTTGTTGCCAAGGTTTTCTAATAAAATGTTCATAATTTGTACATTTTATATTGCGTTGAAAATGAGCTTGATTGGTAATTGAATTAAAAGCCACTTTATTATTTTTGCTTCAGTGTACGTTTCTGAACTTTTATAATAAGCAGAGCAATCAATGTCCCTGCATTCCTGCACCCGCTATGGCAGCGCATCCGCACCTCCGCAAACTTTAGTGGAAAATCCGCACACACAGTGGCGCTCAAACTGTAAATGCACCTGAGTCGATTTGTTGGCTGCTCCGGTGCACACTTGACAGCAGCTGTCAATGTGGCATGAAAATGTAATGCAATTTGCGAGTACAACTCGTGGCACGACTCCAAGTGCGAGATCTCGAGCATCTCAAGGATGGCAGCGCTGCACAGGATTCACTTTGGGGAATTAGAGCAGCTGAGCTGCCGGGCATTCGAAAATATATTGCCAGCATGCGGATAGCAAGTTGCCAGCAGCTGACAGCACAAATCGACGTCTACCATGAAAATCGTGGCTTTTGACTGCACTTATCCCGTAGGAAATAAGCAGCACAGCAGCACTAGCTTTTAATGGCGTAGAGTGTATCTACTTCTATTAGATGGACAGAAGATACAAATTTATGCAGGCAGTCAGACAAACAATTTGTCGCAAATGATTTCTTCATTTTAAGCAAGCAACACGACCATGAAATTTATGAAAATTGCTTACATTTCAAATCAATTCAAAAGCGTTGAAATTCATATTTGTTGAGCAAACGATTTCTGTTACAGAAATTAATAAGACTGAAATGCAATTATATGCATTTGTTTCGAAAATTGCCTTACATGTGATACAGCGACTGCAAACAGTTGTCTGGCTGTAACAATGTTAGCTTTAAGAATCTAACCGCAACAGAGCTGTGTACAATTTTGCCAACCTTCACAAAATGTCCCTGCTCGGGCGCCACATTACCTGTACGATGACTAGTGTGGCGCCCGAGCAGGGACATTTTGTGAAGGTTGGTTAGTTGCGGTTACATTCTCAGATGCAACATTGTGTAGTCAATTTTACTTACATCCGTGCTTAATTTTTCAATTTATTTTCTTTGCAGGCCACGCCGGCGTTCCGGCTCTAGCATTGTGGTCATTGATGGTGATGATCTGAAGCCATGTCTGCCGGATGATTACATAAGCGGGCAGCATCATCATTTGCATCAACAACAGCAGCAGCATTATCGCACGCACTCAAGTGATATTAGCGAGATTGATCAGGAAATGCTGACCATGCTGTCGGTGAATCAAGATAACGGTAAGCAAATCGCTTTGTTTAACCACTTTAAACAAATTTGGTAATCACATCGCTTGCATCTGCATCACAGGTCCACATCGCGAGATGGCCGTCGACTGTCCAGATACGTTTATAGCACGGAATAAGACGCCACCCAGATATCCACCACCCCGTCCACCACAGGTAAGCAACCGCCGAAAGAGGCAACAAGCAACCGCCTGCACAACACTGGCCAATCTAACCTAACAACAACCACAAGAATCCAACCACAAGCGCTTGATTAAACTGAAACCCGCCCAACAACCACTAACAACAACTAACATAAGTCGCTAACCACCGCAAGCAACAACCACACAAACTCGCTCTTACTCAACTCAACCACTCATTTCATGCATTTTCTTTTCACCACACCACATTGATCACATGCACCATGCACCATGCACCATGCACCATGCACCACCCAACATCCACCAACCACTAAACACAGAAACACAACACCAACCACACAACAATCACCAGCATCACCACCAACACTACCAACACCACCAACAACACAACTAAAACTAACAATGATCATGCTAACAAATTGTTAATTGTTGCATATCATTCTTCACATCAACATGAACCACAACTACAACAACAACAACAACAACAACAACAACAACATCATGAACAACAACTACACTCATCAAAAACAACAACAACAATTGCACTCGATGTGGCCACACAAAATTTGTACAATCAAAAACAACAATTGAAATTGGAACAAATCGAAAACTATGAAAATGATCTACAAACGGAACAACAACAACAACAACAGCCACAGCCACAGCAACTGACAGCAGCAGCACCTGCAACGGCAGCAATCAACACAACAGCAACATTAACAGGTGCACAAACAGCGCAACAACAAATGCCCAGCAACAATATGCAAGCAACATTTGTTAACAGCAATACCAATGCGAGCAATGGCAACAGCAACAGCAACAGCAACAGCAACAGCAACAGCAACAGCAACAGCAACAGCAACAGCAACAGCAACAGCAATGGCAACAGTCACAGCAGCAACAATAAGAACAACAGCAACGGCAATGGCAACAGCAACATTGCCGATGAGCTGCTGTGCGTGGTTGATGGCATTTATCGCAAGGGCTCCAGCTCGCCATCGTCGAGCGGCTTCGACGATATGCTGAGCAAACAAACGCTGGAATCGTTCGAAACAATTGCCTACCGGCACTTGCAGCAGCAGCAAACGTCGAGCAATGGCAACAGCAGCAACAGCAACAACAGTAACAACAGCAGCAGCAGCAACAACAACCACAATCACAACAATGGCAGCAGCACAGCTGCAACGCCCAGCAAATTGACAGCATGCAGCAGCAGCAACAGCAACAGCAATTCATTGAATAGCACACGCAGCAGCAGCAACAGCTCCATGCACACAACCAGTAACAGCAGCGCCAGCAGCAGCAGCAACAGCAGCCACATACCCAGCGCTGCATCCACAACAAGCAGCTCCACGGTGCCGGATGATCTAAGCCTGGCGCCACCCGGCTATGAGCCCAACAGCCAGCAGGTTGCAACGCCGCCGACGCCAACGCAGCTGGGCAAGCATCGCGAGCTGCCCGTCGATGTGCCCGATAGTTTCATTGAGATGGTCAAGACTCCGCCGCGCTATCCGCCGCCGGCGCATCTTTCATCCCGCGCTTCGCTGCTCTCGAATGCCAGCTCCTCGACCGCCCAGACGACACTCTCATCCCTGGGGCTGTCCACTTCTCCTGCTGCTGCTGCTGCTCCTGCTGCTCCTACTGTTGCTGCTGTTGCTGGCGATAACAAGCGCATCGCTGATGAGGTATACAAACAACAACAATTGTATTTCAACTTTGTACTTTGTACCTCGTAGTACTTTGCCTTTCAATTTCCTCGTCGCACGTCTCTCTTTCTCTTTCTCTCTCTGTCTCTCTATCTCTCTCACACACACTCTCTTTCCCCTGCTTTCTCTGTGCTCTGTCCTAGTTTAAGTTAATAGTTTTTGACCACGTAATTTGTGAATCGCAGCGCTGCGCGCACACAAATTGCTGCCACCTTGCAAAGTGGCTGGCAGCAACATGACCGACCCACTTGCAACTGCCATTCCCGACGGAACAGTCGATTAGCCCCCTTTATACTGCTCTCTCACCTGCTCTCCCCCTATATCTATGTATATATGTAGAAATATATCTTCTTAGTGCTCCCCGTTTGCCGCACTTGCTTCAGTTCCGCTTGTGGCGTCATTTGCTGTCATTTTATGACATAAATCAGCAGCAATTTGCATTTCATCAGCATTTCCGATGCCTGCCACCAACTCGCGAGCGTTCCCCATATCAGCAACACACACCTGCTTATGCCGGCAACAGTTGCTCCGGCTTCAGCAGCAACCGCTCGCTGCGTTTATCGCTGCAATTTCCGCATGCTGTTTAAGTTTTTATTTTTCCTCCATTCATAAGCTGCAGAGTAGCGCAACTTTCTCATTGCGTAGAGTCGTTGCACTTTGAGAACAGTTGCCCCACTCAATATTTTATAGATAAATGGCACCATTTGGGGATATTCCGCGTTCCATATAACAAAAGGACTCAACAACCAATTGCTTCCATTGACTGTTCATTAATTATTCAAATGCAGTTCGTTTCCAATCGATTCCACTTTTGGTTTTTCAAAATATTGCTTATTCCTTTCATTAAGCACGAGGTCTCCTTAAATTGATTGCTTAGATGAAATAGTAGCAAAACTCATGCAATTAAAAGAGAAAGAAAGGAAAGTCAACAAATATTTAAAAAAAAAACAATAAGTTAGGAAAAGTTTTGTAGCCTTATGAACCTGAGAACTATATTGATATATTGATAGCATTAATTCCCTATGTAGCATAGTCGGCTAGGGTTAGCAATCATTTGATAAAGTATACTTGGTTGATAGGATATGTTTTTTACTTTCGAACGCCTTCAGAAATCTGATATACCTATATTGATCCGAAGTTTAAGGAACAGAAAACATCAGTTCTTTTTACTATCTCATCGGAATGTCTTTTTTGTCATGGCTTGACATGTTTTTAGCATATTCCCAAATTCAATTCTCGATGTAAGCCATGAAATGCTAATTTATCCTAAATTTTCAGCCTCCCGTGACTTTGTCAAAACCGAACAGTTTTTCATGTATTATTGGAATTGTGATTAAATATTGCCTTTAAGAATTTTTCAGTTAATTTTGCAAATCAAATATATACCTGGCCATAAAGTGAGCTGCATAGAGTTGCCATACATTAAAAATATCATGAAAAGTACGGAGTTAAGTTGGCTGCGCCTTGTAATTTCATGAAATAACATTGAATCCAAAGTCAACTTTCTTGTTTAGTTTTAATGAATGATTCCAAAGAAATATACTACTTATATATATATATTTATACTTGATTCTTGTCTGTTGTAGTACATGCCCTAACTCTTCGACTTGTAGGGTATTTCGTCTTTGAAGGATTAAACATTTTCTTATCAATTTGCTGCTCTTTGTGGCTGGCAGTTGCTAATTATAAGACGCTGCCTGCTTTTCATTTGGCACTCTTTAGTATCACTACGCCCCCTTCCGTGCCGCGCTTGCTCTCTGCCTCTCTCCGTCTCGCTTTGTGTCTGTTTACCTCTTACGGCTTTTTGATTTGATTCCTTCCTGGGTCGGCCACCCGCTGTCAGTTGTTGCCACGTCTCAACAGTCGCTGGCCTAATTCCTTCGTTTGGCCTGATGCAACGTTGCCCTCGTTAGCAACATAATCCTAAGCTCCGTCCAAGACCACACCCATGTGCCATCCGATACCGCCCAACCGCCCAACCGCCCAACTACCAAGCCGCCTTGCAGCTTAGTTTGTGCGTGTGTTTTTCAGTCAAAAGCAGCTCTTGAGTAATTTGTATAAAAATCGCTGTCGATAAATTTTGCAAGGGTTGAACAACAGCCCCCCCCCCTCACCGTTTTGTTGAATGATAGACAGCACGAGGGAGGTTGGGGGAGGGGGGTTTCAGTCAAAAGAGCAAAGCAGCACAACAACATTCATTGCACAGCAATGAATCAACGAGTGAATCAAACGAATCAAAGGGTAATTGCATTTATATACATATTATATGTGTTTTATATAGCAAGTAATGTCCATTACGGAGAAAAACAGACCAACGAGCAAAACACGGGCCGAATACCGTCCCAGCCTTAGCCAACCCCTCCCACATGCATCCCCCGCCATGGTCCATCGTTATTTGTTATTTATGGACAAGGATTTATATTTGTTGCCTAGGCAATGGCGCTGAGCTCTCGTTATTCGCCTTGTGGGGGCTCGCTGCAAAATTTAATTAAAAATCAAAGGGGCAACAAGCAAAATAATTCCCAGCTAGCACAGCGGTAGCAGCAGCATCAGCAGCAGCAGCAGTGGCAGCAACAACAACGGCAGCAACAGCAATAACAACAACAACAGCAACAACAACTGTGACAGCAGCAATCACATCGACAGCTAAAACAACACCAATACATGTGCATAACTCACACACATGAAACATACACACAGACACACATGATTACTTAGTCGCTGTTGCAATTCTCAACTAATCGATCTCTCCTCTCTCTCTCTCTCTCCCCCCGCTGGACTCTCTATCTCCTTCTCTCTGTGCCCCACTCAACCTATCTAACACTCTCGCACAGCTGAATGGCAATGCCAAGCCCGTGCCGCCGCCCCGTGATCATCTGCGCACTGAGAAGGACGGACGTCTCATCAACTGTGCCCCCGCGCCCCAGCTGCCCGATCGACGTGCTGCTGGCAATGGCAGCGCCGCGCTGGCGCAACACCAACAACAGCAACAACAAATAGCGCAAATTGTCGAACCCACGCTGGAACAGCTGGACAGCATTAAAAAATATCAGGTAAGCTCCATTCAAACTTAAACTGAAATTGATTTTCGCTTTGCGCCTGCCGGTATGCTACAAAAAAATGGCTCACTCTCTGTGAATGTCAAACTGCGCCGGCGACCCCTCAAACTGTATTTGCTGTGCATTTGAGTTTTAGTTTTTCATATAAACTAGAGAACGACTTGCGTTCGACATATTCGCCCAAATTGACATTGCATTATAGGAAATGTTACCCCTTTTTCTGGCATTAATTCCTATTTGAAATAAACGAATTTCTTTTATAAATACATTAGGTATGCATCAAACTATAATGTTATATACCAGAAATTTTAACATAAAAATAAATAAATTCTAGTATTTACTACGCTTTGCTACTCTCAATGCTCTCTTAAGTGTTTTACCTGGTTTTTACCTGACCTAGACCCAACACATTGGAGTAAAACTGGCATTCTGCACTTCTCCTCAACACAACCCTTCCAACAAGTCAACAATCAAGCGAATATGTTTTCTTCAAGGCTTTTAAATGATACTTTACTGTTTTGCCTACGTCTATGTGTATATAGATATCTAATCAGTAACAAGAATTGATCTCATACCATACTTTTTATCGGGCTTTGAATGAGTTCTTTCCTTTTCGGAAAAAAGAATGCAGGAAATGCTCCTTTGTGGTGTCCATGTTTAATTTGTTGACAATATTACAAATGTAATCGAATGCTGGTCAACTTTTTATCAAAAGTATCTGAAACCCAAAGCTTTCCAATGATACTTAAAAGTATGGCCTTCTTGATCGATTTCTTGTATCATCTATCACAAAATCGGACAAGACTTTCTTGACAGCCCAATAGATTGAGATATACTTATTAAAGTTATATTTCAGTGCTAGGGGAGGGACTTAGATTGCCTTAAGGCGATATTAACTAAAAGTCTAGAAAGGAGCAGGTTTTATAGTTGAAATTTAATAATTCATTTAACGAGTTCATTTCAGTTCAATCACTAATTGAACTAATATGACTTCAATATAACATGTTCGTTCCATTTAGTTCGAATCGTAAAATATTTTCGCCAATTATAATAGCATTTTAATTTGCTGAGTAAAGCAACAATAAATAATAGTAATTATAATTGAATTTTGTATTGCAATCATAAATGTAACATAAATAAAACGTGACATAAAATGAACAAATGCTCATTACCCAAACCTCCCTCTACTTGTTAAATGTCATCCTATAAATGAACTGCAATTGATTGCTGACAAATAAAGTATAATTAAAGAAAAAATAAGTAAATAAAAGGACTGGATGAGCGATTGCCAGGGATATAGTGCGTTGGTTGAGTTCGGTCAAACATATTCTGTATGAATCGTTAGAATGCTTATAATTAGTACTTATACTACGAGTATATGTTGTATGTGCAATGTGAAACACTCGAAATATTAACGAATGTATCAAAATAATACAAATGGCCAAGAAACTACTCAAATTCCTAGAAATATATCCGTGCGAGCATAAGTGTTTGAAATATTTCTAGAAATATCAAACATTCAAAATACAAACAGCTTCATCCTTTCAATTTGATCTCTAAAAATTGTATATTTTATATTTTATAGCATTTTATGTATCAGGACTTAAAACTAATTAAAATTTGCCCAACTTACACTACTCAAAACAATACAAAACTCAATTGATATTGAAGTTGAACGTTTTATGCATCTGCTTATAATACTCTGTTCCCGGAGGGAAAAAGACTATATTGGGTTAGAAAAATGTCCGCCTGTCCCTTGAAGCTAGAGCAACCAAACTTGGTACATATATTTGTGTACACCCTCAATATATAAAGTGTCAGGATCAACCAACCAACTCCAACAACCCCCCACACTTTGGGGAGAACCAGTATCTTCCACGTTTTTAAAGCTATAGTCACCAAATTTGGCATACAGACTAATGTTCAGATTCCTGACAGATCTGCATCAAATCAATTTTTGCCACCTCCACCCCCTCTCCCGCAAATGAGCAAAATCGATATATCTCCCACACATGTACAGGTAGATTCACCAAATTTGGCATACATACTAATGTTGACCCCCTGAACAAATCTGCATAAAAAAATATTTTCCACTCCACCCCCTCCCCCGCAAATGAGCAAAATCTATATCTCCCACACCTGTGCGGATAGAGTCATCAAATTTGACATACAGACTGCTGTTTTCTTCACGTCTCTTTCACAACCCACAAATAGGCAGATTACACCGGACTAGGAACAGAGTATTCTACTGTCGGGTACGTCCGACTGCAACGTTCTTACTTGTTTTATAATAATATTAAGTATTGTATTCTGTTGGTGTCAAATCAAATTAAAATAACTGAATATTAATAGTTTCGTTGGAACTTGTTGACATTGAATAGCCGCAATTTAAGCTCTTTTAAAATTATGCAAATAAATAGGAATCAAATTGGTATTATTGTTTGGTATTTTCGGTGGGTGTGACTTTTTAAAATGCATTAAAAATGTATTATTTAATTTATTTGTATTTGTTTCATTCGAAATTGAACAAAATATTTAACTTTAACTTGGTCAAACTGCCTCAAGCCTCAGCGGCTTACCTACAGTTGCGGTAAAACTGTGAACATATGTGCCCAGTGGCGTACCTCGAGGGGGCTTAAGGAAGGTTAGGTTGAGCACTCAATGTAATACAACAAATTATTGACTAGAACTCATACGAATCAGTTTGGGAAAAATAATAAACAAAATTCGAAAATCGGTTTGAGAACACCCCTTCCGCTCTCCGGTCAACCCCTTACATATGTGTGTACATGCGATTGTCTGCCTACAAGCCTGCAATTCAGAAGTTGAACATCGTCACAGTTGAGTGCATGACGTCGACGTCATTGACATGCACAGCAGGTAGCGCGAGTTCCGCATACCGCACCGCGCCACACACACACACGTTTGAACCCCCCCACCTTTGGCCGGCAGCCGCACAAACACTCGTGCCACACGACCCCCCGCCAATTGATAGCACCTTTTGTTTGCACTGCGACAATGGCGGCTATGGCAACGTTTCCGGTTCGGCATTCGGCATTCGACGTTCGACGTTCGAAGTTCGACGTTCGCTTTCTGTTTCTGTTTCGTTGTCTTTTCTCTGTTTCGGATTCTGCTTGTTGTTCTGTTGCTGTTCATTGACCACTGCGCGCAGTGCCCACTAAACTATTATTAGAGGCACCCGACTAGAGATGGGAAAGTAAAAACCAACGATAGTTTCGATACCACCACTATCGATTACATTGATAATGTTCGAAAACAACACACAGGATGTTCACGAAGTGTAGCAAAGCACGATGTTTATTGGTTTATATATACAAGTATTAGCGATACTATCGATAGACTCGATAACGATTGTTTAAAGCCATAATAAACGTGATCGAAATCCAGGTTAATTAACTTATGTAAAGTTCTTGTTGTATGTATAGACTATTCGATAGTATAGAATTTAGAGAAAATATAGATATTTGCTCCAAATATAAACCTATCCATAGTATAGTTGAGCTGATTCCATTCTTTGTTAAATTTCTTGTATATGTTTATACGTTTCATATTCCTTTTTATTTTTATAGGCTACTTACAATGAACTTAATATAGTATATTACAAAAAACTCATTCTATGAATAGTAACTATCGATGTTATCGACATTATTCGATGACAACAGGAAGGGTGACTTTTAGGTTAATAATACACTCATGAGTGTATTTACTTAAAGTTAGTTTATTTTGATGAACATAACAACTGATTCATTGAATGGTATTAAATACAAATATAAACCTTTATAACATAATCAATTTAAAGAATTCACGCCAACTTACTGGATTAATATCAATAAGGATTCGTTAATTTCGATAGGTCTCGGCATATCGATACTATCGCAAGTGCTATCGAATGCTGTCCAGCTCTACTTCAAGCTGCAAGTTCGAATCTAAGTTGGCCAACTGGGGAGCAGGAACTGGTGCTGCTTTTACCTATTAAAACTATTAAAACTCTTACCGCACAAAGACAATGCAAACGAAACGCAATCCCGGACGGAAAACGGAGAAGGGAGAACGGAGAACGGAGAACGGCGGTGGAGCAAGGGGGGCCGTGCATAAAAGTTACTCAACAACTTTTTCTGTGTGCCGATCTCGAAACAGAATGCGGGAGGGGATGAGGAAAGACAGCAATAAATAACAATAACAATTATTAAAATGCGTGAGCGATAAGTTGATTGTGTGAACTGAGGGGCGTCTTGGGGGCTGACGGGGCTTGGCTGGGTGTACAGCAGGAGTGACATTACCCGGGGGTCGTTGGATGGAGGAGGAAATTGTTAAATGCAATGATTAATTATGCAAACTCTTAATCGAATTGTGTGCGAGAGTGCTAGCGCTGAGGGGAGGAGTGCAGAGCCAGGTGATGCAAACTAAAATTCATGAACAGCAACGGGAAAAGTAACGCTAAATATTTAATTAATTAAAAAGCCAAGCGCCAACTGTTGAAAAGTCACTGAAGCAACGCAAGCAGCTCAAACTGTACCTTTAATGGCCATAAAGTGCAATCAGTAGATAATGGCAGGCAGAGTAAGAGAGACAGTTGGTAAGACAGAGAGAGAGAGCTGAACCGGCGGTTCTTGTTGTCTTTTGTTATAAAATGAGTACTTTTTTCAGTTAAAAACTTTCAGTATATGCAGTTATGTTACATTCTTGTCTAAGTTCCCTAATTATATAACAAAACTATCGATCATTTGCAGACAAAACATTATCGATACTATCGATAGTTTTAAAAATGTTCTTTCGGAAAGTATTTCAAGTACTATATTCTTTGATTATTCATTCACTTCAATAATATTTGTCCAACCTTCTAGTTCAAACATTCTCTGAATTTTGAATATGATAAGAATGTTTTCATTATTTATTTTAGAAAAATAAAAATTACATAAAATGCGCAAGCTTATTAGGAAAATTAAAAATATAGATTTGAAATATTCTCATTTATGCAAGGAAATTCTCTTTTAAGCAATATATTTTAACATTCTTAGCATTTTTAGAAAACGTTTAAAATATTTAACAAATTACCAAATTTTTTTTATCGATTTTAGGATAAATGGTATAATACTTTATAAGCGTCGTTTTGAATCTATTAAAAAAGAACTTCGAAAACACTTTTTACTCCCTGTACCCATAAAATGGGTAAAAAGGGGTATTACATCTGTGCAAATGTATGTAACAGGCAGAAGGAGACATCTCCGACCCTATAAAGTATATATTCTTGATCAGTATCAAAAGAGATTTCGATTTGGCCATGTCCGTCTGTCTGTCCGTCTGTCCGTCTGTCCGTATGAACGCGTCGATCTCAGCAACTACAAGAGCTAGAGACACCAAATTTGAAATGTAGGTTCCTGTATACCATACGCAGATCAAGTTTGTTTCATATTTCAGATATCTCCCCCCGTTCCCCCGCAAATCGATTAAAACCGTTTTACAGTAACAATTTTCAAGATATAGCTTTAAGATTTGGCATGTACAATACTTTAGTCTCTTTTAATCTACTGTCCAATTTTCAAGTCGATCGGATAATAAACACGGAAGTTATTCACGAAAGAAGATTCAGTGATGCAGCGAGAGGGGGACGAAGAAGCACAGCCACCAATTAAATTGCCTCGCTTGCGCTGTCGTTTTTGCCGCCTGGTGTGTGCGTCTTTGTGTATGTATGTGTAAGTGGACGTAGCTGTGATTGGATGTTTTAGACCTGGGTACAGGAAGTTTCGTAGTCGGGTATACTCGACTATAGCATTCTTACTTGTTTTGAATTGTTATTTTGTTGGGATCTAACTAAAGTTGGATTATTCAAATTGACATAGTATGATTTAAGTTAACTTAAGACTGTTTTTGTGTTAGGAAACAAACTAGCCCGTTCATATTGTAATGTAATTCCAAAGAACAGTGGTAACAAAAACTAACGATGGTGATGCCTATCGATAGTATCGATACATGCCTTTGTGGGAGGAGAAATGTAGGTTGAAGTACTTCAGAACCGGGTACAGGGTATCTCCCAGCCTTGCACTCCTTTCGACCTAATAAGCTGATCAGGTTGGAAGTTTGGCCAACTGTAAATTGATATCTTTGTAGTGCTAAAGTGTTATTGTCATTTGATCAAACGGACATTCCCAAATGAAAGCAATCACATTTTGTTTATTTATAGTCAACTTTAAACTGTTGGCTTGGTTCCATTGTTGTTGTTAATGTTGTTGTTGTTGTTGTTGTTGTTGTTGTTTCTTGCTGTCAGTTATTTTATAGTCGTCGCTTTGCGGCATATTTGCTTCAAGTACGCAAATTTGTTGAACAAATTATTATTTTTTTTTTGATTTTAAATTTGTTTATGCGACGGTTGGCAACGATGACAGCGATGTGTGTGTGTGTGTGTGTGTGTGTGTGTGTGCGCGTAAATACAGCTACCACTAATACACCAACACGCACACTCACATATATAGGCATGTATATGTATATAAGCCGCTCAAGTCATCGCATTTTGTTTTACACTCTGCGAGCTATTTTGTTGTTGCTGCTGCTGCTTTTTGGGCCAGCGACAACAACGACAGCAGCGGCTGCTAACTTGGCTCACAACACACATACACACAGACACACATGACAAACACACTCGACACACACACACACACACACACACACACTTTACACTCACTCATTCACTCACTGAGCACTTGAACGGGTAACTGAGTGGTGGCTAAGGGGAGGACGGAGACGCGCTGCGACGGCAGGTGGTGGGGTAGCAAAGGGCGGGTGACGGTGACGGTTACCGGGTATCGGGTACCGGGTACCGGGGACGGGGTGGGGCTGGGGCTGGGCAGGGGCCCGCTTTACCGCTCATTTGTTATGATTTTTCAGTTGGCATTTTTAGTTGTTTTTCTACGCGTTCTGCGATCGGCCGCATTTTGAGCTTCAGCTCGTCAAGCAAACGTGCGTGTGCATGTCTGCAAGTTGTGTTGTGCGTGTGTGTGTGTGTGTGTGTGCGTGTGCGTGTGCGTGTGTGTCTGGCGGGGACGATAAGCCATATGAGCTGCATTTATATGGGATATATTGCTCGCTCGCATCTTGTTGCACGCAAAATAAATTAATTTGCATTATTTTCATATTTTTTTGTTGCTGTGCGTTTATTTATTTTTTTCAAGTTAACAATCCCCACGCAAAAGTGCAAGGATTGTGTGCGGCTTTATTAAGGCAGTCAACTGCAGTTTGAGAGCCACTGTGAAGCTGACAACCTTTATATACATATATATTTTTTTGGTTGTATTACGGCAACAGCCACAATTGCGGCACAAAAGGCGCGGCCGGCAATCAAATTGCAGGCAACAAAAAATGGCAAAAAGTAAAAAAAAAAAAGAGCAGCCGTAAAGACAGCATTACAATGTCATTTATGGATTTATGGGCAATGGGCGTGGCAGCACGGCCCACAGCGACGCAGCGAGTGTTGCCAATAGGAGCAACAGCAACAGCAACAGCAACAGCTACAAATGACAACTGGCAACAATTTGACAGCAACTGGAATTTAACAAAGGCATTGCAATCCGGCTGGCATTAGCAGCAGCAAAAAGGACACAGGCAGCAGCAACATTGTGCAGCAGTGTGAAAAGCTGCATAATTGCAAGTCCTTTGAGAATGAATCGAATTTCTCGAAAAATACCTTGAAATGAATATTGTGAATACTTTTGGCCTTTTGTCGCTGACGCACAGCGCTCAATTTGCATCGAAAAATATGGAGAAAATATAATAAAAACAAATAAAAAATAAATGATAATAATTATCAGAGCAAACAGCCAAATGTAAACAGTTTATATACTATATAGTGTATATATGTACATATATATATATTATTTTCGTTTCATATTCTTTTCAAAAAATGCAACGTCTCATTTGCAATGCGACGCACGTAAAAGGCAACAACAACAACAACAACAACAACGAGACAATTTATGCGAAAACAAAACAAAAATATGTAAATAAATAAATAATAAATAAATGCATAAAAGTAAATAGCTTTTGTAGTTTTGTCAATCGCACGAGCGTTGCGAATGGAAAGTCTATGAAAGTGTTGCTACTGTTGTTGCTGTTGTTGCTATTGTTGCTGTTGTTGCTGCTGTTGCTGCTGCTGTTGCATGTTTAGCCGGACCACAGAATGCTGCAGAACTGTTGCCACTATTGTACTATTGTAACTTTCGCTGTTTACTTTCAAGAACTGTTGTATACCTTACTGTACACCCTTGCAGAATGCTTATTCATACGGAAACTCTATAGTTCCTATGGCAGCTATATGATATAGTCATGCCATTTCAATCAAATTAGTTAAAACTATGAAAAGTATTATGAAAAACTCGCCTTGCTTAGTTTGTTTCCGATATTTAAAACAAAAGAAAACGAAAAAGTTTTCAATTTTTAACCGATTGTTCCTATGGCAGCTATATGATATGATAATCCAAATTCTAACAAATTATTCCAAAGTATAAAAAGCTAAAACAATTTTGAATACAGCAGCTCAGTTTTCGACCGATAATTCCTATGGCATCTACAAGTATATAGTCTATATAGTCATTCGATTGTGATCAAAAGATATAACAATTATTTAAAAAATAAACTCGCCTTGCTAAGTTTGCTTCCGATATTTAAAACAAAAGAAAACGAAAAAGTTGTCCATAGTAATAATAATAATAAGAGGAAAGGAGTCCCACGGGGACTGTGGTCTATTGTACCAAAAAATCTTCCTATAAGGACCAGAGTTGCTCTACCTCCCTTATAAACGAGAGCAGGTCGAGACATTCCCTACGAGCTCAGGGGTTATAAGCTCAGTTGTTCATACAAAAGCTCAAATTTTAAACCTATTGTTCCTATGGCAGCTTTATAATATGGTAATCCAAATTCAAACACATTATTTCAAAAAAATTCACCATTGCGATATCTTAAAAAAAAAAAAAGTTGCTCATACAGAAGCCCAATTCCGATAATTCCTATGGCATCTACAAGTATATGATATAGTCATTCGATTTTGATACAATAAACTCGTCTTGCTAAGTTCGCTTCCGATATTTAAAACAAAAGAAAACGAAAAAGTTGCACAAGAGTTCAAATTTGTTACCAATTGTTCCTTTGACAGCTATATAATATGGTTCCAAGCATTAAAAACAGCTCACCATTATGATATCTTACAAAAAAAAAACGAAAAAGTTGCTCGTACAGAAGCTTAATTTTCGACCAATAATTCCTAGGGCATCTACAAGTATCTACAGAATTTGGATCAAATTTCAATTGATCACATTTGTTTGCTTGAATTATCCGTAAGAACAAAAAAGTTGTTCACACAATAACTCCATATCCGACGGAACTTCACTTTGCCAGCTGTACAATAAATTTGCCCAACTTAAATCTAATTTAAACAACATCTTAAATCAATACTTGGAATTGCCGAGTTTGCTTGCAATATCTTGAGAAAAAAAACAAAAAGGTTGCTCATTTTTCTACAGATTGTGGCGGTTTATGTATAGATAGCTCTAAAACTGAGAGATTAGATTGCATAGATTGCTGTTGATGTTGATCAAGAATATATCATTTGTTTACTAGAAATGTCATAATTATAATAATAAAAAATATTTGTGCTAATAATGCAGAACTATCCATAAATAAATAGTTGTTGTCTATGGGGAGTATAGTCTCACAAATTAAATATATAATAGTTCATTAAATCATTTGGAAATTATAAGATTTCTACTGTTTTTCCAGCAATGTGGGAAACTTTTATATATTTATTATTCATTTATTTATGTGGGCTTTGCAAGATCTCGTTACACACTCGGAGACATAATTAAAATACTGTCAGGAAGGGTATATGGAAATGCCAGCAGCAATAATTTCACTAGAGCAGCAACAAAAGTTGAATTTAAATGCGCATTAAGTTGCATTTGCAGTTAAATAAACGCAAAAGAGCCAAACCAAAAGTTGTTCATATTCAAATTTATGCGCTGCAGCTGTCAGCGTGGCGAAAGAGGGACGGGAGGGCGGCAGGTGGCAGCGGGGACATTTGGCCATTTGCATAGTCGCTGCTGTGGCCGTCGACAACATTTGGGCAAACGAGGGAGGGCTGGGAGGGAGTGTGTGTGTGTTCGGGGTCAGGCGATCGAAGTGAAATTATCTTAAATATTGTGCAGCAACAACAATATGCCCAACAACAATAACAACAACAACAACTGACAATCGAATACGAAAGAATACGAAAATAAAAACTCGACCGATAGCAAGCAAATCTCAAAACATGGTCTTATCGACATTGCACATAACACTGGAGTCCAATGTTGCTGGCGAGCAGCGAGCAGCAACAACGGCAGCAGCAGCAGCAACAGCAGCAGCTGGCACAACAGCGACTGCAACTGCTGCAGCGGCCACAGCGGCAACAACAACGTACAGCAAGTTGCCCGTGCTATGCAACAACAATATCATCATGAGCAACAACAATAACAATAAAGCACAGCAGCAACAGTTGCTGTTCGAGAAGGAAAACGATGAGCTGAGCGCCAATTTGAACAACAACATTAACAAATATTGTGATATGAACGGCAATGCAACAGCAACAGCAATAGCGACAATCGAACAATTGCAGCAGCAACATCAAGGATCATCCGGAACGAACACGCCGCAGCGCAGCACCTCCTCCCTGCGTCGCGGCACACAACTACAGCGCTCCTCGGTGCGTTTGCGGCAACAACAGGCAAGTGTGGCAAGCCAACACAGCAGCAGCAACAGCAACAGCAACAGCAACTGAAATCAAATTTCCAAACTCTCTGCGTGTTGCTGCTGCGGCTGCTGCTGTTGGTTTTCCCTTTAAACGGCAGCAACCTTCAGCTGCTATCGCCAACTGGCTTTATCTACATATGTATATGCTAACGACCAACGGCAACCAGTTAACAACAAAGTAGGCTAACTGGCTGCCGCAGTTGCGCGACAACAACAGCAGCAACTAACAACAACAACCAACATCAGGCATAAACAATTTGCCAGCGATAGCAGCAAAGCTAATGAATTCTATGCCCAAATATATACAGCAACTTTGAGATACTCTCGCCCAAGGTTCTCGATGTGTTGACGTTATCGACAAAGCCTTTAGGCCCGAACTGTATCGTAAAATCGCTCTATACTACGTATGGCAAAATATACAACTATACGCTACACAGTGTAGCGTGTCTATACCGTATATCGCTAAACGTATAGCAAATATACAGAGCCTGTATTCCGTATAGTTGTATATTTTCCCATAGTAGTATACGACAAGGCCCCTAAGGCCCCAACAGACTGTGCAGTGTTTCTATACCGTATGTCGCTAAACGTATAGCAAATATACAGATCCTGCTTACACTATATGTACGAGTATTATCCCGTATAGTTGTATACTTTCCTATACATATAGCTATTTACGGTACAGTAGTATACGATAAGGTCCCTAAGGCCCTAACAGACTGTGTAGATACGATAAGGTCCCTAAGGCGCTAACAGACTGCGTAGTTTTTCTATACCGTATGTCGCTAAACGTATAGCAAATATAAAGATCCTGCTCACACTATGTGTACGAGTATACGAATATTATCCCGTATAGTTGTATATTTTCCTATACGTATAACAATTTACAGTACAGTACAGCCCGAAAAGACTGTATAGTGTCTCTATACCGTAAGTCTCTAAACGTTTAGCAAATATACAGAGCTTGTATTCCGTATAGTTGTATATTTTCCTATAGTAGTATACGACAAGGTCCCTAAGGCCCGAACAGACTGTGCAGTGTTTCTATACCGTATATCGCTAAACGTATAGCAAATATACAGAGCAAGTTTACACTGTGTGTATCTTTTCCCGTATAGTTGTATATTTTGCTATACATATAATGATTTACGGTACAGTAGTATACGAAGCATAAAATGTTCAGACTCTATTTCGTATATTTCTACACGTATAGCATATTTTTATACGGTATATTTCATTTTAGGGAGTTTTAAAAGTTTATGTCGATTTTGGTAAATATTTTATAAACGTCGCAGCTGTTTTGAAAAATATATTGAAATGGATATAAGTTTCGGTTCATCTTCGGATTGTTTAAATAAGGAAAAACCAGAATTGACAGCTTCAGGAATTCCAGCAATAACATTGAAACATAAAATGGAAAGAAGAAAAGATCTTAAAATGTAGACGAAACTTGAAAATGGAGTGATGAAATTGCAAAATGATTTTTAATAATCATATCGTAATTAGTATTTGAGAATGCATTCAGAACAATTTGAATATTCATTGTAGAAATTTAAGCCAAATTAATACATTGCGAAGATGGAGACACATTTGAGATTACAAACGATAAAATTATAAGAATAATGTTCACTATTCAAGCGCCAAAAATATCCCTTTCTGTTGGTAAAATGGTATATTTCGCAATATTCCAAAACAAAACTGTTCATATTTGTTTGGTTAATAGTAGACAATACTCAGTCCCCGTGCCTTTAGATACTATATAGAAACTTTCTATTTGAACTAACTTTCAGGCAAGATTATCAACAGGTTTAGTCCAGCAAGTGATTCAGTTATAATCATCATTAGCTTCGTCGAGTTGTTCATCAGATTAGTCCAAAAAGTAAACAGACATTTAATTAGCAATCCAAAGAATATTTTAGAAACAAATTTAATTTCTATTACTTAGCAATTTTTGTTAAGTTTATTTTCTACAGTAACTACATCTACTCTAAAAACTAAATTAACTTATTTTATTCGATATTTCATATTAAACGGAGGAAATTTAGTTTTCCATTTTGTCAATTCATTTTTTATAATATTATATAACCAAGCGCTGATTTCGAAAGCTTATAAATTTGAAATATACCAGATTTTGAGTTATTCAACAAGTTTTGGTTTTTTGTCTAAGTCTCTTTGATTTTTGAAAAATATAGAACTACATTTCCCAGAAACCAAAAAAAAAGAATTGAAGTACATTTTTGCAGAAAATTATTAAGTTTGGACTACAGCAAAAAATGTCTGTTTAAAACATATACAGATCTGTTACCATTTCCAATATCGATCACATCGAAAATAGCTGTGAAAAGTTCTAAAATCAATCGATAACTTATACTAATAATCAAAAATTAATTGCTTTTACTCATTTTTATAAGAAAAATCCAATAATGAATTGTAAAATTGTTAGAATTATTAAAGTTACGATGCTTAGAAATAAGTTTCTTTATTTCGATTTGGCAAACTCGGTGATAAAGTTAGCATGCTCGCTTTTTGTGCTGAGCCAACAACAAACACAATAAATAAGCAAGTTAATAAATTTTTAATTTTTGTTTTACGCGCATTTTCAATATTTATTTAACGTCCGACGACGACGACGACGACGACGATGTTCGTGTTGTTGTTGATGATGATGATGATGTCATGGCCTATACCTTTACAACAACAACATTAACAACAACAACAATAGCAGTATGAGCACGGCAACTAAAGTTAAGTTCTTGTTGTTGTTATACTATGTTCCCGAAGGGAAAATAGTATATTGGGTTTGCGAAATGTCCGTCTGTCCGTCAGTCCGTCTGTCCGTCTGTCCGTATGAACGCAATTTTTTTGCCTTTATCTTTAAGCTAGAGCAACTAAGCTTGGTACACATGTTGGTGTATATCCTCAATTTATGAAGTGTCGAGATCGACCAAACACCCCCACCCCCTCCACAACAATTTGGGGAAAACCTGTATCTTTCTCAATTTTAAAGCTATAGTCACCAAATTTAGCATACAGACTCATGTTAAGATTCCCGACAGATCTGCATAAAAAAAATTTTGACACCCCCACCCTCATCCCCACAAATCGGCATATGATATCCCCAAAACACGTTTTTCAAGGGGTATATCTCCTACAGTTTCAAAGATAGAGTCACCAAATTTGGCATACAGATTAATGTTAACCTTCTGGATAAATCTGCATCAAAAAATTTTTGACCCCCCACCCCCTCCCCCGCAAATGAGAAAATCTATATCTCTCACAGCTGTACAGGTAGAGTCACCAAATGTGGTATACATACTAATGTTGACTCCCTGGACAAATCTGCATCAACAATTTTTGGACCCCCCCCCCCCCCACCCGCTCACCCACAAAGGAGCATAATCTATATCTCCCACACCTGTACAGGTAGAGTCACCAAATTTGGCATACAGCCTATTGTTTTTTTCGCGTCTCTTTCCGAACCCACAAACAACCAAATTATATAGGACTGGGAACAAAGTATTCTGCAGTCGGGTGCGTCCGACTGCAAAGTTCTTACTTGTTTTACAATTGCTGTAGCTCATAAGGGAGCCGATGTTGCTGTTGTTGTTGCTGTTGTTGTTGCTGTTGTTGTTGTTGTAGGATGATTGATGGCCCGTAACTTTTGTGGGCTTTACTGCTGATCTATAGCGGGGCGGGTAGGTGGGTGGTGGGGCAATAGAGCGCCCAAAGTGACATTGACAGCGCAGTAAGCCCACAGACGGCGACAGTTAATTGAATTCAATAGAATGGAATCGCAGTTGCGATCAATTGCTGGTGGGCAGCAGCAGCAACACCAACAGCCACAACATCAACAACAACAACACCATTCAATAATATCTGATATTGGAGGTGTATGCATATGATTAAGTATACGCCAAGTATGCTTGAGTTCTAGTTTCGCTTAAGCAATTATTGCTGTTGTTCTTGTTCTTCTTTATATGCTACTTCTTCTTCTTCTTCTTCTTGTGGTTATTGTTGTCATCCATCTTGCTCATCTGCTTCCATTCAAGCTGCTTTTTCATTGCCAAACGCATGGCTATTTTTTTTTCGTTGTCTTTCAAGTTTTATTTGGTTCACATCGTTTTTTATTCACGCTCGCAGACTGAAACACCCTACCCCCGCGCAACCCTAACCTATGCCCGTCTACACTTGCTGTCTGAATATTTTGCTGATATTGTTGCTTTTCTCGAATTTTATAATACCCTGTAATGCATCAACAAACAGAAGCAGGCATCCCCGTCCTCATCGTATCACAATATGATTATTTATTATTGTTATCGTGACGAGATAACAGAAATATACCATAATTTTTCTACAGGCGATGTATATATTTACAATAACTACGAAGAGTTTTGAAAAACGATCCTAAAATTGTTTTAAAAAATTGTTAGGAGAAAACTGTTTACAAGTCTATTAATTAATCGAAGAACCGAAGATATATGATCTGTTCATATATGATATATGATCTGCACATATATGTATATATAAATATTACATACAAAACGTTGAGAAATTCGATGAAATAATATCATAGTTCTTACAATTCCCTTTATAATATAAATTCAAATATATATTGTCGAAGTCCTAAATACAGACATAGTTTTCATCGAAAAGTATATAAGATTAATAAGAAAGAATAGCCATCAAATAATCGTCAGTAATGTTAAAATTGGTGGAGTTAATCGATTTATGCACTGAACGGATCATATATCCTTGCAACAATGTTTTTAACAACCGACTCTTCCTACTATATAGGAATATTAGATATAGTCGTCCAATTTCGATCACATTTTGTTACTTTGTTTAAACTTTATTGACATTTCGATTTGGTAAATGTGGTCAGAATATCTGAACAGACATAAAAGTTTTCATATAAAACATAATTAACGACCGATCGTTTCTATGGTAGCTATGTGTTATAGTGCTCCGATCCGGAAGGTGCTAATATATGTACATAAAGAAAAGCATCTGTGCCAAGTTTGATCACAATTGCTTTAAAACTGTGAGACTAGCTTACATACTGGAAACGGACATCGCTATATCGACTCGGTTATTGAAGCTGTTCAAGAATATATATATGTATTAATGCTGTTCACGAATATACATATATGTATATATCTTATAGTTTGTGGGCTTGGAAACGTCTTTTTGAATGCATTACATATTTTGGGACGAAAATATAATATATCTCCTCTCTCTATACCTACCTCTCTATATAAAAATTGATTTATTTAAGCAGACTGTTATCTGTCTTAAGAATTTCCTGAGCAGGATAGTAGTCGGAACCATTTTACAGCGTATCTCTCAGTCGAGCACACTCGAGTACAACATACTTACTGGCTTTGTTTTTGTTCTGCGCTCACATTATGCAAGTTCAGCAAAATTTGGTGCTTTTTGTTGTTGTCGGTTTTGTTTCTCTTGGAATTTTCAGCGCCTTTCTGTTGTTATTCAATTAAGGTTTTTTCGTTGTTGTTTCTTTCTCTTGTTGCTGTTGTTGGTTTTCGGTATTTTCTCGCCGAACATCCCTCAACAGAAACGTGCAAAAAGTTGGCATCAAGGTCCCAGCTGTGAATGGGAAGCTTTGTTATCTTTCTTGGTCAAGTGGCTGACAGCGGAACCGAAATCGCAGCTTTGACACGCCGCCGTTTTGCCGATTGTCTTGGCCAAAAAGCGTTCAGTTCGAGCCATTATACGACTGTCTAATGTTCTCCCTAGCATTCGCTAACAAAACCACGCTTAATCATTAAGCCAGTTTCTTGAACTCATTATAATCGGTGACTCTGTACACTTCAAAAACGAACAAGCCAGCAAAATTGGGCAATCAGCGGGAAGAATTAACAAAAATGCACAGATTAAACATTTCAAGAGTTTTCTACCAAGACAAACAATTGTGACTGTTCAAAGTTCCACTTTTATTTGCTTCACCAATTTTTCCTTATCATTTTATTTTCACCAAAAAGAATTTTATTTATTTCTTCTCTTACCAGATGGATCTAGATCTTCAGATCTCATCAGGGTACATATTTTAATTTTCAAATTTCATTTTTAAATTTACATATTTATAGGAATAGGTATGCATTATTATAAGCTTCATCAAAAAGTTTAGTTTACCAGTTCTAACCATTCGAAATGTGAAAGGATGAAAGTTTTGAATTTTGAAATTTTGAAAAATTAATTGTTTTTACTCATTATATTAAGAAATATCAAAAAACTAATTGTGAAATCGCTATTTTTATTAAAGTTAGGATACTTAGAAATATCTTTCCTGATTTTGATATGGCAAACTCTGTAATAAAGTTATAATGCCCGCTTAACCACAATAAATAAGCAGGTTAATAATTTCTTATAAAATTATTTATTTATTTTTAATTATATTTTTTAATTGATTTATACATATACATATGTGTATATGTGTATATATATAAAAGAGTTCGTCCTGACGGACTGGCTGCCCACAGCCCAAACCATAAGAGCTTGAATGCTGAAATTTTCACAGTAGTTTCCATCTATGTCGAAAGACGGAATTTTCAAAATTCCACCCACAAGCGTGGAAAATCGCGGAAAACTGTTGTAGGAAACCTTTTTGTTTACCAACCAAGCGACTTCAAACCTACAAACACATGTTGCAACGATTTTGGAAAATCCACTCCATGGGCGGAAAATTATGGTCTCAAAGTTGTATGGGAGAAAGTCAATTTTTGGTCCGATCGGGTTCAAACCATTTTTCAAGAGCTACACATTAAACAATGCGATACGTGTTTCATCGATTTTGAAAAATTGATCTCCACGGTTGGAAAATTGGTGAAAAATTTTTTTTCAAGCGATTGAGTTCAAACTTATTTTCAAGGCTCTACACAAAAACAAAATAGGCGTGGTGCTCAAAGATCTTGGAAAATCTACCTCCGCGGGTGAGAAAATCATGGTGCGCTATTTTTGTGTATTTCTTAAGATTAAGAAGATTAAGAAAGTAGTCAAAGTCAACATAATGCATTTGAATCTGAATAATTCGCTGGGACCTTACCAGCTAGTATATTAATAAGAATAGAAAATTGTATTAAAATTCGATTTCAAAAACATTTTGTTGAGAACTCCAAGCACCTTAATTAAAGTTTAGAACTAAAGCGTTCTTACCCATTAAAAACATATTGCCAAGTATTTGACTGGCTTAACTTCTTCAGAGAACCCAATTAGCATATAATTAACTTGTTGACCCAACCCCCCGTATGCCCGTCAGTACGGACATGACTCTTCTTGTTATATTTACAGCAGGTTTGCACAACTTTCGTCAGATATTTGAGCGATCCACATTTAAAGTGCTTAATAGGGTCAAACGAGTTTTGAAAACACTTTAAACTTATTTTAAATACGTTTTAAGCTGAAGTAAATGAAATATTGAAAATGTTTTAAGCTGGAAATATATTTAACTTAACTAACTAACTTCAAAAACTTTGGCAACATTTCCAACAAAATTTAAGACTAATTTACAGAAATATAACTTGGCTATGAATAATATATGTGTATATTATATAAGCCTGTGTAAACTATATCGATTATTGGCTTATATTGGCTTATGCAAACTCTTAATAGGCTATTAGGGTCTATTAATGGTCTACAGTTTGACAAGCGTTGTTCGTGGTGTCTTCAAAGTTTTGCATAAACAGCGCACTGCAGTTTGACAGTAACAGGAACAACCACTGACCTAATCCAAACAGAGCCAAGCACTTGAGAGGCTTCGCTAAAGCGTTGCAACTGACCATTGCTTGCCCTGCCACACTACCACCCGCCCACAAGCAACCACTCGACAAGCGAGGCAGTTGCCGTTTTGCCTTGCTTCGGGTATTTGTTGCATGCCACACACACACACACACCCACACACAGAGAGAGAGAAAGGCAGGCAGGCAACGTCACCAAGCCTAAGCTCTTTTAATACCTTCTGCTGCACTGGGTCGACTACAAATGGCAACAGCTTGTGGCAGATTGACAGAATGGCACAGTGACGAGCATGTGGCATGGCTTTGCCGTCGTCGAAAGGCCGCCTATCTGCGGACTGTTGACTGCAGGGTATGCATGTCGTCGGTGCCCACGCCGCCTCACCTGTTATCGGTCTCTGCCAGTCGCCGCCTTTTGCACGCTACAAAAGCTGCTAATTAAATTAGCGCAATTGCCGCGAATGCGGATTAAGTGCGCCACTTAGGCCTCTAGTATCTCTATCTATTCGCCCGCCTAACCCTCGCCTCTTCCTCTATTTTTATTGCAGGAGCAACTGCGACGTCGACGCGAGGAGGAGGAGCGCATCGCCCAGCAGAATGAGTTTCTGCGCAACAGTTTGCGCGGCTCGCGCAAACTCAAGGCGCTTCAGGATACGGCCACAGCCACGCCCACGGCCGGAAAGGGGCTGGCACAGCAGCAACAGATGCCAGCGACAGCAACAACAATCGCTGGCGTCGAAAACGAGGCGTATCTGCCGGATGAGGAAGTAACGCAAGCGGAGCACATCGATGGTAAGTGAATGACATCAAGGAATCCCTAGACATCCCAGAGTATCCCCGTCTTAAACAGACAAAATATGAAGGTTAGATACAGAGGGTACTTTCGATCCTAACACAGATTTATGGTCAGTTATAAGGTGATGTGGTCAGTTACTATCTCCAGCGGTTGGCATTGACAGCTATGAGCCCAAAATACCTACAAAAGGTAACGCACTATCTGCCTAGGGGATTGGTTACTATTCAAAGGTATAAAGATTAGATAAAAGGGGCTTATTTAATTATAGCACAAATTCAATGTCAGTATCTACCCCATATACTTTATGACGATAGCTATAGTCGACAGGTACTTCCCAACTCTAAGAGCAGTTTGTTTACCCCACTAGGCACTCGAGAGAACAGAATGGGAAAGACGTAAGGTTCAATCTGCCGACGGCATTTGTTATGCCACTCCTCCTTAACACTCCTTCTTGAATTTTAAATTGTCGGTTGTTGCCATTATTGGTAAAACCAATGGAACACTTTAGTTGTTCATCCGAATGGCTGGAGTTACCGTTGCTGGAAAATCTCTACAGATGTTGAAAGGACACAGTTTCGAAATATTTATAGATCTGCTCAACTTGTCTAATTCAGCAATTGAATACAGATAATTCAAGGATAGAGAACCCACTGACCTACAACATTGACTATCTACTGGTCTATCCGGAGGTCTTTCAGGACTTTTGGTGAATTCCAATGCCTAAGGGATAACTGAAATCACTGTACTTAGCCAAGAAAAGCATGTATAATTAACTGATAACCTGAAGGACTTACTTAAACCAGAAAACCTTATCATTAACCCAATATTATTGTAGCTACAAGTATTACTATTAAAGAAATCCCGTGCCTAATAACCTGAAGAAGCCTTAACCTACTAACCCATAGCAATTACTCAGGAAAACCTAGTCTGACTATTCTTTGAACTCATTTCAAACAATTTTCTTCCGCTTGCAGGATACGGAGAGCTTATTGCCGCATTGACCCGTCTTCAGGGCCAACTGGCCAAGAGTGGGCTTAGCACACTGGCGGGCCGTGTTTCGGCGGCGCATAGCGTCCTGGCCAACGCCAATGTGGCGAACGTCCTGGCCATCAGAAGCGCGGTGTTGCAGAGGCGGCGGCCGCGAATCTCGGGTCCGGTCCACGCCAACGCCCTGGGGCTGCAGAAGGAGATCGTGGAGCTGCTGACGCAATCGAATACGGCGACAGCCATTGAGCTGGGCAACCTGCTGACCAGCCACGAGATGGAGGGGCTATTGCTTGCCCACGATCGCATTGCCAGCCACACGGATACGTCGCCCTCGTCGACGGACAGCACACCGACGCCGTCGCAGACGCCAACGGCAACGGCCACGACGCTCAGCGGTCACAGCAGTCCCGTGGCAACGACAAAGGCATCGGCGAGCAGCAGAAGCATGGCGGTACTGCCGCCAGTGGTGCCAGCACCATCGGTGGCACAGCGTGGTGCAATGCCGCTGCCCGTCGCGGTGGCAGTGCGCGGCGAGTCGCCGCCAGGCATGAGTGGATGCTTTGGCACGCTGAATGACCAGAACGACAACATACGCATCATTCAGATCGAGAAGTCCACGGAGCCGCTCGGCGCGACGGTGCGCAACGAGGGCGAGGCGGTTGTCATCGGTCGCATTGTGCGCGGCGGCGCTGCCGAGAAGTCCGGACTGTTGCACGAGGGTGACGAGATATTGGAGGTGAATGGTCAGGAGCTCCGCGGCAAGACGGTGAACGAGGTGTGCGCCCTGTTGGGAGCCATGCAGGGCACCCTCACGTTTCTGATTGTGCCCGCCGGTAGTCCGCCGCCCGGTGGCGGCCTGGGTATTGGTAGCGGCCTGGGCATGCACCATGTGGGTGGCATGGCGCATCGGGATACAGCTGTGCTGCATGTCCGTGCTCACTTCGACTATGATCCGGAGGATGATCTGTATATACCGTGCCGGGAGCTGGGCATCAGTTTCCAAAAGGGCGATGTTTTGCATGTGATCTCCCGTGAGGATCCCAACTGGTGGCAGGCTTATCGAGAGGGCGAAGAGGATCAAACGCTGGCCGGCCTCATTCCTAGTCAGTCCTTCCAGCATCAGCGCGAGACCATGAAGCTGGCCATTGCCGAGGAAGCGGGTCTGGCTCGCAGCCGTGGCAAGGAAGGCGCTACCAGTAAAGGCGCAACTTTGCTTTGTGCCCGCAAGGGTCGCAAGAAGAAGAAGAAGGCAAGCTCCGAGGCGGGGTAAGTGTCCCATTATTGAATGTCGGAATCACACTTATAAATATCCCAATTACTTTGCAGTTATCCGCTGTACGCGACTACAGCTCCGGACGAAACGGATCCCGAGGAGATACTCACCTACGAGGAGGTGGCGCTCTACTATCCCCGCGCCACCCATAAACGTCCCATCGTCCTCATCGGTCCCCCCAACATTGGCAGGCATGAGCTGCGCCAGCGTCTGATGGCTGATTCTGAGCGTTTCTCGGCTGCAGTTCCACGTAAGTAGAACAGTTGCGACTTACTCGCCCTCTCTGTTTTTGCATTCGTTTCTCTTTCTCTCACTTTCTCACGCAGTGTTCTTTTTGCTTGAGCAGAAGCTGAAGAAACCAGCCAAGGGTAAAGCAGTCGCAACTGATTCCCAGCGCATTGCTAGCATTACCCCGACTGAGTAAAGTCCATTAGCTTCATTTTGAGCTGTAATCGCTTAGAAACTGATTGCAAAACATTTCATATTCATTGCAATCGACCATTTCCTCAACAGGGTATCTATTCCACGGAAGGAAATGTCGTCCTAAGCTCTTATGTTGTTGATGAGTCTTTTCTCAGTGCTGGATTCTTCCATGCTTCTCCATTCTTCTATATTACTTATGCCTAGTCTATTTGTTTTGCCTCTTACCTTTGCAGCCAAGGGTTTGACAATCGCAACGATATCCCATCGCATTGCTAGCTTAGTCTAAGTCCATTAGCTTCATTTGGAGCTATAAGCGATTAGAAACTAATTCCTAAACATATTATATTCATTGCAAGATATCACTTTCTGAACAAGATATATATTTCTCCTCAACAAGATATCTATTTCATTGAAGGATATGTTTTGCTTAGCTCTTATGTTGTTGATGAGTTCTCTCTTAGTGCTGGATTCATATATGCCTCTCCATTCTCCTATTTTACAAAACTTAAGCCTAGTCTCTTTGTTTTCCCTCCTACCTTCGCAGCCGAGGGATAAATCAATCCAGCACATTAAAAGCTCAGTCTAAGTAAAGTCCATAACCTTCATTTAGAGCTATCATCGATTAGAAACTAATTGCTAAACATATTATATTCATAGCAAGAGATAATTTCCTAAGCTCTTATGTTGTTGCTGTCTTATTTTAGTGCTGGTTTTTTTCCCCCCACGTCCCCCCATCCTCCTGTGCTAAAACACTTAAGCTTACCAGTTGCTGATCTATTCTATTTTTTCCCCATACTACCTCTACAGACACATCACGGGCCAGACGCGAGGGTGAGGTTCCCGGCGTGGATTATCATTTCATAACGCGGCAGGCCTTCGAGGCGGATATTTTGGCGCGCCGCTTTGTCGAGCACGGCGAGTATGAGAAAGCCTACTACGGTAAGTGTGCCACGTTCACAAGAAAAACAGCAACTTATCCATCTAACAACGTATATATTTATCCTTGCAGGCACATCACTGGAGGCCATACGTACAGTCGTTGCCAGCGGCAAGATTTGTGTGCTTAATCTGCATCCGCAGAGTTTGAAATTGTTGCGTGCCTCCGACCTCAAGCCATATGTGGTGCTGGTGGCGCCGCCCAGCCTTGACAAGCTGCGACAGAAAAAGCTGCGCAACGGCGAACCCTTTAAGGTGAGTTATCATGGTTCGATTTGTAATTTGTTAGGTCTGAAAAGGACGTTAAATCTACAATGGAAATATGATTTGTATTTGATTTAACAATGCTTATTTCATCTGATTAATCAACTGTTTTGTTGCTTCTTGCGCACAGGAGGAGGAGCTCAAGGACATCATTGCCACCGCACGGGACATGGAGGCGCGTTGGGGTCATCTGTTTGATATGATCATCATCAACAACGACACGGAGCGCGCCTATCACCAGCTGCTGGCGGAGATCAACTCGCTGGAGCGCGAGCCGCAGTGGGTGCCCGCCCAGTGGGTGCACAACAATCGTGACGAGTCATAATGTCTTCGGTTCAGGCCACAGCTCCAGCTTCTTCCCACCCCGCAACCCCTGGAACCCCATTAACCGGTTAGCCATCTCAGTTCGCGAGCAGCGTTCACTTTGTAAATATGTTTCAACTCAGCCATGTGGAAGTGGAGCAGCTGCCACGCCGACTGGAACTGGAAGAAGTCCTTTCGCTATGTGTATAATTGAGCATAATATACTTCTTCGCCTATTCAATTATTTACTTGTACTTAACCCGTTACCATATACTCGTATTATTTATGTATGTATGTATGTATTCTACTGTATATTGTTTGTTGCAAAATGCATTTTAAACGTAGACAAACACTTGCTAATGTTTTCAAGCATTCTTTTTTTTTATTATTTGTATTTTTATTTGATGTATGTTCACAAAAATTGTTATTCAATTTTAAAACTAAAATATTTTTTTTTATTTTTTGTATTTTTATTCTTATGATTATTTAATATATTAAGCATTTTATTTGAGCACTTCCTTAATTTCAAAGGCGAATTGAAATTGTAAAAAGAAAGTTGCACAAGTGCAACCGCAAGGCCAGTCGAAATCAAGTTCGAAATCGAGAAGCTTAACTCGAGATCGAAATCGAAATTGAAATCCATTTCCAACTCGTAGTATTCCGGAAAATGTTAACAGAACAAAACCAATTCATAAAGAGGCAATAAACGTTGCCGAGTCCATGATCAACGTGCGAGAGGAAAAACGCAAGAAAGGAACAGAATAGAGAGAGAGAAAGCCGAGCAGGCAGTGAAAGAGCCAGAGCAAGAGCAAGAGCAAGAGCAAGAGCAAGAGCAAGAGTAAGAAGCAAGAAGCAAGCGAATGTTGCAATTACGTAATCTATTTACTTTATATAACTATATACATAAACTATACATATAACTTATACACATAAATTATATGCAGTAATACAATTAATTTTTAACAAGATGCGACAAGCGCAAGCAGAAACATTTAATAAGCTATATAAACAATATGAATGAAAAGCAGCAACAAAATCAGTACGTCATTGCCAAATAAAACAAAGAAGTTAGAGATACGCATTACGAATATGTAAAGTGTAAAACGAGAAGAGAGCAAGAAAACACATCCAAAACTAAAAACTAAATAAAATACAAAACAAAAAGCATTCCGCCAGCAAGCAAACGAAATAGCATGAAATGAATATTGAAATAGCGTAGCCAAGTTAAATAAGCACTGTAAAAACAAAAAACAAAAAACAGAAAACAAAAAACAACAACAATTCAAAAATCTAGATATTAGTTTAAGAGCATATAAAACACACAAAAAATATGAAGAAAAAAACTCTGACAACGCGCAGTTGTTTCCAAAAATAAATGTTGTTGTAATTAATTATTTAAAACGCGATTAGTGAATGACAAACTAAAAAAAAACAAAAAAACAAAACTCGTTCAGCATAACTGGAACTCTAAAACGTCTAAATAGTTGCAAATTTTAGGCATGAATATCGATGGAATATATATATACAAATTTGTTGGAACTGCAACAATTTTATTAAGTAAAATGCTATAAACGGCGTCAAGTAAATTAGCAAGCTACTTATGTTACACAATGTTGAACACTTGAAAGATTCTAAACAAAAACAAAATATAACATAATACATTAAAAAAAACAAAAATCGAAAATACTATATCTAAAATACTTTTTTTTGTAGTCAACAAGGTATAAAAATGTGTGTGCAGTAAATTTGTTTAAGTTTTTATTTATATGTACGTATTAAAAACAAAAATCAAATAAATATGAAAATTAATTAATAAAACTACAAATCTAGTACATTGTATGTATATCTGTGTGGTGTAACAATTAAATAACAAAACAATGCTAAATAAATAATGCCAGAAAAACGCAAAGAAAGTACATTCAATACACGATAGGCACGGTTTAACTAACATTGTAAGAAAAAACAAAAACGAAATACCTAAATAAACGTGGCAAAGAAATATAAAAACAAAATTCAAATCTTTAGTATTTAAATTTCAGTTAAGCACAATTGTGCTGCCAGACTTGGCGAAGCTGCCTCTTGGCAGAATTGCTGGCCACTTAACAGAGCTGCAAATTGCAGTGTGACCATCATTGCACAGAAGCGTAATGTAAGTTAACATTTGCCTAAACAGCGCAAAGTGAGCAACTGCTTCCCTCGTCTCTTTCAGCCGTTTTCCCTCTCATTCTTTTACGATTTAACAAACTGTGCGGACGTGTTTAACTCGGGTCTGTGCGGCACCGTTAGTTACCATTGTTGTGGTTGTTTTTTTTTCTGTTTTTCTTGTGTTTTTCAACTGCAATTGAGCTCGGCAAATGATTTTTATGGCCAAATATTAATCTTATCGCATATCGTGCCGCAAGCATGAGTCCAAGCACAAATTGCAACTGAGTGTTGTCGTCGTCGCATTGCAATTGCAGCCAAAGTGTGGCCTTAACATTGAAAAGCGCAACAATAATAAAATAACAAACCACTCATCCACAAACAAACAATATCACTGAGAAAGACTAAGAGCAACATACCAGAATGCCTACCAAGTCGGTGTCGCGCCAGCAGAGCCAAACGCCCGCCCAGCAGCTGCAGCAGCAGCATCAGCGGGACGTGGAGAACGGGCTCTATCCCAACATACCAGCCGAGCGGCGATCGCCGACGCGTCCAGTTCGGCCGCCAACGCTGCGCCAGGACACCATCGATATGGAGGAGATTCCTCTGAATCAGACCAATGCCATGCAGGAGCCGGAGGATCGTCGCAAAATGCGCGAAATATTCGATAAGGTACACCAAAGGCGCCTACAAATACTCACTAAAACTTACAGATAAACAACTTCACTTATAGTGCTGTCATTTTAGCCATTTTTACCTCAGATTTGGTCTTTTTTTAAATGTTTTTTTTATGAATTTTATCAGCAATGACAAATCGTTTGTAATCGAAACTTTAATGTGTTCTGAATTCGGAAAGACGATTAAAAATGTTCGCCCTTGGGAAAGTAAAATGAGAACTATCTTAACAAACCTTATTAAAGAGAGAACGGTTGATATTTCATTCGAATACGGTAACACAAAATCGATTGTAGGCGATTCGGAATGAAAAGTACCAGAAAATGGGAGCGAATTAAGATCCAAATTAAGACTCCCAAATATTCCTGCTGTCTCAGCCCTGCTCCCATTTCCGGATATATTTTATTCCTGAGTATTTTTCGCTTTCGTTTTCGTTTTCACTTTATTTTGCCTCTTTCAACTGAAATAGCAACCGCGGATGCTTTATGAATATATATTCCAAAAATGTATATTCCAATGTCTTAAATTTAAAACTTTATCAATCGAACAATAAATCTCCTGTATTCTGGATTCACCTACAAAATTCGAACCCCAATCATTTGATCGGATTCGGAAATGGGATCAAATCTTTATAGCTTGCATAAGAAATAGTAAATCTAAATTGGCCCACAAATCGAATGAGTTAGTAGCTTGTAGTTTGCGTTATGACGTCACTTCTAAAAGCCACATTCTGTGGCAGCCTTAGTGATAAGGTGTTTAGTCCCTAACACATAAGTTCCAAAGTTCGATCCTCAGTTAAGAAATAGTTATATATACATATATATTTGAAAATGCAATGTTTGTATTATAATTGCGATTAATGACGCCAGGTGAGAGAACAAAGTCAGTAGGAGTTGCAGTCTGGACTGCTGCATACTCTGTTTCCCGTTAGCAAAAATAGTTTGTGTGCCAATCTTTCAAGGGGATCATCAGATTGGGTGACGCCAACTATAAGTGTGTGAAAGATAAAGGGTTTCCCTAGAGGCAGAGGCGGACGGTGCAAAAAAATGATAACACCTTATCTGACGCGGGCGTGAACCAGCATGTACATACATATACCAAATTTGGTTGATTTAGCTTTAATAGTGTCGAAAATAATTGAGCTTATACCGACGGACGGACGTTGTACAAACCAATATACTCAATTCGCCTTTCGGGAACAGAGTATAAAACAAAAGAAATTGCAGTTATGTTTATGAAACTTAAGTTTTTAGCGTTAATTTAGCTATTTTTGATCATCAATAGCTGGCAACACTGTTTAAAGTCTGTCTCTCTCTCTTGCTCTCTCTTTTTTCGCTTTCGCTGTGTGCGTGTGCATGAATGAATTTCCTTGTTTTGGTTGAGACGTCCGCTACCTTGCCCTTGGTTAAAGTGAAGCCCGCCAAACAGTTGTGAATCATCGTCGCATTTGGCCCCAGACAGCCGCCCCCACTCTCACTCCTACCGCAACCCTGACCTCTGCCACACCCAGCATGGCATCTCTAAAAGTCACGCTCTATTTTTATGCTCCCTGCTGCGATTGCGTGCCACTTGCAGATTTCGTATTGGCAATAGGGTGTGGTGCGGTGTGGTGCGGTGTGGTGTGGGGGGCGGTGTGCGAAGCAGATCGCGCTTATCAATGTCAACTGTGCACGTCCCCCCATCTTCATCTGCACATCCAACGTAAGCATTCACTCAATTTAACACTTTTGCATACTCTTTTCACCGTTAACAATTTCTTGTGTGCTCTTCGCAGTTTGTTTTTGCAACAACAAAAACAACTTGACAGAGGGAAGACGAAAAGTCTTATCGTGTCTGAAAAAAAAACAGATACTGAGAAATAAACCGGTTGTAAGTACGGGCATATTATTATTTATGGGAATTTCTGCTGTCGTCGTGTATTGTTGTTGTTCTTGGCGGCCATTTGGTTTGCTGTGTTAGTCACTTGCGATTGGCATTGTCATTTTATTAGTTAGCATTGTTTTGCCACCCCGCCACCTTCGTCGAGCTCCTTAGATCTGTGAGACGTTGTTTGGCTGGCTCTCTATTCTCTCACATTCCGTTCTATTTGTTTGATTGCGGCGAAGCTATCCCGTGCCTTCTCTCTCTATCTCACTCTCTCTTTCTGGCACTCGCCCGCGCCCTCTATCGCTCCCTTTGGCTTTGACTTTGGCTTGCCGGCCCGTTTCGTTCATTGCCCCATGGCAACTGAGTCAACTCGCCGCGCGGCGAGATCTCAAATTGCATTTCATCATTTTGTTTAACCAGTTTGTGCCAGTGTTGTCGACTGTCGACTGTCGATCGACAAAAATGGCTAACATTTCGATTGAAATTGGGCAAAACTAGTTACATACATACATTTTATTAAGAATAATACCAAATAGCTGACACCTTTTGCGTAAATTACTGTTTATTCCTCTGCAATTCATGGGACGCGTAAACCTCCATTCTTACCGTAATCATCATGTATTACATAAAGGGTTTACCAAGGGAAGAAATTGCTTTAATTTCTTTTGTTCTAATGAACTTAATCAGCTTAAAACAAAACTTGGGTGCGCCGTTCTTTGAGAAACAATTTTTTACATACATTTTATGTTAGTACGTAATTGTTTAGTGAAAACAGGTTGTTTATTCATTATTATGAGTAAGATAACTGTAACTGTAGCATCCGCAACGATAGAGAGTCAAAGAGGCTTAAAAGCTATTTGGCACCCACAATTATAATATTGTCACATATTTATCTATATTTTGCGTCATGTTTATACAAGAACATTGCTGAGAATCGGGAAAATGCATATTGAACTCCGAACGACTTCTATATGCTGTCACGTCCGCAACAGCACTTAAAGCCCAATTAAATTATTGATAAAACAAGTTAGGATATATTTTATTTATTCCATTTGAGAATACCTCGAAAGTTGTGGCTGTGCTGCTTCTTCCCCCCTCGCTCTGCAGCACTGACTCTTCTTTCGTGAATAACGTCTATTTTTATTATCCGATCGACTTGAAATTTGGACAGTAGATTAAGAGTGACCCAAGTATTGTACATACCAAGTCCCAAGGCTAAACCTTAAAAATTGTGGCTGCAAAACGTTTTTATCAAATTGCGGTGGTGAGGGGAGGTATTATATACAATCGGAAACATTACAAATTTGGTGTCTCTAGCTCTTGTAGTCTCTGAGATTGACGAGTTTATACGGACAGACGGACATGGCCGAATCGAATTTTCTTTTGATACTGATCAGGAATATATACACTTTATAGTGTCGGAGATGTCTCCTTCTGCATGTTACATACATTTGCACAGATTTAGTACGCCTTTTTACCCATTTTATGGGTACAAGGAGTAAAAACGTAACGTCCGCAACGCAGAATAAGTCCATATGTAGTTACAGATATGTATGTATTTATCAATACTAGTATCAGACATGTCATTTGTGCGCTGTTCTCAAGTTGAATTTAGTGCTTGAACTTGCACAAGTAAATTTGAATTGTAAAATTAGCTTTGTGCTCGTACCAAGTCATTGTGACGAAGGACAAGTTTTAAAGAAAGATTATCATTAAGACTTACCCAGTTTCTAAAAAAATTAACCTCAATTATAAAAATAAGAAATAATAATACACCATTCCATAATAAACGTAAAGCATTCTCTTAAATTAAAAAGAAGGAGATGAAAATAGCTTAGCTTTTCCAAGCGTAAGATGTTACATTTAAGTTATAATTTTTAATAAAGCCAGATCTGACGGGAAAATATTTAATTTGGCAACACTGACTGGGGCCTCTTCATTCAGTTCTGCCTCTTCCTTTTCATCTGCCTTTGCTGGATGCCCAATTCTTGCATATATAAATACAAATACATATGTATCTTAGTACACGAGTAGCCCATAATTAGCATAGTCTCGATTCTGGTCTCGATTTCTCTGTGGTTAATTCTATCGGTTCTCAGTTGGGTCACCAGCTCGCGCTCGCACCAATACCAAGTATTCGCGTAATCTTATCTGGAGGGAGGTTCGACAGAAATCAAACCTGACAAACTTTTTATGGTCTTATCGATAAATGTATATGTATATACATATAAACACATATAAACACATATACATACTTTAATCTAGTTATTGTTTATATTTATAATTGACTGTGTTTCTCACACCAAGCAGCTGCCCGCAATGCAATATGTGTGACTAACTCGATTTTCTCAAAATGCTTACTCTATACTCTAGCCCCACTCCACAAAACACTGCCCCAAAGCCCCAATCCAAATCGCTTATCGTATGTGTTTGCTATTTTTGCGTTGTTTTCAAATATCTGAGACACATCTACAGGTTCTTAGACAACTTGCACACATATATACGTACATACATATATACGTACAAATATCAATTCGTTTACCTGTTGTTCTTTGTGGCCGACTCATACATACATATTTATAACTCACACTTACACAGTGGCGTACGCAGGGGTCTCGGTAGTACGACCCCCCACATAATGCTTAGGCATAAAAGGGTGTACTGATTGGAAGCAGGAATGTGTAAAAGTATGGATTAATCGATGATTTCACTACGAAAAATCACTCTAATCTGGTATGATTGGTGTGGTTGTTCAATCATCGATGAACATAGGCCGACAAGTGGAAAAAAACAAACAAGAATGTTGTATCCTAGTATGTATGTATGTATTGTTTTATACATCTATATTACATGTACTAGTTGTAAGAATATACTAAACTAGCAGGTAATAGCCCTATAGGATGGTAATCAAAAAAGTTTCATACAACGATTTTCCGCGAAATTCTAGGCTATCTATTATATATATATTATGTATCTAAGAATCAAAACTATATATCTAATTTGAAAAGCAGTGTTCATATTGTTAGACACTTAGCTCTGTACATGGAAACCTTGTTATGTTTATGGTTTTCTTAATATATGTATGTGTACATATGTTGTTAAATATAAACAATATGTCCTTCAACAAATCTACATACAAACAACACATTTGGGCCTGAAGGAAGGCTGGTATCCATGCTCTGGACTGGAGAAGCCCACAACCCAGTCAAAACCGCTAAGTGTATGTCTTCCGTTTTATATTAATAACTGACAAATTGTTATTGGGTTATATAGAAAAGGCAGCACCCACTACAATATTTTCTGGTTTGATAAGAAAATGTGGTTTTCTAAGCAGTATACCTGAAGTACGTTCTGTAAGAGGACATTATTGACACACTGTAAATACTTTATGGGGTTTAAACAAATAAGCGGTTTTATAGCGCTGGCTACTAAGGCCTTCGGCTATTTTGTATAACAGTTTTAGTTTAGTGTGTGATTAACAATAGAAGGAAGATTACAATGCGGTGCTTATATATAGGTGTATCTGTAGTGATGTGTATGTGTAAAGTAATATTAATAGTAGGAGAAGGGTATATACAGTAGTGCTTATAGGGTAATACTACGTATTTGTATATATACTATAGTGTGTGTTAGGTATTATTAAGAGCTATAGAAAGATATATACAAGGTAGTGTTAATAAGGTCATATTAATTATAATGAGGTGTATAAATATGAGTGTTTTATTACATGTAAAACCCATCTAGTGGGTTCCAAGCCGGGGCATTGGCGGAATCGATAGGGCAGACGAGTTAGCTAAGGATGGCGTGGAACTAACTAACTCCCTGCAAGCGATATATGCAGAACTCGAAGAACAAGCTCAACGGAGAGTCAGCCGCAGATGGAGAGCTGCGACGACATGAAGAACGTCAAAGATAATGTGGAACGCGCGAAACGCCAATAAATCCTGCTACATCCTATCGCTCCCACGAAAGGACTGCAGGACGCTGCTAGGTGTTAGGCTAGGTTAGGCGGCCCATGCGAAAAAGCTTGGCATCACAAATGACGACAATTGCAGGAAGTGCAGGGAGCCGGGTGTATCCGAAACCCCGGAACACCTCTTGTCCAGCGCTCATGAGAAGCAGACTTAACCATCTGGGATCCCATACCTTCCACTTCCCTGTAGAGTGTATCGAGGACACCACTGAACCAACTCTTAAATTCGCGAAAATTATCTTCAAAGAATCTAAGGACCAGATGGTCTATGTGAGGCCACCCGTGGGGGTGACCTGCCGTCTTAAACTAACCTAACCTATATGCAGTTAGAGTGTTGGGATCTAATCGAAAGGTTTTAAACAGTTAACTGTGTGTATTGAAAATTTAAATGTCATGGTAAATATTAGATTGTTTTAGGAATTCTATAATTTTCAAAATGTTTACTTTATTAGGATGGGATAAAATAGATGTAGGCTTATGCCAAATACTATAATCAATCTTATTATAATATGTAACTTGAAAAGATAATATAAGAATTCTCCCTGTAGTCAGGTAATTAATTTCCCTAGAAAAGTTTGATCAAAAATTAGTATTTAACATATTTTGGAGTTGGGGTAACTTCAATTATTATATCTCTGTAAGCCATAAACTTTATTTTTATAATATTTCATGACGCCAGAGCACCTTTACACTTTGGGAAACTTTTTGCCAATGCTGTGGCCTCGATTCGAATGCTGTTTCGACGTATTTGTTGAATGCATTCCGTTTTGGCCATTTGATTAGCTGCTGCCTGATTGAATGTCTCCGTCTCAATTGTCCCTTATATGGCAGCAACACATATGTACATTATTATTGCGTCAATGGAATTCGTGATTTCTTCAATTCACAAAATCAACTGCATTGAAAGTACGGCGTTAAGTTAGCTGCGCTGCAGCATATCATGTATTGCCGCTGAATTCATCGTTAACTCTCCTGTGTAAGCGGAATTCATTAAATGCTGTTTTCAAACACATTTTTCAAGCCTGTATTATGAAAGTGTACGCCTTTTTTAGTCGTTGGCGCTGCAACCTGCTTTGACTGCATTCGGAGCTGTGAGATAATCGCTGGCAATGGGGCAAGAGGAAACTGGGCAGATGTGCTGGGGTTCTATCTGAGAATAGTCATGTATTAAAAATTTTGGATTTTGGAATATTGTGTTTTTGTGTGTTTCGGCTTGTGGTGGCAATTGTTACTCGTCCCGGGCCTCCTTGAAACAATCCTCGTCGCTGCTATCGGTGGGTATATCATAGAAGCATTCCTCCAGCAGCTTCGAACGCAGCTTGGTGATCGACTGCATGCATCGGTGCCGCATTAGCAGCCAATCGGCCTCCTCCTCCTTGGTGGGAGGGATAGCATCCTGCCAGATCGCCGACTCCAGTCGCTTATTAGACTTTGTTGCGACTTTTCGCAAGACGTGTTGCTTCTTGTGGAGCTCTGAACGGTTCTCTTGGGTCACCTGGCTGGGCATAAGGTTGGCCGCAGTAATAAGACCCACCAGCACCGCAGTTATGACCATCACGGTGCCAACACCCGAGGACTCCTGAAACTCGCTATCCTCATCGTCCATTAACCCGCAGTTGCACTGCTCATCCTGCTGACCCGTCACCCAACTCATCGTCCAGTCCATCAGCTGCTTGCTCGTCTGCCACAACTGCGTCATTCTACAAGGTGTGGACAGTATTAAACGAGAACTACAACTACAATTTAATATCTTCAAGTTCCACCTGTAACTTGTTTTTGCTGGACCCAGGAAGCACACAAGCTCATGCCTCTGCCTCAATGGTGGTGTCCTGTTCTATGTTCCGAGTTGTGTATTGTAAAATTTAAATGACTATTTCCAGATGAAACTGCCATACCCAAAACAAACCTTTGCTCGATTAGCAACATCGCCACCTACTCAGTTCGAGAACATGCTGGCAACTTTTTATCCTTTTTATAATACTGTCGAAATGTTGTATGGAGATTAAAGCTGCGGCTGAATAAATTATATTGAATTGAGTCTAAAAAAGCAGATTTACATTGTGCCAAGTTTGATTAAAAAAGAAAATCCACAAACTCGATAATTGGTGCAACTCAAGTGATACTTTCAAACAAAACGAAACATTCCTACATTATTACGTTTCTTATTAAAAGTCGGAAAAATATTATGTAAAACTTCATTTTAGATTCAAACGCAATATCAAATTCAATTGCAATGATTTGACAGGATCGTCTTCTTATATGGTGGGCTTAAGCAGTGTTGACAAACATCAAAAACAGTAAAAATGTCAGAACGCAATGAAAAATGTCTTAAAAAATGCCAAAACCGCTTAAAATTGGGCAATGTGGAACCATTGTCCCTGGCAAACATAAGAAATTAGTGAGATACACCATAAAAAACTAAATTTGCAAATAGATTTCTATGCACAAGTATTAAAACAATATTTTATTGTATTTATAGTAATCAATGTTAAGTTAGAAAGATAAGAATTTGTTTTAAATTACTTAATTAACTAGGACATTATTTTTATAAAATTGTTGTATAGTTTTTACATCGATGCACGTTATTTGCGCTCCTTTTCAAGGTCGTAAAGTGTAAAGACATGCTTTCATTTCAACTTATTTATTTTTCAATATTGATCTTACAGTATTTTGCTTCAGTAATATTTTGTTATTCAGTTATATCAATTTGATATTTTTTATTTAATACTTAATGGGTATTGCCATTAAGCTAAGCTACTGCTGTTGGCGCAGTCTTTTACAATACTCCTCATTTTACTGTCCTCTTGCTCTTTGTTAGTTGCTTAAATGCTTTAAATAACATTTTATACCCTAGCAGGGTATTATAATTTTGTCTCGACATGTGTAATGGACTGAAGGAGACGTTTCCGACCCAACAAAGTATATATATATTCTGAATCAGCATGAATAGCCGAATCGATATAACGATGTCTGTTTGTCCGTCTGTTTCTATGCAAACTAGTCTCTCAGTTTTAAAGCTATCGTAATGAAACTTGGCACAGACCCTTATTTTTGCTGCAGGCAGTACATATGTTGAAACTGGCCGGATCGGATTACTATAACATATAGCTGCCATAGGAATGATCGGTCGACAACTATGTTTTTGCATGAAAAACTTTTTTGTTTACAAAGGTATCCTTACCAAACATTCCAAAACCGAGTCTCTAGAAAGCTTATACAATCTGGCTAAATTTGGTCAAAATCGGACCACTATATTAAACTTCTTGCTTATACAAATATTATATGCAAACAAAGTGAGAGTTTTCAAATAGTTTCCTATAATTTGATCAAAATCGGACCACTATATCACATAGCTGGCATAGGATCGGGTGAAAAATGAGTTTTTGAATGAACAATTTTTGTTTTTACAACTATTTCATCCAAACTAAGTGAGAGTTTCTTATACTTCAAATAGTTTCCTATAATTTTTATCTAAATCGGACCACATGGCTCCCATAGGTGCAATTAGACGAAAATTAAGTTTTGTATAAACATTAATTCCTGCTAGGGTACAAAGCTTCGGCACTTCGAAGATAGCCGTTCGTTGATGTTATAAATATGTTTGGCTAAAATGCATAAATCCCATATAAAAACGTCAGGTTGAGGTCTATGTTGACGTCGTGAAAACAGCTGACTCAACAGAGATAACGGACCTGCGCATGGCGTAATTCGGACTCATTGATTCATGATTTGAGTTTATTGACAGCACTGGCATCATTAACATTACGTTCCACACAACATTTAACAGATAACCGTTGAAATTTCAATGTTATGCACTGTGGAGTTTATGTCAACTACTATGAGAATCTGTCGGTGGTATGTTAATTTGAGAGAGTTGAGAGTGCCAGGATTTTGACGAGTAAAGCAATAGAAGGAAGTTTGGGGCTCACTGCGAAACAAACTTGCTGTATCACAAAAATTAAATTTTGGCAATTGTTTTTACTCCCTGTACCCATAAAATGGGTAAAAGGGGGTACTAAATCTGTGCAAATGTATGTAACAGGCAGAAGGAGGCATCTCCGACCCTATAAAGTATATATATTCTTGACCAGTATTAAAAGAGATTTCGATTTGGCCATGTCCGTCTGTCTGTATGAACGCGTCGATCTCAGCAACTCCAAAACCTAGAGATACCATAGTTAAAATGTAGGTTCCTGTATACCATACGCAGATCAAGTTTGTTTCATATTTCAGATATCTCCCCCGTTCCCCCGCAAATCGATAAAAACCGTTTTACAGTAACCATTTTCAAGATATAGCTTTAAGATTTGGCATGTACAATGTCCTACTGTCCAAATTTCAAGTCGATCGGATAATAAACACGGAAGTTATTCACGAAAGAAGATTCAGTGTTGCAGCGAGAGGGGAAGAAGAAGCACAGCCACCATTTAAAATGCTTCGCTTGCGCTGTGGCTCGTGTGTGTGCATCCTTGTGTATGTGTAAGTTTACGAAGATGCGATCGGAAATTTTTGACCTGGGTACAGGGAGTTTCGTAGTCGGGTATACTCGACTATAGCATTCTTACTTGTTTTTGTTTGTTTGTTTACATACATATAATTAAAACTAACAGTTGGTGAGCTGAACATTGGCTGTAACATCATAGATAGATGTGCACTTCATAGCCCTTTTCCACCAAGGATGCGTCTGTTTTTGCGTCCAACTCAGCTAACGTACATTCATTTCCCCTAAGTAATACATGGGCTGTTAACTTGATTGCTTTCAAAGTACTCGATTATTGGTAAATTACAGAGCTGTTAAAGGAATTAGCCGCACAAATTTCAAAAGAAACAATCGTAAATAGTTATTAAACTTATTAGAAATGTATTTTAAATAGTTATTTTCTTCGCTGGCCACTTACATGAATGAAAATAAATTATATAATCAGAATTTGGTATTTGAATATTTAATTTGTTTTTATACAATAAAAATGTGAAATTAGCTCTTAAATTGTTCCTTTTTTTCTTAAATCTCCATTAAATAAGCTCATGGAGCGTGTTTAACGGCTTGAGCCTCTTCCTCTCCATTTGCCAACCTTCCAAAACCTCGCCGCCCATCCCTTCACTATGTTCTCTGTCAGGCAGTTTGGTAGGAAACAGTCCGCGGCCATTTAAAACTGAGCGCACAAGTCCATGAAGTCCGGAACCTGCACTTCCTCCCCTCCCTCAACAGACATTGCAGTCAACAAAGCAGCAATATTTGAAGATTCATTTTAATTTCCTTACGCAGTTTATATGGAAACCCTTACCAGAGGTTATCGAATTCATGAGGATTCGATGACAAACGCGCCGTGGTGGAAATGAAAGCTATTAAAGCACAACGTCGCTTTTAACATTACCTTTTGAGTAATTTAACAGAAGTCAAATCTCTCAATCCGTTGCGAAATTGTTATTCCCTGTAACAGGTAGAAGGATACATCTCCGACCCTATAAAGTATATATATATTCTTGATCAGTATCAATAGCTCAGCTGAGCTGGTCGTCCGTGTGTATGAACGCAAGGATCTCCTAAAATATAAGAACTATTTAAATACAACAAATTTGGAATGTGGGCTCTACTCAAGTTTATTTCAAATTTCTATATCGGAATATGCGTATTTGTATGTTTTTGGCTTGTAGTGGCCATTATTATTACTGCTTCAGGGCCTGCTTAAACCAATTTTAGTCGCTGCTATCGGTGGGTATATCATAGAAGCATTCCTCCAGCAGCTTCGAACGCAGCTTGGTGATCGACTGCATGCATCGGTGCCGCATTAGCAGCCACTCGGCCTCCTCCTCCTTGGTGGGTGGGATAGCATCCTGCCAGATCTCCGGCTCCAGTCGCTTGTTTAGCTTTGTGGCGACTTTTTGCAAGACCTGCTGCTTCTTGTAGAGCTCCTGGTCCCTGAGAGAACGGGTCCCTTGGGTCACCTGGCTGGGCATAAGGTTTGCCGCCGTAATGAGGCCCACCAGCACCGCGGTTACGACCACGATGGTGCCAACACCCGACGACTCCTGAAGTTCGCTATCCTCATCGTCCATTATCCCGCAGTTGCACTGCTCATCCTGCTGACCCGTCACCCAACTCATCGTCCAGTCCATTAGCTGCTTGCTCGTCTGCCACAACTGCGTCATTCTACAAGGTGTTGACAGTATTAATCGAGAACTACAACTACAATTTAATATCTTCAAGTTCCACCTGTAACTTGTTTTTGCTGAACCCAGGAAGCACACAAGCTCACGCCTCTGCCTCAATGGTGGGGTACTGTTCTATGTTCCGAGTTGTGTACTGTACAATTTAAATGACTATTTCCAGATGAAACTGACATACCCAAAATCTCTGCTTATTTAGCAACATCGCCGCCTACTTAGTTGAAGAACATGATGGCAAATTCTTATCCTTTTTACACCCTGTACTCATAAAATAGGTCTTACCAATAGCATTAAATCTGAGCAGGCAGTAGGACAAATCTCCGATCCTATAAAGTATATATATTCTTGAACAGTATCAATAGTCGAGTCGATCTGTCCGCCCCTATGTATGACGCAAGGATTTCGGAAACTATAAGAGCTTGAGACACTAAATTTGGAATTCCCCTCCACAACTCAACCAGCCAGACAATTTAGAAGAATAAAAGAAGAATGCAAAATAATTGGGTCAATCTTGACGAAAATTTCCAGTCGATCGGATAATAAATACAGATGGTATTACAGAAGCTAGTTTTTGTAATAATTATTTTTGGTGTCACTCGTCCTTCGAATTCAAGTGAACCCTTTTTGAAACTATGACAATAATAATAGATATGTATATATATATTTTAGCACGACTCGAACAGAGATGGGTTGATCAACACACATGAGCTGAAGGGACTCATCTCGGATGGCTACTGCCGCGACATTCCAGCCTACATTGCCGAGCAGATAATGCACAAGAGCGACGTGGACAACGATGGGCATCTGGACTTTGAGGAGTTCTATGCCATGTCGCTGCACCACAAGGTTATGATACGCAATCTGCTTACCAGATACTGCCGTTATATTGTGCCTCCACCAAAGCCGCTGGAGGGCGACGAGCCGGACGGTGCGTATGAGAAGCAAATGTCCATCTGCCCGCCACCGCTGACCATGGTCATCTTCTCCATCATTGAGATCATTATGTTTCTCGTGGACGTCATCTACTTCCAGTGAGTGACTTGTACTTTGCTTTAATTTCGTATTTCTATTGAATTGCTTGGCTTGGCTCAACCCACCCACAGGGACGATCCGAATCACAACCAGCGCCTGGGCGAGAGCACCAACGGGCCAGCTGCGACGCTCTTCATTTACAATCCCTACAAGCGATACGAATCGTGGCGCTTCGTCAGCTACATGTTCGTGCACGTGGGCATTATGCATCTCATGATGAATCTGATCATTCAGATCTTTCTGGGTATTGCTCTCGAGCTCGTGCATCACTGGTGGCGTGTGGCACTCGTCTACTTGGCTGGCGTACTGGCCGGTTCCATGGGCACCTCGCTGACCAGTCCGCGCATCTTTCTGGCGGGTGCCTCTGGCGGTGTCTATGCCCTGATCACCGCCCACATTGCCACAATCATCATGGTGAGTGCGAATGAACACATTATCGATGCCAATTCTAACCTGTGCTCTATTTTCCTTTGCAGAACTACTCAGAAATGGAGTATGCAATTGTGCAGCTGCTTGCGTTCCTTGTTTTCTGCTTCACCGATCTGGGCACGTCAGTGTATCGCCATCTGACTGATCAGCACGACCAGATTGGCTATGTGGCGCACTTGTCCGGTGCCGTTGCCGGCCTACTTGTGGGCATTGGGGTGTTACGCAACTTGGAGGTGCGTCGCTGGGAGCGCATACTCTGGTGGGTGGCCGTCATCTTCTACTTTGCACTCATGACCACCGGCATCATTGTGCACATCTTTGTGCCAGACTATTTTCCCAAGCCCGAATATAACTGATCGCCATCGAGGTCCAGACCCAACGACAAATTAGCTTTAAGTCGCGCATAGCCTTAGCCTCAGGTTGTCCATTTACATACATGTCCAAAGTGCACTTGATCTACGCCATCTATAAGCTTGCGTGTGTACTTTCATAGCATTTATATTTGCTACCATCACTTTGTAACTTAAGGGTCTTTAGACACATGTGTCCAAAACACAAATCGACAGTACCGGCTGCGCTATATAATTTATTAATTTTGCATACCGTTTATTGTCTCATGATAACATTTCAATGCCAGACAATTATTACCATAATGTGTACTCTTGATCAGCTTGACGCATAGAATCGGTTATATTATACATATTTAATAGACGATTTTAATTGATTCACACGCCCAATTCTCATGCATCCCCTTGGCTCTATCAAGTATAACGCTTCGTGGATAGTCATGTGGATCAAATATAAACACTCTAGCTTGTAGTTAGATACCTACATATTGATGTGCATTGATATACACAGCTCTGACAGACGGGATGGGCGAAAAAATGTGTATAATAATCAATAATCGTGACTACGGTTCACTTTAAACAATTTACTCATTACCCAAACAAAACAAAATATATATATTTTCAAAAAGACCAGCCCATATTCCATTTGCCTAGTTTTATTAATAACATTACGCAATACTGGCTGGATGAAAGATTTGATAATACTTTAAAAAAAAAACCCACAAGCCATCCTTTCGAAAATTCCGTTTAGTTATACTTCTTTCCATTTTTGCCCAGGTGTACTAAACATTTTGTACTCAGGTGACACGAGTAGTTGCTAGCCCCGTAGCCAGATCCTTATGTGTTCAACGCATATGTATTATCCCTTAAACCTATTTATTATTTTTGTACAATTTTAATTATACACGCATAGTGCGAATTGAGATAGCCAACTTAGCCAGGATCCCCGATATAAAGAAATGACCACATATACAACGCACATTTGCTTTGACAATCAAAAAAGGTTTTAATGTATTTTCAAATATTTGTGCTTTTTATAAGACGTTTACAACGTGCTACACTTTAAAAAAATCGTTTTCATTTATAAAATTACAGTATATGTAAAGATTTTGTAAACGTAAATGACGCAGCCCAGAATAATGATGTATTAGATTTAGAACTATTTATACACAATAAACGTTTTCATTTTTTACAAAAACGGCGTGTTTTATATATATTATTACGGTATATATAGTACATGTGTATCTAGATGTTACAAGATAAAACTAAATGTTTATTTTCTTCAAAAACGATATATATTTATATAAATATATATGTAGCTTATAAAGACACACACACACGTATGTATGTTGTATATAATCTTCATAAAACGCAACTTTCAATACTCTGTTTTTGCGCTACAAGGCATTGTGTAGCTTGTGATGGTGAAATTGAGACTCAGTCTATATTCTCTCAAAGAACAACTGGGCGGTAGATGCATGATGAACGCGTCACTCGCCCCCCGACCTCCTGACGCATGGCTTACATGCTATGAATACTAACTACGTATTAATAAGCGGTGAAAAGAATTTAAATTTGCAAAGTTCCGCCGGGTGTTTCGGTCGGGGCAGCAGTCAAGAATTTCAGATTTGTGGTTTCGCTTTGCGAGATCTTGGCGACTGTGAGCCAGGCCTGAGGCATCATGTGATGCAAAATTGACTCGAGACGATCGACAGGCAAATAGGCAATTTGCTCATCGGACTCATTTAGTATGTCATTCTCTGGCACGCCCGGAATTGGCAGTGCCACCGGTATACAGTCTTTTTCGTTGTTCATGACCAACGCACGGGTTACGCTCAACAGCTCGAGGGTCAGCCCTAGGCGAAATACATTGAGCTGATCGCTGTTCTCATTGATTGCCTGCATCACGTAGTTCATGATAAAGGCCGTATTATTGTGCAAATTTGGCATCAATAATAACTCCTGAACCGATGTACACTCGGATAACTGACGACTAAAATCGTCGTCCACATTGACATTAATTAGCTCGAGACGTTTTACAGTGCCGCCCATAGCTAGAGCGTCCATAATATCAGTAATGTCGAATTGGCGATTGGTGTGGTGATTTTCCAGGCGGAGATTCCGCAGGTTGCGCAGGGAACTGAGACTTGGCAGCAGCTGTTCTGCAATGGTATCAAGCTTCATGCCGCGGCAATAGCCCAGCACAAGCGTATCCAGCTGCTTCAATCCCTGCAGGTGTATCAGCTCCAGCTGGGCAATGTTGTTAATGCCACGCAGAGACAACTCCTTCAACTTAACCAGCTTCTGCAGCGGCTGCAGTGTATTCAATACAGCCTTGGGATCGGTCATGCGTAAGCGCAGCACCTGCAGATCAACCATCTTTTCGATATTAGTCAGGTTGAGTACGCGACTGGTGCATGTGGTGCGCAGCTCCAGCAAACGTGGCAAGCGCTTAATGACCGCCTGAATGAACTCTGCCTCGCAGGCATCGGTTCGCAATATGCGCAACCACTTCAGCACTCGTATATCGCCTTCCATGCGCAACTTGGGGTTGTCCATCTTAACGCCCATCATATCGAGTTCACGGGTGCGATAACGCCCCATTTCACGCAAGCATAACTGCCAGTTGTTGATTTGAGTGTTGCGCAGCTTCATGGTGCGCCAAACGCTGCGATCGCGGCTAATCATGCACCAGGTCTTGCAAACAGTGGACATGGCCATACGCTCCTGTAAAAGTATATAGAGACTCGTCAGTTTAGGAGGTCTGCGATAAAAGGCAAATGATTACTAACGTGCAGGTTCAATGTCTTCATTACGGCCATCATCACCTGACAGCTTAGGTTGCCAGCGGATATGCAATCAACGAAAATCTGACGCTTCTCCTTAGCAGTGGAGTTGCGCTTGGGATAGTATCTTTTAAAGATGTCCAAGTCCGGCTCTCGAGTTATCCTGTAAAGGTAAACAGACAAATATTTGATAAGCTATTACTTAGTATTGGTAATGAGAGTGGTGGGTGGCTGTAATCCCTTTTTATTATGGCTAACTTAACATGTTCAACAGTTTTCTCAATTATAAACTCAACGATATACCAAAGATCTGCGAAACTTCCTTTTTGTGTCCACAACGAACGATAAAGTTTGAAAACCTTAGAAAAACAATTTGTATTGTTCACCAATGGCACAATTACAAATGAACTGTAACTTATTCATGGTAATCTATCTAGCTTAGTGTGCGACCTGATCTGCAAGTTTGATCATTTCTATCAAACATTTTTCTATCTCAATTTAGATCATTTGTAATGTATTAATTGCATTCTGGCCTACAACTTTGTTTTCCTTCTACACCAACATATTTTGTTTTATATAGTTGGTTATTGGGTGTCTTTTTTTGTTTCAATAAATCATTATTGTTAAGATCAACTTGTCCATGATGGTTTAACGTTTTTGTATAGTTTGGCAATGCATTCATATTCGATATTACACTGGAACTGAACCGAACTGAGAAGAGCGGATGATGATGTCTGAGTCTGGGCATCATGATGAACTGACGCGCAAGTTGATTGCCTTCGTATCGGACTCACACTTGAACGCGGGGACGCGGAGGCTCGCCGGCAACGGCGATAGCCTTGCGACCGTTAATAACAACGACTTCCATGGGCTTGGGCGTTATCTTGTTACCAGCACGACGTGCAGGCATCTCATCACTGAGCAGCTGATCTGGCGGCAGTGCGCCAGGCAGCTCTATCTCGCCTCCAATTTCCAACAAGCAGCCATTGCCGACGCCGTTCTGCTCATCAACTGCAGCCCTGCGGACATTGGCATCGGCGCTTGGATTAATCTGGATACCATTGGCATACCGCAGTGGTCCTGCCAGCGGTCCTAGACCATTTGTGGCCTGCTGCTGCACACGGGCTACTGGTGCTGCGGTTGGAGCTGCTGCCACTGCTATTGGTGCACCTGCTGCTGCTGCTGCTACCAGTGCTGAGCCATGCTGAAAACAGTTCTAGATGGAAAAAGAGCCCACATTGCCGTTGTTGTTGCATGTAAGATAACAGAATTGATCGACTCACCCAACATATGCACTCTTGGCTGCCGCCAGCACCGACGGAATAGGCCTGGTGCCCGTCCTTGATCTGCTGGTGGCAGTGCAAACATTCCTTCCTCTCTACATTCGCCTGCAACTGAGCGTTTGCTACCACAGGCATCTTTGGTAGCTGTTTCACCTGGTTGCTGCTGGGCCAGAAGTCAGTTAGTAAATCTACAAATCCAATATCCAAGGCTGGCCGCCTGCTTACCCACGCTTGCGTGCGCTGCTGCCGGCGCTGGAGCCGAGGCCCCCGCTTAGGTTGCCATTGCTGGCTGCCAATACGCGGGCATTGCCCTTGACGGCCATAGTAGAGGTCCAGCCCTCTGGGGGCGGGCTGGCGCCCTTGGGCACCTTCGGCTTGGGCACACGTTTGCCGGGCACGAGTGCTGGTTGGTTATTGATACTGGGGATGGGTGGCGGCGGCTGCTGCTGCTGCAGTTGGCTTTGCAGCTGCTTAGAAGCAGCCATCGATTTACGACGCGTTGGGGCTGGCTGGGCTTGCCGCATAGTTTCGAACTGTTCGCCGACCTGTTGTAGCTGACGTTGGAAGCAGAAATTATCGATGGTCAGCTCGCCTTTCAGAAGCGGAATGATGTCCTCGCGAGAGCGCAGCCTTTTGCCAGCCGGCGATATGAATATAACGTCACCGCGTTGACGCGACAGCGACGAATTGCTGCGTAGCACCAGCTCTCGTTTCCATCCGTACTTAAAAGGCAAACAATAGTATGAATCGGTCGCCGGACGCTTGAAAGTAGCCACCGAACGACGACGCGCGGGCGTCTTGATGCCGGTGGGGCGGGGTGGCGTCGCCTTGGCCACCGGCTCCTCTGGCTGAAGAGCGACGGTGCTGACATAAGTGCTGCGCGTGCGTGTTAAGCGCGGCACTAGCTCCTGATCCAAGCTGTGTAAGGACTTGGAGCGACTACGCATGTTTTTTTCCTGTTCTGAATTCTTGGTGCGTTTGTTTTCATCGGCCGGGGTATTGCTGGCCAACATTAAATTTGAGGTGCCACGTTTGCGGGCGGGGCTGTTCAAGGAGACTGAGGACGAGGCATTGGAGGTATCCTCAGGAGCGTTGGCTGATAATGGTTTCTTGCGACGCTTGTGTTTCTGCGTGAAGAGAAAGAGGGAGACAGATGGAGGGGAGGGGGAATTGTTGGATTAGTTGAGTCTTATGCCAGCTGCGTCCAAAACTAAGCCTAAAATTCCACCTGGTTGGCTACATCAGTTTGGGGTTCGGATTCAGATTCTGGTTCTGGTTCGGATGGTTCTGAAGGAAGACAACCTGATGCACTTGGCATGGTTGTTTCATTGCTGGTGCTGTTGTTGTTCTTGTTGTTGCTTTTGTTGGTGTTGGTGTTGGGGTTGTTGATTGTCTGCGTAGACTTTGGACTTGTGGAAGTCGAATTAGTAGTCAGCGTACAAGTTGTTGTTGTTGTTGCAACTGTTGTTGAATCTGTTGTCGCAGTTGTTACTGTTGTCGTTGATGTTGTTGTTGTTGTTCTTGCAGACAATTTAGTCTGTGAAACGGGCGAGGAAGAACTAGAAGAACGCGGCGACGAAAGCAGCGGCGGCGGCGGCGGCATTGGGGCCAGCTGCTGCTGCTGCTGCTCCTCCCGGGGAAAGATGCTCAGGCCGGTGGCACAGATTGCCCTTAGATCAGCGGGCAGCTGCTGCATACAATATACAATATACATACATACATACAAACATAAAATACAAAATACTAGACAAATGCACAAAATAGACACGAGCACGAGGACTAGACACGACAAGAGCAAAAGCAGCTGGCGCTGCAGCTGGAGCTGGCAACGGCGCTCCATATGCCCATGTCATGCTTGTTATGGCTTCGCACTTACCTGTTGATCCAAATCTGAGTTACTCTCGAGACTGTGGCTGGACAAGAGATTCGGGAACGCGCCATTCCAGCCGACCAGAGCGTCCTCCCTTGAATCACGGCGTTTACGCTTCTTGGCCTGACGGCTGTCCGAACCTATTAGAAGAATCAGTGAACGATTAAACGATGAACCGCCAGCAAAAATAATGCAACTCACCATTATCCAGATCCATGAATGGCGGCAATGAGTCGTCTGAATCGTCATCGGTAATTTCGGCCTGGCCCCAATTGCTGCCACTTGGCTTCTCCATGTCAGTCACGACATATGGATTGACTCCAGGCTCTGAATCATTGCTAGAAGTGCTCGAGGATCTCTCCAAGCGCTTTTTTAATGTCAACTTTGGGCTGCTGCCCATGTCAGAGGCGTCCCCTTGCGAACTCATCATGCGCCTGCAAAGGCGAGAAAACATTTCCGTATAGTTAGCAATTATGTTCAATTGAAAAAATCAACAATAAAATCAATTTTTGAGTGCTTAAATATATGATTCGCAAAATACTTGCTGCATATTAGTGCTAGCATATCTAATACATTCTTCGAGGTTGTATATATGTACATATGTAAAGTAAGAATGCGCTAGTCGAGTGCCCTGAGTGAGTTAGACACCCTGTAGCCAGGTCGAAGCTTCCCAAATAAATACACACACACGCAACAAGCAGTTTAGCGGCATTGTAAGCAAGCAGAGCACTGCTTCCCCACGAAACTACAGCATTATACTAAACACTAAGCACAGCAGTAACGGTTGCATACATATGAGCAAGAAGCGGAGTCAGAAACTTACTCATTTCCTACTGCAACTTCCAAGGAGAGATTGCAGACTAATGGTAGGAGTACTAACTGGACGCTGCCTAGCAGGGTTTCATGGCAAAAAGCTGGGTATCTTAGCGGAGGATGGCTGCCGCAAATGTAAGGAGCCAGGAATTGCGGAGACGCTGGAACACCTTATATGCAGCTCTCCCGCAGTCGCAACGATCGCTAGAAGAAGCGGCCAGACATACTCCCAATGCGCTGACGGCGTTTGCCAAGCGCACACGCATTCTACAGGATCAACAAATCTCCTAACGACCTTCAGTATTCACTAAGGACCTGTCTGGTCTATGTGCGACTACCACGTGGTTCTACCTAACCTAATAACGGTTTGTCGCAATGATTTACAAATTTTTCCTGCTATTATGTTGGTGCACATTTTCCCAACATATCTTGACATCATCAACCATTTCAAAATTGTAGTCTGATTTAGACAGATTTAGAGGTTAGAATTTTCTTTCTCTTTTTTGGTGTGCTTGTCAGTTTTTCATCTTCTCAATCGTTGCAAACTGTCATTCCCATTAGTTTTTATACCCTAGCGGGGTATTATAATTTTGTCTCGACATGTGTAATGGACTGAAGGAGACAATAACGACCCAACAAAGTATATATATTCTAAATCAGCATGAATAGCCGAGTCGATATAGCGATGTCCGTCTGTCCGTCTGTTTCTATGCGAACTAGTCTCTCAGTTTTAAGGCTATCGTAATGAAACTTGGTACAGACCCTTCTTTTTGCTGCAGACAGTACATATGTCAGAACCGGCCGGATCGGACCACTATAACATATAGCTGCCATACGAATGGTCGATCGACAAATATGTTTTTGTATGAAAAACTTGTTTGTTTATTAATGTAACCTTACCAAACTTTCCCAAGCCGAGACTCTAGAGAGTTTATACAATCTGACCAAATTTGTTCAAAATTAGACCACTATATCACTATATCAAACTTTTTGTTTGTACAAATATTTCATCCAAACTTAGTGAGAGTTTTATAATACTTCAAATAGTTCCTATAATTTGATCAAAATCGGAACACATTGCTCCCTTAGGAGCAATCAGACAAAAGTTAAGTTTTGTATAAAAAAGATTCCTGCTAGAGAATATAGCTTCGGCACCCGAAGATAGCCGCTCTTTCTAGTTTTTTATAGTTTTGGAAAAAAGAAAAACAAGCACAATCGCACCAATCGGCATGTTTTTATTAGCCATTTTCGAATTCTTATAATTTTCTGTCTGATTATAAGTTCACAGAAAATGTATGCATATTGACGATTTATTTAAGTATTTTCACATTATACTAGAACTCTGCACGCAAGTGAGTTAGTCGGTCTCTCGCATCTTTTTCGTTTTTCCTATTTGCAATATCTGTATTAACCCATGTCCGAAAAAACCAAAACACCAAAACAAATGAACAAAGTGAAAAACACACGTTCCACGAACACTCAGCACGAAATGTCCGCGCGGAGCGCACACACACACACACACACACACACACAAAGAGAAGACACACACACACAAACAGAAGACACAAACAAAATTAAGTATACGACTGTTTCGCCGCCATATTGCAGAATGCCATACTAAAAATTAAAACGAAGCTCAAACATGTTATCCATCACAGCATAAAACAGTTTTCTTTGAAAAAACACAACGCACCAAAACTTGTCGAGCAATTAGATTGTTTTAAATATGTACTCCCAAAAATATACAATACAAAAGGAGAGAATCGTGCACGCTCAAGTATCGAACTTCAAATAAATTCGCTGCAAGCCCGCTTAGCCCTTGTGGATCTTATGTTATGCACAGTGTTGGTTAAGATGAATATGCTAAGCTCGCTACTAAATGCTAAGATGCAACTAAGAATACTAGATAATATGGCTCACAACATGAACATTATATTCATATATGTTATCAAAGCAAAAATATTGCAATTTTATAAACATGACATGATATACACAGGTACAGGTAGTCAAAAGTATTTAAACAAGGAGCATTTTTAACATTTCTCACTCAATAAGCCTTTTTTGGTTGCTCCTGGGAATAAGTTGTAAAATATATAGATAACAAAAATTTTGTTTTCACAACTTATTTCCAGAAGCAACAAAAAGGCTTATTGAGTGAGAAATGCTTTCAAGTGGCTTTTTGTGTAAATACTTTTGACTAACTGTATGCAATGCGGTATTTTATGACATTAAAACATGTTTTGTTTTTCTGTAATTACTTAACAGCGCTGCTAGCGTTAAGATTACGTTCCACACATTTTACTGTTATTCAATTCAAGCTCAAAATGGCAGCGCATATGATACAATATATTTATTTCTCTTAAATAAGATTTGTATTATGCGAGCATTCCCCTAAGTAGAATAAAATAAGATAGAGTGTTAAAAGTTACATTTTTAGAAACTACTGCATTTCTAGGGTTAAGATTTCACACGTAAACAATGTGTGCTCAGTTGTCGAAAATGTTGATATATTGTATTATGCAAGGGAATGCCAAATAGTTTTAATTATTAAACAATGCGTGCATAAGCAACAAATGGCGGCAAAGTTGACGCTGCCTATTAAATATAAGCGATACTTGACTGTAAACAAACTGAACATGATATCAAGAAAGAACAGTTGTCTGGCGGGTGATAAGCGTTAGGTATAATATAATTATCCCAAAGTTATTTAGGTTGTTAAAAAAGTTAGATACTCTGCCGCAGTTTATTTGAAATTCTTTAGAATTCTCTGAAATTTGAATCTTCCAGAAATTAGAATTGTAGTTTGTAAAACTTTGAACTTTTAGTTTTTTTTAAACATTCCATTTTTATTTTTAAAAAATATATAAGATGTACAATTGACGTGAATATTTGTTTTGTTGCATATAGTTAAACAAAAAATACAAGTTGCATGAATTGCACGGGATTGTTTAGTTTAATTTACTTAGTTTTATTAAATTAAATAAAGTTTAAAAAAATAAATCTAGTTTTTTTTTTGAAGTTTTTTTTATTTATATTCGAATAAAAAATTTGAATTTTTCAGAAATTAGAATTAAAAGCACAGTGATTCTAATTTGCGAGCGTCTGCTGTAACAGCAACCGATAAAAAAGCTCTCTGGCCCTAACCTAATTTCAAACGGACATTTAAAATGTATTTCGCAGCTTTTGCTGTTGTGCATTTGAAAGGAGCATCTTTTAATTTTCAAATTTGACGAAAGCGTTAGTTAAGAATTGCTTCTTGTATGTTATACAAATTATTTGTATGTATGTATGTTATGATTTGCTTCCACAAATGCAAGTCATTTCTGCATGCAAAAACAAAAACAAAAACAAAAAGAGACGAAACAAAGCAGCTGTTAAGCACAATCCACACTTACAATGTAAATACAAATGTTTGCATGTACATATTTGCATGCATGTGTAGATGTGCATATGAAGATCCAAGGTCAGCCTAGACGTTGGTCAGCCATTTTATGCAGAAATTCTTCGAATTTCGACAGTGCAACTGCAAGCGATAGATGTACATATGTATGTACATACATATGTATGTATGCACGTGTGTGTGAATAAAAAGCAGCAAAAATTACATTTAATGGCCGCAATTGATAGATGGAATATTCCAAATAATTTAAATTAAATGCATATTACAAGCTGTCAAAGCCACACCCGTTGTAAGTCGGAGTAAATCATTTGTAGCCGTTAGCTCTCTTTTCAGACGCAAATAGTTTGTTTTTGTTTGGTTTTATCGTTCGCTCACGCATACATATGTACATACATACAATAGGCATGTACACAAACATACATACATACATAAATGAGAATGCATGAACGTAATGTAAATACATATGATGTATGTACATACATATGTATTTATATACATATGTACATGCGTATAATTTACACGCTTGCAACTTCTTAGAACAACGAGAAAGTGCAACGCCAAAATGAGCAGCAGTTTTGAAAAGTCAAGGTTAGGCGTATGCAAAGAATTTTTGTTTCTGCAATTTGTACGAAGTTTGACACATGCATACATATGCATGTATGTATGTACATACATATGTATGTATGTATGTACACATGCATGTAGCATGTCCCTGTGTATGTTTTTCTTGTGCCGGTTCACCGGCAATTCGATACCAAACTGGATAACAAAGTTTGCATAAAATGGATCTAAGCCCGGGATAGCTTCAAGCGCGCACAGCAGACAACAGTATATTAATATTTAGTGATTTTTTTGTCTGCTCATTTCGAACGCTTGTTCAACTTTTGTCAGCGGCGCCTCGCAAATTTGCGCGTGCTTACTGTATGTATGCGTGTGTACACATACATACATATTTACATACATCAGTGTGTGCGACTGACGCTAGAGCCTTTGCCACTGCGCAACGTACGTGCAACGCATTTGCTACAACATAATATAACTTTTAATGCTAACATGCACCTACCTATTTTAGTACACAATAATAGGACACTTTAGACACTTGACACAAATTAAATTCGGAGCCCGTTTTATTGCAAATTAACACACGTCCGCCCCGATGCGATTAGCTACAAAATGTGCTAAAGCGAAATCGACAGTGTGACCAACTCTTCTAAGCTACTTTCCACCAAACACTATACCAAAATATACTATCCAAGTGTTCTAAATAAACTATAAATATAACATTAATACATCGTTATATATTTAAATTTGTAAGCAAAGCGAACACTGAATTTTAACAATTTAATTTAATTTAATTTTCCTTATTTATGATGATATCACTCTATATTACAAATTAAATTAAAATAAACATTTCAATATATCTTTCTTTAAAATAATACCCAATAAATAGCATGACAATTATTTTTGGTCTTACACATCCATTTTTGCCCGTCATTTTGACCATAAATTTAGTTTTTTCTTTACGGCATTATACGGAATTAACTACATATATTGATGCTTCTCTCTGCCTAACAACCACCTTGTTTTTCGCTGGAGATTCTTCCAATTTGCTCAATGATTTTTTGTATGCCTAGCACATTTTGGGTTCACCTAATATAATTTTATTTATTTATTTATTTATTATTATTAAACCAATGTACAGAGACTTTCTGGTTATTCTAGAACTAGCTTGGGTTCACCTAATATAATTTTAAGCATTGTCTTTTAATTCTGGGCAGTAATAGTGTACCAAAAAATTAGAAAATACTGCAATATATCTTAAGATTTTGCAAAATATACTAAAAAAACAAAAAAATTCAAAGAGGCCCATTTGTCCGTTAAGATATGACACAAACTGTCACACTGGTGGACAGAGAACATAAATTCAACTTTAATTTTTAATAGCTCTTTTGGCGTACGCACAAACAATGACAAATTATCCATATGCATCGATATGTCGAGAGCTATGGCAATGCTAATTATCGATTAGAACTGCTTGCTTGCTCGCCACCTATCGGTCTCTAGCGTCAGCTGTAGATATGTATGTGCAATACTGCTATTTTGCTGTCACCACTTTAAGAGATTCATCTTCTGCTGTAATATAAGCGGATTCCAGATCGTCAACGCTAATGACGGGTGGTACACAGTTTGTGTTGACTTTTTTTTTTTTTTTATGACATTAATTTAATCAAAAGCGAACATCTTAAATAAAAGACATAATCCGCTCGTAAGCATTATAATTTCAAATGATCAGCGTCTCCCAAAAATAATAAAAACATTTTGCACAAATATGATAAAAACAAGTAAGAATGCTATTGTCGTACACATACACACACATACACAAAGCCAAATACGAGCGACAGAGCAAGCGAGGCATTTTAAGTGGTGGCTGTGCTGCTTCTTCCCTCTCCGCGCTGCAGCACTGAATCTTATTTCGTGAATAACTTCCGTGTTTGTTACCTGATCGAAATTTGGACAGTAGATTAAGAGTGACCAAAGTATTACACATGCTACATTTTAAAGCTACTATATCTTTAAAGATTTTGGAATAAAACCTTTTTATCGATTTGCGGGGGAACGGGGCTAGATATCTAAAATTGAAAACAAGCTTGATCTGCGTATGGCAGACAGGCACCTACATTCCAAATTTGGTGTCTCTAGCTCTTATAGTTGCTGAGATCGACGCGTTCATACAGACAGACAGACGGACATGGCCAAATCGAAATCTCTTTTGATACTGATCAAGATTATATTATATATGTCGGGTTAGAGTTATTTTCTACGTTGGCCATTTTAAGAAATTGCGTTATAGTACAACCGAGTGACACCGAACCGAGCAAATTAACGAATTCCCACAGTGCGTGCTGATGATTCTAGAGCAGAACTCAGTCTGTCCTCAGTCGACTTCTCCCACCAGCAGCCTACTCTAGCTTTGCCTAAACTTAGAACCACACATGTTGCAAGAACATATTCCCGTCTCATTCGCACTCAGCCGCTCTAGGGACTACGTTCAGCTGCAGCTCGATGCCTCTCACTCTTTCCAACTTCTTTGCGTTCAGGCTAACACAATTGCACGAAGTCAAGGGCTAAGCCAAAGAAATTAGCAATAACAAGCATACACGCTTCTAGAAGGAATTTAGGAACAACAAATACACACGCTTCAAGAAGAGACTTGCAATAATACGACATATACTTCATAGGGTCGGAGATGTCTACTTCTGCCTGTTACATACATTTGCACATATTTAGCACCCCCTTTTTACCAATTTTATGGGTACAGGAATTAAAAATAGGTTTAAGGTTTTAAGGACTCCTTCTTACGTGTAAACAATTAAAATATGTTACAATGTTAAGGTTCTAAGCCTGTTTTCCAATATTGCTAAGGTTCCCAAGTCTGGCTGCGGAAGACTTCGACGTAGGCACGATGATAGATGGAATTAAACATTTAAAATATTGAGAAAATGTTACAACTCAATGGCCGTATATTGGGACCCAAGAGTACGCCGTTATTTGCTTTAGAGCACCAATTGGACGTACGCAAGGTGTCAGTTGAAAAACTTAAATTTGATATGATTGTTCGTAAATGTTTTTTGTAAACATACATTTGTGTGTACATTTGCTAACGCTATCTTTTTGTTCAAATCGTCAGAGTGTTATCTTCCACAAACTCTGAGATGTCAGATAGTGTATTATCTTCACAAGACACTAATACGCTGTCAAACGAGTCTTTAAACTCAATTGCATCCTTTTCTTTTTGCACCCTGTACCTACAGCATGGGTAATAAGTCTGTGCAAAGATGAACCGGTCAAGGAGCATATAGGAAATATATATTCCTGATCAGCGTAAACAGACGAGTCGATAAAGATGTCCGTCTGCCCGTCTGTCTGTCTACCCGGTGTCTCTAGCTTTTATAGTTCTTGAGATCGACGCGTTTATACAGGCAGAAGAATATAATAAACAAGTAAGAATGCTATAGTCGAGTATACCCGACTACGAAACTCCCTGTACCCAGGTCTAAAACATCCAATCACATCTACGTCCACTTACACATACATACACACATACACAAAGACGCACATACACAGGCGGCAAAAGCGACAGCGCAAGCGAGGGAATTTAATTGGTGGCTGTGCTTCTTCTTCCCCCTCTCCCTGCATCACTGAATCTTCTTTCGTGAATAACTTCCGTGTTTATTATCCGATCGACTTGAAAATTGGACAGTAGGTTAAAAGAGACAAAAGTATTGTACATGCCAAATCTTAAAGCTATATCTTGAAAATTGTTACAGTAAAACGGTCTTAATCGATTTGCGGGGGAACGGGAGGAGATATCTGAAATATGAAACAAACTTGATCTGCGTATGGTATACACGAACCTTCATTCCAAATTTGGTGTCTCTAGCTCTGCTAGTTGCTGAGTTCCTTGCGTTCATACATACGGACAGACAGATACTGATCAAGAATATATATACTTTATAGGGTCGGAGATGTCTCCTTCTGTCTGTTACATACATTTGCACAGATGTAATACCCCCTTTTTACCCATTTTATGGGTACAGGGGGTAAAAATTGTTTACAAACATAAAAACATAATTTTATGAAATTCATTGAACGAAAGTGACAGCATGTATGCGCTTGGGACAACCCGCGAAAATAACGTACATAAGCGCCAAAGATAGTAGTTTTTGCTCAAAGTAAATCTAAAGACGGATATAACATCTTATATGTTCTTTATTTAGAGTTTCATGGAAATCCGCCAATCAACGTTAATGTAAACTATAAACAAGTAAGAACGTTGCAGTCGGACGCACCCGACTGCAGAATACTATGTTCCCAGTCCTATATAATTTGGTTATTTGTGTGTTCAGAAAGAGACGCGAAAAAAACTGCACAGGTATGGGAGATATAGATTTTGCTCCTTTGTGGGAGAGGGGGTGGGGGTGTCCAAAAATTTTTGATGCAGATTTGTCCAGAGGGTCAACGTTAGTCTGTATGCCAAATTTGGTGACTCTACCTGTACAGGTGTGGGAGATATAGATTTTTCTCATTTGCGGGGGAGGGGGTGGGGTGTCAAAATTTTTTGATGCAGATTTGTCCAGATTACTATGTTTTCCCTTCGGGAACATAGTATAAAAACCTCCTGTAAGTTTGATTTTTGGCGCTTACGTTTTTTTCGCGGGAAGGGCTCTATATAGACTTAATAGAATAGTCGGAAATGCCTCTTTCTGCCTGTTACATACACTTGCACAGTTTTAGTATCCCATCAGCCAATTTTTGGGTACGGGGCTTGCACCCTTCACACATGAAAGATCAGTAATATTAGTGTGCACAAAACTTGGCCGATATTAACCTTGCGCCTCACACGCCCACTGCCAACAATTGTTCTTATCTACGTTCGCATCAAGGATCTTCATCGGTTTTTATGACCACATAGTGTAATTGAAAATGATTAAATAATAGATTGCACTCACGACGCTGTTGGGTGGGTCAAGTGGGTGCGAATCGCGCACCACTCAAAACACTTTTCCATTTGTACATTTTCTCACTTGCGCGCAGGGGGTGGAGCCGGGCAAACGTGGGGCGTGTCTGGCCGCTTTTTGGCAATTTTCATCGATTTTTTGAGAGAATCGCAGCTGCAGCTTCAGCTTATGGTCGCCAGTGGCACGTGAGGTCGTGTGGCTGCTGTTTGTTGAATTTTGCGTCTTATCGGTAAGGCACACGTGACACAACAGCCCACTCCGCCCCACCCCACGGCACACACACGTATAGTATATATAACCGCTCGACTGCAATCGAATGATAACAAAATTAGCCACCAAACTGCTGCTAATTTGATTTTGATGCTGTTGAATGTTGACTGCTGACTGTTAACTGTTGACTGTTGACTCCTGGGGCGACTTAGTTTGATTGCCTCAAATCCGCTTAGCAAGGGCCATTTGAGGGTTGTGACTGTTGTTCCTTGCGCGCGCCATGGCGTCTGTGAGCTGGATTAGGCACGAGTTCTCAGGCCCAAGTGGCCAAGTGGCTAACTGGCTGGTCTAATCCCAAACTGATGACCGTGTTGACTCCAGCTAAATTGATTTCAATGATGATGCACGTGGTTGCTTGGATCTGCTTATGAATATGAAATGAGATCATCGAACTGATAAAGGTTAGTAAAAAATCACCATGGATAGAGCTCCTAATGTTCAGCTCGTTCAAATTGGAAATCCTTCCCCTTGCATAACTTTGTTATTACTGAACCGATGAAGTTGATCGTTTTGGTCTTGGATTTAAAGTTGGAATTGTATAAATATAAATTCAATTACAAACTTTCAGGAAGTATTTATTTTAAGAATAGTTATTCAACTATTAAGCTTTTATTGGCATAAAATTACAAAGTATCAACCCATCGATTTATTTTTTAAAGTCTTCTAGAATTATTTAACTTCAATCAAAGTACAAGCCAGGTTAACTGATGAAAGCATTTGCGGTGCATTATTTGCTTTAAGGTCCGGTTTCTTATACTGCATTTAAACAATACTTAACGATTTTAAATAGTAGGAATAAGGATTGTATAAAATTAATATTTAATTTTTATAGGACACCAATTTTGCGGTAACAACAATTTGTTGTTGCCGTTTGTGTTTCCTTTTCCCCGAAAGTTTCGAGTAAACGATTTTCAGGCTGGAGTCTTTGACCTTCTTTAAATTTTTATATTTTTTATTATTATACGTTTGTCACTAAATGTGTAACGTATTGAAGAAAGCTTTAAAAAAATTCTTAAAACAATATTTCCATAGAATTATTATTATTATTATTATTATTCAATATTAATATCAATCATGAGACGTTCAATCCGTTATTTTATTTTTCAAAAAGTTACTTCTGCAATGGTTGCATCTTAGATCTGATGATACCAATTTGGAGGCAGAAAAAGCCCCTTGACTCACTTGAGTTGCAGGAACAGAGTGCACAACTTTGGCCAGTTGATATAAATTTGGACAATGCAACTTTTTTTCATCCCAGTACTGCATATTATTTCGATTTATATCAAGTGTTTTTGTGTTATCATTGTCGATTTCAAGATAAGCCAAATCAAATTCGTCAGCTTTCTCTTCGTCACCTGGAACTACCTCAATGGAATTGAGGAACTCATTTAAAAAGGAGCGGGTATTTGAATCCTGTATAATCTTGTATTCTTTGCCTGAGAAGATGTTGATGCATGGGGTAGGTATATGGCCAATCTGAATAAATAATAAGGAAATAAAAACTTAAAATATAGGTACATACGATAGTATTTAGATATTTATATATGTTCAGGTCTATATTATATACTTATTCTCAACATAAAATTGCTAAAATTGTGCTCTAGCGATCATAAGTCTTAAGGGAGTCAGCAGCAAAACTCTTCTTATTCTTGGATCCAAAAAATGCTGCAGAGGACCACATGATTTTCCATTAAAGCGCTTTCTCTGCTTAGGATGCATTGGTGCAATCTTGGGCTGTGACAAGATTTTGTTTTGCTGTCAGCAAGTTTAAGCTCCAACGACAGCTTGAGAGATAGTCTCCTCGCGAGTCCTGGTCAAATTTGTACACCGCTTTTGTTTATTATAGTCCCATAGATATTCTATTATATTTAAATCGGGGCTTTGCGGTGGCCAATTCAGCATTAACCCCAACTAAATTTAAAAAATTTGAAACTAATATGGCAAATAAAGTACTCTCCGATAAGTTTGCCCCCTCAGAAGGGAAAGCGTGATAATTAAAAAAGTTGAGATATTTGCATTTTTCCATTCTTCCAATGATAGACACCAAGAGTCCTACCCCACTATAAGCGACGCATCATCAAAACATCAGTATCAAAAGGGATTTCGATTTGGCCATGTCCGTCCGTATGTATGAACGCAAGTATCTCAGCCACTATAAGAGCTAGATACACTAAATTTGAAATGTAGGTTTGTGTATAGCGGGCGCAGGTCAACTTTATTTTGGATCCGAGATATTCCTCCCCATTCCCCCGCTATTCGATAAGAACCGTTTAACAGTAAAAATTTTCAAGATATAGATTTGGGATTTGGCATGTACAATACTTGAGTCACTCCCTTATCTACTGTCCAAATTTCAAGTCGATCGGATAATAAACACGGAAGTTATTCAACAAACAAGATTCAGTGTCGGAGCGCGGGGGGAAGAAGCAGCACAGCCACCACTTAAAATGCTTCGCTTGCGCTGTCGCTTGTAAGTGTACGAAGATGTGATCGGAAATTGTTGACCTGGGCACAGGGAGTTTTGTAGTTGGGTATACTCAACTATAGCATTCTTACTTGTTTTTAATTGCTGAAGAATAAAACGAAAGTCCTTGTCTGTCGTCCTACGCGCTCTGCCAAGGACTGAAATTTGAAATATAAATACTCAATACTTCAAAAAAGAATAATAAGAGTAGGCGTGGCACAGAAAAGGGCTTAAATTAACGGTCAAACATGTTGCAACTTGCCACGTTTATTTTGTGTACTACATATGGTTTGGCGAGATTCATTGTATGATTTAATAATATTTTCCACGGAAATACCAGAGTAATACTTCGTCACATATCAAAATACTTTTGTCCAACCAATATCAGGTCGCAAAGTAAAAGTAAAAGCGTAAAGTAAATCAGGAACACGAATAACGGAATTGAAAAAATACTTTACATGCTACTTTATGCTTACATGTAGTACTGTACTTTGAAAAACATACACGTAGAACCGTTACATGTTTCAACCCGCAAAACATTGCGGAGAATTTTGACAAAACACTTATGCCGTCGGCGTAGATACAGACACACACATAAGTATTGGCACAGCAAGCATTTTCTACTTTGGACCTATTTTGGAGCCGTTTTTGGTAGCAAACATTCATTTCAAACATTTTTCCTGTATAGGCCTGTTAATTTCAACTAGCGTCGCTAGTTATAGGCCCGAATTGTTCCTGTACCCTTTTAACAGCGCACATGAAGCCTTATCTCAAGTCCAGCTTCCCTTTACACATTACATTACAATATTACAATGAAATAAATATCAGATTCAACGTTTTTTACTCCCTGTACCCATAAAATGGGTAAAAGGGGGTATTACATCTGTGCAAATGTATGTAACAGACAGAAGGAGACATCTCCGACCCTATAAAGTATATATATTCTTGATCAGTATCAAAAGAGATTTCGATTTGGCCATGTCCGTCTGTCTGTCCGTCTGTCCGTATGAACGCGTCGATCTCAGCAACTACAAGAGCTAGAGACACCAAATTTGTAATGTAGGTTCCTGTATACCATACGCCGATCAAGTTTGTTTCATATTTCAGATATCTCCCCCCGTTCCCCCGCAAATCGATTAAAACCGTTTTACAGTAACAATTTTCAAGATACAGCTTTAAGATTTGGCATGTACAATACTTTCTCTTTTAATCTACTGTCCAAATTTCAAGTCGATCGGATAATAAACACGGAAGTTATTCACGAAAGAAGATTCAGTAATGCAGCGAGAGGGGGAAGGAGAAGCACAGCCACCAATTAAAATGCCTCGTTGCGCTGTCGCTTTTGCCGCCTGTGTGCGTGCGTCTTTGTGTATGTGTGTGTGTATGTGTAAGTGGACGTAGATGTGATTGAATGTTTTAGACCTGGGGACAGGGAGTTTCGTAGTCGGGTATACTCGACTATAACATTCTTACTTGTCTTATTATATTTCTTGATGTGACACAAATTTTAGAAATTCTAAAAATGATCTAATATACGTTTTAGTGCCTTATACTTGTATACTCAGTATATCTCTATGTATGAACATTTTCAAATATCTTGAAAATGTGAAGCTAACGACGCAATACGCTTATTGAGATGATTTTAGAGATTCCTTTCCGATTGGACACACATTTTCTTTTGCACTTTAATTGTTAATATTTTTCTCAAATAGGAATCCACTCGATGGTCCGCACTTGATCACATACGAAGTTGTGATCAAATCTGTGTTAATGAAAATCTAACCTAGTGTTTTCTTTTTTGATTGAGTTTCTTATCTTTTTTACTTTGATAGTTGAAATTGAGATTCCAGTAAAACAGAACGGCCGCAAATCCATCAATACGCGTCTGTCCATCGCGATGAGGAGTGTGGATTTTAAACAATTTAACTTCAAGGCTCGAACTGCAATGCGACAAAAGTCTTACAAATGGATATTTAATTATGAAATATACTGAAAATTCTCAATGCGCAAGGACTCGATGCCTGGGAGTGTGAAAATGGGGCGGGGTAAAAGCCAGGTGAGGTAACTGTTGTACAAGGGGTGGCTTACTAGCTCCGCCCATTTGTGACTGCGCCTGCGCCTGACTGTTGCCTGGTGGGAGCACCGCCATGGTCCTCCCATCATACGGGGGTTGCAAGGTGCACAACTGTCAAGAGCGGGGGGCAACGGGGCAGTTGCGGTGGGCGGGTGAGTGGCAGATAAATGCCAGGGCGTGAAAATATTCGCGGACGCAAATTGTTAAATGCGGTTGGAACGGCCGAAGCGTTGAAATTTTTACGCTTGACCCGGAAAACTTTTTCAAAGCCTTAATCCTTGGGTTAAGTGAAGTGAAGGCGTTGCAATCAATCCGATAAGGTCTCCAATTAATAATGTAGGGAAGAGAAAATTGCTTGTAGCCGACTGTCCATAATAAAGGGTGTTGTGATAGGCTCAGTTTTGCAAAGTAATCCACATTTTAAAAATTCAAATATATACGATTTAGTACTTTTCTGTGGAATCAAATCGAGAGTGAACTTCGGGACGGTCCGAATAAGATTTCAAAAAATATCAAATAAATATCGTATATTGAATTTATACTTCGTATATCATCAGTCAAAAATGTAATTCACATTTTAAGAATCCAAATATATACGATTTAGTACTTTTCTGTGGAATCAAATCGAAAGTGAAATTCGGAACAGCTCGAATAAAATCATATATTTAATTTATATTTCGTATCATCATTGTATATTATCCGTCAAAAACGTAATCCACATTTTAAGAACTCACATATTTACGATTTAGTACTTTTCTGTGGAATTAAACCGAAAGTGGAATTGGGAATAGGCCGAATAAGATTTCAAAATATATTAAATAAATATCATAAATTTAATTTATATTTATTTTTATTTCATACAGTCAAAAATGTAAAGATTTCAGAAAAATATCAAATAAATATCATTTATTTAATTTATATTTATTCTTATTTCGTACATCATCAGTCAAAAATGTATTGATTGTCCTTAGATGGAACAGATTGTAAATATAAAAACAAATATTGAAAATATACACATATATATATATTTAAACAGTATTTATAATTAATTTTAAATACCATAGATTCTAAAGTTTAGAACAATGTTTAATTTTGTTTTTACTAATAAGGACTTGCAATTATTTTAAAGTACGAGCATCAAAAAATACTTAATCCAGTTGCCTGTAAGGTTTTTGTGTTGTCAGAGTCAGTAGATTAACTATACATATATATAAATGTTCTTTTAAAATTTCCAGAGTTTTCGAGGTCTTGTACACCAAATTTAATTTTCTTCAAATTACAGATTCAATTCGAGTTGACTTTAGATACCCGTTACTGAACTGATTCCAGTTGCCGTGAGCCGTCAACCATGAGCTATACAAACATACATTCCTACACGGTGGATGGTTACCAGCGGGTCAGCTACTGCCGGACTGCTCCCGTGGGGGGCTCGGGTCCTGGGAGTCGGTACAGGGAGAGCAGCAACGACGGCGACAGCACTAGTGGCGATGGGATCGTCATTAGCAAAGACCTGATTCTGGGCTGTAAGCCGGAGAAGGCCGATGACTTCAGGCCGTTCGTCTTTGAGCCGACCTGGTGCGTGTATATAAAAGCCCAGGACGAGGTGGACATGGGCCGTTATGTGCGCCGGGTGACATTTCGGATGTCGCCGCGTCTGCCGCTGCGTCTGCATGTGGCAGACACTTCCCCCTTTGAGATTACCGAGGTGTTGAGTACCGACTTTCCGCTGGAGCTGCAGGTGGACTACCTGGATACCACAATGTCGCCAACGACATACATATACAAGCCGAACGACGCCTTCGATGGCAAATACAATGTGGAAATGCGCATGAGGTTCCAGGGTCACGAGCGCAAGGACAAAATGTTCTTTGTGAATCCACCGCTTTCCTTGCAGCTGACCCTTACCACACCCATATCGCCGCCACCTGAGCCAAGACGGCGACTGCAATATCAGCCGTTAAGGCCACAAGAGCCGGAAGAATTTGACAAGAAGTCAAAGCCCCTCTTGCCGCTGTCAGCGGAGGTAAAGCCAAAGCCACGTGAACTGGAGTCGATCGCACTCAAGTGCCCAACAGCGCCAAGGCCCATATTTAACGTGCGTCTGCCATCGTCGGAAATGGGCCCAGACAAGTTATAGGACCACCCATTCCGCCCACGCAAACGCCCACACACCCACCCAGCCCAGCCCCTCCCACTCTGTATGTTTTGGCCAAGGGTTGCAGTCGGCTGCTGGCACCGCCCATCGATGCTCACGGGGTGGGTTTCAGTTGCTCTTTGTGGTTGCTGCTGCTGTTCCCAGTCGCTTGCTGTCTCTTCTCATTTCGTTGTGGCACTTTGTGGACTGCAGACGTGTCCTCTGATGGCCTGGCTACCAAGCAGCTCGAATGGCGCAGACAACGCGGATGAGCGCAGCACCGCCAGCCACTCCAGCTCCTCATCCTCGGTAAATGGTGGTGGCGGTCGACGTGAGGAGACCAACGGCAATGGGTCGACACGTCAGCCGCCAGCGCTGTTACGTCATGCCACGCCCTATGTGCAGCCCAAGACAGAGTCCATCTCGGATGGCGACGGTGATCTGTCCGATTTCTCGCTGAACGACACCGAGGAGGATGACGACGAGCTCCACGACTACATTGTCCTCAATGGCAGCCAAGCAGACGGTAAGCTAGAGCCAGTCCAGCCATTGGAGCAACCCACAACCTATCATCTCCTCCCCTTCATTTCTGTCTCCTCAGCAAATCGTTCGCTCTCCAACTCGCCGCGCAGTGGCAGCAGCCTCAATCTCTTTGGCAACGGACACCTGGCGCCGCCGGGCACTGTCAATGGCACCAACGGCACAGGATCAGGTCTGGGCACAGCTGTGTCTGGTAATGGAGTTGGTGGGGTGCGCAAGGTGTTCACCAATACGCGCGAGCGCTGGCGCCAGCAGAACGTGTCGGGGGCATTCGCGGAGCTGCGCAAGCTAGTGCCCACACATCCGCCCGACAAGAAGCTCTCCAAGAACGAGATACTGCGCTCGGCCATCAAGTACATCAAGCTGCTGACGGGCATTCTCGAGTGGCAGCAGCAGCTGGCCCCAATGCCGGAGGAGCCCAACAACAATGACAATCGGATGGTCAATGGCCACGCGCCCGATCCTTTGCGTCACATCAAATGCGAGCGCCTGGACAGGGATAACCCACAACGGCCCAGCGGCAATGACTTACTTATGATTGCCCCAAACGCCCATATCAAGACGGAGCTAATCCAGTTATCCGGCTATGATGAGCCGATCAGCGTCAATGGAACTGGTGTTGCACCTGCAACTGCAGTGGCAACTCCCCTTTCCCAGCCACTGCCCGTGCCCGTGGCCGTGTCGGTGGTTGTACCACTGCCTGTGCCTGTGCCTGTGCCTGTGCTCGCTCCTGTACAGGGAGTCGCCTGTGGTCCGGTGGCAGCCGCTCTCAAACCTGTCCCAGCCGGCAGAAACACCAGCAGGAAACGCCCCAAAGCAACGGAGCCCCCAACAGCCGAGCTGAGCCACAGTCAGAGGCACAATCACAGCCACAGCCAGAGCCAGAGCAAGCGGCGCAAACCATGAGTCAACTAATAATAATAATAATAGTATTGATAATAATAACAGCAGCAGCAATTGAGCATAGGAAGCAACAATGTTTAAATTAGGTAATATATATGTATATGTAATTAAAGTCTAAATTTTAAAAATTCATCCTGCTTAACTATTCTGAGTATTCTGTGTGCAGAGACGAAAAGGAGGAGGATCCAGTGCTCCTGTGTGACCAGCTTGCTGCTATGCAGGTCCCTAAGTAGCTCTTTCCTTGAAAGTACCTTGGATCTAGCCGATATTAGTCCTATGGAGATAGCAGACTACATCCGTACACTCGGATGGACCATGTGACTGCTTATGAGTAGAAAGGGAATACAAATCCAAACGTATCAGCCATTCTTACCTAAACCTAACCTACTTAATCCCTGCCAGCATTTTGGAGTGATGATTATCTCCATCGCCAAGCCAACAGTTTTGCGAGAAGAGAGTTTTGCTTAGGAAGAGAATAGAAAGAGAATCTTTATTGGTATTGCCAGTTTAAGTAGCAATGTAAAATATTAACGATATCGATTATATAACATCCAATTCGCGAATTTGGCGACATCATCTTTATACAAGAGCTTTGAATCCAAAAAATTGGCGAAGAGGCATATTTTCCATCCAAGGCAAAAACTTGACGTTGGTTGAATTCGTTTCATTCAGTTTTGTTGTGAATCGCTTCCTGGCTGCCAAATTTTGTTGCTCTACCTTCAAGGGTGTCGAATTCCGGATTAACATAAGCAACGACGTTTGATGGAGAGAGTTCAGCTTAGTTGTGACTGTGTTTTGCGCATAAGGTGGCCAAGAAGTATTGAACCAGGAAACACAAACATAAGTAAGCGCTGCAAACGGAGTCAATTTTAATGAAATCCACTATGAACTTAACCTCAATTTATGTAAGTATGACGCATCCCATTTAGTCTCCCTCAAGACAATTTTAATATTTGTTGGCTATTGAAACGAAATCAGAATAAGCTTTACTGGATACAGAGCCCATAAAATGAATACCTATAGTAAGTTCTCCTGAAAAGCTCAACGCTATTACGGGTGTCGATTTATTCACTCCCTGTACTCAGTAAATGGGTAAAAAGGGGGTATTAAGTGTATGTGCAAATGTATGTAACAGGCTGAAGGAAACATCTCCGACACTATAAAGTGTATATATTCCTGATCAGTATCAATATCCAAGTCGACCTAGTTCTGTCCGTCCGTTTTACAGCAACAATTTTTATCATTTAATTTCCTAACTTGTGTATATTTTTATAAATAGAGTATCTGAATTCCACGACAAAGAAAAGACAATATTATATTTTTGTTTTGTAATTTTTATTGTTTTTTAATTAATGGTCTTTTAATGTTTCTCATGTTGTTGTTGTTCTTGTTGTTGGGTTTGTTTTTGTTTTGCATTTAGTTTAGGTTGTTGTGTTTAAATGTAAGTTTTCATTTTGTTAAGCGAAACTTTGAAATTGTTGTTCATATATATTTTCATAGTTTTTTTTGTTTTTTTTTTAAATTTTTTTCTTTAAGTTTATATATATATTTTTTGGGAAGATTTTTGTCTTTTTTTGAAAATGTGTTTTAGAGTATAATTACAAATTAAAGTGAGTTTTGTTCCATGTTGAGTGTGTATATGTGTATTTTGTGAGTATGGTTTTATATAATTTCTCATATTTGCTTCATACATTATTTACTAGATTGTTTTGGAGTTTCTTTGCTTTTTGTTTGTTTTTTTGCTTTCTTTTGTTTTTTTTGTTAAAATTATAATTAATATATTGCCTTGATTACTGCAAAACGTTCATCAAATGTTATTTTCAAATTGAAAAACTACACAGAATTCAGTTTTTGTCGTCTAAATTGAAAAGTAAATACAATGGAATTAAGGAATACATACATACAAATACAAAAAGTTGATATATTGTTTATTACACAGTTGGCTAAGCAAACAGAAAACATTATCTAAATAATCGCGTTAACTTTCAGGAGCCCGGAATCGGAAAAGAAACAAAATCGTCATTCTAAAGGCAGGCTCCAAGACTTTATAGGCTAGATTGATACATAGATGCAATTGCTTTCATCTTGTGGCAGGCAAAACATTTAACATTAAGCTTATGAACGTGCCACAGCTGCCATCCTTGAGCTGTTATATTTTTGGAATATGACTCGTGCCCATTGTGGGTCTTCTGGTTCTTATTGTTGTTGTTGTTGTTGTTGTTGTTCTCGTGTGTCGTATGTTTAGTATTAAAATTAATTTAAGTATTTAATTGCTGCTAAATATTTGATTAGGTTGCAATTTATGCATAATTATCATCCATTTGAGATGCCATTTGTTTAGGCTCTTATTAATTTGGTTTCATTTGTAAATTTAAATTTATTTTAATGGGTGGCGTCGCGCGCTAAAAGCGTTTGTTATTATTTTTCATCTCGTATTACTTCGTTATTATTATTAACTTTCGTTTTACTGCTTTATTTCCCTTTTAGATAAATTGTATTATCGCTTGGGTTTGTCATTATAATCGTATTTATATGCTAAACTTGGACTGAAGAACGGTACTAAATAGTTAAGTTGAGGTATATGAGCTAATAGTATGGGGGAGTTCGGAATCAGGCTATTAGTAATAGTTTTAGTACATATGATTAGCGATTTCTATGTATATATATATATATGTATATATATATATATATATATATATATGCATGCTTACAGTGGCTGACACCTGCCAAAAACTTCAACTTAGCATAACCTCAAAACAAATTGCATATTCTTGGCTATTTATAGTATGACTTGATTCCAGAACAGGTAGGAATCCTTATTTAAATGCCTTATTTAGATGTTATTTTAGATATTTATACTAATCAACAGATTCGGTAATTGTTTCTTGGTAGCATGACTTGCTTTTTCTGAACCTACTTATAAGATAATGTTTTCTTATATTTTACGAATAATATTGCGCTTCTCTTGTTGCATTGAAATTTGGATTTTGCTTATTAATGTGTACGCTTTTATCTGTATAGTATTGAAGGCCTATTTTTGTTGAATGTTAGCCTCAATCTACATACAAAACTACATTTAAAATTTATCATATTCAGGGGTGTTACGGTAATATCTAAAATTTATGGCTTGTTTGCTTTTGCAACTTGACGGTTAACATATTGCTATGTACGTGCATTATATAAATTTCTGGAATTATTCTATTTAACTTATACAATAAGGAAACGTTCGAAATTATCTGTCCATTCAAATCTAAATTTAACAATCTGCATGGCAACTCAATTTCAGGCGAGTTAGCATTTCAAGCAACTGAGTACAGTAAACGCACCCTTGGGAGGACACGCGAACAGAGATCTCCGCCCAAGTGAGAGATCGATGCTGGATTATCTTAGTTATCAAAAATGTACTGTCCTACCCATTTTCGTACGCAGTACTAATAATTTTATGTTAAACAATATGAATTTCTTTTCCTTCATTTCCATTTTAGGCTTCTGTCATTGAAATGTGATGCTTAAAACTAGGTACAAATGAATGAGGTTATTTTGGTTTTCAAAAATACACACATAGTGAATTTGATGTAGTTTGCCTGATCCCATTTAATCTCCCCAAAGCGACTATCCAAATGATCTAAGAGTTGAAATTAATGTATTTATCCGCTAAAGGGAGAAACGGAACGAATGTATGTATATTGTGCTGGAAAATTGAAAATAAAAACAGGAACGTTATACTTGGAAGTTCCCGACTGTAGCATACTCTGCTTGCAGTCTGTCATATGTCAATTGTAGGTCAAATTTGATGTTTTCTGGTAAAATGGTGTGGGAGATATACAATTTGCCAATTTGAAAAAAATTGTTGGCTCAAAATTGTCAAGGAGGTCAACATTGGTGAGAAAAAAGAGTGGAACATATATTGTGGGGAATAGGAGTGGACGTCTTAACATTTTATTGGGCGAGGATATATACAAGACATCGGACATTGCCCAAACCCAATATACTCTTGTTTTGAAAAACAAATGGAAACAGAGTATAAGAATTTGGGAGTGGGAAATGTGTCCGCCCAAGAGAGATGTCCGCTCAAGGGGCTTCTACTGTATCTCATTGGAAATGATGTATGTATGCTAAGGCTCGTTATATCATATACATTTTCAAGTGCATGGTAAATATTTATCGTTCGGCACTGCCACGCATCCCATTAATTAATCAGCTGTGCATGGAGAGGCCTGCCTGCATGGTCGACCAGCCCTGCCAACTTAGCGATGAAAGAGGGCGTTGCCAGAGAGTTTTCAAAAGGGGCTTCTTGGCAGCGACTGGTTGCAATAATGTGTCAGTCACTGTATCTAAATGTCTATATTGATAATGAATGAACACATATGTATGTATGTACTGTATATGTATGTGCATACATACATACATACATACATGCATAGATTCTCGATTTAGTTCACCATTTTGTATTGTCAAAATGATGAAGTTGTTGTTGCTGCTGTGTGTTATTTTCAATATCATGATTACAACAGCATAGCATTTGGTATTGTTGTTGTTTTTGTTTTGTTGTTGTGGCTATATTTATTTATATTGTATATGTAGTAGTATGTACGTTAAATGGGACAAAAAATTTTGATTTATTTCACTAAGATTTGTTCATTTTATTTTTGCTTATGACTTATTACGTTTTGCAAATTGCTTTTATTTACTATAATCCATTTAGTTGTTAATTGTTGTAAATTTATTTTTAAACATTTTAATTCGCGTGCGTATATGTATATACATATACATATACATATATGTATATAGTATATGTGCATATACATAAGTACATATGTATATATATGTATGTACATATAGTTTTTATATTGGTTTGTTTGTTAATACATAATTATTATTAATAATCCATAAATTAGGCATTTGCTTTGCTTTGTGTTTTTGTTTTTTGTTAAATATGTATGTGTTATGCTAAATATTTGCATTGCACCCACTGTACAAACATACATACATACACACATACAAGCGAGTTATTCACACACATACGCCTTGACACATATGTATGTACGTACATACGAGTACATACATACGTGAGTTGTGATCCAAAAAGCTTTTAGCATGAAGAAAACTTTCAAAGATCACATAATGTACATGTACATACATACATCTATACGTATGTACATATACGTTCTAATGTGTGTGTGCGTGAGCTGTGATTATAATTGCATATTTTAAAAGGTTTTGTTGTAGTTATTTAAGTATGCTATTTTGAAAATTGTTATACTATTGTGGAATTTGCATTTGACTGGAGCGTCTTTGCTTTGTTACTGACACATTTCTGTATGTGTGTGTGTGTGTGAGGTTGTAAGTTGGTTGCTGTTAAATGTACTTAAGCCTCGTTTGCATAAGAGGCGAGCCAAAAAAATGTTAATAACAGTACGCTGTAAACAACATTTACATTAACAGAGCGCTGCAAATGCGCTAACCCGTTGCGTTGGGTGACGCTGCCGCTGCCTGCTCAGCCTCTGCTGCTGCGCCGTTATCGCCGCTGCCGTTGCCATTACCAATTCCGCCACCGCCACTGTCACCGCTTCCGCTGCCGCCGCCGCCGCCGCCGCCGCCGCCCCCATCATCACCTGCAGCACTGGCCTCACCATCACCATTGCCGCTGGCACTGCTGTTCAAGGCGTTGTTCGACTGCGAGCCTGCGAAAGTTTGTGCAAAAAAAGAGAGTAGACAAAAATACGTTTTGTATGTGAATTGTTGATGCTGCTGTTGCTGCATAATAAACACATCGAGCAGAAAATACATACATATGTACATACACACAAATATGTTAAGAGTGAAAAGAGAGAGAGAGAGAGAAAGAGAGTGAAGAGCGAGCTAGCGCAACGAGTTCATGAGCATGCAGATATTGGGGCGCCTAAACGGCATGGAGGAGCAGATACAACAACATTTAAATGCAACGGTAAAACACTTGCCGCCGCTAAACGCCCCCTCCCTCCCACACAAACCCCGATGTGCGCCCACTAGCAACAACAAGAACACAAAATGTACAAATTAAATAAGGCAAAAAAATGTGAATTCGTTTAAATGTTTTTTTTTTCTTTTTTGGTTTGTTTTTTTATTTTTATTATTTTTTATTTTTGTTTTTCAGCATTTTTGCTCAGTGTGTGTTCCATGTTCTCATCATTCATCATTTATCTTTATCAACAACATTCTTTTTGTCTATGCATTATATCATGATTATTAGCATTACATTTTTAATTTGTATAGATAACGGTGTGTATATATATATGTGTGTGTGTGTGTGTGTGTGTGTGTGTGTGTGTGTGTGTGTGTGTGTGTGTGTGTGTGTGTGTGTGTGTGTGTGTGTGTGTGTGTGTGTGTGTGTGTGTGTGTGTGTGTGTGTGTGTGTGTGTGTGTGTGTGTGTGTGTGTGTGTGTGTGTGTGTGTGTGTGTGTGTGTGTGTGTGTGTGTGTGTGTGTGTGTGTGTGTGTGTGTGTGTGTGTGTGTGTGTGTGTGTGTGTGTGTGTGTGTGTGTGTGTGTGTGTGTGTGTGTGTGTGTGTGTGTGTGTGTGTGTGTGTGTGTGTGTGTGTGTGTGTGTGTGTGTGTGTGTGTGTGTGTGTGTGTGTGTGTGTGTGTGTGTGTGTGTGTGTGTGTGTGTGCGGTTGTAGTTATTGTATTTAAATTAATGTAAATTATTATGCAAGTATGTATGCATGTTGTTGTTGTTGTTGTTGTTGTTGTTGTTGTTGTTGTTGCAGTTGTTCTTGTCGATTAACCAAATTGTTTGTGTGCCTAAATTACTAGGAAAAAAACGTTCAATTGAATTTTGCATGTGTAGGTGTTGTGTTTTTAATTGTTTATATGTATGTATGTAATTAGCATAATAATTAGTTTAAAGTTGTTTATAATAGTCTACATATATAAATAAATATACGTTTTGTTTTTACAATTTTACGCATTTTGTATTTGTTAATTCTTGTTAAGTTTTTGCAAATTGTTTATCCAAAAAAGGAAATCTCTTTAAGAAATTAGCTCAGCTGATTAACGACGATTCCGAATCCGTATCCGAATCCGAATCCGAATCCGAATCCGAATCCGAATCTGTAAATCCGAATCAGAATCGTTCCCATTAAACATATTCTGTTTCTCTGCCTAAGCTGTTTTTAATTTTTGTTTTGATCTGATTCTGATTCTGATTCTGATCCTGTTTCTGAATTTCAAATCCTATCGGTTGTGTGACATACACACATATGTACATACATCTATATACGCATATATATGTACTATGTATATATCATTTTATGTATTTTTATCTACATATTGCAACTAAACCAGCGGTACGAATACAGTCAAATGTACATATATACATATATATATGTACATATATGTATATATGTGTATACATATATATCTATGTATTTTTGTATATGTATGCATGTGTATATGTATGTGCCATGTAAATCTATATAGATGCACACATCTGTATATAAAGCATACAACAACTAACGTTCTCTAACTGTTCTGTTCTTGTTCACATCCTAATACATATCTAAAAAAAAAAAAAATTAAGTGTTTACATCAAAAATTGTTATTATGTTGTTTTGTATATTTGTTTTTGTTTTTTTTTTGTTTAATTTTGCATTTTTGTTTTATGTTTTTTTTAAGTAATTCACTAAATTTAATATACATACAATTAATTATTGTATATTTATTTTAAATAGTTTTTATATGTGGAGTTTTTTTTTTGTTGAATTTTTACTTTTTTCTTCACTCACTTTGCTGCGTTTTCTTTTTTATTTATTACAAAATAATAATAATAATTATTTAATAAAAATAATTTATTTATTTAATATGTATGTTTGTATATATAATGCGTTTAAAAAAAGTCATCATTAATTAATTATTTAGGTTTAGATATATCGCAAGACATACTTTTGCGTTTGCTTTTTTTTCGCATTTGTTTTTCATAATTCAATTAATTATTAAATTTAGCATAACATTAACATTATGTTGTTGATTTTTATGCATACTTTTCTGTTCAATATTTTATAGAATTGTTGTCACTTTTTTTCTAAATCATATTTGCTCTTTTGTTTTTTTTGTTTTTCGTGTTTTTTTGTTGTTGTTATCATAATCAAAGTTGCGAAAGCGAAAAGTTTGTTGTTATTGTTGTTTTTGCACTGCTTTACTACACACTTCGATTTGAGGCGATATATCAGTTAAACATACTACAAAATGTATTATATAAAAATAAAAAAGTTAGGAAATTGCTGTATTGAAATTAAATATGCAATGACTTTGTATAATTTATGTTATGTGTGTAGTATATAGGGTGATATATATTGGTGTGTGTGTGTGTGTGTGTGTGTGTGTGTGTGTGTGTGTGTGTGTGTGTGTGTGTGTGTGTGTGGGCGACAATTCCAGAGCGAAATGTTAACGCTGACAGCTGCCAGTTATATTATTGTCAGCTGGTATTTATTATACTTTCTTTATTTATTAAAAAAAAAATATATAATTATAATAATAATAATAATAATAATAATAAAAACAAGCCGTTATTGGCATTAGCAATGACATTACTATTACAGTTATTATTAGTTTTTGTTTATTTTACTTTTAAAATAAATTTAATTTTTATCTATGTAAAATGTTGAATTACATTTGTTGTTTTAGTTTATAATGTGCAAGTTTGTTGCAAGTTTTTTTGTTTTTGTTTTTGTTTTTGTTTGTTTTGTTTTTGTTTGTTTGTTGTTGCAGTTTCTGTTTCTTATCGTATGTGTTTTATGCATGAGTTTAACATAGTATATGTATTTGCTATTTTATATGCATTTTCCATTTGTTTGTTTCTTTTTTGTTTTTTGTTTTTTGTTTTTTGTTTTTTGATTGAAATGATTTCTCTGCAAATTGCTTTAAATTAATTAATTAATTAATTATTTTGTGTATATATCAATTGCATATATTTATATATAGTTTTTTTCCGGCTGTGTTTATTTTTATATTTTCTGCTTTCTGCAAACCCCACTCTTTTTGTTTTCTCTTTTTTGTTTGTTTGTATACGCTTCTCTCGGTGTGTGTGTGTGTGTGTGGGTGTGTGTGTGATTTGTATATATATGTATGTATACATGTATATATACATATATACATTTATTACTATATAAATATATATACGTATATATATATATATATTTGCGTATGTTACTATTGCCCCTATGAATCTGTAAATAAAACGTAAAAGAAACAGAAAAAAAGAAAAAGTTGAATGAAATTCTATATTTTTATAAAAATAAAAATAATAATAATAATATATAAAATTATAAAAACATATCAATATCAAATATATTAACAAAGCTGGCAAATGATACGTTACAATTGATTATTTCAAATGAATCCAATTAATTGCTTAAAACGGGTAACAATCAAAATCGGAAAGGGGACGGGAACGGGAACGGGAACGGGAACGGGTATAGGCCCACACTCCGTAATATACAAATTGGGAGCTATGGGTAAACTACAAGTACATTTAACATATATAAGTACATAGCTTTAAAAATGGCACATGCACTAAATTGAAGGAAGATGTTGACTTCGGTGCGCCGAAGATGAAATACCCTTGAAGGCAAATTGGTTCTATGGCAGCTATGGCTATATGATTATACTGTTACGATCTATGGGAAGTAATCAAATTTCGATTAGGTATTTGCTTGTTGTGTTCTTTCTCAACACACTCTTCGTAATTATCTAGTATTCTATTATAGTTTTTATTAATATTATTGCAATCAATTTTTAAACAAATGTCTAATCTATGGAATTCTTGATTTCTCAATTCTACAATTTCACAAGTGTCTGTGCTTATACAAATTTCGGAATTTGGAAATGAATTCCAAAGCGTTGCCATACATTTGTAAACTACTACGTTAAGTTGGCTGCGGCACATACTTATTGCTTGAAATATTTATGAATTCGCGTCAAAGTCGAATTCATGAAACGCTTTTAAAAGATATTTCTATATTTTGTCTATTTTCGACTTTACTATTTAAATGATGGCCACGTCAAACAGCATAATGAATCCCTGATCAACTATTACAAGTGATCGGATAAGTTTGATACCTTCTGGTGAACAAGCTTATGTAAACAAGAAATGAAAGATCATTAATTGTCAGGGATCAAGCTACTTAGTATGCTCGTAAACATGGCCAATCAATGATCTTACATATTTGATAGATCATTTTGGACTTAATTCCTATAATGTTGTAATCTGATTCCTAGGAAGAGACTAAGTACGTAGTTCGCTTAGAAACAGACGATCCCTGGCAATATCTATAAAGATTTAGCTGTTTATCTTTCTATCAATCAAGCATACACCCAGTAAAGAGGCTATATGTTCAATGATCTCAGTTGAATTTCTTTTGGTTCTTTTCTTTGTGCTAGTTTTGAATATTCTCAAAAATTTGGTACACCCATTTCAACTATTCATACTAAACTTCAAACTATTGTGATAAGTACTAAATTACAGTAATAGTTTTGAAGTTATCATCGTAAAACTTGAGCCAGGTCGGCTCGGATTAGAACCTTATATTCCATATTTGAGATGCAGATTCTGTTTTGAAACTTGCTGTATACATTGTCGAGTTAGAGTTTGATCAAATTCTTTAATGATTTAGGAATAATTATTCACTAGCTGCTTTAAATAAGTTTCTGATTATATTGTAATGACAATTTGTTGGATCAGTTTTGAACATATAGCGACTTTACTGGGGTATATACTCGAGCTAATATATTCTTTATGGAGTTCACGTTGTTTCCTCACTTTTAATAACTACTTATTTACAAGGGTATTGAAGGGAAAATACGAAAAACACACAAAGATGAATAAAAGAATATAAAGAACAGATATAATTAATTTGAGGGGAGGAGAAACAAAGCACGACCCGACACAAGTTACCAATCCAATCATCCAGAGACTCCAGCCAAGGAAATAACTCATTGAGATATTTATTGGGAGAAAGAGACGAAAACTTTATTTGATAACTAAACGATTCAACGAGTGTGTCACGAATTGTTTCATTGTATTGACGGTTTTTTCTTGTGCATTTTACTTATTTTCGTTAGCCGGAATTAATGCTGCAAAGGGGGCAGTAGGGGTACTGAAGGGTTGCTAAGTTTTCGTGGCGAGTTCGTCTCGCATTGTGGACTTCAAATTCTGTTTTGGCCGTGGGGAATTGGAGCCAGTGGCATGGGCTCGGGCTTGAAAGTCTTGATAGGCTTGAGTTGCGTCGCGCAAGGGGATCATCGCCAAGCTCGGAAAGTTGGGCATAACTAAAAGCATGCAACCGAAATATTGAACCGAATAGGCAATGGACTCAGAGAGCGGGATGCGGAGTTGTGCGGAGATGGCCCCAACGCTTACTCACCTGTTATGTTGGTGCCACCAGCGTTGCTTGTGGCAATCGCGCCGGCTGCAGTGGCAGCTGCCGCACCGCCGCCACCGCCACCGCCACCAGCAACTGTTGCGGCCGCATTTGATTGCTGCGCATTGGCAGCCGCTGCAGCGGCAGTTGGCGCAGCAGTTGCGTTGCCGCTGTTGCTGCTGCTACTGTTGTTACCCTGAGCGCCAACGGCTGCGCCGCCGCCGGCAGCTGTGGCTACTCCTGCTGCTGCTGATGTGGGCGCCTGCTGTTGCTGTTGCTGCTGTGACTGGGCGGCGCCATCCGCGGACGCGCCGCTTCCTGTTGAGGAGACGCTGGTGGAGCCACTGGCCGCGGCTGGTGCTGCGCCGCCGGCTGAGGCGCGATTAGCACCGGCTGCATTCTGCAGATGCTTTGGCAACAACTGTGGCACTAAGCTAGGCTGTATCGAAAGTTCTGCAACATTCAAATTGTTAGTAAGCATGTACATATGTATGTGTGCGTGTGTGTGTGTGCAACAGAGCTGGAAAGCAATCGATGGTACTATCGATAGTATCGATACAAAGGAATAGTCATGGATAGGCCAACCCGCTTACATAAGACAATACTTATGACTGTTAGTTTAGACCATCAGCATATTGATTATCGGATGGCGGCACTATCGCAGACTTGTCATCTCTAGTTTGTGGGCAAGCCAGGAATCTATCGATAGATTTCATGGGATTTGAACCATCAATAAGCGGGTAAGTTCACGAAGGATTTTGAAACTTGAGAATTGTTTCGATTTTAGAAAGAAACCTGTTGTTTACGAATAGTTGATAGTATCGAATCGAGGATGAACATCGAATAATCAAATATATTACTTCAAACAAGTAAGAATGCTATAGTCGAGTATACCCGACTACGAAACTCCCTGTACCCAGGTCTAAAACATCCAATCACATCTACGTCCACTTACACATACATACACACATACACAAAGACGCACACACACACACTGGCGGCAAAAGCGACAGCGCAAGCGAGGCAATTTAATTGGTGGCTGTGCTTCTTCTTCCCCCTCTCGCTGCATCACTGAATCTTCTTTCGTAAATAACTTCCGTGTTTATTATCCGATCGACTTGAAATTTGGACAGTAGATCAAGAGAGACTAAAGTATTGTACATGCCATCTTAAAGCTATATCTTGAAAATTGTTACTGTAAAACGGTTTTAATCAATTTGCGGGAGAACGGGGGGGGGGGGGGGGGGAGATATCTGAAATATGAAACAAACTTGATCTGCGTATGGTATACAGGAACCTACATTTCAAATTTGGTGTCTCTAGCTCTTGTAGTTGCTGAGATCGACGCGTTCATACGGACAGACGGACAGACAGACGGACATGGCCAAATCGAAATCTCTTTTGATACTGATCAAGAATATATATACTTTATAGGGTCGGAGATGTCTCCTTCTGTCTGTTACATACATTTGCACAGATGTAATACCCCCTTTTTACCCATTTTATGGGTACAGGGAGTAAAAAGGTACTCTAATCGATATTTTTAGGTTTCTGCTACTATTGTTCAATCACTGTACTGTTTTTTTGCGAACTATCACTATCATAAGGATCGAGTGAATGGATTTGAATGTACTGTTTCGTTTTATCGATAGTATCGATAGCTCAAACTATCTAACCATCAAGTATTTTCCAGCTCTAGTGCGTGCATCTGTATGTCGGACTCACCATGCTCTGTGAAGTTGAATAGTGGCGGCATCTCGCGGCCATTGGGCAAGGTGTGATTGCCCTCCATGCGCAGCTCATCGAAGAACGGATGTGCACAGGCCTTGAGCGGGGTGATGCGGGCGCTGGGCGTGTACTCGAGCAGCTGTGATACCAAGTTGATAGCTTCTGTCGGAGTGCGTATACGGAAAACCTGTGAATGAGAATCAGTTTAGTTGACAATAGATCCATTGGCGATGCGATATATATAGCATCAGTCATCGTTGACGGGGCAGGGCAGGGCAGAACGAGGACAAGGGCTAGGCCGAGGGCGAAGGTGGGACACAAACACAATATGCACATAGACACACTATATCTGTATAGATATTGAAAGCATTATTATATATATATATATACAGCACACGGAGCGGTGCGGGGCGGCTGCTCTTAAAAGGCGGGACACAAAAAGAAAAGTGGAAAAACAACAATCAAGTCAAGTCAAAGCAACTCAAATCAATTCAAATTCAATCAAATCAATCAATTTCAATCAATATCAATCAACATGTAAACAATGTATAACACTTTTACAGCGGGGAGCGCGGCAATATAGCTCATGAATTCAAGCCAAAGCATTCTGTGGATGTGTGTTCCTGTTTGAGAAATTAGCACCTTTTCAACAGTTATATGACAGCTGCAAACTAAGTTCCTACCGTTTCCATTTATAATCAAACCATTTGTTTATATTAGATCTTAAAAACCTCAAAGATTTACTAACAATTTAAAACTATAACTGTTATTACGTTATAAGCTTCTGCTTCTCTTAATCCTATACAATTGTATGTATAACTTTGTTGAATAACTACAATTTACATGACAGTCCCTTTATAATATAAAAATCTCCCTCAAAATTGTCCTTGATCTTTTGCAAACACCCCCGCAAAACTGATTTACAGCAATTCTAATGCTGAGACAGTTATAAATCTGTCATTTTATTTGAGAGCACAACTGTACCAGTCTGACTACTGTTATACTTTTATACAACTATCCTACAAAGCTTATATTATATGTAAATGTTGATGGAAGCATTGTTGCAATGAGAAATATGCTTTTAAGAGCATTTAAATTTTTTTGCAAAGCAAATTTGTTGGTAATTTTGATTTCTTTTTCATTTCGGCTTACTCTCAATTGTTGTTTCTGGTTTAGGGCGTTTGGAAATTGGGTGCGTTCGAGTAGTGACTGCAACGAATTGTTATGTACACTTCAATTACGATTTAAAACACACACGAGAAAGAGCGAGAGAGAGAAAGAGAGCAGCATTCGTTCGGTTAGTGACATGGGGCTCTCTTAAGAGCTCACAAGTTAGAGTGATATAAGCGAACCGATAAACATATGAGCTATATATTTAAATTTAAGACAGTGACTTTCTTATTTTCAGGTATTCCTCCCACAAGGGATCTCCAAGGTTGTATGGGCGAAAACTTAAATTTCGTTCGATCAGTTTCCAAATCATACAAAAAGTGTTCTCTAGTTTATATACATATAGCTAATGTATCAGGAAGAGACTGCCTAATCTGATATCGATGGCACATTGTTGGTTTGTTGGCTGCTTCGGACTCGGGTAGGATGGATCGCGATCGCGTATACGATAAACTGTAGACACTTGACGGGAAACTTACTTTCTGCCATGGATGACTCTTAATTTGTGGAAATTTGAATTCCGTATAGTTTGGATTCATTTCGCGTATTTGTTCTCTTGTTGGTGTGCCCAAAACTTTGATCACCTCGACCAGCTGATCGACACCAGAATCGCCGGGGAATATGGGCTGACCCAGCAGCAGTTCGGCCAGAACGCATCCGGCGCTCCATACGTCTAAAATTGCATTAAGTAAATGGGAAAATTAAGTATGTATTTAAATCAATTTGTATGACAGCGCACTTACCAATCTTAGTTGTATAGTTGATGGCGCCGAATATGAGCTCGGGTGCCCGATAATACCGGGAGCAGATATACGAAACGTTCGGCTCGCCGTGTAGCAGCTGCTTGGCGCTGCCAAAGTCGCACAACTTGAGTACGGCCGTTTCCGGGTCGAGCAGCAGATTCTGCGGCTTAATATCACGATGGCAAATGCCTAGCGAATGGATGTAGGCCAAGCTTCTGAACAATTGATACATGTAGAGCTGCATAGAGGATTTGAATGGATTAGTGTTGATCAGTAATATTATATTGCTTAGTGCTGCAAAACACTCGAATTTCAGGATAATAGATTTAAGTACCATTCTGTAGTTTTACCAGAATATAGTTTAATCTGCTAAGGAAGGTAAACAAAAGTTAAAAGACCTCAGAGAGCATTGATACTAGAATTCGTTCCGAGTACGTCTAGTTTTCATAAAAGTATGTGAATTTGTGAAGCTTAAAAACAGACAATAAGCAGACAATGAGGTATATTAGGTGCATCATCGATACTATCGATGGTTGTAAATATTTTCAGAAGAGTTTTAGAAAAATAGCAGACAACGCAGTCTTAAACTATGTTTAAATTATTTATGGTTTTCTACATAATTTATTATAATTATGATTTTCTATTTTAAGTAATTGAAGCTATAGGCATTTCTATTACCACGATCGATCCTATCGATAGTTTTGCAGCACTATTTTTTAAGGTACAGCTGGAAAACTTACCCGTATAAAGTTGATTGGTATCGTTTGCTTAGTTTTGGCATATTGACGTGCCACTTTGTATACAGTTTCTGGTATATATTCGAGGACTAAATTCAAAAATACTTCATCACGCTACAATTAGAACAAATGAAAGCAGTATTAAAAAGAATGTTAATTTGTATTATTTAGTTCTGTTGGTATATTTGTTGTAATGATCAGGCGAGCTCCAAACTGCAATGCGGGATTGTTGAAGTTGCAAGTTGACTTCAGCATGCGATTGACGATCAAGGATAAAGGATCAACGTTCAACGATGACGATTACGATAACGATAACGATTATTTCAAGCACTTTCGTAGAGAGCAGCACTCGCGACATTTCTAGCAGCTAACAGATGAATTCTGCGCATGTATTTTTTGGGTTGTAATGTTTAGGTGGAGGAGAAGGGCGAGGCGTGGCGAGACGAGGCTAGGCGAGGCTAGGCGAGGCGAGGCGAGGCGACGCAAGGTGAGGCAGGTCAGGGTAGGGCAGGGGCGTCAATGCGCCAAATCATGCACACGCATTTCATCTGCTTCTTTAAGCATGCGATCATCTTCATCTTCTTCTGCCACTTCTCTTTACGCTTGGCATGAGAGATTTAGGAGAGTTGGAGACATACACGGGAGATATATATATATATGTAGATAGATAAAGAGAAAGACGGAGAGAGAGAGAAAGCGATAAACGCATGAGAGAGCGAGCGTAATGTACGAAACTTGGAGAGAAGTCCCTCTCTTCTTTTTGTTTTTTGTTTTTGTTTTTTTTTTACGTATTTTACATGATACCTGCGGCTTGAGCACAGCGGCTAAAATGCCCAAATCGATTGGAAACTCGGCCAACTAATTCGCCATACCATATGTAATATAATAGAAAGAAAATAAGTTGAAATAACTCAAATTCGCTTTGCTGTGGCAACTCTAGCGCAACTCAGCTGGGAACCCTCAGATCTGATTTGTCTTAAATTGATTGTTTTTTTTTTCTTCGGTTTCTTTTTTTTTTTTAGTTTAACTCACCTTTTCACCACTCGAATAGAAAAAGTACAAAAGTTTTACAATATTACAATGCTCCAATCTGCGCATTATTTGCAATTCCCGATTCTGTAAGATAACAAATAATAAACAAGATGATAATTAAGTTATTGATATAGGGTGTCATAAGGCGTAACTAACCTTAAATCGTCTGTCTTGTAAAACTTTTTTGATCGCAACCAATTCGCCGGTATCGCAGAGTTTCGCCTGAAAGACGACACCAAAGCTGCCATTGCCGATGACTTTTGTATCTGTATAGGAAACTTCTTGAACCCGATCGGTGCCTTGACCGGGCGTTGCAACGACTGTTGTAATTTTGGAACCATCACGACCTGAGAAAGATATAAAACATTATTAGTAAATTGAGTCGATTTGTAGGCATAAAACATCTATGTATTTGAATTTGTTGTACACACGCATTTAGAGTAGTATAGTATATGTATTCGTTTTTTTAAGAATTGTTGGATTCTTCGGTAGTACCTGTTGTCTCCCAGGCGCCCTCAAGTTTCTCCTTGCTCCTATCGACCTCCTTTGGAATGGACAATGCGACGCTATGTTCGGGCCACAAATCATTCAATTTGCCGATCAATTGTTTCATGCCTATGGCAGGATCAGATCGGATCGCATGAGTGAGATCAGAGAGAGAGACAAAGAGATCAACGATCGAAGTTGTTTTTAATAAACGGGGTTATGGTTGAAGAGCCACACACATACACACTCACACACAAAGATAGGCAAAGAGAAAGAGAGTGAGAGAGAGGGTAGAGAGTGGGAGAGATTGGATATCATATGATCATCATGCAAAACATGCAAGACATGGAATCGTTTTATGGAATGTTGACAAATACGGAGAAGGATTGATATCCATCATGCTCTCCTTAGGCTATATATGTGTGTACGTTAGACGTGACGTGATCGTGATCGCAATCGCGATCGCTCTACCTATATAATCATTTTATTTGATTTTATTTCATTTATAATTAATTTTGGCATTAGCACAACTTTCGACGGGTGGCAGCTGCTGTGCCGCATCTGCCATTCGAGACGAGGCGAGGCGAGACGAGGCGTTGCGACGCGATCTAAGGTTGAGGTGGAGGCATCACTAAAGGTCAACACTACCAGGGACAGACACTTGGCCAGGGGCTAGGGGAATGGCTATTGCAGACAGGTAGGTAGGTAGGAGTAGAGCTAGGAAAGGGTTGTGTGTGATAGCTAAGCGTTTGTACTTGGATCCTTGTACTGCTTGCCAACCGAGCCAGAACTGCGCGTCTGCAGCTTGGACTTCTTGAGCGCGGCCAGCAGCGTTGCGGATGAAGAGCCAGCGGCACCAGCAGCAACTGCAACTGAGGCCGCTTTCTTCCCATTAGCCGGACGCTCTTTGCGTTTATTTGCGGACGTTGTTGTTGACGACGACGACGCTGAGGCTGACGAGGAGCTGCTTGAAGACGTTGCAGACGTTGTCGTCTCGGATGATGAAGTGCTGTCATCGCTGCTGGACTTTGATTTGCTATCGGAATCACTGGAGTTGCTCGGCGACGAGTCGCGCTTCTTATGCGACAATCCTCCTCCAACCATCTTGGCCACCGACGCTGACGAGCTGGTGGCTCTAATGGCCAGGCCCGATCCTGTGCTGCTGCTGTTGCCAGTGGCTATGCCCAGGCTGCCGGTGGGCAGCGAGTGTCGCTTGATCTTAGCTTTCGACTTGCTTTTGGTCTGTGTTGGCTTGCGCGGCGGCATTGGGGTCCAAGGACGACTGGTGCTGGCGGCAACAGCGACGGCAGCTTCATGCGCGGCCCGGACTGCATCAATTTCGGACAGCGGCGCATTGTAATAATGACGTGTGGCCGAGGCCGATGCTGAGTTTGAATTCGAATTCTTGGTGGTGGCGCCGGTCCCGGTCCCGGTCCCGGTCCCTGTCCCGGTCCCGGTACCGGCACTGGCCGTCGCTGGAGCGCTGCCTGGAGCTGTATCGCCAGCTCCATCCGATTCGCTGGCATCGTTGATGGTGCGCTTCTTGCGACGCACGACACGCACCACCTTGCGGAGGCGACTGGGCACCTGTGTCTTATCCACTTTGCTGCCAATTGGGTACACGGTTGGGGGAATTAGGTGGGGCAAGAACTGTCTACAGCACAGACGACGTTCAAGGGGGTCTTTAGGTCTTTGGGCCACTTGCTGATGGTTTGGTTTGGCTTTGCTGGTTTTGGTCGTTTGCTGCTTTCGGGGCAGGCTTTGGCCTAGTTGTGTTAACGCGGCGCGCGTGTTTTATTTCTGCCCACTTGACCAACTTTTCTCGCGGACGTCTCGACGTTTAACGCCGACAATCAATCGATCGATCGACCGTTTGCTCGATCGATACGCGATCTTCAAATAGAAATGCACAAAAACAAAAATAAAATAGAAAGAAAGCAAAAACAGCAACAGCAGCAGCAGCAACAACAAAAGAAATCAAATCAAAAAATAAATAAAAAATAGCAGCGAATTTCTAACAATGTTTTTATCTTTTTTATGTATGTATGTTAGATGTCCCGCGCGCGCGATCCGCTATATAGTCTAAATTTATCATAAAAAATATATATATATATATAATATATATATGTAGGAAAGACACAAAAAAAAATATATCGATCCGAGAGTTCCGATCTGCGAACCGATCGCTCGAACTTCCGTTGCACAATTGGCCAAAAGCTGCTTTCTCGTTGGCTCGAGGCAACAAACTTGGCGAGGACGAGCGACAATGACAACGAACGACAAGCGACAATCGACAACGTCTTTTATATGCCAATCCGATGCACGATCTACAATCCCCGATCGACGAACTGCGATCTACGATCTACGATCCACAATCTACGATCTACGATCAGCTGATTCACGTTTTTGCCGCCGTTTAAAGCCGCTGACCGACCGCACGCACGCGACTGTGGCCGCGTTTTAAAACGCGCCCGCGTTTTTGGCTCACCTCATGAGCATTTCATAATTGTGTGTGATTTATTTTTCCTTAATATTTTTCTTTTTCTTTCTATTTTTTTGTTGCATTTTTGTTGATTTTGGCGCTGCAAATTTAATTGCAGGAAAATTGCAAGCATGAAGATGCCAAAAGAACATGCGAAGACGATAAGACAGACAGACAGAAATGATAGACAGGCAGAAGGGGAGACAGGAGAGTGGGGTGGTCATATACAGGCTAAAAGGGGGGTACTAGACTTCGACTCAGTTTCGGGCGCATTGTAGATGGACCATACCGAACCGATGGACAGACAACGATGAGCAGCAGCCAAGCGCAGCCAAGCATGCGACAGATCTGGCCCCTCTCTGGCCCACAAACCATTCACTGACAGCTCAATGCAATGGAGAGAGCGAGAGAGCGTGAACGAGAGAGGAAGAAAATGAGAGAGTGAGCAAGAGGCAAAGAGCATGATCGAGTGCTGCAATCAAAGGATACGCTCAAGAAGACGAAGAAGAAGCAGCCAGAAATGAAACGCAATTTTATTATATTTAATCAATTAAAAAAAATAAAATCATTCAACAAAAATGCTGAAAACCAAAAAGGAGGCCAAGAAAAATGTGGCATAGCTGGCATTGGAATTGTTTTCGGTTCGGGGCGCCACCATATTACCCACAACTTGGCATACAAATGCGTAAAGTATAATTAAGAGACAATAGACCAGGCTGATCCCAAAAGATTTTCAGCAGATGACGAAGCAACGCATCTGTCAATATTAATTGCTTTATTTTGTAGCTTTCAAATTTGGGCTACACCTATTTACTATTTACCCTATTGTACTGGCATCTGTATCTAAGACTGCCCCCATCAACCCGATTTCTTGAATAAATACAATAATTATCATGTTCCATGGCCTTCCCAAGAAGTCTACTTAGTCTTCTAGTGAGGCAACCCATTCTGCTAGAAAATAAAGTGAGAATTCCTCCACAAAATTATTTTCCAGTTTGCTTAGGACAGTGTCCTGCAAACAGTCCAGTGAGTATCCTAATCATATTCCATCCCATTGGACGAATAGTCATATAAAAATGGTTACCCCTGGTTCCAAATTTCGTTGAATATCCTAGAAACCTACACAATTTGCTTAAATTTCCACAACTTGCCTAATATTTGCGTTCTTTTCTCACTTTTGCTTTCATCGGGTGATTATTAAAGCCGCTTCCAAAAGGGGAAATGAGTACACAAGGTTATTGAAGCTAGAGCAACCCCCTAGGCTGATGGAGTCTTAAGATTCACCCCAAGGCTAAGGACACCAGGTGGACTACTGATGACCTATTTATGCTACTCCCACTTTCGTCCCCAAAAGTGGTAGCCGAGCATATTTGTCAGTCGAGAGCTTCCGAATGCAAAATTCTTACTTGTTTATCTTTTGCAAAAAATGCATTGTCAAGTATATCTTGAAAATGGCTTTCACAATGAAAAGAATACTATTTACATACTCATGCATAAGGCATAAAATTGTTCGAGACTTGAGTCATTTAAGGGCGGGGGAATACCAACCCCCAAAGGACTGGACAACCCAAAGACTTTTGTCTCCGGAATTCTCCTACCGTTTTTGTCGCAACCTTGAAAGCATTAATTTATGTTTATTCTGCGATCATTTCTGGTTAATTTTGATCATAATTTCGGCATGGCGATCATTTGTTTATTCCACCTTAACCCGATTTAGTATAAAAATTCCACAACCCTCAAACGATGATGATGTTCTTGGATATCATATTAATTATCATGAATGAATTGATGAAAAGTTTCAATTCTTGTTTATACAACATTCGGCGCTGTGCGCCAGTTTTGGTTTACGTGGAAAATTAATAAAATTATCAATAGCACACAACCAACCGCTCATCCCTTCAGTACCCCCCCGTTTGGTCTATGATATGTAAAACATTCATATTCTCGCTATTCAGCTATAAACATTGTAAAATTACACGCAGCTATGGGCCACAGAGGTACCAAATGGAGGAGGGGCACCGTAGGTGGCTAGAGGCGGTGTCAAGACAGAAAAGCAATTTAAACCCGAGCACCTAGAAAGTGAATCCAAAAAAGAGGGTATACTAGAGTTGTAAGTGGTAGACAGAAGAAGGGATAATCGACCCCAAGTAAATATATTCTTTTGAAATTTCCTAAAATTTAAGATAATACAAATGTTTCTTGGTAGATTTCATATCGATTCTAACTCTAAGAGCTGAATAATTGTAATATTATTTTAATAAGCATTTGTACTTTAAGAGCTCTTCACACCAATAAGATTGGGTTTACTTTATAATAGATCTCGAATATCTCCTCTCACAATAGATAGAAGCATATAAAGCCCACAATTTAGCAGATACGACCTCTATACTCTTGGCATGGATATAGTTTAGCATATGCTTAATATATCTTAAAAACTTCAGAATGATCGGTTTACAAGCAGAGAGTTTAGACAAGATTCTGTTTGTCAGCGGTGAATAGCGACTACGAGGGTATTTTGGAATTTGTGTGTCCAGGGTGTCATCTAGACGAGCACTCGTCACTAAAGCATTCTCGTTTGAAAATTCTATTTTTTTGTGGCGCGACGGCAACTAATCGATATACAAACACAGTTGGCAACCAGAACTGTGCTCGCGCGACCCGATGGTTGAGGTAGGGTTGCGAGGGGCGAGGTTTACAGGCAAAGGCAGAAGAAATTAAAGGGGTGTAGGAGGGAGGGGGTAGCATGTGCAATGTGAACGCCATGACGCAGAAGTAAGAGGAGTAACCACTTAAAGCGCTAACGACCGGCGGGGTGGAGAGAGTGTAAAAGTGGGGGGTATGAATATGGCGGGCAGAAGTCACTTAAAACAAGTCAGAAAACCGAAACCACAAAAAAAAAAAAACAACAAACAAAATGCAAAATCTCCCTCCCTGCCAAGCTGTGCTCCATTCACCAGTGGAATAAACACATTGGACAGGCCGATTCGTCGGTGCTCAGGTTAATGGAGGCGTTGTCTTGGGCAGGCAGGGAATAGAGACGGATAAATATGTACAAAGTGTATAAATAGTAAGCATTTACAGTTGTATGTAATACGCAGGAAGAAATAATTGCGAACAATCTCAAAAAAGGTCTACTAAGGAAAAAGATTCAAACTTTTTTTTTAGATCAATATATCGAAAATCCAAAGCCTTAAGATGGTAAAAGCTTTCCAAATTTCTGTATCTTTCATGGTAAGTCAACTTTTACGGTTTGAAAACTTTGTTTTATGTAACGTCCGCAAGGGCATTTGCCGCTTAATTATCAAATTTATAAAACAAGTCCAAAAATAATTTCTAAAAACATTTTAAGGTATTTTCAAAAAGCTATTCATCACTGTAAGTTTTAAATATTTATTTTCGAACGTAATGTCCCCAACAAGACTAGCCCATGTACTCTCGATCAGCATTAACAGTCTTGGCGATCTAACCATAGCTGGGTTAAAATAAGAGCGAGGGACACAAAATTTGGCATAGAGGATATTCGTACACCAGATGTGTTTTAAATTTTAGAATTTCATTTCAAGTTGTTTCAAGTTAACTCAAATACTTTAAGCAGTCACATTTGTTAGGATATAGCTTTGAGTTTTGCTAATATATAGTGGAAATCTCATGATACTGTTTTTCTGTTTGGAGCATAGGAGAACTGCATTGCTGCATTGCTGCATTGCATTGCATACAGGGTAAATCCTCGTTGAATAATTTCGACCCAGCATGCTTACTTATTTTTACCAGCCAAAATTCTTGTTTGAGAAATTCAAGAGAGGGATATGAAGCGTTGAATTATTGAGAGATGAAACGGTTTTTTACCAACAAATTTCATGGCTATTTTGTCATCAGATTTCAGATAGTTATATCGAAATTTGCTCACAAATACGTATAATGCGATATCATATTTTCTAGTGATATCTGTAAGACCCAAGCAGCGTACAATTTGTATTTTTTATCGCGATAAAAAAAGATCAAAATTTACAATATTGTTTGCCAAAATTGCAAATGAGCTTTGACAAAAGTCAATGATGAGCAAAGAGAATTGTGTTTCTTAAGTAATCAAACGAATAAGACAAGAGTAAAGTCCAAGCACAATTAAAGAAAAAAAACCTAAGTGTTCTTATACCAAGATTCAGATGTACCTGACCGTGGAATACTCTGTTTCCAGTCTGTTTTCTTTTGCTTGTTTGCTAGTATTTTAGTCAAATCATACAGAATTAGGTGACTCCAGTTATAAAGGTGTTAGAACCGAAACGTTTAGAATTCTACTCCAAATTGGTTCGTCAATCCAACCAATTTTTCAAAACTCAAAGTTCGAAAAGTATTTTTCAATTATTTTAAAAATGGTTTCATCAATTAATTGATATATTTGTACCTAATTTCCTGTTTAAGCTTGTGGTTTTATTTAACGAATTTCTGTCAGTTATTTAGGGTACACCATTTTTTTTCTTTTAAATATTGTATAGTGTAATCATCACTATTAATGTAATTGGTTTAAATGGTATATTACTTTTTTAGACACAAGCTTTTAAACTGGTTTTTTTTATTAGGACAGCATTTTAAAGGGAGATCTTGAAAAACTACTACAATTGTTTTTCATAACTTTAAGGAGACTTGTTCCTACGAAGTTTGAGTATAACTGAAAACAACAATTATCGTTATCAATCACGATTTATTTTATGCAAGTATAGAAGCTAGTATTTACTATGAGATGCTATGCAAACCGATCGCTATATGAGGGTTGTTAGGGGCTGTCTCTTTCAGTTCTTTGTTAGCTGAATAACAGAGATGTGTTATAAAAAAAGACCATTTTTTGGCAACTCAGATAAAAGGGGCGGGGTGGGTTGTGTATGTATGTATGTGTCTATGTGTGTGTGCATGTGACTGTGTCTGTGGTGAAGGTGGAGGGGCAATGACGCCACACGGTAAGATCACGAGATGCCTCGACCGCAGGCAAAGGCACTTGGCAGGCATCCCTTCTTGCAGGCTCCCGTCCACCCACCTAACCATCCTCTCATTTGACTCGCATTCAAATTGTGTGCTCTTCGCTTTCCCTTTCTCGTTTCATTCTTATTCTCAATCTCATTCGCTTGCCTCGTCCGCTTCTCGCTTGTTCGCTGCCGCAGGCAGCTGCGCATTGCATACTTTTAGGTGCGTTGCGAAAATAACGCAGCGAAGAAGCCGCAAAAGTGAGGGCGATTGCATAAACGAAGGCAAAGCCAAGACAAACGCGAATAGAAGCCATTTTGATAGCAAATCAATAACGCGAGCGAAGAGAGTATCGAGTGTAGAGTACAGAGTGAACTGTCTCCCTCTCTCTCTTTATGGCGCAGCTGATCAAACAGAGCCAACAGTTTTAAAAGGTATTGTTGTTGGTAGAGGAAATGATTAAACAAGTTGGAAAAGTCAACTTCGATGTACCGAAGTTTTAATACTCTTTGCACTTAAGCCTTGCCGAAATACGTAATGATTAATTTATCACATTTATTTTACTTTAATATTTGTTTGAATTCGCTCAAGCGATCTTTAGAAACTTCAATTCTTACATGCATTTCCGAGCAACTTTCTTCTTGCTCCGTATGAAGACAAACTAAATTTGGCGCGCAATTTATTGTACAGCAACATTTCTGAACATGAACATAGAAGTTATTCAAGAAACTAGATTCAGTATTGGACATCACTGAACTATTTGATATATGTGTACATATGTGTGTGTGTACGGAGATGTGTTTGGAAATTTCAGACCTGGATACAGGGTGTCTCGTAGTCGGGTATACTCGGCTAGGGCGATTTTACTTACTGAGCCAATGCCAATGTTATAGATGTTGTAAAACACGAATGTGAAAATTCTCGCACGCTTTGTAACTCAAGGCTACAAGAATGGCATCGTTTATACATTGCCTTAAACAATAAATATAAGTCTCTAGAGATTTCGGCATCAGTTTCTTTACACAAGGATACCATATTTATTCCTTTTCTGATTTTAGTTTTTCCTTACAGCTTCCAAAAGAGATTGAATTTAAGTTCATAGCGAAGACTTGTAAATCGATTGGAATTGGATAAATTATCGTGAATCCAGAAATGAGATCTCCGAAAATGTTTAACATCCGACGATTGTTTTGAGAGAATGCAAGTACAAAACAAAGGAAAATATCTAGAGATTTAATCACTAATATTTCGATCAACATTGTGTTAAGTACATACATACTAATACGATTTGATAAGTTGAGATCTATAAACAACTATGTATATCGCTATAGGATAGGCAGGACGGAGAAACATGGCTATAGGCCTTTCAACTTTTCAAACATAGTATGTTGAATATTTTGTAAAATAAAGTAAATACTAGTTTCCTGAATAGTGGCAGCAGTAACCCTGTAAACGCTTCTGACATTACTTTGTCCAGTTTTATTGTTAGTACAGTGTTTGCATTGAAAACTTCAGAAATGTACTAAAAGCGAATGACAATTAATGCATTAGATTTGCGCAAATGCAAATATTTAACTGTTTGGCTTTATACATCATTTATTATACTAGCTAATGATGTTTGTCTCCTGACTGCAAATATTTGGTCAAATTATTTGGTGGGCAAATGTAGCTTTTAGCACATCCCAACAACAGGTATACCAATTTTAATCTTTTGTTAGTTTAGGTTAAGAGTTAAGTCACTTTCCTGTTTTTCCCATTTTGTTCTCTTTTGTTTACTTGATGCCAATTAATTTGTACTTTTTAGTTTAGTCACTAATCTGATGTGGGAGCGGCGAGAAGTAGGGAGGGAAGATGGGTCGCAAAACAGCTGTCACCTTTACGCTCCTGCCACTGCCTACGCCCCATCGCCCCTCCGCTATCACTCTCTGTATCAGTCAGCAACAACGGCTGTCGTTGTTATTGTTGTCAGGTCCCCCCAGCGAATTTGAAATCAAATCAAAAACAAAAATGCCTGCAAAACAAGTTGACAAATGTTTCAAAGTCTGACGCGCGTTTGGCTGACACGCCTCCAATTTGCTAAATATGTACATGATATGTTCTATATATACATATATATATATATATACACGCTTGTATTATATTTATGTATAGAGCATATATGTACTTAGAGTGTTGTGTGCATTATTTTTGGAAAAGTTTCGTTTAATGAGCAGAGCGCGTGATTATCAAGACAACAACAGACAACGAAAGCTGAGGAACGTCTATAAAATGTATAATTACTATATAGCGACCATATAATAATCAACATCTTTCACGACTTGACGCCCTGCTAAGCTGATAACCTGAACATGCAGCAATCTTGTCGTCTTCTTATCACTCAAAATCAGTGGGCAACAATTAAGAAGCTGCAGGCAAACACTTTAATATGCACTATTTATAATCATATACAAAATTATTTTTAAAAATTTCCTAGAAATAGAATTGTACACTATACCTTTCACTACCTTTCCATTCCATCTTCACATCATCAATCCGAGTACTTTTCAGTCCGAATCGTTTTTAAATGAAATATCAAACGTTTTGATTTTTTAAGTTATGGTCTGGGATGGTATGGGAAAACCGAATATTCGATAGTTTTTCGGAATTCAGAACAGCCACAAATTTCAATACCGAATAATTTGTGTGGAAGTGGAAACAGGCTTTTTTATCATGAATGTAACTATGAATTTGTACTTTATTACGACCCCATCAGATTGTTTTCACATAACTAGTTCTACCCTAGACTAGAAAGACCTCTACCATGTATTTTAAACCATTTTATGCTACACTATTTCATTCTCATTTCATTCATCGTTTCACCAGACTTTACACTATGCCTTTCCTATGCAGTCGAAAACTGTTGATAATTTTCAACCACAATAAGTATACTTTACTGTTTCATTCCCATTGTATCATACTTTACGCTAGGCCACAGTTACAAACGATGGGGCGGTGGGCAAAACCATATAATGCGAATCTTTATAATCCAGCCATATATATGCTCGTAGTTTTTATATTGTGTACTGTATCTGGGCAGATTGCAAACCGACAGAACGTAGAATTTCTTTTAAAATGCGATGACTTCAAAAAAATATGTATATGTATAAATAAATAACACAGAAAAAAGAGAAAATCATCAGCCGGCATAAATCAATGTTGTTGCCGTCTTATCAATCAGGCAGGCCAACAACAAAGGCCAACGATAGCAACAGTAGGTGGCATGTTCGCGACGCGGGGCGTGGCACTGGCCGACGCGGCGGTGCTTTCACTTATCAGCCGCCCGGACAAAACCCAGCAACAAAAACAAAAACAACAACAAAAACAATAATAATAAAACGGCGCACGATGATGAGTTGCCAGTTTGAAGGAACGATTGAAATGGGCCAGATCTATGTTTCCGTTTTAATGCTTTTATCAGAATAATATTATGTAGGTACAAAGTTCAGCAGACAGAAGAACAAAGAAGTTTCAAGCAGACAGTGAGAAAATAATGCATTTAATCTACATATTTGTTCTATTTATTCTTAATATTATTACAGATTAAGGGGCTGGAGATGCTTACATATACTAAGAAATGCAGCAATAAAGATCACATTAATATATGTACATAATTGTGGAGTAAATTAGTGTTCCAATCCCACTTGTTTTGGCAAACATTGAAGACACATAGGATATTTAATATAGGTTAAGCAGGTCCTTCTTTCAGGATCAATATTGAATTAACTTACTATACGCAGAATCATGCGACAAACAAAGAAGTTTATAATATAAATAAAAATAAATATTTAGAGAAAAAGGTGAAACATAAGCTCTCCATTCCATTTGTTTCTGATATTTGTTTGTAAATGAAATATTGATTAAAGAGTTGATTTTATGTGAAGTAAGTCAGTGTGGCAATGATAAGTGTTTCGTCGAGTTGCAGAATATTCTTTGTTCAGGATTACTACACAAATACATGCGACAATAAAAGACGATTAAGAGAGATAGAAGGAAAGTATAGCATTCAATCAAAATCTCCATTCATAAAGTAGATTAAAGACCTCCAAGATTTGGGCATAAAACAATAGAAAGGCAATAACAAGGCCTAACTTGTAATACTAATTCATTTTGTGGTTTAAATACGACTGATAAATTAGTGTTTCAATGCCACTTGTTCCGCCAATTAGTAGAAAAGAGAAGAACAGATCCTTGATTGAAGAGTTTCTGAGAGACAGAGAAAAATAGACAATTTAACCCACAAGCTCTCCATTCCACGTGTTTTTGTTTTGATTTGTATTTGATTGTACACATATTATTTATGGATATTATAGATTAACGAGCTCAACAGTATGACACCAAACATGAAACCAACAATAAACCTAACATTTAAGAAACAATTTCAACATAAGTGTTCCAATGCCACTCGTTTCAGCGTATAGAGGAAGAATTATATACATAGCTGAGAGTTGATACATTATGTTGATCATATCCTTTAATCAGGACTATTACGACGTGTGCACAGCTTACCCGATAACATTTTCAAGCTAGATGGAATTGGAAACATCAACACTTACCTAGAAAGACAAGAGAGAGAGAGAGAGAGAGCGTGACATTAGCATACAGTATTAAATTAAAGAGCATAAAAATAAGTACATAAGAAGCGAAACTCTTTGAATATACACCATATGTGGGTCTGTGTGTGTGTAATCGATCATCGATAGTCGATAATCGATAATTTGTGTATGTTCATTTACCTAGTATATGCTTAAACTTTTGCACCACTTTGGTCCAACTAACGCAGGATTGTGTTCTAGCCAGTTTCGCAGTCTTAACGCTCTCGAGACAGTCGCTGCCATCCAGTGCCGCCTCCGCGCCCGTCTCAATCTCATCCAAATCATCATCATCGACGTAGCCAGGATCATCGGCCTCATTGCGATCATCGGAGTGACGGCGGGCGCTCTTGTGTCTGGTTGTGCCATCATAATGATTATCATGGCTATGACTGCGCACGCGCATCTTAACCAGATTAGCATCGGGATGATCATCGTCATCGTCGGCATTAGCATCTGGATGTGGATCCGAAAGCTGTTTGTTAATCGTTAAACGATTTCTATCACAGTGATGGGGTTCGTCTTTGGTCTCCAGCCCGCTGGCCGCCAGATTGGAGGCCACCGTTGTGTTGCGCTTCTTGCGCTGCTCCTCGCGCTCCCGCTTCCGCAGCGCCTTCTGCTGCTTGGCCTGGCGCTGCTTCTGTTTGCGTGCAAACTTCTCGCGCAGCTTTGGACTGCCAAACTCGTCCAGATAGTACATGGTGTCCTGCAGTCCATCCTTGCGATTGATCAGCTTGGCATCAATATGCGGATCCTCGTTGATTTTCAACAGCGGAAAATAGATGTGACCGTCTGTGCCCAGGTTGCGTACGTCCCGTTTCTTGGCCGCCGCCGCGGCCACTGTGAGCGGCGCCAGCTCCAGTGGCAGCTGCTCCTCAGCCGCCGTTGCAGCCTTCAATTGTTGTTGTTGTTGTTGCTGCTGCTGCTGCTCCTCGGTATTGCGGGCGCCAATGTTCATGATGATGCCCGACTGGGTATCATCCTCATCGACATCAACATCGACGGCAACACCATCATCCTCCTCATCCTCATCCTCATCTTCATCCTCCTCCTCCATCTCCTCCAGCTCATCTTCATCATCTCCATCACGATCATCGTCGCCGATGTCCACCTCCTCAATGCGATCCTCCACATCGAATCCTTGCGTGCCCGTGCTGTTTGTGCTCTTGTATTTAATGCGGCGCAGCGCGCTGCCAGCGCCAACGCTGACGGCGACACCAACGCCAACGCTGCTCAGCTCCAGCGCTGAGGCAGCGCGCGTGCGTCCAGCTCTGCCTCTGCCGGCTGCGCCGGCCACCTGCAGCTGCTCATTGCCGCTGCTGCTGCCAAGGGACTCGCTGCTGCTATTCGATTGGCCGCCCCCCGCACCGTTGCTGGTGCCCCCGCCGCCCCGCTGCTCGATGCCGCTGTCCTGGCTAAGCAGCAGCAGCTGTTGTTGCTGCTGCTGCTGCTGGCGCTGCTGTTGCTGTCGCTGCCATTTGGGCAGCGGCCCGTGCAGACTCAGCGAGCCGCTGCTGCTACGCACCGGCAATTGTTGCAGCTGCAGCAAGGTCGACTGCGAGCTGCTGCAGAGCTGCTTCTGTGAGGCGCTCGTCACGATGACGCCGCTGTCCGCTGACCCAGTTGACGTTTGGGTGGAGAAGCGTTCGCTCAATGGAATTTTGATGGGTGCGCTAATAATGTTGTTGGTGTTGTTGTTGTTGTTGCTAGTGTTGCTGTTGTTGCTAGTGTTGCTGTTGTTGCTGCTGCTGCTGGGGGCGTTAACCGCGCTGGCGGACGTCGCTGCTGCGGCTGCTGCGGCTTTTGTTGCTGTTGTTGCCATCAGGTTTTTATTTCTAATGTCTGCTGTTACTTTCTTACAAGGCGGTTTTTAGCTCACTGTCTGTATTGTTTTGTTGCCTTCTCCCTCTCACTATCTCTCTGTTGATTGTTTTGTTCTTTATATATGTATATAGATATATCGTTTTTGTTTATGTTGTATATCTTTCACTTTCTTTTCTGCACTGACAACTTTGTTGCTTCAGAGTCACATTGCCTGAATAATTTGCATACGATTAAACCATTAAATATATATAACAATTTTTTTTTTTTTTTTTTGGTTTATTAGTTTCTATTAATTTTTAAATTGTTGCTTTATGTAAACATTTTTCGCATTTTCTTTAAGTAGTTTTTCATTTATTTTCGTGCACCTTTCATTTTCGTTTGCTGCTATTTTTAGCAACATTCGAACAACAAAAATAAATTGAAAACAAAAACACGAAAAAAAATGTGAAAAATTGGAAATAGAAATACATGAAATATTTTCTTTTGACGACGTTCGTTGCCTGCGCCACGCAATAAAAACAAAACACAAAATACAAAAAAAAAACAACACACACACACACGCACTTGAAGAAAACCAAACTGTTTCCCAAAAGAACTGTAGAAAAAAATAAACCTAAAACTTTTTGCTATTTTGCTACGCGCAGTTTCTGAATTCGTTGCTAGTTGTTGTTGTTGTTGTTGTTGTTGTTGTTGTTGTTGTTAATATTGTTGTTATTGTTTTTGCAAATGTGAAGAGAACATCAACATGTGCGGGCGCTCTTGAGGTCGCGATTGAACTAAAAACTGAAACAGAAACTGAAACTGAATTTCCAAATTATCAAAAGCGACAGCGGCGTCGCTGTTGGCGCCGCCGTCGTCGACTGACGCACATCAAACGCACACACGACGTGCGCTGCTACGAGCGGCAATGGAACACACACAAGACACTGAGAGAGAAGGAGAGCAACAACAGCGAGAGCAACCAAAAGCACAAAGCACACGGAGCAAAAGCGAAAGTCATCGTGCTGTGTGCGAGTGCGATTTAGCGGCGTCGTTAAGTTGGAATGCGGAATGAAACACTGTGCATAGACCAAGCAGAACTGACGCTTCTTAGCTTCTTTTCTTTCAGCCTTATTCTTGGTGCAGCCTGAAATGGGGCGTAACAGTGGGAAATTCACTAGCCCCCGCCATCACACATACATACGTACGTACGTAGTATGTAGAATGTCTAATCTTATCACACGCAACGACCCGAAAACTCTGAGGTAATCAGAATATAGAATTGAGAACACAAAAATTAAAGCTCTTGTTTGTTTTTCTTCGTTGCTGATTCGCCCCTTGTTCTTGTATTTGTGATAATTTACAATTGCAGCAAATGAAATTTATCAGGAGTGTAAAGCCGAGGTGTTAAATCAAATACAGGGTTGCTGGGAGGGAATCAAAACACATCTGAATACCCGACCAAATGAGGAATACAAGCGGCAATAAACGGGTAAACGATTTAGCTTAACCGGGCGGGGGCTCTAACTGGATGGGTAGCGGGTATGTGGGCTCGTGGCTTAACTTATTAAATATGTACATATAGTAAAAACGCGCTCGAGTGTATAAGCAACAACAACAACTAAAAGCATATCCATAAGGCAAAATTTAGTTGCTCGTTGCTCAAGTGCAAACAGTGGAAAATTTTTGTGCTACCTTCATGGCGGTGTTCTAGTCGTTATTATTGGGTAGCGCTTCCATTCCCAATAAACTTGGTGCAAACACGCAAAAATTGTTGACAAAGGACAGAATGTGAAAAACCCCTCCTAGAATAAAGAATCCATTTCGTCGGGTGTCGACAGTCGTTGGTTAACGGCGCATTAGCGCAAATTAGAGGAGTGTCGTAACAAAATGAAATGAAACGGAACAGAGTGACCATTATTATGACGGAACGTGTCTATGTAATAGATCCATAACCATAATGCATACATGGTTTTTTTGTAAAATGGTTTAAGGTTTCATGTATAGGGTACAGAGTACATACTATATACATATGGTATATTGTGTAGGGATTACAAGACAAAGCGTCTCAGTAGAGTGCATCTAGATGCATAGCACATGTGTATCTAAGCATATTGCTTACAAAAGACTAGGAAGCTGAAAAAGGATATAGTCTCATCCATTTCCTAAAGTTAGGAAGAATAAAATCAAAGAAACTATTGTAGAAGATCATTTACTTCACCTACTTACAAAAGACTTGAACTGTAATCTTGACCTTTAGTTTGATCATTGGTATAACACTTAGCCATATTCTTTCCATAAATTCATTGTTTCGATGAGAAAGGGAAGTATTCTACCTTCTCTTAACTTCTCATAACAATATTAGCTTAATCAGATAACAGAGTTAACCAGTTGAAGTTACACGCAACTCTTAAAGGTCAAAAAGTTTCAGTTAGTTTATATTTATAATAACTAGAAACAGGTTATATCCCAACTTTGCCACCATTTGAGACTTTCTCCGTTAGGTGTTCCAAATATTGTCAACGATCTTATTCATCATTTGACCATTTGACCATTTGACCATCTGACATTTGCCTTACTTTTCACATATCTCTTATTTTTCTTCATTCAGTGCCTCGACTGTCGTAATCCATACAAAACAAGCACGAACGACAAGTGCGCATATTAGAGTGTGTTTGTTTTTATCGACTTGACATTGAGCGTAGACCGGAGGACTGAGAGTATTTAAAATTCCCCCTACATATACACACAGTGATACCCTCTTGTGGATGTCAAGCCTGTCCCACTTTTTATTTATTAAACATTAATCGAGCGCTAACGTCAATGAAAACGTTGGCAATGACTTTCTTTTCACTAGACCTCCACGTGTCCAGACAGCGCCGGTATCCAACAGAACAAGTACTACACAAAAAGGGCCCTATTATAAAAAAATCAACTTTAATTTGCATGGCAAATGAGTTGGGTCGTCGCTGCCGTAGCTTTTATTATAGCCTGTACTTATCAAATGAGTACAAGAGGTATAGAATAACATATTGCAAAAAGAAGACCTCCAACCTTCTAATCCCCCTGCTAATCATGTGTGTCTTGCAGTCCGTCCGTACGGATGAACCCGTCGAAGTCAGAGACTATAGGAAGGAGTTGGAGATATCAAATTTGCTTCCACCCTTAACAGTAAGGAGCATGTTACAATTCAATCATTAAAGATAACGATCGAATAATAATAAACACAGGGTATCTGCTAGTGGAGCACTCTTCTCCAGAACATTCTTACTTATAATTGTTGTGGTTGAAAGTTCTGCTGTCGTCGGACTTGAAGTTGCATGTCGATAATTCTACGGCACGTCAGAGTTTTAATCGCTATGTATAGGCGCTATATGGTGGCTAAGGGCACTACAGAGTGGGTAAATACGGGTGGAAGGTGCTAGTATAAATAGAATCGAAATCAAGCAAGGGTTGTTTTCAGATGGGGTTGGTCGTTTCCTTGGGCTCCCCCATTGCCCATGGCCTATTTGCATTGTTTCTTGAGAAATGCCGCAGTGGTTAAGAGTTTGGTTGGTTAGTAGGGCCCATTCGGGACCCGTTTTACATGGATGTTTGTGTTTTTTGTGTTGCTTTTTTTTGGGTCTAGGCCGCTTGGCGTTATACCAAAATGAATGATCCCAATGATCGTGGATCCAACTATAAATAGTATGCACAACCAACTGAAAATTCGCAAATTTGTCTGGTCTGGGTACAACAAAAATAGCTCAGCGCAGTGACTGAACGAGCCAAACAACGGCTACGACTGCGAAGATACGCGCACAGTAGCGCCATCTGTTGAGCGAAATGAGAACAAAGTGGACAAATAATGAAAGTAAAAGGTACCATTACAATCCTATCAAAGCAAAAGCCGAAACAGACGCAAAAAGTCACAAAACAAAAAGAATAAAAAAATATAATATTTGCATTTAATTTGTAAAACAACAAATGAAAGCACGAGGGCGCCACAAGAGATTTTTGGTCGTCTTTATATTGAAGCTTTACGAGTATTTGTCAAAGACTCGAAAACGACAAAGACGACAAACGATGAGCTTCGGGCGTTTAATGGGTGGCAATGGGTCTGGGATATTAGAATGTAAACTGTTTTCAACCTTTCGCTTGTATCACCTAATGACCGAATAACAACAATAACAGCAAGTACAGCTGCCAATATCAATTATTGCATTGTGGGCGTTGGGCATTTAAAAGCAATTACCTATTGACAGAACGATCAGTGCAGACCCATTTGGACCTCACCTGGACGAACCTGCTGACCAGTTAATTGGGCTTTCTTGTGGGGCATACTGTCACGATAATAACTTACCAGCGCAAACTGGTTATTAAACCAGGCAAGGTAAAGTATTTTTGCAGCTAGAACCGTAGCAATTCGAGCATGGACAGGTTTGTTTTGACCTCAGATGTCATTCACAAAGAAGCTACCTTAAATGAGGACGTCTAAGGAAGCAGTCCCGCATATACATAGTTAACTAAAGCTTTGATTGGTATAAAGTAGATCAGGTTAAGAATTGGTTCGCATGCTATTTGACAGTGATAGGTAATTAGAAATCAAGTAGACTTCACCCTTGAGGGCGAATATACCCTCATGACGTGATCTAAGGAACTATGTAGAGCTTAGTTTAGGTGTAAGAGGACTTGATTCGGTTCAGTTAGGTTAATCAAATTAATGGCAAGGCAAACTCATTGCAAGTCAAAGTTTTCCAAGAAAACACCAGTAGCTCCTAGGAAAATAAGCCACAAATGACATAAGGAAATCGCCATTTACAACACCAGTTATTTCTTGGGAAAAACAAACCCCAACGGACCTAACGGAATACCTAGAAACACAAAAGAACAGAAGAGAACACGCGGAACCAACACCCGCAAAACCAAAAAAAAAAACCCCCCAATATATACATAAACCTCAACAAAATTACCAAGAAACAAGGAGCGCACTAAAACCAGCACCAAACAAGTAAGAATGCTATAGTCGAGTATACCCGACTACGAAACTCCCTGTACCCAGGTCAAAAATTTCCGATCGAATCTTCGTTAACTTACACATACATACACAGATACGCACACGCACGAGCCACAGCGCAAGCCAGAGCATTTTAAGTTGTGACTGTGCTTCTTCTTCCCCTTGCTGCAGCACTGAATCTTCTTTCGTGAATAACTTAGGTGTTTATTATCCGATCGACTTGAAATTTGGACAGTAGATTAAGAGGGACTAAAGTATTGGACATGCCAAATCTTAAAGCTATATCGTGAAAATTGTAACTGTAAAACGGTTTTTATCGAATAGCGGGGGAACGGGGAGATATCTCAAATCTAAAATAAACTTGACCTGCTCCCGCTATACACGAACCTACATTCCAAATTTGGTGTCTCTAGCTCTTATAGTTGCTGAGATCCTTGCGTTCATACATACGGACAGACAGACGGACAGACGGACAGACGGACAGACAGACGGACATGGCCAAATCGAAATCTCTTTTGATACTGATCAAGAATATATATACTTTATAGGGTCGGAGATGTCTCCTTCTGCCTGTTACATACTTTTGCACAAATCCAATACCCCCTTTTTACCCATTTTATGGGTACAGGAGTAAAAATTAAAATACTAAGTTACTACCAGAGACAACTTCAATAAAAAAAACCACCAGGAAAAAATCCCAAGAAAAAGAAAGTAAACGACAGAAATACCAAGACTCCTTGGTGAGTCCACCAAAAACCCCCTAAAGGAACCTCAACGAACTGTGAGTCGTTTAGTGCTACGTTGGTCAGTTTTGGATACAAAGGATATCTGTTGGCCTTTGTTGAATAGTTGGTTTTAACGAAAGCAAACCAGACTAAGCCAGAGTTGACTAGACAATCAGATAATAAGACAACTACACTGGGCAGGGCGGCAACTTACGCCATTAGTTGCTTTGCATGCAAACTGTTGACACAATCCAACCCAAAGTATATTCCATATATAATACTATGTCTGTATGTACTACATGAAACGCGAATCGATAAAGACAATGAGATGACAATAATAGGACAAAGTCAATTCGAGTGAGGAATGAAAGAAAGACGGTCCCCGACACTACCATATACTCGTATGTAAATATGTACGAACCAAAGATGAGCGCGTGTTATATTCTTTTCAACACGAACACGCACTTTTTTCAAATGTGAATCGAAATTGTTGGAAATATTTTAATAGTTTGCTTAATACTTTCGTTATAGGATCTTAAAGTTGTGTGACCAATAGAGAATTAAGGATGAATTGTTGATAAATTATCGTTACGTTTGTTATACTTCAATTTATGGAAAACATTGATATAATAACGAACTCAATTTTAAATTATCCATATATTGGAAATATCAACCTTGATATATCGAAGGTTTTCTCTTTACTATATTTGTAATCAATGTATGAATTCTTTTCGAAATCTTTTGAGGAAGTAATATTAAACTTATGCCAATTTTGTGGATGGTCAAATTATGAAGTATTGTATTGGATACAAAGCTCAAATTAGTAATAGTGAATCTATCGATAAAGCTGGGGAACATATCAAGAATATGATGTTTTCGATATAAAGTTTCCGATTTTCATTAATAATAAAATCAGATTTGTGTTTCGCTTGTTTTCGTGTCAGGAGAAGAAAACACGGCCCGCGTTCAACTCTAGCATAGACTCGTGCCACAGAAGACACATCGCAGTTGACATTTGTTCGTTTGATGAGCGCTTGCTCAGACAAAAGGAGATTATGCGACATTCCGTATGACGTATAAGCACATACTATATGTAAATACATAAGCGTAAGTACAAATATATGCCATATACAAGCCAAATGTTCGTATACCATCCATAATAAATACGATGTAGTAAGTACATGAGTACACACTGGCTATGTAACTGGCTGCTCCTCAGTGGGCGATGACTGATTTCGGGTTCTAAGAATGAGGAGTAGCCACGATAATTGCTTCAGAGGTGATGGTAAATATAAAAAAGAAAAAGACACAATAACCAAACACGCGATTATTAGACTCTATTTTGAAGGCAGTCAGTATATATGTATGTATGTATGTATGTGTGATGTATATATGCATACATAATAAGTACAGCACTGTCATGTTCCAAATAGCAACAAGAACAAGAAAGAAAAGCAATAATAACAAGAACAGCAACAATAGCAAGCAGGTCGCTATGGAAACTGCGTCTTAGACATTTCAAATGCGATAATTTATATTTGAAACTCATTGTACTATTATGAGCAGTATAAATAATTATGTACACATAAGTATATTTGTACTATAATACAGAGATGACACATATTAAACAGTGTAATTATTATATGTTAATTATTTAACCCAATTTAATGAGATCGTGATATGAATGCACTTAAAAACAATGCGTATTTAGCTAGACTTTGACATTTGAGTGATATCTGCAACGCTTGAACGGATTATGGGAATGTGGAATGAAACGAGTTGGCAATGGAACACAAAATTAATGGCAACTGTACAGCACTTGAAACAAAGCGCGTATGAAATGAATTGGCAGTGAAACAAGGGAGAAAAACTACAAAAAAAAAATAATAGAAACTGTACAACAGTTGAAATGAAATGGTAAGGATAATGATTTCAAATGAAAAATTGTTTCAAACACGCTTGTAAGGGAACCATTGTGGAAATATAATACGAAAATCACTTCATGGCAATTGAAATTGGGAATGTAAACAATATTATTAAAGAAATTATTAAAAATTCCAATCAGTCGAATTGAAATGCACTTGAAATGCAAATAAGAATGATTTAACCCAGATAGCAAATTCACCAAAACACAATTGCATTCACCTTCTGGACAATTGTAAAATTCCCTTTTAACCAATTATTTATATGTGGACGTTACAAATGGGTGCAAGGCCAGTTAAATGAAAGTGAATGCAGTTGATTTTGAAAGAGGCACAAGTATATTGTAGATTTAACTAAGTAGTAAACAAGTAAACAGCACGTAATTGATCAAATGAGAAATCCGTTGCGACAGTTCTCACTTGATAATAATTGAATGCAAATAACTTGAAGCTAAATGCGTTTCACTTCGGATACAATGGTGGAGGGGGCTCTTTTGATGGATTTGTTCGGTAGGACAAGCATTGAGTGCAATGATAAGCGTTCCAATTCCATTGTACCAAATTGCGAGGGTTATTTTAGTCGATACACAATCTTATCTAAACGCCAAATGCAAAATTGCTTAATTAATCAACAAATATCAAAACAAAAATAATAATAATCGCGGCCACTGTTCAATTTATGTACAAAAATAATGTGAATATATTTATCGCACCTGGTGCTTTAAGTACTTTCCCGTGTTGTAGGAAACTGGAAAAACTATCCCCGTGTCTATCTATATGGCAGGTCATATAGCAATTAAACAGGCTCATTCAGATAGATAACTGCAAGGTATTTGTGGGCAACGAGATGATTTATGGAGCGGAATCTTGCCTTGCACCTGTTGCCGACTGCAACTTGTGTGCATTATTTGCTGATGTTGTTGTTGTTGTTGTTGTTGTTGTTTTTATTGTTACTACTTAATAATGTCATCATTGTTTTGCATGATTGACAAAGACTAAATCCGAAAACAAAAACAGCCCAGCTGTAAACAACAACAGACGCAACAGATAATAATTATCAGGCATTACAATGTAGACGACTATTTGCATATGTGGTATATGCATATGGAATGACTGCCAAGACAGTCATGTAGTTGTTGTAGTAGTATGCAAGCCAAAAGCAATCAATTTACATAATAGAGGCCAACACTGAAACGGTTTTGCATGACTCAACGCACCCACAGCAAAAATAGCAACAACTTAAATAACAACAACAAATGAAAGAAAGAAAACAGCGCCCACAAAGTCCAGGGGAAGAGTGCGGCTTGAAGTGCCAGCCCCCTTACAAAGAGTTGTCAAGCATCCAATTCAAAAAAACTAGCTCAAATAGTTTAACAATTGTCATTCCAAGTGCATTTGTTTGTCAACTTTTTATTTTTCGAATGGTTTAACTACCTTAACCCATTGACGCCAAACGTATTTGAAAGCATTCATTGAAATTTCTGCACCATTTTCAAATGTTTTAAAAATATAAATAAAAGACAGAACGGCTATCTTCGGGTGCCGAAGCTATATACCCTAGCAGCAATGTTTTTTATACAAACTGAATTTTAGTCTGATTGCTCTTATGTGTTGCGATTTTGATCAAATTATAGGAAACTATTGGAAGTATTATAAAACTCACATAGTTTGGATGAAATATGTATAAACAAAAAGTTTGATATAGTGGTCTGATTTTGAACAAATTTGGTCAGATTGTATAAACTCTCTAGAGACTCTGGGAAAGTTTGGTAAGGATACCTTTGTAAACAAAAAAGTTTATCATACAAAAATATATTTGCCAACCGATCATTCCTATGGCAGCTATATGTTATAGTGATTCGACCCCGCCGGTTTCGACATATGTATGTACTGCCTGCAGCAAAATGAAGGGTCTGTGCCAAGTTTCATTACGATAGCTTTAAAGCTGAGAGACTAGTACCCTCTTAGGGTATAAAAAAGAGTAAGTTGGTAGTATATTGCAATGTCCGTATAAACACAACACCCTTGAAGGTAGAGCAACCAAACTTGGTACACATATTGGTATATATCCTTAGTTTTCCAATACAATATAATAATATCAAGCCAAAATATAATGTTATTCTCAATAGGAAGGCTTGTGTATTGCGACCTAGATGATCTATCGATCGTTTCTCCTGCACCAGTGCATGGGATTTTCGTCGGGTTGAGAGTTCCCATATACACGGATATGTTACCTCGGAAGCCCACTTCTCCAGTGCATGCTGAAAGTATGACATTTTTTTAAATACATACTATTTTGCCTGATAATATTATCGATGATAATTTACATTATCTTTAAATAAAGCATTAAATTTACAATCAGATGCCATGTAACCCAAGTGTAGGACAACCTGTAGCAGCCATCTAATAAGCATATTATAACATATATTTCCGGATGAAAATCCGTAACAAATTTGGAAATAGAGTTAAGATATCATTTTGTCGTAAAGTTAGTTACATCTAATTAATGGCAATACTGTAAATCACCTTAACGCCAATTTTTCCTAAACAATTTGAAGTTTTACATTGTATTGTAGAATGTTCAATAGATATTTAAATAAATTTGCATGTTTTAAGAAAACCAAAATAGAGATAATACAGAGTTAGTCAAAAGTATTTACACAATGAGCATTTTTAAACATTTATCACTTAAGAAGCCTTTTTTGTTGCTCTTGGAAACAAGTTGCAAATAAAATGGTTTTTGTTAATATTTTTTGCAACTTATTTTCAAAAGAATCAAAAAAAAAACAAATGCTTCTTGAGTGAGAAATGTTTGAAAATTATCGTTTTTTTAAACTATATTGACTAACTCTGTATAATATATAGATAATATAATTTGATATAATATAATATAGTACTCTTAATTAATTGGTTTTCTGCCTTAACTTCGCATACAAATGATTCTATGATTCATCTTGACCACAAAGCTTCAAACTGTACTCTGAACCTGATCCGTGGCTTTGGCTTTGCTGACTAAACTGTGACGCAGAATTCCCCCCGCTATGACTGGGCCCACAAGCATCAATCACAACAACAACAACAACAACAACAACAACAACAAAAGCAACAAAAACCCTCTACAATTTAAATTTTGGCCTTTCCCGCGGCCTCTGGTACCAATTCGCGCTGATGAATTTGCGCGCTCGCAAGCTGAGTTATTGATTGCATCAGCCAATTCGCAGACACACTCACACACACACACACCACTATACACACACTTATAGATGTCGCGTGCGGCATTGAGGCGATCTTAATAACACACACAGAGCGTCAAACTAAGCGAGAGGGAGAACGAAAGCTTGAGAGAGCGAGGCAGTGGATTGATCACGATCACAGCACGTTTCAATTGAAAAGTGAAAATTGATTTTTCTTGTACGCAAACGAATTTCGTTGGGTAATATTTCTTAGCACCACCCACCCACCACCAACCACATCTACCGCCGAATGTCCAACATTTATTTATAGTTCTGTGGGCCATTCCTAAATCGCCTTATGCCACGGTCCCCCGCCTCCCTCCTCGTCTGACTATACGAATGACTGGGCCATGCGTCATCAGCGCTCCCAAAAAAAAAAAAAAACAAAAAAAAAACATAACTTAACTAAAAACAACAACACAAAATGCCGACACTGAAGCAGCTCTCACGAACCTCTCGCTCTCGCTCTCTCTCTCTCCACTCTTCACTCCGTCATTGTGCTGGCCCCTACCCACCCCTCCATTTTACACCCCTACCCCATGACGCAATGCGTAAGCATTTTACGTCAACCGGCATCATCGACTTCGACGCCGGCGTCGACGCCAACTTTGAAGTTAAAGTTTCTTTCAAGTTTCTCAGCTTGTGTGACAAAGGCAACTGCGAAGCCAACGCCGGTCCCGTTACAAAGGTCAATACACACAAACACACACACACACACATTCCGATAGTGAAGCGAAGCCATAGGCAAGAGCAAAGCCTGCACTCTCAGCGTTGATAAGAAGACTTTATGACGGCAAATCGTGGCCCGAGCGAGGGGAAGGAATTTGATTATGGCTCTCGCTTGATTAGGTTCGCTAGCTGTTGAGTGTGTGTGAGTGTCAGTGTGTGTGTGTGAGTGTGTGTGTGTAAGTGTGTTTGCTGTTTGGGTGTTGATAAGGTCACAATGAAAATGAATGTTAAGTTTGTCATGTGAATTGCATTCCACACACGACATCAAAAGCCGAATGGAAATCCACTTCAAACTTAATATTTTCACTTGAAAACTTTCTTAAGTCGAGCGCAAAGCAAAATGTGAAAACATCCCTAGAAATGCACATGGTCGGAAATTATTCGTCCTATTTGAAAACAAAAAGAGAAATTTACATTTTTGCAAATATATAGTAGAAACATATACTATAATTTGCAGGTAGAGCAATGGATGAAGATTCCTCTCGTTGTTTCTTCCTTAAGTTGTTGTTTTGCCTCAACACCAAGAACTCAAGGAAGAAAATACAGGAATAAAACTTTATCGACCAAATCCTGTTTAACCGTTTGCCAACACTGGATTATTCAGATTGCACTCACAAGTAAAGCTCAAGTTACAAGCAGTATACAAATGAAGCTTCCAAAAAGCTCACCTTTGACAACAAACCAATTATACGAGCAAGTTACTTTCCAAAGGGTTAGGGGAATAAAAAGTTTTAACATTCCCCTCATTCCCCCACTGCGTAGCTTTCACACATGTTAACCTCACTTGTGATAGACGACAATAAATTGCACTTCTTTTGGAGTGGAATCTAGTTGCTTCAATCAATGCACCAAGATAAGATACTAGACCCACTTTCTCAAGTGTAACTGCATTTGCGCAACACCCAACGATTTCCTAATGTCCACCGCCACCCCTCCGCCTACCCTCCCCCTCTGGCCATTCATAATATCGCGCGTAAGCACGTGACATGCATACTTATATTAAGAGAGAGATTAACAAAGTGGCAGCTGCTAATTGGCAAGGCAAATGAAATTATTGGACGCAAACTTGATACATAGTACATATTTGGAATTTGGCAAGTCGGGGAACTGCATTGAACTGGCTACTGCGTGTCAGAGATCCGCAGATACAATAACCGAAGTTCGAAATACATATTTGTATATAAGTCAAGTGGAAAATAATATGTATTTTGACATATAAATAACAAAGTGCTAATTGGGAGGGAGGGCAACAAACGAATCGAAGTGGAAAATTTTCAAAGTGCAGATCCTTTTAAAATCAGCTAATCAATAATTCATATTGACAAGGAGGGGATAATTGTAGAATGATGCAACTTGTGGTTGGCAGAAAAGTAGTTAATCGTGTTCCAGTTTCATTCGTTTCACCCATTTTTTGTGTCCGCTGTATCTGTGCTAATTTAATTTGCACGTTAGTTCTCTAACTGACCGAGTGGTTGTAAGCCGTGTTCCAGTTCCATTCGTTCCCATCAAGCATGTACTTACGAATTCCAGTACAATAACAATATGTTTGCAAAATTAGTGTGTTATTAAAGACTGTTCGTCGACCGTTTCCAACAAATTGTGTCGACTATATCTATTCTCTCGAGCTGTGCTAATTTAATTTGCACGCCGGGGCAGACAGACAGCAAATAGCCAAAGAGCGGGAGAGGTATTGACAACGACACCAGCCATTAGAGATGTGCTAATTCCGATAGACCCGTTCGCTAATTGCTTAAATGTGAGGTTAGGGAGAGGCGGCAGCGGCGTCGACGTCCACGTCTTACCAAAGACATTTTCAACTCGTTTGTTGTGACTATTATTTCGTTTCATTTCGTGCGTTTCGTTCGTTCCATTTCCCATTGGCCTGTGCAGCGGACTGGAAAGTTTTTTGTTCGCTTTGAGGAGCAGGCGATGCGATTGATCATGTGACAGATGGCATTCAATCGTCCCACCGCCCACTCCCTTCATCGATTAGCGCCCTGGCACACGTCTTGTATAAAAATTTGCATCTTAAAATAGCCAAGACAGGCGATAATTGCGAGCGGAAGGTGTAATAAAAGTGGATACTGCTTCTATTTTTGGCTCAATTGTTTACTAAACCACAAATACATAAAACCGCATCAAACCGGACCGGGCCGACAAAACGCAGCTAACTAAAGTCCAAGGCCAAAAAGCAGTGCAAAAGTTAAGCTTTGTTATTTACCGTATCTCTCGTCTTATGCAAAAAGCCATTAACCCGTAACTGTAGCTGGTCAGGTGCATGGATAGTCGCAGTGGGGGGTATAATAGCTTAGACAAGGAATGTTTTCGAATGCCGCACAAATCAATCAAAGGCAAACAAGCAAACAGAAAAAATACAAATAAAACTTCCATAGCTCGTAACTTTCTAAACGTTTCGCACCGGCGGCCATCGTCCGATAATCGGCCTTGTGGAGAGGGTTAAAGGGACAGGAGTGGGGTGGTTAACTGGTTTGCCGCTGGCCGCTGGCCTCAAGCTTCAAAACAACAACATAAGAACCGCAAAGCCAAAGTCAAAGACAAAAAGCGCATATATCGCACACAAATATCTGTATATATCTAAAAATACTTCGTCCCGACTGACTGACTGACTGGCCCAAACCGTAAGAGTTACAGAATTTCCCACAGTAGTTATCTTTTATGATGGAAGTGAGGCGGAATTTTGGCAAATTCCACCCGTAATGGTGGAAAGTTCGTGTATAACTGTTTATCCTAACTGCCTTAAACTCATTTTCAAATAGTATCTATGGAGAAAATGATTTGATACTTGATTTTCCAATTTCGGGGGTCTCAGGGTCTCGGAATTAAACTAGAGTTAAGTGTGAGAAGTTGAGTTTCACTTCATAAGAATTTTAAGAAATGTATGTGACCCGGGCGAAACCGGGCATTACCAGCTCGTCGTTAATATAATAATAATAATATCGCATGTCATTAATGAGCGCTGGCATTTAGTTGGTGTTTAATAAACCGCAAAAGGTTAAACAGTAACTATTAATATGCACTAATATACATATATGTACGTATATTTGTAGATATATTCAATAAATACAAAATATATATACACATATATTCTGGCGTATGGCATTAAACGCATTTTCCCCATTCTATCCTTAAAGTTCAATAGCACTTTTCACATTCCCGCATTAATTAAGCGACGATAAAATTTCCGTAAATAATAAAAACAGCAACGTGCCCCCAAACGCCCCTTGCCACCCACGCACATGTGACATTTCTACTTGACGTTTAGCTTGTTAATTAATTTCACCCATGCGATAATGAATTCAATCAATAATAACAGCATAACAAATTGAATTGAACACTGACGCAAGTTGCAGTTGTAAGTTTTTAGAATGTAAGTTAAAACGAGATGAGAAAGAGAAAGTCCATTTCTTATCTATTCTATTCTATTTGCATTTGAAGAGAAGTATAGGTTAGGTTAAGCTGATAGATCCCCCTGCACAGGATGACATTCCACATCCCATCTTACTGCTACCGTATATTGTAACCTCGCAGTGTTTAGCAATCTTTAATAACTACTTTAGGAGGTGGTTCAGCGGTGTACTCGATACACTCCCCAGGAAGGTGAACGTTTGGTATCCCAGTTGAAACATAAAAATGAAACATTTTGAATTATTAATATCATTTGCTTTGAAACGTATTATGCCTCTAATCCAGTCCAATGAAAAGTAATTGAAAATTTTTTCGTTTATACAAGTAGATATTGCTGTGAAGATTTCCAATTTTTTATTAATAGAACTTGCAATTAAATTAGTTGATAAACAATTATTACAAAGCTGTAAAGCCGAACGCATAGACGTTGTTTACTTATAATTTGCGGGTTACCTTCCAGCTCCTCAATTATGTGTAATACGAATTATATGTATATATTAGCTTATAAACAAATACATTTGTATTCCAAAAAGAATTCCTGAACAATTGTTACGACTTAATTTTAAAAACACTGCAAACTTGGAAACAGCAATGAATTTATTGTTAACTGTTAAAAAATATGCATGCGCATTTGGCAATGAAACGCATGGAATGAAACAGCGCGTGTTCTGTGTGATATTTTTCATTTGTTTGCATTCCTCTCCGCTTTGTTTCAAATCGACATAAAAATGTTAATCGAACGGTAGCAGCGCAAGGGACGAAAATTACAAAGACGTCAACTTGAGCACGCCGGAAAATGTAATATAAATTTTTATATAAAAAAAAAAATAAAATAAAAAAACCCCCCTCGGTGCAGTTGCAATTGTCAAGCTCAAATCGAATTGTATGCTTTTGTTGCTGGCGTCGCACTTGTTGTTGCCGTATTATGCTATTGACCGTTTTTGTTTATTGTTCGGAAACGAACGTTTCTGGTTTCGACAAAGTACGCAGCTCCAAAAATGGGCGTGAGAAATCGCAGCAACTTGAAATCCGTTCGCTTATGGGCGTCATCATTAGCGTCATTATGCCATAAATACAACAAGTCGACCGCTCGCATGTGTACTACATACATCCGTACACATGTAGTATGTACATATGTACGTACATTCGTGAAAATATTTATAAACCGTGTGCTGTCCGCACAGAGCGAAGAAAGAAAGGCACTGGGGATGCGCATTCTCTACAGCGGGAAGAAATGCGCACTTGCGGAACGGTGAGAATCGAAACACAGAACAACAATCAGTAACCGTAATGATGCATCAAATCGCGATCATTGTTGCATTATTACTCATCAACATCGATAAATATTCGAATATTCGAATATTCTCATTTCCAATTTCATTCAAATCATTTGAAATCAAAATTGTTACGAGGTTTTGCACCCTGAAAATTCAGTTTGAAAACAAATGCCTTTGAATAGATTTTATTCCACTAGCTCAGAGGGAAAGCTTTTCCAACACTTTAATTTGCAGGTGTAACGTATTACAGATCCGGGGTCTCCTTAGAAATAAGAGCGACCTAAAAGGTTCATCTATGAGAAAGGTATCGAAGATGACCATTCATCTTCCATGTGTCTTTTGCGTCACTCGGTAAAATCCAGATGCCATGTGCCTTAGGATTTGCCTAGGGGTTACTGTAACAATACTACATTTAAAGAACTCCATATAAAAAAAAAATCCGCGTCAGGAGAAGGTCATCGACGAGGAAGTCTATTTCAGTGGGTGTGAGCAATGGAGAAGCATCAAAGACTACTTCATTCGTACATATCCAACGTGTGCGTTTAGGAGGAATTGTACGTGTTGGAAGAGGATCCGGAAAGATTCTCTTGAGTCTGTTCCTTTAGCCGCTGAGCAATTGGGAACAAAACTTCCTGACAAGATGACAGCTTCACTCCGTGTTCGATGACCAATTTGTTAATGAAATCCATAGCTGAAGTAAGAATAACGGGAGTTCCTGACCAGAGAAGGTTTTCCAACTATAAAGCTCATTATGGTATTTAGCTCAATAAAATGTAATCTTAGATTCATACTCCGTACAAGACTAGCCGCCAATCTAAATAACAGGACGTTTTAAAAATAACGCTAATCTAATCGATACATCGATGTATATTTAATGCGTGTACGTGATGCGCATTCTCTGCCAATTGTTCGCGGCAACAAATGAGAGCATTGGAGTTTCCCATAAAAGAAAAGAAGAAGAGAGGAGTGCATTTGCCTCCAACGACAAAGGGTTAAGCGTGCGTAGCTGAAAGCTCAGTCAACCGTCACAAGCTTTTCTCCGGCAAGCTTTTGATCTTCTTACTGATCGAATGTCGCCTTGAACCATTGACACATTTTGCGCGTGGGTGCGCGTCAAAAGAGAGCACGAGAACAACACTCAGCACAAAGAGAGAGGCGAGGCGAGGCGCGAGAGAGTGAGCGAGCACTCGTACTTTTTGCAAACGTAATGCAAATTGTTTGTGTATTAGAAACAAACTATAAAAAAAAAACAACAACACCAAAGTAAAGGCATGAAAATGAGCAGACGCTGTGGCTTTTGATGTTTCTGTTGTTGTTGTGTGCAAACATTTCTTCGTCTGTGCTATTTTTATAAAACAAAAAAAGAAATACAAAAAACAAAAACTGAAGCGAAAGAGCGCGCGCAAAAGCAGCAACAATAAAAATACGTTGACTGACTTGACTTCTGCTGCGTGCCTGGGTCTAAGGGGGGAGAGGTGGGGCACGGCAAAGGCAACGCCGGCACCACGATGGGGCCCCAGTTCATGCGAATTTTTTTTGGGAATTTTCCACTGGCAACGCGACAGCAACAACAACAACAGCAGCAGCAGCAGCAGCAGCAACATGAATAATTCACTTTTGGCCCAAGGCATGCGCTTGTCTGCTTGTCCGCTTGTCTGCTTGTGTGTTATGTGTGTTGCGTGTGTGAGCGCTAGAGGTGTCCAACTATCGATAGTCCCGCAATCGATAGTTTTAACAAGAACTCAAATAAAAGAAAAACCATCGATTGCACTTCAAGATCAGGTATTGAGGCTTCTTTCCATTTTTGAATACTTTTCAAGTCGAATCATTTTTTGATTTTCTGTTTCAGTAAAACTTTCAAATTACTTGTAACATAAAAAACATCCCACAGATTCGTGCCGTTTGATACAATACACAAACCTATTTATTTAAGACAACAACACAGAGATTATTCTTACAGTTTAAAAAATTACCTCCAATACTCATTGATAGTCTTTAAATGTAGACTACCGAAAGCATTATAGAGTTTAAAGTTTAAACTTAGGAAAGTAAAGTATAAAAAGTAAAAACATTCGTATTCATACAAATAAGACTTTTAGATCTAATTAACTAAACAGGTCAAAGTGGGAATGTATACACATACATATATGTATTTAATTATATACAAGTAAGAATGCTCTATTCGAGTATACCCGACTACGAGACTCCCTGTACCCACGCACACAAGCCCAATGCAATACTTCCCCCAGCTCTAGAGTACTGAATCAAGTTTGTTGAATAATTTCCGTGTTTTTAATATCCCATCGTTTTGAAATTTTCACAGTAGATTAAAAGTGTCCCAAGTATTATACATACATGCCAAATCCGATGACTGTATCTTCAAAATCGTTGCTATAAAACGTTTTTATCGAACTGCGGGAGTGTGGGGGGAATTTCCAAGTTGCTTACGGACGGAAAGGGCCTCATCGACTCGGCGACTGATACTGACCAAGTATATATATGTATATACTTTATAGGGTCGGAGATGCCTCCTTCTGCCTGTTGTATACATTTTCACAGATTTAGTACGCATTTCTACCCATTTTGGGTATAGGGAGTAGAAAATTATATAAAAATCATCACTGCTCATCGATAGTCGGCAAATATTATAAACTATCGACGGTGTCATCGACAGATTGTGTATTTCAACATTGTCGCCCATAAGAAAATGCATGCACGTATTTGGCCAGTGCTGCCTTCAACCAATAAACCCCCCTTTGGCAAACCCTCTGCTCCACCAAAGCAGCCAAAGAACTTTTTACCCATAAACAAACGTAAGGCGATGCCGCGCAGCAGCAGAAGATCTCAGATCAGCCTCTGCAAAGAGAGAGAGAGGGAGAGAGAGAAAGAGCGAGAGAGTGGGGAGGGGAGGCAGGGGAAGAGACACTTTAACGATTGAATCGCTAGCAAAGCCACCCAATTAGCGCGCAGGCGCACCAGCAACGACAACAACAATTACAACTACAAGTACAAGTACAAAAATAACAGCAACAACAATATGAAGAAACGAAACTGGTTTGAAGACGCGCTCTGCCGCGGCTTCTGCTGGCTGCCCAAGACGAAGACGCCAACGGCGACGGCGACGGCGACGGCGAAAACGACGAGACGCGTCGCGTCGCTGACGTTTTGCTCACTTGTTGCGTGGCGTGCGAGCGAGAAGGAAACATTTGCAAACTTTTCCATTGATGAATTTTTTTGTGAACGCTGGACAGCGTGGCAGCAGGAGAGGGTGATGGGTGAGGGAGGCTTTGTTTTTGGAGGCTGGTCCATTGACTGACTGACTAACTGACTGACTCAAACATGCTCCTTCTCTACTCTCCTCTTGCAAAAAGCTTTCTAGATGTTTCCAAACACAAAATTATCGCTCACGAATTTATCGAAAATTTGTGTTCCCGATTTTGAAGCTTTTTTTTTTTTTTTTTTTTTTTTGCAATAATTTGCAGTCAAACATTTCAATTAATATAGAAAAAAGTGCAAATTGTATAAACATTTGTTGTACTAATTTCTCGACGATCTCTGCTTTTTTGTGTGTACATAATTTTATTTTTAGCAGCGATAACGTCAAAACCATTGTGAAATCAAAGCAACAATTTAAAAATTGAATTTAATGAAATTTAATTATATTATAAATTCATTACACTGCACTACACAATAATCAATTAACACAGCAAAAAAAAAAATATAATAATTTGCGTATGTATGAGTGTGTAAATAATTAACGCGACTCGCAAAAAATAAAAACAAAAAAACGTAGCTATTGTTTCACTTTAAGTATAATTATTTCGTTTTATTTTCTCACTGTGTTTCGTTGCTTTTTATGCATGAATTTTAACGATTTGCGCGCTTTGTGGCCCGCTCGATGGTAAAATAAGGGGGTGGGGGTGTTAGACGCACGTAACGAAGCAAAATGCGCAAAGACGAAGACGAAAACGACGAAGACATACGAGACGAGACGAAAGTACGTATACGCCTGTTCGGTAGATTCAACGCGAGTGAACTAAAAACTTTGCCGCTTGGAGCCAAGCGGCGGCAATAACGCAGCTACGACGGCAGCGGCCGCAGCGGCGTTGGCAGCGACGTCGGCGTCATACATATATGTGCGTGTCTTTAATTCACATTTTGTTGTTGTTGTTGTTGTTGTTGTTGTTGCTGCTGTTTTGCCCTGGAGCATTGAACGTTGCGAAGAACCGCAAGTTGATCCACAACACAGCGCATAGCGCAAGCTAAGAGCGCAAACGCGATAGAGAGAGAGCACAACCAGAGAAAAAGAGAAGTAGAGAGCGAGCGCTAGAAATTCTTGTTATGGGGGCACCAGCCGGCAAAGGTGCTGCTGCTGCTGCTTATTTGCATGTTGTGTGTGTTGGTTGTGTATCTGTGTGTGGGTGCCTTGCGGTAAATTGTATAGCATTCGATAACATAATGTTGACGTTATGCAAACAATAACAATTGCGTAACAAAGTTCGCAACTGAAACCATGGTTAAAAGGACCTAAAGTTTTAAGCAACAAAAAATTAAAACAAAAATTATGACGTCTCATTCGTGCGACGCCTAAAAGTATGTGACACAAAATAATCCTCTGACTTGTGCTAATACACAAGCTTTGATTTATATAGTCTTATCACTACCACATACACATATGTTACTTGATATTTGACAGTTGGTTATCGGTTGAAAGCATTCCTGATACATCCTGGACAGCGTTTTATTTAAAACGGTTCACTAATAAAAGTTTACTATCATAGGTATTCCACGTGAAATTCAGGAGAAAAAACTAAGGAAATTGCATACAAATTTCTAGCTAAATTGTATTGAATACCGCAGAGAAAGTTGGAATTTATATTATGTTCAACAAATTGATCTGTTTTTATCTAACTAATATCTAAACAAAATCAGATTTATTTATAAGAGTTTCAATGTAATGATTGAGTTTCCTTTTGCAATGAAGAAATCTTATTTTGATGCAGATTTGACTTCTTGACACTTCATAGATTGAGGATATACACCAACATGTGTACCAAGTTTGGTTGCTCTAGCTTCAAGGGTGTTCCCTTCGGGAACATAGTACAAAAAAAACGAGCTATGCACCATGTATGTGGTGGTTTTGATCGCTAACTCACCCAGACTAAAGACTAACTCAACATGTGTGGAAAAAGATTAAAAAAATAAGAAAGAAAAAAATGTTCCTCCTACGGGGGATTTTTTTGCCAAGCATATTAAAAAATGTTAGTCGTCCAAATTCAGCATCTGCATCAACGAAACAGATGTTACTTGTCGATCATTGAAGAATGGAATGGCAAGCAATTAGAATTTAAAAATGACTCAAATCTTATTGCAGCATTAAATAAGCTATTCAGTTTTCCATGGGTTTGTAACTATGTTTAGAGCCATGAAATATTTAGCAGATTAAAGGCTAACAGAAACATTGATATGAAAAGTATTGGCTGATCATATAGCGCTATTACGGAAGCTGGCAAGCATCCAAAATTGTCAGTATTAGAGTGGTAGTCGGCTAGTTTCGAATTCGAGTGCTGCTGTCTGTAAGGTGAGCCTTAACCTCTGCTTCACTTGCTGTCCGAGGCCCGTCTTGAACTAATTACTTTCATCAATAGGTGAGTTCAGGTGAGTTTGAGTTCACACCAAAGCGCAATCTCTTTATCTCGGTTTCTTTAACCCCTACGGTTATATTTTTAGAGCTGCTTCTTGAACTTTATGGGATATGGAACCTTTCGGCTTCTTAACTCAAAAGAAAACTACGCGAAGCAATTAAATAACCTATATTTAATTTTGTAACCTTTTTCTCCAATATTCATGGTATTACTTTGCAATATTGGATTAAATGAACAAAAAAAAACCGCCACTTTTCCCTATCTTTCAGGTAGGTTTTGAATTCCGCGTCGAAAGAACGACTGCTATATTGAAACCAATCCAGCCGATAGCCACATTTTTGCATTTCCCCACTCGAAGTTAAGTACTGTCAATGATTCATCGATAGGAACAAAAGGCAATCAAAAGGCGCATTGTCTGGTCAATACAGCATGGGGTAAGACAGGTAGTATTTGACGGCAAAATCACTTTGTTGTTTCTTTCCTCCTACTACGCTTGTTTTCCCCTCCTATGCACGGCTCAAACGGGCTAATTGTTATCCTAGTTATTCATAGGGTCGCAGATGTCCCTTAACTGCCTGTCACATACATTAACAAAGTTCTAGTACCTTTTTTTTATACCTATTTTATGTGTACAAGGTGTAGCTTCTTCAAACAACATATTATCTGACCCCTTAATTGACAGCAAAAAATTTTTATAAAAAAAAATCAAATGAATTCACTCTGCCTTTCTCTAAATGTAAATGTTGAAAACAATCGAGTTCAAATTGTTTTTGAAGCCGTGATGGCTTGTACATATTGATTTGATTTTATTTTAACGACTCTTGAAATACAAAAATAACAAATATATGATAAAAAGTTGATTCTCGTCGCAAAATGTAGTTGCACGGTTTCCAAATGACGACATCTCCTATATTATTTATATTTAGTATGATAGTTTCATTCAACAATGAAGTTACATCATAACGTACATATATTCAAAGTTCGTTTTGAAACTGCTGCGAATTACAACACGGGGAATTTACTTTAGAAATTGCAACTATGATATTCAATTTTGCATTCATTTAAATCCACTTAATATTTATACTGATATTTAAAAAAGGATTTCTTTAATACCGAATATTCATACTTGTTGTTTTAAGCAGTTATTTGGTTTTCCGTATGTGTTCAATATGTGTTCAATGGATCTAACCAATAAAACTTGAATTTGAAAGTTGCTGCATTATATTCCTTTGCCTTTTTTTTATAGTAAGCTAAGGCGATTATGTCCTTTTTACCGTGCAGGAAATTAAATTATGTATTTTGCTCCGGTACAAGATTTTTTTGTTGAGAATTGTCTGACAAAGGGAATCCGTTTCGACGTTTAATCATCAAAATATAAATTTTTTAATATTAAAATATTGAAAATTTGTTATCAAAAAGTATAATGAGCGTATTGACGGGGGTAAAAGGTGAAGGGTACCCCTCCTTTTAAAGTTAATTAATTTAATGTCGGGCAGTAGAGCTGTCTAAAGTTTGAAATCGGTCAGGTTTTTATTTGGGTTATTTTATAATGGCTTGTTCGTTCCTCTCCTAATATTTAGGTTAAGGGGCAGAATATTTAGGTTAACATCTAGGATGTCGTTTAAGGTTTTGCGAAAGTAATAGGTTAGGTTAGGTTAGGTTAGGTTAGGTTAGGTTAGGTTGAGACGGCAGGTCACCACCACGGGTGGCCTCACATAGACCATCTGGTCCTTAGTGGTACCGCATATTTGAACCTGGCGACGTATAGGATTCTTTGATGATTAGTTTCGCGAATTTTAAGAGTTGATTCAGTGGTGTCCTCGATACACTCTCCAGGGAAGTGAAGCTATGGGATCCCAGATAGTTGAGTCTGCTTCCCACGAGCGCTGCGCAAGTACAGAGGTGGTGTTCCAGGGTTTCGGATACTCCCGGCTCCCTGCACTTCCTGCGGTTGTCGTCATTTGTGATGCCAAGCTTCTTCGCATGGGCCGCTGTCATACAGTGTCACGTTAGATTGCGAAGGTGATGCATTTTCGGATTTTGGTGGTCTGCTTGCGTGCTTAGCGGTAGTTTTCGATAGTAGAACTGCTCACCAGAAAGTTACTCTACGAATTGCAGTACAAAGCCATTGGACTATGTATGGAGGTAACCCATTTAAATTTCATGGTTTTCCTGTGGATATAGAAAGCAATTGTATTCTTTTTGCGCATTCTACCAATAATTTAGCATTGATGCTAATGGTGAGACGGGAATCGTTTACTTCGGTGTGAATATTTTGAGGGTTAATTTGTCATCAGGTCACAAAGTCTTTGGAGTATTTTCCAGAACATAATAACTGCATCATCGTTTGTATAGTACATATTTTGGGAGTTGATCCTCTCTATTTCCTATTCCCCTTCATTTTTTTAAATTTTGCTTTACATTTTATTATGTTGCATGCTATAATAAACGGGTTACGGAGCAGGTACATACAGATAGTAACAGCGAGTAGTAAAACTTAGTCTGCAGGATAGGCAATCCATTACCAGATTGTACATAGTTTTCCAAAAGTCCAATAAACTTCCTGTGGGCGTCCTGTCATAAATCCAATTATCTAAAGGATGGTATCGGACGAACTTTCTGCTTCTAGGAGAGTTGTCAAAGAGTTGGTGTGGGTCAGAAGTTTTGTTCTGTACCTTTCTGTGAAATTGCTTATTGTTGCGTTTACTGGCAATACACTAGATCGTTGTAAATTGTATTTTTCTATTTCCCATAGCAAATTATTGCCTGGTATGTTCCTTAGGAGGGATGATAAAACTCATCCTTGCGGAGAACCTCAGCTGACATATCTGGAGACGGTCGATGAGTGAGGACGTTGCGGTAATGCATACGAGCAACCGATCGATCAGTCTTATTTGTGTAAAAAGAATGAACCGATGTTTAACATTGCAATAGTATCGATGCAGCGATATATCGAACGAATTAGCGTTAAATTAACATTGCAATAGTATCGATGCAGCGATATATCGAACGAATTAGCGTTAAATAAACATTTCTGCTGTGAACATCAATGTATCGTTGAAACACTTGTAATGTTTTTGCTAGATTTTGGAGTAACGGTGTATATTCAAAGGTTGTTCGCTTACCCGTATTATATAAAAACTTAAATAGTATTCGTCAATACATTTGACGGAAATTCGATAATTGCTTGCCAACTTACCTGGAACGAGAAGGAAAAATAAATGGAATTAGTTGTGCATTTGAAATGTTATAAATGTAACTACTGTGTGTATATTGAGGATTAATTAATTATTTATATCAAGCTGAACACTAACCAGACGGCAGAGCCTGCACAAAATGTCTGTCAAAGTTCTTAACTGAATTGTGCTTGCTGGTAGTCGCAGCAGGTTGCTTGACGACATTCGAATTGCCAAACTTGGTGGCGCCAGCCTCGCGGGAGGCGCCCTTAAGTTTTCCCGCCCGATTGGTGGCCGTCTTGGTAGCTTTTGTTGGTGACGCTATTTTGTTATTATTTTGAACTGAATTCCAGAAACTTTTTGTTGGAGCTGTACCCAATGCCCCCCAATATGTAAGGCTATGTATTTGAATTCTTATATGGGGTTGACGAGAAATACTACAATATGGAAATGATACAATGAAAAATTTTGACACGGAAATGTTAGCTTACTGCTTATGAGCCCGACATCTAAACACCCCCACACACGCCTACATATACTTGTATATGACAGGCCCAGCAATATAAGAAAGTAGGGTTAGGTTATAAGTGAACTATCTAAATACAAAGGAGCTTCCCCTGGCTGATTCAAATTCAACATACAGCATAAACCATGGAAGCTAGAACGCTGATATTTTAATATTAATTTCCATCGATGAAGAAAATGCACAGTAAGACCGGTTTTTGAAAAATTCCACCCAATACCGTGCAAATTCACGGAAATGGGTTTAATTAAAAAGATTTACTATTTTTCCAGCCAATCGACCTTAAACGCTATCCATACAAATGCTCATTCGACAAATACTATTACACCGATTTTTAAAAATCCATACCAATTTGTAGAAAATGGGTGACCTAAAATTATATGGGTTAGTTTGAGTCTACATTCACGGGCGGAAAAATTGTTGCACGCTATTTATGTGTATTTCTTTCGATAAAGAAACATAATTAAATTTCATCAAATTACAAAATACCGGGAATAAATCCTTTAATTCGGAATCACGAAATAGACACAGGAAATATTGGGAACAAGAAAAGTCGGTGAATGTTTACAACTAACTTCATTTGACTGTATAGACTCAGCTCATTTCTTCAAGAGTTTGCCTAAGCTACAGTGCATTTCAAAAGATTAAGACCATTAACAAAGCAATTAGATAGACGTGTCAAATAAGCCTTTTTCTGAGGCCAAATGTTTTGCTGACCGCACAACCCCAGACTCTTCGGCAAAAAAGCCGAACTCCCACAACCCCAGTTGGGTTGCCAGCTCAGCAAAAACAAAAAAGCCGAGCTACTTACGCCTCTGCTCCGAACAAATATTTAGTCTTGGATCGACACCAGAACGATGAGCACGGCTTATGTCGCTTGCGCTCTTATTTCGTTTCTATGTGTGGGTTCAAGTACGCACATGCGCTTGCTTCTTAGTATGCGTGAGCAATGAAAAAATGCAACAGCGCATGGCAATATGAAATCTGAATTCAGAAATAGAAATGGAAATGGAAGCGACCAAGCGCACAACACATGCCCTGTTATCTGCACATACGTTCATTTTGTCGGCGTTAGAATTCATGATGCTGTGGCGGTGTGGATAGAGTGCTTGTTTGAAAAGTGGCTTTTTGCAGGTTCAATCCCCAGTTGATCCATTTTTTGATAATGGGAAGCAATATTTATTTTTTATTTTCTTTTGATTTTCTAATATTTTTTAAATGTTATTATTATTTTTTTAGACCAGTTATTATCTAATAAATTAGATTGGCTAATTATAATAAATTTATCTTCTTCGGTGGCAGCTCACAGCTGACCGAAAGTATGTGAGATGTATTTAATGTGTACACTTGCATATGTCTCCTTCTGAGATGCACCACATAACTTCTCCGTGAGCCATATTCTAATTTTTCTAAGCAGGATTAAGCAGAAAATAATTCAATATATGTTTTCGATGCTCACTGCAGCCATGAAGTTTCAGAAAACCAATCTTTATAATTTGGGTCGCTCTTCGTATGCGAAATCAAAACAAAAGAGAAAATTGTCGCGCGCCAAACACTTGCATTGGCAACAACAACATATGCCATATCCAATTGATATATATATATATCCAATTGATATATGTATTAAGAACTTACTTAAAAAGTTTATTTTTTTATAGTTTTTATAAATGTTTTCTTATTTCTTTTCATTAATATTAATTTTATAATTAACAAATAATACAAATAATTATGTCATTTAGGCAAAGCGCACTCGAACTAAGCTTTATTTCTAATATCCGAGTTATATAGTAGTAATTTCCCTCTGATGCTATGGAAGCTGATCTCTCAGTTTAAGATCTATCATCATAAAACTTGTCAAGAATGCTTCTTTTCGTCGCTAGCAGTACATACATATGTCAGATGTCATATGTCATTGGCCAGCCCGAATCATGATATAATAAAAACAAAGATATTATCGTATGAATTTAGGTTAACTTGAATACAAGATAGGAAAAATATGTAGCGGAAGAAACCTTCCAGTAGAAATTTGTTATTGGTTATTAAATTGATACACAAAAGATGTTTAATTTGAGAACGGGACCACGACTAAAATCCTTGATTTTTCGAAATTTTAAAATGATCGGATATAAAAACAGATGTTATTCAGATGTTATTAGAGAGGTGCTACTTGCAAGTATTAAAAACTGAAAGTATCTTCTTAGAACTGTTCCAATTGAACGTAAATGGTTTGTTGACAGATAATTGTTTTATAAATACGCTTGGGGGGTCTAAATATTTGCTAGATTTATTTGCGCGTATACGGAAAGGTGTTCTGACCGCCAGATGGGGCTTCGCTTATACGTTAAGTGTTCTGACCGCTAGATGGAGCTATCGAACTTTGAAGCGAACGTTGATCGCAGGATATTCACATTTGAATGAACATTTTGTGGAATTTAATAAATTAATATAATAATACACATAAATTAGGGCATCAATTTGGCGTGGAGCCAATTGAACAGGCGAGAGAAAAAATCACAATTGGAGTAGACGAACGCAATTTGGGGGTCGCCGTTCGCCAGCAACAACGAAAATTAAAACATCTGTACATGCATAAATAAATATATAAATATAAATAAATATTTATGAAAAGACAACAGCAACAAGCAACTAGTACAAAATTACCAACAACATTCTCGCATTGCATTGCGCCGCTTGCCTTAACGCTCGGTATGCGCCCCCGTCTGTCTATGTGGGTCATTATCTTGTTTACGCCAAAAGACGCCAACGCCAACGCCGACTGCGGCAGCGACAGCGACGTCGATGACGGAGCTGCTGCAGAAGCAGCGCAACGCACGATTAATCGAACAGGCAAGCAGAGCGAGGACAGAGGACAGGCACAAAAGAGAGAAGCCGCCAGCAAAGCAACGTTGTTGCGCACTGTGTGCAAAAGCGTAAAAGTGCACAAAAAATAAAAAAAAAGAGTAAAAAACAAAACAAAACAAAAAACTGGTAAGAACGTTACCGTCGTAAGGTTCCCGACCGCGGTATACTCTCTTTCCAGTCTGTGTTCTTTTGCTAATTGGTGTTGGCCGTGGATATGGTCAAAAGGCCGTGCAAGTTGCAGAGATAATGAAGGCGAAGTATCTGTGGCGCATCTCCTCTGCAGCTCTCTTCTATATAAGGTTAAATGTCATAGTTTATACCTTTGTTTGAAAGGCTCTCGGATCTGACCGATATTAGCCCCAGAAAGACAGCAGACTTCATCCGTGTATTCGGATAGAATCGGCAAAGTGTCTTCTCTCCCCTGTGAGTAGTGAAGCATCTTCTAAAGTTCCTTGGTAGACCTTTCTTTGAACGGTTTGATTTTGTTAAATCTATCAAGGAGGAGATCATAACACTATCAGGCGACATACCAAAGTGTGTACCAAATTTGTTTGCTCTATGTTTAATTGTGTCGAAAAAAAACTGCGTTCAAACAGACAGACAATGCATAAACATAAAATACTCTTCCATACATGACCTAGACTGAATATTGAGAGTCACAGAAACATGGTCAGTTAGTCATAGTCCTCACAACACTGACATTCCCGATAACAGTAACAGCCTCGATAATACCAGCTGTTAATATCGATATTCACATTAACAGTGCTATATCGATATTGTCACAGACCATGCTTCCAAATTCAACATCAATGACTAACGACTGAACTGTTACGTAATTTTGAGTGAAAATTAAGACTGTAAAAAGAAGCGCAAGCAAAATTGTGTTCATATTTTAAGTCAACAGACAACGACAATGCTTTTTGCAACATTTGCAAAATTCAATTATCTTATCAAATCTTTGGGTTCCAGCACAGCATAAATTGATTTTTGGGTTCCTCTGCCCCATGAGAACAATTTCGACGACTGGACAATTTTTATCAGATCGCAGACTGGTAATTCAAAACACATACATGTGTACATAAAGCATTGTCCCAGTCACCAAATGAGCGACAGGGAATAACGAGTAATACGAAGAAATTTGAACCACTAGCTGCATTTCGACTACACTGAAAAAGCCAATGAGCTTGAAGATACAGAATGCTTCACAGTTGTATCCAACCGTTCCAAATAAGTTTATTCGAACGACGCACTTAACTTGACTGGTTGTCGTTCACCTATGTATATCGTTCGTTTGATGCCGATTAGAGTTTGTTTTGTTCATTTGATTCGTTTATCTAATCAGTTCATTCGTTAAAAGCCGATTATCGTTCTTTCGGTTTAGTGCAGAAACGAATTTTCATGATAACATTTTCAACATTCGAATTACTTTGTTATTTTTATATTAGCAAAAATATATATTGAATGTAATGAAAGAAATTTCTTCTTTTTTTCAAATCCCGCACGTCTCGAAGCAAATTTTCCCATTGCCCGCCCGAGTCTATTTTCATTTTCCCGCGGGTTCCAAATTCCTTCTAACATGAACAATTCGATTATATTTTTTTAGCGGGATCCCTATTCCGAGCACGTCTCTAGTACATACCAACCAAGAATGTCGTTCAAACCGACATTGCAGGAAGACAGTTGAATTTCACAAAACAAAACAAAATTATGGCAATAACTTTATAAGCAAATTCTGCAGAATAATGGTATTGTTCTTATCTTTTTTTGTTGAGTTTTTATACTTATTTATTTAACAAGTATTCTGCTAAAACTTATTATTAGAAACACAAAATAACTCTACAATTATAAAACAAAAAGATTTTACGTACAGCTAAAACTCAAATGTATCGATCACATCAATTGATTACTTGGAATAGAATTGATTATATTTACTAATTCATGGATTCGCGTACCACTTATTTAGGACTATCAAAAAGATCGGCATGCGCTTTGGCAAAGAGTCCGAAAGAAAGTTTCTGCACTTGCATTGGCATTCTAGTTTTCTGATCTGAAAGACTTACTTGTTCCAACCGAGTGATTGGTATTTACGAGTACAAAGTAGAGCAAGACATACATTTGTTTGTCTTGATATTTGAAATTTGGTATGCGGTAACAAGTGAATGATTTTTTCACTAAACAACATTAGTGAAAGATTTTAGCAAACGATGAAAGATGTGTGTGAGAAAGCGGAATACCAGATGAAGAAAGTAAAAGAGACTATACATGAGTACAACTACTGAAATAGTGTGCGACTATTATATTTCTTCTGATAATTGTGTATAGAGAGAATGGATTGCAATATACTCACAAGTCAGCAAAAAATTCAATTTGAAGAAACTAAATCTGAGAATTTGTTGAAATCAAGCATTTTTTTTTTATTAAAAATTTGATAGCGCAAGGAATGATGGGCAAGCTAAAAAGGGTGACATGGAAGAGATTATGATCCTCAAAAACAACAGTCTGCCTGATTTTCCCTACTCTATAAGGGGTCTTGAAATGTTTATTGATTTTCACGACGTCATTTACCCTCTATTCAGGAAATGCGTGAATCTCGTTACTTTTTTTGTGTCTTGAGTTCTTATTTGACTTGGCACATGTAGTCCAGCCGTGTATGAAGAGTGTTGCAGTGTGAATTGGTGATGAATGAGATAACTAGGTGACGATGACGGCAAAGAGATGCGAACCTTGGCGGGCTTGCCAGAGAGAGAGAGAGAGGCGTTTGCTAGCGAGAGGCTAAGCGAAAAATGTTGAGTTTTATTGAGGGCAGTATTAGTGGTTTCTTGAACGGAGAATAGGCGGGGGATATATAAAATTGTTACGAGGGCGAACTTGAAGGTACATCCGCATTATTTCCGAAGCAAAGGAGCCAAGAGGTCATAGGAACGCAAGTTATCCTATTAATCTAATGAATTTTGGATAGTTGTGTTCCTTATTTACTAAGTATTATTATTTATTCAAGAATATGTATTGAGTTTATTTATCATGAAAAGTCCTAAAAGTTTAATTTTTTTCTATACAATATATTAATACTAGTATTTATCGCACAATCTTGACGAGTTCACCGAGAACCCAACCAGTCAGTCCGTCTAAATTAATTACAAATTCACGATCCAAGTACGAGTATTCGAGTATATGATCAACTCGTTCGATCACCAACAATTATCACCAATGAACTTATTCCTTCAATTTAATGCATCAAATCCTGATTTACAACAATCTATATACGGAGATAGTCAAAAGTATTTACACATTATATTGTATATAAAACTTTTTAACTTTTTAACTGATTGGCGACTCTCGAGCAGCCCAAACGGTAAAAGCTAAAAGCCTGCAACTTTTACACTACCTTCCTATTATACCGGAAAGAAGCACTTTCAAACAATATTTTGTAATTATTGGTCCGGAAGTGGGTGAGAAATACATTTAAAAATTTTATGAAAATTTCGGTATGCTGCATAGGAACGTGAAAGTGCAAAAGAGATTTAAAAAAATCACTTTCTTGGCCTTAAAACTTATGGGAGCGACTGAAAACGCCATATTGCTTATGTCTCTCAGCCTTTTGTTTATGATTTGCCTTTGGTCTACGCTAGATGGAGCCACATATCGATCGATAGAGCTGCTGACATCGAATGTTTTTGTGAAACCACGATTTATTTTATTTTAATCATTTAACTTTAATAATTAGATTAGTTGCTTTTCAGTTAATATAATGTAAATGCTGCTGTAAATAATAATAATAATAATGTTATTATGTAGTAAATCGACCCGGCAACATTCACATTACATTTGCACCGATATAATAATCTATTATCGATTAATGTGGCGGTCGGTTGATATTTGTTAGTTCCAACATGCGATAACCTTGCCGCCGTATTTGGGACTTTTGAATTTTTTTGACTGCGGTGTACATTGTTTCTAAAATTTTCAAAAAATCTTTAAGCATGTGGCTCAACTATTCCGCGGGTGAGAAAATTGTGTGCATTTCTTACAAATGAAAGTAGTAGTCAAATTCAACTTAATGCATTTTAATCTAAATATTTAGCCGGGCAACGCTGGCGTTTTACCGGCTTGTAATATAAATTGTTATTTGGCAGTGACAGTGACAACTGTACGCTTTAGGGAGCATAATTTATGCTGGGCTGGAAAGCTAAGATATGATAAGATAATTGACTTTTGCAAATGTTGCAAATAGCATAGCCGTTGTTTGTTGACTTGAAATACGATCAAGTTTCGCTTGCGTTTCTTTCCACAGTCTCATATTTCACCAAAGATTGCGTAACAGTCCGGCTTAGTCATTGATGTTGAGTCTAGAAACATAATATGCGACTGTTAATATCGATATTGCATAGTTAATTTTAATATCAATATTAACAGCTGGTAATATTAGGACTGTAATTAATCGCACTTAATCAAAGAAGAATGAAAATAATCGATTAATCAAAAACCTTTTTAAATTTGAACCAATTGTTGCAATTTATGATATTTTTACATGTGAATGTAAAATGCAAAGGCCATTTGTTACCAACAACAATTAACAAATACATAAAAGTGCACTTGAATGATATTCTTCATTAGTTTTTAAATAATATTTCCACACTTTACTGTATGTTGAGGCCATAATCAATCTTTGCAAATTGCTCTGACACCTTTTATTTTGCATCAACGCGTAAATATTAATGCCATTAATTTAGCATATAGCCGATTAACGATTCAATTAATCGAAACCCATTTTGCGATACAATTAAATCATAAGTTGACACAAAATAATCGATTAATGTGTATCATATGATTAATCGTGCCATCACTAGTCATAGTGTGTTGTTTGTTGTAAATACCATCGTCTCACTCACAGGCACGACGATCCAGGTCATATTAATATATCCTACTACCCAAACGGCAACGAAAAAGTGTAACTTGTTTACGATGTCTATCTTCATTATTTCAATCTCACTATCAACGTTCGTAATCGATTAATCTCTCGCACATCGTTGCGAAAGATCTATCCATATTGCACAGGGTTGCTTAGGAATTATTTACATTGCACATGGCGTTGCCAGATAGTTATACTTAGGCATACTATATACTACACTTGTGTAATGGCACTTTCAGAAATGAACATTTGTCTCTTGAATACATGTTCCGAAACTTAAATTGAATTGGCGACCTCACACCACAGTATCCTTTAGATGTGTTAGTTAAACGTTGCATTCATGCATTTATTGAATCTTCTCTAATTTGTTTAAGAGACTAACAATGTATGAATGTATAACACTGGCTCACTATATCTTATTGCTTTGTAGTCATATTTAACGTCATCGCGTGTGTGTGCAAATTGAATTAAGGCACTCACCTGCACACACAGATAGTACACTAACACATATGCGCACCCTTTAAAAATTCATAATAAGTATTAATTGAATTTAGTTTTCGCCCGAGCGACCTCTCACACCTCACCGATCGCTATTGTGAGCGGCCGACAGGTTGAAGAAATTGCACGAGAGAGGAAGCAGAGCAAACACACACAAACACTCAACACACATGTTTCCAGAATGAGAGACTGACAGAGTACCGCCTCTGGGCGCGAGAGCAGCAATTTCAACAGGTAAAATTACTGAAATACTCTTTCTGCCGCTGCATGTGTGTGTGTGTTTTCGTTGGCAGTTGGTACAATTAAAAAGTAATTATATTTACAACATTTTTGCTGGTGTTAAATTTATTGTTTTTTGAATATTGTTGTTACCTTCGAGAAGTGAGCCGCGGTTGATCAACATACTCGTCGCCTTCAACAGCCAACAGTAGAAGCGAAAAAAGAGAAAAACGCTGTGCAGCGCCGCCACTGCTGCGCTTTTGTTATAGCAGAGAGCGTGATGTTGTTGTGAGCGCGGCGAGAGCGTTCAAGTGCGCCAATGTTGCTGCTGACCTTCTTACTTGAGTGTTGATTTTGTTGTGCTTTACATGAACCCAAGAACTTTCTTTGCTGGAGGTGGGCGGGCGGCAGCAGCATTAGCAGCAGCAATTTGAACTACTGCTAACTTAAACGCCAGCGTCGACGTCGTCGTCGTCGTTGCTGACAGCGCAGTAATCGTGTAATAGCACGCACACATACACGAAGGATGGGGGAAAAGGTTAGTTACACACGACCGAGAACAACGACGTTTGTTGGTCTGTAATAGAATGCAGTGATGAGGGGAAAATTGAATGAAAATATTGTGCTCATTGGGCGCTGGCACGTTCACGTTCTGCTGCGCTTTTCACATCCAAATTTTCTTTACATTTTTGTGTGAAATTTTGTTAAGGCAGCGCAATAAAAAAAAACATACGAGCACACAAATACACACACACACACACACAGGCACACAAAAAATTAAACAAACAGCAAAAAAAAAATCAGGCAATGCGAACAACAGTGAAAAAGTAAAGTGAAGTTGGAACGCGCGCGCGTTTCTGCGTTGTTCTCAGCGTTACTTCGACGAATTTCGTGCTACTGAAAGCCAGAGCGAAAAAACACGAGCAACGACAATTGAACTCGTCACACAACTGTATGCAATGAACGCAGCGATGCGGCGAATGTTGCGGCGAAACAAACTAACAACGGCGAATGATTCTACAATCGACACCGCTCTGTGAGAGCACAACAGACCACGACCAACGGGCGGGCGGCATGTGAGAGTCAGCCGAGAGAGAGCGCTGCGAGGCGGCAGGTCGTACGAGGTGAATCTGACGACGACTATGTATTAGTGTGTGTGTATCTGTGTGAATTCGCTGTGCTGGCATGCGCGTCACACTCGCCATGCGGTGGCGGCGACGACGACGGCGACAGCAGCAAGCTTCGTACCTATACATACGCTTATGTACATGTGAGTGTGTTGGAATACAAATTTTTTGGTGCGCAACAGACAGAACAGCGGCACACGACGTCGCAGTCGCAGTCGCTGCGGGCCATCACCTTAGCGTACAGTGGGGTCGCGGTCGCTCAGTTACGTGACCGGCGCGGCCACTGCATTGCACCACTGTGCCACACGCAAAGCAAATTTGCAACTGGGAGAGATAAATATACATATATATGTTAGAGAGCAACTGTGGTGAGTAAGCGATTGTTTGTGTGTGTTGGTTAGTGTGAGTGTGAAATCGATTGAACTTCTCGCTGGCGCTGGCGCTGCAGCAAATGAATATTCTGACAGCTGCTGGGGGCGCCCAAGTAGATCAAGGAGAGCGGGAGAGGGGCATCTGCTTAGTCAATGGCGACCCACTGCTGCTGCTGCTGCTGCTGCCGATGATGATGATGCCTGCGGAACGGGCCGCTGATAAATGCTTGCTTACAAAAGGCATTTGATATGAAATGCCGAATACGAGGGCCGTTCGGTAAATTGCGCAACTCGAATCTATTGATTTAGAAATGCATCATTTAGATATTTAGATACGAATATAACCCTTGTAATGATTTCATAATTTCATTTCACTAAAATTTAAAATGAATCCACTATAAATATCTTCCATCAGATAGCCATAGCACACATACGAGCTCTTTACTCATCGAAATTGGTGGTGGATTAAAGGAACTGCTCTCAACAAGTCACTACGCAACAAGGTTTCACATAAGAATGGGCTAAAAGAGAGAAAATATGACCGAAATTATTCCAAACTAAAGAAGACCTTGTCGATCTCTCCAGTGTAGTAGTAAGAAATCAAATCTTTTCTAACATAAAATGGGTTTATCTCCTCGCACAGAGTTTAGTCTCCCTTTCATTTATTATAATTATTATATTTGGAGACCGAAGAGCCTTACTATTTTAAGCTATGCATTATCAACTTCCTTCTCTAAAAAGTCGGAGGATATTCTTTATAACCTTCCCACTGGGAAGGTAACATCTTATGGATCTAATTAGATTTCGGTCCCGTCCGACCAGAGATTAAATTCCTACATATTTAAAATTTTGAATATTGAATTGGGTTGACTTGGGAGTCTCGAAGTCAGGTATATCTTGACTAGAGCATTCATTGTTCGTTACCTCCTTCGTTGAGTCGGGAAGCTCCTTCATAAGATCGGGAAACTTCCAAGAGAATAACAGAGTTAGATGATATTGTTAGTAGTACTTTTCATACCGGTTAATGCAAACATTGTATCTGAATGACATAGAACACAAGTACACCAAGTGCTTATGACAACGTAAGCATCTAAAGTATCAATAAAATTTGTAAAGAACAAAACAAAACCGTTTACAAATGTTTGTTAATAATAGAAAACTAGGGTATGTATAAACAGAAAAATATGTTTGTTTTCTTTAAGGAAGCCATTCATTAATTGAATGGGTTCGCATCAATTAGACGGCATTGACACATGTAAACTAACTAACTAACAAAAACTAGATATTTCCCAAAAGTGAAAATCTCTAAATAAATGTTTTATTATTGAATTGAATGTTAAAACTATTAAGAACTACATGTATCAGCTCTGTTCCCCTTTCCGATTGCAATCCGAGTGATTTGAATCGCAATGGTTAACTATTCTTAATTCCGAAAATGTTCGACTTGAACAATATTGATTTTGAGCTAGTGAAAGAAAACAATGTGAATATAACTTATGAAAAGAAAAGGAAAGAAGAAAAAAAGGTCAAATTGTTTGAGCGACCCTCGCACATATTTAATGCTAAAACATTGATAGCTTAAACAGATTGTACAGATTAGAGTTCACGAGTCAATTCAAAATCAAACAGCAATCTAAACAAGAAAACAAGCTACATTTGATTGAGTGCAGCTGTGTGTGTGTTGTGTGTATGTGTGTGTATATATGTGTGTGTGTGTGTGTGTGTGTGTGTGTGTGTGTGTGTGTAAGTGTGCGTATGCCAAATGCTCCAATGTAAAAGTAACCAGAAAGACCAGCTATCTTCGGCGTGTCGAACATATATTATACCCTGGCTTTTATACAATAACTCAATTGACCGATTGTTCCTATGGCCGCTATATACATATGTATAATGTGGTCCGATCTGCCCAGTTCCCACATATGTACCGCCTACAGCAAAAATAAGCATCTGTGACAAGTTTCATTGCGATATTTCTAAAACTAATAGATTAGTTTGCATGTACAGACGGACATCACTAGATAGACTGATGCTGATCAAGAATATATATAATTTGTGGGTTCGGAAACGTCTCCTCTAATACGTTTCATATTTTGGTGACAAAATCATAATACCCTCTGCAAGGGCATACAAAGCAGAAACACCAACAGCCAGTGGCGTACGTGGAGGGGGGTGTCGTGGTTGAATCCGCTACTTTCTGTACCTATCAGATAGTCGCATTGCAAAGCCACCTTATCAGAAAATCCATTGGCTATCCGTTACCAATACACAGAAACAACAGGCCAACTACAGGTAAACTTTTGGTAAAACTAACTTGTCTGGCAAAATATCAATAGCAGTAACGATGTTCTTTCCATACTTTTTTTGTGCTAACCTTGAAGCAGATTATACCACAGCCAGGAACTTTTTACTAGATCCATATAGCATACCTTGAAGTCAGGCTACATCGGCTTCCCAGTCATCCATATAGTATCTATAAAGTATACGAACTTTTTGCTATTCCACTTTCAAGTTAAGGTTTCTCCTATACTTTCTTCATTTTATGAGGAAGCATTTTGTTCTTAGGCAAATATATTGACATTCACTTGGATTTATTATCTGTTTTCTATGGATATATTGTAACAAAAATCTGTTAACAAATTACTCATTAATTTATTTAATAAGCCTGACTGGATAGCAACAAATATCTTGCGGATTTGCAATCGAACCAAAAGTTACCCGAGGAACTGTTGTCAGCTGTTTAGGTTAATCACGTTAACTTATAATATTATTGAAATCAATTGTTTCCATGAGATCATATCTAAATACTATGAATGTCTAAAATTTAAGGAAATAAGGTAAAATAAAATAAAGAAAAAGTTTGTATACCCTCCAAATGAAGATTCCTGCTTACGCCACTGACGGCTCAAATATATGCAAATCGGATCATCGCGTGGCTCTCAAAATTGCTAAATTCTCTCTTCACCTCACTCTCTTCTAAAGCTCTGAAAAGTCGGTCAGCCGCAGCGCGTGCCTTGCTGGACTTTGAGGTGAATCACATTGCTTGAGGGAGGTGGGGTATCTGTTTCATAGGTGCAGGTGCTATCACCCAAGGTAATGCGGGCTTGACATCTCAATCAGTTGTTGTTGCGATTCGATTCTAGCTGATAGTAAACTATAACTAGAAGCGTCTGATATGGTTACGACAGGCGGCGTCTCATTGAATAGTTCCGGTTGCAGTCTCAATTAGGGATGAACATAAATTGTCAACTTTATATATTAAGAGTAATGCTTCAGAATTTATTCATACATAAGGTACTTCCAACTTTCTATGTACTATTACTACATATAGTTTACTCTAAACCAACTAATCGATACCATTATCGCATACAAGCGATTCATTCTAGTGGCGCCTACGCTACTACTTGCCCCTGCTCTGCAGTACTGAATCTTTTTTCTTAAATAACTTCTTAGCTGAGCTTCTGGGGTTTCTGGCTGCATTACTTGTTTTCTCATCATCACGATAGTTTAATTATTCTTTTATACACAACTATTTACTTGAAAATTACACTATAAAATCCTTTTTTCTGTCTTCCTATTGGAACAGCATCTGCTCTACCTCCCTTATGAAAGAGATCACAACTCTTGTCGAGACATTATTAACGAGTTCAGGAGTTATAAGTTCCCTTTGCAAATGCCTCCTTCTAAGCCAAATAATGGCAGAACAATCACAAAAAAAGTGTGATCTTGTCATCCTCCCTGCAGAGTCTACACTCTCCGTCAGCGGATAGGCGCATGTTTTTAAGATAGTACTATATAGTGACCTGTACTAGCAGAGACAGGGGAAGATCATATAAGAAGATGACTAAGGAGTTAGTAATTCATGATACATTCAATCACGCTCAATCATTGTTGTATGCGTTTAATTAAGAGAAAATACGCATATATTCGTCGTCTGTGAGAACATTTTCATGCACGTGAGATAATAAGCCACAAAAGACGGCAATTATCAGAGAGTTAAGTTGTGGGGTAACGTTAAGGTTACCTGTAGGTCAAACTAAATGGCAACACTTTTTAGAATATGAGCAATGAATGACAAGAAATAGAAGAAAAACGATAGAACTCGGCTGGCATTGGTGAAATGATCAAGATATCATATTATGTCATCGGTTTGAATTACATTTAAACTTAAGACATTCATAATGTTAAGATCCAAAAATCTTACAAAAAGTGTGACCCACCCTCTTATTAATTTAATATACGGTTTATGAAAATTAACTCTGTATTTATGGCTTCTACAATATATATTTGGATTTATATTATAAAAGGAGTTTTAAAAACTATGACATTATTTCATCGCATTTCTCCATTTTTGTTGAATAAAGTTAATCAATCTGTGCACTGAACGGCCATATACAGGCCAATTTCCGAGTAATTTTTCTTCCGAATCGTTTTTGATTTTGTTTTCATATTTTCGAATAAAATATAAATTTTAAATGGTAACAATTGATTTGATTAGAATCGGCAATGGGAGCAGGTCGTCTATAGATCTCGTAACTAGTGATGGGAAAAAAATCATGAATCGATTATTGAATCATATTAATTTAAGCCGAGCGATTAATAATCGCAAATAATCGAAGAAAAATAAAAATAATCGATTAATCATTTTATTTTTTAAATTTGCGGCAATTTTAGTTACTTAACATGTTAATGCTAATGCATGTTTGTTGTGTTTCTTCAATATTTTAGTTGCTTTTCACACAATCGGCACTGCACTTCTTTTTCATTAGTTTTGAAATAATATTTCCACACTTTGCTGTATGTTCGTGCCATAATCAGTTTTTGGTAATTGCTCTGCCAACGTTAATTTTGCATTTACGCGCAAAAAGTGATGTGATTAATTGAGCATACAATCGATTAAGGATGCAATTAATCGAAACCCATTTTGCGATACAATTAAATCATGAGTTGAGACAAAATAATCGATTAATGTGTATCATATGATTAAGCGTGCTATCTGTAGTAGTAACTCATTTGTCAAGAGGCAATGCAGAGAAAACCTCTATGTCGAGTCATGTTCGTTTTATAAGTGATCAAAAATGTTAATTGTTTCCGCCCGGTTATTGGGAAAACAAGTAAGAATGCTATAGTCGAGTATACCCGACTACGAAACTCCCTGTACCCAGGTCTAAAACATCCAATCACATCTACGTCCACTTACACATACATACACACATACACAAAGACACACACACACACAGGCGGCAAAAGCGACAGCGCAAGCGAGGCAATTTAATTGGTGACTGTGCTTCTTCCCCCTCTCGCTGCATCACTGAATCTTCTTTCGTAAATAACTTCCGTATTTATTATCCAATCAACTTGAAATTTGGACAGTAGATTAAGAGAGACTAAAGTATTGTACATGCCAAATCTTAAAGCCATATCTTGAAAATTGTTACTGTAAAACGGTTTTAATCGATTTGCGGTGGAACGTGGGGAGATATCTGAAATATGAAACAAACTTGATCTGCGTATGGTATACAGGAACCTACATTCCAAATTTGGTGTCTCTAGCTCTTGTAGTTTGCTGAGATCGACGCGTTCATACGGACAGACGGACAGACGGACAGACAGACGGACATGGCCAAATCGAAATCTCTTTTGATACTGATCAAGAATATATATACTTTATAGTGTGGGAGATGTCTCCTTCTGTCTGTTACATACATTTGCACAGATTTAGTACCCTTTTACCCATTTTATGGGTACAGGGAGTAAAAATGTTAATTGTTTCCGCCCGGTTATTGGGAGAAAAAGGAAGACGCCTGGGAAGTGTAGAAGAGTTGGGAAGATCTACAAAATTGTTGTTTATAATATTTCTATATACTTACTGCATGTTTTGACGCCGCCAAGCACTAGACTCGGTGACTGTTTGTTGCCCTCGGCGAAGGAGGAAGTTCTTGGTCGACCGCTCATGATGACGACGTTGCTGCTTCTGCTGCTCCCTCTCTTCCTCTCACTCTCTAACGGTCACTCCAACTCACTCTCTCTCTCTGTATTTCTTTCACTGGTGTCTTAGTTCTGGTGTTGTTATTGTTGCTTTTCTATTTTTAGCAAAATAAATGTTGATAACTTGTCCTTTGTTCGAACACAGAGAAAACGACACACGACAGTTGGAAGCGCGTGTCGCTGAATTGTTTTTATTAAAAAAAATAATACAACACACACACGTCGTTTTCACAGCTGATTTTTAAGTTGTTGTTTTTTTTTTGTAAATTATTATTAATGTTGTTATTGTGATTGCTTTATTGTTTTGATTTCAGTTAAATGTTTCCTCGGATTGTTTACGTTGCTTCCTCACTGGTGATGCGGTGGCCAAATTGTTGGCTGGCATACGCTTTTGTTGGTAACACACACAGACACAACACTCGTCAATATGATCAAATTGTAACTGTTAAACGGCTGCAAACAATCGATAAAGAATTGAAAATTTAATTAACAGTGCCAAGCAGCGACTAAAGAAATAATACACAGAGTACATATACATATACATATACATATACATATACATACACATAAGCATATGTAAAACAATAAAAATAAAAAAACTTTAAAAAAAACCCAAACACAAATAAATTTAACAAACTAATTGCAGCAGCGTCACGTGTTTTTGTAGCTTCCTCGCGGCCGTTTCTCTCTCTCTCTCTCTCGCTTTCTCTCGTTCGGCAAATGTTTTGCAGCCCATTCACGTCGATGATGATCGTGTTCAGGCATCAGTGTATGCGTAAAAAAAAATATGAACCAAGAAAGCACATATCACACAGAGCGTAACCGGCAGCTTCTCCTCAAATATTTTATGAGATGTAAATGCATGTCTTATTTTTATTGAAACAGTGCTGTTTGTTATAAGCCAAACTAATCCTTGACACGGGACAAGAGAGTCCCAAGAGGAAAAACCTTACTATGGACACCTATGTAGTTGAAAAAGTACTTTACGATGTGGATACCATGATATCATACCATACTAACGCAAGACACCTCCAGAGTACAATTTATAACTGATGCTGCTTAGAATTCTCAACTAGTTATAGCAGTGGTGAATAGTTTCGTGAAGAATGGTCACTCACGAGTAAGTGTGGCTACTTCTGAAACAGATAAGTACAACCGGCTGTGTCTTATGGCAAGTGCTTGTTCAGCTCCAAATAGCTACGGTTTTGTCACAGTAACGCTAGAAAGCTATTCTAAATTCCGAAAATCGTTTGAATGTTCCGTTTTAAAATGTTTCTCAGTTGGAATGAAAGCACATAACCTCAAAAACAAAACAAAAACGGAATGCTATTTTTTTCGAAAACGATTCGGAATGTAGTTAGAAAAGTAGTTGGAAGTGGCATGAAGCCTGATTGCTTTGCGATACGAGGATGTCTCAAATCAAAAAAAATACACACAACGAATGCACTTATAGTGATGGAAAACGTCTAATATATCAAAGGCGATATGCTCCGAGTATTTCGATACACTTCTTACACCGCACCATCACTTACGACGCTAGCACGTTGTTGTTGCGACAGCTACAATTTCAAAAGCACAACAGTTCACCCAAAAACACATATACAACAGCGGAACTGTTGTTAGACAGTATCCCCCCTATTGGTGTTGTTTGGTTTGCTTTGATTGTTTCTTTTTATTGGCAGCGCTTCAACTTTAGTGCAAGGCAAGCAAGCGAGAAACTGAGAAGGAAGAAGAGATGGAAGGGATCAAGAGAGCGGCAGTTACATAGGAGAGTGCATAACTAAAGAGCGAGGGCAGTCAATGCTGTTGTTGGCTGTCACTAAAATAAATTGCTGGCAATTACTCAAACACACATACAAGACAAGCACACACACACACATACAGGCACTAGCTAAAGCTTTCTGCTACTGGTGCTAGGGGTCAGAGCAAAGGGTATGAAGGCTAAAAAGAGGCTTAGGTCAGTTCATATGCATTAAGTACGCAGCATTTGGTGGCCTGGATTGGGCGTGGCTGTTCTGAATAGCCGCACTGATTGACCCCATTCGAAGTAGCCGCCGTTGACGGCTGACGCCGGCAAGTCTCTCGTTGCACCAGTGCCCTGCGCCTGTGCGTATGCAATGTAACATGGACACTGCACGTACTGATTCAATTTGCGCAAAAATTGTGTAGCTGCTGCCCGGCTGACAGACAGCCTGTCTGCCTGACTTGTCTGTATGATTGAATGATGCGAATCGAATTAAGTAATTGAGTGGCTGGCTAATCATATAAGCCAGTAGAATGCATAAAATGCCAGCACACAGAAACGGACAAAGAGCGAGAGAAACAGCAAGAGAGGCAGCAGGAGAGCGGGCGAAAGTTGCCTGACAATGACACCATTTTAAATTAACTAGAGCACCAATAAAACGGTCAGGGCAACAGAGAGCGGCAGTGTGGTTGCGAGGAGGGTAGGCACCAAAATTTATGACTTGCGACCACGCAACTTGACATACAAACACACACAACATGTAATATATTCGATCGAAAGAAAAAAGGAATTGCAAATAAATGGCAGACCGGTGGGCGCGGTGCGCAGGACGGAGAGCGGGTGGATTATTTATTCTAAGCGCATCAAACTGTCAGTGGCAAGAATGATGACGACGGTCTTTCTTAGCAGGAGACGACATCAACTTCAACGTCATCGTCGCAGTATTGCGGCAGCCGTTTGACCCACAAAACAAAGCAACTGCCGCAGCATGTGTGTGTTTGTATATTATATATGTATGTATGTATATATATATATATATATATAAATATATGTCAACAATAGTGTGATCAAGGCGCTGTCGGCGTCATGAGCTCATTTTTAATAGCTTTCAAATTGTTGCTTGAAAATTAGTAATTTGACTCGCTTTTGCTTTCCGACTTTTTCTATTTTTTTTGGTTTATAAACGCTTCAAAAGTTTATCGATATCTTTATCGATTAACAGTTCATTTGATAATAATAATTCTTTAGTAGCGCATAAATATCGAAAGATATTGTAAGTCGTAAGTCGGCGTAAGTCTCAAACAGCGCCAGCTGCGTCTTGAACATTGCAGGTGCAACAATCCGAGTCAACAAGCTTGTCGTACGTGTGGTTCGTCAGTAGAATCCGTTGGGTAGTTTAAGGTCGGCAGCACTCAATTTTATGTGTTTGCTCCAAGGTTGGGGAAAAGGTCAAGACATCGGATTTTTCCATACGGTGGTTGTTCCACAATGTATACTATTTTCTTAATCGTTCTGGTAGCCTGAAAATTATAGTAGTCTTCTCTTAAATTAAGACTACTTATAAAGGCATCCTTTGCTGCTTTATCTGTTCTTGCATTGATGGTAAAAGGGTTCAGGCACCCAGAAGTAGGACACAGTCACTTTCAATTCATGTGAGGATATTGTGAATGTCAGCAACAACAAAGGACTCTGAGCTATATTAGCAACACCAATTTATCGACTTTCTTTTGCCAGTATAGCAGCTTGTCTTGTTATTAGAAGATCGGCCATAGTGGATGAAAGTACTTTATTTATTTTGAACACAAATTTGATACTTCGATCACACACGCAAAGATTTGGTGGCTTTGTGCATTGAGGCTATGTAAAATTTGCTCATTGGATGTTACGCGTTTGCCTTTATCTAAAAGTCTTATATGAAACCTGAAGAGATTCTTGGAAATAAGAGCCTTAGCGGTTCGACTTTCATCGAGAATGTCCCTGAACTGTCTTGCCACAAACGTATAAGAATAAATATATTTATTCCACTATAGTTAGTATATTTATTCTTTATGCGTCAGTTCAGGTATATCCTCGATGAAAGTATTCCTCTATAGTGAATATATTTATTATAGAGAGAAGGGTTTAATTGCTTACTACTTAAAAGCTCCTTGAGAGTGGGTGCATCGATTGGATTCTATCGATTATGCTGTCATACCTAATAAACGATTACTTTTGCTATCGTAGTGGCAAAAATGGAAGACATGTATATCGATAACATCGATAACGCACCCTTCGCACGGTTGAGCGGGAGGTGGGTTGCATTTTGCCTGGGCCCGCCCGTTAACAAGCCCTGTACTGCTTGTTAGTACCACAACGTCCAAACAAAGAAGATAATCTTGGTAGATTTTTATCAGACTGTAGATGGGTTTTCTATTATTCGAAGATTTATTGATTATGTGCATACATAAAATATATCGATTGCTATGTCGAGGCTTAGATCAATGCTTAGTAGTCCTGGCGGCAAAATAACAATAATGCGCAGCCAAATCAAATGTCAATAGCTAAACGCCCACAAAGGCACGAAGACAAATAAGATTAAGAGAACGGAACACTCCAAAAAGTATGCTATGACATTGTCGGCCAACAAAACCAATCTATCTATCTCCCTCTCTCATCATCTCTCTTTCAACTACTATTTTACCGAATAAGCGCAGGCAGAAGAAGCAAATCCATCAAGGTTAAAAGCGTCATAGCAAACATTTTGGCAGCGTCAACTGAAAGCAAAATAGCGGAGAGAGAAAGAGAGAGCGGAATAGTATGTGTGCATGTGTGTATATGTGCTTGTGTTTGTGTATTCGATAGCCATTCAATTTGGCAGCTCGATTTGCTTTAGTTGCTTAATTGAATTTAAAACGGCACAAATTCACTAACAAACGCACATACACAAGCAAAGAGCAACTGCAGGCGTCTCCGTCTCCGTTTTTGTTTCTATTTTTTTTTTTGCTCCCCCATCCCCCGCTGCCAAAATGGCATTCTCTTGTCTGTGTGTGGCCCATTCTGTCGCCAGTTGCGGGTTCTTTTTTGTTTTTTGGTAGCCTGGGAGAGGCAAGTAGTGGGGTAACGCCCCCGCGTGCGCGTCATATTTTCAATTTGTACGTTTCTCGCTATTGTTGTTGTTGTTGCTCTGCTTCTTTGCACGTATTTTTAGTCGCTTTATTTATTGACACACGCGCGAAACGAAAAACGTTTTACGTGCCATTTACCCAATGGACATTGCTGAGCGGCAGGAGAGGAAGATCTTAGAGCATCTTCAGTCGGCCCGACCCAACCCAACCCAACCCCCCCGCGAAGCGCCGAAAAGCAAGCTACGAATTACGCACAAGGTGAGCTTGTATGTGTGTGTGTGTGTGTGTGTAATTCGTGAGTTGCTGAAGTTTATTGATAATCGATAATTGGAGCAAGTTATCGGTTTTAAGCATCAATCCTGTTAACTTATCTTTAATGTGTATTGCATTAATTGAATTAAGCTCCAATTGTAACAATTTTCATTTGTACCAAGGATTATTAATCAATTTCTCAACTCTTTTCGCCCAGCGAAGTTGTTTGAAGTAAGGGTGTTTACCTTCTACAAACATCGATATATCGTTACGATAGCAACATTACTAACATGTACTTAAGTATATTAGGACTTAAGCAAGAATAAGCCTAGAATAGTAGGAAATGATACTATTTTAAACATACCTTTCACTTCTGAGTCTGTTTTTCAATTTACCATCAACAAAACTAAACAAAACAGTGTGACGAAGCTAATACGGCGTATATATGTATAATTATATGTATGGCACAACAAAGAACATATAGTATGTATGTATGTAAGAAAATAGGTAGCATAATCTTATCGCTGGTCGCCGAAGAATATACGTTGTCGTTTTGTGGAGTTTTCAATTTAAATCTTAGCGTTTGGTTAAACATATTTGTTGTAGGTAACAAGTTGACTGGTTTTTATCAGCAGATATCAAGCAAAATTCTTATTGATAACAGAGGGCGGCATATTTAGTAACAATGTGGCGACTTAATTTTGTATTTGCTGGGGTTTTTTTTTTTGTATAAATTCCCTTTGTTTTCATATGTACAGGCAAACAGCTGAGTGCGAAATGCATTGGAGATCAGCAAAGAGCGTCAGAAGTTTTGTTTTTGATTTAAGCCTAACTTTTGTCAACTTGAAAGTTCTTCTTTGGTTTTTCGAGCTCACAAATTAGAATTCTCGGAAATTCGTGTCTTTCAGAAATTAGAATTGAAGTTTGTAAAACATTTAACTGAATATATGTCAGAGAAAGATTACTTTTAAACTTGCCGATAGTGCCGTCTGCGTCTCCATTAACTTTCATTATCGAAATTATTATTATTTTTTTAATATATTCCATTTTTTTTTAAATATATATAATATGTACATGTAATGTAATTGGAATGAAACTTTGTTTTGTTGCATATAGTTAAAAAAAAAATACAAGGTTCAAGTATTCCACTGGATTGTTTAGTTTCGTTTAATAAAAATATTAAATAAAATAAAGTAAAAAAAGAAATCGATTGTATTTTTTTTGTATTCTTCATTTTCTTTATTTCTATTTGTATACAAAAATTGTCAAGAAACTTGAAATTTTTGTAGAAATTAGAATTAGTTTAAAAACAAAGTGGTTCTATTAGCGAGCGTTTACTGTATTTTGAACTGTTGTAATCACACTGGGAGACTAAAATGAATATGCGAATAACACCGGCAACTTTTTTGTTTTTTCTTTTTAATTTTTATTGCTGGAATCGATAGTGCCTTCTGATCCTTACCAAGCGCAAGATTATGAACAAAATTATAGTTACAATTAAGGCAACTTTTCTATACGTAGATCAAGGCTTTGTGAGTCAACACACAAAAAAAAAAAATGGCAATTAAAAAATCAAATAGTCAGCTGAGCAGCTGTCTATGTGTGTGTTTGTGTGTCTCTCTGTTAGCCACTTGCAATGACCGCACGCACGTGATACACCGACACCCACACAGCCACACAGCCACACACCTACACACCTACACACATACACGAATACACATAGTACATAGTACATAGTATATGAAATGCAGCAATTATGTAAGCTGTTGTAACAACATCAGCAGCAGCTGACTAACCAACCGACAAACCAATCAATAATAATATTAAAAAAAATATATAAAATATGTTTAATTACACGAGCACAGTCAAGATTGATTTTGAAAATCTAGTTGAGTGCCTGCGGCTTGCTTACTGACGTGAAAGAACGTTTTAACACGTAGAGGACGCGGAGCACAGGACGCCAGCGTCAAGGCGGCGTCAGCGTTGACTGAACGCTCGAATTTCACATTCGCCATTCGCCTTTTGGCTGCTGCTGCTGCTACTGCCCGCTGCCCGCTACCGCTGATGTATGGATGAGCCTGGGCTTCCTTTGCCTGCAAAATTGGGTGCCCGGTTGTCAGTGCTGCAAGGGGCGCAACTAGTGCTGCTTTACAACACTGACGTTGCCAATCGATTTGCAAGGAAATACTCTCACGCACACACACAGACACACTCTCAGTGTTAGAATCGTGCGGCGCTGTTGATTAATCGATAAACGTTTGCGGCTTACAAATGTATACAAAGTATCGGAATGTCACGCGCAGGCGAAGGACAACGCAGGCGTAAAAGTGTTGCCAGCCTACACACTCACACTCACACACACACACACACACACACACACGCGTATTGAGTTAACGTGCATGGAAACAGCTGTAGCAAGCGAGAAAGCTTGCAAATTGTTAACAAAAAAAAACATAACAAAAAATTGTTTCAAAGCGACGCCGTTGCCAGGCAGAAGCAGCGGCGGGGTCATTCTTTCTCGCTCTTACTCATGCACACGTGCACTGCAAATCGACAACTCTGGTTTGTATCTACATACATGTATATATGTGCGTGCATCTGTATGTGTATGTCACTGATGCACTTTGCAACGATGACAGCGTGACAGCGACTAATTTGCACAATTTTCGTTTTATTTAATTGAAATTCCTTTGACCAGCCGTTAAGCCGTTAAACCAGCGTGTGCGCAGAACCTTGCACAGTGGTACCAACTGCGTTTGACGCGCTCGCAACACAACCTTGAGCTAATGCACAGGAATGTGGTAATTTTAAACAAAAAACATAAATTGGAAACAATTTTTTATTGACTTGATTTGTATGCAAACATTTCAACATAAGGTTATTTTCATATAAGCAATTAACTTTACCGATAACTTGATTGATAAACATAACAAAGAAGCAGCTGATTCGCGTAATTTTTGCTTTCTTAATTCTATTCTGTTTCACTTTATTTCAAGTGCAATCTCAAAGTGTTTGTTTCAATTTCATTTGTTCCCTCAATCAACAATCTTGATCTGGCACCACTGTGCAATAGGCAACAATGACGTCGACGAACAGTGCGGCGCGCCAACGCAGAATCTGTTTTATGCAATTTTAAATGATCTATGCGATTTCTTGAAAACACTGAGGGTGGCGAGAGGGGGAAGTGGGGTTTTTGGGGGTTACGAAAAATATTATATACATAGTTTATTAAATAGCACACACACACACACTCATGCACACTCCCGCACGCACACGGATACTAACTCACACTCAACGCTGATTAAGGCACTTGTTCTCACCACACACACACACACACACACAGACAAACAGGGCTGAGGTGGCGGCAGAGGTAAAAGGGGCGCTTGTGTAACGCAATTTCTTCTTTTGCATTAGCAAAAATGTGTGTGCGTATTAATTTGAATGTTTTGTTCAGTCCGCTGCTCACTGGCCACATAAAAAAAAAGAGAAAAAAATTCGTAGCTAGAATTGGTTTTCATTTACATATGTACGACATACAAACATATGTATGTACATGCTTATGTTTATATGTATGTAAGTATGTATAACTTTTCTTTCGTTTTTGCGCTGCTATCATTTCTTTCTTTTCTTTTTCACATATGTATTTCTTCACTGCTTTCTTTTAGCTACTGCTGTCGCCGCCGCCGCCTCACGCACACGCACACAGCTACACGTAGCGACACATACATTCATACATATATATACATATATATATACACACACATATATACACACTCGCAGAGAGCGCGACCCGCTGCCGCTGCCTTTTTTCGTTTCGTTTCGTCTTTCGCTATACACCTTGCTTCCGTATATACTTTTTATTCGTTGTGTCGTTGCGAGAAGAAAAAAAGAATCGCTTTTTGTACAAGATTTGTTCATACATATGTATGTATGTATGTTAGCGGCACTTAAGCACAGAATTTCTTCGGTTTTTTAAAACACAGTTTTTGAATCAATGGCACTTTTCGTTGGGTTTTGCTTTGTTTGAGTTTCTTTTTTAGTCGCTTTATTCGCTCTACCTATGCGCTGCTGCTTCTTAACGCTCAACACTTCTCGCTGCTATTGCCATTGGGTTTTGCTTCATTTTCGTACATTTCATTTGCGGTTGCTTCGTTTTTGTTCTAATTACTTTCGCTGTTCTCACACACGTTTTGGTTGGTAGTATATCATGTATTTTTGTAGTTGTTCAACATTTAGCACTTTCGGAATAAGAACAAGAGTATTGTGTATTATGCGTATGCTTTTATCGACTACCTTTTTATCGACTACCTTTTTTTACCATTTTAATATGGCGGCCGTGTGTGTATTGTGCACAAGACGTTGCTACTGCTTGGTCTGCTGCTGCTAAAACAACAACACTACTTACACTTTCACTAAACGAAAAATAATATGCGCCGCGCGTTCCACGTTCACGTTCACGTACGTTCGTGTATTAGAAGCAACTAAACGACGAATGAAGTGCCAAAGCAAACGGATGATAATGAATAGAACATTGCACGATAATTATTCGATATTGTAGGCGTACTTTTGGCTTCTTTCCTGCTATTCTTTCTGTCAGCCCGTCTGCTTCTTCTTTTCCAACCGACGCTTCACAACACTGGCGATGACGCAAATTTGCGTTAACAGAATGCGCTGATTCGCTGAATGTCGAGCAATTCTGTTAAACGGCGGAGTAATAATGCTCTAAATAAACCATGTTGTTTTTTTTTTTTAAATTTGCTAGCAATTATGCACACATTTTTAAAGACTTGCACAAATTAACAAATTACAAAATCGGTAGGCGCCATATAAATCATTTTCATGTGTGAAAATTAGAACCAAATTCTATACTGGGTCATAAGCGGACACTTGAAAATGCAGTCTAACTGAACCTTAACAGAACCCAGAAGAATAAACCCACAGGGCGGTGGGGGGAATGTTTTAAGCAACGGAAATCAGTTAGCTTGGGGGAAAAACGGTGTTTTTTTTTTTGAAAATGAGTTTGAACCCAATCGTACGATAATCAAAAAAGTTTCATAGTTTCAGTTTTCAGAGATTTTCCACTCGGGGAATTTTTCAAAACCTCGTCCTTAATTTTGATTGAGACTACTGTGAAGATTTCACCATTACGATTTTGATCTGTGCGTTGTTGATTATGAATCCTAGTCAGTATGAACTCTTATTTACATAGATTACATCCAAACTCAACAATTGACAGTTTTATTAGACCTCCATATACTTTTCTATAACTTGTACATAATCGGACCACATTATTATTCTATAGGAACAATCGGATGAAAATTTAGTTTTCTTATGAAAAACATTGCTCCGTGGGTATATATAGGTAATATATGTTCGTTTTCCTGTTTTTTCGTTTTCTTTGTTTTTTTTTTCGATTTCTTGGTTTTGAAATTCCCCAAAAATATACCAAAAGTATATAATATACCATAGTCACGCTGCTGGCTGGCGCTCAATTGAAATTTATATTTTTTTGTTTTTTTTTGTCCAACAAACAATGCAAATTAGTATATTTGTATATTTTAACATTGCTTTGTTCGAAACGAGGAGAAAAATATGTATGTATATGGTTATTATAGCTACATAGTGGTTATGATTACAAGTAGATAAATAAGTGTGTGTTTTATATATGGAATTATTCTGGACGACTTGCAACTTGCGTCCGTTCTTAATGTAAGTATGTAACATGTATGCTTGTATACGTATGTATATATGTAGGTAACAAATACATTGTACATATTGCCCTATAATTGATTTAGTATGGATCGTAAAATCTTCGAAAAGTTTAACAGCTATTAAATACAAAACAGAAACACAAAGATACATAAAACAAAAAAAAAAAATGAAAATAATAATAATAATATTAGTAATAATACAGCATTTGGCTAACAATGAACCCAAAACCATAACCAAAACCCAAATCCCAAAACTCAATATTCCAGCCAATGCTCTAGTAGGGTATCTGGTTCTGATAGTACTGGATCATGTCGTAGGTACGCGTTCGGAAATTCTGATACGAGTTACGTATAACGGCGAGCATATGGGCAGCCGCCTCCTTGTTGTTCTTGGTGGCCACAAATCTCTGTTTCAGCAGATTAATCGTCTGGCCCCGAAAGCAGGGCAATCCCGTGTCCAGCATTAGCGAGACCAGCGAAACAATCGCATCCTGATACGGCCGCACCGCTAAAAATGCCTGCACACACAGCTCACAGAACCATTTAAAGGCGGGCGCTTCCATTTTGCCGCCCATTATCATGACCATCTCGTCGGTGAGCTTCATATCCGGCTCAAAGCCAATGTTGCCACCAGGCGACGACTCGAACATGAAGCCAAAATCTGTGGTGAACATAAATACAGTCAAAATATAAAAGATCAGTTACTGAATTCAACAACTGTGCTGATAAACAATCGATAGTACCGATTCTTTCTTATCGAGCCAGTATCGCGGTTTTTTCTGCTATCGATATGGATAGGCCAAACTAAATTGACGTGCTTCAATGCCAAATTCTAGAACTGTTTTCAAATATTAAGTATAATGTTATTCAACATTCGTGTGTAACCCAATTTCCATTTTCGTCAACACTTTTTGTTGTTTACGGAATTGTCAATGATTTTGATGGTTTCAAGTGGAAATGCTATCATTGGGTTAATGGTACTACTATATATATATATATACGAGCTGGTGTTGTCTGTCATTGCCCAGGTCAAGAATATTTGTTTTATTGTTTATTAAAAAACAATACTATGCACATTTGAACTTGACCCACAATCCCGCAATTATTTTATTGTTTTAGCTGACCTTGGAAAATTGCTCACAATAAAAATAAAACAAGTAAGAACGTTGCAGTCGGACGCACCCGACTGCAGAATACTATGTTCCCAGTCCTATATAATTTGGTTATTTGTGTGTTCAGAAAGAGACGCGAAAAAAACTGCACAGGTGTGGGAGATATAGATTTTGCTCCTTTGTTGGGGAGGGGTGGGTTGTTCCAAAAATTTTTGATGCAGATTTGTCCAGGGGGTCAACATTAGTATGTATATCAAATTTGGTGACTCTACCTGTACAGGTGTGGGAGATATAGATTTTTCTCATTTGCGGGGGAGGGGGTGGGGGGGTCAAATTTTTTGATGCAGATTTGTCCAGAAAGTTAAGATTAGTCTGTATGCCAAATTTGATGACTCTACCTGTAAAGATGTGGAAGATATAGATTTTTCTCCTTTGTGGAGGAGGGGGTGGGGGGTCCAAAAATTTTTTATGCAGATTTTCCCAGGTGGTCAACATTAGTCTGTATGCCAAATTAGGTAACTCTATCTTTGAAACTGTAGGAGATATACCCCTTGAAAAACGAGTTTTGGGGATATCATATGCCGATTTGTGGGGGTGGGGGTGGGGGGTCAAATTTGTTTTGATGCAGATCTGTCGGGAATCTCAACATTAGTCTGTATGCAAAATTTGGTGACTATATCTTTAAAAATGAGGAAGATACAGGTTTTCCCCACATTGTGGGCGAGGGGGTGGTGGTGGGGGGTCGATCTCGACATTTCATAAATGTTTCCTTCGGGAACATAGTATAAATACACAGCTATCAAGCATTTGTCGTAACAAAATGATATTTCTGAAGAGCTTTGAAATTGGATTGAAATCTGGTAAGCCTAAAAAGGTCCATATTACCTTGCACCTTTAATTTGCTTGCCTTCCGAATCCATGAAACAGTATCAAATATCACATAACAACAGTTATCCACCCTGTTTTTCATCTGGTGCTCACTTAGGTTTGAAAATGGATTTGCAGCTGATCGGATGAAAATTTATTCATCGTTTATAGTAGTACAAACTTGCACCTCTACTTTGGGGTGCTATTGAAAGAGGTGAAATAAATACGCATCTAAATCAAAAATATCACACAACAGTTAACCCATTCTAACCTTTAATTTCAAGAATTTAAAATATTTAAAGCTGATCGGATGAAAATTAATCTGTCGTTTCTACAATCTTGTACCTCTTCTTTGGATTCCTTTTTAAATGGATGAAACAAATGGCTATCAAGACATATTTTTAGAAAGATCTGTTGTATGAGCTTGAAGCTGTTCGGATGAAAAACTAAAATGTAAAACCTGCAAATATACACCCTTTTTTACCTTCTAATTGATGATATAAATACGCAAAACTTTGTTGAAGCTGTTCGGATGAAAAACTAAAATGTAACACCCTACAAATATCCACCTTTTTCCCCTTGAAACATATGCGTTCAAGGAATTTTTGTTGTTCGGGTAAAAACACTACAACGCAACATACTACAATTATCCACCCTCTTTTACCATCCTGGGCCTCACTTAGTGAAGGAAAGCAAACAACTGTGATTCTTCACAGCTTTGTAGCTCAGTTTACACATAGTTATATATATATAGCTCCTGTTTTTACCTATGTGTATGATGTGGCCATCCTTATCGATCATGATATTGCCATTGTGCCGATCTTTGATTTGCAGCAGATAGCCTATTAGCGAGTAGGCGGCCATTGACTTGACAAAATTGGCGCGTGCCGCCTGGAACTCTTTGGAGCTCTCATCGCCATACTGATGCTGGAAGTACTCGGATAGGCCGGAATCTGTTTGTCTGCCCAGCTGATCGCGTGACTTGGCATTGGGCACACATTCAATGACACCGCACTGTGAATAAAGCATATAAGTTTAGAAAATTCTTTAGCAATTAAACTTGTAGAGATAACTTACGCCTGGCGCTGTGGCCACCACACGATAGGGGAACAGAAACAGATCCAGGCCCACTTGTTGGAAGATATTCTTGAATATGGTGATCACCTGCAGGGCCAGCATATCCTGGCGCACATCGTCGCCCACCTTGAATATGGCCGCCTGCCATGACTCGACGCCCAGCGTCATGTGTGCATCCTCCTGCGAATTCTGTGCATGCATTAGACAGAGATGGTGTGAGAGAGAGAAAGCGTATGAGCATATAGGAGGGCAGAGTTAAGTTTCCGTTTTAATGTTACCGGATTGTTGGACACCTCCATGGCGCGTGTCTCCAGCTCGGTGATGCCACAGCGATAGACACGGAAGCGCGCCAAATACGGCGCCTTGGCAGCGCTCTGCATGGGCGTACCGCTGCTATATTCAATATCCAGGACCATCGCCTCTGGATTGGAGGGTAAATAGCAGCCAGATTGGACCTTGATGCGACTTAGCGCCGCCAGGCATGCATTCTTGCGTTCAATGCCCTTGGGGAAGGAGCGTATCTCGCCGGATACGGCTGTTATCTTGCCAAAGAAATCAAATTCACGCTCATAGAAACGCTTAGCGGCGCCCGAGAAGGAGCCAATTATGCTCTGCGATAGCAAATCCAATGCCTCATACAAATTTGGATCGCGATGCTGCTGATCCTCGTCCATGTACATGTTCGTCTGCATATTCCAGATCAGCTGATGGGCAACTATCTGCGAACGCTTCGATATGTTCTTAATAAACTCAACCACATAGCCCATGGTATCGTGACGCAGCGCTTGAACCAATTGTGGTATGTACGGTAGCACGGATTCCGCCGGGTAGGAGCTCAATGTCTTCACCGCATACTGTGCAGTCAGCGGATGTGATGGATACTGGCGCGAGAAGTAGGACAGCGCCTGAATGGGCGTTACCGGTGACCAGGAGAGTATATAGACCAGATCAGGACTCTCCTGCAGCAAATTCTTTGTGGTGCACAAATATTTCAATGCTTCGGGTATATGACAAACGGCAATTGGATCGGAGCACACCAGCCGTGATACCTCCTCGTCAATGGTCTCCGCATTCTTAATACGCTGCGGCAGGAATACGGCCAACGCAGGATTATAGCACCAGGCGAGGCGCGCATAATCGCGCCAAACATTTGGCTTGTAAGGACGATTGCGCCATTCTGTGATCTGTTCCTCACCTGAGACAGACAGAGAGAGGGAGAGACAGAAAGAGAGAGAGAATTAGTTTCAATTTGTATAACATATTTTCAATCATGTTCATGTTCATATTTTGCCTGACCAAAACGGGTGCCCATACTCGATATCTTTCCAAATTCATCTTAACTTAAGAGTCTTTCTAGATTGAAAATATTTGCCAGTCTATAATAGTATCAATTTACTTTTAGAGTAGCCTGCCAAATATCGACTGGCAATTTGTCATGAAATTTATTTTGGTCACAACTGTCCTGATCTTTTTCGGAAACATTTAGAAAATGAATTACGGTTGAAATATTTTGATGTAAAAACTATCTTTATGTAAAATATGTTAAGACTCTTACGAGCTGTTTAGATAATCGAGTGTCGCCTTTTTCTACAGTTGGACTAAGCTTATAAATTATTATCACAAGAGCTTCGGATATAAGGATAGGCAATTCATATCTAAAGAAGCCTTTAACATAACATGCCAATGAAATATTTAGCAGGCTTGACGTCAACAATTCAGGGTGAATATAGAAAGATTGATATGAAACTTATTGCCTGGTCATATAGCGCTATTTCGGATGCTACCAAGCATCCTCATCAGTGACCTTATTGTTAGAATTTTTTGTCCAAGCTTCTCCGTATATGAGTGGTAGCCCGAGTGCGCCCGTCTGTAAGGCGGATGCCTAAACCTCTGACCCACTTGCTGTCCGATCCTGGCTTGAACTAATTACTTTCATCAACAGATCCATTTGAAATTTTAAGTCCGCACCATAACTTAATCCCTTTATCTAAGTTTCTAACCCTTACAGTTCCATTTTATTTATTTTTTTATTGTACTTTCTTCACTTTTGTAAAAGCTTCGCTTTTTTATCCAAGCGTAAGTTCGGTACTAGCTGATCTATGCAGGTCAGTCGGTTGGTTCTTCTTTCAATATGAGGCTGGTACAATGAAGTTAGTTTGTCACAACGAATGGGAGTGTGTCCCTTATTGATAGCTCAAGTGAGTTCTGTTCGAATGAGATAAATAACATTGATAGAATGATCTATTGAAAACATTCATTGACGGGTGTCCCGTGACACCTTAACTTTGTTATTATTATGCTGTAAGACGAACCCTCGTTAGCCCCAATTCTTCTAAGAATGCCTGCATTTTCATTGGGCTAATAATTTCTTTATCTTTAATTAATTTAACCTATTTTGACAGAAACCTTGTACATCTACTAACCAGGACGGTAAGATTATTGGAAATACTGAAAATACTATCTATGTGGTTATGTAACTTCCTAGTCCACAGTGTCCAGTCAAAGGATCAGAATGTACCATAAGCGAACTCTTCTACTTTACTTCAATTAAGATCAAATTAATATGAAATGCCATAGCGCCATATACAAGCATACAATTTTCTACAAATCTACTGATTCTTCCACTAAACGACTCTCCATAAAAGCCTATTACTAACCAGGACAGAAGAGATATTATAAGATTCTCCAGGTTATACCAAGCAAACGGATCTAAATTAGGTGAATAAAAAACCACCACATAATCAATAAAGAGAACTAATTACGAAATATCCACGCCCAATAAGTACTATCACAGAGAAAACAATATCTATCCATCCCATGTAACTAAATTACTTTTATCAATAATTAGATTAATTTGATAAAAGCAACTAATTGTTACCATCTAATTGTATATACACCAGACACTATATAATTCAGAATAACAAACATTTTATAATACTAATATTTCGAACCTTTTCTAATTCTAACTCAGTAATTGAGAAAACCCGCTTTTTATTGATCTCGAATATGTGCATACGCGTTGGAAAAATTTAACAATACTTTGACCGCTTCTACAATGTATTACATTTTGCGTCAAAAAGTTGGCAAAATAGAAGTTCTGACAGAAAATTGTTGGCTTTGTGATTAAAAGTTGATTTTACATATTAAATAATTATGATAAAAGTCGAAAATTTCAAATATTATATTGATTGAGATTATTAATCAACCCGATCTCCTGCAAAAATGCAAGGATTTTCAATGCCATGTTTGCTATCTGGAAGATAAGCATTCTCAGGAGTTTATTCTTTCTTCTAGCCAAGTTTACTTAGGTGGCTTCACGATATGAGACCAGCGAGTATTCTAACTGAATTATTTCCATTTATATTATTAGCTTGAATCTTTTCAGAATATAGTTTTCTAGAAGTTATTTGGCCTGTCTAGACCTAATGCATTCCTCAGTTTGACTGCCTTATTTTATCCTCCTCTAACTTTAAGTGATAGTGAAAGCTTGACTATAGTTTGTGCCGTATTGAGATCTTAAATTGAACATGTCTAGTATTTACCTGGCACTATCAGATCGGGCAGACTGTTGGGATTATACCAGGTAATGAGGAACTCCAGCTCAACGGCAAGCAGCTCGAGTATCAGATTGCGTTTCTTCATGTAATCCTTGTCATAGGAGTCCTTTTGGTATTGCAGACGCTTGGAGCGATTCGAACGCTTTGAGAGCGTGGACGTTGAGTGGGGTATGGTGTTGTACCAGCCGGCTGTATTCCCAGTGGCGCTCATCGAGCGTCCAAAGTCAGCGCCACCGCTTATAAGCGATGCCGTCTCCGGATTATTACGCACTGCCAGCATTTGCGTGGAACTCACGGAGGCGCTGGTAATATCATAGTCACCCACCTCGGACGTAACCAGATGCTTCTTCTCGCTGCGCATTGTCTGCCAAAACTTGAGCAATATCAGTATATCTTCGAGCAGTTGCTCCCGGCTCTGATTGGGGCACGTGGGTGGGCCACAAAAATAGTCGAGGGCATTCGAGTAGATGCGCTCGCGCAGAATGTTGCGGGCCAGGGATTTGGGTATGGTGTTGCCCTGCAGCAGGGAGAGGCCGCATTGCAGCAGCTTGAAGCGACAGCCAACGGTGGTCACTTGTCGATTCTGTCGACTGCTCTTCAGTATGGGCAGACAGCGATGCAACAGCAGGCAGAACATTTCCACCTTGTCGCGATTGCAGTATTTGGCCGTGTCCACCATTTCGGAGAGCAGCTGCAGCCAGATCAGATGAGGTGTTATTAGTATGGGCTTGCTGACCAGTTTGCAGCCCTCGTAGGCGGCCAGCGGGTGGGTGATTTCCATTTCCCAGGCAAAGAGACCCATACGTTTCTCAAATGTGGTCTGCCAGGCGCTGACCATTTCCTGTATGAAGCACAGCTCGAGATCCTGACGCGCCGTCAGCACCCATTGCCAGCACTCAACAGCGGTCTCCATAGCGGACTCGGTGAACAGTTCCAGCTGTGAGCTGGCCACCGCATGCAGCAGCTTTCTATCGATTTCGGCGCAAATGATGAGGTACGCGGTGGCACGCCACAGGGCGCCGCGATGTCGGGCATCGCTTTTCTCCGCACAGGCGCCCCACACATCGTTAACCAGACGCTCCGCGAGTCCAACCTTGTCCTGATCACTGAGCACGGATAGCAGGCCGCTTATCTCACCGGCATATTTGCTGCGCAGACACAGCACGGACACAAAACGCGGCGTGTCCGAGTTGACGCAGCTGGGCCGCTTGCTGAGCGTGCTCAGCGTATTGCCTGGATGCAGTGTGCCGCTGTTCACCACCGAGTCAAAGGCCAGCGCCAGGCCGCTGTGATGGGCCAACACTGGTGTGGGTATCTGATTGGGATACTCTTGCAGATGGGAGCGTGTCGAGCGTGGCGCCCACTTCATTGCCTCGTTCACAATGCCCTGACAGCGATCGGCAAAGTCCTTTAGACGCAGCTCACGCGCCGGCAGCGAATCCATCAGCTGCAGCGTATATGGGGTGGACACCACACGCAGTGTGGGCGTCTCCTCGTTCGGATCCAGCGACAGGGAATACGCCAGCAGCTGCAGTATGTCCAGCATGCACCACAGCACACGGCGATTCCACAGCAGATGCGGAAAGCGATCCACCAGCTGTGACAGATACTGATCCGCCACCAGCTGGATCTGTTTGTGTATGTGGTTAAAGTAGACCAACAGCAGCGTTGCCTGCGACTCCAGCACCTTCTCCCGGATCTCATCGTGGGCATACAGCACATTCCGGAACTTCTCAAATACCTGATCTGCCACGCTGCCAATACATATGAAATATCGAAATGCACATTTGAATATCTATTTATGTTTCATGAAAGGGAAAAGAGGAATTTAAAAATAAAATTTCAAAAACACCTATCTTCAGATGCCGAAGATTATTATTAAATTGTAACTAGCTATGATATCTTATCTGTTTACTTCCTGCATTTGTGAGGATTTTTGATTCTTATATTCTTCTTTGAAAAAAGAGTATATTGAGTTTGCGAAATGTCCGTCTGTCCGTATTTTTACTCCCTGTACCCATAAAATGGGTAAAAAGGGGGTATTATATCTGTGCAAATGTGTGTAACAGGCAGAAGGAGACATCTCCGACCCTATAAAGTATATATATTCTTGATCAGTATCAAAAGAGATTTTGATTTGGCCATGTCCGTCTGTCTGTCCGTCTGTCTGTCCGTCTGTCCGTCCGTATGTATGAACGCAAGGATCTCAGCAACTATAAGAGCTAGAGACACCAAATTTGGAATGTCGGTTCGTGTATAGCGGGAGCAGGTCAAGTTTATTTTAGATTTGAGATATCTCCCCCCGCTCCCCCGCAATTCGATAAAAACCGTTTTACAGGAACAATTTTGAAGATATAGCTTTGAGATTTGGCATGTAAAATACTTTAGTCACTCCTAATCTACTGTCCAAATTTCATTTCGTTCGGATAATAAACACGGAAGTTATTAACGAAAGAAGATTCAGTGCTTCAGCGCAAGGGGAAGAAGAAGCACAGCCACCACTTAAAATGCCTCGCTTGCGCTGCGCTCGAGCTGTCGCTCGTGTATGTGTGTTTGTATGTGTAAGTGTACGTAGATGCGATCGGAAATTTTTGACCTGGGTACAGGGAGTTTTGTAGTCGGGTTTACTCGACTATAGCATTCTTACTTGTTATGACCTAGCAGGGTATTATAATTTTGTCTCGAAATGTGTAATGGACTGAAGGAGACGTTTCCGACTCAATAAAGTATATATATTCTGGTTCGGCATGAATAGCCGATTGTCCGTCTGTTTCTATGCGAACTAGTCTCTCAGTTTTTAAGCTATCGTAATGAAATTTGGCGCAGACCCTTCTTTTTGCTGCAGGCAGTACATATGTCGGAACTGGCCGGATCGAGCCACTATAACATATAGCTACCATAAGAATGATCGGTCAACAATGTTTTTGTATGAAAAACTATTTTGTTTATAAAGGTATCCTTACCAAACTTTCCCAAACAGAGTCTCTAGAGAGCTTATACAATCTGACCAAATTTGGTCAAAATCGGACCACTATATCACTATAGCAAACTTTTTGCTTATACAAATATTTTATCCAAACTAAGTGAGAGTTCTATTATACTTCAAAAAGTTTCAGACAAAAATTAAGTTTTGTATTAAATTTAATTTCTCGTAGGGTATATAGCTTCGGCACTCCGAAGATAGTTGTCCTTACTTGTTTTCATCAGATTGATCTGGATCTTCAGATCTCAACTGACATATCTCTTTATTTAAATCGGCGATCTTATTATAGAAGTATAAGGTTATAGTTTTCATCTCTTTGTTTAATACTATGTTTCTAAATCGGAAGGAGGCTTTTTGCGTTCATACATATAGTACTTCCCATTGCTCGGCCTACAAAATAGACTCTGTTTATTTTGAAATGTTTTAAACACAACACTGACATTAGGATTATGCGTGTCAAAAGTCAAGACCAATTTGCATTTTCAATTCCGATCAAAATTAAAATGACTGGCCTTCTAAATTCCGAAAGATTATGGAATATTCCGGGGTAATTGAGTTTAAACTATACAAACATTGCTTTAAAATAATTATATCATTTAGATCATAGTTGTACAAATGTCGCTAAAAATTCCACATCTAACAACCTCATATTGAAAGCATACTAACTAACCGAGCTGAATATATCATCTAGCAATGAACAGACATTTGGATGAAAAAAAATGATTTTACAAAAGTGCAAAAGTTCAAAAAGAGTAGTTCTAAAAGTATAATTGTTAGGGTTAGAAACTTAGATAAAACAAGTAAGAACGTTGCAGTCGGGCGTATCCGACAGCAGAATACTCTGTTCCCAGTGCTATAATAATAATAATATATAATATATATATATATATATAATTTTCTTATCTGTGGGTTCGGAAACAGACGCGAATCTACCGGTACAGGTGTGGGAGATATAGATATATATGTTCCCTTCGGAAGAGTATAATGATAAAGCTTTGGCTCGTTCTTAGAATTTCAAATGAACCTGTTGATGAAAGTAATTAGGACATGCGCCTCACAAACAGCATTGCTCGGGTTCCAATCCAGAGGACTACCCTTTATACACACAAAGTTGGACACAAATTTGAAAAAGGATGCTTGGTTGCATCCGAAATTGCGACATCTGACGAATAATACATTTCATATTAATGTGTCGAGCACGCTTATTATTTTATTTAACTTAAAAGTTCAAAACTGTTGCTAGTACTTCAATCGAAGACGGAAAATAGATCCGATTTGATTGTTTATGCATGATCGAAGATTTCCTCTTCAATCTTTTATATACATTTGCACAAATTCAATTTGTAATAAATTTTTCAGGGTATAAAAAGTTGTTCATACAACAAATCTGTTTCCGGTCGATTCTTCCCTTTGGAAGCTACTATATGACAGCTTAGTCAGATTTTGTTTATATTAAGACATACTGCTTATATAATACGAAAGTTTTGGTGATTTTGACATATTTGTAAAACAAACCAATATTTTTATACAACAACTAATTGATTCAATCGCAGCTATAAAATAGTATAGTGTTCCGATTTGATCAAAGAGACAAGATGGCACTTTAACAGATAAACGGACTTGTGTATATTGATTTAGTTTGTTTTACTGACTACACGCATGTTCCAGTTTTCGCCTTCGAAAAGATTTTGCGGAATTGAATTTCCTTTAAATGTTTCAATTCTCACCTTTGACTTTGACATACGATTAAAATGATCAACGATAATAACGAAAATCTGAACATAGATTGGCAATTACCAAGAAGAAGAGGAAATTCCACCGAGATGAATAGGAAACGGTTTTTTGATTTCTTATTCATTCGGCTGAATTTTCTGTGTAAAATATTATGTAATCATTAATCATTTCAGGAAATCCAATCCTACATAGTATAAGTTTGTCCTTTTAACTTCAAACTCATTTTCGAAGCTCCTCATTGGGTTTAAATCGGTACACCGATTTTCAAAAATTTCAGCTCCAAAGGCGGTAAATGGCTGAACCATGACGAAATTATATATGTAAATGCTTGTAGTAAATTGAAATAAATATGGCACTAACCATTTCACGCATTGCCAAATGCCCGTTTTGTCCTTTTGCAGTGCCGTGTCGCAGAGGTAGCTCATGATGGGCTCCAGACTGGGCTCGTCAGCATTCTCAACGCGCAGCATCTCCAGCCAATAGACGCTCAGCAGATAGGTGCACTGGGCAAAGCTTAGCTTGTTAATGGAAGCGGCCACATTATCGGTGGAGTGCTCGAGCAGCACCAGTATTTGACTGCGCAACTCGTTCACGGAATCGCTCTTGATGGCTAGCGTATAGTTGAGTTCGCGCATATCCGATTTGTGTGCCGTCTGTGAGATGAGCAGCGGCGACTTGGCTGCTATCTGCTGTACGCCCTGGTACCAGTCGGCTGGCCAGAGGCGGGCATTTGTGAAGCCCATGACGACGCAATAGGCCCAGAAGTCCTTGAACAGCTTGTGGAGACGCTGGCGTGGATTCTTGATGGGTGGCAGGCGGCGCATAAGTACGGCAATAACGGGTATTAGCATGCCCAGATTGCCGGCCCGTGAACTGGCTTTTTGGGCACCCGGCGTATTGTCATACGAGCGCTCACCATCGAGTCCAATTTGCACAAACAGCTCAAGCAGCTTGCCAAGCAGCTCGAGCATCTCGGAATCACCCTGTATATTGGCGGCGATGTTGCCAAGCGCATTAACCACTGCATCGGAGACATGATGGAATTGCTTACGATGCTCCGGATCTGAGGTATATGCCAGCGATGCCGATTGCACGGTAACGCGCGAGAACATCTTCATGATCTCATCGAAGATGTGCGTCTCGCACTGCGAGATTATCATGCAGCCCAGCTGATCGACAATTAGTGCATTCTGCTCCGATGGCACCTTGCAGAAGCGCTGGATAAAGAACTGCAGTATATTCTGAGTCGTCTTGGAGGTGTCCTTCAGCGCCACGGCCACATGGCCCAGCATCACAATGATGTTCAAGCTAACTAACGTTGATTCGCTGCAAAATAAGACAGTTAGATTAGCTGAGTGTCGAACTACACATTCGAGCTGGAAAACTATCGACAGTGGTAGTTTAAGCTAACGATTCTATCAATATTAGTCACAACTAAATTGCGTGCATAATATTGCCTGAAAAAATGGCTTGCGTGTAAACAGTGAGTGTGAGATCCCAATTTGTTATATTTTACAATATAAAATTTGTCTCAGATTCTCGAACCGAATAGAAACGTTTCTATTTCTATGCAATTTGCAGGAAAAGGGAAAAGATCGTCTATACTCGTGTGCGGTGCAAGATGAAACATGCACGAAAAAGCGTGCAAGAATTGCGCGTAAGAACCGCTTAGGTGCGAGTTAGACGCTGCAACTCTAGTGCGAAAGTAAATTGCGTGCACATGTCAAAATCTTATATGTAAAATGCATTTGTGTGTGACATTTTTTAACATCAATAAACTCTAGGAGTTTGCATTGAATATAACCATTTATGTATAGTTCTGTGCAAGTTGCGTGTAAAAATTGCAGGCTAGATTTTTTGGTAAAAATTCTATGAAGAAGCGTGAAAGAAGTGCATCATCTAAAAAACGCCTAAGCCGCATAAAAAGTGATCAGGAATTTTGGAAATAATATGTAAATATATATTTTTTACTTGCTTAGTATTTGCATTTACTTTCAGCGGTCGCCTGGCTATTGGCGGCAAAAATCTAAATTATGGATATAAATATTGACATTGAAAGTTATATATATAGACAATTTTTACTCCCTGTACCCATAAAATGGGTAAAAAGGGGTATTACATCTGTGCAAATGTGTGTAACAGGCAGAAGGAGACATCTCCGACCCTATAAAGTATATATATTCTTGATCAGTATCAAAAGAGATTTCGATTTGGCCATGTCCGTCTGTCTGTCCGTCTGTCCGTATGAACGCGTCGATCTCAGCAACTACAAGAGCTAGAGACACCAAATTTGAATTGTAGGTTCCTGTATACCATACGCAGATCAAGTTTGTTTCATATTTCAGATATCTCCCCCCGTTCCCGCGCAAATCGATTAAAACCGTTTTACAGTAACAATTTTCAAGATATAACTTTAAGATTTGGCATGTACAATACTTTAGTCTCTTTTAATCTACTGTCAAAATTTCAAGTCGATCGGATAATAAACACGGAAGTTATTCACGAAAGAAGATTCAGTGATGCAGCGAGAGGGGGAAGAAGAAGCACAGCCACCAATTAAAATGCGTCGCTTGCGCTGTCGCTTTGGCCGCCATTGTGTGTGTGCGTCTTTGTGTATGTGTGTATGTATGTGTAAGTGAACGTAGATGTGATTGGATGTTTTAGACCTGGGTACAGGAAGTTTCGTAGTCGGGTATACTCGACTATAGCATTCTTACTTGTTTGATTAAGCATCGTGATTCGGAACTTTTGCGAGGGTACAAAACGGTTGCTGACGATCGGGAAACGCGGGCCAAGATCAAATGTGCATCTTATTGTTTTTCAAAAATGAATCAACACAATAAAGTATTCTTGAGCTGAGCAATGTCAGACAACACCAGCCTTTATGTACTATAACCCCATTGAAATACTATTTCTACTTGAAACCATCATAAGCATTGACAATTCCGTAAACAACATGAAGTTTGTCGAAAATGCACAATACTAATTAGGTTATGCATACACAAGAATGTGTTTATTTACATACACAAAGTAGTTCAATAATTGAATAACATTATACGACATAAGGTTTCAAATCAGTTTCAGAATTGGCATTGATAAATGTCAAGTTAGCTTAGAACTATCCATACGAATAATAATAATTTATTCATTGGATGCCAAAATTTAGATAAAAGACTTTTCCTAAATTCAAGATTTGACATGCCAATACGATAATATCGATGAACTTGGCTTAAGAAGTGATCGATACTATCGATAGCACCATCGATTGTTTTCCAGCTTTTACTAGACGTAGTATAGTGGACTATTTGTGGACTTACCTCTCGTGCTTTTCGGCGGTAAAAAGACGATTTGATACATTGGCCACCAGGGCGGGCACACAGAACTGATCGAGGGTGTGGGCGGCACGCAATGCTATGGATAGATTCTCAATGGCAGCATCCCGTAGTGCCTCGAAGGCGGCATGACCGCTGCGTCCGGTGCCGGGCTGTTTCTGGTTATCGCCAAAGATGTCAACGACTGAACGCGAATCGGAATGCTGCACCACAATCTTGAACGGTGTCAGTTCCTTCTCCTTTTTCTGTAGCGCCAGCGATTGCATTGAATGCGCATGAAGCTTGCCGAGAATGGGACTGGGATCGACTAGAAAGTCACGTAGATACGATATCGATGTGCCCGCTATGTTGGGAAACTTCTTGGCCAGCTTGCCCAGTCCCTCCAGGCAGACCATCAGCAGTGGCATATGATCCATTACGATCTTATGGCTGAGCACCAGATTCAGCTTTTGCGACAGGCGTCCGCAGAGCTTGTCGGCCTCTGTGAATTGATTGAAACCGATTAGAAAGCGAAACAAATTACTTAATTAATGGTTGGACAAGTGATGGAAAAAAACGGAAACGGCAACCTCAACGTGGGTAGAGAGCAGCATGCAGCGCAATGATTAAATGGCATTGGGTATCCTGTCGATCCCGTTGAGAAATGATTCTCGGAACATGCCGTGAGAGCAACGAACACCAACACGAACACGAAAACGAAAACGAAACAACGCAACGAAAATGGGAACGGAAAGTAATAAGAAATCAAATCAACTCAAATCAAATAAAATATAATAAAATCAAATAAATTGTAGATTGGAACTGAGGGAGGAAGGAACTGCTCTTGACCTTTCTTCAATAAAAAATGCAAGCCATTTTGCAAGGATGGCACGTTATAGTCGACGTCAACTGTAAAAATATTCCGTTTTGGCAAAAATATCAACTCAAAAAACAACTAAGAAATATTTTAAAGCTATCCTCGGCATACCGAAGCTTTATATACCCAGGCAGTGTAATATTACAGGTTCTCCATTGATATTAAATTAAATAAATCAAATAAAACGAATTATGTGCAATTTATCATATTTTGAGAAATTGACAAAAGTATACAAAAGTTCTTTAGAAGTCTCAAAAATCGAACAGCATTTGAATCTTGTGATCTTTAGGTTGATCTTATAAAGTTAAAAACATTTTTTTTACGTTAATAACAAGCTTATAGCTGTTTAGGGATGCGATTAGGCTAATTTGAGACTAGTGTTAAAAACGGTCTCTAGGCGTTTTAAAAGTTATATCATATGAAGTTCCTTAGAATCTTTAATGTAATTCGGTAAGTGCTCAGTAGTTGAATTTATATTTAGCGTTTCAAACCGATTCGGATCCGTCTTAAGTTTGATTACAACCCAGCTTCAGTTTCAGGTTTAGGTTTAGTTTGCAAATGTTTTGAAAATTGATCGAGTCTAGTCGTAAAATAGCAACATTACTTATTAAAATGGATACAATATCTGTATTACATACTGTTTATGACTAAAAAGTATACTAAGATTTTGAAAAATTCCACCCAGAAGTATGGAAAATTCGCATGAACGGGAAATCTCCCTTGGATGAGGAATGAGGATCTGAAAGTTGCACGTCTTTTTTTTCGTCCGATAGGCATCAAATTCAAAGCTCTTCATATAAAATAAATCGACACGCATCTCACCGATTTTTGAAATTCTATCCAAATTTGAAAGATTAGGGGGAAACTGTTGTATGTAACTTTTTAGTTTAATCAAATTTAGCACATTATGTAATGATCTACAAGCAGATCAAATACATAATTATGAAACAAAATATGAATTTCTTGTTAATAAGAATTTTTTTTTAGAAAATATATGTTTTAAATATATTTGTGTATATATTTTGAAAGCATAAAACTATACAATAAAAGGGGACATTGTTTATAAAGTTAGGAACTGAAGAGACATCCAAAAATTGATCAATTAATTATATATTCGTATTGAGATGGAATGAAATTTGGTAAATACGAACTTTTAATCAAAATTTGAATATATCGTTAAGGAAAGTTCAATAAAAACTGCGAGCCTAAAAATGAATGTACATACACTTTAAGCAATTTCAGATCTAATACGGACGGACACGAAGATATTTTACCAACTGCAGAGGTATACAAATTGCAATAAAATCAAAAATTTCAAGAATATATAATCAAATATATCGTCTCTTGTTGATTAACGTACCAGTCTCATCGCGTATGGCCCAAACCAGAAGATCCACGCAGGCGGCATTGGCCATCACATTGATCTTGTATTTGTTGACGACTGCGATGCCATTTTCTTCGCGACGCTCGCGCTCCTGGTCTTGCTGCTTGTTCTGCAGCTCTGTTTGGCCATTGAGGAAGAGGCGCTTGACAAATTCCTGCACATCCTTGGTAAAGGGTGTGGGCAGATCGACCTGATGCTGCAGCAGTTCGCGCAACAGCGTAACCAGCACCAGATTGAGCATCTCCGAAAAACTCTTGTAGCAATTGCCATTGTTTAAATGCAGCGAGAATATATCGCTGCCATGCTCATCCAAATACTCGAGCGTATCCTTGGTCAGCAGCTTCTTTGACACCGCAAAGATGGTCTGCAAATGCTGTATGGGAAAAGGCGGCACTCGGTACAGCGGCTTGGCGCCGCTCTTCGTCGGCGATTCGCACATATTGACGCGCATATGCGGAAACTGATTAAAGCTGGAGCCGTAGCGTGTAAAAAAGTGCGTACGTGGATCGTACGGCACCGAGAAGTAGCTATGCAGCGAGGGCTTATGTTTGCAGCCCAATGGACGCATCCGATGGTCATCGGCTGCCACCTGGCTGTGGGCCAAGCTGCCGGACATCGAGCGTGGAATGATGGGCCGAAACTGTGTGGTGGACAGTTTTTCGCTGCTGCTAAAGGAGCCGCCGCAATTGCTGTTAATGCCAGTGGTTGCACGCTGTATGGGCAGCTTTTCGGGCGGAAAGATGCGGCAGAGCAGCGGCGGATCGTGGCTGGCATAGCGGCCCATGGAGCGTGCCAGGCCAAAAAGCAGCGGCACCGTCGCATTGCACAGCACTATGGGCGATGGTGTCGAGTTGCTGTCTTTGCTGGGCTTCACAATGTTTGCCAGCGTGCCCAGCGTCTCGACCTGACTAAGTATGATCTCCTCCCGCGAGTCTGGACATTTGGCCGCTATGTCTGATAGCAGCGTGTTCAGACAGAAGCTAAACTTTTCCGCCGCGGGTATGCGCACGCCTGCAAATGCCAAAATGAACATTATTATTGGATAATATTTATAAAAGTTAGCTTGCCCTTACGTTCTACTTTAGTGTTGCGCTCATCGTGTATCCTCGCCTTGGGCAGGCTTTTGGCCAGCCGCAGCAGATAGGGGACAATCTGTGATTCGTGCTGGCAGCCACCCTCCAGAAAGTATATGCCCAACGCAATCACCGCATCCTGGGCACGCGAGTCCAAGCAAAACACGCCAGACGCATTCTCCTGAGGGCAATAGCGGAACAGTGTCTGCACCTGTGGCGGCAATACGGAAGTGTGTTAGATATCAAAGGTCAGCAGGGGGCATACCATGAAGAACCCCACCGCCCGACACCCCCGCGCTTATGTCAACACTACACGCATGTCTGTTGCCTTCAAGGTCAACGTTAGTTGCGCGAAAATTCGATTTTTAATTTGCAGCCCAAGACCACCAAGCGCCCACCGCCCACAGCTTCCAACCCATACCACATCCCCCCCACTATACCGACCTTGTCCCATGGCGTGGGCTGTATGCCAGCCAACACGCGCGCCAGGCAAAGCACAGTACGCTGATACGTATACTTGTCCGAGGCGGTCATCTTTACGGATTTGCACAAATGTGCGATGGCCTCCGGACTCGGCGACTGCAGAACGTCGACGTCGACGGTCTGTGGAGGCGGAGCCGCGGCTTAAGGTCGCCTGTTGGCGTAAATGCAAGGATATTGATATGAATGCACACACACACGAGATGCACGAGTTGGCACACCGCAATTCGTTATTAAATTAATTAATTTGTTTAAATATTGCTCATTAAACGTTCGTCATCGTCAATCGTTCGAAATTTTTATTGTTTTGCTATCGAAAGTATCGAGTACTTTTCGCTGCTATCGACAGTACCAAGAGCGGTGCGGTGCGCTGCCAACTGTTGATAACAGCGATTTGGCAATGCTCTATGTAAATTAACAGCAGCTGTTACTCCACATCTAACAAAACTGCTCCTCAGTGGACAATATTTATATTGAATTCAGCATCAGTAAAAATGTAAAAGTTATTATAAAATATTGAAACGAAGCTGTTTCATTTAATATAAGACAGCAAAATTATGTATATACTATATTTAAATGTATATATAAAATAACAATCTATATATATATACTACCTATCTCTTATAATAACAAACATGCTAAAATTAATTATACTGTAATTAGGTATTTATGTATAATTATGTATATATTTAGCTGAAGGCCTTAGAAGCCATTGGTATATTATATAAGTTTGTAACTGGAATCATGCTGTTAATAGTTGAATTATTCAAGCTGAAACTAGAATTGATCATAAGTATGTCGAATAAATGGCAATTCAGTGCACGCTTGATAGAGTGAAATAATTTAATACATCGAAAGTGTTTACTCTAACGATTGTCATGGAGAATTAAAATTGTAATCATGATTGAAATGTTTTAGTATAAAATATCTCTGTACAACAATAAATTTGTTCACTCGATAGAACAATAATGAAATCCTTACAGAACTGGCATTGTTGTTCAACGCGAACTTATGTTACGATGGGAATTAATCTGGCCTGCTCTCGTTTGGGAATAGTTTTGAAAAGTAAAGTAAAGTAAAAGCGTTAGCGCTTTTTCGTTACGAGCTGCTGTTGCAATGGATAACCATTTTAATGGTGTGGCAAAAAAGATTGGCTATTTTCGGTGTACCGAAGATATACCATACATATATACATATGTACTACTATATTTATCACATCAGCAATGTTTTTCATACAAAAACTTATTTTTCATGCGAAAGCTTATTTTTTATCCGATTGCTCTTATGGTCAGTTTTTTAACAAATTATATGAAACTATATAGAGTACTGCTGAGTTTTGCAGAAATGTCTGTATAAGCAAAAAAGTTTTTCATACAAATACTCTTTCTTAACCTGATTTTTCCTATAGCAGCCATAAGATATAGTAATTCGATTTTTACCAAATTTGGTCAATCTGTAGAAGACAAACTAAAACTTTGATTTGGTGATTTTTTTCCAAATATCTTCATAAGCAAAGAAGTTTTTCATACATTTTCATAGTTTTCCCTACGGCAGCTATATAGCCTATGTTGGTAGTCCGATTTTGTCCAAATTTGGTCAGATTGTGTAAACTATATAGAGACTCACATTTGGTGAGTTTGGTCAGGATATCTTTATAAATAAAGAAGTTCATGCAAAAACATAAATGATTATCGATTGCCCCTATAGCAACTATATGTTATAGTAGTCCGATCTGGACGGCTCCGAGATACTACCTGCACCACAAAGAAGCATCTGTGCCAAGTTTCATCCCGATAGCCCTAAAACTGTGAACTGAGACTAATTTGCAGAGAAACAGACGGACATCGCTTATCGGCTTGGCTCTTGATGCTGATTCTTAGTGGGATCGGAAACGTCTCCTTAAATACGTTTCAAGAGAATACGAATATGAATAGTTTTGTACTCCATACAGTTTTGGAAATATAACTTTGCAATTTTTGTTTATCAACAATATTAAGCGGAGAAAATATCAAAATCTGGGCAATAAATTGAAGAATCAGATACTTCGCAGTTTAAAACTATTTACATTAGTTTCTTAAAAATTCGTGAAATCTATTCATTTAATTAAATAGCTGGACATCTAGATTCAGATTGATTATATCGAAGTCTGAAAACTGACCTGATCGGCTTTATATATACAGTAATACTTACATATACATACTCTTACATAGAAACAGGGGCTCCAATCCGATCATTTTTGTCAATTCCGGTCAATAAATCAATTGGAAATAATATACAAATGTTGTATATTTGTATCTTATCTGTACATATTTTAATGTATCTTATGAATAACAAAAAAAATTAATTTCCTCAGACTTTAGTTTACTCCCGCCAGTCGCCAATGATCTGGGATGAGGGCACCAGTTCCAGGGGGCCAGGCGCATGGGCTAGGAAGGGATGCGGTGGAGGCACCACAAATCTACAAAAGCGCATTGTGACATTAGCGATAATGCTTTGAGCTAAAGCAGTATGTATATAGTTCCTACCTGGATCGAACGGGTGGTGCTTGGTGCACTCTTGGCATAGGATACGTTGTCGTTATGACGCTTCCACTCTTTGAATTTGCCTTAATGAGACTTGAAAGGGGCGCGATGCCAGCGTCGACACTTTCCAGCGTGTTGCGCACCACCTGCTGCTGCTGAGGGGAACGCGTTCGATGATGAGGGGATAGCAGGGGTGGTTGGAAGAAGAGAGGAGAGGCTTCCTCCACCAGGTCCGGCGCTTCGCCATTGTCAATGACCTGGCCAGGGGTTGCGCCAGGACCTGCCCCAGGACCTGCCCCAGGACCTGCCCCAGGACCTGCCCCAGTACCAGCTCCAGCACCAGCTCCAAGTCCTGCTCCAGGACCAGCTCCAGCGTTAGCTATCAGTGATGGTGTGTACATGGCCGTGAGTTGGATGGGCACAAAGGCGGGAAGTCGCACAGTCAACGGTGTACCAGGAGCGGGCGCAGGACGTGGCGGCAGCAATACTGGTGGTGCAGGTCGAGATGGTGGTGCAGGTCGCGATGGTGGTGCAGGTCGCTGTGGCGGCCGCTGTGGTGGCGGCGGTGGAGGAGGTGGTGGTGGTGGTGGCTTTGTTGGCGTCGGTGCATGCTCAGCTGGCTCCACAGCCGGCGGCTCGGTATCTTCATCGACTTCTTGCCACGCCTCCAACAGCGTCAGCAGCTCATCCTTGCTCATATGTCCCAGCCCAATTGGACTAAAGCCACCAATGCTATTCCAGTCCAATGGTGGAGCGCCATACAGCGAGCGTTCGTTGCGCGGTAAGAGCTGCAGCTGCTGGCCTTCAATGCCGCCGCACAGCAGCAGGAGCAGTCCCATTAGCCTTGTAGTTGACATTGTGCTGGTTGTTGCACGTATGCTAGTCCGCTTGAAGGCGTTTCCCATTTTTATACGTATTTTATATGGCTTGTGATCCAGTTTGTCGCTTGCCTGGACCGGAAAACGGAAGCGCACGCACAAAGCAGCGGGTGAACTGGTTATGGATATGCCAAATGGTCACTCTAATCCACATACATGTCATGAGCCCAAATGCGTAACCAGACAGTGTCCAAGTCCAAGTCCACGTTACATCGCCAGCCTGTCTGCGAACCACTATCTACACCCTCTATCCATTATAATTTCCATGAAGGGTATCTTGTGCATATGAGACAGCTTTGTACTTATATCATCAGCAGCCGAGTCGATCGTCTTCGGTTTTAGAAACTAAATAAGTGGGCAAAAATACCAAAATCGGATAAAAATACAAAATTGAAAATAATTTAGTTCTTTGACTTCTGAAAAAATACTGCATAAATACCAATTTTCGGGTTTTCATTATGTTTTTGGTATTTTAGGTTGTTAGTGTTCTTCAAATACTTGTAATAAGATACTAAATAATAATCTGGTACTGAGTTATAAATAAACTCAAATAAAATATTAGAGCAACTCCACTACCATCGTCAGATAATATGTTATAAGAAGTCTCCAAACAGCAGATACGCTAGGACTATTGTTGACCTTCTTGAGAATGGGCTGAATACCAACTTCAAATATTTATGTATATATCACTAGCTGGTAAAACCACAGCGTTGCGTGCATTTGTTGAATTTTACTACTTTCGTTAACCGTAAGAAATACACAATCAGTGTCTATTCGACTCAAATGTAGCGATGCCTTAACTAATCGATACAATTGATAACTTTATCAGATGAGCGGCGATATTCAAGTCCGATATGGTGGTGAATTTGAAGGTGATCGGATTAAAATTAGACTTTCATCCATACAATCTTGAGACCCCCATTTTCAGCACATGAGGGTGGATTTTCCAAAATCGGTGAAATATGTACATATGTGTCGAATGATTTTTCGAATAAGTCTTGCCAAATGAGTTTGAAACCATCCAAAAGGATGGTAAACAAAAAAGTTTCTTTCAACAGTTTTCTATTTTTCCATGCTCGTGGGTAGAATTTTCCAAAACCCCGCCTAAGTGTGCAGTTTGATCACAGATGGAACCTACTGTGAAAATGTCAGCATTCTAGCTCTTGTGGACTAGATAAGTCAGGACGAACGCTTTTCTATAGATATCAACCAATGAGTAATGAGTAATGAGCTTCTTAAGAGATTGAACCAACAAATTTGTTGACATGCAACTCTCACCCATGCGAATAAGCAAAATTAATGACGTCCTTGAATGATTTGACTAAAAGTATTTTTGCCAGTCGAGAGCTTCCGACTGCAACGTTCTTATTTGATTTTTTCGCTAACTGCTCGAAGATTGGATTATAGATTTCTTACGATATTTAAAATACACACAGGACTATGTTAGGAAAACTTGAAGCTAAAATATTTATAAAGCATTCCTTCCAAACGAAATGAATATAAAAATTCAATTCCTTAATGAGATTGATTTTAAGCACGCTCAATTTGAAATGTTGTAGATTCTATATTATTACGAACGTTCTACAACCCTCCTATTTGTACTTTGAAGATCGTTCTTTAAGCTCAATCCGCTCAACTTTTCTTAATTTTGTAATAAAGGTCGATTTTAAATTAAAACTTGGGTAATCATCGGTATAGTTTCCATCCATATTGTACTAAATTCTGGGTACAATAGATCTTATTGGTCGCCCCCATTACTAATACTCGTATGTTAGATTGTAAAAAGGGTAAATTTTCCTGGAAAACCATCACTTCGTTCTATCCATAGTTTCTCAACTGATATGTACTGTTACTCTGCAGGGCATCTCCCAGTCAGCCACTATAAACTCTCACTTGTTATGGTTGCATCGCGGTGGCTGCCAGCGTGGGCCAGTTCCTGGACAGGCACAAACCAGTCGCATTGCAAACTGTAACAGCCAACGCTCCGTTGTGATACATTTTGGATTTGACTGTGTAGATTTCAATGTTGATTTACGAGCATATCGCATATCTGCACGGCTCTAGGAAGCGTTTACAAAATGTTACAGATTTATGCGAACGATAAATTCACGCGTGCTCATAGTTACTCGCAGTAGTTACGAGTACTCATTCATTGAAGCCAGTTATGCGACTTAGTTGTGTTTTTGCTCTGCATTGAATTTTGGCTTATTTCGTATATATAATACGGAGAGTGGTCTTCTATTCCTTCCGGGAAGCCAGTTCTTTAGGCTTGTAGTTTGCAAACGGGATACTGACGCTGGGGCCTTTTACATTGCACAAAATTGTGCTTAAGGGCGTAATAATCGTAGTACTATTTTATGTGCACACACTAGCAGAGGGTAACTTGTCATAAAATGTATAACGCATTAAAGGAAACGTTTCCGTTTCTATCCCCACAAATTATATATAGTACTAGCTGGTAAGAAGCCAGCGTTGCCCGGCGAAATATTTGATCAACCGTAAGAAACACACAATGCTCCCTCCGACTGCTGATCAAGAATATATACATATATATACTTATAGGGTCGGAGAAGTCTACTTCCACCTGCTACACACACTTACACAGATTTAATACCCCCTTTTTTATGGGTACAGGGAGTAAATTGTATTAAAATAAGACTTTTTTTGTTGAGATATTTGCTATAGGTTCTGACTGCGCTCTATTTGTAAGGTTTAACCTGACTTCGAATATTTAAATTCTACATCACTCACCATTTTTGGCAATGGAACAAAAGGCGCAAAATATGTAGCGTTTCCTCCACCTCCTCTGGGTAGTATCCTTATTATTGATTAGATGTGGAAAGCCACTCACAGAGTTAGCAGAGTGTCATCATAAACCAGATCGTTTATTACAGAAGTTTCTCTGCCCTCGCAGCGCAATCAATCTGCGCTCCATGCATTCTTTTGATTTCCTGGCATTGCGCATCCTATTGGTGCAATGCCCAAAAATGACCAGCTAATCCTCTTGAGGGCGTTGCATGTGGTGCCGTTCCTAGCGACAAATCTCATAATGGGAGGTGACGCCAATGCCCACCATACACAATGGGGAAGTAGAAATACCAACGAGCGAGGTAAGTTACTCTTTGACAAAGTGAGGCCTTGGATATTACGCTTATCTTAGATAGCATTTCCCAGCGGGTTGCACCATGGAAAGTTCTAACAGAACACTCTTTTTCAGATCACCGCTGCAAACTCCAAAACGGCTTAGTAGTTCTCCGTATTATGGAAGTTTTTTGGCAGCAGAAAATCGAGTGGAAGGAACGAGATGTGGGTAACAAGAAGGTCTGGGGATTGGAGGCAAATCTGAGCCAGGTGAGTTTGCTCACTTGCACCTTGTTCGGATGTCTCCAACCGCCGTAGATTTATGTTACCCAAAACTGCTGCCGAAGAACTCTTAGAGAACGGAGAACCACTGAGCCGCATTGTAGATTGGTTGCAAATACATCCTTATACTTGTTTAGCCAAAATCACGCTCCTTCCACGCGTTTCTATGCTGTCGCAGAGCAATGAGACCACTCTTTTAGCACTCGTTTGACTTCCTGTCGACGCGCATCATATTGGTGCAATGCTCGAAAAGGATCAGCTGATCTTCATTGTCAGTTTCGCCCTCCGGCAACGGTTTAAAATTGCGCTGCTAACACATACCTATGCCCAGTATCGGCATCCAAAGCCACCCGCGTTGAAAAGAGAAATTGCAGCCAAAATGATTCTGGTGCTACTACACTTACTGGTGGCTTGTACAGTTGACAGGTCAATCCAATGGACAGATTTGGAGCGTTTCAATTGGAGCCGTTTCTTTCGGTGCAAAAGTTGAATTTGGCAGAAGCGTTTGATGTAGTCGCCGGATACACCTGCGCCTAAACTTCAGTACGGCACAGTGGTTTTCCGTACTCTGGAAGAGCTTTGGACGTCGAAAAACGCGTGGAGGGAAGGAGCTGCGGGGATTGGAGACGAATCTGAGCCAGGTGAGTTTGCTCATTTGCACCTTGTTCGGATTTGTCTCCAACCGCCGCAGCTTAATGTAAGCCACAACTCGTTTCTTCCACGCGATTTTCTGCTGCCAAAATTCCTTCAGAGTACGGAGAACCACTGAGCCGTACTGGAGTTTGGGTGCGTGTGCATCCTCATTCTTCTAGACCAAACCACGCTCCTTACTAGCGTTTCTATGCTGTCGCAGAGCAATGAAACCGCTATTTTAGCACTCATTTGACTACCTGTCGTCGCGCATCCTCGATAAGGACCAGCTGATCCTCATTGGCAGTTTCGAACTCCGGCAACGGTTTCATAGGCTTAAACTGCTAGCATATATCCACGCCCAGTATTCGCATCCAAACCAACCTGTTTTGAAAAAAAATATTGCAAGACGAAATTTAAGGATTCTGGTACTGCTATTCTGACTAGTGGGCTGGCACAAGTGACAGGTCAAACCAAAGGACAGATTGAGAGCGTTTCATGTGGTGCCGTTTCTATAGGTGCATAAGTTGAATTTGGCAGGAGGGTTTGAAGTTGTCGAAGTATGCTGTTAATATTACCAGAGAACGAAATGGGCATCACAGCGTTGTCTGTCAATCCTGGACAAGTCGGAACAGCTTGGCTCGATAAAATATTTCCTCATCCTCAGATGAGGATGCATCTGCGATCAATCTCCAGCACGGCTCAGTGGTTCTCCGTACAATGGGAGCTCATTGGCAGCAGAAAATTGCTGGGAACGAACGAGGTGTTTGTAACATGAAGCTGCGGCGGTTGGAGACAAGTCCCATCAACATGCAAATGAGTAAACACATCTTGCTCAGATTCGTCTACAATCGCAGCAGCTTTATGTTGACCATACCACGCTCCTTACACGCGTTTCTCTGCCGCCGAAGCGCTCCGTGCTCTCATTTGACTTTATGTCGTAGCGCACCCTATTAGTGCACAGTCCGAAAAGGACCATCCGATCCTCCTCGGTAGTCACGACCTCCGGCAACGGTTTCATAAATTAAAGGACTCTGGTACTGTTATTATGACTGGTGGGCTGGTACAGATGACAAGTAAGCCAAAGGACAGATTGAGAGCTTTTCATGTGGTGCCGTTTCTATAGGTGCATAAGTTGAATTTGGCAGGAGGGTTTGAAGTAGTCGAAGTATGCTGTTAATATTACCGGAGAACGAAATGGGCAACACAGCATTGTCTGTCAATCCTGGACAAGTCGGAAGAGCTTGGCTTGATAAATTAATATTACTTCCTCATCCACGGATGAGGATGCGTACAGATGATAGGTAAAATACAGGGAGTAAAAAAGGCCAGATTGAGAGCGTTTCATGTGGTGCCGTTTCTGTAGGTGCATAAGTTAAATTTGGCAGGAGGGTTTGAAGTAGTCGAAGTATGCTGTTAATATTACCGGAGAACGAAATGGGCAACACAGCATTGTCTGTCAATCCTGGACAAGTCGGAAGAGCTTGGCTCGATAAATTAATATTACTTCCTCATCCACGGATGAGGATGCGTACAGATGATAGGTAAAATACAGGGAGTAAAAAAGGCCAGATTGAGAGCGTTTCATGTGGTGCCGTTTCTGTAGGTGCATAAGTTAAATTTGGCAGGAGGGTTCGAAGTAGTCGATGTCTTGCTGTTAATATTACCAGAGAACGAAATGGGCATCACAGCGTTGTCTGCTAATCCTGGTCATGTCGGAAGAGCTTGGCTCGATAAGATATTTCCTCATCCTCAGATGAGGATGCATCTGCGCTCAATCTCCAGCACGGCTCAGTGGTTCTGCGTACAATGGGAGCCCATTGGCAGCAGAAAATTTCTGGGAAGGAACGAGGTGTTGGTAACATGAAGTTGCGGCGGTTGGAGACAAATCCGATCAACGTGCAAATGAGCAAACACATCTGGCAAAGATTCGTCTACGATCGCAGCAGCTTTGTGTCGGCCATACCACGCTTCTTACATGCTGTCGCAGCGCAATGAGACAGCGCTCATTGAAATCGTTTGACTTATTATCGCATCCTATAAGTGGAATGCCCGAAAAGGTCCGCCTGATGCTCCTCGGTAGTCACGACCTCCGGCAACGGCTTCATAGGCTTAAAATGTTCTGTTAGCACAAATTCAACCCCAGTATCCGCATCCAAAGCAATCTATGTTGAAAAAATATATTGCAGCTAAAATTAAAGGATTCTGATACTGTTATTCTTACTGGTGGCTGGTACAGGTGACTTGTCAAACCAAAGGACAGATTGAGAGCGTTTCATGTGGTGCCGTTTCTGTTGGTGCATAAGTTGAATTTGGCAGGAGGGTTTGAAGTAGTCGAAGTATGCTGTTAATATTACCGGCTGGATAAGATATTTCCTCATCCTCAGATGAGGATGCACCTGCACCAATCTCCAGCACGGCTCAGTGGCTCTCCGTACAATGGAAAATCATTGGCAGCAGAAAATTTCGGGGAAGGAACGAGGTGTTGGTAACATGAAGTTGCGGTGGTTGGAGACAAATCCGATCAACGTGCAAATGAGCAAACACATCTGGCAAAGATTCGTCTCCAATCGCAGCAGCTTTGTGTCGGCCATACCACGCTCCTTACACGCGGTTCTCCGTGCTCTCATTTGACTTTTTGTCGTAGCGCACCCTATTAGTGCACAGTCCGAAAAGGACCAGCCGATCCTCCTCGGTAGTCACGTCCTCTGGCAACGATTTCATATGCTTATAATGTTCTGTCAGCACATATTCATACCCTAAATCCGCATCCAGAGCAGCGTATGTTGAAAATAGATATTGCAGCCAAAATTAAAGGATTCTGGTACTGTTATTCTTACTGGTGGCTTGTACAGGTGACTTGTCAAACCAAAGGACAGATTGAGAGCGTTTCATGTGGTGCCGTTTCTGTTGGTGCATAAGTTAAATTTGGCAGGAGGGTTTGAAGTAGTCGAAGTATGCTGTTAATATTACCGGCTGGATAAGATATTTCCTCATCCTCAGATGAGGATGCACCTGCACCAATCTCCAGCACGGCTCAGTGGCTCTCCGTACAATGGAAAATCATTGGCAGCAGAAAATTTCGGGGAAGGAACGAGGTGTTGGTAACATGAAGTTGCGGTGGTTGGAGACAAATCCGATCAACGTGCAAATGAGCAAACACATCTGGCAAAGATTCGTCTCCAATCGCAGCAGCTTTGTGTCGGCCATACCACGCTCCTTACACGCGGTTCTCTGCCGTCGCAGCGCAATGAGACAGCGCTCCGTGCTCTCATTTGACTTTTTGTCGTAGCGCACCCTATTAGTGCACAGTCCGAAAAGGACCAGCCGATCCTCCTCGGTAGTCACGACCTCTGGCAACGATTTCATATGCTTATAATGTTCTGTCAGCACATATTCATACCCTAAATCCGCATCCAGAGCAGCGTATGTTGAAAATAGATATTGCAGCCAAAATTAAAGGATTCTGGTACTGTTATTCTTACTGGTGGCTTGTACAGGTGACTTGTCAAACCAAAGGACAGATTGAGAGCGTTTCATGTGGTGCCGTTTCTGTCGGTGCATAAGTTGAATTTGGCAGGAGGGCTTGAAGTAGTCGAGGTATGCTGTTAATATAACCAGAGAACGAAATGGGCATCACAGCGTTGTCTGCTAATCCTGGCCATGACGGGAGAGATTGGCTCGATAATATAATATTATTTCCTTATCCTCGGATGAAGATGCACCTGCGCCAAATTCCAGCACGGCTCAGTGGTTCTCCGTACACTGGGAGTTCATTGGCACCAGAAAATTGGTGAAAAGGAACGAGGTGTTGGTAACATGAAGCTGCTGCGGTTGGAGACAAATCCGATCAAGGTGCAAAGTAGTAATGGCATCTGGTTCAGATTCGTCTCCAATCGCAGCAACTTTATGTTGACCATACCACGCTCCTCACACGCGTTTCTATGCTGTCGCAGCGCACTGAGACAGCGCTCCGTGCACTCGTTTGACTTCCTGTCGTAGCGCATCCTATTGGTGCAATGCCCGAAAAGGACCGTCTAATCCTCCTCGGTAGTCACGACCTCCAGCAACGGTTCATATGCTTAAAATGTTCTTTCAGCACATATTCATTCCCTAAATACGAATCCTGAGCAACCTGTGTTGTAAAAAGATATTGCAGCCAAAACTAAAAGATTTTGGTACAGTTATTCTTACTGTTGACTGGTACAGGTGACAGGTCAAACCAAAGGACAGATTGAGAGCGTTTCATGTAGTGCCGTTTCTGTCGGTGCATAAGTTGAATTTGGCAGGAGGGCTTGAATTAGTCGAGGTATGCTGTTAATATTACCAGAGAACGAAATGGGCATCACAGCGTTGTCTGCTAATCCTGGCCATGACGGGAGAGATTGGCTCGATAATATAATATTATTTCCTTATCCTCGGATGAAGATGCACCTGCGCCAAATTCCAGCACGGCTCAGTGGTTCTCCGTACACTGGGAGTTCATTGGCACCAGAAAATTGGTGGAAAGGAACGAGGTGTTTGTAACATGAAACTGCGGCGGTTAGAAACAAATCCGATCCAAGTTGAAATGAGCAAACACATATGGCTAAGATTTGTCTCCAACAATAGCAGATGTATGCTGACCATACCACGCTTCTTACACTCACTTCTATGCTGTCGCAGCGCACTGAGACAGTGCTCCGTGCACTTGTTTGACTTCCTGTCGTAGCGCATCCGACCGTCAGATCCTCCTCACGACCTCCGGCAACGGCTTCATATGCTTAAAATGTTCTGTCAGCACATATTCATATCGTTAAAAAACGATATTGCTGCCAAAATTAAAGGATTCTGGTACTGCTATTCTTACTGGTGACAAGTAAAACCCAAGGACAGATTGAGAGCGTTTCATGTGCCGTTTCTGTAGGTGCATAAGTTGAATTTGGCAGGAGGGTTTGAAGTAGTCGAAGTATGCTGTTAATATTACCGGCTGGATAAGATATTTCCTCATCCTCAGATGAGGATGCACCTGCACCAATCTCCAGCACGGCTCAGTGGCTCTCCGTACAATGGAAAATCATTGGCAGCAGAAAATTTCGGGGAAGGAACGAGGTGTTGGTAGCGGCTTAGTAATAGATTGTAATTGATTGTAATTTTTGTTAGCTATATCACATTAGAGAGAAAATGTTTCCGATGTTTCATATCAAAAACTTAAAATTTAACTGGGAATGAATTGTAATTTTATCTAATATGAAATTATTTTAGCTGACAGTTCTGTGAAGGCAACTAAGGTTCGATTCGAATGCTCAGGAACAATGAGTCTCTTTTCTGAGTTTATTATATTATTATAATTTTGTCACGAAATGTATAACGCATTGAACGAGACCTTTCCGACCCCACAAAGTACATATATAAATTCTTGATAAGCATCAAAAGGCGAAACGATATTGCGAAATCCACCTGTCCGTCTATTTCTATGCAAACTAGTCTCTCAGTTTAAGAGCTATCATAATGAAACTTAGAACAGATCCTTTTTTTTTGCGGCAGGCAGTACATATGTCGGAACTGGACTGATCAGACCACTATAACATATTCCTGCCATAGGAATGATGGGTCGGAAAATTATGTTTTTGTATAAAAAACACTGCTGCAAGGGTATACAGCTTCAGCACGCCGAAGATAGCCGTTCTTTCTTGTTTTCCAATATTTTTACATACACTACTCACCTCTGAAAGTGCCATATGCAGGGTAAACTCAACTTGCTGCCAAAACTGATAATAGAGCTGTGAACTTACACAAGATGTGTATATTTTTTTTTGAAATAATGTAAAATAATGCACTAATTAACTTAAAGAAATTTAAGTTTTGGTAAAGAATGAAAACTTGATTATAATTTTTGTTAGTATATCAGACTAGAGAGAAAATATTTCCAATGTTTCCTCTCCAACACTAAAAATTAAACTGAGAATGAAATCTATATTATTTTGTTGTCTTAATTATTTATGATGTATTTTGCGTCAATATTTTGATTTACTATGAAATTTTATTAGCTGACAGCTTTGTTAATGCAACTAAGCTTTGAATAAAATAAAAAAGTGAAGATTGACAGCGTAAAATTTTAAGATCGCGATGCAGTATATTCTTCAAACATAATACGAAAATGGATTTTTAGAGCACATCTTTCTAGATTTGATACCCAGCTGCTTCTCTTTCAACTTAATATGTTTCGTTCAGCTCAGCCTTCTTTCTAGGGTCAGTCCAAAAATCTTTGATTTATATAATTTTTCATAATCCTTAAATATTCAGGGATGTATACCGTATTGACAGCATCAACAAACTTGCCATTAAACAACCAAGAAGTAGTTTACGTCAATATTCTTGCTAGGGACGTATATTGGACCACGTCAAATCTGTTGCCCAGACGTCCAAAAATTGATGTAAGCTGTACAAAGTTTTTCATACAGCTCGCGTTTCCACCGCATGCCCCAATGGCGGGTATATGATTTAAATATTGGTTCGATTCTGATCAAATTTCAATATGGTTAGTTTAGTCAGGGTTTCTTTAGAAACTCAACTTTTAAATGATCAAATGATTTAGTAATCCGATCCTGTTAGTTCTGACTTCATCAAGATAGCACTAAAACTTATAGACTTGTTTGCATAGAAACATACAGAATATCGCTAGATCAACTGAACTATTGAAGCTGATCAAGAATCTATCTACATAGTGGGGTATGAGACCCATTCCAATTTCCAATATAATTGAAGTGCATCATATCAACCCTATTTGAGGAGTTGTATTACCAGCGACCCCATTGACTTATAACATCTTATGAATTTATGCCATGTAAACAGTCGACTTTTGGATCATTTAAACTGTGAATCATTTCGCGCTGCATGTGTCTATAATCGGCTCGACTGCGTTACGCGTTGATCACTTGACCCACATGCACGTTTAAGTGTCCAACTGTCCGAGAGTTTAACAATTCACCTGCTCAATTGAAAATTTGGAGCGCAACTCCACAACTAATGTCGTCCCATAACACAGGTGAAGAAAGAGAGAAAGAAGCCGCATTCAAAATTGATATTGTCAGTAATGAATAATGAATAATAATGCCTAATAAGTGACGATGCGACGGGGCGTCTATTATTATGACAATGGTCAACAACAGCACCGATGCTCATTACATAAACGGGCTCATTGCACCAATGATTGCCCCTGATACACTCAGAGAAAGCATCGTTCGAAAATTATCAATATTAGTACAAAATCAGTATAATCTGGGAACAATATTTTGGGTACGTCTTCGAGGCTGGAAAATTTGATTAATTATTATACCCCGACCCTTCAAAAAGATAAGAAACAATATTGAAGTTATAGTTTTGATTTTTAACAAAATTTCCAGGATACTGATTTTTTATACCCTTGCAAAAGGTATTATAATTTTGTCACGAACGCATTGAAGGTGACGTCCACGACCCCACAAAGTATATATATTCTTGATCAGCATCAATAGCCGAGTCGAAATAGCGATGCCCGTCTGTTTCTATGCTAACTAGTCTCTTAGTTTGAGAGCTATTGTGATGAAACTTGGCACAGATCCTTGTTTTTGCTGCAGGCAGTATATATGTCGGAACAGGCTGGATCGGACAACTATAACATATAGCTGCCATAGTAACGATCGGTCGACAATTAGGTTTTTGAATGAGAAACTTTTTTGTTTATAAATATATCCTAACCAAACTCACCAAATGTGAGAATCTATATAGTTTATGAGGCCATATAGACCAAATATAAGACCACTTTATCATATATACCAGCCGTAGGAACAATCGGTCAAAAATTTATTTTTTTATAAAAAACAAGAGCTTACGAGAATATCTTCGGCTCTCCAAAATAAAAACCGATCTTTCTAAGGGCAGCAGCAGTACGTGCGCATGCCCAGCTTGCTAAACTGCTTGTTAAACTGCTTGCTGCGTATGTCTGTATATGTATGTGTTGCGCCCATCTGCTCGGCAGTACAAATCTTCTATCTTAAATAACTTCTGTGTTTCTTGTCTGATCGGCTTGAAATTTACGCAATAGATTTAAATTGTCCCAAGAATCGTGTATACCAAAAACCAAGGCTATATACTTTAAATGTCCCCATCAATTTGCAGCGGTGTGTTTGTGACCTTGACCTGCGTGCGCTGTACAGGAACTCTAGTTTTTGAAGTCTTCGAGATTCTTGCATTTCTACATACGGACGAACAGGCCCCGATCGACTCGGTCGTTTATTCAGATCGAAAAAATATAAACTTTTTAGCGTCGGCGATGCCTAGTGCCTGTTACATTAATATCCACAGTTTTTAGAACCCCCTCTACCAATTGAGTACACCCAGTAAAAAGGAATCCGTCTTTTGTACTGCTGTTTTGTTTCTCTAAGTGTAGCACATGCGAAGCAATTGGCGCAGGCGCAGTGTCAGTCGCAGTCGCTGTCGCAGTCGCAGTCGCAGTCGCAGTCGCAGTCGTAGTCGCAGTTGTAGTTGTAGTCGCGCAGACGATGACGACGTCGAATTAGCTTTAATTGTTGCAGGTCTCGGCAACGGCGACAATTTTTCCATTTCGCCCCGGCTGGTTCCCCTGAACGCTTAACAAAATTGACAGTGGCTGGTAATGGATGGGAGGGTGGGTGGGGGGTCAGTTTAGCGGCAGCAGCTGTTCGGTTTGGACTCATTATGCAATCGCGGCGTTGCGCTTAATGCGATTGAAGTTGAAGACCCTTTTGGCTGGCTGCTTGGCTGGCTGGCAAAATGGCCCAAACAATTGCGCTGCTTTCCATTGATAAATCAGCAATGTATACGGCCGCCGCTTGGCCACAAATCAGACGCTTTTACCAATTGCTTTTTGCTTTTGTTGTTTTTCCTATTTTGGTGGGAGTCTGGTTTCAGTTAGGCGCTGTGCAGAACCCGTAAGTCAACAGCATTGCCCGCGCCCTGACCTGCCCCAAGCGCTGTGCTTTGCATAACAGCGGCAACAATGGGGCAGCAACAGCAGCAGCAGCAGCAGAAGCTGAAGCTGGCAGCGCCGTTGCGATGGCAGCATTTTTTGGCTTTCCCAGCGAGTCACGACCGGCGCAATTTTCTTGTCACTGTCACCCGAAACGCGGCACACGCAACAAAACGAAGCAGCAAAGAAGACAAACAAACAACAAAAAGCGGCAGCAGCCAAAAGCCAAACAACAACAACAACAACAGCAGCAGCTGCGCAGTCAGCATCAGAGTGCCGCCGCCGTCGACAGCGCCAGTGGCAGCGACTTCGATTGCAGTGCTGATAACGAGAAAGCCAAACGATTTAAGATAAAGCCGAATTCGATATACTCTCACCGAAATACCAAGACTGTTAAACCCTATAACATAACCTAACATAGCTAAAGGACGTATTAAATCCGTGCAAATGCGTGTAACAGGCAGATGGCGAAATCTCCGTCCCTATTAAGTATATATATTCTTGATCAGGATGAATAGCTGAACCGATGTAGAGTTGGCCGTCTGTTATTTTGTTTGTCTGCACGATTTCGTTTTCTTTTTACTCCCTGTACCCATAAAATGTGTAAAAAGGGGGTACTAAATCTGTGCAAATGTATGTAACAGGCAGAAGGACACATCTCCGACCCTATAAAGTATTTACATATATTCTTGATCAGTGTCAAAAGAGTTTTCGATTTAGCCATGTCCGTTTGTCTGTCCGTATGAACGCGTCCATCTCAGCAACTATAAAGCTGGAAACACCAAATTTGGAATGTAGGTTCCAGTATACTATACGCAGATCAAGTTTGCTTCCAATTTCAGATATCTCCCCCATCCCCCCGCAGTTCTATAAGAATGTTTTACACCAACAATTTTAAAGATATAGCTTGGGATTTGGCATGTCTAATACTTTGGTCACTCTTAATCTAAAAAAATAAAATAAAAGAATGAGCTAATTCGTTTCTAGGACGAAGAATATAAGAAAATTGTGTTATAAATATTTTGTTTCATTTTCCCTTCAATTCTGGCAATTACTTTCAAATCCGACGACTAAAATGCAATTCGAAAGAGCGAAAAAAAAAACGATTCGTTATTCTGTTTTCGCAACTTTCGACTGGAATAGGAATTTGGAACGGACCTGATAGCCTTTATTCTTGGCATGCATTAGTATTGGGTCGCTCGTAATCTATTGCGCGAGGTTTAAGGATAATAAACATAAGGTATGCAAGAAACTATATTCAGTACTGTAGAGCGGGGGAAAGCAGTGGCAAAACGGGCATTTGAAATGATCTGCTTTATACCATGTGTGCATATGTGTGTGTTTGAGAATTTCACACATCGGTACATGGTATCTCCTAGTCGAGTACAATCGACTAGAGCTTACTTATTTGTTTGGCATTATAACTTCTGCCCATGTCTTCAGATCACGGAAATCTTTAAATTCTCCTTCACTTTTGGGACAACGGTAAAATGGCAGAATATTTTTGTCTATAATGCTTTCAAAAATATAGTGAATGGATCTGGGACACATATTGACTATAAAATAATCAAATTTTTGTGTCATAGCCAATTTATGGTCGTACTTACAAGGACTCAGTTTGGAACATTGCAAATATTATAAATTGCTAAAGTAAAAAGTAAATTTAACATGAAAATATATTGTTAATAATTATGGCTAGCAGAAAGAGAATTGTTATACGATGTATCTTTCGCTGATTCACGCTATTCAAAGTGACTGCATAAAATAAGCTGAGATTATTTATACTAATGCAATTTCTTAGTAATTTTTAAATTTTTTTGATAAAGAAGAATTTTTCTTAATATTCATTTGTATATATAGATTTTGAAAATACAAATTAAGAAATATGCATTTAAATTTTGTTGATTCAATTAGAAAATCAACTTAAAATATATTGTAATGTTGAGTAAAGCAAAATAGTTCTAAAATATTGCGGAAAATAATACACATAATTTACAGTTTTATTGAGGAGGTTATTATTTGTGAATGATATAGTATTGTGTTAAAGGGTATGATATAGTGATGTTAAAGGGGGAAATCAAGAAAGTTTCAAAATTGCAATCGATTTACAGTTGAAGGTGTATATTAGGCAATGAAATCTGGCCTGACTATTCTAATGCTTTTTTTTTTTAAATATACTGATGCTATCGATCGGCACATTTTCACAAATTTACTACACAACTTCCCTTTTTAGTAAATATTACACCTTCAAGCATTAAAGCCTACTATACTCGACGAGGTATTGCCAACATTATGTTTAGGTTAGGATGGCTGCTTGGACTGAACTAGTATACTATGATGACCTCTAGATCTCGATTTTACCTTTTCGATATGGAGCCACTTGATCATAATGGTGTTCAGCCGGATACATGAATTAAACCCGTTATCCAACTGGGACTGAATGTCAACAATTAAGTTTTATAATCTCTTTGAACGAGCAATTTTCAGTTAGCATGGAAAAGATCGGTCAGGCGATCATTACTGTTTTTTATTACACGAGAGCAGAGGGTATTATAATTTTGTTACGAAATGAGTACCCCCCTTTTTGCCGACTCTACAAGGAATATATATTCTTGGAGTACCGGTATAGCTTACACAAGCTGATCAAATTTGGGCAAAATTGAACCACTATATCATATATCTGCAATAGGAACAATTGGTGGAAAACTAAGTTGCATGATAAACTTTTTTCCTTATGAAAATGTTTTGATCAATTTCACCAAATTAACGTTTCATTACAGGCTGACCAAATTTGGTACAAATCGAACAACAGTATCTTATAGCTATATAGGAATTATCGGATGAAAAATGAGTTTTTGTACGGAAATATTTTTACTTTTACAGATATTTCATCTAGCAGCTGAGGTTTTTTGATACTTTGTATAGTTTGCTTTAACTTAATCAAAATTGGACCACATTTATACTAATATGTTGCCATAGGAAAACATATAGAAAACATTGCTGCTGGATATACGCCAAAGATATCCGACCTTTCTTGTTTTTGTTTGTCTTGAGAATATATACTACTTATGTATAAAAATTACTGTGTATATTTTGGTACATATACTAACGTTATGTGTTTACAGTTTTGTCTGACTTGAGAAGACATCAGATTTACTAATTTATGCAAGGTTAGGTTAGGTTGAGACGTCGGATAACCCTCCATAGGGTGACCGCAACTCATGCTATATACTAATTAATACTACAAAAGAATCTAATTTATTTTCTTACCATATGGTTTTAACTCTATGATAAGCTTATAAATAAAATAAAATAGTACAAATCTACATATGTATATTATAATTGAAGTGTTTTGTGTGAACCAATATCTTAGACAATATTTTCTCGGCTTCCAGCTATGATTTATATTTACGAATTTATGAATTTATGAATTTAAATTCTAATTTTACGATTTGAAGACTTTGCGGCACAGTTGTATAGTATGTACTTAAATACCCATTGTTTGTGTCTCCCGCGATGGTATGGAACAGTTTGCTTGCAAAAACCAGCAGCAGTAGCAGCAATTGTTACTATTGTTGCTGCTGTCGCTGCCTCGGCTGACGTCGCTGCTGCTGCTGCTGCTGCTGCTGCTGCTGCTGCCTCGCTGTCTGCGTTGGCTGGCAGTTTCCATTTCATTTTTAAGCAAACGCTCGACGCGTTCAGCGCTTTAATATTTAATTGTCGTCGTTCGCGAGCAGTCCACTGAGACAAACGTTCCGTTAAACGCTGAACCAACGCTGAACCAACGCTGAACCAACGCTGAACCACAGCACGCGGTGCAAACGCGCGTCTCCTTTTTGTTGAGTGTATATATTATTTGTTTTTGTTTTTAAACTGTGCAGGGATAGCCCAAAGTGTGTTTCTAATTGATCATATTCAATATGTTGCCGTCAACTACACTGTTTGCCTGCGTCTGCGTCTGCGCAGCGTCACTGCTGCCGCTGGCCGTGGCACGCAGCTACAGTAACGGACTTATCTTCTACGACCTGGCCACCCACACACCCTACTTGCCACCCACGGTGAGCGTGTCGCGCGGACGCACATTGGCCAACGTCAAGTACTCGGAGAAGGGATCCATTTGGTCCACATTCGGGCAGCCCTGCGAGTGTCACGATGCGGTCTGTGGCTGCTGTGCCGGCCTCAAAGTGGATCAGTACAAGTTCGATCAGAAGGGTAGGTAACAGCCCAGACAGGTGTGTCTGAGTCGAAACTGTGAGACAGAGGAGTAAGAAGTTCGATTCCGATACCAGTTGTTCTTTTCTCAATCTAGCTCGTTACGAGGGTTGTTCAACTAATCCGCGAGTGCACTCAGCAAAATAAATCCCCTAGAAATCCGAAAATCTAACAATAATAAATATCACCCTAAGAGCCAGAAATAAGTTCTATTTAGTCGAAACAAAAATTATAAATTGAAGAAATATATTTCTTTAATTCAGAAAATATAAGGTTAGCTGCATTTGGCTATAAAAGTATGCTGACTTTCTGCATTTAAGCTCTTTTTTTCTGAGTGGAATACGAATTTTGATCCCATCTTTTTCATGCATCATAGCATATCTAAAATCGTATCTTAAATAAACGAAATATGAAACTCAAGTCCCCTACACCGCCCCGTCGCAGAAAGGCCCTTCCGAGGATTTTCGAAGTGGATTCCATATTCCATTCAAAGTTTTTATTACATGAAGAAAATTGCCTCATATTTTATTTTTTAACTTGACTATTTCCATTCGAATTCAATTTTGTAAAGTGCGACTATATCTAGAAATCAACCGATTATAGTCCTTAGAGGCCTTAGCTAATAGTATACTTAGAAATAGAAAATGCAATAGAATTCAGAAAATCGTTCTCTAATAAAGATCACATTAAAAGGCGGAAATGATTTCTATTTGGTAGAAATAGTTTGAAAACTTATAGAAATAAAGTATGGCAACTTTTTACATCTTGGGATATTTGTTTTCCCGAGTGTACTCTAACATTTTTCTTTTAGACTCAATGTCATGTATTGTACTCGAATTAATAACAACCAAATTGACCAAATTTTGGAAACCCAACAGGAATTTTGATAGCGTTTCCCCAAGTTTTAATCAATTTTGCGCCTAATCCAATGATTTATTCGGAATTAGGTTACCGTTTTCTTGCCGCACCCAACACTATTGTGAGTTAGCTCATTAAGCTTGTTTGGATTGCTATTCCTGTTGTCTAGAGTCTGGGTGATTATATGGTCCGAATTCTTTGTTTGGCAGCAACCGTTGCAACTGTTGCAATGACCCATCAAGCAGACCGAGTTCCGACAGACAGATAGATAGACCGACAGCAACAATAACAACAACTGCAACAGCAACAACAACAAGTTGTTGCGCGTCACGTGACTTGGTTGCATTTGCCAATCAAAATGCCACAAATTGTTGGCATTTTTGCATGCATCTGAAAAGTGTTGGCGCTTGGAGCTGCTTGGATTCCAATTGCAACTGCAAGTTCCTCCCGCAACTTTCATTCATTGCAGCCACTATAGCCAGCTCTCTCACACACTCACATCTATCTATTGCTTTCTTTCTAATTGTCTGTCTGTTGCAGTCTGTGCCAACTTCACATTCGTGCCACAGCTGGAGGAGGCACAGCTGGAAGTCTTTCTCAACGGACGTCCCTCATCCAAGTATGGCATCTCGGTGCGAGATCCCGCGCCCTTCTGCATACCCGTCATGATGGGCGTGCCGATGGCCATGTGCGTCCAGATGACCGATGTTGCAATGGTGGGCAACAATCTGAACATGTGCATGGATTTCGTGGTGCGTCTGGCCACAACGGATCTCTTTGAGATGCACTTCCAGTGCATGCGCATGGGTCTCAGTGGAGTGCAGTATGTGGACAAGAATGGTAAGCCCGTCCTGCCGCTCAGCGATACCCAAGACGATGAGGATGATAGCGAGCCAGAGCCGCAAGTGTCTGATAAGGACTCGGCAGAGTATGAATTTGCCGAGCTGCTCGAGGAGGAACAACACGAGCAACAGCAGCTGGATGAGCAGAAGACGGAGCAGCCTCAAACGGAGACTGAGTCTGAGGCAGACTCTGAGGCAGAGGTCGCGTCACAGTCGGAGTTAGAGTCGGAGCCGGAGTCGGAGTCGGAGCCGGAGTCGGAGGCCGAACCAATGCCAATTGAAAGTGAAATGCTTATGGCAGGCGATCAAGAGGTGGCAATGTCAACGACTGACGATGACGCTGCGGTGGCGCAGGGGCAGCTGGGGGACGAGGAAGTGGAGGAGGAGGAGGATGAAGCGGAGGAGGTGCAGCCGGTGGCAGTGACGGTGGCGCCACAGCTGGCTGATGACAATGCTGGCGAGAGTGACCTGAAGCAAAACGAAGTAATTGAAACAATTACCAATTCAATAACATCCAACGAGGCGCCAGCAGCAACCACAGCGACAGCAGCAACAACAGCAATAACAACAACCACAACAACGACGACCACGGCAAAGCCAAGCATTGAGCACACAAAGGAGCAAGTGGAGACAAGCGATGAGGGGGAGGAGCAGCAGGAACAGCACACAAGCAGTGAGGCGCAAGAGGAGGTAACAACAGCAGCAGCAGAAGCGGCAGCAGCAGCAGCAACTGAAGTTGCACAAATCGAAAACGACAGTGACAATGAAGTGAATGTGGATGACGATGGCGAAGAAGAAGAAGAAGCTGAAGCTGAAACTGAAGCTGCAGCTGAAGAGGAAGAAGATGACACGGAGGCAGAGCAGCAGCAGCAGGCCGCGGTTGGTGCAACTGAGGCAAATGACGAGGCTGTGTTGCAAACGGATGAGCAGCAGGGGACTGAGGAGTCAACGACAGAGGCAGAGGCTGAAGTTAATAATGGTGACGATGCTGATGATGATGATGACGATGATGATGATGATGATGATAATGACGCAGCAGAAGTTAATAAAAGCGATGACGAACTAGAGACAGCCCAGCAGGCGGCACCTGCTAATAGCAATGAAAGTGCGGCCAGGCCTCCCAGCAATGGCAACAGCAGCAACGCCAACAATGAGCCAAGCCGTGAACCTGTTGATGACATTGCTAATGCAGTTGAGGTTAAGCAGCAGCAGCAGCAGCCACAACAACTGCAACAGCAGCAGCAGCAACAGAGACGGCGGCGCTTGCGTCTGCGTCTGCGCAGCGGCGTTTAATTATTGCAGCGATATGAGCTGATTGTTAATTTATTATATTTAATTGTTAATGAATTGTTAATGCTAAATGCTTGTTAATTAATACTTATTTATTGCTATAGTAGACAAAGCCAACTAATAAATACCTAGTTAGCGAAAAACTTAAGAGAAAACTTGCAATTTGTGTTTTAAGGGTGATGAAACAAGGTGTCAACATTCGCACCAACAGCCAAAGTAACAGCAGCAGCACCATACGGTTTCAGAGGTTGTCCAGAGAAGGTACTGTTGCTGGTACAGTAGCAGCAACAGGAGCAGCAGCTGCATTGAATTACTGCAGCGGTTTAATTTGATTGTTAGTTCAGACCTGTTCCCAATTCCGTTTGTGGTCTTAAGTTTATAGTAGGAATAGTGACGTCACAAGCTATGATCATAGCGACTGGGTGGCAGCCAGGGTTGGTGGTTAGAGGCGAATGGCAAGTCGTAAGAAGAAGAGCGGAATGCCACCATTCGATGCTGGGATTTTGGAAGCAAGAGTTCGAATTAACAACAATTGTGGATTTAAGCAGAATTGTAAATGTAAAGAGGAAAACGGAATTACGAACCGTTTTCGCTGTTCTGAATCGTCAAACTTTTTGACTTGAAAACGAATTGCATTTTAGCCGGCAACATAGGATTACATTAGAATATAAAATAAAGTATTCAAAAACACAATTTTCTAATATCCGTTATCATATTTTAAAACGAATTATTAGTTTTAATAAAATCAAATTACATTTCTACTATTTAGTTCAAAACCTGTCAGTAAAGTTGAAAAACGGATCTAAACACTTCATAAATTGAGGGTATACACCAACATGTATATCAAGTTTGGTTGTTATAGCTTCAAGGGTGTGGAAAAAAATTGCATTCATACGGACAGACGGACATTTTGCAAGCCCAATATACTCTTTTTCTCTTCGGAAACAGAGTATAACAAGGCAGGCTATTTTGATAACAGCCTGATCTGTTTGTCCGTTTTCCTATGGTAACTCGGTTCCGAAAAGGAGAAAAATGAAACTAATCCGACCGGAATTCGGAACAGTTCATGAAACGTTAGAAATTCAATCGTTTTTACTTTTTTAAATCAAGCGGAATTGGGAACAGGCCTGAATATGTATTTGTTAATGAATCGATAATTGTAAATATGTGTTAATTAAAGCCAACAAATAATATACTAAAAAGCAAAATAACAAAAATAATCTTAATCAAGTAGGAACGTTGCAGTCGGACGCACCCGACTGCAGAATACTATGTTCCCAGTCCTATATAATTTGGTTATTTGTGTGTTCAGAAAGAGACGCGAAAAAAACTGCACAGGTGTGGGAGATATAGATTTTGCTCCTTTGTGGGGGAGGGGTGGGGGTTCCAAAAATTTTTGATGCAGATTTGTCCAGGGGGTCAACATTAGTCTGTATACCAAATTTGGTGACTCTACCTGTACAGGTGTAGGAGATATAGATTTTTCTCATTTGCGGGGGAGGGGGTGGGGGGTCAAATTTTTTTTGATGCAGATTTGTCCAGAAGGTTAACATTAGTCTGTGTGCCAAATTTGGTGACTCTACCTGTAAAGGTGTGAGAGATATAAATTGTTCTCCTTTGCGGGAGAATATTATCTATCTTTGAAACTGTAGGAGATATACCCCTTGAAAAACGTGTATTGGGGATATCATATGCCGATTTGTGGGGGTGGGGTGATTTTTCCTTTCGGGAACATAGTATAAAGAGAACATGTAATTAAAGCCAGTCCTTTGTAGACATTAAGACAAGCTAGCAACATTCGCAGCAGCAGTATCAACAGTAGAAACAAAAGCAGCAATAATAACAGCAACAGCTGTAACATCAGCAGCAACAGAGGCGTTTTATTAATGCTGCAAGTTGAGCTGTCTCCTATCTATTTGGTAATAATGGTCAGACCTTAAAGGGTGTCCAGACAACATCAACAGCAGCAACAGTAACAGCAGCAACATCAACAGCACAACAGCAACATCAGCAGCAGCAGCAATGTTTCATAAGTGCTGCAATTTGCGCTGATTGTTCATTTATTAAATTTAATTGTTAATGAATTGTTAATGGTAAATGCTTGTTTATTAATACCTATTTATTTCTATCATAGACTAGGCCAACAAATAAAAGCGAAATAACAACAAAAATCTTAAAAGAAAACAACCAATTTGTGTTCGAACCATTTGAGGACGTCAAGACAAGGTAACAACATCTGCAGCAACAACTGCAGCAGCAACAGCAGCAGCAACAACAGCAGCAGCAACAGCAGTAGCTGTCAAGCAGTTGGTATACAACTGAAGAGCAACTGCAGCAGCTGCTGCTGCTGTTGTCGATGATGATGATGATGCTGGAGGCTGGTGTCCAAGACCATTAAGATGTTTGAGATTGGCGAAGCCCATAGGTTGACCAATTTGTATCGACGGAGTCAACGGAGCTTTGTGAGGCGCGTCCTTTACGCTTGCGACCTCTGCGTAGGCTGTGCTCCGAGTAACGCCTTCGATGATAGTCGAGCTCGTACTCATTTACCGCATTGCATAGCGCCAGGTAGGCCTGCAGCTTGATGGACTTGAGCTTTAAGGCCAGTCGCCTGGCCCTAGCCAGCGATTCCTTGAGGCGTTCGTAACGATTGGTTGCCGCATGCACCTGACAGATCAGAAAGGTGCTATTAAAGCGCCAAATGATGCTGCGGCAGCTGCGTGCCTCTGGGTTTGTTCGGTTAGTGATCACTCTGTGGTGTCTGTTTAGAAATCGCCAATCACTCACCGTGAACGGCCTTGTGCGCCATGGTCATGCATTTGTCGAAGCGACCCTCCTTGAAGTGACACCGGGCTATCTCAAAGAGTAGATAGGTCCGTTCGATGGAATAGCGGGTGTGAATTAAACGTTCTTCGAGTTTTTCTGCTTTTTGGCTGCAGGTATAGAGGCAGAACAGAAAATAAGCAGTGAATACGGAATCCTTAAAGGATAGACGTAGGCATAGCAAAGCACAATCTTAAGAGATTCAAGCCACTATATTAATTGGAAGGGATTTGCTAATCATTCGTAGGTTGTTAGCTAAAAACATGAATGTATGGTGCCTATAGAAACTCCAGCTTTTATGATACGCCCTAAGAACTCCTATACGATAATATATAAGCATAGAGGATGGTGAGACCTCAAGTTACAACTTGCAAAGAATTGCACCACTATATCAGTTCGGGAAAAATTCGCCTAAGGAAGTGGGTTTCAGATGAGCATGTCTTAGTAACACAGGATGTAAGAAACCTTACTCAAAGAAAACTCTTGCACTGATTTTAGAAATTGGGCTGATGGAAGGCTTGAGACTTAAAAGTAACCTCCACAATAATAATAATAATACCAAGTAAGAACATTGCACTCAAACGTATCCGACAGCAGAATACTCTGTTCCCAGTCCGGTATAATTTGAATACTTGAATGTTCGGAAACAGTAGTCTGTATATCAAATTTGATAACTGTATCTGTACAGGTGTGGGAGAATAGATTTTGCTCATGTGCCGAGGCCAACTTTGGTGACTCTAGCTATGAAATTAAAGGAGATATACCCCAGTGAACAACGTGTTTTGGGGATAGCATATGCCGATTTGCGGGGGAGGGGGTAGAGGTAGCAATCAATTTTTGATACAGATCTGTCAGGAATCTCGACATTAGTCTGTATGCCATCCATGGTGACTATAGCTTTACAAATGTGGAAGACACAGGTTTTCCCCAAATTGTGGGGTGGGTGGGTGATCTTGACACTTCATAAATTGAGGGTGTACCAAGTTTGGTTGCTCTAGCTTCAAGGGTGTGGAAAAAATTGCATTCATACGGACAGACGGACATTTCGCAAGCCCAATATACTCTTTTTCCCTTCAGGAACAGAGTACAATAATAATATTATTAGGGCTGAAGCCCATCCCCTAAAAATAAAACAAAACTTAATTTTGCTGCCACTTACGCGACACGACTGAACCGGTCCTCATCTTTGTTCATTTCAGCATAGACATTGCGACCACCAAATGTTAGAGGTATATCCCTGTAGCGTTCCGATGGTAGCAAATAGAGTACGGCATGATTTTTGAGATCCAGAAAATCGATATTCTTAGGCACCGCGCATCGATCGACATGGGCTAGAGCCAATATATTGTAGACTTCGGTGACGAATTCCCACTTCCAGGGCAGTGTGCGATGCGTCTTAAAGTCAATATTGGTGGACATAATGGAATCCACGTAGTCGGTAAGTCGTTCGATATTGTGCTCTCGACGTCGCTGGCGCACCTCGCGAAGCATCCGGAAGCAATCCCGACGGGTCTGGTACTCCACCCGGTACAGGAAGTTTTCGCGGTTCTTTTCACAGATTTGGCTATAACGACACATCTCCTGCCTACGATTGTACAGCGGCATGCGAGAATGCATCATTTTCTATAAATGCTTGACGATTAACAAAGATAAAGGTAATTAGGTCGGTAAACCTACCATAAACTTTCTGACGATCGTATATACCTCGGAACTCAGCTCAGACATATAGGGTGTCGCCTCGCGCCAGAGCGGATTGAGAAAGTTTTTGTCGTTTTGCAGCTGACGGAGCATTACTACATCGTTGGCACCGTTGCCTATTGGAGTTATATAGAATCTTTCAGAGTTAGTTCGATCAAACGACTTCTAAGCCGAACGAAGGAACTTTATTCCAAATTGTCGATTATCTAGTACGTCCGTTCGAACAGTTTCATCCTCGATCGTTCTGTTCCGATGCTCTCATTCTCGTTCGTTCTGTTCAATAGAACTGATTTTACCAATTTATCTTAGAGGTGGTTTTTAAGCAAAATTGAGTTTATTTTAAAACAAAATGAATTCCAAATTGTCGAATTATAAAATATTTAAAAAGGTAATCAATATGGAAAATTTACATTATTTGAAATTAAGCTTATGTCGCTATTTTTACTCCCTGTACCCATAAAATTTGGCCATGTCCGTCTGTCTGTCCGTATGAACGCGTCGATCTCAGAGCTAGAGACACCAAATTTGGAATGTAGGTTCCTGTATATCATAAGCAGATCAAGTTCTTTTTTATATTTCAGATATCTTCCCCCGATCCCCCGCAAATCGACCGTTTTACAGTAACAATTTTGAAGACATAGCTTTAAGATTTGGCATGTATAATACTTTTGTCAATTTTTATCTACTGTCCAAATTTCAAGTCGATCGGATAATAAACACGGAAGTTATTCACGAAAGAAGATTCAGTGATGCAGCGAGGCGGGAAGAATAAGCACAGCCATCATTTAAAATGCCTTGCTTGCGCTGTCGCTTACGCTGTGGCTCGTGTGTGTGTGTCTTTGTGTATATGTGTAAGTTTACGAAGATGCGCTAGGAAATTTTTGACCTGGGTACAGGGAGTTTTGTAGTCGGGTATACTCGACTATGGCATTCTTACTTGTTTTGCTAAGACTGGCAAATAAATAACGATATCAAAAATCTAGCAAAAGGAAAGGGAGGGAACTATACCAATGAAACGTAAAGGAAGGCACATTTAACGAACGAGAATGGGACTCACAGGATCGAAAGGAACAAGCAAAACGAACGAAATGAACGAACCGAACGATCCGAACGTATATAGACTATACGAACTAAGTACTTGACCGACTCATTATTCACCAAAAATTGGGTAGCTAAATAAATTCTATATTACCTAGGTACTGGTAGTTGTAGACGTTCTCGTAGATCCGTCGGCGGGCACGTTCCAGCGGAGGCAGCGAGATCTTTTTCCTGTTAAGTATGCTTTCCACGTCACAATGCTGATTCTCTCTTAGCTGCTGCCACAGCGGGCGTGGCATAAAAGCGACGCTTGCTCTGCGATCACGTGCAACTTCCGTAATCAATGGCCAATTTTCGAGCATGAAGGGGTGGAAGCCTTCGCCAAGAGTGTCCTGTAGTACGCCCAGTGCCTGCATATAGAGAAGTCAATCGATGTCGGCTCAATGTGGATGGATTCAACTCGAACTTACACGATTTTTACGCTGCTGAAAGCGTTCCTTTATACTTTGACCTTGAAACTTTCGCGCATCCACGTGGAGTAACACCAGATTATCCTCAAACTCATTACAGTCAAAAAGGGCATCACATTTGTTAAGAATGACGCTGCAGTTGGAGACCCCATCGAGCTCCGACAGCTTTTGAGCTTCCTGTGCATCCAAATACGCCTCCTCCGATCGTGCAATATGCCCCTTGCACTTGCTGCGCTGATGCAGCGAGCTAAACGCCTGGTGGCAAATGCCCTCCTGGATTGCTCTACACCGTTGCGCTATGCCCGGTAACTTTGAAGTGGTCGTGCAGCAAGCCTCCTCCGCCTGATGCTTGCACGCCTCCAGGGCGCATCCAAAATAGTCCACGGCCTTTTTGTTGAGCAGACGGCGTGTGTAATAGTCTCCCCACTCCCTGAAGATGCGTGATTGGGTGCAGGGTGGCCAGTCAAAGCGCTGCCACGGCTTTAGATCCGGCGGCAGAATGCCCGCCTGGGTGCCAGCCGTTAGGGTATGGCCTGACCTTGTGTTTATGTTGTCGGTGGACATCCTTGCAATTGATCTCTAGTATGTACAATTTTTACGGCAACACAGTGCTTGCGCTCAATTTATAATACTTATGTCAAAACTTTGCAAATAACGCAGTGCAATTTTTAAATAATTTAATTGACAATTGAATTTAAATTCAAATTTGTTAACTGTTCCAAAACAGCAAGCCATGAGGCAGGCAGTGAATTTGCACTGCTTGATGCTCTGCAAGCGCGCAGTCAATGAGACTACAAACTGCTTTGAGAGACATGTCCTCACATGTAAATGATAACAGGTCGTAAATGGATAGCACTCTTAAACTATAATATAATAATATTTATTAGTTCTTTTTTTGTAAATAAAATAAACTTGAATCTTATGTTGTTTCCATTTCTCTTTCATACCTTAAATACATAGCTAGTACAACACGACTGTTGATACTGATCACGAATGTATTCTATATTATGTATACAGGGTGACTGAATTGAACTGCAACCATTCAAAATGCTGTAACTTTTAAGCGAGTACAAAACAGTGTTACTAAACTTTTACTCCATGTACCCATAAAATGGGTAAAAAGGGGGTACTAAATCTGTGCAAAATGTTTGTAACAGGCAGAAGAAGACATCTCCGACCTTATACAGTATATATATTCTTGATCAGTATCAAAAGAGATTTCGTTTTGGCCATGTCCGTCTGTCTGGCTGTCCGTCTGTATGAACGCGTCGATCTCAGCAACTGCAAGAGATAGAGACGGCAAATTTAGAATGTAGGTTCCTGTATACCATACGCAGTTCAAGTTTGGTTATACGTTTTATACCAACATATTTAAATATATAGCTTTGGGTTTATGCAACCTACTCTCCAAATTTCACGTCGATCGGATAGTAAACACGGAAGTTATTCACGAAAGAAGATTCAGCACTGCTTAGCGAGGGGAAGAAGCAGCACAGCCACCACTTAAAATGCCTCGCTTGCGCTGTCGCTTGCGCTGTCGCTTGTGCTGTCGCTTGTGTGTGTGCGCATTTGTGTATGTGTAAATGTGCGGAGATATGTTTGGAAGGTAGACCTAGGTACAGGGAGTTTTGTAGTCGACTTTAGCAGTCTTGCTTGTTACTCCCTGTACCCATAAAATGGGTAAAAAGGGGGTACTAAATCTGTGCAAAATGTTTGTAACAGGCAGAAGAAGACATCTCCGACCTTATACAGTATATATATTCTTGATCAGTATCAAAAGAGATTTCGTTTTGGCCATGTCCGTCTGTCTGGCTGTCCGTCTGTCCGTATGAACGCGTCGATCTCAGCAACTGCAAGAGATAGAGACGGCAAATTTAGAATGTAGGTTCCTGTATACCATACGCAGTTCAAGTTTGGTTATACGTTTTATACCAACATATTTAAATATATAGCTTTGGGTTTATGCAACCTACTCTCCAAATTTCAAGTCGATCGGATAATAAACACGGAAGCTATTCACGAAAGAAGATTCAGTAATGCAGCGAGAGGGGGAAGAAGAAGCACAGCCACTTTTGCCGCCTGTGTGCGTGCGTCTTTGTGTATGTGTGTGTGTATGGGTAAGTGGACTTAGATGTGATTGGATGTTTTAGACCTGGGTACAGGGAGTTTCGTAGTCGGGTATACTCGACTATAGCATTCTTACTTGTTTTATTTTGGAAACAGAGTATGAAATGATTTAGCAAAGTAAAGGCGCCGTAGTATATGTTTTTGCCTCCCGTTGATTGTTGCAAACTTGAAAGAAAGTTATATATATACATATATTTAAAATTGCTTGGCTATTATTGTATTATTTGGTCAACATTGGGGTTCTCCTAGCTAAAATTGATCGCGCAATGTTTCACCCGGCCCCTTCAACCGCCCCCGCAGAAAACAAAGTGTTTGACGCTGTCGGAGACGATCCAAGCAAATGTTGCAACATTCACGCAGCAAGAAACTAATATTCTCATACTAATACAACGAAAATGAAGAAACAAAGGGTAAGCAAGTTAGTTGGCTATCGTGCTACGAGAAACAATAATAAATAATAACAAAAGTCATAATCGGGCAATATTATATAATTTTCAGTTGCGGTTATTTTTGTGGGGCCAACGGGGCAGTCCAAATTATTTAATTATTTCATTTATGGTTTATTTTGTTGCTGTTGTTGTTGCTGGCCAGACTTGTTGGCCCACTTGCGAGCCAACGACAACAATTATAACAAATATTTGCTCAAAGTGAAAAATGCTTAATTGTTTTTATTTCTATATTATTTTATTTTGTTTTTGTTTTTTTTTCACATAATTTGTGCATTTCTTTTGTTTTCATACTCTCGCTTTGCATAAGCGCAACGCGAATTTGAATTTAGTTGACCAGACGCCACACGGCGTGGCGATCGAGGGGCCTGTGGGGGGGGGGGGGGGGAAAAGATCTTGGCAACGCGAACTCTTCATTTGTATGCCAATGGGGCTGTGGGTGTCGCTTTTTACGCTTATTGCGGAAAGAAAGTCACAAAAAGTAGCGAAACTGTTGCAGATACAGACACGAGGTCGAGGCACACCGGTTGAGCGTCAATTTAATGTGCTTCTTTTTTTGTACCTTTCTTCTGCTTTTTATTTTTATTTTTAGTGTATTTTTTGTGTTTTTTGTTGTATTTCTGTTTTTGGCAATAGCGCAACAAGCAGCCAAAAACAATAAATAAATGCGAATGTATACATGGGCATGTAAAAACAGAGCGGACAGGAAACAAGTGACTGCATGGCATGCCAATTAAGTGATAATTTCAGTGACTGCCAAACTGTAATGAAGCCTGCATAGTAGGAAAGGCAGAGGGGCAGGAAATAGCTCTTTTATTATATTCACTACATTTTGAGTTTGTCCCTCAAACTATGCTTGGAGTATCTTCAACCACGCCAGCAGATCTTACAATTCAATACATTCGACACTTCCTCAATATAAAAACCCATAGAATGACATTGGCTGCTGGCACTCTAAATTAACTCAAAAACAAATTGCTGCTTTATAAAACAATCATGAAACTAGGCTGAACATACGCTTTGGGGCACTGCCAGTGAGTCCAATATTAAAATCTGGAGGAAATTCCCCTTGTAGGGGATCATTTCTACTACTACTACTACTAGTACTACTTTCACGAAAAGGACATTCGAAACCATAAGGGTATCCCCTGAGATCCATAATCACAGCAGCAGTTAAAACTAAACGACTACGATATCATAAATGTCACCTGGCAATAAGCCTTCTTGACAACAGCCGTCACTTCTACTTTTAGATCTCCTTTTTAGAGTAGCTAAAAACCACAGAATGGGTTTTTCTACACACACTTTACATCCAAAACAAAAACCAATTTACCTCGCACAGATCACTAGACACAACTTATAACAAGAAAGAAAAACAACTCATTTTTCGCCCGATTGTTCCTATGGCAGCTATATAATAATGTGGTCCGATTTTGATAAAATTATAGGAAATATGCACAAAATATAAATGAACTCAAAATTGAAGAGTTTGCATGTAATATTTGTATAAACAAAAAAGTTTTTCATACAATAATACATTTTTCATCCGATTACTCCTATGACAGCTATAATTATTGTTGTTTGATTTGTGCCAAATTTGGTCACATTGTATAAACTATATAGAAACTCAGCTTGGGTGAGTTTGGTCAGGATATCTTCATAAACAAAAAAGTTTTTTATACAAGAACATAATTGTCGATCTCTCGCTCCTTCCTCAGCTATATGCTATAATGGTCCCATCCGGCCGGTTTCGACATATGTACTGCCTGCAACAAGAAGGAGCATCTGTGCCAAGTTTAATTACGATAGCTCTTAAACTAGTTTGCATAGAAGCAGACCGACAGACATCGATATGTCGACTCGGCTATTGATGCTGGTTAAGAATATATATACTCTATAGAGTCGGAAATGCCCCTACCTGTCTGTCAATTTAGCAATATTATGGGTGCGGGGTATACAAATAAATATATATAAAATATTCTCAATTGCTATTTGAGAACATGGCTTCGCCAGAGCTAAATCTTTTTCATAAAGTTCCTTCTTATAATACAACAAATTGTTGCTTATTTACAAAACTAACAATCTTCGCACCATCTCCATAGGCCAACATTTTCGACGAATCCATAAAGTCCTGGCAGGACTTGCGAATAAATCAGTTCATGGTGAATATTTCAAGTCGAGCTGGAGCTCAATGTGCCTTGGAAAAGCTCTGGTATCCTGAGCGTGAGCTTGGCGTATGATCCATTTGGTGGAATCCTTGCAACATCAAAATTAAAAGTATTACATTTTCTTGTGCACTTTATTTATTATTTTTACGTCAAATGAAAAACATAACATTTAAAGTCAACAATTTTGATGATAGCTTAAAACACGAAACATCGTTGCTTAAGCATATAAACTTTTGTAAAGCCAATGGACGATACAACCCGCCACGAAAAGCAAACCAATTTTTTCCTGAATATGGTTATATTTTGTCCAGCGACCTTGTTTTACACGGCGCTGTGGAAGGAAGGGGAAATCAATTATATTAAACGCTAACATTTCCTTATAGTTATAAGTAATTACGCGAGGGGCAATCCCATCGACTAAATCTATCTCTGATCCCGTAGCCATCACTGGAGGCTCGTTCTCTTTGGACACTTCGGTAACAGCTTTATCAGTAGGTGGAGCTGAAGATCGCCTGGAACCACGCTTGGTAGGTCGGTTTGGATTGGGTGGAACATCCATTAGATAGGTTTGTTACAATTTAAAATTAAAGTAAGATTTGTATACAACTTTCGTGTTGCTAAGCTGAAAGCTGAAAGCGTTTAAAATTTGTAGATAAGACAGCAACTAAATGTTGGGAGAATCATAGCATTCTGTGTTTTATGAATATGATCCCAAACATTTTCTGAATTTACACTATGTATAGAATATTTTCTATAGATATTGTACAAAGGAATTTGCCCAATTTCCAAAATTAAAAAAATTAAATAACAATGCTTGACTTGGAAAAATAATTTTAAAGTCAATCCACGCCTCAGAAATGGTCAGTTGAAAAGTTACTCCGTCTTTGAATAGAGTATTTATTCCATCCTTTGCTTTAATAATGTAATTAAATAAAAACCATATATAAAATGCGGAAAGCGAAAAAAAAAATCCTATTAAGTCTCTTGGGAAAAAATACTGGTAGATATTCCAATAAAACAATTAAGAACAATACTTGGAGAGGAAAAAAAGCAACTCAAAAATAAATAAGTCAACAAACTTCGTCGATGGTAAACAATCAGAAGTATACTTCCATTAATTAAAAAAATCATTTTGAAGTCAATCAAGGTACCACTTCAGAAATGGACAGTTGAAGAGTGTTAAAATCTTTTAATAAAGTATTATTTAGAAAAATAATGTAAGTATTTGAATAAAAAAGCATATTATATCAAATGTGGACAACGCAAAAAAAAATCCTATTAAGTCTCTTGAGGAAAAAAATATTGGTGGATATTCGAATTAAAACAATTAAAAACTTTGAGACGAAAAATAAACCAACACAAAAAACAATATTGATGAACTTTCAAATCACTGCGACAGGCATAACTTTGTGGACGTTAATGCACGCAAACAAAAAAGTACTAAAATAATTTAGAAAATCTTTGTTTAAATAATATACACTTCTTATATTTAATAATTTTTGTAAATATTGACGAAGTACATTTTAATAGAAAACAATTTCAGCACATTTGTCTGTCATTTGTGATTATAAAAAAGAAAGAAAAAAGAATGTGAGAAATCATCCATAAGGCTTGATTCTAAAAATGTCGACGCCACAATAGCAACTTCATTAACTTTGTGCTTAAACTGGTTGGGAATTATAGGCAATATTTGTAAAAACAACCAGTTCATTTTATTTCTGGCTAAACTGGTTGAGAATTAGTATCGTAAAACATTTAATATTATTTCTAATGTTTACCCCAAACTTTTTGACATATTGTCAATATTAATATTCGTTTATATTTATCTATGTATCTATATTTATAAAAGAGTTCATGCTGACTGACTGGCTGATTGGCAATCATCGCACAGCCCAAACCGTAAGAGCTAGGATGCTGAAGTAGGTTCTATCTATGATGAAAGTGCACGCTATGACGGGATTTTGGAAAATTTCACCCACTAGCGTGGAAAATCGTTGTGTGAAACATTTTTGTTCACCATCCAATCGGCTTCACACTCATTTTCAAAGATCTACGCAAAAATTCATTTGACACATATTTCACCGATTTTGGAAAATCCACCCCCCTCCAAAGTCGGAAAATTCGCGGAAAACTGTTGTATGCAACTTTTTTGATTATCGTCTGATTGGCTTCAAACTCATTTTCATTGTTCTATAGGTAAACTAAATAGGCGCTGTGGTTAAAGATTTTGGAAAATCTACCTCCAAAGTCGGAAAATTCGAAGAAAACTGTTGTATGATCCTTTTTTGATTATCAAACTCATTTTCAAAGTCAATCAGTCAGTCAGTCAGTCAGTCAGTCGGTCAGTCAGTCATTCAGCACGAACTCTTTTATATATATAGATAACTATAAGGAAATGTAAGCGTTTAATATAATTGATTTCCGCTTCCTTGCACAGCGCCGTGTAAGGTCGCTGGACAAAATATAACCATATTCAGGAAAAAATTGGTTTACTTTTCGTGGCGGGTTGTATCGTCCATTGGTTTTACAAAAGTTTATATGCTTAAGCAACGATGTTTCGTGTTTTGAGCTATCATCAAAATTGTTGACTTTAAATGTTATGTTTTTCATTTGACGTAAAAATAATAATTAAAGTTGACAAGAAAATGTAATACTTTTAATTTTGATGTTGCAACGTATCCACCAAATGTATTATACGCCAAGCTCACGCTCAGGATACCAGAGCTTTTCCAAGGCACATTGAGCTCCAGCTCGACTTGAAATATTCACCATAAACTGATTTATTCGCAAGTCCTGCCAGGACTTTATGGATTCGTCGAAAATGTTGGCCTATGGAGATGGTGCGAAGATTGTTAGTTTTGTAAATAAGCAACAATTTGTTGTATTATAAGAAGGAACTTTATGAAAAAGATTTAGCTCTGGCGAAGCCATGTTCTCAAATAGCAATTGAGAAATTTAAGAATTATTCGCATTACGTTATAAGCCATATTTGTATACCCCGCACCCATAATATTGCTAAAAGAAGGTGTAATTGACAGACAGGTAGGGGCATTTCCGACTCTATAGAGTATATATATTCTTAACCAGCATCAATAGCCGAGTCGACATATCGATGTCTGTCGGTCTGCTTCTATGCAAACTAGTTTAAGAGCTATCGTAATTAAACTTGGCACAGATGCTCCTTCTTGTTGCAGGCAGTACATATGTCGAAACCGGCCGGATGGGACCATTATAACATATAGCTGAGGAAGGAGCGAGAGATCGACAATTATGTTCTTGTATAAAAAACTTTTTTGTTTATGAAGATATCCTGACCAAACTGACCCAAGCTGAGTCTCTATATAGTTTATACAATGTGACCAAATTTGGCACGAGTCGAACAACTATATCTTATAGTTGGCATAGGAACAATCGGATGAAAAATTGGATTTTGTATGAAGAACTTTTTTTTTTATCCAAATACGGACTTTTGTGTAGGGCTATGAAAATGTCTTTGAAGACGATCTAAATAAACAAAGAATCTCACTCATTTGTTCTTGACACCCATTTCCCGCCTTGGCGATGGGTGGTAGTAGATTTTCCAAAATCGGTTAGCACTCTTTTAAAGTATTTTTAGTTTTAAAAAATGAGCCTGAGGCCAATTGTAAGAATAATAAAAGACAAAGCTTTCCAACTATTTTCCGCTCGATGTGTTGACCCCAAAGCTTGTGTACCGAGTATGAATGTGTATGAAGCCATTCGCATGAAAAACGAAAATGCTGAATTCCACAGCTCACCACTTTTATACTTTAATATTATGCTTTTCTATAATTTGAACAAAACCGGACAACTTTAATCAATAGCTGACGTAGGAACAATCGAACGAATATTGAGTTTCTGTATGAAAAATATTGCTGTATATATACATATATACTAGACTTGCCGAAGATAGCCGTTCTTTCTTGTTATTTATTTATTTTATCATTATTTATGGTCCCTAGTTGAAAGTACAACGATTGAAAATCTTGGTCTACCATGAGTCAGTATTCCAAATGGATTGTTAAGCTACCAAACTTAAGGACTGCTAAGTCGCACAGTTTGAGTGTCACTTGATACAATTGGCAATAAAAGCAGCCAGGACACTCGACATAAGGCACTGAACACGTTCTTGCCAAATTGGCTGGCACTTATGCATGCATCCTGTTGCATGCACCAAACAGCACTCAGGAGCCAGAATGCCACTTAAAGTTACTACCTTATGCAGCCAGGTACAAATTGGGCAATGCCGGCAACCACTTTAACTCCGTTGTTAAACAGCCGGAATCTGCATGAAAATATGTACATGGATGATGGTCCGGATTGCGCGGATGCAGACTGTTGCCGAGTCAGAATTGGCAGGTGACTGAGCTGCCGGCAGTGGACCAACAAGCGAAGAGAGGCGCACTGATTTAAATATTACAGCGACTGTTCCTGTGACTGTGACTGTGACTGTTACTAAGACTGTTCATGTAACTGTGATTATTACTTATGAGCTCTGTAATTGCAATTGATTATGATTTTTTGATATTTTTCACAATTTTGTGGCGAAGTTAAACGGCAGTAATGTATTATTGTGAAGGGCGCAGTGCGACTCCAGCTTTTAGTCGCACATACGACACTCCGCTCGGCAGCCTTCGTGCGGCATGCCTCGTGGTTGGGGCAGCATCAGCGGCGACTTGATTCAGTTCGCATTTGTCTCGCCCAGTGGCAGGTTGTTGTCGGTCCTGTGTGAGCAGCCCAAGCGGGCAGCGTTTTCAAAGTAAATTTCAGTTGAATATTTGAAAGCAAATTCGTCAAAGGCGTTGTCAAGACACGCAGGCAACCAGCTTAGTTTATCAACGCAGTTCTTAACACGACCATTACAACTTGAATGCCAACTAGATTGGCCAAAAGCACTTGGCGTGAGTATCTCTCATTTAGCATTTTCAATGATGTTCTAGTGTTGCGCTATTAACTGGCAGATTGTCCTGGCAACACCAGCTCGGCTCATTTGTCATAGACCAATGTTGCAACACTCGTTTATCCTTTGGCCCCTATACCTTCCTTTTGACATTTACAAGCCTGTAATCTTTAACGCCCGCACGAGCATCCCACTTCGCATGCTTGATTTATTATTTATCTTGGAGTCCTGTGGCTCACGCACTTTGCATGACAATTTCAGGAAAAATAACAACAAAAATCGTGTATACCTCGCGTAAACACTTCAGTGCCATTAACTTGAATCTTTCATTTCGTCCTGCCTCTGTTTTTTTTTTTTTTGTTTCTAAGGCCATGTCAACCAACCATTTTCTTGTTGTTTCTGTCAAAATGATGACATGCCTTTGCTTCACATATGAAATATTTGAAACTTACTTGATGCAACTGGGGATCTTATCAATTTACTGGAATACGTGTCACAACAGTTGCTGGTGGAAGCATCCTCTATGCCCCAGTACCATTCGCAATGTGCCTCAGTCAGCATATTTTGCACTCCTTATACTTTGTTTCTTAAAATTGGATTAAGAATATATTGGGTTTGTGCCTTGTCCATTTACCTGTCTGTGTATAAAAACGCAACTTTTTTTGAATCTAGCGCAACCACACTGAGTTCACATGATGGTATATACCATAGGCAGATAAAGTGTTAAGACATTTTACTGATGACCTCCTAGAAATATGGGATTAAAATATTTTTCCCACGCCTCCAAAAGTTAGGTAAGGAAAACAGAGTATTTTGTGGTCGGTAATTTCGGAATGCAGCGTTGTTATTTATCTCTGCTCATATTGCTATGCTATGCTCATCTTGCAAAAGAATTTCATGGAACGAGCTTGTGGCATTGCCTAGTGTAAAGGTGTTTGCCCCTAACGCATAAGTTTTATGTTTCGAACACCAGTAAGAAAATAGTTTTGCGTAATATTTAATTAAAATTTTCTAGCTAGTAGTAACCGGAGTTGCCCGGAGTTGAAATACTATCTCATTTTAAAAGTTATTTCTCATGATGTGAATGTAAGTTTTGTCAACTGCTCAGATTGAACGATTCTTACCAGATATTTCTTGTAGTAAGTAGTAGAATAGTACTAGCCTTGGAAAAATGTTTTTTTTTTTCTTACCAGACTGATCTGGATCGTTATATTTTAAGTAGCTAGCTTTCTTTATTTAAGCCGCCGTTCTTATTATAATTAAAAAATAGGAAAAAATAACATAATCGGGAGCAAACTTATGAACTCCACTTTGTGAACTCCGTTTGCCGCACAGAAAATTGATTTTTCGAAATCGGTGAAACATATCTGGAACGATTTTGGAAAAAGTTTCAGGCAAATTGGTTAACAAACAATAAAGTTTCATTCAAAACTTTTCCACAATTTGTACAACAGTTGCTGTGAATTGTTCGTAATCGGTAAGATACGTATTGAATTCATTTATGTGAAGAGTTTTGAAAAAGAGTTTAAGGCTGATAGGACAATAATTTCTACCTACCTATCTACCTACCTTCCGTAATTTCTTACAGTTTGTTCAATGCGTTGATTATCAGTCAGTGAGTTCGTCCTTTATATACTCCTATATAGATAATATGAAACAGTTTTTAAAATGCAAGAGTTCATGACTTCGACTTATACAGAAAAGTATACTATGAAATCTTCTTGTTCTTTCCCTGTATACTATGAAATCTTCTTATTCTTTCCCCGTTCTTGCTGCATGCATACGATGCTTATTTTGCATGCTTAATAAGGAGTCCTTATTATTATTAGATTCAATGGAGTCAAAAAGCGACACTCGACTACGAGCTCAAAGTCATTTCATGCAATGGTGAGATCCGGCTTAATTAATTTCGTACTTTATACTCTGTTTTAAAATTTAATTTTTTTTTAAGTGAGTATATAAAATTCTTGAACCCGACTGACTGATTGGCGACTTTTGGGCAGCCCAAACGGTAGCTAGAAGACTAAAATTTACAGCACCTTTCTATTATACCATAAGTGGGAACTGTGGAAAACATTGGTTAAATATATATACGGAAGTATGAGAAAACTGTATCAAAATCTCGGTATGCGCTGCTGTATAACAACGGGAAAGTGTAAACGAGATAAAAATCTCTTTCTAAAAGCGCTCTCTCTCTCTCTTAAAACTTGTAAGTGCGACTGAAATCGCCATATTGCTTATGTCTCTCAGCCTTTTGCTTATGCTTTGCTTTCGATCTACGGCAGATGGCGCGCTGCTGCTGAAGTCATATATTTTTGGGACACCACGATCTAGTTATTTTTAATCATTGAGCTTTATTAATTAACTATGTAGCTTTTTAACTAATAGAATGTGAATGCAGCTGGGCTTACTACATATTAACAATATTATTATTATGAAGTAGTAAATCGGCCTAGCTGCATTCAAATGCGCATCGATATAATAATCAATTATCGATTAATGTGGCGGTCGGTTGATATTTATTAGTACCAACATGTAATAGCTTTGCCACTTAATTTGGGACTTTTGAATTTTTGGTGACTGCAGTTTTAACAATGGAAATAATTGTTTTAAAACTTATCACTTGAATTAAGTACAGAATTTTTCCCACCCTTTCGCTATTTTCTGAATTTTAGTTTTATTTATCCAACTTCATCAAAAATATTTTAAAGGACCGCCACGGGCGGGAAATGGGTGTCAATGACAAATGAGTGAGATTATTTGTTTAGTTAGATCGGCATCAAAGACATTTTCATAGCCCTACCCAAAAAATCATTAAGCATGTGGCTTAGTTATTTAGGAAAGTCTACCCCCACGGGAGGGAAAATTTTATGTGAATATTTCGCCGGACAATGCTGGCGTTTTACCAGCTAGTTGACTATATGAGTATATATTTTGTGCAATGTGCAATATTTTTCACACCCTGGAAGCTAGAGCAACCAAACTTGGGACACATGTTCGCGTATACCCCCAGTATAAAGTATCAAAGTCGCACCCACAGCCGCCACAATTTGACGGAAACCTATACGAGTATATTCCATATTTGTAAAGTCATAGTCACCAAATTTGACATACACACTACAGTTCAGCTCCTTGACAGATATGCATCAAAAAATATGACACCTACACCCACCCCCATTAATCTGCATAAATCACGATTTTGACAGCGGTATATCTCCTACAATTTCATAACTAGAGTCACAAAATTTGACTAACAGACTACCCCCCTCCCCCGCAGATGAGCAAAATCTATATCTCCCATGCTGCGACTGTTTTTTCACCAATTATACCGGACTTCTTCAACATTCTTGCCTTTTCTTAATGAACATTTCTAAATAATGCATTCAAATGGAACATTTGGAATGAATGTAAAATAGTCAGATGAGAAAAGTACGAGTGCGTGTGCTCATTTGGCAAATTGGGATGAAAAGTGCGAACCTAAACATTATCTCATAAATTTGACTTGTACACAACATTTGAATATCAATTTAAAATGTTGTATATTTGTATATAACTGGTGCACCACTACCTTTTTGGCAGCTTCAACTATGTGTAATTTATGAAATTTATGTTCGTGCTATGCACATGGGATGAAAATTGCGTGTCCTAACACCATTTCATGAATTCGAATGTTGATGGTGAATTCAGTTCTTAAATTGTGCAGTTGATTTTGTGAATTTGATAATAATGCAGCAACGTGGACATTTGTGAATTTGCAAAATGAATAAATCATGACTGTCATGGAATAAACGCAGCATCCATCTGAAATGTCTGCCGGAGGACTTGGACTTGTCAGGCACTCAGTAGCTCTGTCAGGTGCAATTGTCATGCGAATAGTAATGCCAACAACAGCAGCAACACCACCTGCACCACCACCTGCACCACCACCACAGCCACCACCTTATCAGGCAGCGACTGATTGGCTTCGTTTGTGAGCAAGTGCTGCAGTTGCATAATGTTTGCCAAATCAGCCGTGCGTGGCAGCTAAACGTCTCATATTGCCCCTCATGATGAGCATGCAAATGAAGTCTGGGGACGGGGAGCTGGCAGTGCCATTGGCAACGAAGCCATGAAAAATGCATAGCTCCGAGTGTTGTTGGCGCCACCTGGCGGCCAGCGTAAATTGGAAATGTTAAATGCTTTAACAAATAAAAGAAGATATGTAGAACGGCCAGCCTCGACGTGCCGAGGATGTATACTCTTGCAGCAAGTTATTTTCCACAAAAATTAAAATTTCGACCGATTATTCCTGTGGCAGCTACTATATAACAATGTAGTGCGATCTTGATTAAAGTAAAGCTAGTTATATAAAGTATAATAATACTCGTAACTGCTGAGTTTTGTGTAAAAAAAGTTGTTCATACAAAACCACACTTTCCTTCCGATATTTCCTAAGACAGCTATAAGATATACTGATTCGATTTGTACCAAATTTCGATATAGTGCCCCGATTTTGATTAAATTTGGTCAGTTTGTATAAGCTACTCAGAAACTTTGATTTGGTGAGTTTGGTCAAGATTCCTTGAAAAACATAAGAGTTGGCATACAAAAACATAATTGTCGACAGAATTTTTTCATTGAATTCTTATAGTGTTGCGAAACGGCCGGTTCCGACACAAATTTTATTACAGTAGCATTAATACTAAGACCTGTCGGACAGTCACTGCATAAATAAATAATTATCTCCCTAATATATAATAGTATCCTGCAAACCTACCTTGATAATAATAATAATATTCCTCTAGCACTCTCGCACTAGATCTAAATGATTTCGTATAACTTCTGCTTGAATTAAGTTGCCTCTAAGGTAACAGAACACTACTCAACTAATCACTATTTCAATAAATAAATAATAATACTAAGAGACTGGTTTGCAATCAGAAAGTAAGACGGACACATCTATTGTATATTGGCTCGGTTTTTGATGCTGATTAGGAATAAGTATATATATATTGTGTGGTCGGAATGGTCTCCTTCAATGCGTTGCACCTTTCGTGACAAATTGTAATGCCCTCTGCAAGAGTATAATAAACTGCAAATGGATTACAATAGCTGCAAGCGTTTTTGCATTCAGTAGCTGATTTTAAACTGGGTCAACTTACAATAGTACTTACAGCATAGCCCCTGCCCCACCCAACTGCAGGGGTATGCAACAGTTTTGTGGCATTTGTCTAATTTAATTGGCTTAAGAGCAGCTAAGCGTGGGCTTAAATACAAAAAACAAACGCTGTTTGCCGCTAGCTGAGATCATCGACCCTTAGATTGAAGGGGCAGTGGGTGCGGAGGGCGGTGGGGTAAGAGTGTTTGTCGCTAAAGCGTCGTTAAACTTAGCGCATCAAATTATCATTAGATTTATAGCACTTGCTCTCCCAGCCTGTTGTCCCCTGCCGTTAGCGGTGGCCATTGTTGCCGTGTTGCCTGCTTTTAGGCGCCGCGTTTCACATTTTTATGGCCAAAACGATGGAGCAGCCAGCAGCAACACTTGCTTGGCTTTTGATTTATGTCAAAATGGCCAAACAACTGCGTTTGTTGCCAGTTTTTTATGCGTATTCCGTGGGGCATAACACGGCTGACAAAGCTCAACAAAGCGACAAAGACACAGAGCTGGATGCCTATACGTTTCTCAGAAGTGGATGTTTGAAAAACAAACTAGGGGAAAGCAGGCAGTCGAGGCAAAGACCTTATAATTACTAAGATGTCTAACGCAGTGCAATAGTATGGCGCAAGGGCAGCTTGTTTTTCGTGAAAGCCGCTCTCTGGGCTCGAAAGGAGCACGCGATCGGCAGCACTACTTTGGGAGCGTAAATGGCTAAAAATAGATTGCGCTCTCAGCCTCACCATATATTGATATCTACGCACTCGGTCTCTTTCACTGTTGCTCTGTCTCACTCAACGATTCAGTGGTATCTTGAAAGCAGCTAGTGAGTTTCACAATTCAATTTCAGTTTGAGTCGAAGTTTCATGTTCTTTGGGTGTCGGCACTTACATATGAATTTGTACTATTAAATTGTTTCTTATGCCGTCCCATTAATTGTATGATTTTTTTGACCTGGACTATTTTTGTTTTGTAGTGTAGATAATACTAGGAAGTTATGAGCATTATGCCACATGTGAAAGTACTCCATTTAATGATACATTCTATAGTACAGAATGCACCATGTGCGCGTTCAGAAAATAGAATCTATAAAATCTTCCTTGGCACTGTAGGAAAAATTGATGTTTTTCTGGCATAAGACCAATTTTTGTACCGAGTGAGTGTCAATAATTTTTCTTTTAAGTTGTGGTTCTTAATTTCAATAAAAGATGGAGTCACGCCCACTTTTTCGTTAAAAAATTCTAACAAGAATTCGGACGTTAACAAAGAAACAGGACCCAAAATATTTAGTTATCTTTCAGTAAATAATTTATAACACAAAATGTGTTCATTTATCCTATAGTGCAGCCACAACAAAAACAAATATCATCTGCTGAGAGCGCATTTAATATCACGCTCTCAAAGTTAGAAACCGAGAGCGAGAGCGCGTCAAGAAGAGCGAAAAGCCATAGGCAATAAATTCATCGTTCATTCATTGAATGGGCGTTGGATATCTAAGTAATTATAAGGTCTTTGGTCCAGGTATTTGAAAGTGCGCCTCTGAGAATTGTGTTTTAACAACTGCAATGGCAAGTTCCGAGCACCAGAATGTGTCCCTAAGAATTGTGAGTAGCCTTAAGTTGGGATTGCAGCTACGCCTGAAAGTGGGCTACACTTGAGCACGTCAAGACGACTCCAAAGGTAGACTACATTAGGGAAAGTAGGTAACATATGACAGAAAGTGCCCAACTTCTAAAAGCAACAGGCACAGCGTAACTTAGCGACAACTTAGTGAACAGCTTCAGTCAGTTCTACCTTACCCCTGCACATCCTGCTAGGCCTGCTCGACCTGCTCGACTGTGATTCCTGTGAGGAGCAGCTCGTCAACGCAAGCCGACAACGCCTTAGAGTTTTATAAATTCATTAAGCTCTTGAAATATGCAGAAACATAATTTGGTTTTGTAATTAACATTTTTGAGGCAGGCAACGAGGTTGATGCTGCAGCTGTTGCTCCTGAAACGCTGCTCCTATCATGTCCTATACTATCTCGGCCTGTACTGTGCTGTCCTGTTCTGTCCTGCCTTGTCCCACTTGTCGTATGAGCAACAACATCTGCGCTCAAGTTGCCCGCTAATTGAATCACTTTTGCCATTTTCAGTCGCCTTTTGTGTTGCCTAATTTTGCAGCTTTAATTAAGCAGCCAACGGGCCAAAAAGGATGCGCCAGCAAGTATTCAACCCTATTCATGTTTGCTAACCAAAACACGTGCCCAAATTTTTACTCCCTGTACCCATAAAATGGGTAAAAGGGGTATTACATCTGTGCAAATGTATGTAACAGACAGAAGGAGACATCTCCGACCCTATAAAGTATATATATTCTTGATCAGTATCAAAAGAGATTTCGATTTGGCTATGTCCGTCTGTCTGTCCGTCTGTCCGTCTGTCCGTCTGTCCGTCTGTCTGTCTGTCCGGATGAACGCGTCGATCTCAGCAACTATAATAGCTAGAGACACCAAATTTGGAATGTAGGTTCCTGTATAGCATACGCAGATCAAGTTTGTTTCATATTTCAGATATCTCCCCCGTTCCCCGCAAATCGATTAAAACCGTTTTACAGTAACAATTTTCAAGATATAGCTTTAAGATTTGGCATGTACAATACTTTAGTCTCTCTTAATCTACTGTCCAAATTTCAAGTCGATCGGATAATAAACACGGAAGTTATTCACGAAAGAAGATTCATTGATGCAGCGAGAGGGGGAAGAAGAAGCACAGCCACTTTTGCCGCCTGTGTGCGTGCGTCTTTGTGTATGTGTGTGTGTATGGGTAAGTGGACTTAGATGTGATTGGATGTTTTAGACCTGGGTACAGGGAGTTTCGTAGTCGGGTATACTCGACTATAGCATTCTTACTTGTTCTACAAATATTCGCTAAAAAATGCAACAAAAAAGTGAAATTGTAAAAATGCCAAGGGCCAGTACTTGGTATTATTTTTTGTTGGCCTTGCTTAAAGCTAGGAAAAAGCCAGGGTACGTGGGCGGGGTTAACTTATGCCAAGCTTTTGCAGTTTAGCTCGCCACACTTTGTTATACTCTATACCAATTATGTGCTTAAAAGTTATAATAAAACTGTCAAAAGTAGACATCTTCGGTTCTCTAAATGTATATTCACAACAAGTGAAATAAGGTAGCCAAGTTTATCCTTGCCGCTTTCACAAATAAAGCTTTCATTATTGATTACGATCGGATAATAAGCACAGAATATATATCCTGTGGTAAAGTGGAGGGGAAAGCAGAAGTACTGCCCTTGCCCAACATTAGTATTATGTATCCTATGTTCTACTAATCTCTTTCAACCCAGCTACACCCCAAATTTAAGCCAACGTGTTCTACTACTTTGAATTACTTTTAAATAGCACAGCTTTAACTAAGTAACTTGGTAAATGAAGTCCTTTATTTAATGAATGTTTTTGAAAACACAATTTAAAACAAGTAAGAATGTTATAGTCGAGTATACCCGACTACTAAACTCCCTGTACCCAGGTCAAAAATTTCCGATCGCATCTACGTACGTACACTTACACATACACACACACATACACAAAAGACGCACTCAAACGAGCACAGCTCAAGCGCAGCGCAAGCGAGGCATTTTAAGTTGTGGCTGTGCTTCTTCTTCCCCCGCGATGAAGCACTGAATCTTCTTTCGTGAATAACTTCCGTGTTTATTATTCGACCGACTTGAAATTTAGAGAGTAGATTAAGAGTGACCAAAGTATTATACATGCCAAATTCCAAAGCTATATCATTAAAGATGTTGGTAAAAAACGTTTTTATCTAATTGCGGGGGAACGGGGGGAGACAAATCTAAAATAAACTTGATCTGCTCCCGCTATACACGAACCTACATTCCAAATTTGGTGTCTCTAGCTTTTTTTAGTTGCTGGATCCTTGCGTTCATACATACGGACAGACAGACAGACAAACGGACAGACGGACGGACATGGCCAAATCGAAAACTCTTTTGATACTGATCAAGAATATGTATACCTTATAGGGTCGAAGATGTCTCCTTCTGCCTGTTACATACTTTTGCACAAATCCAATACCCCCTTTTTACCCATTTTATGGGTACAGGGAGTAATTATATTTATAAATGTACATGTTACCCGATCAATGTGTTTTAAGAATATAAAATCCTAAAATATGCCTATGTGGAAAACTAATGTTTTTAATCGAAAAATGCATCCTCCAAAGGCCAGCTCATTTTTTAATTTTTTTTTTCTATGTGGATCATAACATCATAACATAACGGCACCTTGCAATCTTACTGAACCACGTGAAGAGTTTTAAAAGCCAGGATCTACATTTTTACAGAGTTGCTAGATGTTAACTAAACAAGTGTGTGTGGAAAAAAAACTAATAAATAAACATAAAAAATAAATAGTATGCAGATTGTTAGAGGATTCTCTACTAGACTAGCCCAAAAATAAATAAATTGCATAAATTTTCTAAAGTATTTTAACGACTAGTAAGAATGCTCTAGTCGAGTATGCCTGACATCGAGACACCCAGTACCCAGATCTGAAACGTACGCGCACACACATGTACATATGTGGAAAACATAAAAACACATATCAAGCAGTTCAGCGACAGTGCAAGCAAGCAGTTCATTTCAAGTGGCGCGTGTGCTGCTGCACCCTCTGCTCGGCAGCATGATAACTGTTTCTTGAATAACTTCTCTGTTTATTGTCCGATCAGCTTAAAATTTAAGCAAATTCGGATAACAAATGATCCAAGAATCCTACAGGCCAAAAATGATATCTTAAAAATTGATGCTGTAAATCCCTTCATTCCAGATTTAATATCTCTAGCTCTTATAGTTGATACTCGTAGTTTGTTATTGCAAACATACTTACATATTAACTTATATTGCAGGATACTTCTATTATTTAAATCTTCTAATGTTCGTTTGAAAAAAGACTTTATTTGAATTATTAATTTAAGCTTAATCTTAGATTAGGTTGCATTAGTATTTTACTATTAATTTTAATTTAAGTTGCTTATAAAATAATAATAATGCAATGAAAAAAAAAATTAAATTATTTTCCTCAATTAAGTTTTGAAAATACAATTGAAATGGATAATTGATGAAAATACTCGAATTTAAATATGATTGCTTTCAATCAAAGCTTTAAATATTATTATTGACTTTCGAAACTATCGAGTAGCGCCAATATCGATAGATTTGCCGAGTATGCTCGGAATTGTTTTGTGGTATTTAAGATCTGCGAAGAGGATATTTCCTAGACTAGCACACTCAACTATAGCCTTCTCACTTGGCTTTTCTTCCACTTGTTGAAAGTTTTAACTTGAAACTCATTTATATTTCTGATGATGCGCAAAACTTTTCGGTTCTGCGTTCTTTTGCCAATCGTTAAGGATACGTGTGGTGCCACAATTTATATACATTGTACGTATATATATATTGCTTGCAACTTTTCAATCGACACGTTTAACAGTGGGCTGGAGCACGGTCAGGGTCTGCGAAGAGGGGAAGGGGGCGTGGAGTGGGCCTTATTTTCAGTGCGTGTATATTTGTTCTCTCTGTATTATTTAATTTACATGGCAATCGCAGATAAGTATGGTTCAACGCGACTCTGTGCATTAAGCGCGTGAGTGTACAACAGTAAAGAGAGGAGTAGGTCGGTGGGTGGATGGGTGGATGGGGCGCGGTATCGTCTGGCAGCTTAACAGCTCTATAAACACGGCCAACAATAGGCAACCACAGCAAAAATATCGCGCTGTCGCCATTCGGAGTCAGCTGTGCAGAAACCGACAGATAATGTAAGCAAAACAATGTAAAAAACGACAACAACAACAACAAAGAAGTAAGAACGTTGCAGTCGGACGTATCCGACAGCAGAATACTCTGTTCCAGTCCGATATTATTTTCACTTTGTGGGTTCGGAAAGAGACGTCTGTATGCCAAGTTTAGTGACTCTACCTGTACAGGTGTGGTAAATATGGATCTTCCTTATTTGCGGGGGAGGGTGGGGTTGGCAAAATTTGTTTGAAGCAGATCTGTCAAGGAGCTCAACATTAGTCTGTATGCCAAATTTGGTGACTATAGATTTAAAAATGGGGAAGATATAGGTGGGTGGGTGGGTGACCTTGACACTATAAATCGAGGATATGCACCAACATGTGTACCAACTTTGGTTGCTCTAGCTTAAACGGTGTTGAAAATAATTGCGTTCATTCGGACAGACGAACATTTCGCGAACCCAATATACTCTTTTTGCCTTCGGGAACAGAGTATAACAAGGACAACAACAAGTAGTGCTGGCACAACAGCCGGCGGGCTATGGATCCAAAGATCCAGTCAGTGGACTAACTGAGAGTGCATCCTTTGAAATGGCGACGGCACTTCAGACGCAGCTCAGTTCGTTGTGTAGGATACCCTTGGGGTGGGGGCGGCAGCGTAGGTAGACCTATGGGTGGTGACAGGGTGTCTAACAGCATCTGGCTTTTACTTAAACGTGCATACACTCAGAATAATAAATGCTACAAGTAGCCGATAGTCCTGGCTGCTAGCGTTCTGTACTTTATAGTGGGTTAAGACTTTTAAAAATACATAAATAAATAATAATGCCATAGATTTTAAAAAACTGCCCGATAATAAAATTCAACCTAAAAGCCAGAAATAGTAGAAATAATTTCGAAATTCAACAAATATATTTCTTAAATTCAGAAACAAATAAGGCTAGCTGCCCTTGGATTGTATGCCAACTTTCTCCATTGAAGGGCATTTATTTTTTTGAGTGTAGCTCTAGCTACAGCAAATGCAAATGCAAAAGCAGTGAATGCAAAACATCAAGCACAACCATCAATATACAACAACAACCTTAAAAGTAACAGTCGAATATTAAAACTTATGTGATAAGTTTAGCCTTTAATCTGTTTAAAGTTGTCAAATCTCTTTTTTTGTTTTTTTTTTAAATAAAAACTTCAGAAAACTGTGGCAATAATTGGTTAGCAGACGGCCATATACATTTTCTACGGTAGCATGCTTCCAGAAGTTTTTGGCCGTTACTCAAGGTCGAAAAAGCTCTGTCATCTTTGGCAGCGGCTTGCCAGACTGCACCCGCATGAACCAACCAAAATGTTGTTGTTGCACTGAACAATGGGGCAGAAGTACACTTGGGGTGAGGTCGGAAAATATTTATTTAAAACAAGAAAGAACGGCTATCTTCGGAGTGCCGAAGCTATATACCCTAGCAGCAATGTTTTTCATACAAAGCTCAATTTTCGTCTGATTGTTCCTATGGGAGCTATGTATGTGATCCATTTTGATACATTTGTAGGAAACTATTTGAAGTATGATATAACTCTCACTTAGTTTGGGTGTAATACAAAATGTTTTTCATACAAAAACTTATTTTTCACCCGATCCTATAGTAATCCGAGTTTGACCAAATTTGGTCAGATTTGTATAAACTCTGTAAAGACTCGGTTTGGGTGAGTTTGATGAGGATATCTTTATAGAGGATATATTTTCATACAAAAACATAGTTGTTGACCGATGTATGTATGAAGATAGTTTGACTAAACTCGCTCGTACTACTACTATATCTTATGGCTGCAATAGGATCAATGTATGTATCTTCAGTACTCCGAAGTTATCTCTTTACTCCCTGTACCCTTAAAGTGTGTCAAATGGTAGTGTTAAATCTGTGCAAATATATGTATGTAACAGACAGAAGAAGACATCTCCGACCCTATAAAATATATATATTCTTGATCAGTATCAACAGACGAGTCGATTCGAAACTGTCAATCATCATCATAATATTTAATATATTACATACATAACAAATATTTAATGTTGTGCAATTCGATCGAATATACTATATATATTTATATATATTTTCCCAACTCCAGTAACCAAATGTATTTGCAACAAGGTAAATTAGAAGGAATTTCGACTTGTTTCAATACAACTTGTAGTTCACCAGAAGAAGTTCTGTTATTCATTGCTTCACAACAAGTTTTATCCATTAACAGCGAACAAATAAAAACAATAAATTACTGAAACTTTAGTAGTTCAGCGGTCTGAGTGCCCTTGAAGCTAGGATATGCTTAAAAGTAAGAAAAAAGGCAATACATATGAAGATATAGTACTTACATATATTTAGTATATACGTGTTCTCTTACATAAACTTAAATATTGAGATACATGGATCTCTACTGCATCGCTCAAAGAAGACCTGAATTATTTTGAAATGAATATCTTAAAATTATTGTACTAATGTACGAATACATCCTAATATAGCAATTACTTAAAGTTTAAGTTCCCGGGATTTAGACAACCAAATAAAAACTATGCAGGCTCTGCTGCATTTGGTAATTGGTGTTTTAAAAGTACATTATATCAAAGCTCTAACTCTTATAATCAGTCATTTACCAGCTTAAAATCATATCTAAGCTCTAACTCTTATAATCAGTCATTTACGAGCTTAAGGTCTAAGATGCCGCCTTCTGCATTGTACTTGTATGCATTGGTATGATTTTATTATACCCATTTTTCGCCTATTTGGATACAGGGTACTATTAAAATAAATACATAAAATAAAATGAAGCAAGAAAAAAGGTTGACAGCGCATAAAAATGTTCTTGAATAAGATTGTTGGGGACTGGTGAACGCTCCATGGGGCAAAGAGTTCTCAGTTAGGGGGTGTTAGGCGGAGAAGAAACTCAAAGTTGTGTCTTGACTTATCTTAAACTTAACTTAACTGTGAGCTTCTTAAATCGTTCAAGCTGTTGGAGATACTATAGTTAATACTACTGCGAGCATTTCCGAATTATTTAACATATAGAAAAGTGCCTAACATAAAACTTATCAAAATTTTGTTCATTTTGGCTTTCAAAAATGATGACAATAAGTAATTTTATTTGCTCATGGGCAGTGTTATTCAGTAGAACTAATCGCTGGCTTTGTCTTTTCTGAACTATTGTTCAATTGATTGACGGATTGATCTGAAGGAGCTTAGCTTGCTTTGTTAGAAAATATATACAGCTTAATACATCCGCTGACTTAAGGCAGCACGCTATTTATACTCTGTTTCCAAACCAATTTGTTCAAAACAAAACTATATTATGAATGCTTTGCAATGTCCGTGTGCTTATCCACCATATTTACCTCCTACTGAAGAATCGACGTTTCATTTTCTTTTATACAATGGGATCATAATGAAACTTGGCACAGATATTATATTTGTTTCAGGCAGTGTATAGCATTTTGGATCGGATTACTACTTATATTATATAGCTGACAAAACAGCAATCGGCAGAAAAACTCATTTCACATTTGTTGTACTCTTCAAACGTTGAGTAAATTTGATTAAAATTTGACCATTTTATGTACAACTTTGTTGTCAACTAAACTGAACTTTATTAATTTGTAGTTGGGTTTAATTCAATTAAATTCGGATTACTAAAGCAATTGTTCATTCTTTATATTGTTAATTTTTAGTCAGAGCAATAAGCAAATTTTATGTGAAATTTCAAATTTGAAATAAAAATAAGCAACTCCAGCGAAAATAAGTAGGAACGTTGCAGTTGGACGTACCCGACAGCAGAATACTCTGTTCCTAGTCCGGTATAATTTGCATATTTGTAGGTTCGGAAAGAGACGCGAAGAAAACAGAAGTCAACATTAGTATGTATGCCAAATTTGGTGAATATAGCTTAAACAAGTAAGAATGCTATAGTCGAGTATACCCGACTACGAAACTCCCTGTACCCAGGTCAAATATTTCCGATCGCATCTTCGTTAACTTACACATACATACACAGATACGCACACGCACGAGCCACAGCGCAAGCCAGGCATTTTAAGTTGTGACTGTGCTTCTTCTTCCCCTTGCTGCAGCACTGAATCTTCTTTCGTGAATAACTTAGGTGTTTATTATCCGATCGACTTGAAATATGGACAGTAGATTAGGAGGGACTAAAGTATTGGACATGCCAAATCTTAAAGCTATATCTTGAAAATTGTAACTGTAAAACGGTTTTTATCGAATAGCGGGGGAACGGGGGAGATATCTCAAATCTAAAATAAACTTGACCTGCTCCCGCTATACACGAACCTACATTCCAAATTTGGTGTCTCTAGCTCTTATAGTTGCTTAGATCCTTGCGTTCATACATACGGACAGACAGACGGACAGACGGACAGACGGACAGACAGACGGACATGGCCAAATCGAAATCTCTTTTGATACTGATCAAGAATATATATACTTTATAGGGTCGGAGATGTCTCCTTCTGCCTGTTACATACTTTTGCACAAATCCAATACCCCCTTTTACCCATTTTATGGGTACAGGGAGTAAAATGTGGAAGATACGGGTTTTCCCCAAATACAATCTTATCTCTTAACAGTGCAATAACAAAGTGATCCTTATATATTTCATACTTGGGATTCCTTCATAGATTGGAAACATATAGTGACTGCTCTTGTCAAAAAAAGTTTGCTGTTTCCTAGTGTAATCAGTTAATCCGTATGAAGGGGGTCTGGGGTCGATAAAAATGCAATAAGTTTTGGTATTATACTAAGGCGCTATAGCTGTGATAATCTTTCGGAAAAATAATACACTAAGCAACGTTCTCATATTTATAAACTCTAGGAAGTTTTTCACAGGGGATCAACAAGTTTAAAAGAAGTTATGTGGTATCACAAGGGACCAATTCTGGCCTAAAATATCCCGTTTTTTTCTCTAGCCACTGAAACCTGCCCTAACCAAACTAACTTTGGTATTATACATAGTATACATACATATATCATTTTTGTACATCCTAAGCCAGTCAACCGGTTCGACCGCTGAGTGTGAATTGTACACACTGAAAGAAATTAAATTACACTTTCTGGTTTTTCTCCTTAAATTACATTTCCCTTTTAACCAAAGTGTGCGCCACTGATACTTATTTGCTGTAAGCCCCCTCCCTGAGCCCTTGCAGCCCCCTACCATCAGTCCGCATGCCAACACGCGCATTCGCCCAAATGTATGCCACAATATTTATGTGTTTGCCTCTATGCGAATGAACAAAAAAAAAACGAGAAAATGCCTTCGGCTGTCATCGAGCAATGCCAGGCAACAGATTTTCTTCAGCCTGTCGAGATTTCTCCGTGCAGATGTGTAGCTGGAATTGGATCTGAAGATGGAAATGAATTTGTGGCTCGCTGTTCGAGCAAACGAGGAGGGTCAAAACAATGTCGCAGCTGCCTGTCAGACTGTCATATGGGTAAATATCGTTGCCAATTAAAGTTTTTCGTGATTCGGCACTTGATTTTTGCCTTATTCGAACCCACACACACAGCTGTCCGGCTGTCCGTGTGTGTTGGGTTGTTCGTGTATCAATAATGTTCTGAAGCGCTTTTGAGCAAATAAAATCGTTGGCTCACACGATATTTGTTGCCTCTACTAATATGTTGTGTAAATAAATATGTTCCTGTTTGAGTGTGAATGTCTGATATGGTGGAGTATTTGAGCTTTCTTCGATTCCCAGTGGAATCAAGCTGAAAGAGGTCGACTTTCTTTCAAATGAGTCCTAAGAGATACATTAAATTTATCATTTTTGCAGTGCAGAATATCAGTTTTCGGATATACTTTTCACACAGATTTAAGACACATCACACATTAAAAATTTAAGATAGGTGGCAACGCCTTTCCATATTGATAAAGCACGCTGAATTCATTGTCAACTTCTGTATATTATTCGAGTTCGTGAAATTCAAACTCAAAATGTCAATAACAATAATAAAGTTATACCGAAAACAAAGTAAAACTGGAGAAAAGTTTCCGAAATCGGATAGCGCTTCTTTAAATTATTTTTGTGTAGGATTTTCAGGATGAGTTTTCGCAAATCAGAAGAAAAACAAAAAAGTTGCATTCATTCCACCACTTCTACACTCGTAGGGATGATTCATACAAAATCGTTGACCACCAGCCAAATTAATTAGTTGTTCATTGAGTGGAGCTTTGAAAATTGGCTTGGAAGCAATCACACAATAACCAGGGACTGTAATGGGTAAAAGTAATATTTATTTATTTATATAATGATAACTCCTAGCTTAAGCTATGGGTTAACATTAAATTTTTAGTAATATAATAGTAGTAATAATATGTCAATAACCAAAAAAGTTAAATTTAGAGATATTCTCCACAAATTTTCTGAATGTTCCACACTTGCGGGTGAAATTTTCTAAAATGTTGTCTTACTGTTCATTGTTAGAATGGGGGCAAGTGCATCACGACCTTAAGATTTATTGTACCCCTTTCGGAGCCTAAAACTCACTAATCAGTCCTATCTTCTGCTCGAATGTAAGGATTTTCGTCGGGTTGTCCGCTGCTTGAAGGATATAGCTCCGAAGGAGCGTCTGTTATTGTTTACTTTCGTCAAAAATGGCAACTGTTGTGGAAATTTAAGATTTTTAGCTCCTGTGCGATGATTGCAAAGCAGTCAATCAGGACAAGCTCTTTAACATGGCTGGACTAATGAAATCTTTCGATTGAATTGTTGTAACAATGTGAAACACTGAGAGACACTTGAAACCTTTACTAAATTGATTTGTCAACTAATACTTTCCTGAAAGGCGGCTCTGAGCAGTTCTTCACTCGTGCAATCAGGTCCCACTGGGTTGTTTTATATACGGGTAACTACGCGTATTAAAACGTTGAACCTTATGGTATTTAGGATATTGTGCGTGCCTGTGGGTCTGAATGCCTCTGGCTAACCACAAACACGCACAAACACTGTCAACACACCCACACGCACACACACATACATACACACACACACACACACACGAACACACTTGAATAGTTGCTTAAAAAAACAAACTGAGTGCGTTGTTCTGAACCACGCCCACATGCTCGCCCATAAGAAAACAAGTTCGAACATTGCAGTCGGACGGCCCCGACTGCGATATACCCTTTTCCCAGTATTGGTTATTCGCATAGGCCGAACAATATTATAGGGCTCGCTATTCAATGTCAAATTTGGTGACTCCAAACTTCCATTTTCAATTCCTAAGAAATCATTGAAATTAATAAACAAATTTCCTGTAAGGCGGATAGAGAACATAAGTTCAGAAAGGTTAATGTGTTGCCATTTCAATCGAAATCGCTTTAGAAATGGTAACTGCCCTGATAGATTTGGATAGCGTGAAAAGGGCGTAGCAAAAATAACTTTATATCTGTAAGAACATGCATACCATATTTGCCAGCATTAATCTTAATGGTCTCGAATAGACAGAGAGATAGACAGACAGGCGAACAGGCCCATTATACTCGATTCCTTTTGGAGAAAGGACAATTTCCCCGTTGCATTTGCTAAGCAATTGAATTCCTGTGGTTGCTACTGCCCATGTTCATGTTGTTCCATCTCATGGCTGATGGCTTCATTTTGTTGTTTGCCTTAGATACCATCAGGAGACTGCATGCAGCTGCCGCCTGCTAAAGGCCACTACACTCAGAAACAAAACAGTGCTCCTAAAGTCAGCACCTGCGGACTACCTTTTATATCATTCAGATCTTAAGTTTACGTTTACGACACATGATAAAGAACACTACTTGTTCATAAAAAGACCCCCCGTTTATAAAAAAGGATCAAATATCGTAAACTAGAAGCATTGGTTCGTATAAAGCGGGGTTTTGAAATTGCGAGTCTGGATAAAAACCTGTCATAAAACTAAACCGAATGAGCGAAATTTCTCTACTAGGCTTGAAGCTCCTATTTAATAATTGAATTTTATTGATTTTTGTCGTACACTGTAGCTGTGGTGTCTAAGTTAGATCGAAAGCTAATACGAATACTATATCATTATCTTGCTTAGATGTGTAAGCATAAAATGCATTTTCTTTTCAAATATACTCGCTGTCCAAGGGGTCTTAAAATTAGAACGTTTGTATGTAATATGGGCGTTTGTGATTCATTCCATTCACGATAAAGCAGAGTTACCCTTCTCATATTCACGAATGATATTGATTCAATACTTATTTAGGTAGTTATTGAAGCATTTTTCTCTCAGTGTACAGCTTGTGTGTTCTTTATGCAATCGCCTCGTCTATTCACTGCCAGTTGGCGCGTCTTGCAACTTTTGCAGCTCGTTGCCGTGCCTGTGTGTGTGTGTGTATGTGTGTGTGTGTGTGTGTGCGTGTGTGTGTGTGTGTGCCAGTTAACAACAAACTTTGCAACAGTCAGTCGAACCAGTGTTGGGGTGCCTAGTCCCTTTTTTGGGCGCTGCTTTCACAACTCATTTGACTGCTAATTGTCCAGAGAAAGATGCACTTAAAACTTTTATAGCGACTCACCAAACTTACTCACCAACATTACCCCGATCCTAGCGTAACATTATTTTGCCAAAATTGATATTTATCTATTGATTTCTTATATTTCTTATACACAAATACAAATCATATACTGACATGTATACCATACTTCTACAAACTTGGAAAACAGTAGACAGACAGATTTCCGGCTTACATCTTTTGTAAGATATCTTTCATCACCAATTTATTGTTAAGATAAATTATTATATTGTATAGCACTAAATATTGTACAAGTTCTGTTCTGTATTGCTGTAATATATTCAATTATACTAATCCATTTCCGTATAGGGAAATGAAAAACCAACAAAATATATATCCGGCCTTCCTTCCGTCCATTTGTGTGTCCGACAATATAAAGTTTAGACTCTAGAGCAACCAAATTTGGTATGCATGTTTGTATATATCCGCATCCAAAAGAGTGTGAATAATTTTTGCCATGCCCACTCCTGCCGCCTAAATTAATAGAATTAACTGACAAATCCTGTGGTTAGTGTCAGCAGATTTCATATAAGGACTTCTAACGACCACACTAAAAGATTTCACGAAAACATTCTCAAGGAACCAGGAGCCTTCGACTACAGCGTTATTATACTCTGCTTCCAAAAAAAATAGTTTTGTTGGGTTTGTGCAATAACCGTCTGTCCGTATGAAGCCATTCCACACCATTGCAGCTAGATCAACCAAACTTGGTACACGTGTTGGTATATATCCTTAGCTTAAAAAGTGTCTAGATCTCCCACCCACCACTCACACAAAATTTGATGCAAGCCTATATCTTCCGCATTTTGATATCTATAGTCACAAAATTTGACATACAGACTACAGTTGACCTCCTTGACATATCTGCTTTAAACAATTATTGGCCCCCCCACCACCTCCCCCGAAAATGAACAAAATCTATATCTCACATACCTTCAATAACAGACTGAGCACAGAGTATTCTGCAGTCGGGTACTTCTGACTCAAATACTTGAATAGTGTGTACACGATGCTAATGATGAAAAATTACCCAGCCTCATATTTTAAAGTAAGTTATAGTATCCTAAAGTAAACAGTTTATAATAATACTAAGTCATATTTTGTGGTTATTTATATAAGTGAAAATAAATTTTAGTTTCTTTTTCCTAAATCATTTTCACTGTAATGAAATAAGGTATATAATACTAGTTGTACCCCGCCATATTTCGCTGTACCACATTGTTGTTGAATGGATGAGAAAGTAAGAACTAAACAAAAATAGCTTACCATTATTCTCCTACAAGTGCCTTATGATTTTTTCGATAGGGCTTAAAGAACTTAGAAACCGATCTAACAAAAACCTTTCCCGTCCGTGGCGACGGGTGGGAGTAGATTTTTCAAGTTTCTTACAACAGTTTTCCGCCCTTGGGGGTAGATTTCCCAAAGTCACGAGCTTTTTGGCCACAATTTAAACAGATTTTATGAATATTTTTCCGTATACATGTGTACTGTATTATTATGGATGTTATTGATGCGGAAAATAGATGAATAGAATTCTAGAAGCGAACTGTATATTGTGTCCAAATTTGAGCTAAGTCGTTGCAGAGTTATTCATATTTAGGGATACCAACATAACATTCTTATTTAAATAGATATTGTAGGGCAGATTTAGCTACCGTAAGCATGAGAAAGCGAGTTTGAATAGAGAACGAACCTGATTTAGTGGCATTGTAATCCTGCACTAATCATCTACACAAAATTTGGCTGCGAAATGATAAGTATTCAGTTGGGAAATGAACATTGTTTCTGTTTAGAACATCATTTAAAATTGGCAGCTACGGGCAGAAATTTATACGTATAATTAGGGCCAAATGATACGCCCTGTAGGCCAGCTATCATTAATTGCCATATATAGGCTCATAAATGTAATTTGGGATGGGAATAAAACGATGTTTACCATTAATTTGGACAACAACAGCAGCGACAGCAGCAGCCACAACAAGGACACGAAAATGCACTGAAAATTTCCAAATCCTCTCACACAGACATACACAACCACACACATATTGATAATGTGTTTGGAAAGTTAATTAAAACCCAACGTAAATGCTGCCGGAGGCAAAGGGGGACACAACAATACAACGGAAAGCAGGCGACAGCATAAGCGAGGGGGCTGAGGGGAGTTAAATGCATTTGGTGACAACACAACGAGGGGAGGCCAACAAATTGTATTTTCCATTGCCAAAAACTGCGACAGTGTTTGTGCATGGTAAAAATTAACTGGAAAAAAAACAGTGCAAATAAATTGTAACAGAATTAATTAAAACAAGTTGGAATGCTCTATCGAGTATCTAATTTTAACATGAGCTTTCAAACTGTTAGCTCGAAGGGTTTTTAGTGGGAAAATGTAGAGACTCTACCGACTATAGGGTGTCTCTACCACTCAAGAGTTCTACATAGAGCTAGTTGGAATGCTCTATCGAGTATCTAATTTTAACATGAGCTTTCAAACTGTTAGCCCGAAGAGTTTTTAGTGGGAAAATGTAAAGACTCTACCGACTGTAGGGTGTCTCTAGCACTCTAGAGTTCTACCCTTTGCACTGTAGAGTGTTATTTCTCTATTGTAGAGAAGAACATTCAAATTGACAATTTTATGAGTGTTGGCGGCAAAGTTCAATGGAAATACGATCAAAGTATTTCTAGTCTCCACCTTAATCAATCATTATTCCAGTTTTTACTAGAAATTTGACAAACTTTCAATGCATGGAAAAACTTTAACCTTTTTTTGCCCGTCTCCGCTGAATGTATAGCTTCGAGGCAACTTCGGTAGCATCTATTCTCATTTTTCATTTGGCGTTATTTGTCTGCCACTTTTTTGTGGTGGCTACAACAGCCCAAAAAACTATACATACAGTTGAGGCAAAACTCAATTTCAGTACAGCTTACTGAACCCATTCCAAAGTGCGCAATTCGATGAGTTGTAACTTTTTCGATTTTGTCTACATGCTCGTGTTGTAGTAATTTCCACCCAGTTTTATCCATTGCTGTTGCTATTTTATTAATGATGGTGTTAATTTATATATTTAAATTGATAATTGTTTGCAGACAGGAGTTGTGGTCGTTATTACTTGGCCACAAACGATGCATCGAAAAGGTTTTATTGAAAATCTGTTGGCTGGTTGATGAATATTAATTGCTGTCTGATAGAGGGTAGAGATTCTGCAGAGCTTTATGAAATGCCAAATTTTTTGCTTATACCGTAAAGTATATTTGTGGAGAAAACTCTACTGTAGATACCGTAGAGTGTTGTACTTTAGAACTTTACTTGATGTTTACTACACGTCCGTATAGAGGAGTTTCCTCTAGCTCTGCCGAAAAAACTCTAAGCAACGCCTAAAATAAAAGGAAAATTCTAAACATTTTAAAAGATATTTTATTTTTGTCAATGCATCAATTTGCAGTGCTAAAATAATTAAAAGGGTAGCCAAGATATAATCGATGTTTCATCCTAAAAACTATGTAACTTTGGTGGACTATAAGTGTTACAGGAAAATTTCTTTTAGTCAAAAAAATATGGATTTGCAGATCTGAGATCTACACCGCTTATCTCATTTAGATCTGATTTTTTCTCAGTGTAAGTACTGTAAATAGCTGTGTTATATATCTTGCAACTATAGCCAACTTTAAGGGGCCAGTAAAATTCCATTTTAAAGTGACATGCAATTTTTACAGTGTGTGTGTTCGCTGGAGCTACTGCAAATTTGACAGGCAGCTGCCAAGTGGCGCCAAAGATGGAGACAAGTTTATTTCAAGAACATTTAAATGATCCTTGGAGAAAAGTTGCTGGGATTATGAGCTGAGCGAATTGGGGACAATGGTTCGAGCTGCCCTTGAGTTGATGTCTGATATATGCAAATATTTTGCATGCTGTGCAAAAGTGTAATTATAGAATGTGACACCTAAAGTGTACACATAGGAATATAGGTCCAATGCGCGAACTGGAAATGCACCTCCAGTTTCCGGCTGTATATCCGGCCGAGCTGCTGCATCCTGTGCCCTGAATCCTGTGTCAGTTAGTTTCCGTTTTCTGGCAGACGCAACATTAAAGCTGGCGACTCACACCACGCACCACACACCAGAGCGTATCAAATCTCACCCGACCTTCGTAGACCTAGCCAGACCTTCGCCACTTTACGTGGCATCCAGGGCCAGGGCTGCCCTGCCTGCCAACTGACCTTGCCAGGCATGGCCACCAGGACTTGGCATCGCCAATTCCAACAGTTAGTCAGTGTCAAGTTTTTGTCGCTTTGCCAGCTCCCCACCCAGGCTGGGCAATTTGATTTATGCGACGTTTGCTTTGCATATGCCGGCTACAATGAATAGGAATTGAAATCGGCGACGTGGACATGGACACGGCTAAGTCGAAAACTTATGAGCATAAGCAGACAATGACGGAGATCCCCACAAATAGACACACACAGACAGCCAGACAGACAAACTGTTAGGCTTGAAAGTCAGTCCAGCAGCCAAGATGCTGCTTTAAGCGCTTCTTTATGGCGTATCTTAGACGCTCGCATCACAACTGTGGCCAGTGCACTGTGGTGCCAGAGTCCATTTTCCTCGACATAAATTGTACAAAGATATATCAAAGGAGTGGCAGAGTGGGTCTTTGACTTTCAACCATGTCTACTTCACCATCGACACTCGGAAAAATAAATGCGATGGAATTCAGGAAATCTCCATGTAGTAAATTCTAATTCAAAGCGTTTGCTTTATTACCAAACAATATAAATGCTGCTTAAAGCTAGCATTTACAAAAACAGAGTTTAAATATTGTTTTTTCTTAACAGCTGGAACATAATAAATTAGTTATTTATTTTGATATTATAAAAACAAGGAGAAAAATGTGTCAGTTGTACACTTGATTGTGCATCCAGGATGTTAACTTAATTTCAAATTTATTTTTGTTTCGAGATATGAGATCATTAATCGGCTTTATATTAGTTGTCTCGTACAACTTTCGAGTTGATAAATAATAAGGAGGATTGAAAATCCACTTAAAAGTCTTAAAGTTTGCGAAATTTCCCCAAATTTCAGAACCGTATAAAATAGTCGGTAGAAAAATTATTTATATATAACTCCCTGTTTATAACAGGTCACCCCAAAGGCCAGAAATCATTTCTATTTAGCAGAAATAATTTCTATATTTAAAAGTTCAAGTCCATTAGTCTGTCTTTCTATGTCAACGAGTCTCTAGTATTTTAGCCATGTCGATGGAATTTGATGTCAATACAAGTATCCATGTCGGAACCGACTGAATCTACGTTTTACATATATCACATATTACATATAAGTATCACTGCCGTGGGAAAGGGCTGTCGAAAGTTCACTTGCAGAAAACTCAATTGCGTAAAGATTCGTAATATCAATAAATCTAAAGTTAATAAGAATTAAATATATTTTTAGTCTTGTGTATTTACTTTTTAAAAATTCAGTCACAAAATATATGAAATACATTTTTCAAAATATTTTGATTTTAGGTCCATAGTGCAATGCCAAAACCATCAACAGAAGCAAAAATACCAAGCGAAACTTTAGTTCTCTATTATGGAAAAGTGCGTAGCTCGTAAACAACAAACACATTATGTATAATCAACTTTCATTGTGTGCGTGTGTGTGTGTGTGTATGTGTGTGTGTGTGTGTGTGTGTGTGTGTCTGTGTGCGTATGCAGGACTGGAGTCGCCCACTGGGGAAATGACCCACTCCCCCATAATACATAATAGTTATATGTATGTAAAGTATCGAGTACCACAATACAGTTGAGCACGCACAAAACGAGTACTTTTAGAGAGCTTGAGAGCGATTAACCCTTAATGCCCATGATTGTCCTTGGACGGGCTCCAAAAAGGTTAGTTCGTGTTCTGATGAATACAATACAAGGAATTTTAGACATTCCACATCGGAATCGGTTAGGTAAAATAAAATTTATAAGTGACCAAGCCCTCGAGCCAGGTATTTTTATACCCAAGCAGAGGGTATTACAATTTTGTCACGAAATGTGTAACGCATTGAAGTAGACGACCCTACTAAATATATATATTCTTGATCAGCAGCAGTAGCCGAGTCGACAGCGCGATATCCGTCTGTCCGTATGTTTCTATGCAAGCCAGTCTCTCTATCGTGCTATCGAGCTATCGTGATGAAACTTAATACAAATGCTTTATTTTGTTGCAGAAAGTACATATGTCGGAACCGGCCGGATCGGGCCACTATAACATATAGCTGCCATAGGAATGATCAGTCGAAAACTAGGTTTTTGCATGAAAAACTTGTGTGTTTATGAAGTTATCCACACCAAACTCATCCAAGCCGAGTGTTTAGTAAGTTTTTACAATCTGACCAAATTTGGTCGAAATCGAACCACTATATCATATAGCTGCCATACGAAAGATCGGGTGAAATATGAGTTTTGGTTTATACAAAAATTACATCCAAACTCAACAATTGACAGTTTTATTGTGCTTAATATAGTTAATATATATATTTTTATAAAAATCGGACCACATTATTATATAGCTCCCATAGGAACAATCAGACGATAAATGAGTTTGGCATGCCTAAGATAGCCGTTCTTTATTGTTATTAAACTATGTATATTAGGTCAAATCACAACTCCGTTTTCAGATTCGTACTTTTGGACCTGAAATAACTGCAATCCAATTTCAACCGTTATATCGTTTGAATTTAGCGATTCTTGTACACTACAAGAAATACTTAATATTATAACTCTGCTTCCAAACTTTGTATTGTAAATTAGAGTTTATTAGATTTGTACAATGTCCGTCTGTCTGTCCGTATAAACACAATTTGTTGATAGTATATATTCTCATTTGATAAAGTGTTTTACGATCTACTCACCACCCTCTCCCCTACTATTTGGCAAAAACCTATATTTTACACATTTTTCTTGCTTAAGTTCCAAATGTGACTTGACAGACCTCCTTGACAGATTTGAGATCACAATTTTATGTCACTTCCCGCGCTAAAAAGCCAAATTCATAGTTCCAACATCTTTATAGATAGAGTGACCAAATTTGATATGAAGACTACTGACGACCTCGTCGAAGGCTTGCATCAAAAATATGTTTGCTATTCTAACCTCCGCCTACTTAATAAGCATTTGGGAACTTCCGACTGTATTTCTTTTACTTGTTTGAAAATTGCATTTATGAGACATAATACACAAATGAAACTTCTTCTATTTATCTTATGAGCTCATGTACAATCATTAGGACCTAAAGATGGTCCTCAAAAATGTGTGAATGCCAAACCTAAGGCTTTATTCTCAAAGAGTAGCAGGGACAGATTTTTAATGTTCGAAATTACCATTAATTATATCAAGAATAGTCGTAAACATATGAATAAGAATATGACGGATTAATATGGTTATAAAAAATATTTGACTTTTTTATAGATCTTGAACAATATAGCAACCCCCTAGATTATATGGGCCATCTGTACACTCCTGTATAATCTGACATTGTACTCGTAAATACTTGTCTGTGGCATGTGTGTGTTTGATGTGTGTGTGTGTGAAGTGTGTGTTTGGTATTCATGTGGTGTCTGTATGTGTGTAAATTGTTTGCCACTTTATGTTTGTGCAAGTCGCTCGGCATCAAAGTAAGTCAGACTGGCAGACTGGCAGACAGGCAGACAGGAAAATAAACGGAAGGCGTCAACGGCGCTGACAGCGCAAATTTTCGCGCTGTGAAACTTGGCCGATTTCCTTTTTATGACAATACCAACAAGCCAAACAAAAACAACAACAACACCAGCAAAAAGTACATCAACAACGGCAAACAATTGCCGCTGACGTCAAAGTGCCGCTTAAATTCTGAGACTGTCAGGCAGCAGCCACCTGAAGGACTCACTCCAACGAAAGGATATGAAAACTTTATGATGAAACGGCACAGAGAGAATTATTAGTCCAGTATTCATAATTAACTTAATCACAATTTTGAATCTGGACCGTTGAAGATAAGCCAAGCTCCTTGTGGCATTAATTATGCATTTTATCATTAAATGATGACTTGTGATGCATAAATAATGTGTTACTGCTTATAATTCGCTAAACATAATATATAAATTAACTAATTGCTGCGCCGTGCCAGCTCGATATTTACTATATTTACTTTTAAATCTACTCAAAAAATCAAAACGATTTGGGAATACCTACCCAAAAAATTGTGACTTGAAGTATTTTTTGAATTTCTTACGATTGGAGCTTTTATTTCTTGTTAATCTGCTGGTTATGATCGGAAACATGCGATCTTCCACAACCATGCATAGGGCTTAAGCAAAGACCTTATAATTACCCTGTATTTATTAAATTTACTTTGATACAATTGTCAGGATTGATTGTATAAAATTTTTTGACCCGGACTATTTTTTGCTTCGTAGTGTAGATAACTCTAGCGAATTATGAGTATTACATACATACATTATTATACTTATGTAATGATACTTGTACAGAGTATTCTGAAGTCCAGAACGCTCCAGAAAATATAATCTTCCTTAGCATTGTAGGAAAAATTTATGTTTTTCTGGCATAAGACCAATTTTTGTACCAAGTGTGAATAATTTGTCTTTTAAATTATGGTTTTGATTTCAATAAAAGGATGGAGTCACGCCCACTATTTTGTTCAAAAATTCTAACAGGAATTCGAACGTTAACAAAGAAACAAGACCCAGAACATTCAGTTATCTTTCAGTTAATAATTTATGAAACAAAATGTGTCCTTTTATAAGCAGTGCAGCACAAGCCACAACAAAACAAATATCATCTGCTCTCATCATCTGAGAGCGCATTCAATTTTACCGAGAGCGAGAGCGCGCCAAGCACTGAAGAGCGAAAAGCCATAGGCAAAAATTTCGATGTGCGTTCATTGCATGGTCGTTGGACATCTTAGTAATTATAAGGTCTTTGGTTTAACAATCCAAGATACACACATATTTACATATTAGGTAGATTTTAACAAATTTAAAACTAAGCTTTGTTCGTGGAAGATTCTCCTACTAGGGAAGTTCGTTGGGATTATTGCGGGATCTTCAATTAAATCTCCTGGAATGAAGGGTTCGAATGGTTCGCTGTACTTTTGTTATAATCGCTAGATTGCTGGTTTAATTGATCACCAAATAGCGTTGGGTGTAGACCACGCTCGATGACTTTTTGTACATACCTTAGATTGAATTGTATAAATACGGATTGAGATTTAGGGGCAGACTACTGATACTGATCAAGAATATATATACTTATAGGGTCGATATATATATACTTTATAGGGTCTTCTTCTGTCTATTGCATGAGTTTGCATATTTTTAGTAACCTGATCTACCCATTCTATGGGTGCAGGGAGTAAGAATCATTTGGCTCAACGACTTACATAGAAAACCGAATTGCGGTGTGGTATTTTGGTGTATTTTAAATGATTGGGGCAAGTAGAACAATTAATTTTAATCAAAATAGCTTGCCGGGCAATGCTTTCATATTACCAGCACTATACCAAAAGAGCCAACCCCGTAATCCCCAATCACTCTTCTATTGAATGCAAGCCAAGCCAACGAATAAAATCGATGGATTCTTGGTTCAAGATGATAAATTGCACCATTTACCATATTGCCACACTTGATTTAATCTGCCTCCTAAGCCTTGGCAAGGACGATTTCCTTGCTTATATATAAGTTATGAGGACGACTCTTTGTTATTGTCAGCACATTGATAAATGGGAAACTGCCGAACAAATCAAGTGCACTGGGTGCACAGTTTGAGGGGCATTGGGTGCTTCCTTGCCTAGCGCCTATGCTCGGATTTTAGTACCAATCAAAATGTGATTTGCTGATTTATTGTGCATACAAAATGTTCTCGAAGGATAACCCATTGCCTTGCCTGTTGCATGGCACATTTTGGCCAACACTTGGATTGTGTGTGTGTGTGTGTAAATTGCCTTGTGTTGTGATTCATATTTGCTTAACTGATTGGCAACAAGACCCCAAGTAATTGCGCATCAAAATATATCAGGCCTGCCATGGGTATCGTTACCTTCATCACAAAATGAAGAGGCGCAAGTAATGAAGGATATCCGTCACGCCAAAAATAATGAATGTTTAGTAATGTGGTGGCAACGAATACGACGATGGCAAACAAGAAAAATTAGTTTCGTTCATGGGAAATCCCTCAAAAATCCCTTTCGCCACATAGAAAACACAAACAAACAAGTAAGAGCGCTGAGCTGGTGTGTCCTTGTCGGGTAATGCCCTGTATGTAAAAAATGAGATTTGAAAAGCTGGCAAAGTTTCAACAAATTTTGTGAAACTTTTCTTGCACGAAGGATAAAGTCAAAGACCTCCTCCCAATAAACGGAGGCTTAGCAATATTATTGGAAATTCAATTGACACATATATAGAAAACACCTGATTTTATTCATACTTACTTTGTCATCATATTTTAATGAGTGGACATCCTGGTAAGTGTTGGTCAACGTGTACACTTAACAGGCAGCTAGTTAAACTGACATTGAAAACACCAAAAATATTTTTTAATATTTTCTGGTTTTTAGGGTGAATTTATATGGCGATTTCTGATTTCTATGGCATTTTTTTCTGGCTGTATAAACGCCACTATATCGGACAGAAAACTGTATAAGAAGCTTAGTTACCTACGTATTACTAAAATGGATCCGTCAAATTTAAATGCCGAGATTAATCACTTAAATGATCTTTCTATCTAACAGTTTTAATACCAATATATTGTAAAATGGGGAATATGTTAAGTGTATGTAAGGGACAAATGAAAACGAACAAGTCACTCCAGAAAAGTGGTTCACTTTTGACTGAGTTAGGGGAGTGGGAATAATATTTTAAGATTTTGCACTTAACATTTATGTTTGTATCAATGCAGGAAAACACTTGAAGCATAAAATATATAAATATGGTATACGCATGGTATTTGGTACTGCTTCCGTTATAACCTTTCTACTCATTTTATAGTTACAGGGTATATAAAAAATATATGCTCGTAGAAGCCACGGTCCGACAAATTTCAGCGTCATGATGATGGCTGCTGCTTTGGTTGTTGTTGTAGTTGTTGTTGTTTAGTGGATAAGTTATGAGGCGCCGCGAGACCCAAAAACAGCCCCAACGATTTAGGAGCCGCCAAAAAAGGACACGCCACGAATGTAGAATTAGGGCTCAGAGAAGAACGGTTCCGATGCTTAATTTGGTATTCACGTCAAAAAGCCAACTTTAATTGTATTTAAGCTCGTTTGTAATAATTACATAGCCTGTATTTACAAATAAAAGTTATGTTGATTGACAAATAAACTACAAATTTTAAATTGTAAACATTGTTCAAGGCGTAATTAATGTGGCACAACAACAGCTTTAGTTGACCTACATTCCCGTATATCGTATATCTACTATATAAGTGTGTATGTATATAATACATGCCCTGCTGACTGACTAATTGACCAGAACGCTGAAATTTTCAGAGTAGTTTTTATTTAGGCCAAAAGTGCACAATAAGAAGAGATTTTGGATAATTTCACCCACAAGCGTTTAAAGTCACGAAAAATTGTTGCATGAAGCTGATTTTTTCTTACCACCAAATCGGTTTCAAACTCATTTTTAAAGATTTAGCAAAAATATAACGGCTTACATGCAGAATTCGATGCCACTTAGTATGTGTGGGACGCATAGTAAAGCATATTTATTTTGTACCCGTAGTATGGGAGTGGATATTATTAAATTATATTTTGCGATTCAAGGCAGCACTGTTTTGCCTTCGTAAATAAATAAATAAAAAAAATTATTATCTCAAGTACCAAACGTAACTAATATTTATATTATGTTCCCGAAGGGAAAAATAGTATATTGGGTTTGCTAAATGTCCGTCTGTCCGTATGAACGCAATTTTTTTGCCTTTATCTTTAAGCTAGAGCAACCAAACTTGGTACACCTGTTGGTGTATACCCTCAATTTATGAAGTGTCGAGATCGACCACCCACCCCCACCCCCTCTCCCGCAATTTGGGGAAAACCTGTACCTTCCCCTTCCTTGAGATTCCCGACAGATCTGCATCAAATAACCCCCACCCCCACAAATCGGCATATGATATCCCCAAAACACGTTTTTCAAGGGGTATATCTCCTACAGTTTCAAAGATAGAGTTCCCTTATTTGGCATACAGACTTATGTTGACCACCTGGACAAATCTGCATCAAAAATTGTTGGACCGCCCACCCCCTCCCCCACAATGGAGCATTATCTATATCTCCCACACCTGTGCAGTTTTTTTCGCGTCTCTTTCTGAACACACAAATAACCAAATTATATAGGACTGGGAACATAGTATTCTGCAGTCGGGTGCGTCCGACTGCAACGTTCTTACTTGTTGTCTATGAGGGTGTTCTGAATACACGCACCAAATCTATGGTTCCTTACGCACAGGTTGACCGAAGTTGGTTCAAATTGAATTTCAGAATATTAAACTTAAATCAAGTGTGATCGAATGCAAACTAAAATCAACCACAAACATGCTTAACAGCAGTCATAAAGTATATTTAGGACTTGATTCAAGTAGTCAATTCTTATTTTAAGCTCTGGGAGCAAAATATTTCTGTCGGCTGCTCTAAACCTCCTTGGAGAACCTGAACTGGGGTTCCGAGTTCCAGCCCTACCAATGAAATTTTTGGTGGTGATGAGTTTTTAAGCCCTGTTTCAAAATGGGAAACATTTTATTCGATTTGTGCAATCCGTCTGGCTGTCTGAATAAGCGCAGCTTTTTCCCCACCAAATTTGGTACACATACTATATGCTATATAATCTATATCTTCCACGTTTTATTTAGCGAACTGTTTTAACTATTTTAACTTATTGATAAATTTGACCGCCTTCTACATGATTTAATGTTGCATTATTTCAAACTGTGGGTTGGTTGGGCTCACACAATAAGGTGAGGCTGTTGGCCAACAAAATACGTCGCGGTATTTTGATATTATGTGGTCCTTTTGATGTCATAAACCACAAATTGCACCCTGATTGTTGCTTTTGAACGCAGTTATTGCTGCTCAAGCAATTAAAGCGATGGCATCCTTTAATTTATGCAAAATTAACTCAGCTGCCACAGAGAAAATGGACGGACTGAAAACACATTAGTTCGTCATAATGATGCCCACTGGCAGTAAAAAATGAATGCCACATACGCCACCAGGCCCCCCCCCCCCCCCACCGAAGCATTGCCCATTTGTTCGGAGATTGAATTTTATGCGATTTATGCACTTGATTTTTTTAGGTTTAATTAAACAGCTTAGCTTCTATCGGCTCACCCCGCCAGCCCCCTGAATGCGTCTCGCATCTGGACGGCTTAAATGCAATTACAATTAAAATCAACGACCAGCCAAGGCGACGCACTGTGGGGCGTATGCCCGAAAAACTTCTCAACATTTGTTCAAATTCTAAATATTATTTCAAAATTGGTCAGATTGAAAGCAAAGATGTTTATTTTAGCGAACGGTGAACCCGATTTAGATTTTTTGTATGCATTGAAAGAATGGCCTATCTTAGAGAAAGTTAAACACCCAGAAAAATAAATGCCATAGAATTCAGAAAATCGCCATATAAAACAAGTAAGAATGCTATAGTCGAGTATACCCAACTACAAAACTCGCTGTACCCAAGTCAAAAATTTCCGATCGCATCTTCGTAAACTTACACATACACGCACACATACACAAAAACGCATACACACAAGCGACAGCACAAGCGAAAGCTCAAGCGAAGCATTTTAAGTGGTGGCTGTGCTTCTTCTTCCCCCCGCGCTGAAGAACTGAATCTTCTTTCGTGAATAACTCCCGTGTTTATTATCCGATCTAACTAAAATTTAGACAGTAGATTAAAAGTAACTAAAGTAATATACATGTCAAATTTTAAAGCTATATTTTTAAAATTGTAGGTATAAAATGTTTTTGTCGAATTGCGGGTGTGCGGGGGAAGATATTTCAAATTGGAAACATACTTGATCTGTGTATGGTATACAGGAACCTACATTTTAAATTTCGTGTCTCTAGCTCTTATAGTTGCTGAGATCGACGCGTTCATACAGACGGACAGACGGACAGACAGACGGACATGGCCAAATCGAAATCTTTTTTGATACTGATCAAGAATATATATACTTTATAGGGTCGGAGATGTCTCCTTCTGCCTGTTACATACATTTGCACAGATTTAGTACCCCTTTTATGGGTACAGGGAGTAAAAAGGTTTACTGCCTTGGCGAATTCCTAAATTTAAGGGCATTTATTTTTCTGAGTGTAGTTACATATGTATATCTTCCGTACTGAAGATTTACTAAGACATTTAAATATTTAAAATTTAAAGGCTTTAGTATTTTTTCATTTATTAAAAAAGAGTAGAATTATACTAAAGTTGCTAATGAATCTGCAGAAAAATTGACATTATTTTGTGCAAATCGATTCAGTCTTAAGCATTTCGTGACAAATAATAATACCATTGAATAAAACAAAAAAAAAATTTATTATAATGTACTCGTATATACAGCAGTTCTTATTTTTCCCATTTTTATATTACTTTTTTTTTTTTTTGGGATGATATATAAGTACAATATTTATCTAACAGTTTAGAATTCAGCAACCCTTGAGACTAAATTTTTACATTTTGCTGTTACTCATAAGGCTAATTTATAATGTAGTGTTATAATTAAACATATTATATACATTTTGTGGTTTGAAGGTTATTGTGGGTAGTTCTAGATGAAGGAGTTTTATCAGCTAGTTTTAAGTGTGTAGGTATGGAAAGAATATATAGTGTATTATATTCGTGAACGCAGTTGTATTTATTTAATAATTCTTATATAACCCGACTTGGCCCGAAAATGAATTTGGGCCTATATCCGTACAGTGGTCCTTTGTGAAAAGGGGTACCATCCGTACGCTAAGATGATATCTGCAATCTATCTATGATTGATGTTGATTAGTTCCAATTTAATTTTTGGGACTTGCATTTTCTAGATGATTCTGACTTCTGGTGGATCAGATTAGATTAGATCCTTTCCGACGGGATCAACAGAGTATCCTGTACGTTTCGTTGAATAGTTGGCCAGGTTCTTATCGTATACTGTAGTATCTCGTCTCGGTGGCCTGGCAGCCATATTAAATTCAATGGGATCTATGTTTTTGCAACATAAAAGGTCGGAGAGCCCCACTGTGCGTCTTAACGAAATTCACTTAAAAACTGCGAGGCGGCAGGTCCTGGGCCTGACAAGAAGAACGTAACTTCCGCTGGCAGCAGTCGAGCAATTAATGTTGCAGCTTATGTCCTGTGCAACAATTTGGACTTCAGGCGCAGTACTATTCGCATTGCCTGACATTTATGGCAAGCATTATTTTTATTTATGTTGGTTTCTGTACTTTGAGAAAAGTTTTCCAACTGCTGCTCAGCAAACTGTCAGCTTATTAGAAAAGTTGCTGACGTGCAATGAGTGTTGGTTGTGCTCGTAGTTTGCCCTGAGTTAAATGAATTAGTTGCTCGTTGTTTGCTTTACTCGCTTTTCAATGTATCATTCAATAAATAATTTATTGTTTTGGCCTTGTTAAGTGCTGTAAGCTGTCACTGGAACTCTATTTCATTTACAGCATGCACATTCCTGTTTTAGCCTGATCACTTATTTCATACTTGTATGGGCATACAGTAGGGCGGATGGGAGCATTTATTTAAAGGGGATCCTCCCAACTTATCCTGGAATATAAAAAAAAAATATTTATTGACTTGCATTAGAGCCCGAAACTTATGTGCAAGAGCAAACACAAAACACAAAACTATTTTTGTTGGTGGCGGGGACAGGACTCTTAAGTTTGTACCCGGTAGGTGGCGCTGCGGTGGTGATTTTTGCAAGACTCTTTTGTTATGACTTGACACAAATTCAAAATGTATGTATGCTTGGACATGAGAAAATTTTGGGGCGGAAAACTGTTGTATGAAACTTGAAAAACCTACTTCCACCCGCCACCACGGACGGGAAATGGGCTTGAGGTCAAATGTGTGAGGGAAGGTTTTTATTCAAAATAATTATAAGACACGGGAGGAAAAATAGAGGTAAGTTTATTTCTTATTTCCTCATTCATGCCACCACAAAGCACCACAGAGAAGCATGGTATGGTGCAGCTAGTATTTTTATATAAAGTTTATTTAGTTCAATGTTCATGACAAGGGAAGTTCAACTCGATCGGCTAACAAAATTTGAAAGAAACTATATTCCAAATGTTTGTTCATATAGACGGACGGATAGATCGACTCGGCTGTTGATTGTGCTCACTTTATTGGGTTTCCCTTTTACATATTGTATGGGTACGGGGTATAAAAAGTATCCATCTGGGTTGATTTTACAGCGAATTGCGATTTTTAAAAGTCTATCACGATAGTCAGAAAACATTCAATAATGCCAGAAATTCAAAAACCATCGAGAGTAGATTCAATTTCTTGGCAGCTTTACTTTAATCAGCAATTAATTTTAATCTTGTCTTGTACGTTCACAAGACATCTATCATCATCATCTATCTCTTCATGAAAATTACAATAATCTGATAGGTCAAATATACAGGTATATACGAGTATATGTACAGTTTCGGAAAAAAAATAGCACCACTGTGGGACTTTTACTTATTGATCAAAAAGCAACCGATTAAAGTTGGGATTTTTTCAAATGGTGATTTTTTTATATTGCTTAGTATTTCTCCTATACGAAGAATGCTATAGTCGAGTCGGAACTTATTCACGAAAGAAGATTCAGTGCTGCAGTGCGGGGGGAAAAAGCAGCACAGCCACCACTTAAAATGCCTCGCTTGCGCTATCGCTCGTGTGTGTGCGTATTTGTGTATGTTTGTGTGTAGGTGTGTATGTGTAAGTGTACGAAGATGCGATCGGAAATTTTAGACCTGGGTACAGGGAGTTTTGTAGTCGGCTATGCTCGACTATAGCAGTCTTACTTGTTTTGTTTGCAACTTGAATAGAAAAGTGCCAAAAAATGCCGAAAAAATAATAACATCACTTCAAAAATTCACTTAAAATTAAAAAAAAAAACAACTTCATTACTTAAAAATAATTGTCTATTAAAACTAAGATTATTTCATCAATTTAAGTATAAGGACCATAGTGGTGCTATTATTTTGTTCCCCCCTGTATGTGCTAACTTTAGACAGATTTACATAAATATGTATATAATTAAGTGCAATGGTACTTAAACGAGTATTTAAATCACTTTTCGAGTGACAGCATAATCAGTGTGTGACGTAGACAGAAACTGCATTCGAAGGTATTACATTGGCCACTGGACACATTCTCACACATATTTTCGTTAGCCTCTGGGCTAACTGTTACTGGCAGTTATTTAAATTTGCATTCAGCTATATTTGCAATACATTTATGCAAATAACATGCAAAATGGTTGTAAATGGCAAAAGTAAATCAAATCCCAGTCCGGGTTCACCCCTTGGCCGAATCACAAAACTCGGAACTGGGTCAACTAATACGTGCATTTATTCTAGCCGGGTTGTGTTTGCTCTTGGCTGATTTTGAGCAGCTGCAAATTGTTAACAATGAGGACGGCAACTGCTGCCACTGGGCAGGTCAAGGGGGAAGTGCAAGGGTCATCAGCGGTCAATTGGGCGCCGCTCTTCTGATTCTCATTTATTTTCCATAATACGCCTTGGGCGTGGCATTCAATGCACTGCACAAAAACTGACGGTCAAATGCTGCCATTGGCAGAGTCTTATCAAATGCAATGCGATCCGGATGATGGTGTTGCCGGGGCTAATACTAATTACGCTGCCAACATTAATCTAGCTGCTGACCCGAGTGTTGACGCGGCTTAAATCGCGCTGATTACTCTGAGCAGCAGTGCTGCCAATTTCGTCTTATTCCGGATTGGTGTTCTACTTTTTATTCAAATACTCTGCCGGAAAGTTATCAATCATCCCCCCTTCGGGAATTTGTTCCCCATTAAGTGATTAAATGGACGTTGGAAGTGAATGGTTGAATGCGTAAAAGACTTCATGACAAAATAAAATACCAATATCAAGGGTATATAAAATAAACAACCCCGTGCAAAAGAGTTTTTATACTCTTTTACCGTTTTTCAAAAGTCTTGCTTATACGTAATTAAATTTCGGACCGATCTTTCAAACTTTCCAAATTAGTATATAAAATAGTAGCTATATTTACCCCTTCAATGCCCGGCAAAGTAAGTAAGAAACACACAAATATACTTAATACCAGAATTGTTCCAACCGGGTAGATTTTCTTTGTTGGACCAAACGTCTAATTGTGTGTTCTCCAAAATCGGTATACACTCTGTATAAAACAATTTGAACAAATTTTGAAAAATGGGTTTGGGCCTGTCCTTATTTCCGCGACTTCCACGCCCTTGAGGCTAGAGCAACCAAACTTGGTACACAGTTTGGTGTACACCCTCAGTTTATAAGGTGTCTTGGTCGCCCCACCATCCTCGACCCCTCCAAGGAAAACATTAATTTCCTCAATTTGGCGGAAACCTATACCTTCCACATTTTTAAAGCTATAGTCACAAAATTTGACATCCAGACTACTGTTGGCCCCCTTTCCAAATCTGCATCTATCTTTTCCACACCTGTACAGTAGAGTCACCAAATTTAAGATACAGACATATGCTTTTGAGAATATATAAGCCTATGGGGTCGGAGCCGCCTCTTTCAGTGTTTTAAACACGTTGTAAATAAATTGTAGTACCCTTTTGAGTATTGAAGTATTGATAATCTCAAAAAATCTTATGTCTTAGTCATCGACTGTTTGGCATCACTACTGGGATGTTACGCTCTTTTCACTGCAACAGCCCCTCCAGCACCGCCCCCACCTATGCTCATGTTGCGTTTATGCTTTCGCATAAGCTCGCTACGAGGCTGAGTTTGCCGAGCAGTGGAAAGTCAAAGCGCAGAAAAAGTTCCGCGAGAAGGCCAAACAAAACCAACGGAACAAATAAAAGGGTGCAAAGCTGTGAAAAAAACTAGTATGAATGCTCTAGTCGGGCATGCCCGACGACGAGACTCCTGTACCCAAGTTTAAAATTCACAAGCAATTTAACAGTAATGGAACTTGTTTCTTGACTAACTTATGTGTTACGAATCCGATTGACTTGAAATTAGCTTAGTAGATCAACAGTGACCAAATTTGTATGCATGCCAAAAATCAAAGGTATATCTTTAAGATTGTTTCTATAAATCGTTTTTATCGATTTCCGGGGGTGTGGGGAATATTCAAAAGTTGAAATTAATAATAAATACGCCTCCATTCCATATTTGGTGTCTCTTTTTTAAATACGGACAGACAGGGCCAGATCAGCACGAATATTGATACTGATCAAGAATATATATACTTTATAGGGTCGGAGATGCCTCCTTCTGCATGTTACATACACTTGCACAGATTTAATACCCCCTATTCACCCATTTTATGGGTACAGGGAATAGTCAGTGTGGATATGGAGCGGGGGCAGGCGCAGGGACAGGGGCAGGGCCAGCGAGCTTGGCCTCAGCTGCTGACATGCATGCATAACGATGTCAACAGCGAGAACACGCAAAGTGCTGCATTAAAAGTGACAGCAAAGAAAAATATCATAGAGCTTTTATCTTTTCTACTTATCTATTGTTGTTGTTCGGCTTTAAGTATGTGTGTATGTAGATTTGTGAGCATTTTAATACTCATTTCCATGAGAGAATTCCAGTTCAATGATTCTGTTTGGCAAGCATACGAGTACTTAAGAGTCATTTTGTTAAAGGTGCTTGACTGATGACTCTGAAAATTGAAGCAACATTTTCAATTCTAAACATGACCGTTGCAAATCATCCTTTAACAGGAAAAATGTATAAATGCTCTAGTCAACTAACTAGTCAACTACCCAATTATAAAATTCCCATAACATATCAAGAGCGACCCAAGAATTATGCATACCGAAATTTAAAGATATATCTTTAAAATTGTTTTATCGATTTTTGGCGGTACGGGGGGAATATCTGAAATTTAAAACAAAATTGATCTGCGTATGATAGACAAGAAATTATATTCCACATTTGGTAACTCTAGGATAGATGTCTCCTTCTGCCTCTTACATACATTTTCACAGATTTAACACCTTCTTTTACACACTTTGTGGGTATAGGGAGTAAAAACGAAGCTATAAACCATTCAAGCATTGTTTTCATACCAAAGTTTCCCTTTCGTCCAATTTTTTCTATGGCAGTTACATTAAATAATCATATTAATTAAATTGGAAAAAATATCTAAAATATATAAACAAAAATTTCTAATTACAAAACCCCACTTTTCATCCGATTGTGCCTATGGTAAATATAATTATCGAAATTTGATAAGACTTACTCAAAATCAGAAGATCATGCTCAAATTAAAAATTGCTGGTTTTGGTTACGATATCTTTAAAAATAAAAAAGTTTTTCATACAACAACTCAGTTTTCTACCGGTCATTTCCGTGGTTCTTGGATGCAAATTGGTTGCATGAAAACTTTTTTGCTTATGAAGATATATAAGCCGAACTCAAAACGAGGTTTCAATAGGTATAAGTCGATATACTATATCTTATAGCTGTCATAGGAACAATTGGGTCAAAAATTAATGTTGTGCAAGCAACTTTTTTGCTTATACAGATATTTCGTCTAAACTCAGCCATTGCGATAAGTAGTAGTTGTTGTTGTTTATTATTATGTAGCTTGACTTTATCTTAGCCGTCAGCCCACACAAAACATTTATGAACAGTGTGATTAACATTACATTTAACATATATTATATTTTACGCTAATCCGGGTTTTTTTGTTGTTTTTTGTTTCTTAACAATATTTTTCATTAAAAAGTAGATCCCAATTTGATTAAGAATGTCTTTTAGCTCCTCTTCTGTGAGTATTATTTTTCTCCATGCTACATTCGCTGACAATTGCGCAAAGTGCACAGAAGTGTGCAATGTCCTCTCTAACCCTTTGATTACACAGAGAACAAGCCTCATCTGATATACATATGGGGTAGTATCCAAGCTTGAGTGTCTCCGTTCTTGCGAGTATGATTATACTTTATCAAGTTTGCTTTCATTTGATCAAAATGTGACGTTAATATTATATGGTTGCCATGAAAATAATTCGTCGGAAATAGAGTTTTTGTACACTGAGGAAAAAAATGCCCTAGATTTCAGAAAATTTCCATACTTTTGAAGCCAAGGGCAGCTAGCCCTATTTTTAAGAAAGTTAATTTTCTAAAATCTAAGGTCATCATTTCTCAATTTGAGCGCATAGTTTTTTAAATACTAGTAAAACAGTTCTAAATATTAGAGTTTGAATTTCTAAACTTAAAAAGTATATGTCTTAAAAATAGAAAATATTTCCGAAAATAAGAAATAATAATTATGTTTTTGGTATTGCCGATTTAGGGCCTGCATTGCTACATTTAGGAAATAAGTTTCTTAATTTAAGAAATTATTTCTATAAAATGGAAAATATTTCTGGTTTTTAGGGTGATTTTCATTTTAGGGCAATTTTCTAAATTATCGGGCGATTTTTTTCTGAGTGTTTAAAAAAACATTGTTGCAAGGGTATATATCTTCGGTACTTCGAAGATAGCCGCTCTTACTTGTTATTTGTGCATGAAGATAAACAGAAGGAAGTAACACTTAAAGTGTTTAAAAATGATAAGCTCGTAAAAGGATGGAGTTGGTCATATTTGCACAGCTCTCTGTCGGAGTGTGCGCCAGTTTGAGTGGGATGTTGGGTTGGGGACAAAGTAGGACTGACAATGAGGATTGTTGCAGATGCTGTCATTCCCAACAGAAATGATGTCAACTGCGGGCTGCATGGAAATGTCAGAGCCAAGCCAAGAATGTGGCGGTTGAGTTGACACAGCAAAATGGTAGGCGAAATGCTCACATTGAACAATACTGAACATTTTAAATGCAAATTTCATGAAAATGTCATGCACTGACACAAACACACACACACACACATACATATTTTTAACTACCCGTCTGGTTGAAAAACAAGTGCCGTAAATTACAGTTTGTGCAAAACTGGATACATCTGAAAAAATGATATGGATGATGGAGTTGGATGCTGAAGATTGAAAACAGATTATCGCCATTCGCTTGTGCAAGGTTTTGTGTCACATTTTGTGGCGCCTTTGTATGTTGCTCCAGTTTTTGGGTCACTTTTTTACCAAAAACAAACTGAACGCACGCCGCCCACAAAAAGAGGACACAGTGTGTGCTTGCATGCCACACCCACGTGCTGCACAAAGAGCTGCAAGTGAAGTTGACTGATGGCCAAGTGACCGGGCTGATGTTTGGCCAGGCATTGATATGAACTGTTTCATGTGGCACGCAGTGGGCGTTCATGTTGCACACTCACATGTGCGTAACCAGAGACCCAAAAGGCAACGCAAATTGCAGTGCCGGGTGAAGGTCGGCCGGTAATAAATGATGACGAGCTACCAGGCTAAAAATAGACTCCACAGGGGTAGAAAACAGACAGTGTGAGAGTGAGGGGGGACAGAGGGCAAATGGTTTAATTGTTGTCTGTAAAATGCATTTTATTCCGGATTTGCCGTATGGTCACTCCAGAGCTGTCGCTTGTAGGCCGCAATGTCGGCTTTGCCAGCCGCATGTGCTGCATCCCAATCCTTCAGCTGCAGGCCCTGCACATAGATGGCGCCAAAGTATGCATCTGACGTGGACAACTGGGGACGGCGACACTTGATGCCAATGTCCTGCAGCTTAACGGGTCCATCGAATCGCACAAGATAGTAGCGCACACGCCAGTTCTCGCCCAGAGCGCCATGCTCCTCCGGCAGCTGCTCGTGAGCAAGCCCGGGCGGCAGCGCACTGCCCAGTGGCGAGATGTAGCACAGACCCTGCGTCAGGATGTGCTCGCTGTAGGCGCCACAAAACAGATACAAATCCTGCATGGGCCGTCTGTGCGCGCTGAGTCTCAGCACAACATCCAGCGTGTGATCCTCGTCCGCATTGTTGACTTTGTAGGCATAGCCCAACAGCAGCACGCCCAGCGAGATCTCAAACTCGGTAAGGAAGAGCCGGAAGGCGCGTTCATAGTTGGCAACACGCAGGGCACAGCCGCCGGCATAGGCGGTGTCAAAGCTGTGCTCCGCATGATCGTCCAATGGCACCGATGGCTGCAGTGCCTGGCGCGCCAAATTGAAGAAGGGACGCGCCGCTGGCTCACGTGTGCCGCACTCGAAACTGACGCGTCCCGATCCCACGCAGAAGTCCGTGTAGAAGGGCAGCGAGCGGTAGGGATGCGTGCCCAGCCATTGCCACAGGCGCGCCCACCACCGCTCGTTCCTTGCCAGAAAGGCGGCATTCACGGACTCGTCGCCATCGGCGCTGCGAATATCGTAGCCATAATGGTTCAGCGTCTCAAAGCACCAGGCGGGCGCAAAGATGCCCGCCGAGAAGCCGCGCGCAGCAATTCTTGCCAGCGTCTGGGCGCTCTGAAAGCGTCCCACCTGGCCGCGCCCAAATACATCGAGTCCCAGGAATAGCCGATGTCCTGCTGCATTCTCCCGCCGCACGGACGCCGCGCTAGCCTCCAGGCTGCGATCGTTCCACCCGTAGTTGATCAACGTGCCGTGGCTGGCCCTAAAAAACCGCACGTTGCTCTCATTGAGCTCATTCTGCCACTGCAGCTGCCCGCTATTGATAACGCTGTCGTACCAAAAGACGCGTCCATGCGGCACTTGCCTCTCCGTAGCCAGACGCAGCTGCTCCACAAAGTAGCTATGGGGGGAAGAGACAAGACAGTGGTTGAACATTAGACAGCTGTCTACGATAGCTAAGCAACTTCGGGGAACCGAAGGCTTTAAGGCTTTTACCTACGGACATCTACTTTACTTTACTTTCTTGCACTCGAACAGTCATTTTATTTATTTATATTTTGATATTTCCCAGTCACTATATTTAGTTATATACAAATTAAAGAGGATTGTTTTACACATTTGGTCACACACACAGAGCTATTCCTTTTACAATGTTCAATAACAAATATTACTTTAATATTAAAATTATTATAACTATCTAAGTTAATAAATTGAATTGAATTATTAGATATTTATTATAAATTAAATGTTGTTCTGCAGATGAAATTTTAATTTAAATGAAAAATATGAACACTTGTATGTCTTTTAAGATATTCTGATCAAATTGAAATCGAGGTGTAATCACGCTGACCAAATTTGGTTAAAATCGGATCGCTATAACACATGGCAGGCATATTGGAACACTCGGGCGAATAATTGAGCTTTAGGATGAAAAAAATTGCTGTAAGGGTATACATACAGCGTCGGTCATTCATTCTTGTCAAAATAAATTAAATACAAACAAGAAAGAACATTTGGCTAAAGGATGATGAACATTAAATAGACTTGCAGACATGCTTATGAAATAGCTTCAACCAATCAGTCAATTTTCCGACTTTGATTGAGCTTAGCCAAAAGTATTTAATACAAGCCAATGTTCGTCCTATGGTAGCTACATATACTATGATCCGACACAGGCAAAGTTTCGCAGAACTCTCGCAAGCGATATCGTTTACGAACCTTGTGTTGTATTATCCAGCGTTACTCGGGGTCAAGTCTACACAGACCTAGAGTGTAAGTAAAACAATAGGTATAACTTATAGATGCTACTTTTGCAAAGACCTAGACATGTCTTTGCAAAAGTAGCATCTATAAGTTATACCTATTGTTTTACTTACACTCCTTGTTCCTTCCCATTTTTCTTATTACTCGCTCTCTTCACTCCTTTTAACTTCATTTGTGTTAACCTTTCCTTTAGCTTTCCTTCCTAATTCTAATTCACATTATACCTTAGCAGAGGGTATTCTAATTGTGTCTAGAAATGTGTAATGGACTGAAGTAGACGTTACCGACCCAACAAAGTATATATATTCTGAATCAGCATGAATAGCCGAGTCGATATAGCGTTATCCGTCTTTCCGTCTGTTTCTATGCAAACTAGTCTCTTAGTCACTTTTAAGGCTATCGTTATGAAACTTGGCACAGACCCTTCTTTTTGCTGCAGGCAGTACATATGTCGGAACCGGCCGGAATGATCGGCCGATAGCTACGTTTTTGTATGAAAAACTTTTTTGTTTATAAAGCTATCCTCACCCAATTCATCCAAGTCTCCGAAAAGTGTATACAATCGGACCAAATTTTGTCAAAATCGGACCACTATATCACATAGCTGCCATAGGATCGGGTGAAAAATGAATTTTTGTATGAACAACTTCTTGTATTACATCCAAACTAAGTGAGAGTTTTGTTATATGTACTTCATTTACTTTCCTATAATTTTATCAAAATCGGACAACATTGCTTCCATAGTTTTGTATAAAAAACATTACTGCTAGGGTATACAGCTTCGGCACTCCGAAGATAGCCGTTCTTCGTGTTTTTATTATATCTATCTAATTCTCCTCTTTTTATCCATTCGCTGGCCCACAGTTAGATTTAAAGCGAATAGTTGCATAACTTTGCTCACTAGCTTTGGAACTAAATGAATGAACTGGAATTTTGGGGTCTGTGGCGAATAAGTGCATAACTTTACTCACTAGAGATTGGGCATGCACTCGGGACGCACCGGGCACTCCACATTGACCAGCCAGCCCTCGAAGCGGAAGTGCAAGCAGAGTCGCGTCAGGGCGACAACTGTACGTTCCACGGCGTCGACGCTGGCCAGGACCTCGTGCAGGAGCTTAGCCCCCTCGACGATATAGGTGCCTATAACGGGTACGCCATGCCGGTGAGCGGCATTAATCCAGCCGCTGGGCGGAATAGTCACATACTGATGACTGAAGTAGCAAAAGTAATCCACGGCGGACCAGTGCACAAACCGATAGTCGTCGAACTTCTTCGAGCTTTGGTAGTGCCTGTGAGAGGGGAGGGTATAAGACTTAACTTTGTACTCTGTGTGTGTGTTATCAAAGGCTCACTCACCGATCGGCCAGATAGTTGCCCATCATGTCGTGGCAGACGAGCAGCTCACGTCGATTATCGGCACTGATCGCACGCCGATGGCCGCTCACAAAATCCGACTGCCTGTCCAGATAGACGGCCTCCCCACGCACTCCGGTGTCCAGGGGGCGCACATAGCGCCTCCAGTCAATGTCCCGACTGCGCACCTGGAACGCCAGCAGCTGCACGTTGTCCCGGATCGGCTCTGCCTCCAGCTGAGCTGTAAGTTGGGGTGTTAGTTGGGCGTGCATGCTCTAGGTCCAGCTGATGTTCTCGAAATGACTTCAGCTTATTGTGGCTAGCTTGCATTTATCGGTGGCACCGTTGCCAGCGTCGCTGTCGCCCTTTAACTTTATCAGTTTTAGAAAATTGCGCGGCAACCGCATTAGATGAGAATTTCAAAGTCGAAAATGTCGATTATTTTGCTCAGTTGCAATTCTTGATGGCAGTCAAAGTCATAATCACAGTCTCACATTACTCTCTCTGTTTTTACAATAATAACAAGTAGCTTCAAACCCATAACCCATAAAGAACATTCTACAAATTTACACCAGGGTGTAAATGGTTTTTGACCAAGTTGTTGGTATTATCATTAATGTTCATACAAAATTTCATCATGCCAAATAACCTTCCGGCGTTACATATCGCCAATTTACTAAAAGACAGTCCTAAAAATTTCCTGAGGTAATAATGGAGAATTACTTATAGGGGAATACTTCGTGTCGATTATGTTATTATTGATATTTTAAATATTTAGTAGTTAGTTAAATTTGAAATTTAAGAAATCTTCCCCTAGGAAGATATATTTATGTTAACGTTTGTTTTTCAAGAAATCCTGAGCAAACTCACCAATTCGAAATGTCGGTACAGTTTATATAAGCCAACCACATTTGATCAAAATCGGCTTATTATAACAGTTGGGAATCCTTGGTAAAATATTGAATTGCATAAGAAACTTTTTTGTTTATCAATTATCCTAACATAGCTGCTATTTGAACGATCAGTCGAAAACAAAGTTGTTTGAAAAAATTATTTTTAGTCCCTGTACCCATAAAAGGGGTACTAAATCTGTGCAAATGTATGTAACAGGCAGAAGGAGACATCTCCGACCCTATAAAGTGTATATATTCTTGATCAGTATCAAAGAGATTTTGATTTGGCCATGTCCGTCTGTCCGTCTGTCTGTCCGTCCGTATGTATGAACGCAAGGATCTCAGCAACTATAAGAGCTAGAGACTCCAAATTTGGAATGTAGGTTTGTGTATAGCGGGAGCAGGTCAAGTTTATTTTAGATTTGAGATATCTCCCCCGTTTTCCCGCTTTTCGATAAAAACCTTTTTACAGTAACAATTTTCAAGATATAGATTTGGCATGTACAATACTTTAGTCACTCTTAATCTACTGTTCAAATTTCAAGTTGATCGGATAACAAACACGGAAGTTATTCAACAAACAAGATTCAGTGCTGGAGCGCGGGGCGAAGAAGCAGCACAGCCACCACTTAAAATGCCTCGCTTGCGTTGCGATCGAGCTGTCGCTCGTGTGTGTGTGTATGTGTAAGTGTACGTAGATGTGATCGGAAATTTTTGACCTGGGTACATGGAGTTTAGTAGTCGGGTATACTCGACTATAGCATTCTTACTTCTTTTATGATGATATTCTGATTTGAAAAGAGTTTTTGTTTAGATTATTCATCCAAACTCAGGAATAGTGTTTTATTATATTGTGCTTTATATATTTTGCTTTAATTTTATTAAAATCGGGCCACATAAGACTTGCATAGATAGCAATGTACTATATTCATATACAATGTACATACATCTGTATGAACATGAAATCGTGTTATATACGAGACTTAAACGTCAATTCAAATCAATTTTATATAAATACGAATTTGTTTCATGCTGCTAAATTTCGCGAATTCAAGTTACAGTTTTAATTTTATTTGGGGGAAAAAAATAAATCCAAACAAGGATGAGGAACTCGAAGTCCTGACGTTTTAATACCTTTGCATAGAACTTAATTCTCGACCATCACAGCTAAATGAAATAATTATAATTAAATTTATTTTTTTTATATGTGAGGTATAATAAAATATTTTATTGGTGAGGGCATCTGATAGAACACAAATATTTGTACTCCCTGTAAAATGGTTAAAAGGGGGTACTAAATCTGTGCAAATGTTTCATATTGTAGAATTCATATTTCATCCGATTATCCTTATGGTAGCTGTAAGTTATACTGGTTCAATCTTAAACAAATTTAGTCAACTTGCGAAGAGCGTTGTGAAACTTATCTATTTATTTTATAATTTTAAATATCATATGAAATATTAAATGTCAAGGGGAAAACATATATTTTTTGAGAATATTTGAATATCTTATTTATATTATTAGTTTAAGGTAAAGTACAGTGAAAGTTTGGTCGAAATACTCTGTTAAAAACCCAAAGGCCAGAAAAAACAAGTAAGAACGTTGCAGTCGCACGCACCCGACTGCAGAATACTATGTTCCCAGTCTTATATAATTTGGTTATTTGTGGGTTCGGAAAGAGACGCGAAAAAAACAGTAGTCTGTATGTCAAATTTGATGACTCTACCTGTACAGGTGTGGGAGATATAGATTTTGCTCCCTTGTGGGGGAGGGGGTGGGGATCCAAAAATTGTTGATGTAGATTTGTCCAGGGGGTCAACATTAGCCTGCATGCCAAATTTGGTGACTATAGCTTTACAAATGTGGAAGATACAGGTTTTCCCCAAATTGCGGGGGAGGGGTTGGTGGTTTCGACACTTCATAAATTGAGGGTATACACCAACATGTGTACCAAGTTTGGTTGCTCTAGCTTAAAGGGGGTGGAAAAAAATTGCGTTCTACGGACAGACGGACATTTCGCAAACCCAATATACTATTTTCCCTTCGGGAACATAATATAAAAACTCAATTATTTACCGATCGTTTCTATGGCAGATGTATAATTTAGTAATGCATAATATTTACTACTTGCAGCAGAATCTGTGCCAGGTTTTATTTAGATAGGTCTAAGCCTGGGAGACTAGTTTGCATGGAAACAGACAGACAGGGAAACGGATTGACGAGTAGGCAATATCGACTCAGCTCGTCGTCCTTCTTCAGAACATAGTACAGGGTGACTGAATTGAGCCTTACAAACGTTGCCCCCTTTGAAATTTGTAAGGCTTTACTTTGAGCTCGTTTTTCAGCATTCGTTCGGTTGATTTGTGCAACACTCGGACCATTTGTCTGCCACTACGAAAAGGATTTGGCTCAATTCGAGCCTGGACATTACGCAGTTTACTTTGTGGACGTAGCTGACTTTTCCGACCACTATCCTAGCATTACGGTAACGAGCTTTGGCTTGAGAGACAAATGATTTATTCACATTAAGGAGTCAGAGGGATCTAACAATGGCAACTTGTGGTTTTGCAGCCACATAAAAGGCTGTCACGTTGTGGATCCATCTTCGATGCAAAGACAACCGTTGGTTAACAATAAAAATCAGCTGTTTTTTGACAAAGGTTGGTAGCACTCGCTCTAATTCTGAATTAAAGTTGCAGTTGAATTCAGCCACCCTGTAGATACTAAATGGGGTCTTTCAATGCCGCTCCACATTTTGTGGGAACATAATAAAATTGCATTCATGTAGAATGTAGATGTCGAGCCGAGGCCGCGGTTCATTAAATTTGTGTAGCTGCAATGCTGATTGCACTTTAATACGCAGTTTAAATAAGCTGTTGGGATTGCTTTCCCAGCTGCCGGCAGAAAACAAAACGATTCTGTCTTATCGTTGATTCAACTTCGTTTTCAATGGACGCACACACAAAATTTCATTTGGATTTCGTGAATAATTCATGCGGCCAGGATGCAGACTCCGGCTCGAAATCCGGCCATCTCCGGGGCCTTCGACCCACTTCAATTGCAGTTTCTAATGGGCAGCAACAGTGGCTGCTGCAACACCATTAGAAATGTGTTGCCCTTTCCTGTTGTGGCTGCTGTGGCACAAGTTTTTTTTGCTGGCCCACAGTTTGTGTGACGGGCGGGGGGCGGGGGGCTTGCGGGCAATGGGGGGCTCCTCGGCTGGCCTTTTCTGCAAATTGTGCGCTTTCGAAACGCAACGAGGCGTCTGAGCGGAACTTTAATCTATCATTGCTGCCAGGATATGGATTTTACAGCAGCACGCAAGGAATATCAATGAGCTGCACTGGCGAGAGGCAGCTTGCAAGGAAAGCACTTGCTTCTTTTTTTTTATTATTTGTTGTCCTGCGGTATAAATTCTGGCATTCATACGTATATATACCGGTAACCCTAGGCAACTACGAGCACAATTTCCACCTTTTCAATATACCCGTAAATACGTAAGAAGTTAAACCCACTTTACACTCTGAAGTTTACACTATAAAGCTGTTTAGTTCATTTCTCGTGTGGCGGGATCGCCAGCCTTCTGCACATCTTTAATATGTACAAACAAAAACTTAAACTGATGTTAGTCTAAGCACAAAAGCTGTTCTTATCCACTATAATGTGAGTAAGCTAGCTGGTGCTAACCCAGCGTTGCCCGGCCAACTATTTTGATCGGAATTAATCAATCTTAAGAAATGCAAGCAAGAAGGTACGGCTATCTTCGGAGTGCTGTAGATATATACCCTTGCAGCAATGTGTTTTATACATAATCTCAATTTTATACCGATTGTTCCTATGGCAGTTACATGTTATGTTCGACCTTGATACTTTTTAAACTCAGGGTATATACCAACACTGGCTGGTAAAATATTTAGGTTAAATGCATTATGTTGAATTTGACTACTTTCATCAATCCTAAGAAATACGCAAGAAAAGCGTATCACAATTTTCCCTCCCGTGGGGGTAGACATTCCTAGTCCTAGTCCTTTGAAATATGTTTTATGAAGTTGGGAGAATAATGCTAACATCCAGCAAAAAACGGAATGGTGGGAAAAAAACCGAACTTAAATCAGGTAAAAGTTTTTAAAACAATTATTCCCATTGTTAAAATATATCGCAACCTCACATAATCATATAATCGCATTCTGTTAACGTAAATCCCGTGCACTGCGGAAATGTGCACCGTGATCAGCAAAAATTCAAAAGTCCCAAAAATTGGCGGCAAAGTTATCACATGTTGCTACTGTCAAATATCAACCGACCGACACCTTCAAATTTGTGCGGTTTTATATCTAACAGTCTGGCAATTCAGGTAAATTTTTGATGTTTTCGAACACTAAAACGATCAGCTATCATGTCCATATACGCATATCGGTCAACATTTATTTGCATTCATTTCATTATTTCGGGAATAAAGTCTTGTTCCGCCGCCGGAATTTCCTTTCTAACTTTGAGATGCGTAGTTTAAGACCATAGACAGACACTTTAAAGCAGTCTTTATACTAAAGAATTACCCGCAAAACCTATGTCAAGCAGCATCGCGCCATCTACCGTAGATTGATAGCAAAGCATAGGCTTTCAAGAAAGATGTTTTATCTCTTTCGCACTTTTACGTTGTTATGCAGCAGCTGCCGCATACCGAAATGTTCATACAATTTTCAAATATAATGTTTTTATACTTCCCGATATACATATAGAGAAGGACAGCCACCACTTAAATTGCTTCGCTAACGCAGTGGCTCGTGTGTGTGCGGCTTTGTGTATGTGTAAGTGGACGAAGATGTGATTGGAAGTTTTAGACCTGGCTACAGGGAGTTTTGTAGTCAAGTATACTCGACTAGAGCATTCTTTCTTGTTTATTTATATACAGTGATTTTTGGATAAAACTGACTAATTCTTAATTTTTGACCTTGAATCCCGATTCCCGCTTGTGGTGACGGGTAGGATATAGTATTTTCAAAAATCGGTTAGCATTTCAGTCAATTATTTTTGGTGTAGAATTAAAAATGCGTTCACCAAATCGAAGTGTCGTAATGGACTATCATATACATAGCTGCCATAATATACTTCGATCACGACAAGAATAACACAATGAAGAAGACGTTCCCCGACCCTACAAAGATATAATTGTTGATATATTGTTAAGACTTTTTTATATGTACATACATACATGCATATAAATCGAAGTGTCGTAAAAGCTCATAAGTTTTGGTGAAAATCGAACTACTGTATCATATGGAAACAATCGATTTTAAACTGATTTGTACGAAAAGGCTTTTTGTTATACATATACCTGCCATAGGAACGATCGGCAGAAAATTGAGATGTTTGAAAAATGTACTTGTTGTTCATGATATCGCAATATTATGGACGTTGATGTACTAAACGAACTGTACAGTACCTAGTACCAGTACCAACCCACCATCGCCCAACCCAACCCAACAATAAACAAGAACACAGATAACATAAGAGTGAAGTTCCAAGTAAGAAAATAGAAGTAGCATTACTTATTAAGTGAAAAAGATTGTTATAATTCGAACATAAGATACAAAAAGGGTTATGGATAGCATAATAAGTATTAGAGGTTTGAAGAAAAAGAGGGAGAAACTTTTTAGATCTTCTGATCGGAACAGCAAAACTAATTTGGTTGATTAATTCAGAAGTAACCAATTTCTCCTTTAATTAGTTTGTGTAAGAAAATTACACCAATGGATCTACGATCACAAAGAGAAGAGATTTATTAGTAAAAGTCTACTATGGTAAGATGGCAAGAGAGTATTAGGATTCCGGCTAAGACCCCGAAGTGCAAAAAGCAGAAATCGTTTTTGTAGAGATCTGTTTTATTCTGATTTACCTTGTATTGGGGACACCAAAAACAAGACACATATTCAAGAATATGTCGAACAAGTGAAGTATAAAGAGTCTTTTGACCAACGCTTAATGAAACCCAGAACACCAAAGGGACGATTAGCAATGGAAGAAATATGCTTGTGAAACTTAGGATTGCGATCTAAAATGATACCCGAACAAGTGGTTTTCCATTAAGAACATACATAATTGTTTAAAAAAGACAGTCGCCTATAAATAGACAATTATTTACACTTATAAAAATTAAGGTATAATAAATTTTACCCGACACAAAGCTGGAAAACTGTTAAGATCAGTTTGCAACCTTTGACCAGATAGGAAATCAGTAGACGACAGACAACGTTCTACATCAGGGGTGCCCTGTCCATTGCTCATCTGGCTCATTATACTCTGTTCCCGAAGGGAAAAAGAGTATATTGGGTTGCGAAATGTCCGTCTGTCCGTATGAACGCAATTTTTTCCACACCCTTGAAGCTAGAGCAACCAAACTTGGTACACATGTTGGTGTATACCCTCAATTTATAAAGTGTCGAGATCGTCTCTAGCTTTTATAGTTGCTGAGATCCTTGCGTTCATACATACGGAGGGACAGACGGACATGACCAAATGGAATTCTCTTTTGATACTTATCAATATATATATATATATACACTTAATAGGGTCGGAGATGTCTTCTTCTGCCTGTTATATACATTTGCACAGATATAGTACCCCCCTTTTCACACATTTTATGGGTACAGGGAGTAAAAAAAGTTGTTTCTTTAAAAGAGTTGGTGTTTGTTCTTTGGTGTAGTGTGTATACCAAGTGAATCATCTTTACTTTGAAATGTTTGCAGTGTACCTTGGGCCAATTACTACTGATAAGCAGCCGCTGCGGAGATACTACATATGTATCTCTATATATCTGACTCATCACCGGGGCAGGAATGCCAGCACAACATTGAAGAGATGTGTAATTGAGTACATATGACAAAGGGACTTACGGCAGCCACAGGTGCAGCATTTCATGGCGCAAAAGTCGCACAGCTGTTGGCCAGAAACCGAAACATTGCCAGCTTTTGCTCCCAGAGCGTTGGCATCGTCCCCAACGAGGTGCAGTTGACGCAGAGATTGCTCCAACGGCGCATCGACAGCTAAGCTATCCTCGCCTTGGTCATCCTGCTTCTGCGGATCCATTTCCAATAACAGGCGTCGGCAAAAGCAATGCAAAAACACCGGCGACAAAGCGAGAACTTCCGAAATTGTTTATGACGCAGTAGTGTTTTGATTGTCATATGTTACAGTGTTGGCTAACGAGCGTCAGTGCTGTTAGATGTCGGCGCGCATATTTGAATTTGAAACGCTGGCGCTTTGCATGCATATATAATAAATTGATTTAAATACGTATATTTATAGCTGTTCTCAAAGTTCTAATTGAAATTCTTTGTCTCTTTTCAACTGCAGCGCAATCTGATGAGCCGCTTTCGCAGAAAAATGCAGAAAACAGCCAAGGCTGCAATGCAGCGCACCATAAATTGTAATTAAACAAGTGTCCAACGGGGCGGAACAGAAAAAAAACTTTGCTGGCACAGCCGCCAAGAAGCAAAAACAAAAAAGCGGGTCGCATTCTCGATTTATTTATTACGCTTTAAAACAAGTTCTTTCTCAGCAAGGAGACGCGTTTAAAGCACTCAAAATGCCAGCGGGTCGCGTAGCCGGTAAGGCCGGCTACTCCAATCATTATTACAATGGTACGTATCAATATTTGGCCAGAAATTGCATTGCTTTTCAAATCATTTTAATGGCATACACTAAATTGCAATTTGCCTTCCCATTCAATTGAAATGGCCATTAAAAATGCACACTGATTGAATGCGATGTGCAATGAAATGTTATTAATCTGCAGTCAAAGCAAACAATGTGGCTTTTCCACTCAAATGGGCCTCTAAATGAAATCAGACTGATTGCACTTAAGAGTTAAGGCTATTTCCAAGTTATTACTTATAATATTATTTGTCTTTAGGTCGCTCGTATGTGGGCATCAATGAGGAGATTATGTGGGTAAGTATTGGCATGGGCGTGACCATTGCGCTCCTTATAACGATTGCATTGTGCTACATCGCACGGGAGAAGTGCCAGAAACGCCAGCGTGAATACTACGTGACAGCATAGTTAATGTATGCAAACTGTCAGACGCACGGGTTGGGCGGAGTGCCGGCTCCAGCGCACTGCATCCTTCACATGGATGTGGATGCTAACGTAGGCATACAGCAGACCTTGTCCATCACCACAGCCATGCCAACGCCCCAAGCAGCAGCAGCAGCAGCAGCAGCCCCACCAGATGACGACCTACAACCACACCACCACGAGCTTGAACCAGATCCAGACCCAGACCCAGACCCAGAACCTGTACCGGAGCCAGCGGTCACCATCATGCATTGGACTGTGGTGGACATTTGCGGCGCTCGCAGCTGGGGATAACCGAAGAATACCATAACCCACCATTTGAAGCAAAACACCTACAGGCACACACACACACACAGACACACACACACAAGAAATGCACAGACGACTGTCAAAGGCAGCTCCTTGCAAACATTTTTTTTATGTAATCCAAAAATTGTTATAAGCATAGAAAACAGCTAGCAGCTGCATTACTTTAAAGTGAAAATGTTATTGAATTTACCAAGATATATTAATAAATAGCAAAAACTATATTCATTGTATTCAATACACTTTGTTGGCCGTTTTAATCATTATTTGAGAGATTGTGCAGGCAGTTGCACTTTTGAATAACGCGCCATTTGGAAATTTCACTACACTGGCAACTTGCTTCGCACACTGTCTGGCGTTGCCACATTGCAGCGTTTTTCAACACTGACAATGCAGTGCAGTGGCAACACTTGTGAAGCACTGCTTGCTTGCGCGCTGCTTGCTGCTCAATCAGGTGTTCGCAAACGCGTGGTAAGAAGAGGAACGCGCGCACGTTTTCTTATTTACAAATTATTTAGCACACAAATGCCTCAAAATGGTTGACAATTTAATGTTTAACACATACACAAAGCCAACGCCAAAACAGACAAGACAGGTGAGTGCAAAGAAACAGTTAATGTAAACTCACAAACTCACATTTGCTGCTCAACAGGCGCCGCCGTTAAAGAAGCCGTTGGCTAAAAAGAAACGTGCACCGTCCGGTGAATTTGACTTTCAGTTTAATGCGGAAAAGCCCAAAATTAAGGCACTTGTGGTGCGACGTCGTGCTGCTCCAGGCGCAAAGGAGCAGCCGAGCAAAGTCCTGGCCACGGCTGCACCAGCCAGCGATATAATGCTCAATGTGACTGTGCCGTCCAGCGAACTGTTGCTCAATGTGACTGCGCCGTCCAGCGTTGTGACTGCGCCGTCGAGCGTTGTGACTGCGCCTAAGCAAGGTGCCAAGCTCAGCAAACAGCAGCTAAAGGAGGCACTTGGAGCGCAGCGACGCAAGGAGAATCCCAACAAGCAGCCACGCGCCGGCGATCTGTTCAAGGCGCAGCTGGACGAGGAGCATAGACGCAAGCGAGCAGAAAATGGCGAGCAGAAGCAGCCTCAAACAGAGTCGAAGCCAAAGACTGCTGTGCAAGCGGCCAATAAATTTCGCACCAAGAAAATAGGACTCTTTGATCAGAGCGATGTGGCGGCGCTGAAGCAGCTGGGCCAACGCGCTGTCAAGCCCATTAATGAGACGATATTCAATGACACCAAGGTGGAGAGTCTGGGACTGCATGCGCATGCAGTGAAGAATCTGCTGGATCTGCTGAGCATTAGCCAGCTGACGACGGTGCAGCAGAAGACCATACCAGAGGTGCTGGCCGGCAAGGATGTGCTCGTGCGCTCACAGACCGGCTCCGGGAAGACTCTGGCCTATGCGTTGCCCATTGTGGAGAGCCTGCAGGCACAGCTGCCGCGTATCAAGCGCACCGACGGCGTCCTGGCGCTGGTCATTGTACCAACGCGTGAGCTGGCGCTGCAAACATACGAGCTGTTTCAAAAGCTGCTCAAGCCATACACGTGGATTGTGCCTGGCGCCTTGCTGGGCGGTGAGAGCCGTAAGAGCGAGAAGGCGCGCCTTCGCAAGGGCATCAATGTGCTGCTGGGCACACCTGGCCGCCTGGTGGATCATCTGCTGCACACGGCCACGTTCAAGCTATCCAAGCTGCAGTTTCTGGTGCTAGACGAGGCGGATCGTCTGCTCGAGCTCGGCTACGAGCGTCAGGTCAAGCAGCTGGTGGAGGCCATTGACAAGCAGCGTGCAGAGGAGGAACAACAGCCTCCAGTTGCCATGCAGCGACTGCTGCTCAGCGCCACACTGACCGCACAGGTACAACAGCTAGCCGGGCTGGCGCTCAAGGATCCGCTCTACATAGACAACAGTGAGGAGGCTGCCGGTGCAGCTCTGAAGGGCACAAATGGCTACAACAAGGAGTCCATTGAGGCGCTACAAGACGACGGCCTCGGTGAATACCTCGAGGATGTGACGGGCGTGCTCACCATACCAGAGAATCTGCAGCTAAGTTATGTGGTGGTGCCGCCCAAGCTGCGGCTGGTTACCATCTCGGCGCTGCTGGCCAAGGAGCTGGCTGCCAATCCCAAGAACTTCAAGGCCATCGTCTTTATGAGCACCACGGAAATGGTTAACTTTCATCACGATGTGCTGAACGAGGCGCTCACACGCCGCGTACTGGACGAGGACGATGAGCAAGAAGCCCAGGAGGAGCAGGAGGAGGACGACGACGACGCCGACGCGCCATTGCTTAAGGGATTGCGCTTCTTCAAGTAAGCAAAGCCAATGGTTTACATCTGACTACTTGCCAGATCTAATCCCCAATCTTTTTCCCAAATTTCCAACAGACTGCATGGCTCCATGACTCAAACGGAGCGGCAGGGCGTCTTTCGTGGCTTCCGTGACTGCGCCAGCTGCGTGCTACTTGCCACCGATGTTGTTGGCCGTGGCATCGATGTGCCCGACATCAAGCTGGTGGTGCAGTACACGCCACCGCAGACAACCGCTGACTTTGTGCATCGCGTGGGCCGCACGGCTCGGGCAGGTCGCCGTGGTCGCGCCGTTCTCTTCCTGGCGCCCACAGAGGCGCAGTTTGTGCGGCATTTGGAGAACAAGCGCATACGCATACAGCAGGGCGATATGTATGGCTATCTGGATGCACTGCTGCCGCGGGATGCGGAGGCACGCACCGTCCAGGAGGCAGCATCCAATTTGCAGCACAAGTTTCAGTCGCTGCTCGAGGACGATCGGGAGCTGCACGATAAGTCCTGCAAGGGTAAGTGGCATCAACTCAAGTCAGTTTCTATGGCAGTGCAACCCCAGCCCTTCAAGCCGCAACTAGCAATTTAATCCTTTCACCAAAAGGACATTAACTTTGTAATTATGATTTTTTACAACACAATTTTCGCTGCTCTTCAGAGGGCTGGAAAAAAGGCAACTCAAACATAGAGACACTCGCTGCTGTTTTCCAATTATAAGTTGGACGTTCGCGCCACGCCCCTCGCCCCTTGCTTTCGGCCAGCCGCCCACTTGTACGCTGGCAACGCGCGTTAAAAAAAGAAACAAAAATTATTTCATATTTGAAGTTAATTTCGATTGCGTGCCGACCGAATGCCACCCCTCATCCCGCACCCCGGCCCACGTCCACCTCCATTGTGAAGTGACCAGCTCCTGTCATCGTAACGTTATCCTCGTCTTTTTTTTATGTCGCATACCCTTGCACACGGTCATAACCAATGTAAACGTAACTCAAAATGTCATTCTTGCCACTCGAGGCGTTTAGTTCTGTACTTGTTTTGACAAGGGTATTGCCGCTGCGGTGTTATCCTTTCCCGATATTGTTTTTATTTCCTGCTGTCCTGTTAATGTCCTGTTGAAATTGTAATTGCAGCGCGGTCGAGAAAAAACTTAATTAGATGTTACTAAGGACACGCCCGCCCCCTCAACAGAAAAGTGAAGGGTTGACAGGGCGATTCGTGTAACTGTCAGGGGGTTGTTACAAGGTGGAGGTGGAGGTGGAGGGGGGCTTGTGATTGGGGCAGTTTTGATTGAAACATATAAAAAGAACGCCAACTGGCTGGGATGCAAATGAATCACAAGCTCAAAATCTACAAAAACAGAACTTGCAACCGGAAACGGAAACGGAAATTATGCGAAATATTCAAACGTCTTTCAGGCCAAAGCGCAAAACAATGACAAAACAAGCAGCCAAGGGAAATGATGTTAAGGATGAGGATGAGGATGTTGTTGGAGCTTGTAGAGCAGCAACAACAAGAACAACAACCTTACTGCACTGGAGACAGGCAGCCAGCCAAAATGGCAACTCAAATTGCACTTAAGCGTCGAGTCAAGCGTCAAGACAGGAAGCCACTTGGCAAAACTTGAGAGCGCACCCAATGGAGGTGCACGGAAGGGACTGGGGCAGGGACGGGGGCAGTGGCAGCGTTAGAGGCAGGGGCAGGTGCAGGGATCGGGCTTGGGCTTGGCCTTCGTTGCAGGGAGGTTGTTGCAGCTGCTCTGCTGCGTCCAATCAAAAAGCCATTAAAAAGTATTACGCTTGAACAAAACTGTACAAAGGAGCAGATAAAAGCAGTTAGAACAACAACGCTAACAGGGAAAAATATAGAGAAATGAGAGGAATAGAGATAAAATAGAGAGACGGAGCGAAAAACAGGGAGAAAGTGGGAGCCTTTGCCTTTCGAAGTAGTTGAGAGTTGTGGACGAAGTCGCATTCGTCGGTAATTGAAACAATTTTCAAGTTGGAATTCACTTTTTGTCTAAGCAGGTGGAGCAAATACATTGTGTATCTATGTATATATACTATATATATTTGATTTGAAACTGCTGAAGATATGAACAAGTTTCTAGCAGTTGTCAAACTCATACACCCTCACAAATATTATTCATACTTTGTAGTTATCTTAATAACAAAAGAAATTCATTATTTCTGAACAAAATTCAAAAATACCTCTGCCTGAGCATCATCTATTCACAAAATCCACACAATTAGAAATATACTTTGAAGGATCTCAGCTAAGTTGGCTGCGCCTTAACATTTCATGAAACTGATTCCAAAAATGAATCAAGCAAGAGTGCTATAGTATCCGACAAAGGGACATCCTGTACACAGAGTTCTAAAGTTCCAAACCCAGCCTTTTTTCATACAGTTAACTAATTTAATCTGCGTATGGTATACAAAGAGCTAGCTACATTCAAAATGCTATTGTCTCTGTCTCGGATAGGGCCAAATCGACTCGGCTATTGATACTGATCAACGATATATTTATGTAATTTTGTATACCCTAGCAGAGGGTATTATAATTAAGTCTCGAAATGTGTAATGGACTGAAGGAGACGTTTCCGACCCAACAAAGTACATATATTCTGAATCAGCATGAATAGCCGAGTCGATATAGCGATGTCCGTCTGTCCGTCTGTTTCTATGCGAACTTGTCTCAGTTTTAAAGCTATCGTAATGAAACTTGGTACAGACCCTTCTTTTTGCGTCAGGCAGTACATGTGTCGGAACCGGCCGCATCGAGCCACTATAACATATAGCTGCCATAGGAATGATCGATTGACAAATATTTTTTTGTATGAAAACTTTTTTGTTTATAAAGGTATCCTTACCAAACTTTTCAAGCAGAGTCTCTAAAGAGTTTATACAATCTGACCAAATTTGGTCAAAATCAGACTACTTTATCACTATATCAAACTTTTTGTTTATACAAATATTTTATCCAAACTAAGTGGGAGTTTTATTATACTTCAAATAGTTTCAGACAAAAATTAAGTTTTGTATAAAATTTAAGTCTTGCTAGGGTATATAGCTTCGGCACTCCGAAGATAGCCGTCCTTTCTTGTTTTTAGTCCCTGTACCCATAAAATGGGTAAAAAGGGGGTATAGAATCTGTGCAAATGTATGTAACAGGCAGAAGGAGACATCTCCGACCCTATAAAGTATATATATTCTTGATCAGTATCAAAAGAGATTTCGATTTGGCCACGTCCGTCTGTCTGTCCGTCCGTCCGTCTGCCCGTCTGTCCGTATGAACGCGTTGTTCTCAGCAACTACAAGAGCTAGAGACACCAAATTTGGAATGTAGGTTCCTGTATACCATACGCAGATCAAGTTTGTTTCATATTTCAGATATCTTCCCCCTTTCCCCCTCAATTCGATAAAAACCGTTTAAAAGGCACAATTTGACATGTACAATACTTAAGTCACTCTTAATCTACTGTCCAAATTTCAAGTTGTTGCTGTTGCTTGTGCTGTCGCTTGAAGTATGTGTGCGTCTTTGTGTGTGTATATGTAAGTGTACGAAGACGCGATCGGAAATATTTGAAATGGGTACAGGGAGTTTTGTAGTCGGGTATACTCGACTATAGCATTCTTACTTGTTAAAATTCCCTTTATAAAATAAAATCAAAATAAAGTAAAGAAGCCACAAATACAAAGATAGTTTTAATAAGATAGAAAAGCCAAAAAAAAATATTAATAATAATAATAATAATAATAATACTAATACTAATAATAACACTAATACTAATACTAATACTAATACTAATAATAATAATAATAATAATGTTAAAATGTTTTTGTGGCTGATGGAGTCTATAAAACTGCACTGACCGGCTCATACTATAATGGTCATAAGAATATATACCTTGAACTATAATTATTATAAGTTTTATTTTAAAAATTACAAAATAATGATTACATTTAATTTAATATAATGATTAATTCGGAGTATTATTTTACATCTCAGCCAATAATTATTATTTTTGAGCATAACATATAACTCAAGGTATAATCATTATTTTATAAGATTTATTTTTTTCCTCAAAAATAATGAATATTGGTTGGGAAGTAAAGTATAACTGAAAATTAATTATTATTTGGTTTTTAAATGTGCTTTTTGCTATCTTTCGAAATTATTTGGTGACAGCATCTATAAAACTACTACCTTTAAAGGAGTATATAAGTCTTTCCGCTTTCTCAAAGTTACTAAGCATAAGCGAATTATTTTTGTTCGACTGAAAAATAACAAAATATTCATTATTTACGGTCTCTAATATACACATACATACACCTAAATGTTTTAGTAAATTATCGTCGCTCAAAGTCGGATTACTATATCGAAAGTCTCTGTAATATGAGATAATTACGCCAAATTAATTGAACTGTAAAGATATTATATCTTCCAATATCCAATATCGAACTTTTGTTTCTTGTAAGCTATATCATTAGCATTTTTCTAAGTCTTATACTTATATTTATGTATATAATGACACATTTTATTTAAGAAAACTCAAAAAAGGTGTAAGGCCAACTAATTGTTCTTGAGCTAAACTTCTTTTGAGGAAAAGACTTAGCGCTTTTTTGGACGAGTAGTTCGGCTTGCAGTACGGTTCGAATGGGGGAAAAATACTATAATTTCGGGTTTGAAACGGTTCAGCTGAAAACCGGTTTGCACACTTGATTCAAGTATCTGTAAGTCCGCATGAATAAAACAGTTTTTATAAATAGCACGTTTCGGGAAGGTTGAGCTTGCCTTTTACTTTGTTAAGTAGCAGTATCATTGCAGATTGATTTTAGGTTCTTCGAAATAATATAACTTTGTTATAGCTCTCCAATTATTGTCTGTGTTTTCCTTTTGTTTTCCCGTATTTAGCTAAGCTTCGTTCCGTCTATTCCTGTATCAGCCAATCATTAACTAAACAAAAAGGCTTTTTCCCCCATCAGCGCTACCACATGATTAACTACTTACTAGCCAGAGTGGTCAATATCCGAGAAACCACAGCCCACAAAAACCCAATTCGTAAGCCGTAAGCCGTAGGCCGTAGTCCGAAGGCAACTTAAGTCCAAATCCGAACCGCAGTCAAAAAAGGATGGGGGTGGATAAACAATCACAACAATTTGCCACGCCTACACAAGAAGAACAAGGGAAACCACATGGACACGCGCGCTTTATAAAATATCCGCTTGCATTTGCCGCTGAGCCGTCGACGGGCGCATTAGCCGAGCACCGCCCCCACCATCCGAGCCAAACAATGGAAAATGGGGGGAGAATGGGATTGCGAGTGGGAATGGCTATGAGAAAGTGGCATAAAAAGCCATTTTGTGCGGTTTGTGCCAGGGGACGGGCGACAGTCGACGGTGGGGCGTCTCTGGCTTCTGTCGCGTGGTTTGTTGCTACCCTCGAATGACATTTATTTTATTCGCAACTTCCGGCATGCAGACTTCTCCAAACATCCGGGCTCGTCATACTTTTTGTTTGTTTAATGTCTGCCACTTGACTGTAATCGCATTTGCGGCAATTAAGCAGCCCCAAAGACAAGGGCTTGACTTTGAGACTTCACAGCCAAGGGACGGCCGAGAAGAGACCATCCAGCTCGGAAACCCACAGGACCCACGGACGGGAAACCCAAGCGGATGGAGCGAACCAAAGGACGTAACGAAACGTACGGACGGACGGCGGCGGCTGCGAGTTAATTGCTGGGGCAGAGCAACGTCTTTGACTTTATCGCAGTACCTCTCTCTCTCCCTCTCTCTCTCTCTTTCGCTTTATCTATTTCTCTCTCTTTCGCTTTCAACCCCTCTTTGGCGTCGTCCTTGTTGTTGTTGTCGATGTGAACACGTTGTTCGGTTAATGATCCCAAATTTATAAGTAGTTCGCTGGGTCGTTCAAAAACTGTGCTTTTAGCCTGTGAACCGGTTCGAAACTGGTTCAGTGCTGCCATAATTCAAAAAGTATTCAAGCATCGATGCTAGGCAATTGTTCTGTTGAGTTAAATAATGAAATATATTTATGGTATTATTCCCCCCATGTTAGATCAATTTACATTTACAGCCTGTGAACCGGTTCGAAACTGGTTCAGTGCTATAATTCAAAATGTATTCAAGCATTGCTGCTAGAAATTGTTCTGTTGAGTTAGGTAATGACATATATTTTTGGTATTATTCCCCATATTAGATCTATTTACATTTACACTTCGGTTCACATTTCACATCTGTGTTCAGTTCATGAACCGCAAAATTTGATTTCAACCTGGAAGCATCACATACAATTTAGTTCTTACATATTTTCGTATATATATTTATTACTTATACTTATTTTGAGAAGAGAACATTTTCCGGTTCGTGTTTAGGTTCGGCTATTCTTTGGGAAACTGGTTCGTTTCAAGTTAGTCACTCCGAGGATGGTTTTAAGTAATTATATTAATTAATCCATATCTGGTAACTTGCATATCGATCAGATAATTGGAATACACTTCACCATAAATCTGTCAACAGGTTAAAAAGTGGTTTAGCTTCGTAATTCATAAAGTATTTCCACTATTTATTACAGATATGAGAACTTGGTACAGTTGCAATTTTGTAATATGTATAGTAATACCAAAGGAAAGGTTCTTGAATTTTTATTTTTATTTAATAATTTTAGATATAATATGAAAATATATTTTTCTTTTCCTCGGAAAGTATTATCAATTATTAGCCTCTCTGTTTTAATTGCTAGATTTTGATATTACTTATCAAATATTGGAAACAAGTATATACTCAGATCGCTTGTTGATTATTTGAAATGATTCAATTTAATTCGAAATGTCGATTAAATTTCTTATCTATAATTGTATGTATAATATAATACCATGAAATATGAAATTTCTTTTTCTCGGAGAGTACTATCAACTATTAGCCCTTCCACTCTAGCTATTCTGTGTTGATTGCAAGATATTGATATTATTTATGAAATATTAGGAAAAGTACTATATACTCAGCTTGCTTGTTGATTATTTGAAATACTACGATTCAATGCAATTCAAAATGTATTCAAATTGTATATTTATTGGATATTTAAAGTTGTGGCTAGTAATTGTATCACTTTGGTCGTCCTGTTTTCTATTTGTTGGTCCCTTGTGACCAGTTCTCACTAAGTGTCTCTTCCTGCTTATACATTTGTCAGCCTTTCGATGCTCGGCACCCCACACACAGAACAGCTGGCTCGTTTTTCACGTTTTTTGTTCATTTTCATAGTATTTTTCATTTCACAATTTCACATCACATTTACATATCTCGGCGATGCTTATCACACTCACATACTCGCACTGGAGGACAATTGCGGCTTTCGAGCTGCTGGCAGCGCACGCTGTGGTAATTTGATATCATTGTTGTATAATTTGGCATTGCCTGGCATAAGTGCTGCGTAATTAGCAAGGACATGCCCACAACAGAAGCAACCGCACAAAGGAGACAAAAACGGCAAGAGGACCGCAGGACGGGCGATGGGTTGGGGATGGGGATGGCAGCGAGAAATCCATTGCTGACATTGCTCATTTGTCATTTTAACAAATTTATTTTGTAATGAATGCCACACACACAAATACACACACCAACACACACACACATATAGACACACACGAGGCAGGCACTTAAGCCAACACATCAATTAATTCTGAAAGCATTAACATGCTCCGACTCCCAACCCGAATTCAACATATACTCTGTTTTGTTGTGTCGTCAATTGCAGCCTTTGTCTCCTGGATGAAGTTCTATTCGACGTTTCCCAAGGAGCTGAAGCCCATATTCAATGTACGCATCGCACACATGGGCCACTTTGCCAAGAGCTTTGCCCTCAAGGAGGCACCCACCAAGTTTGCCGGCAAGCATGCGGCACCCAAGCCGGCACCGCCCACCAATCGTCTGACCTATACAGAGCGGTAAGTGAAATAAATATATAGTCAACTCGGATTTATATTGAGTTATATGCTTTGTCTACAGCGATCCCGAGAAGCTGCAGCAGGAGAAGCGCGCCAAGAGACGTCTCTATACCACAACGGTTAGCGGGGAGATGCGCCAGCAACAGCCCAATGCGGATCGCAAGAAGAACACCGGACAGCACCACCTGGCGGATGGCAGCGGCAGAAGCAGCTTTATGAAGAGCCTCAAGAAGTCGCGCGCCCTCACCATATCCGAGTTTGACAGCGGTCTGCCCTCGATTGGAGCGCCCAAGCGGCGTAAGATGGCGTAACTAGTGCCAAGTTTGGAGCTGCAGCCAGAGCAGGAGCTGTTCGGGTACGAGAGGGGAGCTGTAGCTGAATTTGGAGATGGCTAGAAGCATTTATGCGCGCCATTTTCTTCGGACGCTGTTCAAGCGTTTAATCGAAAATAAAATTGCTCGCAGTGGCAGCAGCAGCAGCAGCCGCTAAAAAATGCTAAAAAGCCGGCGAGCTCAACTCATAAAAGTTTCATTTTTCTCAACTTTTAAGCCCGGACGTCCTCTGGGAAAAGTTGAGGAGCCAGAGACCAGATACAAGAGCTAGCTGCTAGCATATTTTAAGTTCATCTTAGTTTCTCGTATCTTTATTTTTTTTCTTTACTTTATACTTTTTTCTTTGGCCTTATGTAATATGTTCTTAAACCAAATATTAGAAATCCATTTTCCGCTCACTGCAGATTCATTCAGTTTTGAAAATGTCAATCCCTGTGACCAGCACGGGGCAGCGTGGGGTGTGGGCGGCTGGCACGTGTTGGGCGCCTTTTTGTGCAACTGAAGCGCGTAATTTGTTGGACAAGCTATAAATAAATATGAAACATAAACGCATAAAAAATCAAACGATTTGCTTTCATTTACTTTGTTTTTTTGTAGTTGTTGTTGTTGTTACTTTTATATACTTTATCGAGCGTCGCCCGAAAGTGTGCAGCAATATTTGTGCAGGACACGTGCCAGGATAAACTCGCGTGGGTCGCGTTATGTCCATTAATAGCGGCCCGAATCTAGCCCAATTAAAAGGGGCCAACGATTGATTTATAATTAGGCTCCTTTATTGACGGTTTGTCTGTCAGCCAACTTCAAAGTCAAATTGGCCAACCAATCAACCGTAGACCCAGCCAAAGCCATGTCTAGAGCCCCGTCCTAATTACGTGCCAGTGTCAACATATGAAATAATATTATGATCCAAGTGCCTGAAGCACGCAGTTCAAATGTTATTTTTCCAGTAGTGTATTTCCTGCGGGTATAACGCCTTTATGTTGCAGCTTGCGAAGGCTTAACATTTTTACTATATAAGATGTTTGCTTGCAGCTTATGTTTCTTTTCTTTATCCTTTATCCATCAATAACCTATACAAATCAATGGGCGAAAGTATGTTACAGACGCAACGAGGCATCAACATCCATATCAATATACTTTTGTCGGATTTTAGGGGTAGGGTTCTGTATACCATACGCAGATCAAGTTTATTTCATAGGAAAGATATTTCACAAAACTATTTTGAAGGACAATTTTAAAGATATAACCTTCCATAAATGGGATCACTCTTGATCTGTGATTCAGTACCATAGAGCGGGGAGAAGCAGGTGGAACTTGAAAGGATCTGCTTGCTTGCACTGTTGCTGAACTGCCTGATATGACTAGGGTACAGGATATCCTGAATGAAATATGGTGAAAAATATCCATGCACAAACGATGAAAGTTTAATGAAAGAAAAACATTATAATATTATTTTGAACAGAAGGTTTCCAAAAGTAGCTTTTTAAAGTAGACAGAGGAGGGTTTCCAAAAGTTGCTTTTTAAAGTAGGCAGCGCTTGCCCCGCCAAAGGACCGATCTAGCGGTTACCAATTTAAGATTTAAAGTATGAAATCTGATTTTCCTTTTGCTTACTAATACCGGATAGCATACTGTCCCATTAAACGTGTCATTCTCTGAAGGTCTCTAGGTTCTTGTGTAGAGAAATAGGGCGCCATAAGACGATAAGCGATAAAGCGATCTAACATTGTGATGTTTCATTTTACAGCTATTAATACTGATCAAGAATATATACACTTTAAAGGGTCGGAAATGCCTTTTTTTAGTAGTTGCAGGGTGTACAAATAAGGTAATGTGTTTAATTCTTACATTTTTCAATTGCTTTTTGAGAGCACAGCTTCGTCTGGGCCAAATTTTTCTCATAAAGGTCTTTCTTGTAAATATATAATACGAATTGTTGCTTATTTATTGCTTCAATAAATTGGGGCCAAAAATAAACTGATAGAGTGGGCATTCGTAGACAATCTTCTCACCATCTCCAACATTTTCGACAAACCCATAAAGTCCTGGCAGGACTTGCGAATAAATCAGTTCATGGTGAATATTTCAAGTCGAGCTGGAGCTCAATGTGCCTTGGAAAAGCTCTGTTATCCTGAGCGTGAGCTTGGCGTATAATACATTTGGTGGATTCGTTGCAACATCAAAATTAAAAGTATTACATTTCCTTGGGCACTTTATTATTTTTATGTCAAATGAAAAACATAACATTTAAAGTCAACAATTTTGATGATAGCTCAAAACACGAAACATCGTTGCTTAAGCATATAAACTTTTGTAAAGCCAATGGACGATACAACCCGCCACGAAAAGCAAACCAATTTTTTCCTGAATATGGTTATATTTTGTCCAGCGACCTTGTTTTACACGGCGCTGTGGAAGGAAGCGGAAATCAATTATATTGAAAGCTTACTTTTTCTTATATAAGTACTTACGCGAGGGGCCATCCCATCGACTAAATCTATCTTTGATCCCGTAGCCATCACTGGAGGCTCGTTCTCTTTGGACACTTCGGTAACAGCTTTATCAGTAGGTGGAGCTGAAGATCGCCTGGAACGACGTTTGGTAGGTCGGTTTGGGTTGGGTGGAACATCCATTAGGTAGGTTTGTTACAATTTAAAATTAAAGTAAAATTTGTATACAACTTTCGTGTTGCTAAGCTGAAAGCGTTCTGAAATAAAATACTTAGGTGTAGATAGATTTGTTGGGAGAATCATAGCCTCCTATGTATTATAAATATTTTTCCGAACATTTTCTGAATTTACATACATATTTATATACAGAATGTTTTCTTTCTTTCAATTTTTTGAGAACATTTAGTTCTTATTCAATTATTTACGAAGGCATCCAAGTATGACGTTGTTAGAGTCCATTTATAGATAGAAAAGACTTAATAATAAGGAAAAATTTATAGTTTCTATGTAAAATTTCGTGTTTTATCACAACAGAATCTGAAACTTTGAGTACCTCTTGCTTAACTGTACTGGGACTGCAATAAATCTGAGAGTGCAAGTTCCAGATAACAAGAAATAACTTTAAAACCTGCTAGAAATTAATATAATGGTCAATGTCCTTATTATATGGGTTGCCAAACATATTTTACGCCCTGTACCCATATAATGGGTGAATAACAAATGTATGTAAAAGGCACAAGGAGTCATCTCCGACTCTATGTCGTATCAAGAATTCTTGTATATAGCCGTCAAGTCGATTTGTCCCTGTCCATCCGTATGTATGAACGCAAGGATTTTGGAAACTATAAGAGAAACTAGAGACACCAAATTTGGAAAGTAAGTACAATTTTTGAGAACAATTATAAGGATAATTAAAATGACTGAGTCACTCTTCATCTGATAAAAAACACAGAAGTTAATTAAGTAACAAGAGGTATTTTAAACCTGGATACAGGAAGTCTCGTAGTCGGGTAGACTTCTTACTTGTTGATATAACAGATATCTGCCAGCAGCACTTCCAAGTTCCCTAACATATAATAGCTTATTGCATTAGAGTTATACATTTGAGTGACCCGAATGCAGTAATGTTACTTTTAGTTATGTACTTATTTACAATACTTTTTAAGTCTTAGGCAGTTTAAATGCAGTATAGGCTTCGTAACAAAATATGTTGTTAAATTAATCCCTAGACAAGTATAATATTTTATGAACACGTTAGTAGTTTTGAATGTTCTTCTAAGCTAATAAAAGTATTCTTTTGTACTCGTATGTAGTATCTGGAGTTTCCAGTTCGATCAGCAAATTGTCATACTTTTATTATACCCTAACAGAGGGTTTTATAATTTTGTTTTTATTTTTTTTCATTCCTTTTATTTTTATACATAAATAGAAATATAAAAGGCTTCATAATCTAAAAATTAAGTCTGAATAGGAAAGAACAGTTATCTTGTTGTTTTATATCAAGTTTTTATACTTTGATTCCAACATTTTTTCGAAGAGTGTATTTTGGCTTTGTAACATATCCGTCTGTGAGTATGAACGCAATTTTCTTCACATCCTTGGAGCTAGGAGCAACCAAACTTGGTACAAATGTTGGTATATACCCTCATAAAGTCGAGATCTGATCGACCTATAAACTACTGTTTTTTTCACATCTGGAAACAGAGTATTCTGCAATTGGGAAATTCGTTCTTACTTATTTCATTTTATGAATATACTAGCTAGTAATACCCCACAATAATATAATATATATCGAATATCAGAGTTTTCCACTAGTTCTCCGACCATGCGGAAGAACTTTCCAAAATTGGTGATATATGTGTGGAATGATTTTTCGTAAAGATCTTGGAAAATTAAGTAGAGGCTTATTGGATGGTAAGCCTTCAGGTTTCATACAACAGTTTACCGCTAATTTCCACGCTTGTGGGTGGAATTTTGGAAATTCAACGACAAATAAGTCAGTCAGTCAGGACGAACTGTATATAGATTTGCGGTCCTTATTGTTACTCGATGATATATCTGCTATTAACGTGAATAGGTAATCAAGTTCTACTTCCAGTTCTATTTGGTTGAGAATTGTCTGGTCTTAAGGCTTCTAAACTGTGCTAGTAATCCTTTATTGCGATTCTTCATCCTCAGTTGATACCTTGCAGAGTATTTGCGCTTCGGCGCAATGTGAATAGTTTTGATTCTAGTTGTTGGTTGGTCAATTCCATTTGCAAAGGGTTGTCGAGCGTTTCTAATGTGATTGCACTAATGGCTCGAATTATAGACGCATTAGGGTAAATTAAAATCCCTCTCGCTCTGTGGCCATTCTGGGGTTGTCCTCGAGCCGCCTGCCAATAAAAAGCCAACTCACTTAAAGCCAGCTCCTTGACCCCAGTCCACCATCGGCAGGCGACCGTCGCTGGCATGGGGGGAGCTTGTGGGGTGGATTTTGCGCTTAACGTGTGCGGGAGCAGGGGCAGTTGTTCGGTTGTAATGAAGTTGTAGCGGCGGCATCAACAATACCATTGTCGTACTGTCCTTTTGTAGTCAGGTGCAAGAGTTGCAGGTTTTTTTTTATATATTCAAATTGAAAGAAGAACTCCACAAATGTAAAAAAAAGGTAAAACCCCAACAGCTGTCACCATTTCTTTGGAGGTGGGGTGAGGTTTTACTTTGATTATGACAATGCTCTGACCTGTGGTCGTTGACAATTGGGTGGAGTAAGGACTAGGAGGTGGCGGTGGGAGGTGGGAGGTGGCAGGTGGGAGCTAACAGTCGAAGGCCGTGTGGATTTAACACCTTTTCAGCTATGCAATACGTTTCAATTGTTACCTGCCAAGCTTATAATTATTTTATAAGTGCTAGCCAGGACCTTTCTAACAATTAACGAACCAATTTAAGCCAACTTACAAATTTGGTTTAACCGCTGGTGCGGTTATCTAATATATCTATAAGAAAATCGATAAAATAAATCAATCGGAACTATCAGTTTGTCGTTTTTTGAGACTATCGAACTAAAAGTTGCTTTAAAAGAGCCAGAAACCATTTCAAGTCTTTCAAAACCTTGCTAAGACGAAGAAGAATATATTTTCTTTTTCAGAGAAATTATATATTTTTTTACACTAATCAATTAACACAATAAATTACAAGGTGGCATTTAACAATAACGAGCCAAGTTTTGATTGATTAAGGAGCCAACAAAATGGACTTTAACAAAAGAAAACAAGTAAGAATGCTATAGTCGAGTATACCCGACTACGAAACTCCCTGTACCCAGGTCAAAAATTTCCGATCGCATCTTCGTTAACTTACACATACATACACAGATACGCACACGCACGAGCCACAGCGCAAGCCAGGCATTTTAAGTTGTGACTGTGCTTCTTCTTCCCCTTGCTGCAGCACTGAATCTTCTTTCGTGAATAACTTAGGTGTTTATTATCCGATCGACTTGAAATTTGGACAGTAGATTAAGAGGGACTAAAGTATTGGACATGCCAAATCTTAAAGCTATATCTTGAAAATTGTAACTGTAAAACGGTTTTTATCGAATAGCGGGGAACGGGGGGAGATATCTGAAATCTAAAATAAACTTGACCTGCTCCCGCTATACACGAACCTACATTCCAAATTTGGTGTCTCTAGCTCTTATAGTTGCTGAGATCCTTGCGTTCATACATACGGACAGACAGACAGACAGACGGACAGACGGACAGACAGACGGACATGGCCAAATCGAAATCTCTTTTGATACTGATCAAGAATATATATACTTTATAGGGTCGGAGATGTCTACTTCTGCCTGTTACATACTTTTGCACAAATCCAATACCCCCTTTTTACCCATTTTATGGGTACAGGGAGTAAAAAAGGGAAAAAATAATTCAATAAATAAATTAAAGGGGGGCTAGGGTAGATATAGTGGCATTAGTGCCGGAAATGGCTTGGTCATGATGGTGATACTCGGTTCGGGTAGAGCAATGCAAGACGGCGAATCGGTACGGCTTTGACCATTATCCTTGCGAGGGGGTTGTGGTGGGTAACTGGCTGTCATTGTACCTGCTGGTATGAAGACCAATTAGGTCGTCGAGGTAGGGTAGGTTCAAATTCATGTCTAGCCTGCTGTCCCTACTGTTGCATAGGCAACCGGTCATGGTCCTCAGTGCCTCTGTATTACCTATAATGGATGATACCCTGGTTAGATCTGCCAGTTTCTGGATCAGTTGCGATTCTACTGGCCACATATATCTCCTGGGTAACTTCCTACGCAAAATTATAAAGCTTGCTCGTGTTAAAAAATATTGCACCTAAATATTGGATAGTCTGAACAGAGAAAATGTACATGGCTTAAGATATGCGTAGATCTTGAAACGCATACAATTTTGGTTATTTATAAACATTTTTACACTTATAGGAAAAAACAAGTAAGAATCCAATCTAATACATTTTGCTTGCTTGTGAGGAGCGTGAAAAAAATGGTTGTCAAATTTGGCACTACCCATATCAAATCTTATTTGCGGGGGAGGGGTTCGTGGTGGCAAAAAATTTAGCATGCAGGTCTTTCAAGAAGATCAACGGTACTCTGAATACAAAATTTGATGAATCTAGCTATAGAAATGTGGAAGATATAGGATATTTTCAAATTGGGTTGAGGGCGTGGGGATAGCCACAAAGGCTTCAAATAAAGTTATTTCAAGGACAGTATCAAAAGTCTCGGTAGTGGTTAAAAGCAACTGTGTGCTCGACAAATATTTCTACTCACATGTAGATGCGGCAGGACATGCCACTTTTGAAGTAGAGCCTCGGCAGGTTGAACTTGACATGTACTCGGCAGGTTGAACGTATGTTACGTTTGTCGCAAGTTCCGCATATTTGAGGAACATGTGGCTTTAGTGTCGATGGAACATGCGTCTTTTGACATGTCAAGTACTACGAGTACTTGCAATGTGAGTCGCATGTTCAGCTCAAAAGCCAATCGACTCAGGCATAGGTACAGCTACAGCTACAGCTACAGAAACAGAAACACAGAAACAGGGACAGACCCAGACTCAGACCCAGATCCAGACCCAGGTCCAGTCAATTCCGCAAAGGTTCGCGTCTGTTTTTTTTTTCTCAGCCATTTCCAATTATAACGCAATGCGATTGCGTGCACAAAATGACAAGCTTTTATGAATTTGCGATGGTCTCGAGACGGGAATGGGTACGGGTACGGGTAAGGGTACGGGTACGGGTACGGCGCGGTCGTTGCGTCGATACGTCGATCACGGACACCCTTTAAATTATGATTTCATTTGAGGGCGCCGTCGATGAGAAGGAGCCGAGTCGATGGACTGTGGACAGCGAGCACCCACACAGAAGAGGCCGGAAATCATGATGAACACAAATTATACATATTTTATGCAATGTTTTGTTACGTTTGAACGATGTTGTGTTTCGGTTTCTGTTTCTCGTTCTGTTTCTGTTTCCTTTGTTGGCTTTTCATCCAATTATGTTCATTAAATTGGCATTTGAAATGAGCTGGCTCAAAAGGATACGACTATCGACTGGATGTGGCACATACTACTATTATTGAGAGGGGCCTGGGGGTTGCTGCTCAGGATAAACTACTTAATACTTATTTAATTTGTGCTTCTGATGCGGAATGCATTCAAGCAGAATGCACCGCACAACTGTCATAAAAATCACGCAGCGGAAATTATTTTGTCACCATTTATAATTGCATTGTCACACCAACACCAACAACAAGAGCGAGAGCAGGAGCAGGAGCAGGAGCACTATTGACTACTGCTGCTGTTATTATTATTATTATTATTATTATGATTGGAGGGTGTTGAAAGTAACACCCCGCACATTAAATCAAGTGGCTGTGGCAGCGTCATACATAAATTATTGAAAAATCATTCTGCAAATAAACTCAACGAGCAAACGACGATATAGAACGACATCAGACAGAGCTCGGGTCAGATTTGCCTTTGGGGTCGGGCGCATGAAGTAAATAAAATCCACCACCAGGACGTGGCAGTCAGTAAGGACACAGGACACAGAACACAGAACACAGAACACAGGACTGACAGTGTTGATTGCTTTGAAAAGACCACAAATAAAGCAGTATGTAACTGGAATTGTCACTTCACAAAACTGCCAGCCAAAGCTGGCTCGATTACATTGCGCATACGCCGCGTGTGGCCGGCGAGCGGTTTAAATATTTGCTGCCACACTCTGGCTTGTGTGGGCTTGTTGGGTTGTGGGGTTGTGGGATTGTGGGGTTGTGGGGTTGTGGCAACTCAGCAGCATCTCCCAGCATCATCGACAGAGAGCGCTCCCCCGCCTAGTGTCACCGCTGGCAAATCCAATTAATTTCATTGCGCCTAAAACTTTAAGCGCAAGCGTCGAAGCACAGCCAACACCCCCACACCCCACTGGCGCCGCACAACCCCCTTTGTGCTTGCCTCCATCTAATGCGAAGCCACTCCCGTGCGTCTCTGCTCGTCTGTGTCGTCAGTTCCGTTTCCGTTTGAACGAATGCCCGTCTATTTATTTGCAAATGCAACTTGTCCAATTTGACAGTTGTCGCTTGTAAATGTCAGCCCTGAAGCGGGCCAGCAGCAGCAGGGGCAACAGGGAGGGGGCAGGAGTCAGATCCGGTGGCTGCAGGGTGGGCAGGCGTCGACGTCAACTTCGACGTCCAGTGAAGCGTAAAGTGTGAAAGCCTGTAACGAGGCATATTGCGATTGGATTTTGTGTAAATTTATTTATGTTAATTAGTTTCAATTTGATTTAATTTGCGCCCAAGCAGCTCGAGCCTCGCTCGCAGTGGTGGTGTGTGGGGCAAGTGGGGTAAGTGGAACCACAACGAACTGACAATTAAAAGCACGTTAAAAACGCATTTAGCAAACGTGGATGGGGCGAACGGGGTATTGGGGCAACAAGAAACAACTCTGGGATCTTCAGCTGGTCAGTGGTTGGGATCCGTTTAAGCCGAAAACGCCTAATGACAGCTGCATCAATCCTGTGCGCTAACAAAGCGTTGAAGAAATCACTTTACCAGCGGCGGCAGCCATAAAACGAGCTGCGACCACAGATGAGAGATGAAAGATGAGAGTTGAGAGATGCGAGATGGGAGATGTGAGTTGAGAAATGACAGCCCAAAGGAGACGCCGCCAAAATCAACGAAATGACAACGAGACATGCAAACAAATGAAATGATGGCTCCAACTCCAGCTCCAACTCCAACTCCAACTCCAACGATGACTTCGACGAAAAGTCTAATTTGTTGATAATTTGCGACCGCCGCCGCTGACCGCCAACGATGCCCCACGGCAGGAGTAGGCCGCAGAAGCCAAACTGGTCCAGGGAGTCCATGTGGGAGATGATGGCCAAAAGACGTAGTACTTAGCTGTTCAAGCGATACTTCCGCTACCCCATAAATGGATATGGAAATGGAAATGCTGCTTCGAGCACTTGAATCCCGTGGATCACTTGGAGTTGGTGCCGTTTGGATTTATGATGCGCTGCGCCAACTGCCAATTTAAAGACAATTTGGCCAAGAGGCGCGATTTCAGCTAAATTGCAAACAATTTGTGGGCGGCGTCTGGGGGTTAGCTGTTTCGCTGCCGCTGCCCGCTGCCGCCGTCGACGTCCGTCGGAGGTCACTTGAATAATGGCCGGGGCAGGCGCTGGGCCTGGCCGGGGCGCGGATCTTGTGGTGAGGTGAAGCGTTCCCTAATTAATTGCCTTTTAAGAGCAGGTGTACGCGTGGAAGCAATCAGATCAAGGCACAGATCAATGGTAGGGGGCATGTAGTTCATCCGCCCAGCAAAGACTCACCCTATCAAAGGATCTAATACTACCTTTTATAAACCCTACAATAAATACAAAAGCATTGAAGATAATAGTAGATAGAGAGTAGGAATAGTAGGATGTTGTAATAGTGGGATATAAGGAAAGTCGATCTGTAGATTGGGAAGAATTTTACCCATCTGGAAAAAGAGGGAGTAATTAAAGAGGATAATGGAACTGTGGGAGAAATTAATAAGCAAGTAGTGGACCGATATTAGCGGATGATGGTTAGTAGAAAAGCTGTATAATAGTTGGAGAATAATACTTGACCGTTGGCAGAGAGTGAGACAGTGGTACAGTGAGTCGGTAGAACAGTGGAGCAGGGAAATACTGGCAAAAAGAAACTTTGACATTCTGCCCATGAAGGGGTGAAATAGTCGGTAGAGACTAGAAGCGGTAGAGCATACAGTGAGACAATTGTTAGGCGAGATAGTGGAACAGTGAGATAGTGGAAAAGAAAGACACTATCATAGTGGGAATATAGTTCTTCTGGTCAGCAATGGTCCCTTCTGGAACAGTGGCAGGGTATGCAGTGGAACACTGAGATACTGAAACTGTGGGCCGGCAGAACGGCAAGCGGTTGGTAAAGGCATAGTTAGAAAGTGGAACAGTGAGGCAGTGAAACAGTGACGTAGTGGAACAGTGGTGGGACAACTGTTTTGGCCTGTGCATCAATGAGATAGTGTGACACTGGAACAGTGAGCAGTGGAACAGTGAGCAGTGGATCAGTGAGCAGTGGATCAGTGAGCAGTGGAACAGTGGTCATAGAGTTTTTCCGGCGGACAGAGAAGAGTGAGTGGAACAGTGACAGTGGTCAGTCAACTGCTTTGGCCAGCAAAGAGTCAAGTGGGACAGTTTGACAGTGTAACATCCGTAAGACATCCCTGAAAAGTGAATGAGTAGAACAGTGAAACAGTGAGACAGTGCAATATTGAGGCAGTGGCAGAGTATGCAGTGGTCGGCATAATGTCAAGCGGCCGGGAAAGGCATAGCAGAGAGGTGGAACAGTGAGATAATGAAATAGTGGTCAGACAACTGTTTTAGCCAGCACGGAGTCAAGTGGGACAGTTTAACATTGTAAAATCCGTGAGACAGTGGTATAGTAAAAGAATGGAACAGTGAGACAGTGCAACATTGAGGCAGTGGCAAAGTATGCAGTGGAACAGTGGTCATTAAACTCTTCCGGTCGGCAGAATGTCAAGCGGCTTGGAAAGGCATGACAGGGAAGTGGAACACTGAGACAGTGAAACACACGTATCCTGTGAAGTCAAGTAGTCGGTAAAAGCACAATGAGATCGCATATTGGGACATTGAAACAAGAACAGTCAACAGTGAGACAGTGGAACAGTAAAGCTGTCAACAGTGCAACACTGGCTACGTTGCATGCGGCAAGGAGTCAAGCAGTGCCCCATTCCCCGCGGCTGTCATCGGAATTGTGTCCATTTGGCAGCCGCTGCTTTGATTTATGGGCACTTCACGCTTTGTCGCAGCGATGGCACTGCCACGCCCCCCACACCCCCGCATCCAAGTAGTGGCAGGGCATTATCCTGGACACGTGTGTGCACAAATTGATCCTTTATGAGCATTTTGCGGTTAATAATACTTCAACGTTTCCGCACCCCCGCCCCTGGCTGACGCTGGCCGAGCTCATGAATCGCTGGATGCGGCAGGCGGGCACGTGCCGCCGCGGCGGCGACTCATTGTCGTTGCTGTTAGTCCTGTTGTTGTTGTTGTTGTCCTTGCTGAGCCGTTAAGTGTAAATGATAAGCCCTTGGCCGCCGCTCAGCCGAGAGATGCTTGGCTGGGCAGTGGCCCACAGCGGCCCATTTGGGGTTAAACGCGGTACGCTGAACGGGGCCAATTGGCGGCGCATTTGTTTTGTTAGTTTGTTTTCCCAATTTGGCCCAACAAAAAATGAGAAATGAGAAGGAAAAAACCGCTGCAGTTGGACGGGGAAGGGGAAGGGGAAGGGGAATAGGAATGGGAATGGGTCTGGGATTGGGATTGGGCCTTGGAAGTCGCCTGCTTGACATGTGACACCTTTTGTCAGCGAGTGTCAACGGCCACGCCTTTTGTTTGTTGTCTGGCTTTAGAGCCAGTAAAGCGCTTAAGAGCAGCGATCCTTTGGCTGCCTGGCATCCTTGTCGACTTTGTGTCTGCCTCTGTGTGTGTGTGTCTCTCTCTCTGTGTATACATAAATCCCAAATGCCACTTCACACTTAATTTGCTCATAATGCCCGGCGTAATCCGTGCAGGACGCAGCACAACCCCTGTTAATATCCTGGCAATTACGCTGACAACAACAATATTTGAAAATTGCATTAGGACGGCAGCCACCACCGTACCGAACAACAACAACAGGGCCACCCGCCCGTCCTTTGGCCAGATTTTCTGCTGCATTGGCCTCGCCTCGCCTTGGCTCGGCTCGGCTCGGTCCGGCGGCATCGACAGGATCTTATCAGCTCCTTCACATATGCCCGCCCCGTTAATGCTTCTAATGTGACAAATTCATCCATTCCATCGAGCCGAGCCGAGCCGAGCCGAGTTGATTTGAGTTTAGTTGAGTTGAGTTGTCCTGGCGAGCTGTCCTTTTTAAGCGACGCTCAAATTCACATCGCTGATAAGACGCCGATAAGACCCCGCACCCCGCACCCCGCACCCCTCACCAAGCTCCCAGTCCCAGACCCCCTGATTGCTTTCATAATTTGTTCCTACGATTTATTTATTATTTTCAGTTTTTTTTTTTGTTTGCCGCATTTTAATCTCTCGCCCCTCTACAAATTGCTTAGATTGCCGGGCTGCGATAGAAAATGGCAACAAATGTTTTAATTTTGGCTACAAGGCTCATGGATGGATTATTTAAGCAGTTTCCAGTTACCCAGCCATTGCAACGGCCTGATGGAACAATAAAACATCCCGAGTACTTTAAGAATACCCAGCATCCGAAGAATGCAGAATTTTGAGTGAATTATAAAACTTGTGTGGAGTTTTCTTTCTTGGATTCACTGTGTGGCCAAATCTGTTGCAGAATATAATTGCTTATTTGATTACGCTGAAAAAACAATTCCAAATTGATACAGAAATTATCTAAGAATATTTTGTGCAGAATATAATTTTAAAATAATTTTAGAAAATTACAAAGTACAATAAATAAAAAGATTTCCAGGTCTAATACGAGTATAGAAATGAAGAGGGTGTTCAAAATTGATTAAGTAATGTGAGAGATATTTTGGACTACGTGACTTACACACAGAACTAAAAAATACCAGGGACCGTAAAAAATGATTATTTTGTTTTTTTTTTTTTAAATCGAAATAATCTTTTACTTTTTCTCAAGACATAGTTTATTTTTAAAAATTTAAAACATAAAAAGTACAAAATGGATTGTAGAGGCTTGCCTTGGCTCACTGACTGAGAATATACTATATATATTTTTCCCAAATTTCCTATGGAAAACACAAAATTACAACGTGAGTTTTATTTTTGAGCAAAAATAAAACTCAAGGAAAAATCATTATTTTATGAGTTTTATTGGATTGCTTCAAAATAAAACTTTTGGTTGAGATGTAAAATAATACTCCAAATTTATTATTATATGGTACAAAAATGAAAAGAAAACAAATTTTTTTTATTACTTTGTAATATTTAAAATAAAACTTATAATGATTACAGTCTCCGAAAAGTACCTGGAATTTATCAAGCATTAAATATTATAAATATAAAAATATAATTATTTATGAATGAAATATTTAACAGGCTTGACGTCAACAATTCAGGGTGAATATAGAAAGGTAGATATGAAAAGTATTGGCTGGTCATATAGCGCTATTTCGGATGCTGCCAAGCATCCTCATCAGTGACCTTATTGTCCGTATATGAGTGGTAGTCGGCTAGATTCGAACCCGAGTGCTCCCGACTGTAAGGCGGATGCCTTAACCTCTGACCCACTTGCTGTCCGATCCCGGCTTGAACTAATTACTGTCATCAACAGGTCCATTTGAAATTCTATAAGTATTTATATGTAAATACCGACTTTATGAAAATTAATCCCATCTGATACTTAAATCAATAATATTTTTATTTTAAATCAATACCGAATATTCTTAAATTCAAACCATTTTTAAGCCGACCCCGGCTATAAACAGCATCCACACAAGAATTTCGAGATTGTAGAAAACGTACTTGAATCAGAAATTTAGTCTTGGCTTAAGAAAATCCGAAATTGGCTGACTTTTGACACCGTTTGGGATCGATTTAAGTACGGAATACTTGATATTTTTTCTGTGTATAGTTTCTTGACGAGAACGATAGTCTTAGTTGTTTCTACAATATGATAGATCCTTAGTTTTTTTGTATTATATGGGTTTGAACTAAAATTGGTAGCCTTTCAAACGGGTATGGCTATAAAGGTCCTTGACTTCTATTTTCATATTATTTTCATATATTTGCATATTTCTATAGATATGAGTACTATATTTTGCCGTAGTTTAACTGAGATGCCGGCGGAAAGCTGGAGCTGGATTAAATCAAATAGAAATAGACTCTAGTTGGAAAAATAGATAATCCAAAATGCTATGAATTTATTCATAGAGAAGAGCAGATATACTTGAATTTGGCCCGTTTATTATTATGATTCTCATGACTGTCTGTGGAAATTAATAAATAACAATGCCATGGTTAGATATGAGGAACAAACAGCTTGGACCGCTCAAGAGGCCTGGGAGGTGGGTAGATGGGTAGAGCGTGGCTGAATTTGCATAAATATAACGGGGAGTTGCATATAAATCTTCTATATGCTTTCTATTTAACTTTTACTAAAGACTTCCGACACATTTCTGAGCCGACGCCGATGGCGACGGCGCTCAATTTACCCCCGGCCAGTTAGTCAGTTAGTGGTAGGGGAAAGGCAAAGGCAAAGGAAAAGGGAAATGGTAAGGGAACGGGAACGGGAACGGGAACGGGGACTATGACAATGCACCTGCCTGCAGTTGCTTTCAACACCTACACACGTCTGTGGGTCTGTGGCATGGGGCTGGCTCTGACTTTGACTCCGTCCTGGATTGGACTCGGGTTTGGGGAGGGTGCGATGGCGTGACTGGCCTCCATTTGGTCGGCGCCTGAAGTGGCCAGCACTGCGTCTGGGGCATTGTCTGTGCGCCCTGTTGCCCCGAGGCTTGTAACTTATCTAAATGCACACAATTATTGAATATAATCGCTGCAAAAAACAAACACATGAAATTTGCATGCCGCCTTTTAGGGATTGCTGCGCTTCAGCTCGTGCTGTTCAAATAGGCAACAACGAAGCTGATATACTCTAAGAATACACTCCACACTCAGCAATTATCAAATAAATACAATATATGTTGTATATTTATTCAAGCGCAGTTTCATTACAAAAAGTTCGTATATTTATAATATTTATTAATAAGCCAACTTTGTGGGTCGTGGCGGCAATTAAGCGCAATTTCCGCTCACTGCCAAAGTGTTTATTAAAATTACACATACATACATATATGTATGCATATATCTACGTATTGTTCTACATACAACCACAAAAACAATTGCAAAATGTGACAAATTGTACAGGGCGTGTGCTTATCATCTGCCCGCCTCCGCCTACTCCCCTCTGCTCCCATTTGTTACACGATGCATCAGTAAGCGACACATTGAAAACTATCATTAATAATGCCGCCCACTTGACACACCCAACCCCCCACACCCTCTGCGTCCCTCTCTGATAAGTGCCATATGGCAAGTGCCAACGGAAGTGCAATCGAAAGAACAAAAAAAAACAGGAGAAAAAATGACAACAAAATTAAATGCGAACGAAAAGTTGATTTTTTTCACCATAATGCATGAACTTTTTAAGCGAATTGGCTATTTCCACCTTTTTTATGGAAATGAAATTTGTTGTTGTTGCAAATTGCACATTTGTTTAACTAAATGCAGAGCGAGTAGAGAATTGGGGCCAGGCATAAGCTGTCTTCAGCAAGGAGTTTCTTCTTCCGTTTGCAATTTCGAGTCAACCCAAAAAACGAATCCTGAATCGTGGGCGTTCTTCCGGTTCGCTCGGTCAACCCACTAAATTTGCAAGTTGTTCTCTGTATTTAGCTGGTAAATGCGCTCAGATAGTAATAGAGGGCATTGTGGCATGCCTGAAGTAAAAGCAACCGAAAGTAATTCTATTCCGATCCCACCCATCTAAGTTTTCTCGAACTAAGTATACTGCGGGCCTTGAATCTTGCCCAATGTTTCTTATCAGATGCACAATTTACTTCGAATTTGTATACCCCTGGCAAAGGGTGTTTCAATTTGTGAAGGATTATGTAACTCAGAAATTTCCAATTCCATAAAGTACGAGCACATATATTCTTGATCAGGACTACGAGCTGAGCCATATATCTACCCATCTTCGTTAACCTGTGTCTCTCAGTCTTTAAGTCTAGGTGGAGGTGGTTGGTATAGATTGAATGACTATATCATATACTATGAGAACGATCGGAAGATCATTATGCTATTTACCAGTTCATAGAACTTTAGCTTAGTCGGACAATTATACCATATAGTAGTTTCAATATAAACAATTAAAAATTTGACTAGTTTCTTGTGTCGGAAGTTAGTTATTCAAAGTTGAGTAATTAGAAAGTACATTGAAGATTTATATGATTTATAACCATTTTTGGTAGTGAATTTCTTTATTTATTTCTACACCCTGTAATTTTGGAATTTCCAAATATATTTGCACAAAACTCACCAACTGCGAGAACTTTATTTATTTATTTAAGTTATTAATATAATTTAATTTTTTTTTTATATTTATTTCAAAACTAATCATATATTTAAAACTATATATGAAACTAACTATATATGAACTTAAAACTATATATATATGGTAAGTAAGTATCAGCAATGGCTGCCAGGGCCTTCAGCTGAATGTTAATTTATGGTTAAAACTATAAGTTAGCATTTAGGGTTAGCTATGGCTGCCAGGGCCTTCAGCTAGATTATGCATTTTATAATGCATAAATAAAGTCAAAATCGAATGAGTATAAATTTCTTCGTTAAATTTATAAGCTATTTGGCTTAGCCATAGGAGCAATATAACTAATCCCGAAAAAAGCTGGCTGTTATTTCTAGCTAGTAATGCCAAAAAATTGCATTAATCGATTATTTAATCATATGATTAATTTAAGCCGATCGATTATTAATAACAATTAATCGAAGAAAATTTAGAATAATCGATTAATCACATAATTTTGTTAATTTGCACCAACTTTTGCAAATTTTGATATTTTTACATGTCAATGTGTAATGCAAGGGCCATTCGATACCAACAATAATTAACAAATAAATACATAAATGATCTTTTTCATTAGTCTTAGAATAATATTTCCAGACTTTGCTGTATGTTGATCAATCAATCAATCTTTGCAAATTGCTCTGCCACCTTTTATTTTATATTTTTGGGCAAATAGTGATGCGATTAGTTCAGAATATAATCGATTAAGGATTTCATTAATCGAAACCCATTTTGCGACACAATTAAATCGTGAGTTGAGACAAAATAATCGATCAATGTGTATCATATGATTAATCGTACCATCACTATTTCTAGCTAGCATAGCTATAAAGCTAAAGATCGGCAGTAATCGGCGAATGATACCCGTTCTGGGCAGTTCCTTGCAATAACTTTCAATAAAAAAAATTAAAAGTTCAAAAATAGGCCTGTTTCCCTTCCCGAATAATTGTCATTTCAAATCGTTTGAGACCTTGTTCTATAATCATACACCTTCGAAGTAAGGTTCGACTATTTTATATTCCGAGGGGAAATCTTTTCAAACCAAATACCCAATCGCTTATGGGAGTCCATTTCGTATAATATGATCGGATCGGGAAAAGGAAACTAGCCTAAATACGAGCTCTTCTGAAACTTCAATATATGATAATTACATCGATATTTACCAAATATTGCTGGTCTTAAGCCAGCTGAGAGTTTTGTAGTTGCTGTCAAGGAATCTCATACATATAGCTATAGTCCCCTTTTCAGTCATCCATCATTTCATCAAACTCCCTACTTGCAGCCCTGTTGATTGCTTAAGCAAATTGTGGTGCCTGGTCGGGGGAGACGGCCCGGGTGTGGCTTCATATACAAAAATATGCGATTAATTGAAGTTTATGTTTCCGTATGTTTGAGGAGCCAAGCTGAGCCGGTGGTGGGGTGGAGTGGCGATGCGATGTGGTGCGGTGTGGTGTGAGCAAAGCCTGGTACTTTGACAGGCGGCAGTTTGTTGCTGATTTCCATGCAAATTGATGTTACAGCACAGTAAGCAGCCAATATTTCAGCTTCATTTCATAAATGTACCAGGCGAAATCCCCAATCACAGTCGCAATTCCCGACGGGCGCCCATCTATCCATCAGATGCCAAAGTTTGCATATCAAACGAACGTCCAAAAGTACTCATAGTATACCGATGCCGATGCTGTTGATGAAACTGATGGTATCGATAACGACCACCGTGACAAGCCACACCATCATTTTCTTTTTTCATGTGCGCGCCTTTAATTTATACAAGAAATTTATGCAGTTATTATTTATGGAATGATGCGTTGACATATTGACAAAGTTATAGACAAATTACAAGTGCATAGAAGTCAAAGCGGGGAAAATGAGCTAACCTTTATTGGAATCTGTTAAGGTGTGAAGAGCTCTAACAGAATCCATCAATTAGTCCTTAACAAGAATACGCGATCTATATTGCAACTACACTGTATACTAGAAGCTATTAACTAGCGTAGCCCGAACCAAAATCTATTTCCTTAAATTCTATATTGTTACTTCCTTAACAATTATGCCTGAACTACACAGTTTCAACTAATTATCCGCCCTAGGGAGAAATTTTTTTAAATCGATGAAGCATTTGTCGATTTATATTTCGTGGTGAGCCTTGAATAACATATATTCGCTTAATTGTTCTTAAGTCCCATTATCCACCCATAAAGCTGATTTTCAATCTTGCGAGAAACGCTTTAATGATATTCAGTGAAGAACTTCGGAAATGAATTTGAAGCCAATCGTAAGAAAAGCAATCTTATTTTTTCTTAAAATTTTCTGCCCTTGGGGTGGATTTTCGAAAATCGGTGAGCAAAAGTTGTACTTTTTTTTTCTGATTTCACTTACATATTTTTTAAAATTTGTATACTTTATTTAAACAAGCATTGCGCCACTTTTGGTGGCAACTTAATCTAGTTGTACATTTAAGGGATAAAGAAAAATTTATCAAAGTTAATACATATATAGGATAATTGTTACATATATGAAGGTATATCTATTATTTACAATATTTACAACATTTTTTTAAATATATTATGGGAGCAATCTGGTAGGGAGATACAATGGATGGCACCTTTTGAGTCTTCTCTTTCTTGACTTATTATATAGACGTCTGGCTAGTGCGTTAGGGTGTCCACCAAGGCGTTGCTGGTAGTGTAGTTGCATAACACCCTCCACTTTAGGAATTTAACATGAATTTAACAAATATATTTCCTCAATTTAGAAGAGTAATTCTATTAAATATAAATTATTGCTGACTTTTGGGCTGACCTTTATTATAGAGAGATTTTTTTAATTCAATAGCATTTTTTTTCTGAATGTAGGTTATTGTATACGCAAATCAAGCTTACTTACATTTTTGGATTCCTCTCCCCACCTTCCCACAACTTAAAAAAAACAAGTAAGAACGTTGCAATCGGACGCACCCGACTGCAGAACACTATGTTCCCAGTCCTATATAATTTGGATATTTGTGTGTTCAGAAAGAGACGCGAAAAAACTGCACAGGTGTGGAAGATATAGATTTTGCTCCTTTGTGGGGAGGGGGTGGGGGTGTCCAAAAAATTTTGATGCAGATTTGTCCAGGAGGTCAACATTAGTCTGTATGCCAAATTTGGTGACTCTACCTATACAGGTGTGGGAGATATAGATTTTTCTTATTTGCGGGGGAGGGGGTGGGGGGGTCCAGGAGGTCAACATTAGTCTGTATGCTAAATTTGGTGACTCTACCGGTAAAGGTGTCAGAGATATAAATTTTTCTCCTTTGCTGGGGAGGGGGTGGGGGGTCAAAAATCTCGACACTTCATAAATTGACGGTATACACCAACAGGTGTACCAAGTTTGGTTGCTCTAGCTCAAAGATAAAGGCAAAAAAATTGCGTTCATACGGACAGACGGACAGACGGACATTTCGCAAACCCAATATATATAGTATATATATATATAGTATAAAAAAACAAAACAAATGATTTATTCATGCAAGATTCTTGGTTCACTTTAAAGCTATTGCGAAGTTGATCGATAAATCGCTAAAAGGAATCCTCAAGTAAACATCGGCATACAACGCATACATTGGGTATTAAACAGGGATAAATTGATGCTCTGATGTTTTTCCTTTATATTACTAGAATTTTTAACTGCGCTTTAAAGGTTCCAATGTTATGTAAACACCCAACTAGTGATAGTTCAAACTACCGATACCATCGAGTGGCAAAATTATCGATATATTTTCAGCTAAAGTGCACATCAATGTGCACTGTACTCAATCTATACAAACGTACGTTGATGTCTTCTTCTGTCAATTACAAAGTTTTGCACTACATTATTATTAGTTGCTCAGTTAAGTACTAGAATTATGTTGTATATTGCGGTTGACCAACACTGGTTGCATTTTGCAGCACTTTGTCGAGGCACTTTCGCCAATTGCTAGCACTATTGTAGTAATTAGCAACATTTGGCTACCGACAACGATCGTGTTTAATTGAGCGTGCCCATATACAAAGAGAGAGGGAGAGAGAGAGGGAGCGAGGGCACATCCATGGTGCAGGTTTGTGTCATTTGTCTTTAATGAACGGTTGCCCAACCCCCCCTGAGGGCATTGTGGCATTGTTATTGCTGCTGTTGTTCTCGGCCGTTGCATTTATTGTCCTACCAAGCGTCGCTTTTGTTTTAAACCAACAACATTAACATTGCAGCCAATTTGTCGGCGAAGGCGCAAAACAGAGAAACGCGCGTGTGTTACCAAGAAGCGTGCAGCAAAATGTTTGGTAAGGGTGACTGCCAGCGCATATTTCGGCCAGGCCGACAGTCCAGCGTGCTACGGCTAAGAAGCCCTTTTTTGCACGCTTTCTCATCGCACACCATGTGAACACAAACTAATCTAGCGCGCTATTTTTCGCACTATTTAGACAGGCATAGAAACTTTTTCATTCGTTGCAGTGAATAGACTATATGAGATTGGGTGTTGACCAAAAAACAAGTTTCTTGCTTGCCCAGTTCATAATGTTAATAAATATGTATTCCAAAATATTTTTGTTCTTCTTTTACTATAGATCTCTTTGCATTACATTTCAAATAAATCAAAAAATTCCTATTAAGTCAAAACTTATGAGCAAGCTGAACTCGCGAAAAGGTCTTCATGCCAGGTTTGTCCATCTGATTTTCCAATAAGAGCAGCAAATTTGTAGTTAAGCTATTTGAAACTCATGATTAGATTAGCAACTCTTTGATTCAACGACTTTTCTAAACTTAGAGAGGCCTGTTTTTGGTGCCGAATACTTAGGACTGAAGTTGAAGTAATAATATAGGTGCCATCCATTTGATCTCCCTAATAGATTCCTCCATTAATATATTTAAATAATTTTTGTAAATATTGTAAAAGATATAACTCCATACATGTAACAATAATACTATAGATGTATTACCTTAGATCAATTTTTCTTTATCCCCCACATGTAAAACTAATTATATAAAGTAGCTCCCCGAGAGTTTAACAAATTTTTTTGATTTCTACAAGTTGTTGGCAAAACGTTTTGAAACCGGAAAATTTAATAGAAATTTACAGCAGCTAACAATTGAGATATCGAGCGTGAAAGAGCGAATGTCCACATGTTTTGTTCGATAAATTTAAATCCAATATTATGAAATTAATATACATAATTTACTCTCACTCATGCCTTAATATTGCCATAGCACAACAGTTCCATTGAGCAAATTTAAAAAATGCAGGAAAATTTCTTTGATTCCACAAGTTTTAGGGAAAAACGTTTTGAAACCGAAAAAAAATATAGCTCTGTTGAAAGTTGTGATTACTTATCAAAAGTAACAAGACTGAAGATTAAACTGAGCTACATTAGCGAGAGTTTGCCAAGTCTCTAAGATTTCGATGTTTTGAAATCGCAAAATGCAATAGAATTGCGAAATTCAGAACAGCTAACAATTGCGATTCCGAAGCGTAAAGTGCACATGCTTTTCTTTGCTAAGTGTAAGTGCAGTTTTAGCTATTCGGAAATTGATCCAATATGCTCTCAAGTGTGTGCCCTGAATGTGTTGTTGGTCAGCTGGTCAGGTGTCCTTAGGTAAACTTGAAGGCTTGCCTGGCTGTGCCTCTGGCGCTGGTTGCATGTGGCACAGGCGCACGCAATGCAGCCAAAAGCTGTATATGAACATGGACATGGTCATAACTGTTCTCAGTGCTGCAGTGGCAGTTGCAGTTACAGTTGCAGCTCTTGGCCAACTGGTCGCTGTCGCTGCCACTGCTGCCTGTATTATTCAATAAAGGAGAACTTGGTATCAGCTTTTGGCCTAATAAATGCACTAATTGCGGTTAAATGCATTTTGCATGCAATTATTATCATTAGGGGTTGGCTTGAACGTCGTCATCATCGTCCTCGTTGCTGGTTATCCCCTGCCCCCTCCACCTACCCCTTGTAATTTGCGGCTGTTCATTATTTTAATTGCCGCTGCCGCCGCCGACTGCAGAGTATTATCCTTCTCCTCCCCCCTTCTCAATCATTTAAATTTCTATTATTTTTATTTAGACAAAAAAAATTGTTGGATTACATTTATATTAAATATACAACGAGCACGCTTATTCTAAATTAAAAAAAAAAAATAATAAATATATATGTTTATGTATAAAAAAAAGAAAATGCAGTTTATATTTAAAGTTTATGTGGTTTGCGATAATACATTGTGTGGTTAGCTTAACTATGCACATATTTGTTAGCTTATTTCATTTAAGTGTTTTGGCTGCTAATTTTTACAACATTTAAATAAATAATTATGCATAATATATCTAAGATCTAACCTCAAAAAAAAAAATGTTTTCTATATACTATATTTGTAATTGTTTTCGTTTAATAAATTACTAAAAGCAAACAAATAAATAAAGACACGCACTACAAACACACACATACACACATATTTATTTACACACGCACACACACACACACTTAACCATTTGCCATTTGGTTTTTGAAACAAGATTTTATAAACTGTTTCAATCTTTTTGAGTTTTGTCTACTCCCGGAAAAATAAATGCCCTAAAATGCTGAAAGCCACCATACTTATTTCTCCTGAAACTAAGAAATATATTTCTTAAATTTGGAAATTACATCTAAAAAATAATTTGTGGCTTTTAGGGTGACCTTAAATGCAGAAAGCCACCACACTTATTTTTTTCTGAAACTAAAAAATATATTTCTTAAGTTTGGAAATTATTTCTAAAAAACAAAAATTATTTCTGTCTTTTAGGGAGACTTTTTTCTTTTTCTGAATTTTTTGGCATTTATTTTTCTGAGTGTACTTGCACTTTGGCTGCCTCACACCTGCAGCTGATCCTCGTCCTCGGACTGCGCTTGGGAGCTGTCCACGGAGCGGCCGGGCGGACTGCCCGGATTCAGCGTCGGACTGGGCGTGGAGGGCGGATGAGGGGGCGTCGCTGACGCTTGAAGCTGCGCCGGCGACGTCGTCAGTGGCTGCGGCTGTGGCTGTGGCTGCGGCTTGTGGATGATGCCCATGCTGGCTGCCGCAGCTGCTGCGGCCGCTGTCGACGTCGGCGGCACTGTGGCACCGCCGCCATTGGCTGCCACGGCTGCGGCCGCCGCGCTCTGGTAGTAGCTGCTGAGGGAGGACAGTGAACTGGAGGCGGACAGATGCGAGAAGGGCGCGGCGGCAGCGCCCAACGGGCCAACGCTGACGCTGGGCACGCCCGCATACAGATTGTAGGGCAGCGGCTTCTGCATGGCCGCCGCGGCGGCCGCCTGCCGATAGTAGATATCGATGCTGGAGTGCGGCGGCGCTCCGTGCGCGGCAACTGCGGCGCCAGCGCCGGCAGCGGCCGCATACGGCCAGGCGCCCAGATAGGGTGAGCCGCCGTAGAGCCGCTGGAAGGCTGCAAAGTTGCCCGCCTCGGCGAGCAGCTCCAGGCCCACGGCTGTTTGCCGCTTCCACTTGGTTCTAGGCAATGGAAAGAGCAAGAGAAATTGCATTATTGCCTCTGGCGGGCGGTGGAAGGGAGCGAGGCAACGCACCTGCGGTTCTGATACCAGGTCTTCACCTGGCAATCGCTCAGGTCCAGCTTGTGGGCCAGCTCCTGGCGCTCCTGCACGCTGAGGTACTTCTGCCGCTCGAAGGACTTCTCCAGCGTCTGCAGCTGATGATCCGTGAAGGCGGTCCGCGCCTTCCTTTGCTTTTTGCTCAAGCCACTCATGTCGCTGGTGGAGCCGCTCTTGATGCTGTTGCCATCGTCGTCTTTGGCACCTGAGCGCACAGGGAAGAGTAACAAGAAAGAGGGGAACGTTAGACGACTCTTCAATGTGTCTACTATAAGTCCAGCTAGACGTTAACTAATGCTACCCACCAATGATCAAAACCATTCGATACCATCGAGAATAGCCACCAAAAAGTGCTTACGAAGTTTAGGCAATTACAAAAATTATCAAGCACAATGAACTGTGATTAATTATGCACACATTTATACTTAAGAAAACAAAAAATAAAAAAATAAAACAACAATTCATTCACTAAATGGCAAAGTTAAGTCTAAAGGTTTAATTAAATGCATACACTCAGCAAAAAAATGTCATAAAATGCAGGGATTCGCCAAAAGCAGACAAACTCATTTTTCTGCTTTAAAGAAATATATTCATCAAATTTAGAAATTATTTTTATGCATTTTTATTTTATTTTACTATAGGATGATTTTCTGAATTCGAAGGCATTTATTTTTCTGAATGTAGAATTGAAATTAGGATTATTGGCCTAGTCATGCATATGGATAGTGTAAGGCCTCAACAAAAAAATCCATTGATATTATATAAGCAACATTATAATAAATACAATAGAAATTTGATAATTTATGCAATATATTACTATTTAATCAATAAAAATAAACACATTCTTGTCTATTTCTATCAAATTGAGTGCTAAAATAAATATATTATAAGGCTTACTTCACCATTTCGGAGGAGAACCTTAGTATTAGCTCAAAAGAAAACCGTCGACAGTACCGAAAAACTGATATCTTGTGGGGAACATAAAAAGTGTGTACGAAATTAAAAAGCACAATGGAAACTTATATAATTATGCACAAAGGAATGTTAATTCTTATTCATTGAATGGCATAATTAAGATATCCTCGTAAGACTAAGACTCCATTTATAGAATTACCATAAGCACACGTAAGCTAATTGGCATATTCATGCATATTAATTGGCTATCGATACTATCGATAGTTGGGAAAAGTGTTGTGAGGAATATACAAATAAATAAATTACTTGAATAATAAGTAAATTTAAACAATCAGACACAATTTAAGAATTGACATGAACATACATGAACTAATTGGTTTATTCATGCATATTTCGGTTATCGATACTATCGATAGGTGGGAAAAATGTTGTGAGGAACATATAAATATTATTTATTTACTTTAAATACAAGTAAATTCAACCAATCAAACACAATTTTAGAATTGACATGAACTAATTAGCTCATTCATGCATATATCATATTAATTGGCTATCGATACTATCGATAGTTGGGACAAATATTGTGAGGAATATACAAATATTATTTATTTACTTTAAATACAGGTTAGTTCAACCAATCAGACACAATTTCAGAATTGACATGAACATACATGAACTAATTGGTTTATTTAAGCTTATTTTGGTTATCGATACTATCGATAGGTGGGATAAATGTTGTGAGGAACATACAAATATTATTTATTTACTTTAAATACAAGCAAATCAGACACAATTACAGAATTGACATGAACATACATGAACTAATTGGTGTATTCATGCACATCGATAGAATCGATAGTTATTGGCTTATAAAAAGGCAATTGATTGCTCTCAGATTGCTCTCCAGCTCATAAGTGTTTTAGCTGTATTAGCAGCCCCAGACGGGACTAACTCTACAGAAGAGGAACGCAAATACAAATACAGTTGAACGACGCGTCGTTTATGGCCACGCAATTGCCGTTTCCGTTCACAAGGCGAACGGGCCAAGTGCAAGTTAGCACGGCCAGTGCACCCTGTACGCAGTGGCCAGCACCCAGCACCCAAACACCCTGCACCCCTTGTCCTAGACAGTCACTCTTGGCTCTCTGCTTGTGTAAGTGTAATAAAAATGTGTAGCAAAATGTCTAAACTTGGCCCAGTGCTCGTATCCATTGCCATTTCCATTCCCGTACCCTTTCTTGGCCTATTGGCCACCCCTTTCAGGTTTTTCTTAGCCTCGCTGCTCGCTTGCCATTTAGTACATAAAATTTATGTAAATTTTTCTGATTGTGGTTAGCAGATAAGCTGGGCCCGGGCCCGGGCCAGAGCCAGAGTCAGGGCCAGGGACAGGGACAGGGCCGGCTCACAAGCGTTAAATTAGTTAAAGCGAAAATTTGCCAAGTGCGCGTTAAGAGCTAGCCAAAGTTATACCAACTATCAAAATGTTTACCCAAGCAGCTAGAACTTGTTAACATTTTGGGCCATTTTGGCGAAGAAGTTCAGCTGCTGGCCTCAGGCGGCAGGCGGTGGGCGGGGGCCGGACAATTGGCCAACAGCCACAAAAAAAAACCTCGCTGCTCGTAATTACCAACTGAAATTCTTAAACAGAGTTGCACTCAAGTTGGTTAAGAGACGCAGCTTTCGCTGCTTCCAGGCAAATCATTTGACTTCATCTGCTTTTTATTTCCTCCCTCCCCTCCCCCTCTCTCTCTCTGTCTGTCTTTCTCTGTTGTCTCTTTCTTTGTCTTTGCTGAGCCTCAGGTTGCAGCTTCAGCTTCAACTTGAGGCCGGCCTGGCAGCCGCTGGGCCAACAAGACGCGACTACCGTTTATAAAATTGCAACTGCACACAGGAAATTGCTGTAATAAATGGTCGACAGAGTGCAGATTCATCTGGCTAAGAGACACACGCACAACACACTCACACACTCACACACACACAACTATACAATACTGGCCTTGCCCTGTGGCGTACATCAAATGGCTTTAAATGCATTATTTATAACAATTTGCACAATTAAATGATTGTCAGTTTTGTAGCCACGCCAAAGAGTGAGAGTGAGAGTGAGACAGCTGGCAAGAGCGACAGAGATGGAGAGACAGCTAGTGCATAAGGGCTTGGGCAGAGACAACATTTTGCATCTAACTATATATAATTAGAAAACAAAAAAGATATAAAAAAATGGCTAAACAAAGAATTTTCAGGCTGCGTTTTGCTGTACGCCATGCCGACGCCCCCCCCTACAAGCCCCTCTTGCTGGGAACCACGCCCCCAACTCTGCCATTATCATTTGTTGATTGTTTGTTGTTCTTGTTGCTGTTTAAACAATTTTGCTGGCAGACAAATGCACATTTAGGAATGGCGGGGGAAATGGCAAAACGGGGGAGGCAAGGGAAAACAAACAAAGCGTGAAAATGCAATTTCAGCAGTAACCGAAACCCCCAGTTTCCGCTCCCGCCCCCCTCCGTTCCACTGGGAAGCAACAACAACAACTAGAACATGGCATGTTCATGCAATTTTTACAGTTTGTTTTGCAAAGCGACTGGCCCCCACAAACAAAAGACTCAGGCAACGAACTTGCACTTGCCATGGTACGCAGCCAGACAGACAGAGAGACAAAGAGACAGAGAGACAGACAGAGTTGCATTCCGATTGGTTATCGCCGGTAGAGAGACAAATGTCAATGATATAACTAATGACTTCCATGACATGTCGAGGTGTCATAATTTAAATGCATTAAATAATTTGTTGAAACGCTCTTAACTATAGAATGGCATATAATGGAGATCAGCTGTCAACAGTTCCTTCAGATATATGCATACTATCTGGAACTACTAATTTGCATTTTTAGTATATTATTTCAGTTGAGCCTATGGCGTGTTTAAATTGCAAAGAATTCGTTTTCTGTTTAAGAAAACTTCCTATTAAGTTATTAGTTTCGATAGAAGGTAGTTTTTCTCAGTATAGTACTATAATATAGTACTTTAAGCCTTGATAGATATAGGTTACAGTTGTCATAGAAATTATTCAGTTTGCAATTAGTTATGATTTTCAATTATATGATTTTGTATTATAATATAATAACTCGTAGTAGTATTTTTAAAATGTATTTGATTTTGATAAGAATTCCTCAGTACTCAGTTATTGGACTGTTTCAGATTAATATATTATTATTTTATAATACTTCTTAAGAAGTTATTGTTTTCCAGACTGTTTCAGATTAATATAGTATTACTTAATAATTCTTCTTAAGAACTTATTGGTTTCTAGGGGTATTTCTGAGTTTCCGATTAGTTCTCTCCTTAGTTAGAACCCTTATAACTTTCTTCAAAAAGCAAACTTCTTTCTTTTCCATCTGGGTTTCTTTGAGTTCCTCTTTGAACTATGATCTATCTAGGGGCTGCTCTGGCTGCTGCGGGGCCTGTCGCGCCCTTGTCCCCCCCACACCCCCCGGGTGGCCCAAAATAATACAGAAGCTCACCTCACCATTACTACAAACGCTGTGATCATCCATGTGACCGCTGCCGCCTCCGCCGCCGCTGCCCGCCTCGTCGCTGTCGCAGTCCTCGTTTTCCTCTTGATAGTCGCTGCTATCATCCAGCTCTGCCGCCGGCGGCGGCGCTTCGCCGACTCCAGCGGCTGCCGCGGCCGCCGCCGCTGCCGCTGCTGCTGCAGCTGCTGCATTGTTGCGCGCCGCTGCCGCAGCGGCGGCTGCTGCGTAATGCTGTTGCATGGCCGCTGCATATTGCGCCACGTTCAGGCCATTGGAGCCCATCTGTGTGGTGGCTCCAAAGTGGGTCAGCTTTGCGTGCGAGAGTGCATGCGGATGCGAGTGCGGATGCGGATGATGGCCATGGACGGCTGCCAGTGGATGGGGATGCGGATGCGGATGCGAATGCGGCGGGTGTGCTGACTGATGTAGGGACGGTGGGGGCGCAAGGCCCAAAACCGAGCCGGGCGGCGTTGCCGGCTCCGAGTCCGTTTCCAGTAGCTCATTGTTATTGTTGTTGTTATTAATGTTGTTATTGTTGTTGTTGTTGGTGTTATTATTGTTGTTGTTGTGCTGCTGCTGCTTGTAGAAGGCAGCTGCGCTGGCGGCGGCCGCGCTGCCCGCCAGAATGTCATTGATCATAAAACGCGAGCGATTTGGCTTCAGATTGGACGAGGTGGACATGGACATGTTGACCGGCGGCGGTTGCAGCGGATAGTGGTGATGATGGTGATGGTGGTGCGAGTGCGAAAGCGAAAGCGAAAGCGACTGATGTGGCGACGGCTCGCTGGGCGCTGTGGTCTGTGGCAGCGTCTGTGTTAGTATGCTCATTGAGTCTTTCATTGCCAGCGGCGATCGCACGGACTTGTTCTACTATTTGCTTGCACTTTCAAATTTCTCACTGGCACAATCAAAAAATAAATTGTATGTGTTGTTGTTGTTGCTGCTTTTGCACTGCGGCCTTAACATGTACTTTAACTAGAACTTGAACTTCGACTGGTTTTAACCGTCGCCTGCGTTCCGGACAACGTCGCGCTGTGGCTGCCAAAACGAGACTAAACGCACCTGCAGCGCGGCAGCCGCACAAAACCCAGCAGTCGCAGCGGCGGCGACGGTGACGGCGGCAGCGGCAACAAATTTGCCACTTTGTCATAGGTGGTGGCTAGCGGCTGCTGTGGTGGTGGCTTGCTGCCTGCTGTCTGCCGGCTCTGCCTGCTTCATGGTGTGCGCGAGCGAGCACGCTGCGCTGCCTCTCACTCTCACACTCGCGCACTCTCTCGCCGCCGCTCTGTGGCTGTCGCCGTTTCGCCGGCTGTCTCGCTCGGCCGCAGCGCCATGTTGTTGCCCCCAAACTCAACACGCGCTACAACGCGCTCTGCCGTGGTGAGTTTCGCCGCCAGTTTTTATGGCAAGCACTGTGAGCTGAGAGCCGAGAGCCGGCCGTGCCGAATGTCGGTCAGAGACAGCGATTTGGCAAGTGGACATGCTCGCTCCGAGAATTGGCAGCGCTCGGGGGGTCGACAAAATGGCGCGTCTGTGGCGGCTACAAAATGATGCTACGGATCATTAGAAAAGGAATCGTGCATTGCCCAATATTCCAATATTATAACAAAATATTACATATTATATGCTTATACTATGTAATCTAAAATATTTTATTTTGATTATTGATATCAATTAAAATATTCAATATATTAATATATTCTGAATACATCATTTCATATTAAGTAATGTGAAACTTAAGTAAACTCAGAGAAACCAATGGCATCGAATTCTGAAAATCACCCTATAATGGTCTATAACGAAATACTACTTAATTCCTTGGTAGTCAATTTCAATTAGAATTTTGAAATGTATTATTATTTGTCATGTCTGGATATTATTTTCGTTTACCCCAATGGATTTGTGGTTATTTTAACTCTCATATTACGTGCATTCGACAATGGTTGTATGTTTTATTTTTCTAGTAGGAAACTTTTCATATTGATATGAAAGTTAATTATATCGTTACACTCTACGTTACTTTCTGCTACCATGATTTAACAATTTAGATCTAAATTGCTCTACAAAAATATAAAAATAAATCCGGCTCAGTTCTCTACTGGTTCTACGAGTTATTTTGGGAGGTTTAAAATGCAGACTTTGCGTTTTTTCTTTCTTTTATTAATATTATTTTCATCAAATTTGCTTAAAGATGTAAATCGCATTTAAGAAATCTATTTGAAAACCACTCAGTTTACCTGGAGTAGTCGAAAACATGCAGGAATGTCAGGTTCGTTTGAAATATAATGCTTTCATTGACTTGGAAGCCCAGATTGTTATATTTTTAATAATTTATGATTTGACACTATTCTTACAATTGTCCTTATATATGCTTTTTATCGATTTGCGGGGGAGTGGTGTGGAATATTAAAATTTTGAAATAAACTAGATTTGCGCCTGTTATAAGTAGCCTATATATAAAATTTAGTTATCCCAGTTCTTATAGATCTTGAGATCCTTGCGTTCATACATACGGTCAGACGAGCAGGGAGAGATCGAGTCGGCTGTTGATACTGACCAAGAGTATATATGCTTAATAGGGTCGAAGATGTCTTCTTCCGCCTGTTACATACATTTTGCATAGTTTTAGTCTTCCTTTCTGGACATTTTGTTACCGGGTGATAAACTGAAATTGCACATAATTGTGGAATCTTTGAAGCTAGATTACAACTGAGCTTGAAATCGCCATCAAAATTGTAGAACACAGCTGAGTAAATTAGATTACAAATTAAGGAATATTTGATTGTATATCTTATACAAAACATTCGTATTTTTACAGCCCCGTTGGCCAGTTGACAGCTTCTGTACTAGTTCAAGTCGCTGAGCATGAGCGCCAATTAAAATTTCACGCCAATAGCTCAGGCTGAGCACAAGCTGGCCACATGTTGCCCCCGGGCAGCATTAACCCAGGACTAATTACTTCTCGTAGCGGATGTTTGTACCAGTCCCGAAACCGAAACAGAACCTGAACCCGAACCCGAACCCGCACCCAAATGCAATTTGTCGAGCGGCAAACGTTTGATTGATATTGATTCGGACTTGGAATTGAAATTGAATTGGGCTAGGGCTGAGCTGAGCTGAGCTCAGTTCGGGCCAGGTCATTAGTTGTTGTTAGTGCGGTTAGTGGCAAAAGGCGCAACGAAATTAGAGCAGCAACTGACAGGACGACAGGACGAGACAAAACAAGACAGAACGCATGCGCGCGCTTCAATTGCGGGGCGCACATTTAAAATAATTAGACTCTGGCAAGGATCAGACAGCGACAGCGAATGACTCTCCTCATACTCATACTCATACTCATACTTATACTCATACTCATTCTCATTCTTATCCTCTCATCCTGGCTGATGACGGTTATTGCACTTAAATGCATATAATTGCGGCCAGGCAAATATCCTGCGGTTGCCTCCTTGTGCGTTCTGCGGTCGAATTCCAATTGAATGCTTAAAATAATTGTACAAAAAAACTATATAAAAGTCGCCAACCGCAATGCGCAGTTGCCATTGCTGTCTGTTCAGTTACGGCTAAAGATATACCCCCGCCTGTCCACTGTCCCCCGTTACTTGTCCCGTGTCCCCGTGCTCCCTCTCCGGCTCCTGCTTGGCCCGAACTGGCCACTTGCCAGTTTTTCCAGTCATATTCGTGGACTTGCCGCGGAAGCCTTAGCTGTCCGCTTACCCCCCAACATTGCTACACCCCTAGCCCCTCACTCTGTCTTCTGCGAATTTTGCGGCCATAGAGCTGGCCGGCTATCTAACTATCTAATTAGCGTGTTTGTTTGCCAGTTAATGTTCACTAATTTATTGACTCTGCTGCCTTATCAATGTGTTTGCTCTGCTGTTAACAACATCCGCAACACAGGCGGGCACCCAGTCACCCAGTCGCCCCTCCCCCTACCACACCCCCTCCCAGATAAGACCAGGACAGACTCAGAATTCGCGTCGGACTCTCCAACTCTCGGCCTGTGTCTGGTCTGGCCCGATCTCCTCTCCGGCTGTTTAGCAGTGAGGATTGACTTTTCTTCAGTTTGGATTCATTTGCTTTTCAGACCAGCAAAGAACTCAAAGAGAAGTTTAGGCTGCTTCTTCATCACATTCATCTACATATGTACTTGACAACCTTGCGGATGACTTTTCTAAGGCAGTCAACGAATTCAGAGATAAACAAAAAACATCCTTTGAATACAATTGAAGTTCAGTTAAATGCGAGATATAGCATTTAACTTAAATATATTTGAACTTAAGTTCTTGATATATTTAAGAAACGATCAATCTTAATACAAATGAATTTCAATATCGTTTCGCAATTGCTGAGTTTGGATTAAATGTCTGTATAAGCAAAAACGTTTTCACACAAAAACTCATTTATCATCTGATATATTCTATGGCAGCTTTAAGATAAAGTAGTAAGATATATACCAAATTTGGTAAGCCTGTACAATACATAATGATACTTCAATTTGGTGGTCCAAATTTATTCATAAACAAAAAAGTTTTTCCTGCATACGCTCATACGTTTCTATCGCAGCTATACTATGATATTGGGGTCCGATTTTGTTAAAATTTTGTGAGCATATACAAACTATGCCGATACTTCGATTTAGTGAGTTTGGACAGGATATCTTAAGAAACATTAGAGTTTTCACTCAAAAACATAGTTGTCTTCCGATCGTTCCTATCATCCTATTATCGTTTCGACTTAAACTATTTTTCAAAGATGTAATAACTGCAACATAGTATAATAAGATTACAGCAGTTACGCGTGATCTGTGAAAAACATCCTCTAAATGAATCAATCACCCTTTATATAAGAAAACTTTCCCTGACCGACTGACTGACCCATACCGTTAGAGCTAAGACTCTAGAATTTTCATAGTAGTTTCCATATATAAGGAAAGATGGGATCTTGGAAAATTTCACACACAAGCGCGGAAACTATCAAATCGAATTCAAAATCAATATAACGCCAGGAAAAATGGTTCTAAGACAAAGCGAGGGTTTTTTTTTCCAATGAGCGGGGATGTGAGGGGCAAGGCCCCCGCATTGATAACATTGATTGATTTATTAATTAAATTCTAAATTCTAAAGTCTAAATTCTAAAAAAAAGAACAAAAGGTCACCACCATTAATAAAGGTACATGATATGAAAAGAATGTATGATCTGTAATTATTATTTATACTAGCTACAAGTGCTGAGTTGGGTAACCAATTTAAAGGCGGCTTTACATTACCTAGAACTAGTCAAGAACAAGAAAAAGTAGCTAGTATTTGAAATAACCAAGTAATTTATAACAATAGTTAGTCGATGGGCTTAGTAGCTAGTACTCGTCTTACTCCCTTTACCCATAAAATGATTAAAAAGGGTATATTAGATCTGTGCAAGTATATCTAACAAGCAGAAGAAGACATTTCCAACCCTATAAGGTATATATATATTCTAGATCAGTATTAAGCCCTGTCCGCCTGTCTGTCGATTTCAGCAACTATCAGAGCTAGAGCTATGTCTAATTTCGAAAGTAGGCATACACAGATCAAGATTGTTTCAAATACTCCCCCCGCTGCCCAGCAAATCAATAAAAACGTTTTGTAGCTAAAATTTTAAGGATAACACCCTGGAATTTGGCATATATAATACTTGACTCATTCTTAATCTACTGTCCATATTTCAAGTGGATCGGATATTAAACACGGAAGTTGTTCAGTACTGCAGAGCGGAGGGAAGCGTAAGTGTAAGTATACGAAGATTTGTTTGGAAATATTAAAAGTGGGTACTTCTAGCCGTTGTTGTTGTAAGTTGTTACTAACTAAAAAGTTGATATAACAATATTATGGTAAATCCTTCAGGCAGTATTCTCTTATAGGGCCAACTGAGCAGGGTCTGGCTGCATAACTGTAATAATCAGGCTGGATATATTTCCCGATTTTCAGAACGCCAGGTCTCCGGGATTACTTCTCCAACCCACATAAGGCTAGTATGAGTATAAACGAATCCCGACCTTAACAACTTGGCAACTGCGCGCTTCTACTCCCCCTTTGTCTGTGTCTGTCTCTATCTCTGTTGCTGTCTCTGTCTCTGTGGCTGTCTGTATCTCCGTCTCAGTCAGCCACGTTGAGAATCTTAATCGGCATCTTTGATATTATAATGTTCGTGTTACTGCGTGGACAAACGTAATAAAATAACTGATCGTTGTCGCTGATAAGTTAATTTACTTTTAATGTGTTGCCCTTCGCGACGAGGCAACGTACCAAAGAACCAACGATCCAACGATCCAACGATCCATTGGGATACCAGAGACCATTCCGATGGCAACGTGGGGGTAAATGGCTTTGTAGGTGACAAAGGGTCTGCCGGTGGATCAGCGCCGAGCTTCAAGTCCCAAACTGGGCAGCGCGTGTGCCAACTGACTGTCGACTGATTTGTCAACAACGGGCCAACAAAGGTGACTCCAATTTATCGCTGCTCCAGATCAGCCAGCACGCCAACAGCAACAACAAAGATAAAGCACAGTTGAGGCCCAAAACCACATAAAAAAAAATAAGTAAAGGATGCTGCGTAGAACGCACAGTGGGCCAAATTATCGAATAATATGTATTTCATCTGATATATCTGATCTATCTATCATCTATATAATTAAGCTGCCATGCAACCAGTCTATTAAAACTAAAGTTTTGGTTTTCATCTGATCTATTTCACCTATATCATAAGGTCTGTGTGTAACCAATCTATTAAGATTTTTGGTAAAATAAATGTACCCCATCAAGGCAACAAACATTCAGGGATATAGAATACTGGGATACAGGGATACTGCTTATCACTGTGTTTTACACTTCAAGGAGGTTTTCTGCAGGCTATCCGATGTAGGTTATCGACATTACAATCATTTTTCACCAAGAGTTTTTACTCCCTGTACCCATAAAATGGGTAAAAAGGGGGTATTGGATTTGTGCAAAAGTATGTAACAGGCAGAAGGAGACATCTCCGACCCTATAAAGTATATATATTCTTGATCAGTATCAAAAGAGATTTCGATTTGGCCATGTCCGTCTGTCTGTCCGTCTGTCCGTCTGTCTGTCTGTCTGTCCGTATGTATGAACGCAAGGATCTCAGCAACTATAAGAGCTAGAGACACCAAATTTGGAATGTAGGTTCGTGTATAGCGGGAGCAGGTCAAGTTTATTTTAGATTTCAGATATCTCCCCCCGTTCCCCCGCAAATCGATTAAAACCGTTTTACAGTAACAATTTTCAAGATACAGCCTTAAGATTTGACATGTACAATACTTTAGTCTCTCTTAATCTACTGTCCAAATTTCAAGTCGATCGGATAATAAATACGGAAGTTATTCACGAAAGAAGATTCAGTGATGCAGCGAGAGGGGGGAAGGAGAAGCACAGCCACCAGTTAAAATGCCTCGCTTGCGCTGTCGCTTTTGCCGCCTGTGTGCGTGCGTTTTTGTGAATGTGTGTGTGTATGTGTAAGTGGACGTAGATGTGATTGAATGTTTTAGACCTGGGTACAGGGAGTTTCGTAGTCGGGTATAATCGACTATAGCATTCTTACTTGTTTTAGTTTAGTTTAGTTTCTAAATTTTCCTGATCTAAGAAAACTGCATTTACTATTTACCTGGCACTGAGCCTTCTGGAGAACAGCCTCCACATCCCCCTCTTCAACAAATTCTGCCCCCTGGATCTGTCATTCAGGGCAACTCCCAAACACTAACTATTTTTCTTTTCCGTACACACCTTAAATATGAAACACAAAAATTATTCTAAGCGATATAACCTAAACTTCGCACAGATCTTAAGTCAAAATGTAAAACATTAATTCATTTTACCATTTTTTTTACCATTATGTTCAAATAATAATAATAATAATATTAATATTATTAATAAGTTATTATTATTAATAATAATAATAATATTAATATTATTAATTATTATTATTATTAATTAATATTATTAATATTATTATTATTATTATTATTATTATTATTATTATTATTATTATTATTATTATTATAATTTTTACTCCCTGTACCTGTGTATGGGTAAAAAGGGGGTACTAAATCTGTGCAAATGTATGTATGTAACAGGCAGAAGAAGACATCTCCGACCCTATAAAGTATATATATTCTTGATCAGTATCAAAAGTGATTTCGATTTGGCCATGTCCGTCTGTCCGTATGAACGCGTCGATCTCAGCAGCTATAGGAGCTAGAGACACCAAATTTGAAATGTAGCTTCGTGCAGGTCAAGTTTATTTTGGATCCGAGATATCCCCCCCCCCCCCCCATTCCCCCGCTATTCGACAAAACACGTTTTACAGTAACAATTTTCAAGATATAGCTTTGGGACTTGCCATGTATAATACTTTGGTCACTCTACTGTCTACTATCTACTGTCCGAATTTCAAGTCGATCGGATAATAAACACGGAAGTTATTCACGAAAGAAGATTCAGTACTGTAGAGCGGAGGCGAAGAAGAAGCACAGCCACAACTTTTAATGCCTCGCTTGCGCTGTCGCTCGTGCCTGTGCGTCTTTGTGTATGTGTAAGTGTACGAAGATATGTTAGGGAGTTGTAGACCTGGGTACAGGGAGTTTTGTAGTCGGGTATACTCGACTAGAGCATTCTTACTTGTTTTTATGATTACTATTATTATTATTATTATTTTAAACAAATTACCACGTAATTATAATTTATGCGTAACTTAATAATAAGCTGTAGCTGCTAAGGCCTTAAGGTCGAATGATTGTCCTTAGTTTGAAATGAATTTGATATTTCAATTAAGCCCGGATAAATGGGTATTTGGTCCACTGTTGAACGGCGCTCGTTTAAATTGATGTCGCTTGATGCTTGACTCTTGGCAGTTGTTGTTGTTGTTGTTGTTATTGTTGTTGTTGTTGGCCACTAAATGGCCGCAATTTAAATTTTTAGTGCCACCTTGAGCCTATAAATTCTACGCATCTAGCAAAGGAGCTGTAGCCGGCAACGAAAATTATTTTGGCACCTGTGCAAAGTTTTTATGGCCGCAAGGAGTTGAGATCCTCGGATGCTGAGAGGTTCACAAAAGGCCACAATCAACACTTGGTGGCGATGTTGTTGACTTTCTTGGCGGCCATTTGGGATCCCATATGCGGCTTGTCAAGCCCTGTTTGTAGCCAGCTGGGTAAGGGTATTGGCCAGTCAGCGTTGCTGCCTTTCAGCCTTTCAGCTGTCGTCGTTAGTCATTAAGTTGCTGTGTTCCTTGACTCCTCTTATCGCCAGGCCGGGCAAATTTTTAGTCTCTCTGCCCATAAAACATTTCAAATCCCGTCTTTCGCTCCTCCCTGCTCCCAACTCCCAGCTCCTGCGGCTGTTCCAGTTTCAGTTCCAGTTGCCAGTTGCCATAAATTCGTTTGGATCGTGCCGAAGACGCATTGACTTGTGTGTATATAGTAGGTATACAATCGGAATCAACATATTCCAATTCTCCAATTTTCTGAATTTAAAAAATTCTTTTCTTTTAAGGAATTTCTTCTTATTTTTATAAGCCTTGGAAAGTATTGTACTGATTATAATAGTTAATATTTCTTATTCACATTTTTACATTGTAAAATCTCTCTCGATCAAATTTTGTTTTTACTCGCCTTTACCTCACTAGAGCATTCTTATTTTCTTATCGATGGTAGCTGAAAGTTAAAGCTTTCCAATGATACCAAAAAGTAATGTCCTATTTTCCGATTTCTTGTATAAATGAAGCGTAAATTTCAATATGATTTTCTCCTTAACCCAAAAATATTCACATTGCTTTGTAACAGTTATTTAAATTCGTAATGATCTTTACTCAGCTTGTAAAACTCCCCACAAAATAAATTCGATGTATATTATTTTGATGAATATATTTATCAAAGAATTCACACAAAAGTGTGCAAGTGAAGAAAGACTTTTGTATGTTCCTATGGAGTGGACTAGGACGACCAGGACTGAAGGATACAAAACAACTGAAGATTGGGCAGTAAAATACCATCAGGCCAGTGCAGCCGACTTACCCAGCGAATGTATCCTTAAGTATCACATTTCCATCAGTCAGATTGGGCTTGTACTTCAAAGCAATCTGAAAGCAGGGGAAGATGTTAATATATATACAAATATGTTAATAGCAGAGCTGTCAACTTACCTGAGATGCGATTCTATACATCATATTCCGGCTGGGACACACAAAACTAACTATTAAACACCTTTTCAACAAAGCCCCACCAAAACCCTGCCTCTTTTGCACCCTAGCTTACTATGGACCACCTCACCAGAAACGGTCAGAAGGCCTTTGTTGCTTTGGCTAAAGTTGTAACCTACAATATATTCTAAGAAACAATAAATAAATAATAATAATATTTACCTGAGATATCTGCTTCTCAAGTGCGCAGTTGAATTTAATACTTCTAGTGCTCAATTTTCTTTAAAATAATAATAATAATAGAAAGTACTTTCCCATATTAAACTATATATAGACAAAATTGTTTCGATGTGCACTCTACAAAACTGAAAATTCAACTGAGAGTTGGCAGTCTGTGGCACTTGGTACTGAGATCCAAAATAGAGCCCAGCTAGACTTGAACGATCCTGGATCCGAATCTTCTACGGTGAATTTGTGAACTTGGGATAGCTGTGGTGGATTTTTCCTAAAATTTTTTTGGATGTGTGAAAAATCTATAGTTATGGCAGGCAACGGGAAAGGAGTATGTTAGTGTGTGATGTGGAACTAAAATATAAGAGAACATAAGAATTTAGTACTGAGTTGCGCTCGTATATAATTCTATATATCTCCCTCATCCCATTTATCTTTCCTTCTGTATACGTAAGTATAAAAAACAAGTAAGAATGCTATAGTCGAGAATACCCGACTAGAAACTTCCCTGTACCCAGGTCAAAGATTTCCGATCGCATCTTCGTTCACTTACACATACACACCTACACACAAACATACACAAATACGCACACACACGAGCGATAGCGCAAGCGAGGCATTTTAAGTTGTGGCTGTGCTTCTTCTTCCCCCCTCACGCTACAGTACTGAATCTTCTTTCGTGAATAACTTCCGTGTTTATCTGATCTACTTGAAATTTGGCCAAATCTTAAAGCTTTATCTTGAAAATTGTTACTGTAAAACGGTTTTTATCGATTTGCGGGGGAACGGGGGAGATATCTGAAACAAACTTGATCTGCGTATGGTATACAGGTGTCTCTAGCTCTTGTAGTAGCTGAGATCGACGCGTTCACACGGACAGACGGACATGGCCAAATCGAAATCTCTTTTGATACTGATCAAGAATATATATACTTTATAGGGTCGGAGATGTCTTCTTCTGCCTGTTGCATACATTTGCACAGATGTAATACCCCCTTTTTACCCATTTTATGGGTACAGGGAGTAAAAAGAGCAAAATTCTAGAAAACAGACAAAAGAATAGTTATTGTTTATAAAAAATATAAAACATGAAAAGAATTTTTTAAGAACTATATTGAAAACTTGAGTTTTAATTTTGTAGAAAACAATATATCTGAAAAGGTAAGTTTTATTTTTAGAGCAATAAATAATTATTCATTATTGTTACAGAGAGTTGATGAGGCCGATGTTATTCATTTTAGTAAATTTGTTGAATATTATTTATTAAATTCTACTACGCGCTTCGGCGTTTGTTACGCCTTCCCCAGTGAGTCTGTTATTAAACTAATAAGAAACTTATAAATAAGAAATTAAATCAAATAAACTCAAAACATAATGCTTAACAAGGAGATTATAAAATGTTACTTACAACCGTTACAATCCCTGTTTATAGCATCGTCTTTGGTATAGCAAAGTAGTCAAGATGTAAACTGTTTTTGTTGTGCAAACTTGCACAGAAAGTTCAAGCAGAGGATATGATAGTGAACATTCCAGATATTTGTTAGTATCAGTATGGATATCAATACATTCAATGATATTTGTTGGGCCGAGTCCTTATCGCTGGCAGGGACCTGGAACCTAATTAGGCGCGCGGCATGGCTAAACGGCGACCCTGGGGAACACATTTACTCCTATTTGCATGGGCCATAAAAATATGCTTAACGCACTTCCAAATGCATCACTTAAGGCCCTGGCCACTATCCAGTTGCACTTTCGGCTCCAGTTCGAGTTGCAGTGCCAGTTCCAGTTCGAGTTCCAGTTTCAGTTTCAGTTTGGCTCTTGCAGCTCCAAAGACGGCGGTGAAAATGCATTTTATGACTCAATTTGGTGCATATAAAAAAATTTGTAGCCCGGCCATACAAAGTGCAACATTGTTGAGCCCACGGCGCGGGGCATGCCTGCCAAGGTGTGATATCTAGAATGGGGTTGTGGCTCTGGCTGTGCCTTCGGCACTATTGTCAGGTGCTGCTGCCGATTGTTGTTAATTTTATGTGCAATTAATCGGCTACACGCATTGAGCATTTATAAGCATTTCTCGCTGAATGCGCTTCTCTCACCTCTCCCAACTCTCTCCTGCCTCGCCTCGCGCACCTCTCACATCAGGAAAGGTCGCAGCGGGTTGCATTCGCCGGACCCAAGAGAAATTAAGTCGTTTTGAATTAAAGTGAAATGCCAAAAGGCCCCAGTTGCAGCCATAAAAAAAGAAGAAAAAAATATAAAAAATATGTTGGCAACATTGTGCGTCCGTCTCCACCTTCCACATTTAATGATGGCCCATAAAAGTGGGCAAGGTGTTTGTGTCCGGCTCAAACTGAAGCTGCAAATGCAGCAGCTGCAGATCGCTCATTGTCAGCGCCAAAAGGGTTCGGATTGTGGCTTGGACCTGGGTTCAGTGAGTAGCGTCCCGCTGAGTGGTGCTTAAGCGGATAAACTGTTCGATCTGTCGACGGCTTCTGAGACCGGACATTCAAGTCCGCTGAAATTTCCAAAAAGGCAGAGTAAGGTCCATGGCTGCCTGAGCGAATTATCCAAATTCTAGAGTTATCGATACCTTTAAGCATGAGTGTATGCAATTAGAATCAGTAAGTTATAGTATAATCCAAACTCGATCACTAAGTTTAAGTTGTTTTCATATTGAGTTTATTGTATGCTAATTCAATGTATGAAATCAATTACAACCCGGAATTTCAGCTTTTTCTCCTACTCTGCACCGAACCGAACCTATGGCTTAAAAGAGGTTCGGTTCAAGAAAAATCGCCTTAAGTTTTTAGTTTTAGTACCATTGCAGAGGGTATTAAATTTTGTCAGGTAAATATAGTACAACGCATTGAAGGAGACGTTTCCGACCCCACATAGATATATATTCCTGATCAGCATCAATAGCCGAATCTATATAGCGACGGCTGTTGTTTTCATGCGAACTAAACTCAGTCTTACAGCTATCTTGATGTTTCTCTTCGCTACAGGTCGGAACTGATCGTATCGGGCCTATATAGCTATTGATATGTTATTAAAACAATTGGTCGACAATTAGGTTACTGAAAACTTTAATGTTTTTAAGATATGGTGACCTTAATAGCCGAATCGAAGTGTCGATACAGTTTATACAAACTGACCAAATTTGCTAAAAATCGCACCACTTTATCATAGTATAGCTGCTATACGAGCAATCCGTTAAAACTTAATTTACATGACAACTTTTTTGTTTATAAAGATATCCTCACCAACCTCGCTTGATCGAAGTTTTCTTACATTTAATACTAGCAAACCAAATTTAGCTAGAATCACACCACTATATCATACGGCTGTCATAGGAACGATCGGTAGAGATTTGAGTTTTATGGAAAACTTCTTTGCTTATGATGATATTTGGACCAAACTAACCAAATCGAAGTCTTATTATCTATTTAACAGGCTAATCAAATTTGTTATATATTGAACTACTATATATTATAGCTGCTATAGGAACAGTCTGATGAAAAATGAGTTGTTGTATGAAAAGCTTTTTAGGTTATTTCAGCCAAACTCTATTTAAAAATTGAAAATAGCTTTAATGAACGATCGTTTTAATGAAATCCTGGGATATCTATCACGAACCGAAATCAGAGAGAAGAGATTCGATGGACACATGAACCGAACTGCTAAAAAATTGTGTTGAATGAATGAGATATATAAGTAAATGTTAATAAAATAATCAATAACTTATTGAATGCTACATTCGGATACCTGAGGCACAAGTACTTTACGAGTATATGTATGCCTTGTATATGTGGTTCCTGGAAAATAAGTCGAATATTTAGTAATCGAGTGACATTCAGTACTTACTACTATTATATTTAAATAAGCTAATTCTGCATCGTTTACTGACCCCGCAGTGCCCTTGGCCTGTGCTTAGACTCCAGTTCCGTTTCCAGAACTAGTTCCAGCTCCAACTCTACACTCGGCTACGAACATGCACAGTTCATTCCAGCTAGTCGTATGGAGGGTACATATCGTACACACTATGTAGCTCTACCAATGTTATTCCCCTCGTCCCGCTGGCTGCTTAATTGCATAATTTCATATTCGCAGCCTTTTGGAGCAGCTCCTGGCCATGGAATATGAAATACGGTAGAGGGGACGGCGCGACGGTGGGTGGGTATTTCATGTTCATGCAGTTGGTGGCTGCGTCTGCTGCCTGTTTGCTTAATTGCCACGGCCAAAAGTGCCAAAGAAATGCAGCGAACTAATTACAACAACAAGAACAAACAGGACACCCCCACTCCCCACTCTCCAGCAGTTTTAGTCGGGCATATCCTTCTTCTCTCTTTCTCTCTCTCTCTGTTTGTGTGTGTGTGTCCTTCAAAAGCCAATTGAAGTGTGGCAACGTTGCATGTTGCCATTTCCATGCAAAGGCATGAAATATATGTAGAATTTTAAAAGTCATAAAATTGCGGAATGCCGCCAATTAAAATAGTTGCACTCGCGTGTGTTTGTGTGTGTGTGTGTGGTGTTGGTGTTGGTATTGGTCCTGGTGTTGGCCGTGCGTGTTCCACATGTGACGTGACATAAATGCATGTCATGTTCGTTGGCTGTTTCGTGCGTTTTTATTGCCCCAACCACCGACACCATCGGCAGCAGCACCACCATCTGCACCACCTTCTAGCTGGCATGCAGGCTCGCGCGCCAAAAACTATGCAACACAATGCGCGCAAATTGCGCAATCAAATTACCAACAGCAACAACATCAACGCAGCCCCCAAAGTTGAGCTTAGGCAATCAATTATAATGTTAGCATGCAATCGTAACAATTGGTCAGCTGGGCGGTGGGGGGAGTGAGGATTGCAGTTTGGGGTGTTGGGTAGTTGGACAGTGGGGTTGACATTACAAAAGAGCCTTTTAGAGCCTGCCCACCAATGGGCCTTGTTGTTGTTAGCCTAAGTACGGGTCAGCCTTTTGGTGTCAGAGACGAACGAGTCACGAAACTGCACGGGGTGCACTTTTTACTCCCTGTACCCATAAAATGGCTAAAGGGGGGTATTCAATCTGTGCAAATGTATGTAACAGGCAAAGGACACCTCGCCGACCCTATAAGGGGTATATATTCCAGAGCAGTACCAACATTTAAGTGCTAGAAATACCAAATTTGGAATGTAGATTACTGTATACCATAGGCCGATCAAGTTTCTCTCAATTTACAGTTTCCCCCCGCACCCCCGCAAATCGATAAAAGCGATTTATAAGAGGAAATTCGAAAGATATAGCTTTGATTTTTGGTAAGCATAATAATTGGGTTACTCTTGATCTTTTGTAGCAGTTTCAAGTCAATTACATAATAAGCACAGCAGATATTCAAGAAACTAGTGTCAGTACTGCAGAACGGGGGGAAGTCAACCGCTCTCCCACCCCTTGAGATGCTTTCCTTGCACTGATGCTTGTATATGATTTTTTACTGAAATATAGAGAATAAAATAAGATGGTAAGAAAATTAATAAGATATGAGGAAAGGACAGACAAGGAACGAGTGGAAGAATTGAAGAAGACTTTTCGTTCCCGCGTATGTGTGTGTTTGTGCATTCATAATAGCACGAAGATGTACTTTTATACTTGGGTACAGGGAGTCTCTTAGTCGGGTATACTCGACCAGAGAATTAATATTTGTTTCTTAAGAGGAGGTCGGGTGTTGGGGGTTGGGGTATGGTGATTGAGAGGGTTAGTTGGTGGTGACGGTGTTGGCTTCTAATTTCCAGCGTTTAACGTGAACGCGTGCAAATTCAAAGGAGGTCCCCCTACAACTTTGTACTCTTTAGCGCTGTTTAGTTGCGCTTTGCATATGCCACATATTCGGCTAAGGGGTACGGGGTGCGACTCTTGGGCAGTGCTGCCTGCAACCCTGGAGTGACGCATTTAACAACATTTGCTCACTTTCATTTGGCTTTATGACAAATGACCAAAACACACTTAGCTCCACTTGCCGCGTCAATCAATCAATGGCCAACAATAGTTTGAGAGCAATTTAATTTCCTTCCTGCGTCACACGTTGCGTATGATTAATGTGGATCGAATTTGAAACCAAGTGAAATACAATTGAATAACTTTTTATTGACATTGGCCGGATATTTGTCCCAAGTTGATCGCTGCTTAGCCTTTAAATCATTGAGATGGTTCGCCTTGCAGCTCGAACCTTTGTCGGAAATCGTTGAGCGTTCTCAAAAGCCGGTTTCCTATTCGATACTAATGACGCTAATGTTTCAGACCGCGTCCACAGTTGTTGTATATAAGAACTGTAAGCTTATTCATCTATATTGGATGCTCTAGAGCTCTAAAAATCCTGGATAGAGCCGATAGAGTTTGTTACCTTGACATATAAAAACAAAAAGAACGGCGAGCTTCCGCGTGTTGAAGATATGTATATTACCCTTGCATCAATCTTTATTGGAAAATCAATTTTTTTTCCATTTTGCTTAAATGCCAGCTATATTGTTCCTTATGGTTTAATTTTGATAAAAATTATAGGAAACTAGATGAAGTATGGTAAAACTCTCACTTGGTTTGGATGTAATTAACTCCCCAGACACTTGGTTTTGGTGACTTTGAAGATAGCTTCTAAGCAAAAAAGTTTTTCATATAAAAACATAGTTGTCGAACGATCATTCCTATGGCAGCTATATGTTATAGTGGTCCGATCCGGCCGGTTCTGACATATGTACTGCCTGCAGGGTCTGTGCCAAGTTTCATTAAGATTAAAAACTGAGAGACAAGTTTGCATAGAAACAGACAGACTATATCGACTCGGCTTTTCATGCGGATTCAGAATATACTTTGTTGGGTCGCAAAGGTCTCCTTCAGTCCATTACACATTTCGAGACAAAATGACAATACCCTCTGCTGGGGTAAAAAACGAATAAGAAAACCAACATCTGCTGAGTTTAAATTACATATCTGTAAAAACATAAAAGTTTTCATACAAAAATTCAGTTTTTTTCTGATTGTTCCTTTGGCTATTATAAAATACATTATAAGTAGTTGTTCAATCTGAAATTTGGCCAGCCTGTACAAAACGTAGTGAAACTACTATTGGGTGATGTTGGTCAAAATATCTTTAGTTGTTACTCCAAATGTATTCAGAAAATTTAGATTGCAACCTTCCCAAAAACATTAATTCAGATTGTGTGACTTAGTGCTGAAGTTGTTATCCGAGACTCATTTGAAAAACTTTTCTTTATTTAGAATCGGTATAGTGAACTTTTTTGTTGTAGTGAAATCCCTTGGCCTTAACTAGATCCTTCTATCGAGTGTGCACTGTACTAGCTTTTATACCTGTTCGGGGTGAGACTTCGAAGTTTTGGTTCGGTACGGTACCCAAGGATGGCGCTTTGGAGCGGTTCAGAAATTTGTAATTTGAAAGAAGTCCACTTCCTTAAAACAGTGTATGTATTCTGAAGCTGCTCGGCTAAAGCAAAATGTTTAATTGGCATTACTTGTTGGCTGCTGCTTTTTGGTGCCTTCCACCAACTTCAGCTAACTGTTTTAATTACAGCCATGGCAACAACAATTCAACTATGAACTGAACTAGTTAAAGTGGCTCAGAGCTTGGCTTGTAGCTCGCTGTGACTGCAGCTTCAGCTTTGGCTTGCGGTATTTGTTTCCATCGTTCGCATTGCAAATTGTGTGAAAATTGCTCGCTGAGCTTGTTGCGGTTTTTCACAGGCGTCTTTGGCTCTGTTTTACCAAATGTTTTCCGCCACCGCCAACGCCTTCAGTTCTGCTTTCCCCTCAGCCAAGTTGCCATATAAAGTTAGTTAGTTAGTGACTGGAGATCCCAACCTGCATCGCGCTGAGCGGCCCGGGAAAAGCGAGCTCATAATTTGCGATTACTGCCGGTTGTTGTTTGGGTTTTAATTAGTTAATTATTATTTGTTATTGCCAGTGCTGTTAGACGGGCTCAACTAACCAATTTGGATAGGTACTCATTAGGCAGCTTGTGGCTAAAATATAAGCCTCAAGTTCCAATTGGTCCCCAACATCTCCCCAACATCGCCCTCAGCTCTAGCCCCAGCTGCCAACCAATCCACATCCGCTTTCCCTGACACTTGTCACATTCCACAAGCCATCTGCGAAAGTAAATAATAATGAATAATGTTTGTCTGGAATGACTATCCGATGTCTAGACTAGTTTGCATAGAAATAGACGGACAGACGAACATTTAAATCGACCCAAATCTTCATTTTCATGTTTCGTATATCGAATAGCTTGGGAGCTGCTTCTCAGTTATAGCACAAGTGAATCGAAATCTACATATCTCTATTATAAGCCTATTGAAGCCAGTCAAATATTGGTAAATTTGCTGTTCTATGTACCACAGCTGAGAGTAATATAAGTTCCTCGGCAAAAGAAGCACAATGAATGCTGATGACAAATGTCTCGAGGGTAACTTCTAAGCTTTAACTTGAGATCAAGAATCAGTACCAAGACTGTGAATAAGGATACTAAGGTCATCATTGAGAAAGTACTACACACGGCTGACGTTGGATTTCCAAACCAAGAAGCGAATCTCCGAGGAGGATCATTTCAAGCCAGCCCCTCCGCAACAAGATTGCCGGCTATGTTACCCATTTGATCGGTCGTCTGCGTTAATCTCAGATGAGTGGTATTTGCATTAAGCTGCAGGAAGAAGAGCACAACATCTGTCTACGCTCTGGGGCAGGACATCATTGAGCTCGTCACCTGTTTGGTTAGAACTAAAAGGGGCCTATTGATGCAGAGCAGACAGATTTATATGGTGAAAATATGTTTATTAAAAGCATCGATACTCTATTATACAATCAACGGATGAGATCTTGTTGGAGAGGCGAATTGAAGCTTCTTTGCTTCTCCATACTGAACAATCGTTGAACATCTTTGAGCTCAAACATGACGGAGCTACGGCTCTTTGGACCTTTGGACTTAGGTTTGCTTAGGTTGCTTAGGTTTGTGAACCTCCAAACGCCTCCCGAGCAGAATGTCATGACTTGGGACTATCCTAAATATAGGAATGCATTTCCAATGCCAATGCACAGTGGTTAGAGGCCAACAGAACTTTGCTGAACTTGGTTTGTGTCGAGTAATTTCAGGAACAACAATATATACTGAAAATCCTGTAAAATTTATACGTTTCCTTGATATTATTGCAAGTGCTTTTATTTTATTTCAGTTGGACGAACTTTTCTGGAATTAGGCGAATTATGAGACGCCCATACCGAGGTCTGAAATTCTTTAACACATGCACATACACACATGCTGCAGCAAGCAGCTCAGCGGCAGTGTAAGCAAGCAGAGCATTTCAGCTGAATGCTGCGTCTGTCCTCTGCTCAGCGGCACGAGCATAGTTTCTTGAATAACTTAAGTGTTTAATATTCGGACCGTAATTTGACAGTATATCAAGAAGGTCACTCCCAAAAATCAGGGCTGCATATATCTTTAAATCGTTTTTGTCGATTTTCTGTAATATCTGAAATTTAAAATCAAGTTGATCTGCTTATGTTATACGAGTACGTTGTAGGAAGATGACTACTTCAGCCTGTTACATACTTTCGCACAGTTTTATAGTCCCCCTCTACCCAATTTATGGCTATGGGCTGTAATAAATCTTAAATTAATATCAGCTGTACTACATTGAACCACTGATGCTCTGATATTATTCTTACACCCTAGGGTGGGCATTTTAGATTAGATTAGAACGGGTATATTTATTATGCTCCTAACGTTAACTTTGTTGAAAAATATTTCCGGAACAGCTAAGTTGTTAGTTAGTGGACTCATTTCTGTGTCGAGAGGCCATCGGGGATATTCAAATATGTAGATATATCCTATATATACTATTGCATACTTAAAGTAGGCCGGATTGTACATAAATTGCTGCGTTTGAATTTACTGCCAAATGAATTAAGCCAACAAATAATAAAAGCTGTGCAAACGTTAGCGTTAATCGCAATTTAAATAAATTGCATAAAAACGTTTTCAAAACGAACTGGGAAATTCTTTGCAGCATTTTAGCCATTTCCCTTTCTCTTTATCTGTACCTCTGGCTCTACCGCTGCCCCCTGCCTCTCCTGCTGCCTCTCCTGCTGCCCCTGTCTGTAACTATATTTATATTTCTTTTTATTACACGCTCTCATGTATTATGCAAAAAGGCGACGGGCAGCAAACGCAAAACGCGAGCCCGCAACGAGCACGAAAATTAACTGTACTATAAAAGGTGGAAAATTGTGCAAAATAACCTGCAAAGAGAGGCCCCGCAAGAGACCTCTCCGAGAGCCCGCCAGAGGCCCCGGCACAGTGGCAAGAAATTTGCATAATTATGATTAATACGGGATAACGCGAGTGTGTAAGATAGAGAACAGAGGGAGGGCAGCAGCAAAGGTGCGGATGGAGCTGGAAGTGGAGGTGGGGGCGCAAGGTGACCAGGCATGGACTTTTAAATGCATTCGGAAACTGTCAAGTGGCTCAAGGTAGAGCTTTAAAAATGTATCTCAAGGTAACATCGATCTATGCTTGATACTTTTGCTGCAATGTTAGTGATGGCACTATCGATAGAATCGATGAAACGATCGGTAGTATTGCGTATTGTATGGTACACCATTGATAAATGCAATCGATAGTATCGATAGTAAATAGGCCGCTCTCGCTCTCTCTTGCTCATCGACAGCAAAATTCGATACATGAATATATAAAAATTGCATTACAAAAAACTATTTTCTGTCGGAATTCCAAAGATTATAAAAGCAATCCTTCGTAATTTGATATAATGGATACGCTTAAGCTATACATATTAATTTACATTCAAAAGAAGCAATAATGCCAGAAGCGCTTGTTTCCATTCCGATTAATTCATTTGCAATCGAAATTGTTAGCGGTTCTAAACTCCGAAAGATTTGAAAAGTATTTCTTTCGAGCTAGTGGAATAAGAAATGGGAACCAGCCAGAATAGTTTATGGGGAAATGTGAAAGACGATCTTTAGCAACAGATCGACGGGTACGATATTCAACACTAAATATAGGGGTTTTCTGTGCATCCCTAGTTCTGGGTATGCTTAATGCCAATTCCGTTTCCGTGGACTCCGAGTTGGAGTTGGAGTCGGAATGGGCCGCGTGTTTTCCGGCATAAACGCTCGCAATCAAATTCACATAAAATAATTCACACACCAACAACAACAAACTGTTTGTTGGTCATGCAAAAGTACCAAAGTCTTCACCTCCCCACCCTACCTGCCACCTAGCCTTCTAGACGGCCTCGTAATCTGCCCCTTCCCCCCGCCGTACCCGCTTCGCTCGTTTGCATTACTTTGCTTTCACATTGGCGTAAAATTACAACAACACGCACCAACTATAAGCCGAAACCCCATTTATTGTTAGCCAAACAAACCGTCGTTTAGTGGACGCTGGCCATGGGCCCTGGGAGAAAGAGACGGGCAGACATGGGTAGAGTGAGACGGGGAGTGAAATCCCCCCTCGGAGACGAAGTCATTTAATTTGTCTGATTAGCATTTTCAGTCACTTAAAATGCGCGCACGCATAAAACGCATTAAAAATGTTTCGTTGCGTTACGTTTTTCTCATAAATGCATAAAACCCTAAATATATCCAGATGAAATATGCAGGAAAATGTTTATATATCAAACAACACGAAGCCACACACATTGTGACCTGTGACCTGTGACAAGTGGCTAAGCGGGGAGATTGTACTTGCAACACAGGGATAGGGATGGGGGCAGCGACAGGGACAGGGACAAGGGCAAACTTGTTAATTGTTAAATGCCTGTGGCAAGGTATTTCAAATAGGTGCGATAAACTAATAACAGCCCAGATAGGGAGATAGAGCGAGAGAATAAGTAAGTAGTTCATAAAAAAAAGAAGTATATTATTCCACTAGAAACATTTCTAGAATCCATATGCTACATTTCATATCAATCCAGTTCCGTATAATGTTCTGAGTTTTTTCATCCCGCTTTCCACAGTCGATTAAGAAATTATCATGGCCTGTTTTTAAACAGTTTAGAGTTGGTAATTCAAAAAATCTATGATGTCTAACTATGATATGTAGGTGGAATGGTATTATAAGTATTACTACTTTACTTTGTACGTCTGACTCTACGTTTGATTACCAGATGTTATGAAACACTTTTAAATGTATCCTTCTAGGGCTTATGTAGTTCATCAATTGCTCAGCTGCATTTCCAAAACAAGGTTCCCAGACATTCCAATGAATTTAAGTATTCCTGCTGCTGGTAGGTTTCAGATCATATTCTCAGCTGATAGGTCGTTAAAAATAAGCTTAAGGGCTGATTAATAACTGATTTATTGATTAACAACCGTTCCGATCTAACGATATCAATAATTATGTGTGTGAATTTTGATTTCAAACGATGTTTTCTTGACCTTCTAATCAGGGAAATAGATGAATTGATGTTTTTTTTAAATGTTTATCGGGTTTTTGGGACATTTCATCCGTCGCTCAGGTATGAATGCGATTATTTTCCACAGCCTTGAAGCTAGAGCAAAAAAACTAGGTACATATGTTGGTGTATACCCTTAGTTTCTAAGGTGTCAAGGTCAACACAGCTGTCGGGTAGGTCCGACTGCAACGTTCTTACTTGTTATAATTTATATAAACATGATAAGTTTAATGAAAACTACTCGTATTAAAGAATTTGTGTTGAAATAAAAGTATATCAAAGTTTCCCTTGACAAGAATTCGCTGTTTACCAATATATTACGTACTATATGTGGTATTATTATGGTATACATATTAAGATACTTTCTATCAAAAAATTGTCAATTGCATTGTTTCATTTAAGTTAGTTGTTAATTGTATTTGAACAATCACAGCAACCCCAAAAGTATCGGCTTGTGTGATTTTTTCCAAGACAAATCGATTATAATCGATTGGTCGTTATAAATGTACATCCCTAATGCGTTATAGGATGCCAAAACTGTGCAAGCGCGGCTAGAAATGGATTAAGAACACTCAACTCGCATAATCAAGATGAAAGTTTTCTATAGTCGAGTAAATACCTTTGATATATATTTCTAAAAAGCCCGCAATTTTACATATAATTCAGCTAAAATATTTATGTAATCAAAGCTAATTTCAGCTGCGATTTGTGAATTGATGCAAACAAATAAAAAATAATTAAGAATTTTATAAAATATTATAAAAGATAGTTTTTTATAACCTTTGTTGAAATTATGACTTATTAAAATGAAGGCAAACACATGACGAGCTAATCAAAACCTTAATTTTTTATTAGTTATATATTTTTGGAACCATTTCCGCTTTGCAGCATTTGAATCTCTAACACTTTTTCTTGTTGTTCTCACATTTGTGGCGCTTTTATAGCGTTTTTGGGTTTTTGTGACAAATCATTGCCAGATCATCACTCAATTTGATGTAGAGGCGCGCTTATCCTGGCCAGGGCCTGACTGCTGTACTCGTGTCCTCCCATTCTCCCATCTCCCCATCCTGGCAGGCTCTCATCCTGATGAAGCTGTGACTCTCACTGTGACCGCACTGTGGCCGTTGTTGTTTGACGTTTGTTGACACATTTCGCTGTCATGATTGACGACCTCATTCAGTTGCTCCCTCTCTCCCTGTTGCTCTCAATATTGTTGTATCTTTTTCTCAGTATTTCATCTCTATTACTCACGACCAACTGTCAAGCACGCGAGGCTGTTGATTTATTTATGCCCTTCAGAGCAACAAGAAAGGAAGTGAATCGCCTCTCTCACTCCCCGCCCAAAATACATACCTCGACCTAATGAATTTCAAATGATGCGGCAACTTTTTTCCTTTTATTTTTTTCCTCTCTGTATACTTTAATTTATTTTTTAGTTATTCGCCATCGTCTTTTAGTTTAACATTTTCCTGCTTGTTCGTCGGCCGTTTTTTAATTGCCAAAACAGTTTTCTGTTTTACTTTGGCGCCGTGTGGGGCTGACTGTGGGTGTGGTGGGTGTGTGTGTGTGCGTGTGTGTGTCCATTGTCTTTGGGCGCGGAAGTGCGCTTTAATATGATTGAAAGGCGGGGTAAGTTATGTGGGAAACTGCGCGTAACAAGTAGGCAAGTTGGCCCTAACAAAAGTCTTCTGGTTCGACTGCGAGTGCAGGCAATAAAATAAAAACACAACAAAAAGCTAACTTGAGCTATCATGAGACGTTCTGATGTATATCGAACAGCACAGCAATCCAAAGATCAACCAATCTTCCAGTATCAATGGCCATGTGCTTCCCGCATCATTTTTACACTCTGTACGCTCAGAAAAATAAATGCGCTGAAAGTCGCCAAACTCAAGTAGCCAAAAGATAGCCGTATTTTTACTCCCTGTACCCATAAAATGGGTAAAAGGGGGTATTACATCTGTGCAAATGTATGTAACAGGCAGAAGGAGACATCTCCGACCCTATAAAGTATATATATTCTTGATCAGTATCAAAAAGATTTCGATTTGGCCATGTCCGTCTGTCTGTCCGTCTGTCCGTCCGTATGTATGAACGCAAGGATCTCAGCAACTATAAGAGCTAGAGACACCAAATTGGGAATGTAGGTTCGTGTATAGCGGGAGCAGCTCCCCGCAATTCGATAAAAACCGTTTTACAGGAACAATTTTTAAGATATAGCTTTGGAATTTGGCATGGGCAATATTTTAGTCACTGTTAATTTACTATCCAAATTTCAAGTCGTTCGGATAATAAACACGGAAGTTATTAACGAAAGAAGATTCAGTGCTTCAGCGCAAGGGAAGAAGAAGCACATCCACCACTTAAAATGCCTCGCTTGCGCTGTCGCTTTTGCCGCCTGTGTGTGTGCGTCTTTTGTGTATGTGTGTTTGTATGTGTAAGTGTACGTAGATGCGATCGGAAATTTTTGACCTGGGTACAGGGAGTTTTGTAGTCGAGTTTACTCGACTATAGCATTCTTACTTGTTTTTTCTAAATTTATGAAATATTTTTCGTGAATTAAGATATGATTTCTTTTAAACGGAAACTGTTTTTTACTTTTATGGTGATATTTATTTTAGGGTTATTTTCTGAATTTTATGGCATTTATTTTCTACATTGCAAAGGGTTTATTAATGACTGACAACGTATGCAATGCATTGAAGCAGTCCTTTCCTTTTTCTTAAGACTTAATCCTCACCAAGCTCAGAAAATCAAATTAACACAACGCTTCACATATGCTGACTAATCGCATTACTATATCATTTTAAATTGAGCTGTTGTCTGAAAAACCTTTTTGTTCTTCCAGTTATCCAAACTCCGAAATTCTATTTGCGGCTTCTAAGTTTGCTCATTAGATGTTGACCAAGTCTTATCGAAATTCGATTCTTACATCTTATTTTTACTGCAAGGTTAGCTTGCCTCGGCACGCCTAAGATAACCGATCTTTCTTTGTGTGATTGCTAAGATCATCAAGGTAAACAAGACTTATAGGGTATCATAATACCAAATTAGTTTAGTATAGTATGCGGTTGAGGTTATTCTGATACCATCAGCTGTAATATATAAATAAAGGCGAGTTATAATAGCTCCTGTCGAATATATTAACTGAATTAAAGACTTTTCTCTAAATATGCTTCGGAGGACACTTAATACTCGTACATTTAACTTGAGCATGACCTTGATTGACTTATCAGAGGGAGAGAGAGTGATGACAAAACGATGCAAGCGATCCATTGATTTTTTGCTGACAGAAAAATGTATCACAGCGTTTATCATAAAGAATCAAGCCTTTATTATTGGTGTGATAATCAGAATTATAAATATGTAAATGACCTTACTATCTTATCTAGTATATCTATTGTGTTACCTACACTTATGCTTAAGAACATCAGTGAAAAGGACTTCAAACCAGAACTTACAAGATCTGAGTGATCTCTGATATTATAACAGCTAGAGTCATTAAATTGGGTATGTACACTCTCAAAACTTTTAAGAATCATTATATAAGCTGGGTGATCTCTGATATTAGTATAGGAGCTAGAGTGATGAAATTTGGTATGTAAACTCTGCACTCCAAAATAGAGCACTTCCATATGATTCAACGAAAACTCGACTGTGTGCCATTGTTGCTATGATGCATGGCATTCTTGCTCATATGCGCCACAATAGCCACAATTTGGAGCTCATTAAGCTCAGGCAGGGCCCAAAACTCCAGCCGGGCAATTTGGCCTATCTACTGCGAGTATACAAACACAAACAGAAGGCAAACAAGTTACTAGGTCGTTACAAATCTTTGGCAAAGTACTTCATAAATATCTTAAATGAGTTTCCTTTTGTTCCACATTTTATAGGTTCTCCTCTAGCCAAATAAAATAGTACTCGTACTATTTACGCCGTTTTCCAGGCAGCACAACCATATACAACCATCCCGGCCAATTCGGGCCATTCGGGCCGCTTATAACGACAGTTATGATTATTGTTTTTGTTTTTACTAGACTTCTATTGTTGTTGGGACTGTGTTTCGTGCTGGAGCCGCTGCCTTAAATCATTCTGTGGCACTATCGGCACAAAAATCAAATGCCTTCGTTTAAATGCGCGATAGCGAAGGCGAAACAGTTTCCCGGACTGCTCGACGAAATTCACGCAATTAGTTTCCTATTCCTAACCCTCCCCGTTAATGTCGAAAAGGCGTCGGAATTTGCCCGTTTGCCTGATTGAAGCCGCCCAAGGGTTGGGCACGGAGCTGGCCCTCTCCTATTCCTCCAAGTCTTTTGGGCCGCCTCATTAACAATAATTTCGCTTTAATAAATAACGCTAAAACATGCGCTAAATAACATTTTAGCTGCCAGTCGACGAAATTTGTAAGCTCAACACGCAGTTGCCACAGCCAAGGTTGGGGTGGTGGCGCGGTGGTGCGGTGGTGCAGTGGCGTTGAAATTAATGTACCGCCAGCCAGGGCGACACTAATTTGCCTGTGAACATGTCAAATCAGCCCAAAAGTAAATTTTACGCTCCCGTCGACCGACGTCCTCGCTGTCGCCGCTGTCGCCGCTGCCAACGTCAACGTCAACGTCAACGTCAACGTCAGCGTCAGCGTCGCTGCGCACTTAATGAAAAGGTCCTTAAGTGCTTTCCAACGGTATTTTGTTTCCGTTTGTAGTTTTTTTCCTGACGTCGCTTGCCGTTGATTTGTTATTGTTGCCATTGCCGAGCATAAATCATGGTTGCTGCAGTATTTGGATCTGGCTTCCAAGCTCTGGCCAGGGGGAGGGAGGGCAGGACACGTGAGCCCACACCATGAGTGGCCAGGCCACTTGACTTTAGTGGTGGTTGGTGGTTGGTGGTTGCAATACACCGTGCATGTGCTTGTGCTTCCATGGGAAGTGATTAAAGTCATTTAACCCACTCAGAACACGCGGCCGGCCAAACTGCGCTAAAATTAATTTCTAATTGCGCACAAAAGTAGGCAACAACACACACACACACAACCTAACTAGTGTGCTTGTGTGTGTGTGTGAGTCATATATGTATGAATATGTGCTTTCTTTACGACTTATTAGATGACAATCTGTGCTTCTCGTCCTGCGTGGTTGTATGTCCAAGTTCTCCTTTAATACTCCTTATGGGACGAAATCTCCAAAGTGACGCAGGATGAAGGCGTACTAGAGCTGAGGCACCGTACATAGCACCGCCAAGCGATAGTTTTAGTTAAAACTATCGATACTTTTTAAATTATTGACAAGTTTCGTAAGCACCATAGTTAAATACATATATTATGCCAGTATAACACTAGATTAAGGTGCATTATGTTGAATTTCCTCAATCATAATAAATACACAAATATTCCCACCCGTGGGGTTAGACTTGTGTAGACTTGTTGTGCAAGGCTATGGCAGTGACTCACTTATTTGACCTTGACCCTCATTTCCCGCTCGTGGCGACGGGTGGGCGTAGATTTTCCAAAATCGGTTAGCAACCCTTTAAAATATTTTTGATGAAAGAAACAAAAAGTTGTTTATACAAAAATCCATTTTTCGCCCGATTGTTCCTATTGCAGCTATATGATATAGTGGTGCGGCTTTGACCAAATTTGATCAGATTGTACAATCTGTACCAAGTCGAAGTTTCATCGTGTTTTTTACACATTGACCATGTTTGGTGCAAATCAAACTACTAAATCTTATAGCTGCCATAGCAACGGTCGAAAAACTTTTTCGTTCGTACAAATATTACATCCAAGCTCAGCAATTGCGAGTTTTATATACAGGTTTTATTTGATCAAGATCGCATCACAATTTGATATAGCTGCCGTAGGAATCATCAGTCGAAAATTGAGTTTTCGCAGCGATTATTTCAAGTCAAGCTGGATCTGAATGTCCTTTGGAACTGCGTTGGCAACTTAAGAGTGTTTGGTGGATTCGTCGCAACATCAATATTCTAAATATTTAATTTTTTGTAACAAATAGAACAACAACAATTTTGATAATTTCAAACACGAAACATCGTTGCTTATTTAAAAAAATATTGGTAAGTCCAATAGACGGATAAAGCTGCCACGACGAGCATTAAAATGATTTTCATTGCACGCTTAAATAGGGTGTAGCGAGTTGGCATAAAGCGAGGCTGTGGACGGAAGTAGAATCAATGACATGAAAAGCTTAAATTTTCTTAAATAAGTACTTACGAGAGGTTCATTTGGGCACCAAGTCAACTCATATCCCTCAGGAAAATCTTCGTCCACGTCATCGCAATATAAGAGTTCGAATAGATCATGATGGCTCTCCCCAGGCAATGGAATATCCGACTCTGGAACTGTAGTTCCCCTGGATCGACGTTTGGTAGGTTTGTCTGTGCTGACTGAAGGATCCATAGGAGAGGCTTGTTGCAACTCAAAATTACGAATATATATTTGTTTTCATGCAACTTTCGTGTTCCTAAGTTCTAAGATAGGTGTAGATAAGAGAGCACCTCAATGTTGGGAGAATCATAGCCTCCTGTGTATTATGAATATGTTCCCAAACATTTTCTGAATTTACAAAATTTACATACGATACATAAAATATGAATATGGTCTTTCAAAATTATATAAAGGAATCTGCGCAATCTCCAAAATGAACACAACAAATTAACAATGCTTTAAATTCAATCCTCGCTTCAGAAATGTTCAGTTCCTTTACAAGTATGTGCAATAATATTGGGAATAAATCTAACACAGAAGCCGTAAATTACTGTTGACTTTTATTTTGAGCGAAAAAAAAAATCATTGATAAATAATTTAGAGTTTAATTTTTTCTTATAAAAAATAATGATTATGGTCTAGTTTTATTCACATACTCAAATCGAATGAATTTCATTGAAAAAAAGCATAATATATCAAAAATTTAAGAATCAGGCGGAAATGCACAGATTGTATTATTATTTTTTAGGTCCATTATAAGTAGGTGATTTTTTTTATTAAAAAAAACTAAAGGTTCAATTATTGAATAAAAAACATATTTGCAGACTTCGTGAAAGTGATTCCAAATTTGTGGATGTGGAAACAAACAGAATTATACCAGCATGAATTAGAAAAATCATTTTAAAGTCAATCCATGCACCACTTCAGAAATAGACAGTTGAAAAGTCTTAAAATCTTTTAATGAGGTGTTCTTCCAACATTGCCTTAATAAAGTAAGTAATTAAATATGAAAGCAAATTATATGAAACGTGGAAAGCGGAAGAAAAACTCCTATTGAGTCTCTTTGGATAAAAATATTGGTAGATATTCCAATGAAAATAATTTTAAAAAAACTTAGAGATGGAAACCGTAAGCCATCTCTTAAACCAAAAACAATGTTGATAAACAAATTTTATCAATTTTGTAGATGTAAATGCTGTCATATGCAATTAGAAAAATTATTTTAAAGACAATCCACTTAAAAAGTATTAAAAACTTAAGAAAATCATTATTTAAATAATATACGCTTCTTATATTTATAAATTTATAAAAATATTGACAAAGCAAATTATAAAACAAAATAATTTCAGCACATCTGTCTGATTTTTGAAAAGAAAATAGTGAGAAATCATCCCAAAGGCTTGATTCTAAAAATGTCGACGCCACATTAGCAACTTCATTAACTTTGCGCTAAAACTGGTTGGGAATTATAGGCAATATTTGTAAAAACTGTCAGTTCATTATATTTGGGGGAAACTGATTGAGAATTATTATGAATATTATTTTTAATTATCATTGTACAATTAATATTAATATGCGTATTTATATATGAAACAAGTTAGAATGCTCTAGTCGAGTATAGCCGACTACGAAACTCACTGTACTTAGGTCTAAAGTTTGCAAACACTAGCCAAATGTTAAGGCTATATCCTTAAAATTTGCCTTATAAATAGTTTTTTATACTCGGTTCCCGATGGGAAAAAGAGTTGAGATTCCGACCACAGAAATCGTCATTAATATCCTCAAAACACGTTTTTCAAGGGGTATATCTCCTACAGTTTCAAAGATAGAGTTACCAAATTTGGCATACAGACTAATGTTGACTTCCTGGACAAATCTGCATCAAACAAATTTTAAGCCCCCCACAACCTCCCCCGATAAAGAGCAAAACTTATATCTCCCACACCTTTACAGGTAGAGTACCCAAATTTGGCATACAGACTAATGTTGACCTTCTAGACAATTCTGCATCAAACAAATTTGGCATGCAGACTACAGTTTTCTTCGCGTCTCTTTCCGAACTCACAAATAAGCAAATTATACCGGATTGGAAACAGAGTATTCTGCTGTCGGGTACGTTCGACTGCAATGTTCTTAGTTGTTTTTACTCCCTGTACCCATAAAATGGGTAAAAAGGGGGTATTTCACATGTGCAAATGTATGTAACAGACAGAAGGAGACATCTCCGACCGTATAAAGTATATATATTCTTGATCAGTATCAAAAGAGATTTCGATTTGGCCATGTCCGTCTGTCCGTCTGTCCGTCTGTCCGTATGAACGCGTCGATCTCAGCAACTACAAGAGCTAGAGACACCAAATTTGAAATGTAGGTTCCTGTATAGCATACGCAGATCAAGTTTGTTTCATATTTCAGATATCTCCCCGTTCCCCCGCAAATCGATTAAAACCGTTTTACAGTAACAATTTTCAAGATATAGCTTTAAGATTTGGCATGTACAATACTTTAGTCTCTCTTAATCTACTGTCCAAGTCGATCGGATAATAAACACGGAAGTTATTCACGAAAGAAGATTCAGTAATGCAGCGAGAGGGGGAAGAAGAAGCACAGCCACTTTTGCCGCCTGTGTGCGTGCGTCTTTGTGTATGTGTGTGTGTATGGGTAAGTGGACTTAGATGTGATTGGATGTTTTAGACCTGGGTACAGGGAGTTTCGTAGTCGGGTATACTCGACTATAGCATTCTTACTTGTTTTTTATCGATTTGCGGGAAAGCCTGGGGAATGTCTCGAATACGAAATAAACTTGATCTGCACCTGCCATACACGAACTTACATTCCAAATTTAGTGTCTCTAGCTCATATATAGATTCCGAGATCCTTGCTTTCATACACACAGACAGACGGACATAGTCGACTCGACTTTTGATACTGATCAAGAATATATATGTATACTTTATAGGGTCGGAGATGTCTCCTTCTGCCCATTTTATGAGTACAGGGAGTAAAAAGGATAAACTATCCTTGTTTTCTAACAAATATCAGCGGGATATATTCACCCTGAGATCTACGAGTATATTACGAATATCAGGCCAGGATATAGTGCCAACGGTTCTCCAGTTCTAGTATGCGCTTATTCCACAATCCGAGTCCAAAGTGTTACAATCTTAAATGAGCACGAAAATACATATTCTGAAGTAATTGAGTTCATAACGACATTTGGTTTATTTCGGCGTCGAGTCCAGTTGGCATTTGGCTGGAAAACGTGGCGAACTTGAGCTGAAAGTGATTTCATATACAAATGTTGGCAGAGAACTTGAATTTTGATTAATTATCTGCCAGAATTCGGACTGCACAACCCTTTTGGGCGGGTTGGGGCGGCGGTACTGTCGTGCAACCCTCTTTGCATATGCTAATTGAGCTATAAAAATACTTTGTGCCCCGAAAAGAGAAAGAAAACACAGTCATAAAATGTGCCCCAATCCACGCCCCAAAAAGGCGCAGATTTGTGGCGCAGATTTTCTTGAACAAAAGCAGCAAGAAAAAAACAACACACACACACAAGGAGGGCTAAGTCTGATAAAGCTCCGATTGGGGGGAGTGGGGGCTGCGAAGGGCCAGAGGGAGAGGTGAAAACTCATGCGTGATGCTTTCACATAAAAATTATGGCATTCAGGGCAAATGGAGCTTAGTATGGGGATCGGGTAGGGCCACCAGCAAAGACTCACATGCTGCGGCTTTTCTCAAGCTCAGTGTGCGGAGTGAGTTGGTGTGGCAAGTGGCAAGTGGCAAGCGAGGAGTAGGTGTGGGCAGGGGTGTGGCTGTGGCGTTAGAAACATGATTTTTATTTTACGCAACTTAAGTGCGAACAATAAAAACGATTTGAGGCAGATTATGGCAACCGGCGACGTCGTCCTCAACGTCCTGCGGATCATAATGCAAATTAGTCATGGCTAACGCATATGCAAAGGCAGTTAGCTAGCTGCCAACTCCCTGCCCAGCCCCACTCTTCCCTCTCTCCCCTCTCTCTGCCTGTGCGCGTTTATTTGCCTTGGCATTTGTTTAGATTTATGAGTGTCAGCCGTATTATGACCAACCACTTGACTTCCTGGCACGTGTGTGGCGCTGTGTGTGACATTTTATGCCCCACACGTTCGCAGCTCTTGAGCAGGCATCGCCCCGGTGTCCTCGTCTCCTTCCAGTCCCCGTCCCAATCCCAGTCCCAATCCCAAACCCAGTCCCAGTCATTGTGGGCGTTGGTCGTTGGCCACACGGCGCATACGCAACATCCGTTTGACTCTCGCCTCAATTGCTTGTTTGTTTGGCTGTTGATTTGTTTGTTTGGGCCACTTTGACTGCCTACACGGCAATTAGCGTCAACTCGGCTTCTATTCACTGTTATTCAAATTCGTTCACAACACTGTTACCACTGACAGAGCGAAGGGGCAGAAGGGCAGCTGCTAATTGTATTCCCTGAAAATGTTCTATTTGCAGCCTTGCTTTGAATTCAGCTAACGTTTCAAAAGTAGTTCGCACTCAATTTTGGTTTGATTTCGTGATACACAAGAAAATAGTTTGATTTCATTTACTTTTCTGTTACTTTTGTATTGTAATTGAAAACTTCTGATGGAAACAAATATGTATATGCCATAGACACATATCTATATCTATCGTGTCAAAAACACGAAAAGTTCTGCACCGATTGAGCTGAAATTTCGACATAATATACGGTTCCTTTCAAGGATTGCTATTATTTATTTTTCGCGTCAATGACAGTCCGGCGAGCGAAAGAAAACAGCTTTTTTTACGTGTACCAACAACAGCAGGCTTTCCCTACGCCAACGGGCGGAAAACTGTTGTATGCAACTTGAAAAATCTACTCCCACCCGTTAACACGGACGGGAAATAGGCTGAAGGTCAAGTTGTGAGCCAAGATTTTTGTTAGAACGGTTTCCAAGTTCAATTCAATTAATTTTTAAAGCAAATTGAGTCAGGAATTTTCAGAATGAGGAGCGTTAATTTTTATACCTGAAAAGAATAAGAATAGTTCCAAGGAGATACAAATTTTTTTGGAGTATTCCAGTTTTGGTTTAAATTGTAATCCAAACTTTTGCAATTGAGAGAGGAAATTTTCATACCAGAAAAGAATAAATATCATTCCAAGATTAAACATTTTCTTGGAGTATTCCAGTTTTGGTTTAAATTTTAAACAAATATTCAAAAAATGAGTGAAAATAGAGTTTTACACCAAAAAGAGTAAAAAGTTTTCGGAAAGTTTAAAAATAAAACTTCTATTTTTTAAAGTGTACTGTCTCATTCATGCAACAACAATGTGCCGCTTTCAATAGACTAACTGGTTACTTTATATCTAGCTTAAAATAAGTTTAAAATTATACCTAAGGAAGAAAGGGAAAGTTTGGAGAAAGATGTTTTTAAGCAAATCCTTAATTGACATTTTATTTTTACTGAAATCAAACATGTCATATTAATAATATCATAAGAATATATATCTTTCACTTAACAATTAAATTTAAATTTGTCAATATTTCGAATTCCACCTCAGCACCATAGCAAGTCCTGTAGATATGGTTGTTTGGAAGGGTGTCCTTGTTGGAACACACATATGAGATTCATTGAAATTCGAAGGATTTCTTTTAATTGAATTTTTTAACATTTCAATTAAAATTCATTATGCTACTTAATAAAAATGATTATATTTTTGTTATGCTCTTCTTAATTCAATTTGTTTTGGCTAACAAACTTGTCTCGGTATGTGTCTGTGTGTGGTTGTGTCTCGGTGTGTGTGCTTGTGTGTGTGCCTCGCAGTTTGTCTTTGTTCTTTATGACGCAACTTTGTCGCAGTCGCACCATAATCTTCTAGCTCGGGAAGTTTGCATATAAAATACACACACACACACACACATGGCTAGCTCACCCCTTGCTTAGCAATGGTTTCTTTGCTCCCCCCTGCCCACCGCCTACCCTCTCCACTGGCCAATTACAAGCGCCCGTCGGCCAAATTGACTACAAAGGCAAATGATATTAACATATAAATTGCACAAAGTGCCACTGATTTAGTTTTATTTGCTTGGCATGACACACACACACATGAGCACACTCACACACACACACACACACACACACACACAACCACACACATACACACAGTTTGTTTTAACGTCTTTCAGCAAACATTTACGTTTATTATGCCGATTTTCTAGCGCAGAAAAATAACGCTTACGTGCACACACACACACACACACTCATACAGTTTGACAAACTTTTGATGGAAAGTTTTGGTTAGTTTGTTGTACTCGCATCTGACGTCAGAGCTGGGAGTCCTTGTCATCATCTCCAGGACTCGATAGTCGCTCAATGGCGACGGCGGCATTCGCGTTTTACGCATGCACACACTCAGCAGCAGCAGCACCCCCGCACCCCCGCACCACCGCACCGTCGCAGTCATCCCTCTTTGAAAACCACCCACATGCCATTGTGTGAGCTCCCTTCCATCGCCCTCCCTCCCGCCCGCACCGTGCAATATGAGAGCGCCATCTCGTTTTAGCGCACATTTCCGGTATCTATCAGCTGGTTCCTTGCCTAACTAAAGCTTATTTACGCCCTGCTACCCTCTCTCACACTCAACCCACATATCTCCCTCCCTCTCTCTCTTTCGCTCCCCCATGTACTGCTGTCTTGCTTGCTCTTGGCGTGCATAATGTGGCGCTTTTAGCTGCTTTCACATACAATTTACTGTCTTCTCAATGGCAACAATTTATGCTGTTCTTTTTTATGGGCAAAACGTCGCCAGCGGAAATTGATATTTGTGAAGGAAAAGTTTCTAAAAGACTTTGGCACACATACGAGACAACTGCGAGCTAGCCAGAAGTTCCGCAAGATACAGTAAACTCAACAAATGTGCAACTTTATCATAAACAGTGCTTAGATTCCATATAATTTTGATACAGTTCTGACTTACTTTGGAAATATGAGGAGTTCTAATAATATTCTTAACTCTTCAATATATTTAAGCTGTTGATTCAAATTGTGTAAAGTTTTATTAATATCACCTCTGTCAAGGAGATCTTCAGTTATCTTCTTAATAACTTTGGTGAGTCTCTTAATATGTGGAAAATATAGATTTTCCTGAAGTGCGGGGTGAAAAGTTGTTCTTAAATATGTCTAGGAATTAGTATTCCTGATTCTTGCTTGCTATTGCTTCCGTCTTAAGAAACTCTTTTTCCCCATTTTGCGAAATCTACATATGTATATTGTATAAAAGAAGGGACGTCGCGGAAAACTGGCTCGAATTTATTATTATTTATTTATGTATTAAAATTATTTAAGCTGTTGATTGAAATTGTGTAAAGTTTTAATAATATCACTCATCGGTTTTTGTTTTTCATCTCTGTCAAGGAGATCTTCAGTTATATTGTTATCAACTTTGGTGGGTCTCTAAATATGTGGAAAATATAGATTTTGCTCATTTGCGGGGTAGAAAAGTTGCTGTTATGTTATGTCTAGGAGTTAGTCTTCCTGATTCTTAGTTACACAATCTCAAAAAACTCTCTTTCCCCATTTTGCGAAATCGATATGTATATTCTATAATCTTGAATTTATTATTATTTATTTATGTATGAAAGTTAACTATAATACATTTTAAAACAAGTAAGAATGCTATAGTCGAGTATACCCGACTACCAAACTCCCTGTACCCAGGTCAAAAATTTCTCATCGCATCTTCGTACACTTACACATACACACACACATACACAAAAGTCGCACACACACGAGCGACAGCGCAAGCGAGGCATTTTAAGTTGTGGCACTGCTTCTTCTTCCCCCCGCGCTGAATCATAATCTGGTTTGTTGAATAATTTCTGGGTTTATTATCCAATCGACTTGAAATTTGGACAATAAGTTAAGGTATTTCACATGCCAAATCCCAAAGCTATATCTTTAGAATTGTTCCTCTTCAACGGTTTTTAACGAATTGCGGGGGAACGGGGGAGATATCTGAAATATGAAACAAACTTGATCTGACAGACAGACGGACATGGCCAAATCGAAATCTCTTTTGATACTGATCAAGAATATATATACTTTATAGGGTCGGAGGTGTCTCCTTCTGCCTGTTACATACATTTGCACAGATTTAGTACCCCCTTTTTACCCATTTTATGGGTACAGGGAGTAAAAACATATTTTAATTAATTACAAGAGAAGATCGCTAGGTCGAGGTCTTCAGCTCTGGTTAAAATTTCAATCCACACATATATCAACGATTTTTGAAAATCCAACCCCTTTGGTGGACGTGCGATCAGTATCGAAAACACATTTTTAAAAATCATTAAAAATCATTAAAAAATTTTCAAATCTTTAAATTTGACAAATGTTTCACCGATTTTAGAAATTCACCCCCGCGGTTATTAAATTAGTAGAAAACTGTGTCTTTCGACAATTTGAATTGTGAAGAGATTTGCATCAAACATATTTTGAAAGTTGTACACAAAAACTTAAGAAAATCTTTAAATCCACCCCCGCGGTCGGAAAATTTGTGGAGAACTCTAAGATTCCACTTCCTTGGTTAGCGTGTGACTTATTTCAAACTTGTTTTCAAAGCCAATTTATCGTGGGAGTCATCGATTTTGATTAATTCACCACACGTAAAATGGATGGAAGTGGTAAATGTTTATAATTCCTTTCAACTGGAAGATGTCCACTTCTATCTTGCTTATTAAAGCCAAATGAATAAGGGGAATATATTAAACAAAAATTGTGTTTAAATATGTTTTTAAGTTATAGTCATAAATAAACAAATTAAGTAACAGTTTTAGAGTATTAGAGTACACCACAGCGATGCTCCACTGTGCTGAAATACCCAGCAGAAGCTGGCTTTGAAATATGGATTGAAAGGGTTGAGAGCTTACCCCCATTTGGGTCTGTGGCCCATTGTGTGCATTGTATTCTTTTTTAAATGCACGGAAATTGTTAATTTTATGGCCGGCTATATCCGCTGGATAAATCCGAGCCCCAGTACGAGTATGTAGTATTCAGTATGCAGTATTCAGTATTCAGTATCGAGCGTCCAGTCTCTGTCCCAGTTACCGCCCCGATCGCATCTGTGCAGCTGCTGATGGGGCAGCCGTAGGGGGCTGAGGGGACAGCTGTAAGGGGGCCGCTGGCATATCCAAAATGGCCGCCTCGTGGCCAAGACAGTCGTTGGCCAACTGGCAACTAAATGCACCAATCGCATTATGGCCGTCCAACGTTTTGGCCTTCTCAAATTGCCAATTGGCAATTGCAGTCGTCAGTTGGCTCCGTCCAGGCCGTCATGATGGCCGATTGATTGATCGTTCGTTGAAGCATTGGCTCGACTCAGCTCCCCCGGGGGCGCTTTGGCCCACGTTTTGCAGACATTTTGCTGCGGACTACTTATAGTAATTTTGTTGCCAGGTTCCTCAGGGTCTGCAGGTCTGCAGGTCTGCGGGTCTGTGACTGTGACTCTCTGCAATTGTTTTTGGTGGATGCTTCACGTCGTCGTCTAAATAAAATGCATTTTCCTTGCACGTCCAATGGGCTCCCTTGTGTCCTGCGGGGGGGCTCTGCAGCATTTGTAGCTCTTTGTCTGCCATATAATTTGCACAAATTGCAATTTAGAGAAATAAAGGAAAAGCACAAATGCTGCAAAACAGCAAAAACGAACAACAACAAAAATAACGAAAAATTGAGAAAAATACAACAATTATTTTTGTTATACTACGCTACGTTTTTTGGGCATTTGCCTTGCCTCAAATTGTTGGAGACAATATAGTACATTGTATTCAGAAATGTTCCCATTTTCGATTCCATGCATGATTCAATATTCCCATTCAAAATATTTCCCCTTAAAATCTAAACTATGCAAATAAAATTTCATTAAAAAATAAAATCAAAAGTGATTTGGAATAAAAATTAATAGGAAATGAGTTCAGGCATTATTTCGTTTATTTTGTTATATTATATTTGATGTTTATAGAATTCCTGTATGTATTGAAGAACACAATCCCTTAAAAAGTGCAGCAACAATATGAAAATATAGAAAACTATAGATCATAATACTTGTCATACACAATATAAACTAAATTCTGATTTCACAAAAATATATGACGTCAGTAGCAACGCGACTTATCGATTGATATGTGAAACACAATTTGGCGCCATCTAGCGAAGATAGAAAGCAACGCACATACAAAAGGTTGAGACACAAAAGCAATATGGCTGTTTCGGTCGCACTCCTAACTTTTAAAACTGTGAGATTCAAGAGAGAGATATTGTATCTCTTTTGCACTTTCACGTGGTTATGCAGCAGCTGGAGTATACTGACATTTTCATACAATTTTCGGTTTTTCCCCACTTCCGGAGGTATTTTTCACAAAATTATTTCAGAGTGCCCACTTACGATATAATAGGAAGCCACTGTAACAATTTCAGACTTCTAGCCTCTACGGTTTGGGATGCCCGTGAGTCACCAGTAAGTCAGGTTAGAGTGTCCTATATATATAGATTATAATACCTCGTATGTTGATACAAGCTATATATGGTGCTAGGTATTTAATATAAATAAATGGTTCAAGATCGATTCGAAACCGGTTCAAGCCCAGGCAAAGCATGGTTCCAAGCGTTCGAAAGCAGTTCAAGTATATGTCGAAGATACTGCAGACTAGTTGAAAGCTGATTGAAACCCTGTTCACTTCCGGTCTCAGTTGTGTAGGGCATCGCGGCTGCCTGCCTAGCCCTGTTCCCACTGACAGCCCCTATGAAAGCTGACCTGCTATAAGCCAGATCGTCGTCGTCATCAGCGATGCCAGCGACTCCGTTTCTGACTGGGAAACATAGAAATCACGTTTTAGCCATCAACGACGCAAATGCAACAATTTTGAAATGTGCGAGGTAGAGGGTAGGAGTAGTGGCTGAGGCAGTGGCAGTGGCAGGGGTAAGGGTAGGGGTAGGGGTAGGTAGGTCGCCTGTTCGAATGCTGCAATATTTCTTCATTGTATTGATTATCGGTTGTAATGTTGCAAATTAAATGCCTGTGCCTCAGTTCAAACTTCAGCACCGAAGCTGAGCTGGCATTCAGCCAGTCGGCCAGTCAGCCAGTCAGCCAGCAATCAATCAAACAATCAAACGCAACTGGCCATCAATCCGGGGCCCGGGCTGGAACCGGCCAGATCGGCCATAGTTGTTTTATTTTGCGGAGCCTGTAATTTCGATTTTCGAGCATTTTTATGAGAAAACTTAGCAAAAATTAAATTGCTTGAACATGGTCGAGAGTCGGGGTTTGGTTTGTGACTGGCACTGGCGATTACCGCGATACGACAAGGAATTTATGTGAAAATTAAATGGCCAAAAATGATTGGGGGGCTCTTGGACTTAAGATTATGATGTTGCCGTTGCAAATCGGGCACTCAAATGCCCGATTCTATTAATTCTATTCAGCTCAGTTCAGCTGCTGACATCGTTTCCAGCCAACCAAGAGACCAGACCCAACTGATTCTCTCAGAGTTTAAGCCTAATCGCGGCCAGATCTGCGCCCGATAAAAATTAATTATGAATGGAGCTGGAGATGGGGATGGGGATGGGGATGGGGATGAGCTGAAAATGTAATTGAAAATGCAAACAACAACTGGAAAATCGAGCAACAGTTGAGGATGAGGTTGACTGAGCTGACTGAGGATGCCACACAGCAATTGTTGGTGAAACTCGTTGCGGCAATTAACAGACTCAGTTGCAGTTGCTGCTGTTGCTGTTGCTGTTGCGACTTATAGTGCCCGAGAGCTGGGAGCAATCCACAAACAAGATTTACTTAGTGGAGCATCAAGAAATGTTCATAATGAAGCACTTAAATGAATTTAATTGTGTGAACACCAGAGACGCCCGATCCAAAGGAAGGCGCCATTCAGTTTTGCAAACAATGCCCAGCAAAATGAGTGCAAGCGCAATGATTAGACGCTGAATGGGTACACTCGGAGAAATAAATGCGTTGGAATAAAAAAGAACGACCCATAATAAAGCTCATCCCAAAAGCTAGACATAATTTCTATTTAGTTAATATAAATCACAAATTTAAGCATTATATAGCTGCCTTTGGCTACAACACTAAGGCGACTCTCTGCATTTTAGTGCATTTGTGTTTCTCAGTGTATGAATAGTACGGGTATATACCCGTGAGTATCAGTATGAGTAGGAGTGTGACTCTGAGTATGGGTTTCGCTGCTCAAATGTTCAGTTATGGTGCAAGATCCAAAGTTGCGATGAATGGGAATGGAAATTGAATAATGATACTCCTAAGTTACACTATATCTTCAGTTCTTGTTTGTGCGAGTTGAGTTTAGCAATCTATGAATCAGTTTTAAATATAAGGCCAGTAATTGTCCGCCTGTCCTCAGGCGTGGAGTGGTATACTAGATGACCCCTACATCCGGATGAAGGAAAAGGCTAGTAAAGCTCAGGAAATGCTTATGGAGAGGCTATAGTCCTTAAGTGTAAATGAAGGTGGCATATTCCAAAATTGATCCAACAAACCAATATAAAGTCAGTTTAGTGCTGCTGTTTGGTCAGATTGTATTAAATAATATATATATAAATATATTATTAAAATAACTAATCTATATATATACAAAAAAAGTTCGTCCTGACTGACTGACTGATTGGCAATCATCGCACAACCGTAAGAGCTAGGATGCTGAAATTTTCACAGCTCTATCTATGATGAAAGTGCACACTAAGACGGGATTATGGAAAATTCCACCCACAAGCGTGGAAAGTCGCTGAAAACTGTTGTACTAAACGGGGGGAATATCTGAAATCCAAAATAAACTTGACCTGCGCTTGCTGTATACGAACCTACGAACCTATTATAGTTGCTGAGATCGACGTGTTCATCAGGACAGACGGACAGATTGACGGACAGACAGACGGGCATGGCCAAATCGAATTTGTTTTTGATACTGATCAAGAATATATATACTTTATAGGGTCGTAGATGTCTCCTTCAGCCTGTTACATACAATTGCTCAGATTCTATACCCCCGTTTTACCCATTTTATGGGTACAGGGAGCAAAATTTTGTATTAAACTTTCGTGTTGATAAAACGTTCTAAATTTGTAGATAAGAGAGCAACTAAATGTTGGGAGAATCACAGACTCCTGTGTGTTATGAATAAGATCCCCAACATTTTCGGAATTTACATAAGATATTCTATAAAGGAATCTGCGCAATTTCCAACATTATAAAATACTAGAAAGATCGGCTATCTTCGGGTGCTGAAGCTATATACCCTAGCAGGAATTAATGTTTATATAAAACTCGTAAAATTCGTCTCCTATGGGAGCCATGTGGTCCGATATTGATCAAATTATAGCAAGCTATTTGAAGTATAATAAAACTCTCACTTAGTTTGGATGAAATATTTGCATAATCAAAAGTTTGACATAGTGATTCGTCTGATTTTGACCAAATTTGGTCAGATTGTATAAACTCTTAAGAGACTCGGTTTGGGAAAGTTTGGTAAGGATACCTTAATAAACAAAAAAGTTTTTCATACAAAAACATAGTTGTCGATTGATCATTTCTATGGCAGCTATATGTTATAGTGGTGCGATCCGCCCGGTTCCGACATAAGTAGTGCCTGCAGCAAAATGAAGGGTCTCTCCCAAGTTTCATTACGATAGCTTGAAAACTGAGAGACTAGTTCGCATAGAAACAGACGGACATCGCTATATCGACTCGGCTATTGACGCTGATTCAGAATTTATATACTTTGTTGGGTCGGAAATGTCTCCTTCAGTCATTCAGTCATCTCCTTCATTTCGAGAAAAAATTATAATACCCTGCTAGGGTATAACAAGTAAGAACGTTGCAGTCGAACGTATCCGACAGCAGAATACTCATTTGCCAGTCGGTATAATTTGCTTATTTGTGGGTTTGGAAACAGTAGTCTGTATGTCAAATTGGATGACTATCTGTACAGGTGTCGGAGATATAGATTTTGCTCTCGACACTTCATAAACTGAGGGTATACACCAACAAGTGTACCAAGTTTGGTTGCTCTACTTCAAGGGTTCAAGAGGTTCATAAGGACAGACGTTTCGCAAATACAATATACTCTTTATCCCTTCGGGAACAGAGTATAAAGTTAATTAAGAACGCTTGACTTGAAAAAATCATTTTAAAATTAATCCTCGCTTCAGGAATGGTCAGTTGAATAGACTCTCCGGCTTTGTAGAGTACAAATTCCTTCTTTTGCTTTAATAATGGAGTTGTAATGAGCAACGCGAAATTATTTTATTGAGCCTCTGCGGAAAAATATTTGCAGACTTCTCGAATGTGATTACAAATTTGTGGATGTGAAAACAAACAGAAATACACCAGCATGAATTGGAAAAATCATTTTAAAGTCAATCCATGCACCACTTCAGAAATAGACAGTTGAAAAGTCTTAAAATCTTTTAATGAGGTGTTCTTCCAACATTGCCTTAATAAAGTAAGTAATTAAATAAGAAAGCATATTATATGAAATGTGGAAAGCGGAAGAAAAAGTCATATTGAGTCTCTTCGGATAAAAATATTGGTAGATATTCCAATCAAAATAATTAAAAAGAATACTTTGAGAGGAAAAATAAACCAAGTCAAAAACAATGTTGATGAACACTTTCAAATCATAGTGACGGACTTGAAAAAGTCGATCCACTCACCACTTCAGAAATAGACAGTTAAAAAGTCTTAAGATCTTTTAACAAGGTGTTATTCCACACTTTGCTTTAATAATGTAATTAAATAAAAAGCATATTAGAAGACATGTGGACAACGCAAGAAAAAGTCCTATTTAGAAAAATATATTGATGTAGATGTTGGAATCAAAACAATTTAAAATAATACTTTGAGATGTAACCCGTAAGCCAAATAAACAATGTTGATGAACTTTCAAATCACAGTGACGGACTTTGAGAAAAAACAAGTACACAAATTTCGTAGATGTTAATTGCAATCATAATATGTTTCATTCAATTTGACAAATCACTTTAAAGAAGACATGTGGACAACGAAAAAAGAAGTCTCTTTCGAAAAAAATATTGGTAGATAATATTCCAATGAAAATAATTTTAAAAAAACTTAGAGATGGAAACCGTAAGCCATCTCTTAAACCAAAAACAATGTTGATAAACGCTTAAATTTACTAATTTTTTTAAATATTGACAAAGTTAATTTTAATAGAAAATAACTTCAGCACATTTGCCAGATTATTAAAAATAAACAAATAAAAAAGAATGTGAGAAATCATCCGTATGGCTTGATTCTAAAAATGTCAGCGCCATAGTAGCAACTTCATTAACTTTGAGCTAAAACTGGTTGGGAATTATAGGCAATATTTGTAAAAAGTGTCAGTTGAAGTTGAAAGTGTTGACACTTTTTTGCGAGCTCTGACTGTACAATACACAATTATAAAGGTGAATTCAGTATTGAGCGAATTAAATTATCTATCCTGACCATAAAAACATTGGTTCTTAGCTATCAGGAGATTCATCTCATACTAAAGGATCAACGAAGTTAAAACTGAACGTTGCCATCAGATATTCAATTACTCAATTACTCTTTCCCAGTATAAGAATCTTGATGATAACAAAGAAGTTATTTGGCTCATCTTTCAATAAGATCCTCAAAATATATACTATAAACCTTTGCTAAAAAGTTGCTATCACTTGTAGGGTATATGTGGCTGGCCCTAGTAGTGACAAAGGGACATTGCACGAGCCCTAAATACTCACTTACCCCTTTGGGAATAGAGTATACAAAATTGAATAAAATGAGTTGTAAATTTGCAACTGTCAAAGAGCAAGCGATGAATTTACAATTACCTATTTGACAGGGTGGCTAACTGGCCCTACCCTTGGCAGGAAATGAAACCACCCCACACTTCAACACATACGTACACACACATGGACAGACACACACACATGCGTTGTGATATGAAAGATGTAAGCCCAATGATAAGGCCAACCAAATGTAAATTACCACAAAAAGTGCAACGCGCCATGGAATGGGAATGGGCATGGGATTGGATATGGGTATGGGTATGGGATCGGGTTTGGGTTATGAATATGAATTCTTCTGGCTACGACCATATAGGCTCCTGGCTGGGTGGTTATGCAGATGGCGTTGATGGCAACTGCTGCCAGTTGACAGGCGACACCGCCGCCGCAAGGGGTGAAGAGCTGGGCGACTTTGCCGCAACCTGGATGGGCAATTGCGATGCTTATCTATTCGACTGATTTGTTCTATGCAGCAGCCGCTTACAATTCAGCTAACAGTTGAGCTCTCAGCTGGAGTTGGAGCTGATGCTGTGGCACATTGGCCGGGTGGCCAACACAGATCTCCAGCAGCGGCGATCTCCAACGCGTGCCCCGGCTGATTAGCGCAGAATGTTAATTTCACACTTTGATCGCATTTTCAACGATTCAGCGTTAATTTAATTTCAATTTAATTTGCGCTGCAATCGTCTCCGTCTTCGTTTCCGTCTCCGTCTCCGTCTTCGTCTCGGTTGCCGAATGCCAGCCAAAAAGGCAAAGTGCGAGGCAGTCCATCAATCACCATCAGCTCGAGCTGGAGGCCAGAGTCGGAGCGGAGTTTCATTAACAGACGATCCAGCAGCTCGTCAACTGTATGGTTTATTGTTGCATTTTGTCCTACGGTGGCAGAGGCGCAGCCTTCAAAGGCATTCCTCACCAGGCTGGCCAGGTCTTTATCTGCATTCATCAGTCGCCAAACAAAACAAGTCAACTGGCTTCATTTGTAATGGAGCTGGCCGACGGAGTCGACTCGAGTGGAGGCGGCCACGCAGTAGTCACACCAAAAGTCAAAGGCTCTGATTGCCTTACATTAATCATCGCCAGCGATGGGTCCACCTTTTGGGTTAGTTGACTAGGCGCGCACCTCAGCCTCCACACCCGCACCCCCACCCGTTTCCGTACATTGGCAGTTTAGGCCGCAAAATTGTTTCGGGCTACTTACAACAAGCTCCGGCTGCCTCTTGCGCCTTTTACAGCTGTTATTGTTGTAATTGTTGTTGTGGCTTATTAATAATGCCACGAGTTGAAGACGGAGAGGCAGACAAAGACTGAGACGGAGACGGAGGCTGCGGCTGAAGCTGAAGCTGAAGCTGGCCATATAATGATCGCTCGCTCTGTAAATCGATAGCAGCTCATTACTGTGGATACACGAGTGCGGAATGGGTGGCAAGGAGGGTGGGTGTATGGGGCAAGGGGAGCGGATAAGGGCATTATCGTTATTATTATTAGTTACGTCTCACTTGATGGTTGAAGCAACTTTTGTGGTTGACTCGCAGCGGCGACAAATTGCAATTTTATGTAATCAAGCGTCTAAACATTTATTATTAACAAACTTGCAATGATTTACACCGTTTGCGGCAAACAGCTGCGACAAATGTTGGAACCGTTTGAACTGTTGCAACTGTTGCCCGGAGAGCCGCTAATCCGTAATCCGAGCTGAATCAACCGGGTGCCTCCGAGGCAGCGGCGGCTGATGCCTCACAATTGAGCTTAAATGCCTTGACTGGGCAAGGCAGCTCGCGTTTGCTATTGACAATGTATCGATTACAAAACGATGATCGGATAAAAGGCCATTTCGATTTTATATTTGCCAGATACAGACAAGCCAGGTCTGCAAGCTATCGATAATGTCCCCAGTGTCGAAACTATCGATTGGTAGAAAGACTCTCAAAATAATACATTAATATTGCTCTAATTATTTATATTCATAACATTCTCATACCGAAATTCAAAGGATAGACTTTTACAGTAGGATATAATTGAGAAACATGGTTCTAATCGAGAGCGCATCATCGTTACTATCGATAGTTTTCCGGCAGTTTTAGAGAGACTATGTCCAGATCTTATACACAATGAATAAGTCGATAAGCTTAGCACAAGAGTATCAGTCCAGTTGCCCGTAGAAAACCTTGTGCAAGACACTCGATTCTCCAAGGACTACCCTTTCGTATCCAAGGATCTGTTCTATTGGGTCAATTATAACTCAGGATGACGAGCGGGTCAAAACATCCTGACCCACTGCCGCGCAGTCTGCTATACCTGAACACAGCCCAGATTTCTATGACGAAAAAAAACTAAAAAGATTAATCCAATTTCCAGCAGAGAAATGCTGGCTTGAAATGGATTTAAAGGATAAAAGGATGGATAAAAGGTGCTCCTTGCGTGAACACTAACAAAAGTAATACACTTTAGTTACCTTTAAGGTATAATTGTATAATATGAAAGAAAATTACGTTTTGAATCTATTTCATTTTCACTTGCTGTACGCATTAAATGGGTAATCTGTGCAAATGTATGTAACAGGTGGAAGGATATTCCTCCGACCCTATAAAGTATATATATTTTTGAACAACTTCAACAGCTGAGTCGATCTGGCCCGATTTGGGAAGAAATGATCTTGGAAACTATAAGAGCTAGAGACACTAAATTTCATTTAAAATTTTCCCCACAAATGGTTTAAAAAACCTTTTATAAGGATATTTTCAGAGGAATAGCCTTGATTTTTGGCATGGGTCACTCTGAATCAAATTTTATAGGATACTAAGTACAAAAGTTATTCAAAAAGCTGGCTTCTGTACTGCAGAGCAGAACAGCCGCCACCTGAAAATAACTGCTTGCGTGCAATGCCGCTGAACTGCTTGATGCAAATGTATGTATGTGTAGGATGTTTTGTTTGGGAAGTTCAAACAGAGTGTTTTGTAGTCGGGTATACTCAACAAGATCATTATTTTGTAATAGATTAATCTTAATCGAAGATATGCATAATTTTCATCTCAAGTAAAGATTACTCATCAATGATTAGTAAGCAATGGTTAGTTAGCCATAGTTAGCAGGAGTTGCCACCATTTTCTCGTTGACAATTGCTGCCCGGCCACCCACAGCCCAACGTCCCCAAGCTTATTGCATTTTGGCTTAAAGTGATCATAGTTACAATGCCGTTTCAGGGTGGTGCTGCTGCTTGTGGCTAGTCAATAAGTTTTTACGGCGGGATGCCGCTGTGTTTCTACGGAAGATGGCAACATTTTTCATGGCCGCGTTGGCGTTTGGCCCACCAATGGGCGATGGTATCGTGCAACAAACAGTGGCAAGAGCAACGCGGCGAGACAACAAACAGAGCAACAAAGGCGGCAGAGTTGGCCGCACAGTAGCCAACATTTGGCTAAAAGATTTTGATAACAGCTAGCACGAGAGTCGGCATCCAGATGAAGATGGAAGATGCCACCAGATGGAAACAGATGGAAGCCACAGAAGCCCGAACCAAAGTCAAGCACATTCATTAATAACTAGCACATTGATCATTAATTTTTTCAACGGCAGCGTAGTTTGAGGCCGTTTCATTAATCGTCCTCCCGGTCAGACCATATGTACTTACAGATACCATGCATTGGCCAGAAGAGCCAGAAAACCAGCTAAAGACAGTAGCCAGCCAACGGACAAAATGCAATTGCAGTTGGCCAAGCGTTCGACACGGATTGTTCCTCATTGGAATCCGGTAGTGCACTCAATTAGCCAACTGCCCACAACACTTTCAGGCGCTATTGAAAAAAGCAATGCAAGAGGTAAAATAGATAGAATAAGGAAATACCACAACCATAAACATACATTCTTCAACGGTTAGGTTGATATACTGGGCAGAGGCGTACGCAGGATCTTTGACACCGTATAGCCAACTGGCTAAAAGGCTGCAATAAATCTTGTAGCTGTGTGGAACAGGCAGGAGGCAGCTCCGATCATCTAAGGACACCAAATGTGGGTTGCTGTTTATCATATATGTATAATATACATACCGTTTATCAAGTTTATTTTGATATTTCGATGAGCCCCTCCAAGTCATCGCAAAACAATAAAAAACAATTAGCAACACCAGCTTACTGCTGATCTACTGTAAAAATTTCAAAGCGATCGTATAATAATTACCGATAATGGTCAAGAAACTACTTTCCAGTAACCGAAGCGTATATATGTGTATGTATAATGTGTATATATATGGGTGTAAGGCAAGTGTACATTCTTTGAGAACTTCAGACCTGAAATGATAGTGTCTCGTACACTCAAAAGAAATAAATGCCAAAGGTCATCCTAGAAACCAGAAATATTAACTACTTAGCAGAAATAAATTTAAAATTTAATATATCAATTTCTTAAATTCAGTAGAAATGGTAGCTGCCTTTGGCTTGAAAACTTTCTGCACATTGGGGAATTTTTTTCGAAGTGTAGCTGAGCATTAATTCGTTAATAATGTTCTATTGTTACATTATTCCTCAACATTCTTGGCGGCCTGAATTCTGCTAGCTTATCGAAATAAGTTAGAAACTTGGGCTTACTCAGGCAGCTTGCGGAATTCAGAACAGCTAACTATTTCGGATTCACATGAGTTGAACGGAATCGGAACAGAACTGAATTCAAAACGAATATTTTAGCATGACGTTGTATATTAAGCTATTATCCTATATCTATCAAATAAATATTGTATAATTTGTACAGGTCTTAGTGGTAATGTCTTAGTACAGGACACAGTCTAGTCTCTGATTCCTATTTGATAGTACCCACCGAATGCTGAATTACGAGTCGACCCATTGGACTTTAAAACCAAATTAACGGGTGGCCATTTGGCCATTTTGATTGCATAAATGCATGAGTCTGCGTATAGCAGGCGCCTAGATATCCTTTATGCAAATGGTCCTGGCTCCGACAGTAACGGTGCTGAACATCCAAACTACCAGCCGTGAAAAATCTCGTGTTCAAATATTTTACAACATTTTTTGTGCCTGCCTAAACAGAAGCCTGTGGCCACCGAGGCCTACGAGATGGTTGCCCTCAGTGTGTGTGTCCTGTTGTGTCCTTTTGGGCTCCAGGCCCAGTCACAAGCCACTAAACTGCGCACTGTGCCAGCTCCAGTCCCCTTCCCGCCCTTGTCACAGTTGCTGGCAAACCATTTGAAAATTTCGTTTAGCAGCAGTCGGTTCAACAAAAATGAAATAAAAAAATAAAAAAGTTGAAAAATCAAAGCGAAATCGAAACAGGATAAATAAATGTGCACATTTCCGTTTGGCGCGCATATCCTGTCCGCGCTTCCTACCCAGCCAGCCAGCCAGCCAGTCTGTCCTCTCCGACCCCCTCCTCACTTGGTTTGGGTCTCTATTTTATATAAAGTATGTATTATTGATCTGCCGCGCATAAAAAGCCCATTTAAAAACGGCAAAAAAGGCAAAACAGTCGAAGCGGCGCGAATTGAGTCCATCCCCCGCAGCCCTTCGGGGGACCACTCCACCCGACACCCCCTGGCACGAAAAGGACCAAACTTGTATAGAAAAATTGTCGCGCACAACAAAAACAAGAAGAAAAAAATGGCCAACAACAAAAATAGCATTGCCGGCGAGACTTGAAATTGTAAAATTGGCCATTTTAGCTTTTTGGTTACGCTGGGCACTGGTTGGGTGGGCTGGTCATGCTCCGGGACCGCTGGGCGGCAGGTCCTGTGCCTGTATAACAGAATTTGGCTGCATTGAAGCAGAACGCAGCCACTGAGCGGCTGGAAAAAAAGTCGCGACAGTTGAACGGGATGAATATTTCTATGTAAATGCGCTACAATGAAAGCCTGCATGCATCGGATGACACACAGCTGGGGCCTTTCAGTTTTGTGCAGACGCTTGCCAGACATCCAATTATACAATCTGTTATACAAAATGCCAAGCTGTTATACCAATGTATATTTGACATTTAATTGAATTACAGAATGCATTGAATTTACTTATTTTACGGTATAAGGCGTATTATTATACAATCTCTCACATTAAGTGTTATACTATTGTTATACTATTATACTATTGTACTATTATACTATTATACTATTATACTGTTATACTGTTATACTGTTATACTGTTATACTGTTATACTATTATACTATTATACTTTTATACTATTATACTGTTATACAATTAACGATATTGAATCTACTGAGATTGGTGCAATTCAGCATGGGCAGGAAATCGTAAGCCAATTTATGCGGGTTCTGATATACATATAATCCTTAATATAAATATAGTCTATTTTTCAAATTGGTTTACTAAGTGCCATACAAGCTGATATTCAAAGTGGCATACTCTTCTACAAACTTGTATACTAAATGCTATGACAATTTCATGATATATGTAGGAGTATATCGAATGATTGCGGCCACCTACCTACCTATCGATAATAGCTCCAATCGGCGATTTCGATTCTCTGTACCATCATCACTATCGAAAGTGTTTAATATTTATCTATAAGGTATGTTTATGTATGTCTTCTATATCTTTATTCTGCTAGAGTCACCAAATTTAATATGACGAATTTCGCAAAATTCCGAAAACAGCGTTCTTACTTGTTCTACAAAGTTCTTTTAAGGCTTTCAAAGTACGTAAGCTATTCCAAAACCAACGTGGGAACTACAATCAAGTCAGTTTATTATCTCGAAATTATACAAGACAAGTTCTAACAATTGATAGTAATAGTTTAATATATCGATAATATCGATTACTTGGTTTCATCATTCATTTCGAGGGTGAAAAAACCTGATAATGGGTGAAAAACGCTTCGAAACTTTCGATTGGTTCTTATACTTTATATAGTAGTATATTCTATAGCTTAAACGGTTTCGATTCGAAGATTCCACTACTGTAGCGCATCTGTTTGGTTCACGATCCGTTGCACTTTCAAAAACCGTTTGCTCATTGCCATTTTCATTTTAATTTCACGTACAATTTTCCCTTTTTCCAACTGTTTGCCAGCTTACAAATTTTTGTTCCCCCTTTATTTACATTTTTGTATTCCTTTTTGCAGCGTTTTAGTCTCTTTTATTCCTCGTCGATTTCCATTAAAATTCAATTGATGTGCCATAGATATAGATGGAGATATAGATAGAGATAGAGATGGCCTGTAGATGGACCTAGTTTGGCGGATGTGCCAGCCAACTATATGTCGATGGCTACTTGTCTGTGTGTGTGTGAGTGTGTCTGTGAGTGTGTGTGTAAGTGTGTTTGTATTGGCAGTGATTTATCGAACATTAGAGCAACATTCAAAATACAATTTTTGGTTAAGTGCTTGGCAAAGCAGAGCATTTTATCAGCAATTCATGTGGGATTTGATACGCCCATGGGGAGGCACACACACACACTCACACACACATATATAGCACACATGTCATGGTTGTTACAATGTAAATAGTTTCAGTTGAGAGCAACGGAACCAAGTTGAGAAAGAAACGAGCGTCCGACTTTATAAAGCCATCAAAATGCAATTAACCCTTTTTTATCCGTCTCTATTTCCGATCTATGGTTATTACAAACATTTCAGATTTCCGCAGAGCGCAGCTGGAAAAAGAGAGAGAGAGAGAATGGAACAGAGATAGAGATACAGATACAGATACAGATACAGATACAGAGATGCTGAATGTGAGAGTTGGTAAATTAAAACAAAAGTCGTTGCCATAAACGGAAGTCATTTTCGAGCCGTATATAATGAAATAATTTTGGTATAACATGCCCACAAATGAAATTGCTTTCGAAATCAAATGATGACGTTGTGCTTAATATGTATATAGTCGAATATTCGACTATTCGAATGCTCGTACACTCGCTTACCCGTCCGTATATGATATTTAAACGTGTATCTAAAAGATACTCGCTGCCTTGTGCTGAGCAGGAAGGGGAAGCGTTTGCAGCATCTGCATGACAATGGGCACCCCGGCAAAAGGAATTCAAGTGGCGAAAACTAATTAAAGCGGATAAAGTGGCGCATTACAACAATGGATGATGCAGCCAACACTCAGATACACTCAGGTACACTCAGGTACACTGGTGTGGGTGGGTGGTGGTGCGGTGGTGCTGGGTGGCTGGGTGCATGCATAATTTGAATTGAGTTTGAGCGACGAACTCAATTAGATTCATGTGCGCAAAGTTTTTCCTAAGTGATACCGATCTCCATAAGTATCTATCTCGCTCTGGCTCGCAACCCTTCCCCCCACTCCAAGCACCACCCCCAACCCCAAGCCACGACGACTTTTGTTTAGCGCATTTTCACAAATTAATTGGCAAAGTCGCACAACTGTAGCTGTAGCTGTAGCTGTAGCTGTAGCTGTAGATACAAATGTATCTATGTGTGTGCCCACGTACAATATATAAATAAGTATCTGTTGCCGTATCTGACGCGTAATTATATTGTAGCCGCACAATAGACATTTGTGAAATTGTCACTGTTTAGCATATTTGGTCACGAAACGCTTCAATTTACTTGACGTTACGCTTTTGTTGTTATTATTTTCGTTGTTTTGTTGTTTTGTTGTGTTATTTTGTATTTCTGTATTTTTATGAGCCATAACAATTTATGCGTTCAGCTCTTTTTGTGAAATGCCGCAGGAACTGATGCGTGCGCTGTACAGAATGGAAATGGAAATGGGAATGGAAATGGGAACAAGAACGAGCTGGCTAAAAAGTATGGGAAGAGTGTTTTTAAATGGGCTTCCAGCTGCCAAAAGACCACAGTTCTGTTACTTAAAGCTACATTTAGTTGCATATCCCAGCTGCTCGAAAACCATTACGTGTAAATTAGCAAAATTAAATTAGAATTTTCAACATATTTCCGCTCTGGCCAACATTTTCAATGGCCACCAAAATGGCCGGGCACAGAATAACAATAATAGAGACAGCCAGCCAAACCAGAAATTGCTGATATCTGTAAATGTATCTGTAGCTGTATCTGTATCTGTATCTGTATCTGTAGCTGTTGCTGTATCTGTATCTGTATCTATATCTGTATCTGTATCTGTATCTGTATCTGTATCTGTATCTGTATCTGTATCTGTATCTGTATCTGTATCTGTATCTGTATCTGTATCTGTATCTGTATCTGTATCTGTATCTGTATCTATATCTTTTGCGTGTTTACTTGATGTGCTAATTTCTGAAACAGGTAGCGACAAAGCCGCAAAAGCCATGCATAATTATGCGGCGCATACGCGTCGTATACGTAATTATGAATTATGCGCACATTTGCGCCACAAATGTTATCCAAATCGAATCAGATCTGAGCCCGTGCCTGACTGACTGACTGACTGACTGACTGTCCGTCCAACAGACTCTAGCTGGCTGAAATCTGTGCCACACTTAGCTGACCCAAATCTCAGGCTCTAAGGGGCATATTCCATTGCAATTAAGTGTCGCATGCGATGGCCTTAACTATGCACATAATAACCCAATTTGGAGTCTTTGAGATTGCCACCAAAGCCAAAAGCCAATGCTGATGCTGACTTTCGCCCAGCGTGGAGCGGCGCCAGCTGCTGGGGCGGTGGAGAGGGGGTGCAGCAAGCTGCAAGTGTTCCATGGGAAAATCTGTTGCAATTAGCTGCTCGCTTTACAAAAAACTAAACACGCAGCGAAAACAATTTCTAAACGCGCTCAAAACGACTTAATTATGAGTGAGAAATATGCGCGGCAACGTCGCAAAACTCAACTGTATTTAACTGTCAGTACGTGTAGGGTGTTCGCCCCCCGTCACCCGTCACCCGCTCCCTTGACCTTTGCTTGCTTAATTGCGCCCACTCAATCAAAGCGGGCCAACTTCATTAGACATTTGCGGTAAAAAGTCTACGAACAGCTACAAACCTACAAACCGAGTTCACACGAGCCTCGCGAATAATTAGCAGCCCGCAACTGCCTCCGATTTGGAATGAAAGATACAAAGATACAGCGAGTAGTACGGGGAAACGAACCTATGAAGATTCGGAGCTATGAAAGATACGGCCATGGCGTTGGCCAAAACGGTGACTGATTAATCATCGTGATCACTATTCACCCGGCCAGTGATAGGTTACTGGGATGAGAGACTCTCAGCTAATGCGTTTATGCCATGCAAGAGATGTTTATTATTTACAGGGTATTTTAAAATTTGAAAATGGTTCTCATCTGATAAGACGATATTCGGTAATTGGCAGTACTTTGGTGAAATACATTATATCTATCAAGTTTGCCGCTACGACGAGTATTCGGCTTTGTAGTATTGTATGACTTCTGAAATTTAGGATTTTTAAATATTTTTTGACTTGAAAAAATACTGAATAAATACTTTTGGAATTTGCAGTATTTTATTTAGTATTTTTATGTTTTAAAAAAATACTAATCAGATACTTAATAAAAATCTGCTTCCGGACTTTCCAAAATTTAGGATTTTTTTCGACTGTTGAATACCAAATACTTCAAATAATACTGCAGTATATAATAAATACAGAATTGAGTTTTATTTCCTGATAAAAAAATATAACTCAAGAAGTAAGTTTAAGTTACAGAGTAAAAATAAGACTCACAAAATAATATATGTTTATTATTTATCCAAATAAAAACTCAAGAATCAGTTTTATTTCCCAGCAAAATAATATATTCAAGAACAATACTTAAATTTTAAAGTAATCAAATAAATTTCAGTAACTAGTTGAAGTTTTTAAGCACCAAATAAGTGCTTATAAAGCAAATTTGTTTCAAATATTACTTATAACCGTTACGGCGCTCGTGAGAAGCAGACTCAACCATCTGGGATCCCATACCTTCACTTCTCTGGAGAGTGTATCGAGGACACCACTGGACCAACTCTTAAAATTCGCGAAAATTATCTTCAAAGAATCCTAGACGTCACGAGGTTCAAATATGCGGTATTACTAAGGAACAGATGTTCTATGTGAGGACACCCGTGGGGTGACCTGCCGTCTCAACCTAACCTAACCTACTATAACCTTTACGAGAGCTGATTTATTCACATAAAGGTTTCCGAGGGATCTAAGAATGATGACTTGTGGTTATGTTATGTTGTAGATCCATCTCCGATGAAAAGATAATCGTTTATATCAAATGCTAATCGGATACACTGAATAACAATTAAATCAGCTATTATGTGAGAAAATTTGTTGTTTTTACTCGAATATTAGTTACAACATTTTGAATTAGGTTGCAGTTAAATGTAGCCACCCGAATACAGAAATTTGCCTGGCATACTTACAAATTGAACTACAGAGTGATTTTCCACATTTGCAGGGAGACTTTTAAGGCAATGGAATGTCGAGTTCATTAATTGGTGCTTCTTAGACTGAGCTGAGACTGGGGCATCATCGCTAGCTTCATTAGCATTCAATTACGGGTAGAAGCGACTTTACGGTTCCATTCTTTGTCTTCTAATTTGTGCAGCTTTCACGCTGTGCTGCGCTTTTTTGGCCGCCCTATTGGATTTCATATTTGGATTTAAAAACTTTTTGTTTCGTTTTTTTTTTTGTTTTTTGGCCCCACAGTGAAACCTTAGAAATGTTCATTGCAGGCAGTACTTTGGCCAGCGAAATTAGCAAACAATGTAAATAACAGTTAGTAGCTACTTAAGTGGCTGCACCCCCGTTGAACAGTTTCAGTTCCAGTTCCAGTCGCAGCCAGTACGTGGTCTAACTAACCACAGGCATGCCCAGACCCAGAGTCAGAGCCAGGCCAAGACCCATGTCTCCATGCCTCGTCTCCGGCTTTGGCTTTGACTCAGGCTTCGCCTTCGTCTCTGGTTCCGCCCAGCACACACTTCATTGCTTGCGGTCAATGCGGCTACCCCTGCGTCTGCCCACGCCTCTGGTCTCCTTCGGGCAACCGACCGCCCGCTTGTCAACGCGACAACGTCTTGGACTTTGTTAAACCTTAAAATTAGTTTAAGTATTTAGTTACCAATTTAGTGTAGAGCTTGAGGGGGTAGCCAATTGATAAGTGAAATAAATATGAGGGGGGCAGGGCAGCTTGATGGCCAATGGAACTGAACCTGGGACTGGGACTGGGACTCAAACTGGGAGTGTGTTGATGTATGCGGTTTGCGGTGACGGACGGCTCAGCAACAATATCGGAGGAGAGTGTCCGGCAGTTTGTCAAATGGTAAAAGGCATATAGATACATTTTAAGTATTAAGCACTAGTATTTAGAAAACCAAGCTGGCGCAAGTTTTTGATTGATGGTGATTGAAATGTGATTGAGACTATCGATTAAGGTTAAGACTGGCTGAAATGAAAAGTCTTTCGATTTGAATATTGATCGGATGGATTGTTGATTGCAAGTTTTTGGTTGATGGTGATTGAAATATGATTGTGTGAATGATACTATAGATTAGGGCTAAGACTGTTACAAATAAAAAGTCTTTCGATTTGAATATTGATCGGATGGATTGTTGATTGCAAGTTTTTGGTTGATGGTGATTGAAATATGATTGTGTGATTGATACTATAGATTAGGGATAAGACTGTTACAAATAAAAAGTCTTTCGATTTGAATATTGTGCTGATGGATTGTTGATTGACAATTTTTTGTTGAAAGGCAAGGTAGATTAAGTAAATGAAAGATTGATTGAGTGCCTTGATTGATTCAGACAATCATAACGAGCTTTTTGCCTAATATACAATAGCAATGAGATAATCGGAAACTTGTTCGTAGAACTCTGAATTATTAATCCAATAAAAGGTAATTGACCGTACTATTTTTATAGCCTATGATTTACTTTCCTAACATTTATAGATTGATCATGTGATTGATATACTTTTCTCTATAGGTCAAGTTTTTTATAGCCTATGGCTTACTTTCCTAATATTTCTAGATTGATCATGTGATTGATATACTTTTCTCTAGAGGTCAGTCTATTTCTACCTTGCCTTGTAACATTTTCGATGATTAAACGATTGATTGACTGAATTAAATGCCATTTATCTCAGGGTTAATCAGTCGTCTTACTCTTTTAACACCCGAGCCTTAATCATCTAAGTCCACTTCTTACCTTCCTTAGTAGATTTCCCAAGGATTTACTCGTCGATTGATTGACTGATTGATGATACTGATTGATACATTCAATCTGATTCTCGCTTAAGCGAGCTGAAACCAAAGCAACTTTCTATGTGCTGTAATACCTATCTCGAAGAAATTCTCAAGCTCTTTTTTTACCATCCCCACCCGCTTCACCCTTGGCCGTGTGGTCATGTGTTAAGTAGCGCGTTACAAAGCGTTGCCACAGACACATCCCCAGCATATAGATCGATAGATCATCATACGCAGCTCGACGTGTCGCTCAAAATGTATCTGGCAGCTACAATAACCTGTAGTTAGTTAAGTTTCATATGGTTTTTTTCGGTATTCGGTATTAAATTGTGCGGTTTTTGTGGTGGTGCTGGACTTAAGTACCACACATTTCTACAACATTTTCCACTTGACAACGTGAAAGAAGAAGCCACAAAAGGCACCTAGGCATGAGGTGAAGACGAAGACGAAGACGAAAACGAATTCGAAGTCGAGTCAAGTTGAGTCGAAGACATTGGCGATGTCATCGGAGCTGACTGGCAATCATAGCGAGCGCTATAAAACGGCAACAACTTGGACTATTATGGCCAGTGGTCAAGCATTTAGAGTCTGTTTAAAAGGAGCTCCGAGCTTGGCCAACACAGGGCAACAGTCTCTGAGAGTGCCAGTTGAAATTTCAAACCGCTGGAGCGCAGCTAAACGTGTTGAAAGCCGCACAGCCCGCACTCTTTGATTGATGATTGCAGCTCAGGGCTCCGACTGGGACTCGGACTCGGACTCTGACACTGTCTCTGACTCGGGATGCCTTTCAACTGCGCATTGGCCAAAAAAAAAAAAACAATAAACAACAACAAAAAAAAGCAAAAGTAAAAAAATGAAATTGCTGTGAGTCGCAGGTGCTGATGAAGAGAGTCTGGGGATCGGCAGCGGCTTGGGGCTGGGCTCAGATCATGGCCTCGTGATTAAGCGCCAAATGTATTCAAAAGATTGTAATTAAGGCCACAAAAGCTGCAGATCTGCAACGGCTGATAGCCGCTTGTTAACGGGCCGGCCAAAGACCAACAACTGAATGCATTCCCATTCTCGCTCCCGTTCCCCGTTCCCCATTCCCATCCCCAATTTCCATTCTCTCTGCCCCACTGCCCCGTCAGCCGCCCTGCTGACTCATGCTGACGCACAATTGACTCTTAAAATGCCTCTTTCAATGCTTTTGTCGCATGCAAAACGCCAAAAAATTAGTAACGCAACCAAATCGATGCTGCGTATCTGTATCTGTATCTCTAGCTGTATCTGTAGCTGTAACTGTATCTGTATCTGTATCTATTCATGCCCGCCTGGGTGGCATCCATAAAGCGTAAAGCTGCCGCCGTCGCTCCAGTTAACTCTGCGGCGCCTTGCCGTGGGCTATAACCGCACTTTGATGAAGCATGCAACACATAGTAGCAGAAATCTATTCCACAACTTTGGTCCACTTCTAAACAGCTCAGGATGTGCGCTAATCCTACGTTGAGGACGTTACGATTCTATGTACATTTTATAATTATTTTAAATATAATTTTAATATGTATATATACAGCAGTGGGATGGCATTTAAGAGTATATTCAAATGATTTTAGTAACTATTTAATTATCATTTCAGCAACAATTTAATTAAGCTTAAGGAACGGACGTTACCAATAAAAGGTCAATGTGCATTTTCACTATTTTTTCAGAAATATAGAGAAATGTAGAAATGTATAGAGAAATGTATATCAAATTTCAAAACATAAGCAAAATGTAGAAACAACTTTCGAGGGCATCAAATAGCTCTTCGTTTATTTTAAATTCTTGAGTTTTGATCGTTGCGACGTTACATTTTATACAAGTTTCTTAATCGTTCGAAAAAAAATTAGATATAATAATATAGTATAAGCAATGTTTGTTTTACGTAACTATTAACTATAAAGTTTAAGATACACTCTATATCTTTCGCCTAAAAAAAAAATAAATAAATAAAATGATCTTAGATAATTCGTAATAGACATTACTCTAATTAGATGTCCTATTCATATTTATTAGAAAAAGTACTCACATAGTCTATTCCTCAGTAGATAAATAAAAAGTAGCGCAAATTTAAATTTTTGTCATTTTCTTGACATTTTGATCAGACTTAATCAAATGTTGAAAAGTTTTTTAATTTTAATATTTATTAATATTAATATGTAGTTTAGAATTCAGGAATCCTTAAATCTATATTTTCACAGTCTTTTTTAATTTATTATTATTATATTATATTATTATTATTTTATTTAAACATTTTATATACATTTTTTGTCTTGAGTGTTATTATGGGTAGTCCTAGATGAAGGACTTTGAAATGGGATAAATATAAAACCTACTATATACTTGATGCATATTCTCATCTCCAGAATGAATTCATAACTCATCGGTAGATTACTTAATATGATATTTGAGATAAGTCGCGTCAACAATTAACAGAAGTTATACTTAATTGTTACCACTTAATCCGTTTAACCCATGGCTGTGAACAGCTCCCGATATTTGCGGAACTAGCTCCTGTAACTTGTGAATGATATCTAGAATTTAGAGTATTTTAGCTTCGGCTTTCTATGGCTGACATTTTATTTCCTGCATTTTTATTATGTATTCATTTGGCGGCGTTTGGCTTTTGTAGTCCAAAAGTTAACGTTTCTGTTTTGTGGTTCATAATTTATGCAAAATCATTGACCGATCGATCAATGGCCGTCGCCCGCCGCCCGCCGCGTTCGCTTGCCAAAAGCCAGCCCAAAACCAATACCAAAACCAATACCAAAGTCAAAAACGAAGCTGAAACCGAGCCGGTAGATGCCGCACAGGTGCGAGCAGGAAACGAGCCGAAACTGCGACGCATTTAATTGGATTATGAGCCAAATCCTGTCACAGCACAGCTATTCGTATGACGCACCCACGAGCTGGCCGAGAGCTCAGAGCTCAGGGCTCGGAGCTCAGAGCTCGCAGCTCGAGCCTTCTTGGCCTGCAACTAATTGCAATCGAATTAGTCAAGGAGCTCAGAAACTTTTCCCGGCTCAGTGAAAATCGTAGTAGAAGTGGAAATGAAAATAGTCGTACAGAGGCAGCCAAGTCAACCACAAGACCTTCGCCCTTCGCCCTTTGCCTGTGCCTGGTCCGTTCCCGTTCCCGTTCCCGTCTCCGTCTCCGTCTCCGTCTCCATCTCTGTCTTCGGCTTTGCCCATTTCCGGCTGGCGTCATGGTGGCGCCTGCGCACGGCATTTAAAAGTGGGCGTGCCTGATGACTTAAAAGGTTTTTAAATGGGCGCTGCAGCGGCGTCGGAGCTGGCGTCGACGTCAAATTCGACGGCCAAGCTGACTACTGGGCTGCGTTTTGTTGGCTTTGCTCTCGCCGACAGCGACGCCTCAAGCCCCTTGGGCCCAGGTTCGTTGATCCGTTTTCGTTTTCTCCGCAATGTGGCTGGTAACCTATTTGCTTCAGCAATTATGTATTGACTTGGCCGAATGTGTTAAACGGTTTCCCAGACTACCCTATTAAAAAGGTGAACGGCAGCAACGGAATCTCGGAACAGAAGAACAGAATTCTAATCCTAATTCCTACGCTTCATAAAACAGTGCTTCTTATATTCCTCCTCGTTCTTGATACGCTGCAGATAATTCAAGGGCTCGTACACATATTACGTAATCACTCTTTCGCCCATTTTTAATACCCTTAATGTAATCAAGCGTAATCACATTGTTGACTCCCCTCCCCTACCTATGATTACGTAATCATCCAAAATGAGTTTTTTCAGAGAAAAATATACATTTTGCACACGTTTATTTATTTTTAATAAGATCTTTTGAAACAACATTCATTTGTAATTAATTTTAATGAGTCTTTTTTTAAATTGAGAGCTCGACGTGTCACAAGCTCGAAAAGTGTTTTAGGATTTCAGATAGATTACGTAATCAGTTGCAACTACATGTGCTCCGATTTCGATCAAATTTAAACAAATCTGTATAAAATTATAGAAATCTCTATATTAAAAAAATTCGCATTTGCTGAGCTTTCTAGAATTATCAGTATGAATCAGAAATCGTAAATACGAGTTATGGGGATGAAAAAAATCAAACGAACAATATATCCAAAATGCATAAAAAAGACACCAAACATCCTATTTTTAATGAAATATCCGAAATTGGGTAGTTTTAATTATTAATTTAATTAAATTAAATCAATTGTTATTCTTATTTTTTATTTAAAAAAAAAATCTAATAATTTAATTTGAGTTTTTATCTCCTTATCTACTTTTCGCTTTATAAACAGTCTTTAGTTGAAAATTGATTGAATTGTAGATCAGCGTATTTTTAAACAAGACTTATCTTTAAATTTATTAAAAATATAATAATTATTATTTCTATTTTTTACCTAAGAAACTCACAAACTCACTATAATTTTTTTTTTTTTTTCCCCTATAATTTCGAATGAAATATATTGATGGAAAGCTCTACTCCTAGATCATTTAAAAATATCTCAGTGTCTCCCAGGGTATTTTTATACAATTCTACTTTGATTTTTTGTCCAGAATGGAACAGCTCTAAGTATCAGCCTCGTATTTCGAATTTAGTAGGTATAGCAGGTTAATCTCTTCCCCTGTGTATTTTGTGTGTTTACTATAACCGGATTCCCTCAATTTGTCCCTATAGATGTGACTGCCTAAATATTTCACTTTGACCCCTTTTCGCAGCTCATTTTGATGTCTTGAATGATAATTTTGGATGTTATATGATTTTTGGGTGGATAGCCGTTAATTATCAATCGTTTTCTTTTTGTGGCGTCGCATTTGGGCTTGAAATATTTAAATGAGCTTTTAAAAAATTGTTAGCTACTGTTTGATGCACTCGAGAAACCGAGAAAACCAAAAAACCCAACACCAAAGTCACCGTCTCGGCCTGCGGGGCGACGGCTCTAAACTGAGACGGGGTTTTCTATACAAAAATTTAAAATTGCTATTATTAATGATTATAAACGTTTTTTGTACACTTTACTGAACATTGACAAGCGCTTATTAACGATTTTATAATAGCGACTGATCGACCGATCAACTGATCGAGCGGCCCCCATTGTCCTCCCCCAGACACCCTCTCCCACCCTCTCCCTCTCTCTCTCTCTTCCTTAATCTGTCTCTATCTCTCACTGGTGAAAACGTGACGTGACTGTCGGCAAATATCGTTTGCTGTACCCATATGCTATATCAAATTCAGGGCCAGCAGTCAAAGGCACAAACAAAGAAACTCAACCGAGACAATAGGAAAGCTCAAATATTTGCTCAAGACAGGAAGCCCCTTTACATAATTAATTAATCAGTTAATAAATGCTCACCAAGAGATGAATTTCGAAAAGTCATTCCCCCGAAGAATCTGTCAATAATACTACATGCAACCTATGTCTATAGATTTTAAAATCAATTTCTTATCGACATTTTCAATTTCATTACAATATTAATAATTTATTCACCTTCGTACTATTTACGAGCTCTTTTAATTTACGAAAAGAATAAGAAATAGAAGTAATCATATTAATATAATAAGAATTTAATTACAATATTAATAACTTCTTCACCTTCGTACCATTTGCGAGTTCTTTAATTTACGAAAAGAATAAGTTATATAAGTAATAATATTAATATAATAAGAATTTGTCTATAGATTTTAAAATCAATTTCTTATCGACATTTTTAATTTAATTACAATATTAATAATTTATTCACCTCCGTACCATTTACGAGCTCTTTAATTTACCCAAAGAATAAGTAATATAAGTAATAATATTAATATAATAAGAATTTAATTACAATCTTAATAATTTCTTCACCTCCGTACCATTTGCGAGTTCTTTTAATTTACGAAAAGAATAAGTAATATATTTAGATGTTGCAAAGATTCGTACAAAGAAATTTATTGAAAATATTATATATCGTTTCCAGCTCAAAATGTTTTCCAAAATATGCAAATATCACTCACATTCAGTGTAGGATGTGCAAAAAATATTATCCTTGAATATATAAAAACAAGTAAGAATGCTATAGTCGAGTATACCCGACTACGAAACTCCTGTACCCAGGTCTAAAACATCCAATCACATCTAAGTCCACTTACCCATACACACACATACACAAAGACGCACGCACACAGGCGGCAAAGTGGCTGTGCTTCTTCTTCCCCCTCTCGCTGCATCACTGAATCTTCTTTCGTGAATAACTTCCGTGTTTATTATCCGATCGACTTGAAATTTGGACAGTATATTAAGAGAGACTAAAGTATTGTACATGCCAAATCCTAAAGCTATATCTTGAAAATTGTTACTGTAAAACGGTTTTAATCGATTTGCGGGGGAACGGGGAGATATCTGAAATATGAAACAAACTTGATCTGCGTATGCTATACAGGAACCTATATTTCAAATTTGGTGTCTCTAGCTCTTGTAGTTGCTGAGATCGACGCGTTCATACGGACAGACGGACAGACGGACAGACGGACAGACGGACAGACGGACAGACGGACAGACAGACGGACATGGCCAAATCGAAATCTCTTTTGATACTGATCAAGAATATATATACTTTGTAGGGTCGGAGATGTCTCCTTCTGTCTGTTACATACATTTGCACAGATGTAATACCCCCTTTTTACCCATTTTATGGGTACAGGGAGTAAAAACTTAAAGATGTTGAAATATTCCATATTAAATAGTTAAGGTTTTCTTCACTTAATAACAAATTCTCTACAAATGTTAGCTGTGTTTTTACAATAAATTTATTAATTAAACTAATAAATTGATCTAATCTTCACATTTTCTTTAATATGTTGCATTTTTCTATAACAAAATGCTTTCCAAAAAGAATCATTTACATTCAGTACAAAAAATGATATGAGAAAAAAATATTATCCTTTAAATTAGGAAAATGCCCAAAGATGTTGAAATATTTCATATAAAATGGTTAAAGTTTTTTTCATTTAATAACAAATTCTCTACAAGTGTGTGCTGTGTTTTTAAAATAAATTCATTAATTAAACCAAGAATATTATATATTCCTCACATTTTTTCTTATTTTTAGAATTTATCTAAAACTTCTAGAAATTGTTTCTCAAAAATTAATTTTGTTAGGAGAATAAATATACAAGCTTACACTTAAAAAAACTGTATTGAAAGTAGGAGCTGCTATAAATCAATATACAATTAATTGCTGCTTTTAAATATTAACTATGAATTTATGTGCTAATTTATATTTTAAATAAAAAAATTATAAATTAAATAAATATGTTATTCCTTCTAATTCTTTCAAATATAGAAACGTTCATTGTTTTATTAGCACTCGTAAACTTTTTCTTTTTTTAAGATCATGATAAACTTATACTCTTATATGAATTTTGAATTACTTGTAGAAATTCTTGCATGAATGCTTCTTGTTTTTATAAAAGTTTTTTTTAAAGTACAAAAATTTTTAAAATAAAATGCAGTGTTGGATATTGCTAAAATCCATATCTTAAAATAGGATGAAGGATATTAAGAAAATGGAAGAAAAACAAAAATCTGAGTTTTTACTCCTGTACCCATAAAATGGGTAAAAAGGGGTATTACATCTGTGCAAATGTATGTAACAGGCAGAAGGAGACATCTCCGACCCTATAAAGATATATATTCTTGATCAGTATCAAAAGAGATTTCGATTTGGCCATGTCCGTCTGTCCGTCTGTCCGTCCGTATGTATGAACGCAAGGATCTCAGCAACTACAAGAGCTAGAGACACCAAATTTGAAATGTAGGTTCCTGTATACCATACGCAGATAAAGTTTGTTTCATATTTCAGATATCTCCCCCGTTCCCCCGCAAATCGATTAAAACCGTTTTACAGGAACAATTTTCAGATATAGCTTTAAGATTTGGCATGTACAATACTTTAGTCTCTTTTAATCTACTGTCCAAATTTCAAGTTGATCGGACAATAAACACGGAAGTTATTCACGAAAGAAGATTCAGTAATGCAGCGAGAGGGGGAAGAAGAAGCACAGCCACCAATTAAAATGCCTCACTTGCGCTGTCGTTTTTGCCGCCTATGTGCGTGCGTCTTTGTGTATGTGTGTATGTATGTGTAAGTGGACGTAGATGTGATTGGATGTTTTAGAACTGGGTATAGGGAGTTTCGTAGTCGGGTATACTCGACTAAAGCATTCTTACTTGTTGATATTGATAATACAGTAAGAACGTTGAATATTTTTTTATGAAATATTGAGAAGCAGTCAACTTAACTCTATAAGTTAAAAGTGAATTTTTAATCTGAGGCACCTATCTGCAGTACATTTTGTGATTTTTTAATTGATGTACATAAGCAGAGGCAATACTGCAAATAATTGATATGAAGAAATCGGAAATTCCATAGCATAATCGCAGCAATAATCTCCGATGCAGACGTGCACATCGAACCGTTGTGCCTAATTAATACCAATTAAAAGTTGTATTTCTACGAGTAGACTGCAATAAATATGAATTAATTTTTGCTATAAAATGGTAAATGTAGCATTAATCTGGTCCATTTACAATAACTAATTAGGGGGCGGCTTAAAAAGTGTCATAAAACTGGCACAGTAACTGCCCAGATGGTTAGACGCAGTAATCTTTGGACGCACTGACGCATTGCGAGAAAATAAAGGGCTTAAACTGCTTATTTAGCAAACAACTTGAGATCGGGTGGGTCCCGGGCCGAACGTAGGAGTGCGGCATGTACAAATTGAATGAGGGGGGGAGGGTAAGGGCGGAGAGACGGGCGACTCCGCAGCGGACCACTAAATTGTGCACTTTAGGCATCAAACTTGAGCATTGCGTGCAAAAAAATAAATGCCAACTGAATGCCAACAAATGAGTGCGTAACTAAACGCATAATGTCAATGCACCGTCCCCCCCCCCCCCCGCTTCAGGTGCCCCCTCGCAGAGCTACAGAACGGGGTGCGTGAGTCTAGGGGAGCTGTCGGAGGCCATCTAGATACATACATACATTTTGACATTTGTCATTTTTTACCAAATTGCCAGTTTCCGTTCGGAAACTCCCGACTTGGCAAATGGGGGAGAAAATATGCGAGCCTCATACTATGTATGATAGAAACTTCATTAGAGCAGCATAGTATACTCGTTGAGGGGATTGTGAGGGGGGGAAATATGATTAAACACATCTCAATACCCACTACTCATAATATTTTGCAAAAGGGTATACTAAATGCGTGCAAAAGACATAGGAACAGGAACTTGTTATAAAGAGTCAGAGTTATACGAGTATATTATTGATCACCATTAACCACCATTCCATCTGGCCATATCTATCCGCCCAGGAATCCCAAGAACACCAAATTTAGTATATAGATTCTAGGAATGTATTGAATGTTTAAATTCAACTCCACAAACGAATAAACAAAGTATAAGCTTTGGTTTTGGTATCTATTTCTATGAAATATCTTTATTATAACAGCTCGGAAGTTCTTCAGCTTACTGAAGATCAGGGGAGAAAGAGTGGAAAGGCTGTGCCTCAAAGCACAAGTGCTTGGGCTAAATTAAAGGGTATCTATTGAACAAGTTCACTTGACTCAAAGCGTTCTTACTTGCATATAAATAGGCAATTTATGGACACAGTGAAGCGTAAAGGCCCACCTAGGCCAGCAGAATATAGCAATCGGAGTAGGAGTAGCAGCAGGAGAAAGAGGGAGTGTAGGTATCGGAAACGAAATCAAAGTTGAGGTTAACTATATGTTAGGTATGGATGCATCAGCATCAGCTGTGCAACCCAAATTATAGAGTGTAGCTCCTTGTATAAGTGTATACATATGTGTCAGTGGGTGTGTGGAGATGGTGACATGGTTTACTTACTAGCTAATACTTACTGCCATATCTAGTTAGTATAGCTAGTTCATTAAGGTGTTGAACACAAACGGTTCTTACTATAACATTAAAAGCGTGCATGAAAAACACCCTGTACTCCGTTCAGTCTTATAACTCCGCGAGTGCGGAATACTTAACAATGCTATTAACACATTTGATTTGCGTACACTTATGATAAATTAGTTAATTTAACCAATAAATTAGCTACATTTCTTAAGCCCCAAATTGTGTATTTTTTGTATACTATAAAGATACTAATTAAAATAGCTTTAAAAATGTTTCGTTCGCAATGCTCGAGAGATCAATAAATTTTGAACAATGAATAACAATTTAGTGCTTCCAAAAGCTGTTTTATTATCCTCAAAAATTAATGTTTCTTTTATATATTGTGATTTATTTGGTGTATATTGTGAAATCATCTGAATACAATGAAAATGCACATAGACCTCAAAAGCGATTTCATGTTACTTTTTTGTGCTTAATTTGTTTGTTGTTAAAACCAGTTAAGAAATGTTTTTAAATTAATTTTAAAAAATATAAGTTTTGATGCAGATTTGTCCAGGGGGTCAAGATTCGTCTGTATGCCAAATTTGGTGACTCTAGCTATTAAGCTGTAGGATATATACCCCTGTGAAAAACGTGTTTTGGGGATTTGCCGATTTGCGGGAGAGGGGGTGGGGGTGTCAACAAATTTTTGGTGCAAATCTGTCAGGAACCTCAACATTAGTGTGTATGCCAAAATTGGTGACTATAGCTTTAAAAATGTGGAAGATACAGGTTTTCCCAAAATTGCGTGGGAGGAGGTAGGGGGCAATCTTTTCCCTTCGGGAACATAGTATAAAAAACTACTTCATATATCTATTTCATTATAAAATCAGAAAGGCCATAGCCAAATATATTAGCCAGGAGATAAGCCAGAATCAATAACATTCTTCAATTCCGTATTGTTTTAATTTCTCAACCCAAACGCTTCAAAATAGTTAACGACAAGGATACGATCTTGACTGCCACACGGCAAATGTGGTAACAATAGAAATAACATAATTAATATGACAATTGAGGATATCGTAGCCACAGTTATAAGTATTCTTAAATTAAACAAAGTAATTACCATAGCGTAATACGTTTTCAGATAAGAAATTTCAAGAAGAATAAACGAAATATATATTTCGAGCAAGTAAATCAATTCACAGAACAATTATTTGCCATAAGGCAAGGATTTTTAAAACATTTCCTTATATATTGATTGTATTATTTATTTATTATTTAAAATTAAAATGATTAAAATGGTATATCAGAATTTTTTTGATGCAGATCTGTCAGGAATCTCAACATTAGTCTGTATCCAAATTTGGTGACTATAGCTTTACAAATAGGGAAGATACAGGTTTTTCCCAAACCCCGGTTCCCTTCGGGAACATAGCATAAAAATTTCGGCTTTTTAGGTTTTAAGTACCACAGAAACTCAGCCACCTAGAATACCAACTCTCATAACTTTGTCAAAACTTAATCAATTCTAAACAGAATGTCTTCTTGATCATGTATTATGCTCTAAATGGACACTTAAATTGTATTAATATTCCAAAATTAAATTTGTAGATTTTTGTTCCAAAATTGACAAGTTCTTTATGCATTCTTGAGCTTTTATATTACTGAGTGTACAACTAAATTTTAGTTCGAGCTATAGTGGTTAAATTGTATACACTTTTGTCCCTACACCCTGTTGCCACTTAATTTACGAGTAGTTCGAGTTGAAGAGGTTCAACTGTACCAGTATGGAGCTCAGAATGTTGGCCCAAACATCACTCACTTATCGATCGATAAGTGATCTATTAGCACACGTAGTTTCACACATTCCAGCTACCATTTAAGCTAATGAACCAACAAGCAACTGGCTGGCAAAAATCTTGTGGCAACTCATCCTCTCAGCTCTCTGACTGCCACAGATGATCATGGATCCACACAAAGCGCGCTGATCTGCTCTTGATCTCAACGGCAGCCGTGAGCATCATCAATCCGTGAGCTCATGGCATGCGTTGTAGCGCATATTTCATAAGCAAAGCGAACCGATTGGCCATTGTGCGGCTGACAGCCCATCTTGGCCTGGTTTATCCATGGCTCTGCCGCGTCATCATCATCATTATGATCATCATCATCATCATCATTATCAGCAGCAGCAGTGGCATTACCTGGTGCAAACGCCCTCGTCATTGTCGGTAGCAACTACCGGCTGACGCTTTGAGAGGCACTGGAGATACACTGGAGTCACTGGAGGCCGTTGAGGTCGTCGCCAGGCGGTAGGCGCACAATTTTCGCGCCCGATCAAAAGGCAGCGATCATTCTGGGGGGAGATCCACATTGAAGGAGGCGAGGGCGGTCAGCGACTGCGTCGATTATGAACAAAAATAAACAAAATCGCTCGGCGGAGATCAAAGCGTTGGTCAAGCTTAGCTGTAAGTTGTTGTTGTTGTTATTATTATTTTAGGCCAGTACGATCGGGGGGAGTCGGGGGCGTGTCATGACGAGATAAATGCACAGTTTGCCGCATTTTAATTTCCTTGACTCCGGTCTTCGATATTTCTACTGTTTGTTTTCTAGCGATAAAACAAAATTAAACATATACATTCGAGTACAAAATAAAAGTCGAAGAGCCGCTGAAACTCACGCGGAAGCAAACCAAATCCCTGCGGTGTGGTGCGGACTAGAGTCAAAGTATCTGAAGTGGGCTGGAACCACTTAACACAAATTACGCAGCAAAATGTCGAAACGAATTGAAACGTTGGATCGATCAATGAAAAACCGGGCCGCTCAAAATCTATTCCCAGTCGCAGTTCGATTGGGATTTAGATTCGGCAGCTCATTCATGCTGCTGTCCATTCAATAGTGTAAAAGTCGAGCCATCATCAATGAAATGGCAAAATGACGCGAGTATCTACCAGATAAACAAGTAATAAAGTCAACAACAATAAACCAAACCAATTGAAATCAAACGCATCGCAAGTCTCAAACAATATATTCTAATGACAAGCGCCTCGACATCGGAGCTCTTCTACAAGATTAACGCTCCACGATCGTTGTGGACACGTTTATGTGTCTCTTTATAATTATAACACCTCGTTAGTTATTCTTTGTTGAAGCATTTAGGCTCACACAGACCCGAATAGGAGGCACTTTTGCCTGAGAAAGACCATTCATTGATTGATCACCTCGTGGTGGATCATGGTTGGTGAACTTCTTGGTTAATGTTCTTCATGGAATTTCTCATATTTATTCATTGTCAAACTCTATTACCAGCAATCTTGATGATTGGCATAAGGTGAAAATATCAGCAGAATTTATTCATCTGCTGGTGAACTTTTTGGTTAATGTTCTTCATGGAATTTCTCATATTTATTCATTGTTAAACTCTATTACCAGCAAACTTGACAATTGGCATAAAGTGAAAATATCAGCAGAACTTATACATCTGGTGGTGAACTTTTTGGTTAATGTTCTTCATGGAATTACTCATATTTAATCATTGTTAAACTCTATTACATACCAATAATTGGCATAAGATGAAAATATCAGCAGAATTTATTTTTAGCTTAGTAATATTGGTGGATCATGGATGGTGAACTTTTTTGTTAATGTTCTTCATGGAATGGGAACTTCTCATATTTATACATTGTTTTATAATTGGCAACAGATCAATCAGCAGAATTTATTCATCTATATGGATGGTGAACTTTAGGTAAATGTTCTTCGTGGAATGGGAATTTCTCATATTTATTCATTGTTAAACTCTATTACCAGCAATCTTGATGATTGGCATAAGGTGAAAATATCAGCAGAATTTATTCATCTGCTGGTGAACTTCTTGGTTAATGTTCTTCATGGAATTTCTCATATTTATTCATTGTCAAACTCTATTACCAGCAATCTTGATGATTGGCATAAGGTGAAAATATCAGCAGAGTTTATTCATCTATATATTTAATAATGTTGGTATATCATGGATGGTGACCTTTTTGGTTAATGTTCTTCATGGAATTTCTCATATTTATTCATTGTTAAACTCTATTACTAGCAATCTTGATAATTGGCATAAGGCGAAAATATCAGCAGAGTTTATTCATCTATATATTTAAGCATAACAATGTTGGTGAACTTTGTGGGGAATGTTCTTTATGGAATTTATTCACCTATATATTTAATCTTAACAATGTTGGTGGCACATGAATGGTGAACTTTTTGGTTAATGATCTTCATGGAATTGGAAATTACATTGGTATTGCATCTAAGATCTATTACCAACTATCGTGATGATTGGCGTAAAAAGATAATGATGAAAATTATGAAAGGCTAAACAATTTTCAGTTACACTGAAGTAGAGTCAAACTCTGACCTATTGCAACTAATCTATTGGCTATGAAAAGGCTAAATAAACTCCCAATGTACTTGCTTTAATCAGCCAAATTGACTACATTTGGTTAATTTCTAAAACGGGTTCTTCAGCTAGCTCGAACAGGCTAAAAAACAAAAATAAAGCCGATAGCAGCAGCTGACTTCGAGAAGATTTGATGAACTGCGATTCGACTAGCTCAAGAAAGTCGGTCTTCTGACATATATACTCGTAGAAACTGATTTTGTAAAGTCACACTAAACTATCTTTCTAATGATCTAACTCATTATTTAGAGATCAGACGAGTTCATCTAGCATTCAGTGCTTTGATCGATCGATGAATCGATCGTTCGGTTGTTAGCTCATGCATATATGCATATGTGAGTGCCGTGGGGCAGTTCGTAACCTTCTCAGCCCCCTGACAAAGTAATTAGCCTTATCTCATTCCTAATACCAGTAGCCAATATTTAACTAAGCGAAATGGCTCTTCGAGGCGTTTTTCTTCAGTTAATTGAGCGAAAGACGAAAGGCTGGCATAGAAAATGCGCCAGAGGCAGATTCAAAGTCAGAGGCAAAGGCACGCATTCCCCAGAGTCGGGCTGAGGGCTCATTTACAGTAGCAACCATTTTTCAACAATTTTGCATAAATTTTAAGAAAGACGTTTTCACAACCAATAATCAAGCGCTGAGCCACGTTGATTGCCAACCAGTCAGCAGTCCGGGCCCAAGCCCGAAACGAGTTGAAAAGCGGTTTCAAGAAAAAGATTTAATGAAGTTTAGCACGATCATTCCCCTAAGAGATGCCAAGATGCCAAGATGAACGTAGAGAGCTCTAATTGGATGCATTGAACGCAGATCCTTTGTATGGCCAAAAGAGAGGGGAGAGGAGGGAAGAGAGAGAGAGAGAGGGTGGAATCGGAATCGGAATCGGGAGCGGGTGTTCAGCCCCCACAGATAAATGCTTGAAAACTGTGGAATAATGAGATAAACGCGAAAAATTAGCGATCGAAATGGAAGTTCGGCACGGATTTTGGATCTGGGTTCGGTTTTGTTTGGCTTTTGCCTGTATTAATCCAATCACGCAGCTGCATTTACTCACAACAACAACAACAACAACAACAACAACAGCATGTTGTTAGCCTAATTATACAGCGATCGTCATTGTTGTTGTTGCGGCTGCTGCTGTTATTTTGCATATTTTGCAATTGTTATTGTAATTGGCCATCATGGCTGCCCCAGTTGAGTGTGTGTGCATGTGTGTGGCTGTGTGTGTGTGTATGTTCATATGCCCTAATGAATGCCCTGTACTGGTCCATTTTGATCAACTCCTCTCGTAAACGAAAACGTTTTAAGGCTTTTCATAAGCACTTTTTGCCGTTTTGCTTCTATGGCCTTTTAATGATGTTGCCCAGCATTCCAATTTTCGCAGCAAAAAACTAAGAAAAACAAAACAAAAAAACTTCCGACAAAGCTTAACGCTGAACGGTCAATGACAATTTGGAGCCCTACAATGAGATACGAAGGGAACCTTAACATTTCCGGCTTAAATGGCTCCATGGTGTTGGCGTAATTACTGTGCGCCGCGTGGAAGAGCAGAGATCTCTCTGCTCAGCAATCAGAGATGCCTTGCCCCGAGGCTTAGATCAGCTGGTGGCAGCTTGAACATGTTCAACGGATTGTATACTGAATTGTACTTATGTAGAACCCGACTCGATTGGACAAGCTATGAGATCGAAACTATTTCAGCTTTTACACGAGAGCTGACTATGCGTACAGCATCATATTATGAAATCAACTTGATTCTAAATTATAATGGTATTTAAGATGTTGGATTTTATTCGATTCGTAAAATGATTAAATCATAAATTTCTTAACATAGAATATCATAACAAGCTGATATATTTAAGAATAATCCCAATCCAATTCTTGACAATGTATTATGATTTTTAGATCACTTTTATTATTGTGAACTACATCATGTTCTTTCTCACTCTTTAAATGGTAGATCACTTAGAAAAGCCTTTTTAAGCCCACAAAATGTATTATAGCAAGGATGTTTAGTTTACATACACACTGAGAGAATTGTAGGCACAATCGGTCATTTTAGGGACAGCTGGTACAAGAATGAAACACAAAATCAAGCTTAGATTAACTAATCGGAGATATTTGCATTAGGGATAATTCAATAACTGCTATGATACAATTTATGCACTGAGTAAATCATAGATTGTACTTAACTAATCACTGATTGTGCTTTGAAATGTACAATTAAGGTCGGCTGATAACCAACTGACAAAATTCAAACTTGTGGTTAAGTAAATCACAAATTGTGTTAAAACAAGTAAGAATGCTATAGTCGAGTATACCCGACTACGAAACTCCTGTACCCAGGTCTTAAGCATCCAATCACATCTAAGTCCACTTACCCATACACACACACATACACAAAGACGCACGCACACAGGCGGCAAAAGTGGCTGTGCTTCTTCTTCCCCCTCTCGCTGCATAAATGAATCTTCTTTCGTGAATAACTTCCGTGTTTATTATCCGATCGAAATGAAATTTGGACAGTAGATTAAGAGAGACTAAAGTATTGTACATGCCAAATCTTAAAGCTATATCTTGAAAATTGTTACTGTAAAACGGTTTTAATCGATTTGCGGGGGAACGGGGGAGATATCTGAAATATGAAACAAACTTGATCTGCGTATGCTATACAGGAACCTACATTTCAAATTTGGTGTCTCTAGCTCTTGTAGTTGCTGAGATCGGCGCGTTCATACGGACAGACGGACAGACGGACAGACAGACGGACATGGCCAAATCGAAATCTCTTTTGATACTGATCAAGAATATATATACTTTATAGGGTCGGAGATGTCTCCTTCTGCCTGTTACATACACTTGCACAGATTTAGTACCCCTTTTTACCCATTGTATGGGTACAGGGAGTAAAAACTAATATGGACTGCAGCTGATGACAACAGGTGGAGTTAAGGCCCACAAAGTTATATACATATAATAAAGAATATAGAAAAAAAAACTTAAATTTTTTTCGGAGTGCCGAAGATAATAATAATACTTATGTATGTGCTATATACCCTTGCGGCAAAGTTATTATTTTTTAAACAAAAACTTAATTTTCGACAGATTGTTTTTATGGCATCTATCAGATATAAATAGTAGTTTCATTTGTAGCAAATTTGATCAACCTGTACAAAACATAATGAAGCTTTGATTTGATCAAAATATTTTCATAAGCAAAAATATTTTCCGTACAACATCAATTTCATTTATCATCATTTTGTTTTATGGCAGTTATATAATATAGTAGTCACATTTTGATCAAATTTGTTCAGATTGTAGTATATGCTACACAGTTACTGCAATTGGTTGACTTTGAGTCAGCGTTTATTGAAAAACACAAAGTTGTAATTCAGAAACATAATTGCCGATCGTTCGTTCCAATGGCAGCTATATGTTATAGTGATTCGATCCGGCCGGTTCGGGTATGTGTACTGCCTGCAGCAAAAGAGCTGGACATTCTCGGATCGATTCGGCCATTGATGCTGATTAAGAATATATACATATTATTATAATATTAACTAATGTTAAGAGTTAAGGCTAATGACCTTTTCGGCTTACATTTAATATATAAACAAGTAGGAATGCTCTAGTTGAGTGTACCAGACTACGAAGATCCATGTACTTCGGACTTAACCTTCCAAACACATCTTCGTCCACTTACACAAGCACACACACATACACAAAGACGCACACACACAAGCGAGGCATTGTAAGTTGTGGCTGCTCTGCTTATTCGCAGCACTGAATCTTTCGTGAATAACTTCCGTTTTTACTGTCCGATCGAACTGAAATTTGGGCTATATCTTAAAAATTGTGGCCGTAAAACGTTTTATCAAATTGCGCGGGTGCGGGGGAATATATCGGATGCAATCGGATTGCAGGATCTTAAAGTATGCCAAATTACCAAGTCTATATCTATGTTTATTCCCTAATAGTATCTACAACTTCTCTGTTCTACCTAATGCTACCATTTCCGTTAGCTCCCTCGGGATTAACCGTTAAATTGCGTTGTAGCTATACGAGTGTGTGTGTGTGTGTACTAAGTTGTTATCTTGTTGCTGCTGCATAAATCAAATAAATTAGTTATATTATATGTATTTGAATATTAATAATTTCAACTCTTGAATATGTGCAGTGGTTGCTGCTGTTGTTGTTGACTTTTTTTGCTACAATTTTATTTGTATTTTTTTGTATTCATATTTTTTCTCAACTTGCGCACACTTAAAAATGAATTTAAATAAATTTCACGCTTGGTTAAGCCAAACAGACAGCGACAGGCGAAAGAGACAGACACACACACCAAAACACACACACACACTCAGTAAGAGACAATTATAATAATAATCATTTACATTTGACATTGGCTGACTGAGTGGCAGCGACAGCGACGCTGACGTCGACGTCGACTGCGTGATAATTTATCATTTGATTTCTTTGTTCATTTGAAGCTCGCTCGTGAGAACAATTAGAGAGCCTGTTTGCGCGATAATGATATGGCGCCCAGGACACGCTTGCTGACTGATGTCCTTCTGCCCAGGCATTTGCATAAAAAACGCATAAAGTGCAGCGACAAAGCGGCAAAGCGGCAAAGCGACAAAGCGACAAAACGACAATTGCCAATTGCAATTGAGTTGGCTAATTGAGCGCTCAAGTGGAAGGATGCTCAATTCACATTTTTCATCTCTCATTTCTCATATCGCGATGCTGGATTCTTGATTCCCGATACTCCCCGATTCCCCGATTCCCCGATTCCCCGTCTCCCCATGACGAGCAACAACTTTTGATTCCACACGCGCGCCATTTGTTGGTAATTAATTGAAACAGCAACAACAAGAGTAACAACAACAATGAGCACATTGACAATTGTTGCATTAGCGTTAATTTATGTGCGGCCAGTCGCCGTCCCTGTCTGCCCACCTATAGGCCATCTCCCTCTCAGTCTCTATCTAAATAATTGCGTCTCGGGTGTCTCATTAAAACAATTTTTTGTTGTTGTTTTTTTTGTGTTGTGTTGTGTTGTTGCTTGGCTTGTTATACACACTGCTGTTGTTGTTGCGTCTATTATTGCGTCTAAGCTTTTATCGCTTTTTGGCATCTAACTCTTACCCTAGCAACCAACCAACCAACCAACCAACCGACCGACCAACCAGCCAACCAACCCACGAACAGATGGAACAATGCGACGGCCACGTTGAGTAGCATAATTATAATTATATCAAATTTTGAAACCATTTAAAACGCATTAAACGCGCCGCAGCCAAATCCAAAACACCAACAAAAAAATCAAGTCCAAAAAATATTTAAAAAAAAGTAAGAACGTTGCAGTCGGGCGTATCCGACAGCAGAATACTCTGTTCCCAGTCTGGTATAATTTGCTTATTTGTGGGTTCGGAAAGAGACGCGAAGAAAACAGTACCTGAATTACCAATTTTTGGATGCAGATTTGTCCAGGGGATCAATATTAGTCTGTGTGTCAAATTTGATGACTCTATCTGTTCAGGTGTGGGAGATATAGATTTTGCTCATTTGGGGGGGAAAGGATGGGGGGGTCAAAAATTAGTTGATGCAGATTTGTCCAGGGGGTCAACATTAGTCTGCATGCCAAATTTGGTGACTATCTTAACACTTCAAAAAGTGAGGTTATACACCAACATGTGTACCAAGTTTGGTTGCTCTAGCTTCAAGGGTGTGGAAAAAATTGCGTTCATACGGACAGACGGACATTTCGCAAGCCCAATATGCTCTTTTCCCTTCGGGAAGAGAGTATAAAAATACCCGCTTGAAGTCACAGTCTCAGGTCTCAAGGAGAGACAAAAAGCTGACCAAGAATAATTACGTGAAATTGTTGCTGCTTTTGTTCAATTATTTATAGGCTAGTTTATTAAAGAGCCCGACAAATGAAAAGTGACCGAAAATTGTTGAGGGCCATTCATAAGAGCTCTTAATGGCGCTGGCAATGGGGCAATCGTTTCGGAAAAACTGAAGAGAGATTTATAATCACTCACGAGATAAATGTGGTCTACAAGCAGGAATCGAATTAAACGCTCTTTAATTCGTTTTTACTGAAATTCAAGAAATTTACTTATTTTGGCAACAACAAACAGTTTGCACCCTCGAGCTAATAATCCAAATTAAATTGTCTCTTCTAATATCGAATTTATTTTTCCCTAAAATCCCTCCCTAGCTGGGAGAATTATGGTTTTCTAAAAACTGTCCCAATTTCTATCTGTTTCTAACTATTGAAACTACTCTTGATTCCATTTATAAAGGTAGATCAATATACCATCAAATACCATCATCAATTTGCACTTTACCCATTTAATTTTCATGTTTATCATTTAGTAGAAGACTTCGATGAAAGTGTATTTAATCTTCGGCATATTTCTTTCTTATTATATAACACAACTGACTAATTTTGCCATAGAAACAAACTTGTTTTACTGCAAACGTTTAATGATTTGCGGTGCATCAATTATATTTATTTATTTTTATTTAAACACTAACAATTATCCAGATGAAATCAAAAGCATCCGATTGATATGTTAAATAATATAAATAAATAAAAACGGGGCACGATTTGCGATAAAACATGTGACATAAGAAGCTGATTAAAATTGTGGTGAAATTTATTAAAATAAAACTTTGTAGCATTGTCCAGGTTATTTATATTGCTTAGAGAATGACGAAGAAATCCTTGGGATATTATGTATCCTTGGGATACATAAATTAGGGATAACTTTTTAAAAACAGCGTGACAGCAGACTCAAAATTTTAAAAGCAAACTTTTCACAGCATTTCAATATAATGTTTATATATGCATACATAAATATTGCAATTTTTAATGAAAAATTTAAGTTTAATTATTGTTTCATAATTTTTTTGTTCGATAAAAAGAGTGTTATTTTTAAATTTTTGATAAGAATCAACAAATAATTATAATTTTTTTATTTTATTCTAAAATTTATAGCCGTTACGGTGCCTGATATACTACTACTTGATCGGGCAATAACGTTCATTTCCGGATCCTGTCTGAAGCTAATCTTATGTGTTTCAATATACATATATATTTGGCAGGATAGATTGGTAACTGAATTGAGCGGGTGACTCAAGGAATGGCACTCGAAATATCATTATAGCAATTATGAGTATCTATTTATGACAATAGTTCTATAATTGTGTGTTGTGTATGTGTGTGTGTGTGTGTGTGTGTGTGTGTGTGTGTGTGTTTGTGTGTGTGTCGAGATAATTGCGTCAAAAGTGCTGACAGACGCAACAACATGACAACAACATCAAGAACCAGGGAACAGGGTGCCGCGGAGGTAAGCGGCAATCGCTTGATGATGATAATAATAATGATGATAATGATGATGACGATGACGATGATGATGGCAGCACTTTGTTGACAAAACAGCCAAGCCAGTTAAATGCACTTTAGTTTTAATTTTAACAGTTGGTTAAGTTTTGTTTAGTGATTTAAATAATTGCGCATTGCCAGCGCCGACTGCGACTGCGACAGCGACTGCGGCGTCGCGGCGCATGACACGCAAATTCAGATTCAGATTCGGAGTCGGAGACGTACCCGGAGTCGGAGTCGGAGTAAGAACCGTATGCGGTTCGTGGAACTTGAACAAGGAACTGCATTTCGCGCGACAGGAACAATTAAGGGAGCGACGAAGCGCAACGATTGCCTACCCTGCCTCTCCGCTTATCCTCACTTAAAGTCTCCTAAATTCCGTTTGCCCCCTCCTCAACATTCGTTCTATATGTAAATACTCTGCCGTCGCGGGGGAATTGTCTCATTTATCAGGCGCGCAGGCGCAGCTTAAGAAAATTCTCGCACTCGCCAAACTGAATTTAAATACGAGTATTTTAATCGCATTGTTTAACAGGGCAGCCACAACAACAGCAACAACAATAATTTAGACAAATTAATTACATTAGCACCGCACTTTAAATGCCCTCGCTAAACAATACCGCTTATTCCAGAATAATATACTATGGAAGCCATCATAGAACCATACAGAATATTTAAACTTAATAATAGTTCCTGTAGATCTAACGCAATCTATAGATATTTAGTTTCATAATACTGAGGAACACATTCACCAAGGACAATCTACTCAAATAAAAGTATTTTTTTCCGGAACTGATGAACATTTTTGTAAAAGTAAGTTATACGAGTAGATCTATAGTTCACATAGATAACTCAGCTAAAGATACAATACCAAAATTAATGTACCAAAGGTTTTTTGCGGAACCTTAGTTTAGTTCAGAGATCACAAAAAAGAGTTTTGATTTTTGAAAAATCAAACCCGAAAAAAATTATCTAGATGAATGGAAAAATGTTACATACACATTTTCGGGATGCAGTATCCTGGAAACAGGATAAAATTTAATTCTTAATTTAAAAAAAAAAAAATTGAAAATAAGAGTCTTATAATGGTTTTTAAATGAAAATGAAAATCTAATTATTATTTCATCATTTTGTTTTTCCATCGCAAAATAATAGTTATTTTTGAATTTTGTGATAAAAATCAACAAAATCATTTTTATTTTATAATTTTTTTCTTTTCAATTATAACCGTTACAGTCCCTGGTCTAATTCACAGTTGCTGTAGATCTATGACAATCAACAGCTCATATAGACAGCTTATCGAAGAAGCCAATCCGTAATAGAATAAATATTTGAGTGGGTACTTAAGTTAGGTAAGAAGTTGCTGTAGATCGATCGATGTCTAAATATCAGTAGTTAATATAGAAAGCTTAGGTTTCCTCCGAAAATACATTTTCCAAATATATGGGCTACTTAAATTGAACTAAAACGGATATAAATCTAATCAGACATTGTGCTCTCATGAGCTGATAATCACAAATTCTGAGCAAGAACTGCATAACTTATGAATAAATAATCATAATCATAGAGCACAAAGTGATATTTCGACATTTCCAGTGTTACAGTTCCTTCCGTAGTTGTACTATGCGCTATATAGGGACATCGAAAGCTATTGTACCCCAAAAAAAACAAGTGTATTCCAAGCTGACACTGAGTTCCAGTCTTTGCCAAATCACCAAATGGCTTGCATTTTTGTACACCACTTTGGACTTGTCCCGCCGCGGACTGGACGCCCGATAAGCATCGCTTCCGGTCTCTGGGCTCTCTGGGCAGTGGTGGTGCTGGTGGTGGTGGTGTTGCTGCGGTTAGTGGTGTGTATCAAATGGGGTCTGTGGCACCTCGCCGCCCCTGGCGTAGGCCATAAAACTGCGTCTATCTCTTTTGTTCTGTTTCTGTGCCTGTTCAGAGATAGAAAAACGCGATACTAATTTTTGGTACCTACATTTAATTTCACTATTTTGTGTGTCTCGTGCATTTTAAATGGAAATCTGTAAATTTGTTTTTATTGTCATTATAATTTTGTTACTGCTGCTGCTGCCTTCGTTGTTGTTGTTGTTGTTGTTTGTATTGTGTTGTAGCTGGTTCTACTTGGCTGATAGCGTTTAGCACCTGACATTTTTAGTGGCAATTATAACAGCGAGCAGCTAAGAGTCAACGAACCTCGGCCCACAACCAGACAAATTGAGGGAAAGAAGGGCAGCGGCGGTGCCGGAGGCACAGATCGTCAGTCTGCTAACGGTTCTCGTGTGTTTCATTAGAAGGCCATTAAATAAATGCAGAGTTTAAACTATCGCATACTTAAAAAATAAAAAAAATAATAAAAACAAAAACAAAAAAGTTTACTTAGTCAGTCAGTTAGTCAGTTAGTTAGTCCAACTTGGGCCACAAAACGAAACGAAACGAAACGTCATGTTGCATGTTGTCATGAGTCATAAAGCAGAGTTGCATGTGCAGCTCTCAGGCAACTCAAAAGCAACAGCCACAGCAACAGCAACAGCAACAGCAACCACAATAACATTAACAACAGCAACAAAAGCAACACGGCAGCAAAGTTTTATTGAAAGTCGCAGTCGCAAAAACGCAGCTTAAAATTAAATTAGAAAATAAAAATGCAAACAGTGGAAGAAAAAAATATGAGAAGGAAGCGCAAATTTGTAGTCGGTTGGGTATAAACGACAGCCGATGGCTCTATAACTCGGGAAACGACAGTATGAGTCTCAGTATGAGAAATTATAAAAACTACTAAAGCGAAAATACTAAAAGATTTGATGACCAAAGCGATTATAGCTGAAAATTATGAATACTTTTTTCAAATACCAAATTATATAAGAGGGAAGCAAAGTTAATTCAAATTCATATGTCAAATGAATTTAAAAAACAACACAAGACCAGTTAGAATATCCAGATGGTGATAATATCTAGGAATTGGCAACAGTATAAAGGATAAATACTTACATGATTTTCGAGGAAGCACTTGATCGTTGGAATATTCAATCAAACTCAACATATTAACCTTCAAAGCATTGAAAACTGCACAACTCTTAAAGGAAAATATTAAATAAAAGATTTAAGAAATCTTTCAGCTACATTTAACTCAAATATAGATGCTAAATGAATATAAAGCATGGTTAAGCTTAAATACAAAAATAAAACAAAATCAGGCTGGTTTTTATTTTCAAATCCTATTAGCTGTTCTGAATATCGAAAAACAATTCATATTCGGCTTGCGAAGTTGGTGTTCCATTCGAAAAGGGAAATACAAAATTGAAAACGAATCGGAATGAAAAGTAAACGAAAATGGGTATTTTAAACCGAAACAATCAAAGGATGAGTAAATCATTCAAAAGCTTACTTTATCTCCCTATTATCTCCCTATTTGCCTACCTTCAATTGCTGGGCTATTATACTTAACATCCTCTATTGTTATCCCCTTTTGTTAATCTTTCTATAAATATCTTAATTTAAAATGCGTTTATTGTCAGCTCTCCTTATATTTTGTTGCTCACTAAATATTTCTTTAATAGTTTGCTTCTCTTAAATTAATTATTAAATTATTTAAATATATATAATTCGAAAAACAGATTTAATACCCCCTTTTGACCCATTTGATGGCTACAGGGAGTACATATAAAAGTGTTTTTTTTTTATACCTACTACTTTTTCCGCAAGTCTCCCGATATTGTTTGTTATAGGTAGCGTATGCATAAAACCAAAGAAATAATCGCAACTCTTCGTTTCCCCCCGCAGCACAGCTTGTTGGTGCTGTTGAGAGGTGAGCTTCACTTCCCTTTACTTATTTATTCCCACCTGTTTACCTGTTCGCCTGTTCACCACCCCCCGATACTACCCGCTGGCCGTGGGTGCTTCTATTACGTTTTGTGTAGCGTTTTTTTACTACATACTATGATTACGTTTACGATTACATAAGAATATAATATCGCAATTAATCGCATTTAACACAAAAATGTTCGGCCCGTTCAAGGCAGCTCCAAACTTTGCGTGTTGTTGTTGTTATTGTTGTTGCTATGGCTGCATTTTGTTGGTTGTTGTTGTTGTTTTTGTTGTTGTTGTTGTTATTGCTGGGACAATCTTGGCACGACATTCAACAATTAAAAACGTTTTTTAATAATCGCGCCGTTTTTTCTTGTGCTTAATTTGCAGACTTGTTGGGTTTTGCTGCCCTTTAGAATTGGCATGCGATTTCAGCTTACTTTTCACTTCAATGTTTCATATTCGCCAGTATTTTCCAATGTAACAGATTGAATGGTACACTTAGGAAAATAATTAACCTAAAATACAAAGTTCGCCTTAAAGTTTTCTAAATTTAAGAATGATATATCTCAAATTTAGAAATTTAGTAGAACTAAATAGAAATCTTTTCTGGCTTTTAGGGAAACCTTTGTTACAGGCCGATTTTCTGAACTCTATGGTATTTATTTCTGAGTGTATACTGATCACCTACATATACTATACAACGGGTCTTGTTCCTGAGCAAAGATCTTGAATTAACTTAGTAGTAAATTATAACTATAATCAACTCAATAAATCTGAAGCTATTAAAATTTCAATAAGCGTAATATAAATGTCAATATTGAATAAAAACTGACTTTTCTTTATTATTTCAAATTTTCAGTGTTTTTGGAATTATCAGAATTCTTGTGATATTTTGACTCTCTGTACCCATAAAATGGGTAAAAAGGGGGTATTGAATTTGTGCAAAAGTATGTAACAGGCAGAAGGAGACATCTCCGACCCTATAAAGTATATATATTCTAGATCAGTATCAAAACAGATTTCGATTTGGCCATGTCCGTCTGTATGAACGCATAGATCTCAGTAACTATAAGAGCTAGAGACACCAAATTTGAAATGTAGGTTCCTGTACGTAGATCAAGTTTGTTTCCAATTTCCTCCGCAATTTCCGTTCCTCCGCAATTCAATAAAAACGTTTTATACCAACGATATAGCTTTGGGATTTGGCATGTACAATACTTTGATCAATCGTAATCTACTGTCCAAATTTCAGATGTCTCGTTCTGCGTGTTACATACATTTGCACAGATTTAGTACCCGCTTTTTACCCATTTTATGGGTACAGGGAGTAAAAATGAAAATAACTCTAATTTGTATGCACTGTTTGGAAACCTTAACCAAATCTGTGCCTGAGTGTTCCTGTTTTAATTTACCTAATTACTGTATTTTCTAACCCATCTTAACCATTCCGATTGATCTTTTATATTCAGTATTCCCCACTTCCTTATTTTCAAACGGAACAAACTAAAGAGTAAACGGTTCACATACACAAGAGAAAGGGAACTGAATCGGGTTTTATTGGTTTTGATTTTAAAGATCACCCACGCGAAATCAACTATAAACTCTGATCAAATCTAGGCCTGAATGTCCCTGTTATAATCTAGTCCATTATTGTATTTTCTATTCACCTCTGTTCTGTTCCATTGTATTCCATTTGATTTGATTATATTACGCTATATTATGCTATTGTGTGCTTAAAATCATCGTAGGATTTGTATCTTGAATACCACTGAGCGCTTCTACGCGTTTATTATGCCGAAATTGTATTTTATTTGGTGTTTAGATTAAAAGATTTATGACTACAAATTATGGTACTTTACGGGGCGATAACATTTCCGTTCGTTCACGTCGACAAACTACGAAAAGTCGAAACTACTTAAACTCAAGTTAATTTCTTGGCCAGCGCCAAACGAAAATGGGACCAGCAATAAAAAATTAACAATTAATCTTGAATAAAAAATCTAACGGCCACAAACCATAGACACGCCAGGGATCGGGTGTTAGCTCTCAGTTCTCAGGTCTTCCTCAGATCTCGTACACACTCTAGTCTCGGCCATTCTCAGTTTCTTCTCAGTTGAGAAGAGGCTTTAAAACCAATTGAGTGCCCATTATTAACGCCGAGGCGAGCGGACTCATAAAACTGAGAAATTTATTCTCACACCCAATTTGAGCTGGCTGCTAGATAAGGGGCCTGGATTTGATGAGCCAAGTTTTCCACTCCCCTTTACCAACGAAAATGGCTCATTAACGCGCCGCGGAGGCCGCTGCAAAACACACACCTTAATTTGTCATTAATTTGCATACGGCAGGCAGCTCCGGAGAGAATGATCAAGACGAAGATGAAGTCGGACCGGGCCGGACCGAGCCGGAGCCAACGGCGGGATCCACCCCCACGTAGAGAGGCAGCCGCAGCTCGCCCCCAAAATGTTAAGATTAGATTAAATGCAATGCTCGGCCGGCTGGCTCTCGGGGATGGTGTGAACATAACTCTTAAACCAAATTACAATAAATCATTCACAAATTCCACTTTTCACCTACTGGCCACTGGGCACTGCCCAGGTAACCAGCTAACCAGCTAACCAGCTAACCAGTCAAATTTGAATAATGTGGTAATAATAGACGCGCTTCAGTTGATGTAATGAGTGCTAAGCAGCATAGAGAGTGTTTTCTTTATATTTTTGTTGGTATTCGGTTTTCGGTTTTCGGTTTCTAGTTTCTCTAAATGCCAACTCTCCGAACACTTGTTCTTTGCTCTCGACCCTGTAAATTTGGTTTTAGCAACAGCATTTAACGTGTAACGAACCGTTGTAGTTTCTTGAGCGCATTTGAATTTTGTTATTTGCTCGCTCCTCATTTTTTCCGCCCCAGCGATCTTTTGCCCACATCTCGCTAGACAATTAATCACATAGTCAAATTATAAAGACACACTAAAATGTGCCACACACACACACACACACACCCACACACACATACACACTCATTTCATATGTATTTCAGCATTTGTTATTAGATAAGCAGCTAGTTAAATAGATGGTTCAGCATGTACTCGTAGATTACAGGTGATAATTATGAATACCTTATAAATTATGTGAATACTTCAAGCATTTATTATACAAATTATTCCATTCAGCTTGACCCAAAATTAGTTAATGACTGTCTGTTTAAAATGGATAGAATACTATAGGTATAAGAAAGTTATGCCAAGTTATGTTCCAAAGAAAAGGAGGCACCTCCCATCCTATAGCGTATATGTTTATACAGAATGATCATCATTACCATCCGGACAATTCAACTGAAACAATCAAAACAATCGCATTCGGATAATAAACAAATGTGAGTGAGTTTGAATGTGTTAGGGAACTTTAATCGTGGAACAGGGTATCTCGAATACAGCCTTCTTACATCCTCAGCAAGGCATCCTTGCTGAGGATGTTATATATACATATGTCGGGACCAACCGGATCAAACCACTATATCATATAGGTGTCATACGAACAATCGGTCAAAAATTTAGTTGTATAAAAATCTTCTTTATTTATGAACGTATATGGAGAAAACTCGTCAAATCGAAGTTTCATTATGTTTTAAGCAGACTGATCAAATTTGGCACAAATCGATTGAAAAATTACTTTTTGGATGAAAAACTCTTGTTTATACAAATATTACAGTCCCACTCAACAATTGCGAGTTTTATTTACTTTATCAAAATAGCTGTCAGACAAAAAATGGGGTTCTTGTACACAAAGATTGGATCTAAGGTATATACATATGTATCTTCAGACCATCTTCTGGTTTTGAAACACATCTATGTAGCAAAAGGACGTTTATCCCATGAACAATCACATTATAGTGTGGTATACCGACGGATCCCTAACACATCACGGTAGGTTCTGAATAAAGTACCAAAAACCTTTAACCAAATACTTCAGCATATGCCAGAACAAGAACATTGTTATCCTGACTGACAGTCAAGCAGCAACCAGTTTCCTTAGCCAGGCCAAACTTACCTCTAAGCTAGTTTGAGAAGTTCGGATCAAATTGCCGGGTTTGCCCTAAGAGAAGCTCCAGGACATCAGAATAAACATAGCTGGAAATGAAGCAGCCAATGGGCTGACAGGAATGGGAGCAGAAAAGCTTTCACATATGGTCAGAGGAGTTGCCTAGAGCTGGAACTGTATGGGTCACTCTAAGCTAAGAAGTCACCTAAACAAACTGGGTATTGTCCGTAGCGGAAAATGCCCGTTCTGCAATATCAACGAGGAATAATAAGGATATTAGCCTACAGGATGTGACAACCCTGAAGACGCTCTATTGTTGGAAACAATATTCATAATCTATCCTCCGACTTCTGAGATCTAATAACAAAACCTATCAACTATTACTAATAGATAATTATATCTTGGCGTTTGTTTGCGATGTCCAACACTCAGAAAAATAAATGCCTTAGAATTCAGAGGATCGCCCTATATAAAGATCATCCTAAGAGCCAATAATAATTTATATGGAGTAAAAATAATTTCTAAATTGAATAAATATATATCTTAAATTCAGAAATAAATAAGGCTACAAAATGACGACTTTCTGCATTTCTTGTGGCATTTATTTTTCTGAGTGCAGTATTGATGGAAAGAAAAGTGATTTTTAGTGAAGGGAAATTAGAAAACTGGTCGATAATTAGTCGACAGATTTGCTTATGAACAGAATACTTAAATGATCTGCAAAAATAATTTGCACTTGAGGCTCACCGGTAAAATAAGCAAGACGTGAAAATGTTGTTGGGGCGGCTCAGTGAGCTGACTGCACGCTTTTCCAGCTGCTGCGTCTGCTGCGTCTGCGCAAAACGACAGCAGCGACGCCAGCGACGACGCGACGTCGCGACGCTGGCAACTTCCGCTGTAGACTGAAAATTTATGCAGTTTTAAGTAAATTTGTTAAATGCGCGCTTTAATGCTTCGTTAACGCTTCGTAAATTTTTCACAAAAAAAAAAAACAAAAAACAAAAACAAAAAAAACCAGGCAAAAGGAAAAACTGAGCCAAGACTTTAACAAGCCAACGACGCGACGCGGCGCGACGCTGGGGCGCAGTTCGCGAGAAGCGCGGCACCGAACAGCGCATAAAAGTCAACCACCTGTAATGAACTGACGCCACCGCAATTTTATTCACTCCGCACCACACCGCACCACACCGCACCACACGCCACTCCACTCCGCTCCAGGTGGAGTTGAGTCGAAACGAAGCGCGGCTTAGCGTCCGACCTGGAATCCAAGTGGGACTCGACCAAGGCAATGGTCAGGGCCGTTTACAGTTTGCTCAGCTCTCGTTACTCGTTACTCGATTCTCCTCCTTTCCGCTTACCGCTACTCGCTTCCCCCTCCTCGCCTCACAGTTCTCAGCTCTCAGTTTGCAGCGGTGCAAAACTGTATGCTCCGCTAATGAGCAGACGAGAGCGGTGGCCAGTTGCTAGTTGGTTCTGGATGTGGTTGTGGGGCAAGCGCTCTTAATTAGTCATAGTCATACTTACTTGCAAGTACACAGGTAAAAACAAAACCTAAGAAATCATTTATTTATAAATATTTACATAAATATATATATTTAAGTGGTAATTGCAAAGTAAGACGGATTCGTTGACATTATACAAATTATGAGGATCAATATATTAAAGAAAGATGGGTATTGAGGTGAGAAAAGTGCCTCCTTTTCTTCGCTATCCTTCAAAGCAAGGGGCAGACCAGTGCATCCGCGGGGGAGCATGGGATAATTTCATATCAAACAAAAACGACTTCGTAAGACTCACTGAAAATCTACAGGCACCCAGTTCGAACAAGTGCAAATTTCATTTTTAAGTTCACACTCAGGCAAGCTTTCATTTCGATTACGATCAAATCATTCCGATTCGAAATTGTTAGCAATTCTCGATTCCAAAAGCCGTATGAATACACGGAAGCACAAAATGAAAAACTATTCGGAACTAAAAGCAATCAAATGTGGGGAAAGGCCTGAATGTATTGTTTTTGTTTTTGTAAGCAACTTTGTGCATGGATCCTTAAAATCGATCGATGGTTTAATTTAATTTTCATCCTGACACACGAAGCTCCAGGTTCGAATCCCAGTCATACTTCTTACTTCCTGTACCCATAAAGTGTGTTAAAAGGGAGTACTAAATCTGTGCAAATGATTGTAAATATATTTGTGATTTATTATTTTGATAAATGACAGTTATCGCAAAATGAACATTTTCAAGATGGCAAATGCATAAGAAAATAAATTTATTAATTACTTAATATACATTTTTTACTCCCTGTACCCATAAAATGGGTAAAAAGGGGGTATTGGATTTGTGCAAAAGTATGTAACAGGCAGAAGGAGACATCTCCGACCCTATAAAGTATATATATTCTTGATCAGTATCAAAAGAGATTTTGATTTGGCCATGTCCGTCTGTCTGTCCATCTGTCCGTCTGTCCGTCTGTCCGTCTGTCCGTCCGTCCGTCTGTCCGTCTGTCCGGATGAAGCGTCGATCTCAGCAACTATAAAAGCTAGAGACACCAAATTTGGAATGTAGGTTCCTGTATACCATACGCAGATCAAGTTTGTTTCCAATTTCAAATATCTCCCCCCGTTCCCCCGCAAATCGATTAAAACCGTTTTACAGTAACAATTTTCAAGATATAGCTTTAAGATTTGGCATGTAGAATACTTTAGTCTCTCTTAATCTACTGTCCAAATTTCAAGTCGATCGGATAATAAACACGGAAGTTATTCACGATAGAAGCTTCAGTAATGCAGCGAGAGGGGAAGAAGAAGCACAGCCACTTTTGCCGCGTGTGTGCGTGCGTCTTTGTGTATGTGTGTGTGTATGGGTAAGTGGACGTAGATGTGATTGGATGTTTTAGACCTGGGTACAGGGAGTTTCGTAGTCGGGTATACTCGACTATAGCATTCTTACTTGTTTTAGTTTGGTTCACGTCATGGAACCTTATCTAATATTAAATGTAAGTGTAATGATTAAAAACTAAAGATTTAGAAGTAGAATATACACATATTAGAGTTAATCGACATGTACTAGCCCCGAACTAAAGTGTACTTGAGAAATACTTGGCAAACAGAAAAGGACTGTATATTTTATGGGAAAGTTTTACCTCTAATTTTTCTGAAAGTCGTAATGAGCGAGCTTTAGTCTCAGAAGGGGTTACAATAGATCCTGTACACAGCCCGCTCTATTCATAATCACTTATACATATTTATGTAACAAAAGAGTTCAAAGCTAAGACATACTCGCTTGATTTTTGTTTTCTTGGAAAGGTTGCTTAGAGACAGATTGTAATTCTGGCAATAATGACAGCTACTCGCACTCAGAGAGCAGAGTTAAGAATATTGGGCTTAGTATACCCGTAATTCAGTCGAAAAAGTCTTTTAATCTATATCTTTAATCTATATATATCGAAATGTTATGTTGGTATATATAAAAGCCAAAAACTCGATAAGTTCTACACCGAAAATCTACTCCCACGGGTAGAAAACTGTTGCATGCAACTTGAAAAATCTACTCCCACCCGAAACCACGGACAGGAAATGGGATGGAGATTAAATTTGTGAGTTCTTGTTAGATCAGTTTCTAAGTTCTTCATACCCTATACACGGGAGGGAAAATAGTGTTAAGTTATTTTGTTTATTTTTTACTTTCTCATGCATGCAACAGCGAAGTGTGACGGGTTACAGTTTGTTAATATATATATGGAATTTGATTTTGCTAAAATGCATTTAGCTAAGACATAAAATGTCAACTTGAACTGCATTGGGTAATTAACCCTGGGTATTTCTTTCTGTGTAGCATGAGGCCTCCAAGAAGAGGACGGCCTTGCATTGCTGTTGAGGCTGATGTTGTTGTTGTTGTCGTTGTTGCGGTTGCAAATTTCCTTTGAAATTTAATCTATTGTAACTAATTAAGCTGCGACCGGTGGCCCAAGGAAAACGCTTAATTTGCTGTTAATTTTGTTGCTTGTGGCTTTTGCATCAATCGCTGATGCGAACTGCTGCAACAATGCAAATGTAAATGCAACGTTATTGTTGTTATTGTTATTGTTATTGTTGTTGCTATCCCCTGCCCCCGCCCCCGTTACCGCGCACTGCCCACAATTGTTTGTAAATTGTTTGCATAACATTTTACACCAGTTTATTTACGCGCGCATCTATGAGATACTTTTGCCACAACTGCCGCACTCGACTCATAATTGCGCGTATGTTGCATTTGTGCTGGGACTCAGTTTAATCTGCGGCTCTGGCTGTTATTATTGTTGTTGATGCGGTTGCCAAAGGCAGCAGCTAATGCGTTGCCAACTGTATCTGATGCTGATGCAATCAATCTGGCTAATATATGGATAGCACTTATCTAACACTGCGAAGCGCGCTTCCTTCCTCCCCTCTAACCGAAATCAAAATTGTTATTCCCATGCATACGTAAGTATATAGTGTGTATGCACTCATTCCTCATGTAAACACTATAAAGAGCATTACATTTTGCAGTTATTCTTTGTGTTGCATTCGTAAACGTTTAACGATCACCAAACATGCTCACGTATTTACTACAACTAAACATAGTAAATGGCACTGGGGTTAGCTGTTACATACACTCTCTGAACTAATTCTCGCAAGTAAACTCTCTAGAGAGTATTTACCTTTCAGTTATTCTTTGTGTCGCATCCGTAACTCTACACTTATCCTCGCAAGTAAGCTCTCTAGATTTTAGAGAGTATTTTCCTTGCACTTATTCTCTCTGTTTCATCCATAAACGTTAACCTAACACCAAACATGCTCACCTACAATACATAGGGCGTATTTACTCACAATTAAACATTCCAGCGAGCATTGAGGTTGGCAGTTACTCTTTGTGCCGCATCCGTAAACGTATGATTACACAAATACACTCTCTACATTTAATCTCGCCAGTAAACTCCTTAGAGAGTATTAAACTTGCAGTTATACTTTGTGTTTCATCCGCAAACGTTTAACTATCAATTGTATTTACTCACAATTAAGCATACTAGCGAGCACTGAGGTTGACAGCTATTCTTTGTGTTGCATTCGTAAACGTTATCGCAAGTAAACTCTCAGGAGAGAATTTACCTTGCAGTTACTCTTTGTGTCGCATCCGTAAATGTACGATTGGTGCAGATCCCACCCATTCTATCTATTGTGGTAAACACTCTAGCGAGCTATTAATCTTGCTATTATTCTTTTATGTGGCATTCGTAAGCGTTCAACAGGCAGCACATATATACACATAACATATATTTAACCCATACTCGTACTTATACTCTTACTTACTGTCTCACAAGCACTCTCTTGAAGAACTCTGGTATTTAAATTCTCTCTTGTGTGACGTCAAACTATTTCGCTGTAAGACTCTAGAAATAGTTTAAATTCTAGTTAAGTCTAAGGAACATGTTCTAAAAATAACACGAGTATTAAAACACACTCTCACCGTCCTGCTCTGCCCCTGTCTGTCTCCCACACTCTCTCTATCTGCAGTGGCTTTGCATATGAACTGAAGCAGATACAGCTATCGAGCATAATAATTAGATATCAACACGTCACAAATGTATTGCATACTTTGCGCTGCAGCAGCTATCAAGGCAGCCAATTTAAATGAACCAATCGATTTTATCGCTGGCCATAATTGAGCACTGGCATTAACACCGTAACACATTTTGCGCCACAATCCGCACAGCCCCGCGCCAGGTCCCCCCCCTTGCAGCCTGATTGTAATTCGCTGTGCATCCGCAATTGGAATCTGTATCCGTAGCTGTATGTGTATCTGTATCTGTATCTGCATCTGCGTCTTGCGCTCTTCAAATGGCCACTTTTAGGCGTGCTGTCAATGTTCGTTAAGCCATTTCATATGTCGTTTGTATGCTAAAGTGTCAAACCTGACAACAGTCCAGACTTTTGCTTAATGATCTCTCTCTTCTCTCTCTTTCTTCTACTCTCTCTATCTCTCTTACGCCTCTTGCGGCTTTTCGCGTGGCCATCACTGAGCAAAAATTGTGAGACTAAGCTAAGCCGCTCAAACAGTTTTATTTATTCCCAATGCCAAATGCCTCAAAGTGGACAGATTCCTGTGTACTTACTACAAGGATATTCAAAGTAAATATTATATAATTTTTAAGTTTGCTTAATCCCAAATTTAAAACAAATTCTTGTTGAATAAATAAGATAATAATCCAAATAGATTGATATGATAATAATATCATTGATATCGAAATATTTAAAATATCAATACATACATAAAACTCTTTAAAACATTTCTACGAGATCTATACACTCTAACAACATTATAGTTAATATTACTTTTTACTCCCTGTACCCATAATTGGGTAAAAGGGGGTACTAAGTCTGTGCAAATGTATGTAACAGGCAGAAGGAGACATCTCCGACTATAAAGTATATATATTCTTGATCAGTATCAAAAGAGATTTCGATTTGGCAATGTCCGTTGTCTGTCCGTCTGTCCGGATAAACGCGTCAATCTCAGCAGCTGTATACCAAACGCAGATCAAGTTTGTTTCCAATTACAGATATCTCCCCCCGTTCCCCCGCAATTCGCTAAAAAACAATTTTCAAGATATAGCTTTAGGATTTGGCATGTACAATACTTTAGTCAATTTTAATCTGCTGTTCAAATTTCAAGCAGATCGGATAATAAACACGGAAGTTATTCAACAAACAAGATTCAGTACTGCAGCGCGGGGGAAAGAAGAAGCACAGCCACAATTTAAAATGCCTCGCTTGCTCAGTCGCGCGCGCTGTCGCGTATGCGTGAGTGTACGAAGATGCGATCGGAAATTTTTGACCTGGGTACAGGGAGTTTTCAAGTCGGGTATACTCGACTATAGCATTCTTACTTTTTAAGCACTAATTCCTATATATCTTTCTATTGCTAATAATATTACTTTACGCATACACCTAATTATAGTTCTACCTTATAAAGAGGGCATTGCAAACTTCTTGTTAATAACATTACCATTTACATCCCACCCACTAAACATGTATAATAATATAAAATAGCCGAAACTATTTGATTCTTTGTTGTTTAATAATTAAATAAATATTATAAGTAAGATCATGTTTCTAAATTGTATTTTGCACAGGGTATACCAAATTTATCACAAATGTGTCTCTCAGATCTGAAAGTACTTCTTTCTGTAGTTCATGTACTACGTAGCCTTGCTATATACATTCCTGATCAGCATCAAAAGTTAAGTCGATCTAGCGATTCATCTGATTATTTCTTTGCCAATGAAACATAACACAGGTTCATTTTTAGTGATTCAATGTGCAAATAGTTGAAATATTCGAAGCATATGTACTATCTTATATTTATACAAATTTTATATTGGTATATGCCAATGTCAAAAACTCGAAAAGTTCTGCAGCGATGGAGCTCGAATTTTAATACACAGTGCGCTTCAAGGATTCTATTCATCAAATTTTCACATCCGCGAGAAAAAATTACATCAATTATTTCAATCATACAGTACACAAGTATACGGAAAATATAAATAAAATCAGTTTAGATTGTGACCAAAAAGCCCATAACATTGGAAAGTCTACGAGCGGAAAACTGTTGTATGAAACTTGAAAAATCTACTCCCATCTGTCACCACGGACAGGTCAAAAGGTTTCTGTTAGATCGGTTTCCAAGTTCTTCAGACCTTATGCAAAAGATCATAAGGCACGGGAGGGAAAAGTGTTAAGTTACTTTTGTTTAGTTCTTACTTTCTCATCAATGCAACAAACTAAACTAGTACTTTATATAGCTTACATGAATTTGATTAAAATTGATTATACTAAAATTTACTGAATAGAGCCTCCGAGTATGTTATAAAGCTACCCTAAAAACAATCGGTTGAAAATTAAGTTTTTGCAGGAAAAACATTTCTTTTTGCGGCAGCCCGAAGATATTTATTCTTGGTTTTCTGTCAACTTTTTTTTTGTTAAAATTTTGGATATTTCTTTAACTTGTGGACTACTATCTATTTGGCAGCTCAAACTGGTTGTACATTTTTAATTTTGGAACATCTAAGAATTATTTGTTTAGTGAAATGAATTGATTTTTAGCAGTGTACGCCAAATACGGTTTATAAATCATAAATACGAAATCAAGATGACGGTTTTTCTCCTTTGCAATTATCAGCATTATGTTTTCGCTAAAGTTGGGGCCTCGGACCAACCCCCAACCCAGCGATCCTCGCCCCCCCCCCCCCCCCACACACACACACACACACTCCAGAACCGAGTGCTCTACCCCCAGCCAAGCGTTTTAATAAACTTGTTGCCATAACAACAGCAACAAAAATATGTAAAAAAAAAAATTAAATAAAAAAATAAAAAGATACAAATTCAGCAGCCAGAGAAACAGAAATTATAAATCGTTTCTGACATTTCAATTGACAGACACCAATGAGCGAGTTAATTTTCCAGCCAAGACACAAACAGTTAAGCGTTAAGCACTAGCTGTAAGAGTGAGAGGGTGAGGGGGAGCGGAAGCGAGACAGTGACTGCAAAAAAGCACTCGACACTGAGTAGAGTCCGACTCCGTCCGTCCGTCTGTCCGTCCGGCTACTGTGTTAGCTGTCGCTCAAAGTGGCGATCAATGCCGCGCGAGGCGATGCGAGGCAGCAAATCCAAAATGTGATTAATTTCGTGCATATTAGAAATCATTTTTCAATTACCAACAATTTTTCAAATCGCAGGCCGGGGCTACTTACTTGCTGGCTTACTTATGGCCTGTTATGATTTCTGACAACTTATCAAATCGAACGACAGAAAATCAAAAGTGATATCAATAAAGAGATCAACGAGCCGTCGTGTAAAACTGTTAAGAGAAAGCAAAAAAAAATAAAATAAAATCATAACGAAAGAAAACCCAAGCCAATACAACGATACAGTAACAGATACAGATACAGATACAGATACAGATACAAATACAGATACAGATACAGATACACATATCAAGCTGATGAATGAACGTGTAAGAAATTGTGGAAAAGGTAGGCAACGGACGATCTGACAAACTCACAAACTGACGATCGTTCGCTTCGGTCAAGTAGACAGTCAGGCAGCAGTTTACCTTCAGCTCTCCCCCCCTCTGCAACCCACCCGTAGTCCTCTATCGTTTGACGTCCGCCGTCCACAGTCTTCAGTCTCTCCCTTCCAGCCACGTTTAAGACGCGACGCAAACGCAACGCATCGCGATCTTTAAGCTGCTTAGGGGATTAGTGTTTTGAGACATTTGACACGTTAACGTTGCACACACACACACACACACATACGCACGCACGCACACACACACACGCATACACTCACAGTTGGTCTATATAAATAAACAAGCGAGCAACTGCCCCACTACGAGTAAAAACCAGAAAGGAAGTGCCTCGAAATGTATCCAATGAATGCGCACAAAACTCAAGTAGCCGCCAGAAGAGCTACAGTAGAACCTCGCAACAGGGTCGCAGCAGTTGAAAGGAGCACCCTCTGAGTGTGTGGGTAGAGGTCAGCGGGAAAGTGGAAGGCATCTGCTGTGTAGCTGCCTCAAATGTGGCAGCTTCTGGGAACTCATTGATAACCACAACTACTCGTAAACGAACTGAATGAATTCATAGCTCACAGTCTAAGCTGGAAACTGTCGACTGCACTACCGACCGGATTGTCTTTTCATTTCAGTTCTATCAGGGGTTTACCACTATCTGTACTAAGTATCTCACGTGTATTACCACTACCAATACCTTGAATTTTTCACCCACACTTATTTTAATTAAGCCTTTAGTTAGTATCTAGCAAATCTGTAATCCTGGATTGATAAACTCTATACATGGTTGGGAAAGTAAAGCATGGTGCCGATCAGAACTACACTCAGAGAAATACATATACTAAAATGTAGCAGTCGCCATACTTCAGTAGCCAAAAATATCCTTATTTATCAAAAAATTTCTTCGGAAATAAAAAAGAGTTTCTCTCCTAAGAACAAAAGCAGGTATTCTCAACTTTAAAAGCAGTACACTTAAAGAAAACTAGATAAAAAGTTTTAAATTACAGTGCTTTTTTTTGGTTAAGTGTAGATATTACAATTTAAAAAGCAAAAACATTGTATCTACTTGCTAGTGTATTATTTTATCTACTTATCTTATCTTATATTTGCCTGCCTAAAAAGAGCACATCCATTTTCTTATTTCCAATGCATTTTTTCTGAATTTAAAAAAGTTTATATACATAATTTTTTTTTTCGTGTAATTGTACACAGGCAAATCTGGATCTTCAGATCTTAACCGGGATATGCATATTTATTCAGCCTTTACATTTGAGGCTACTTTTATTTTAGGGCAATTTTCTTAAATGTAGGGCATTTATTTTTCTGCGTGCACCTATCAAAATAAGTAAGAATGCCATAGTCGAGTATACCCAACTACAAAACTCCCTGTACCCAGGTCAAAAATTTCCCCCGCGCTGCAGTACTGACTCTTGTTTGTTGAATAACTTCCGTGTTTATTATCCGACTTAAAATTTGGACAGTAGATTAAGAGTGACCAAAGTATTATACATGCTAAATCCCAAAGCTATATCTTGAAAATTGTTACTGTAAAACGGATTTTATCGAATTGCGGGGGAACGGAGGGAGATATCTGTAATTGGAAACACACTTGACCTGCTGAGATCGACGCGTTCATCCGGACAGACGGACGGACATTGCCAAATCGAATTCTCTTTTATACTGATCAAGAATATATATACTTTATAGGGTCGGAGGTCTCCTTCTGCCTGTTACATACTTTTGCACAGATTTAGTACCCCCTTTTAACCAGGGAGTAAAAATATTATAGAATTTTTTTGAAGTCTAATTTTTTGCTGAATTGAACTGCAAGTTTTATGATTTTTGCACAAATTTTGTGAATAATTAAATTTTTGGCAATTTGCCACGTTTTTCCTGGTATCAAATATGTTTCGCACTAAGTTCAGTTCTCGTCCTTTTAGAAATTTGAGGGGCTTTACTTAAAGCTCGTTTCTCAGTGTATGTTGCATTGGTTTGAAAGAGATTTGGTTCAAAAGACAAATGATTTATTCACATTAAGGTTTTGCGAGGGTTCTAATAAAGGCGTCTTGTGGTTTCCCAGCTAACTAAAGCACAATCACACTATCACGTTATAGATCTATCTGTGATTAAAAGATCATCGTTGATTAACAATAAAATCAGATGTTACTTGACAAAATTTGATTTGATTTAGAAGTTATTTGAAATATGTTTGTTTGTACTGAAGTTATAGCTTAAACTCTGAATTCAGCTGAAAAATAAATAAACAAATACTTGAATTTATATAAATTAGTAATGACAGAATGCTTAGCTAATTCAGTTGCATTAAGCACATGTCTACTTCTGGAAATGCACTCACTCTGAGCTGGAGTATTAGTTCCCACCGATCTTCTTTGGCTGCTCTGGTACTTACCTGCCCCTGCCACTGCCACTGCCCCTGTGCACCCCTCAAAGAAACGTTTAAGACACCTTTTTGGTTACGCGTCAATGCGCAGCAATGCAGCTAAAAGTCGCGACGCACTGCAGCAGCTGGAGCTGGAGCTGGAGCAGGAGCAGCAGGAGGAGGAGAAGGTGAGGCTGAAGCCAATGCCGATGCCGATGCCGATGCCGATCCCAATCCCGGGCAGTGGCTGCCGTGAGCTCAAACTGCAATTCCTTATCTTAATCTTGGCAAATTTAATTTAAACTCAATACGCAATTTACGCAAAAAGCATTTTAGATAAAGGACACAAAGTGAGCAGCGCCCGCGGCTCTCAGCCGAGCAACCGAACCGAGCCAGAAGCGGCTTATACAGTCGATGCCGCCACTGTTTCAGCTTGTTGTTGTTGCATCAGCTTGTTATTGTTGTTGTTGTTGTTGTTTGTTGCGCATGCGCAGCGCATGAAAGTTGACAAATGCCAAAATGCAAGCGGATTGTGTGTGACACTTCGTTTTGAGTGGTCCCAAGGCGCGTCTTGCGTCTTGAGTCTCACTGCTTGGGTCTTGAAACTCAAGTCTCAAGTCTCGAGTCTCGATTCTCGATTCTAGAGTCTTGGGTCTTGGGTCTTGGCTCTGTAGCTGGGACTGGGACTTAACGCTGAGTTCTCGTTTTGCGATTCATCTGCATCTGCACATCGGAGATGCATTCAATCGTTCAAAGCGTTTTGCGCTAAAACTCACGTGACGAGTGCAACGAGTAGAACCTTGGCCAGGTTGCTCCCTTTATTTATATAAATATATATATATATATATATATGTATATGTATATATACATTTCTGTTTTATCAGATTTCTTAAGTGCAAAGCGAACTTGTTGGCTTTTTGTCATCTTTAATGTTTGAGCCTCAAGTTAAATGTGACACTCGCTTTTGATTTTGATAGGATTGGCGAAGTGGACGCGTTTCGCATTCGTGGGAAAGCTAAAATGGCAAAATGCGAAAATAATTATATTATTTAAGTGTAAGACTCTTAACTGCTGCTCATGGCTCAAAATGAATAGAGCCATAAAACGCTATGGTCAAAAATTGAAAAACCATGTTAAGCCAAAGATCAAAGCGCGCACCCAAAACATTCATATTGATTGCTGATTGAGACAAATGAAACGTCCTATAAACTGGCAAAACAACCACAATGACAACAACGACAACCTCAAAGACAACGGCAACAACAACAACAACAACAGCATTGGCCACACGCCGCTTCCAACTGTTGTTGCCCTGGAGCCTTGTCAAAATGCATAAAAATTCAAATCAGAACCGCCACAGAGCCCAACAACGCCGAACATCAAAGCGCGACTCCATCTCCATCTCCATCTCCAACTCCAACTTCATTTCCAACTCCATCTCCATCTCCAACTCCAAGTTTGTCTCGGTCAACGTTTCCATGGCAATGGAGCATTGCATTGGGCACACATTGGGGTATTGGGCATAAGATTTGGTTTCGGTTTCGGTATCGGTTTTGACTCGGTTCTCGAAACTTGGCGATCGCGCTGTTGGCCCAAAACTGTGAGATTTAATGCTTATTTGCGCAAAGTCAAAACAGATCTCGTTGCGGGGCAGTTGGCAAAGAGTCGCGGTAATCATGACATAAAAAAGCGCAACAAAACCGATTTTTAATTCAATTTCAATGCGCGCGGCAATTTAATTAAAGTTTTTTTTATACACAAACCACGCAGCGGGTATGACAACTTGGTCAGTCCGTAGAGTACTCACAATACGTGTACTCGCACAAATGTTGTCAAATTGTTGTTTATGCGCTCAAGCTGGGCCGAAAGAGTATGCGGGCTTTGGCATTTGGTTGTTAGCTGTTCGAGTATTTTTTTGTTTATTTCATTTGCTGATCTCAAGCCAAATGCATGCAAATTGCTACGAGCTGTGAGCGGTGTGCTAAAAGTCATTAAATTGGACATGCGATTAACATTATTTCACTTTAAATGACATTAAATGCAGTTGCCGCCAGCTGACTCAACCCAATAGATTAGCCTAAATGTGTGAGCGTGTGTGATCGTGTGACTGTATAAGTGAGCTTTCGCTTCAGGCACTGCGCGCACTGCGCACTGCAAAGCTTCTGTGTACGTGAGTCGTGTGCGTGTGAAAGCTTTCTCTCCAACTATCTAGCTGTAGCTCCAGCTTTAGCTTTTGCTGTAGCTTTAGCTGTAGCTGTATCCCCCTACCTGACCTTGAGCACACTCGTGTCTCCCTTCCAATTTGCAATTCGATTTGGCGATGTGTATCACTCATCGTGCTATTATTAGCGAATGCAATTTGCAATTTATGTATTGCATACCGCCGAACAATGCCAGCTTCCCAGTAAATACATATCTATTTATCTAGATTTACATATGTACATAACTGCATACATACGAGTGAATTTGTAGATGTGTGTGCGTTAGCGAATATCTGTCTATATGGCTGCAATTAAAACTGACGGGGGCGGGCGTCTGAGAATGTTGTGGTGCACGTCACAACGGGTAATTGGCAACGGGCAGCGTTAAACAAAAGGAAATGTTTAAACAAATTATTTCAAATTAAACCGCAGGTATTTATTAATGTTTTGCGCTCGGCCAAGCATGGCGTTTGCAATGCGTTTGAGCTGTTCAGTGTTTTCAGTGTTCAGTGTTCAGTGTTCAGTGCTCACTATTCAGACATTAATATTGCAATTTTACAACGCCTAAAGCCGGGTACAAAGCGGCGTATGCGTAATTTGTAAACGCTGCTCCCGTGCCACACTGACTGCAAAAACGTTTCAATTTCGCTTATCGCTACACTTGCTCGCTACACGGAAGTACGCTTCAATTTTGGCCACAAAACACACATAAAACTTGGCACTCTTCATACATTTCCCGGGCCCCCTCCGCTCCTCATGGCAACCATTCACCAGGCCGCCGATTCGTGTGGCATGCAACATGCCCAGTCGAGCAATTAAGGCACTGCCGCGGCTTATGCAATGCCTCGATCACGGATTTACAGAGATATGTTATACTATACCTGGGTATAAGTATGTACATATACTTAACTATTCCGTTTATACGAATTTCCTAAGCGCACTTTTGAAAGTACAACACACGAAACTTGGCTAAGACGAAGAAGCCTAACGGCTTAAGCACTTAATTATAATTCAAACACTATCAAATAAAACAATATAATATCGTCGTAGTATAATAGTATAGCTATCACTTGATTATTTCAATATATTTCTCTTTGTGAGAAATATTATTACAGTTTAACTATTCTTTTGTCTATTCTTATTATAGTAGTATAGTATAATTCTTATACGGATAGAATATAACAACGCCTGACAGGTTTCCATCTCTCTGATATTCCGGAAAGATAGTTCTACTTGATATTTTTATACCCTAGCAGGGTATTTTAATTTTGTCTCGAAATGTGTAATGGACCGAAGGAGACGTTTCCGACCCAACAAAGTATATATATTCTGACTCAGCATGAATAGCCGAGTCGATATAGCGATGTCCGTCCGTCCGTCTGTCCGTCTGTTTCTATGCGAACTAGTCTCAGTTTTAAAGCTATCGTAATGAAACTTGGCACAGACCCTTTATTTTGCTGCAGGCAGTACATATGTCGGAACCAGGGTGATCGGACCACTATAACATATAGCTGCCATAGGAATGATCGGTTGACAATTATGTTTTGTAGAAAAAACTTTTTTGTTTATAAAGGAATCCTTACTAAACTTTTCCAAAACGGATTTTTAGAGAGTTTACACAATCTGATAAGGTTTAGTTAAAATCGCACCACTGTATCACATAGCTGCCATAGGATGAAAAATGAGATTTTGTATGAAAAACTTTTTGTTTTTGTACAAATATTTCATCCAAACTAAGGGAGAGTTTCATTATACTTCAAATAGTTTCCTATGAATTGATCAATATCGGACCACATATCTCCCATATGAATAATCAGACGAAAATTACGTTTTGTGTAATAATTTATTCCTGCTAGGGTATATAGCTTCGGCACTCCGAAGATAGCCGTCCGTTCTTGTTATACCCTAGCAGGGTATTATAATTTTGTTTTATTATAATTTGGTTTCCGACAACTAAAACTATCAAATTGCTTTGTTTAAATTAATACAGCGCATATTCTTCAGTACAAATAATAGATTTATTGCTTTATGTAAGGCTGATTGCTATTAATAATGACAAAATTTAATAAAATATAAAAAAACCATGGACCTTGCTTATTTAAATCCTGTTCTTTCAAAGAACTTCAGCTCGTTGTGAATAAGTCATTAAAATAACTGTCATTTTTGTATACATACTCGCTCTCTTCTACTCTCTTGAGAGCATTTTAATTTCAATTCCTCTTTGTGCGATAGCCTTAAACGTTTTAAAGGTCTTAACTCGGTTTGAATAACTCACTTGAATATGTGTCAGTTTTGTACATCATATATACTCGCTCTCTTTTGCTCTCTTGAGAGTATTTTTCAAATCTTCTTTGTGTGACAGCCTTAAACGTTTTACTGGCTGCGCTGCCTTGCTGCTTAATTGAAATTGGAATTCATTTTCTCAATATAATGTATTTGTATGTCTTTTAATACCTTATCGAGAGCATATATACATTTTATTTCCATTTTTCTCCCATATCAACTTATTACCGATTCCTGGGCAAGGAAGCATTGCTGGCTGATTATAGATTGTGTTGGTCATCGCACTGGGCAATAGGGATATCTAATTTTGTTCACCCACTCTATGCACAACAGCAGCCCCAACCACCCTGCTCAATCCCAGTCTTCGGTATAAGTTGCGAGTATTAAATATAATATGGGCAATTATTTAACACATTTTGTAATGCAGCAACAACAATCCATGAGATGAAATGGGAATGGGGAATGACACATGAGCAATAAGCACAGCTAAATAACCGACGAATAAAAGTAGTATCCACACACATACACACACAGACGATACTTATAAAGGGGCCTGTGTAACTGTCATAATTAAAGTAATTTGGTAGAAAATTTTTAGCCAATTAACCAAAAAGACGCAGAAAATGTGAGGCGAGAGTTGAGCGCTTGAAAAAAACCAACTGACAGCCCAGACAGACGAGACAGACGAGACAGACTGACAGACAGACGGACAACAACAAATGCTACTTAGTTTAATACTTTAAAAGCCATAATAATAGCAACAACAACTTTGGGACTATTGAGACGATGATGCCAGCAAAATAAATAATAAACAAGTAAGAATGCTATAGTCGAGTATACCCGACTACGAAACTCCCTGTACCCAGGTCAAAAATTTCCGATCGCATCTTCGTTAACTTACACATACATACACAGATACGCACACGCACGAGCCACAGCGCAAGCCAGGCATTTTAAGTTGTGACTGTGCTTCTTCTTCCCCTTGCTGCAGCACTGAATCTTCTTTCGTGAATAACTTAGGTGTTTATTATCCGATCGACTTGAAATTTGGACAGTAGATTAAGAGGGACTAAAGTATTGGACATGCCAAATCTTAAAGCTATATCTTGAAAATTGTAACTGTAAAACGGTTTTTATCGAATAGCGGGGGAACGGGGGGAGATATCTCAAATCTAAAATAAACTTCACCTGCTCCCGCTATACACGAACCTACATTCCAAATTTGGTGTCTCTAGCTCTTATAGTTGCTGAGATCCTTGCGTTCATACATACGGACAGACAGACGGACAGACGGACAGACGGACAGACGGACAGACAGACGGACATGGCCAAATCGAAATCTCTTTTGATACTGATCAAGAATATATATACTTTATAGGGTCGGAGATGTCTCCTTCTGCCTGTTACATACTTTTGCACAAATCCAATACCCCCTTTTTACCCATTTTATGGGTACAGGAGTAAAAACACAAAAAATCAAAGCCAGACAAAAAACGTGCCCCGAAAAATAGTTGAAAAACAAAATCAAATAAAATAAAATAAAAATCGTTGCGCATTTTTACGCATTTTAGTGTCGCCCAGTTGGGAGGCGTGGCTCATTGCAGATGTTCGATACTTCAGTATCGATACTTCTATATGTGGTATGGGGCTCTGTCTGAAGATTTCGAGACATTGCGGCGACTTTTGTTGTTGTTGTTGTTGTTGTTGTTGTTGTTGTTACTTTACTCCTTCTTCAACTTCAACTTAATTTGCAGCATCGTCTTCAGCTGCTTCTACTTCCTTCACCGTTCTGACCGCAAACTTTTGACGCTTAATCAGCAAAGTCAGCAAAGCGTTAATAATGCCACGCCCTTTGTCTGGCTGGCGGTCAGTCAGTTGCCGTTGCCGTTGCCGTTGCCGAGTTTCTAGTCAAATGCCACAAGAAATTTGTCAAAATGTGCAGATTGACAGTGCGGCGAGAGGCAGTGAAGGGGGGCAGCGATTGGGGGTGAAAGGACAGCTGATATGGGACTGCTTCAAGTTGAATATTGTTCAAATTCTAGACTCCATATATGTGACGAATTGTGTCTTATAAAACAGTGTGAATCCAAGCATTGCTCTTATGACTGACTTTAATATAATTATTATTATTTGCAGCTTTTAATCCTGAGGTATTATATTGTTGTTTGAAACGAATGCTTTTTTTTTGATAAAAATATTTATTTGAATTTAAATTAGTACCGAATGTGAATTCACACTTTGAATCAGTATTCAATCAGTATTATTTCTGAAGTCAACAAAATACCACAAATTGGAACTTACATTTCATTTTTAAGAAACTACCGAGTTAATACATTTATTGGGACTAAAAGATCCTTTTGTTTTTTTTTTCTTGGGTATTTTTCGACTTTCAAAAATACTAATAAAATATTAGATTGAAATCTGGCACTACATTTTCTAAGTATTTGTTATCAGAATTTTTTTGGTATCTTTCGACTTTCAAAAAATACTAATAAAATACTAAATCGAAATCTGAATCAGAATTTTCTAAAAAATTTGTTTTCGGAATTTTTTGACTTTCAAAAATACTAATAAAATACTAAAGCGAAATCTGGATCAGAATTTTCTAAAAAATTAGTTTTCGGAATTTTTTTTTGGTATTTTTCCACTTGCAAAAAATACTTATAAAAAATACTAAATTAAACATTTGTTTACTTATTTGTCTGTTATATACCAAATACTGCAAATAATATTGCAGTATTGAACAAACTCCAATTTTAGTTTATTTTCAAAAAAATCAAAAAAAAATTAAGCTCAAGAAATAAATGTTTATTACAGAACTAAATAGTATGGAACTCACAAAATATGAGTTGGTTTTCAACGAAATATAAATCTCGTGAAACCATTTTTATTTCCGAGCGAAATATTTGATTGAAAATGAAATTTTTTTCTTCGGAAAAATGAAATTTTAAAGTAAGTCTGTACATATATTCGAAACTTGTTATAATAAAAATCAATCTTGCAACAAGCATTCTTTAGGTGGAGTTCTTATTCATTTAGCAGCTTAACTTATTATAGAATAGTAAAAGCTTAAAGTTGGTGTTGTATGTGAACAAAGGATATACAGGCCTGTTTCCATTGCCCACGTCAGATGATCAGATGATAATTTCCTGTTATCAAATGAAATAGTATTGGGAAATCCTGTAACTATAGCAGCTGTCTCAGTTGTGACTTATAAATGCCCTGCTCATCTTATTTCATTCACATCATACTTTCCTGTTAAGTATATATATTTTTCTTAGAACTTAAGAGGGAACTTAAGATACGTCATTAAAATACGCTCAAGATTGAAGAAACTTCGTTTTTTAGGGAAAATAAATGTAAAAACCATGCGGAATATACTAAAATTATTTATTATTTTCCGAGCGTGCCTTGAGTTTGGCTTAAGTTCTGCAGGGAACTCTTCATACACAATTCTTCACGTAGACTGGAGAGCTGATATAATTTTCCCATGACATTGTATGGGTTTTGTAAAGTACTCTCGATACGTTTGATTGAGAAGCATTACAAAATTTGTAACTTGTGTGCTACAGCTGAGAGATACAGGTATCTAAACAGTTGACTGAATGAAGTAATGCGTCCATTCATTCCAACGATTCATTCATTGATTCAGTCGTACAAACGAGCCACAAAATGCAATCTCATTGTTTTTGTTGACCCACAGTTTTGTCACACAGCTGACCTAGGAATGGATCCGGCCTAGGCCCAAAGCTGCTCCCCCCGCCCCTGCGGGCTCCCTGCTCCCTTGTCCACTTTCTATGCTGGAGATCAGAGCAGCTTCGCTCAAATTACGCTGGCAGAGGAGAAAAAGACATGCCATAAAAAAATCACAGACACAGAAACTCACCACAGTCACTCCGGTTGAGCGGGTAAGGGCAGTGGCAGGGGCAGGGGCAGGGGCAGAGGCAGGGGCAGTGGCAGTGGCAGAGGCAGGGTCGGGGGACCCGAAACCAGTTGGCAGGCAAATCGAAAGACAACAACTCTGCGCACGCATGTCACTTAACCCGGGACCGAGGCTGCTGTGGTTGAGCATGGGCTGAGGCGAAGCCTGGGTGGTGCTGCGAGCGCTGCTCGCGGTGGTTGCCAACGTCGTCGTCAACGTCAACGTCGACGGCGTCTTTGTCTGCTAAGCTGCCTCGTTTAAACTCCGCCTTTTATTTTCTAATTGATTTAAAGTGTGTTAACTTCCGCTGTCGATAATTTTGGTCCAGCCAGCGCCAGAGCGGCGCTGCCCCGCCAGCTCGCTCGCTAGCTCTCGCTCTCTCACGCTTTCGCGCTCTTGCAGCGTCGTCGCGGCGTGACAGACGAGCCGTCTCGCTCTGGCGCACGCATCAATCGCTTGCTGAACTTTCGCACCAATAAGCAGCAACGACGGCGACAACGACGGCGACGGCAACGGCGACGTTGACGAGTGCCAAAAAAAAAAAAACAAAAACCAGCCGAAAAAACACGTAAGCAAACAACAACAACAACAACAACAAAAGCCGCTTGGCTGCCTTTTTACAGCAAATTGTTAATTAATCTTTATGGCGCCCGTGCTCCCCCCTCGCTCACTCTCTCTATGTCTGTCAATCGCGCTCTCTCTGTCTCTCCCTAGCTCGTTCTCTCTCTCTATCTCGCTCAGCGTGTGGGTGTGCAAAGGAATTTCCCCAACCCGCTGCCAGCATGCCGCTCAGTGGGTGGTTGGGCTGCTTGCCATTACAATTTTGACACCTCACGCGTCTGGCGCTGTCGCTGACGTCGACGTCGACGCCGATGTCGATGGCGACGTCGCTGCCTGCTACGCTTGCAGGATGTTAAGTAAAAAGCATTTTAAAAGTTATTTTATGGCATTTAATGCAGTTTTGGATACAGAAAAACTGTGCGTTTAGATACTTTGACTTGAAGTTTGTACAAACACGCACACACACAGTCAAACACACACACATACACACAGGGACACTGTCTCTCTCTAACGCGCGCGCAAGAACTCAGCAGTCTTCTTGCTCTCTATGTATTGGTACGCTCGTGTGGGTGTGTGAAAATGGCGCACATAACGGAAACGCTTTTATACAATTAGATGAGAGTACGTGGCAAGGATTAAGCATGAGAGCCACCAACAGGATGTGCCTGCCCGCGGTGCCAGTCTGCTGTTTGTTGCCGTCCGGACTATGATTTAAGAGAAACATCAATTGTCTAAGCCACGACAGTTTGTTAAAGACAATTACATTTGCCAACTGATTGGCTCGGCAATTCAGATCAGGACAACTAGTCGGCCGCAGAATATCCTGCTAAACTTACAGACATTGGCAGGCAGGAAGTAAGCAGTAAAATATCTATTTGATGCCCTCTAAATTTAATTAATTATGTTATAATGCCTAGGAAATTCAAAAATAAGCAATATTACATTCAATGTTTTCCATTATTCATTAATTCTATTAATTTATTTTATCTTTATTTTCTTTCAGACACAGAACGAAAAATTATTATTTATTTATTAAAATTAACTATAAGACAATTAAACAAATATATATTCTAATTAATTCTAAGAGAAGAACACTAGCGTCGAGGCCTTCAGTTATAAGAACGAAAAATAAACAAAGAAATTCTATATTTTGATAATGCAGAATATACATTGTACATATGTATATATATTTATTATATCATTTAATAAACATTGCCTGCAAAAGTATTATTGGTTTATGTAAAATCTTATAAATATTTGCTCTCAAATCAAACTGATCTTAAAACAGAGTAATTTTTTTATTTAGTTATTTATTTTTTATTTATTTTATTTTATTTATTTATTTACGAAAGCAAAATAGTGCTGCCTCGAATCAAAAAATATAATATAGTACATAGAAATATGGAAAAAAATAAAAGATTAGGAGTAGATTGAGAAGAGTTTTAAAATTCAGTTAATTTTTAGATTTATTGCTTTATAATTTGTAATTTATGCATTTCTTTATTAAAAAGTTGCTTAAGCTGACTTTAACTTAATTTTATAACAACTGAAGCATTAAATCGATTATTAAACAAGTAAGAACGTTGCAGTCGGACGCACCCGACTGCAGAATACTATGTTCCCAGTCCTATATAATTTGGTTATTTGTGTGTTCAGAAAGAGACGCGAAAAAAACTAACTCTATCTTTGAAACGCTACGAGATATAGCCCGTGAAGAACGTGTTTTGAGGATATCATATGCCGATTTGTGGGGGTGGGGGTGGGGGGTCAAAATTTTTTGATGCAGATCTGTCGGGAATCTCAACATTAGTCTGTATGCCAAATTTGGTGACTATAGCTGTAAAATTGGGGAAGATACAGGTTTTCCCCAAATTGTGGGGGTGGGGGTGGGGGTGTCGATCTCGACAGTTCATAAATTGACGGTATACACCAACAAGTGTACCAAGTTTGGTTGCTCTAGCTTAAAGATAAAGGCAACAAAATTGCGTTCATACGGACAGACGGACATTTGATTTTTTAATACATTTTAACATTTTGTAAATGAAGAATAATACAAAATAAATCGCTTTCCATATATTTTGTTGTTTTATTATTTTAATGTCCTTTTTAATCACTAATCAACTTTGACACATATCTCGTAAATATTTATATGTAATGAGTTTATTTAAAGATGACAAAGGGACTATATCGGACTATCGGAATAATTTTTGAGGTCTTGTATACCCATGGATGCTCCGAAGGATCTTATTTATTATAGTACGAGCACAGTAAAATTTATAATAATTTTTGTGCAACTCTACATTTATATTATCGCTGTTTCAACATTTGGTCGTACTTAAAAAGAAAAACTAAAAAATTAATTAAAATGAAATGTTAACAGGAATTCTTAAGGATATATAGTTTCTCGGGACAGGATGAGATTTTCGAAAAATAAGCTGCCAATAGAAATGTGAATATAATAAAAAAAGTCAACATTCGTGTGTTAATCGAATTTATGATTTAGAGCTTAGCATTTTCCCACTACGGAAAACAATATTGCCAATTGACATTTCCTAAAGAGAGGAGCAAGAAATCAATCTAATTTCAATGGACTAATCAGGGATATACATAAATTAAATTATATAAATAAAAATTATAATCTAAATTTATTTATTTTTATATATTATTTTTAAATGATAGCTTAGCAAAATTTGCTAAGCATAATGTCTTAATAACGAGTACTAGCCTTCGACTCGAAAAAACAATTACAAATAAAAATTATTTTTCAATTTTAATAATACAAATTTAAACTAAGAGTTATATTATTATTTTTTAAATAAAAACTGAAATTTAGTTATTATTTCATATTTTATTTTCAATCAAAAAATAAGAGTTAAAGTTAATATTTATAATACAAATTAAAAAAAGAGTTATATTATGATTTTTAAATAAAAATTTAAATTTAATTATTATTTTCTATTTTATTTTCGATCGAAAAATATGAGTTAAAATTAATATTTAAAATAAAAATTAAAAATGAAAGTTATATTATGATTTTTAAATAAAAATTGAAATTTAGTTATTATTTTCTGTCGAAAAATAGGAGTCTAAATTAATATTTATAATAACAAGTAAGAATGCTATAGTCGAGTATACCCGACTACGAAACTCCCTGTACCCAGGTCTAAAACATTCAATCACATCTACGTCCACTTACACATACACACACACATACACAAAGACGCACGCACACAGGCGGCAAAAGCGACAGCGCAAGCGAGGCATTTTAATTGGTGGCTGTGCTTCTTCTTCCCCCTCTCGCTGCATCACTGAATCTTCTTTCGTGAATAACTTCCGTATTTATTATCCAATCAACTTGAAATTTGGACAGTAGACTAAGAGAGACTAAAGTATTGTACATGCCAAATCTAAAAGCTATATCTTGAAAATTGTTACTGTAAAACGGTTTTTGTCGATTTGCGGGGAAACGGGGGAGATATCTGAAATATGAAACAAACTTGATCTGCGTATGGTATACAGGAACCTACATTTCAAATTTGGTGTCTCTAGCTCTTGTAGTTGCTGAGATCGACGCGTTCATACAGACGGGCAGACGGCCAGACGGACAGACGGACAGACAGACGGACATGGCCAAATCGAAATCTCTTTTGATACTGATCAAGAATATATACACTTTATAGGGTCGGAGATGTCTCCTTCTGCCTGTTACATACATTTGCACAGATTTAGTACCCCTTTTACCCGTTTTATGGGTACAGGGAGTAAAAATTAGAAATAAGAATTATATTATGATTTTTAAATAAAAATAGAAATATAATTATTATTTTCTATTTTATTTTCGATCGAAAAATATGAGTTAAAATTAATAATTATGATAAAAATTAAAAATAAGAGCTTATCCTGTTTCCAGGATACTACAGCCCGAAAAGTATATCTAACATTATCTCATTCATCAATAGATCAATTTTTTCTGGATTAATTTCAATTTTTGCGGATGTAACGGCTGTCCTCTGCTCTGGTACGCTTTCCTCAGAGATCTCAGACAACCTCCAGAATGCCTTCAATAGCTTGGTGTCCTATTTCAATAAGTGGACGATCATAGGTAACCCTGATATAACCCAGGCCATTTACTTTACCAGGAAGCGCAAAGATATATACCTTCCCAATAGGTATGTTGAGTTAAATCAAGTTGAGGTCCATTGGGAGAAAAGAGTAAGATATTTAGGGATACTTGACCAAAAATTAACCTTTCAAGACCACATAAGCGTTACTAATAATAAACTTAGTATACTCGTGCGCAGTCTATATCCTATCCTTTAATAAATAGGAACTCACGACGAAGCATAGCCAATAAACTGTACCTATTTCGATCAATTTTTCAAGCAGCGATATTTTATGGGGGTCCTTTTTGGGCAGATATCGCAAAATGTCGCCTGAAAAAATTGCAAATCAGGCAAAATAAAATTTTAAATATGATTCATAATCTACCCTGGCACCACTCTACTATCGATCTTCATCAACAAGCTAATTTTGAGTTAGTAGTGGATAGACTCGCTCGTTTACACCTTAATTTTAGAAATGGATGTATATACTCAACATATTCACACATTAATGTTAGAGCAGACACCCTTTAAATTTTTAAGCACCACACCTTAGTTTTTAAGCAACTTCATGGGTTCTTGTAAACAATTTTTTCCAAACACTGTAATATTTTGAATAGCTATAATCTTTGATTAAAATTGTATTCCTTAGACAGAAAAGGCTATGAAGTCTGAACTTCTTATTGTATTTAATCTTAGGACAGACACAAATACACATAATTACTTCACTGTAAATAAATGAAATGAAATGAAATAACTATCTTTTGCTATCCCTGGTATAAATATGTTGGACAGAAAATATGAAATCTCTGCAATTAATTGATTATATTTGAACACTCTTTCCGCATTCTAAAATGTACTTTCTCACACTACACACATATTTGAATTATTGAGCTGTATTCTGGCTTTAGATAGAGTATCTTTAAAATAGGGCCCACAGAGCTGTTACTGTTTCGTGGTCGGGGCAACTTTGTTGGCTGACAAATGTGTCATGTGGACAGTGAACAATAAAAATCGATAGCCCGAACATACAGTGGCTATAAAAATTGCTTACAAAATCAACAAACAAGCCGTGTCCATGCGATGGCCATGCAAAATGACCCATTACCATTAATTAGTTGCGTTTAAAACAGCAACAGCAACAACTACAACAATAATAACAACAACAGCTAATGAAATAGCCACAGCCGATAAAACGATAAACAAACAACAGCAACAACAACAAAGTTGTTGCGGCAGTGACAATTTAAGTGCAATTAATATTTTTTTTATTTATTTTTTTTTTGTTTTGACTGCCTGCAACATGCAACAATCTAGGCGCCCTGGACGCCTATATTGTTGTTGTTGTTGCTGTTGTTGCTCTGTGTTGCCAAATTGTTTGTTGACTCTGCGTCCAGTTGTAATTCTAGCAGCTGCATTGCCTTTGGTAGGACGGGGGAGGCGCTTGGGCAGGGGTGCCAAATAAATATTATGGCGCTATTATTAAATATAATTTGCTGTCACGCCATCCCGCGCTCGTAATGTTGATTATATTTTAATTAATATTTTTATACTTTAATGCTTTAATAATTTCAGTTTTCGTTTTTATAATCGCCACTTGTGCAAAACGAGACTCCAAACAGTAAAGGAATCTCAGTTAATACAAATATATATATTTTTGTCATAATTATTCACAATTTGTATTTATTATTTGTTGTATTTGCAGCTAAACGTATGAAGTCATCAATACAAAACTTAAAGCACGCCCTCATGCCCCAATTTTCTCTGATTCTTAGTAGTTTCACAGAAATCTCATATGGTTGGAGGGTGGAAGGGTTGGATCATGGGAGTTCAATAAGTGGAGAAATTCCAAGTATACTCTGTTTTAATATTATTGTTCAAATCTGGCAGGACATCCTTCAGTTGTACTCATATCAAATTTGGTGACTAGTTATAATGGTGCCGAAGATAGAGATTCTGCTCATTTGCAGGGGGATTTCTGGAGGTGGCACCCATATTTTAAGTCAAATCTCTCAAGGGGGTCATCTGAACTCTACATATCAAATTTAATGACTCTAGCTATTAAAGTTTGGATGATATAAGTTACTCTCGCGTGGGATGGATTACATTCATGATAGTTTATAAACTGAGGATATGTACCAATGTGTATACCAAATACTAGTGTAAAGTTTCAATAGTGTCGTAAAAATGGCATTCATTCCATCATTGCACTAAACCAATATACTTTTTGGTCCAATTTTGAGACAAAAGGTAATGAAAAACAAAATAATTAATGAAAATATGTACTTAAATTTGTTATTTACATATTATATCAGCTTATGGAGTTATCAATGCGAAACTTAATCTACAACACTTCCATATTGTTGTGCTTAATTCCACATAGTGTATAAAGAATTTCAATGACTTAAGAATTAAATAAATCGCTTTATTTATACCAAGGCTACAAATCGGTTTTGAATCCAATCGGTTCGAACCAAGAGTTCCTAAATAGCCGAACCGTTTCTATTTCTATTGTAATAAAGGTTTGATTCAAGTAAAATTAGTTGTATAAATGTATGTAAGAGCCAGAAGGATGCCTATCCGATTGTGTCATGTATTTAATCCTGAGCAGTACTAACAGTCATATAGTTTTCTCTATATTATATTATTATATATCGGAGTGCCTGTGTGCTGCGATCAATAAGACTTATTTTACCCCCTTCTAAGCTTTTCATCGCTCAACAGCCTGAAAGAGTTCCTATATCTAGCTATGAGTATTCATCCACGAGATCGCAGAATCTTTGTGTCCTGCTGCTCACAATATCAGTCTCAAATGATTAGTTAAGAGACAGACCAGTGAGTATCCTCAGTGAATTCCTTCCCGATGGTATTACTTCCTGGAATCTTTTCAGATTAAAGTGGCCTAGAAGGAATTCATTTTCCTAACTTGACGGCCTCATATTGTACTCTCCTAATCTTAGAGTTCAACTTTATTTGTAATGTTCGGATTTCGGATAATACCTCGATCGATAAATACTAATATTTACAACTACAGATATGTGGCCTCAATTGTCGGCACGTTTGATTCTTGGGTTACTCACTCTCTCTCTCTCTCTCTCTACTGAGAAAAAAATATATATTACAATCGTAAGTATAATAAACACCAAAGTTATTCAAAAATCATATATCTTTCAGAGCGAGCAACCCTATCTGTACGTATGGTGCTCGACTGGAGCATTCTTATGAATTTTTCGTTCATTATTATAATTCGAATATATATTTTCAAATCTGTTAGCAGAAACTGTAGACATAATTTGTAATACTCGTGTAAGAGTAGTTTCATATTAACATAACATTGTTAAAGGGTTTTGTTTTGGGCTTGTCAGGGCGTTATTCCACAACAGTTATCCAAAACTAAAGTACTTAACAAGAAAATTGTTTAAGACAAGTAGGAACGTGTCAGTCGGACAGCCCGAGAGCAGAATACTCAGTTTCAAGTCCAGTGTAATTCGGTTATTTGTGGGGTGGGATAAAAACAGTAGTCTGTATATAAAATTTGGTGACTTTACCTTACACCATTACATATGTGAGCGATATAGACTTTGCTGATTTGCGTGACAGGGGGTAGGGATGGCGAAAATTGCTTAATGCAGATCTGTCAGGAATCTCAACATTAGTCTGTATGACAAATTTGGTGACAATTGCTTTAAAAATGTGAAAGATATAGGTTTCCGCCAAATTGTGGGCGAGGGAGTGGGGGTGGGTGGGCGACCTTGACACTTTATAAGCTGAGGATATAAACCCACATGTGTATCAACTTTGGTTGCTCTAGCTTCAAGGGTGTGGAAAGAAATTGCGTTCATACGGACAGTCGGACGGACGGAGATTTCACAAAGCCTATATACTCTTTTTCCCTTCGGGAGCGGAGTGTAGAAACCCCAGTTGCTTGCTTTATAAACATCATCATTTGTATTTACCTATTTTTCAATCTATTATGAAAGAGATTTGTGATCCAATCCCAAACTTAATCTTAATCTTAGCACATAATAGTCTTTGGTTGGTTGAAAGCTTGGATTATGGGCCAGCTTGGGCTGCGTGCCAATGAGCTGGACATAACAGTTAGTTAAGCAGCACACTCAATAATTTGAAACGGAAATACGTTGGTCAACATTTCAGTTGGCCACTTAAGTGGCCTAGGAAAACCGAATCGAGATCCGAAAATCGAAAAACGAGAAACGAGAAACGAGCAACGAGCAACGAGAAATGAAACCCAAAACCAAACAATGGGCCAACTCGAGGGTCTCGAAAAACGATGGATGACGGGCGCGCTGTTACGTGTAACTGTAATTAAACGAGTCAGCGATACATGATTTTAACGCCTGTCGCGTAGCCACAGAAAAAAGGACGAATGAGCAGGACGAGCGGGCTCTGAAATAGAAACACCTGAACCGAAAAATAAAAGGGCCGCGTCGCTGACCGGTAACAGGTTCACATTACTGTGGTGCGCGCATTGCGCTAAGCGGCTTTTAAGGACTCGGCCTTAGAGCAGGACTCCAACTCCAACTCCAACTCCAACTTCAACTTCAACTCCAGTTCCGACACAGACACGGACACGGACACGTTTGTGTTTATCTAGTCCGAGTGCGAGTGTGAGTGCTAGCAAGGACAATGACGGCACAGAAAACGCTTTATGCACAACATGTGCAGCACTAGGAGTGCTGTGTGTGTGCGTATGTCCTGTTGTGTCATGTCCTGGCCAGTTTTGTTTTCATTGCGGCGAACATAAGTGACCAATTTTATGTGTCATTAAAATTGGACGCAGCCAGGACACCCGCTCCCTGCTCCTGTTACTGCTGCTCCTGCTGCTGCTGCTGCACATAATTAAATTACACCTGTCCCTCAAGCCTGAGCCACCTGAGCACCGCTCACACATTGTGCCATCGTCCTGCATTCGTTTGCTTCTTAGCCACACAGTAGCAACGCTTAAAAGTTCATTAACGCGCCTGCGCGCCTTTTGGCCACAAACGAATCGGCTAAAAGCGCTTACCGGAAATGGTAGCTGGCCTAGTCAGAGCCCGCTCGGATCTGGCGCTCTCTCCATGTGTGCGCTGGTAATTAGCCAGGCTACAATAACAATTTACAGTAGCCGCATCGCCGTTGCATGCCCCTGAGGCGCCCCACAGTGTCCGCTGTTTTCATTGATTGAACATGAAAACTGTGAGGTCTGAGAATAGAGAACAAGAACGAGAACGGGAACGCGAAAGAGATGGGGTTGGAGTTGGGAATGGGGATGGGAAGCGAGAACGGGTTAATGAGAAACTGAGTTATGTTATCGCATATGAGATATTATATCATGAGCAGTTCAAGGAGTCAAACTGACGGCAAGTTAAGCATTATACGAGTAGATACTTGGTTCACTGTTGGGGCTATCAGATATTTAATTAGTAATATATTATGAACGGTCAATTTGTATTATTTTTCTAGATGAAGATAATAAAATTTTTAGTTGATTTATAGGGGAATTCGATACTATCGAAATGTATTAGTTATATAGAATGCTATAGTTGAGTATACCCAAATACAAAACTCCCTGTACCCAGATCAAAAATTGCCGATCGCATCTTTGTACACTTACACATACACACAGTCATACACAAAGACGCACACGCACGAGCGACAGCGCAAGCGACAGCACAAGCGAGGCATTTTAAGTTGTGGCTGTGCAGCTTTTTCCCCCCGCGCTGCAGTAATGAATCTGGTTTGTTGAAGAACTTTCGTGTTTATTACCCGATCGACCTCAAATTTAGACAGTAGATCAAGAGTGACTATAGTATTGTACATGCTAAGTCCCAAGGCTACTTTTTGAAAATTGTTACTGTAAAACTGTTTTTATCGAATAGCGGGGGAATGGGGGGAAAATCGCGGATCCAAAATAAACTTGACCTGCTATACACGAACCTACATTCCAAATTTGGTATCTCTAGCTCTTATAATTGCTGTGATCCTTGCATTCATACATACGGAAGGACAGACGGACGGACAGACGGACATGGCCAAATCGAAATCTCTTTTGATACTGATCAAGAATATCTATACTTTATAGGTCTTTATAGGTCTTCTTCTGCCTGTTACATACATTTTCACAGATTTAGTACCCCCTTTTTACCCATTTTATGGGTACAGTAATGGGAGTAAATACTCATTTGTTGGTCAACATTTCAATTACCAATCTGTACACTCTTTTGACCAGTCCTGCCTATATATGTACTATATTTTATGCTACTATCAATTAAACAGAGACCATAGAATTATCCACTCGTAGTATTGATCCTAACTATCCTGACCAGAAACATAAGAATACGGGCTCTTCTATGCTTTGTTTCGAAACCTGTACTCTGATTATAAGAAAATACAGGAAAAACGTCTTATTTGTTTGGTTATTTCTATGCATGCTCGACTGATTGCTGCTATATGTTTCAATTCATAGCTAACTTAGCAATATATTGAATTCCTTTAGAGGTAATAGAAATTATTGACAGTTTTTGGCCATTCAGCACAGTATTTGAAGAAAACTTTGACGAAGACACGGGAAATACGTTACGGTTAACGTAACGTTGATTCGTTTCGATTCGATTGGATTTGATTTGATTTAGTTTTATGACTGGACTGGCTCTGGCTTTCAATTTAAAACCAATCTGGAGGCCCAGACCTAAACGCCGATCATTAAAGGATCATTAGTGCTCATAATCTGATTATAATGCGCTCAGTTTGACTCTGTTTTAGCTCGTTTTTTGTTTTGTTTGGTATCGCATTCATTCTGGTTTATTTTGTATTTTGTTTTCATTTAGTTTAGTTTTCGTTTTATTAACAACTTTTACCTGACTTTTGGTTTTCGGATGCTGCAAACAAAGCCAGAGATTTTTATGACTTGGACGCCAATTAATGAAGCACATCCCGTTGGCCACTCGGATCGCGTGTCAGCGACAAATCTTCAAGCTGTGGCTATAACTGGGGGCAACTTGGAGTCAAAGAGTGAGCCCTGTGAATGGGAATGGGAGTGCGAATGGGAATGGGAATTGCCACAGGTATGGGAATGTGTGTGGTGGATATACTACATAAGTATAGTTTGTCAGGGTTGAGTTAATGTGCCGGAAATAGAATTATGAATACGTTGGCGTGCGTAATTTATGCCGTTCAAAATGGCTCGGTTAATTGGTGGCGGCGATTGTTGGATCGCCAAGGCTTTTAGATTTATCTATGGCCTAGCACTAAATAAACTGCGACTCCGACTTCGACTTCAACTTGGACTTGGCCCCGACGCGTCGACAAATCCTGAATCAGCATACAGACGGGGCGTTATAATTTACACTTGAGCTAAAATATTGATACTCGAAAAGCAATTTAGATAAGGCGATGCGACGGGCCCAGACACACACTGGAAATTCCGCTTCACACCTACAGGCCTCGTCCCGAGAGAGGTGTGAAAGGTGTGTGCGTGTGTGTGCGTGTGTGTGCCCTGGCTAAGTGCGTGGCAGGATGCACTGAGCCACTGACGCAGCCAGGCAGCTGTCACCGAGCCGAGTCTGCGCAAAAAAAGAAAAGAAAACACCAAAAACAACAAGAACGGGGCCTAGGCCCGTCTTGGCCTTGTTAGAGCGGGCCTCAAGTGCTACCAGCTGTCAACAAATGTTAAGCTGGCGTCGCAGCCACGCCTCCCCGCCTCCCCGCCTGCATTAATGAATGCGATAACATCAAAAGGCCAGACATGATTTGTCAGACGCGTAAGCGGGTCAAAGGGCATCAACTGCATCAGTTCTCACACCCGAAAGGAAGTAGCCGCTGCCAGAAACACAGCGTATAATTAACGCTCATTTATTTTCAAATTAACATTCGATCAATGCACCGACCTGGAATCGGGAGCAGCAGGATGAACTAGCAGCAGGACGGACAGTAGACGATGATCATTTGCAAGTGTTTCGGCTTTTTTCCCTTCCGTTTGCAGCCGTCTATTTAACGCTCCTTACCAATTACGGCCCTAACTAGCCGCAATCGAGCTCGGATATACGAGTACTTCGATTAACGGGGGGTACGAAAGGTGACTCCGACTATTACCGACTCTAACGCTCTCCTGAGACATCCTGTACGATGCCTTGTCATCAGACCTTACATACGATTATACTCGTACCACAATCGGAAAAATAATGCCTTTAAATGCAGAAAGTCGCCACACATTGGTAGCCAAGGGCAGCTATTTATACTTCCTTCTGTATTTAAGAAATATATATCTTAAATTTAGAATTTATTCTACTATATACAAATAATTTCTGTCTTTTAGGGTAACCTTCATTACAGAGCGAATTTCTTAACTCTATGGCATTTATTTCCTTAAGTTCGGAACTTCTCTAGTGCACGAAGATGTGTTTGCAGGAGTCCAATCTGACCAGATCTTGTCAAAATCGAACCACTATATTATAGTACAGTTGCCATCGGTCAAAAATTATGTTGTATAAACAGAGAAGTTATGATTACTGACAGACTGACCAAATTTGGTGCAAATCAAACTACTATATCTTATAGCTGCCATAGCAACTATAGGTCGAAAATTGATTTTTTGTTCGAAAAACTTTTTCGTTCGTACAAATATTACATGCAAGATCAGCAATTGCGAGTTTTATATACAGGTTTTATTTGATCAAGATCGCATCACATTATAATATAGCTGCCGTAGGAATCATCAGTAGAAAATTGAGTTTTCGCAGCGATTATTTCAAGTCAAGCTGGATCTGAATGTCCTTTGGAACTGCGTTGGCAACTTAAGAGTGTTTGGTGGATTCGTCGCAACATCAATATTCTAAATATTTAATTTTTTGTAACAAATAGAACAACAACAATTTTGATAATTTCAAACACGAAACATCGTTGCTTATTTAAAAAAATATTGGTAAGTCCAATAGACGGATAAAGCTGCCACGACGAGCATTAAAATGATTTTCATTGCACGCTTAAATAGGGTGTAGCGAGTTGGCATAAAGCGAGGCTGTGGACGGAAGTAGAATCAATGACATGAAAAGCTTACATTTTCTTATATAAGTACTTACGAGAGGTTCATTTGGGCACCAAGTCAACTCATATCCCTCAGGAAAATCTTCGTCCACGTCATCGCAATATAAGAGTTCGAATAGATCATGATGGCTCTCCCCAGGCAATGGAATATCTGACTCTGGAACTGTAGTTCCCCTGGATCGACGTTTGGTAGGTTTGTCTGTGCTGACTGAAGGATCCATAGGAGAGGCTTGTTGCAACTCAAAATTACGAATATATATTTGTTTTCATGCAACTTTCGTGTTCCTAAGTTCTAAAATAGGTGTAGATAAGAGAGCACCTCAATGTTGGGAGAATCATAGCCTCCTGTGTATTATGAATATGTTCCCAAACATTTTCTGAATTTACAAAATTTACATACGATACATAAAATATGAATATGGTCTTTCAAAATTCTATAAAGGAATCTGCGCAATCTCCAAAATGAACACAACAAATTAACAATGCTTTAAATTCAATCCTCGCTTCAGAAATGTTCAGTTCCTTTACAAGTATGTGCAATAATATTGGGAATAAATCTAACACAGAAGCCGTAAATTACTGTTACTTTTATTGTGAGCGAAAAAATTAAAATCATTGATAAATAATTTAGAGTTTAATTTTTTCTTATAAAAAATGATGATTATGGTCTACTTTTATTCACATACTCAAATCGAATGAATTTCATTGAAAAAAAGCATAATATATCAAAAATTTAAGAATCAGGCGGAAATGCACAGATTGTATTATTATTTTTTAGGTCCATTATAAGTAGGTGATCTTTTTTATTAAAAAAACTAAAGGTTCAATTATTGAATAAAAAACATATTTGCAGACTTCTTAAAAGTGATTCCAAATTTGTGGATGTGGAAACAAACAGAAATACACCAGCATGAATTTGAAAAATCATTTTAAAGTCAATCCATACACCACTTCAGAAATAGACAGTTGAAAAGTCTTAAAATCTTTTAATGAGGTGTTCTTCCAACATTGCCTTAATAATGTAAGTAATTAAATATGAAAGCAAATTATATGAAATGTGGAAAGCGGAAGAAAAAGTCCTATTGAGTCTCTTTGGATAAAAATATTGGTAGATATTCAAATCAAAACAATTAAAAAGAATACTTTGAGAGGAAAAATAAACCAAGTCAAAAACAAGTCAAATCACAGTGACGGACTTTGAAAGAAACAAGTTTACAAAATTTGTTAATGCCAATGGAATCATAATATGCATCATTCAATTTGACAAATCACTTTAAAGAAGACATGTGGACAACGAAAAAAGAAGTCTCTTCGGAAAAAATATGGAAATATTAAAAACTTAAGAAAATCATTATTTAAATAATATAAGCTTCTTATTCTTAAAATCTTAAAAGAAAACAATTTCAGCACGTTTGTCTGATTATTAAAAATAAACAATATATAGTGAGAAATCATCCGAATGGCTTGATTCTTACAATGTCGACACCATAATAGCAACTTCATTAACTTTTTGCTAAAACTGGTTGGGAATTATAGGCAAAATTGTAAGAAAAACATCAGCTTTTTATATTTGTGGATAAACTGGTTGAAAATTATAATTATTGGAGTACAATATTTAAAATTAAACTTAGTATTAATATTTATTTATTTAATACAAATTACATTAAAAAATAAATAATAACTTAATTTGTATTTGCAGTATAAATATAAAAAAACTTGCTAGTATTACCCCAGCGTTGCCCGGCAGTGAATTTGAATTAAAATTAAAGTTGTTGATCTTTCCTACTTGGATAAATCGTAAGAAATATGATGATTTTGTGTGTAGGGTTATGAAAATGACTTTGAACCCGATCTGACAAAAAATACATGATCTCACACACTTCACCTTCACCCCATTTCCTAACCAAGATGAAGGGTTGGGTTAGATTTTCTATAATCGGTAAGCATGCTTTTAAAAATTCAGAGTGTGAAAACAATCGAACGAATAATATTTAAGTTCCTCTATGGGTGTGCTATCCAAAAGCGACGACTGTAATATTTAATTGTTTCTTATGTAAGCCCCATGGGGAAGATTTTCCCAAATCGATGAACATCGCGTCATCGCGGAATTCCTAAAATAATGTATTTGTGCTCATTTTCATAAGAAAACAAAAGTCTTGTAAAAATTCAGCTCTCTAGCCTTTGCGGCTTGAGCTGTGCGTAGAGGAGACAGCTCCGACCCTCTAAAGTATATATATTCTGGATTAGTATCAAAAATCGAGTCGATCTAACTCTGTATGTCCGTCCTTCCGTCTGTATGAAAGCGTCTATCTCAGCAACTATAGGAGCTAGAGACACCAAATTTGAAATGTAGCTTCGTGCGGTTGTGTGTGAGAGATACTTACTTGAAATATTAGAATCGAACGCATTCCCAGTTGATCTACTACGATTGTCTTCCCAAGGCAAGGGTGGATGTCCAGCTACTCGATACAGGGATAGTAGAGGACCAGATATTTATTCAACTTAAACCATAGGTTAACTAATGGTTAAGTAGCAGATAGTCATTAGAGTGCCACTTAAAATAACTTTTAAGAGGCACTTTCACAAACTCCCCCCCTTGCAAGCGAACAGCTGACTAATGACAAAGTTGTTGTGTCCTGTGAGCAAAGCAAAAACAAATCAAGGCGAGGACCCCGAAAACTTGACCGTGCTTAAAAACAAAGTTGCGACAGTTCCAGGCAATATTTTTTCCCATTTGTTGTTTGTGTTGTTGTCTTTGTTGCTGTTTTTGTCCATTTCACGGACGGCGCAAAAAATGCCGCTAAAGAAAGAAGAGAAAAAATGCAAAATGTTTTTAATGTGAACACTTTTAACACTAATGGTGCCGGAATATTTAATTTGGCCAACGACAAACGCTAGGACATGGCGGGAAATGTGGAAGGGGAGCGGTAGAGTGGGTGGCTAAAAGGAACCGTTGAAAGCGACGGCCCGAAAGCACATTAAGAGCATAACAGCAGGGCAGGTGGTTGGCACAACCACCCGGGCAAAAGCACACCGCAAAACATGTCAAATGTGAACCAACCCCCTCCCGACCGTCACCCACTTCCTCCACTTCTCCACCCTAGCCCCCTGCCCCCTGTCATGTGCCATGCCTTGAACCAACCCCCTGCACTTACTCGCTGCGCTTTTGAGCTGGAGATGTTGGCGTAAATTTGTTAATTTGGCACCGATGACAACCAAACCAGGCAAAAAAAAACCTACCCAGCAACCACCCAACCACGTACCAGCAACAGGCAACAGTCCGCCCTCCTGGGGGGGAGGCAGGGGGAGAATGGGGCAACTGCTCGTTTGGGTTGTTTTCCAGCAAACACTTTTTTTGTTGTTGTTGTGCGCGTTGGTGTTGCGAGTTAAAATTGTTTTAATGCTGGGGCAAATTTATGCAAATTGCGCTCTTTTTGCATATTTAAAAAGCGAATACACGAGCACTTTGCCAAAGTAATTTGTTACATAATGGAGGCAGCTCCAGTTGCAGCTCCTGCTCGGAGATGCTGCCAGGATGAGAGATAGCGGGGCAGCGGGACGGTGGGACGGCGAGACAGGAAGAGAACCGAGCGCCATGTTGGAAAAGTTTAATTTGCCATAAGTGCGCGCCATTTTGCAGCGTTTTCTGAACTTTTTAATGGAACCTACAAAAGCTGTCAACAAACAAAAACAAAATAAAACAAGTAAGAACATTGCAGTCGCAAGTTCCCGGCTGCTGAATACTCTGTTTTCGGTCCAGTATACTTTGGCTATTTGTGGAGTCGGAAGGGAATGTGAAAAAAACAAGTTTGATGACCTACCTGACGGGTAGATTTTGCTCCTTTGCGGAGAAGGGGTGGTGTTGTGAAATAACTTTTGAAGCAGATCTGTCAAGGAGATCAACGGTAGTTGGTATATCAAATTTGATGACTATAACTATAAAAATGTGCAATATATAGGTTTCCGAAAAATTGTGGGGAGTGAGTGTGGCTGAGCGATCTTAACATTATATAAACTGAGGGATATGTACCAACATGTGTACCAAGTTTGGTTACTCTAGCTTCAAGGCTATGGAGAAGATTGCATTCATTCCGACACCCGGCCATTGACGAACCCAATATACTCTATTTCCAAAAATATTTTGCTGGCAACAGAGTATAAACACACAAATAAAAAGAAAACCAAAATAGCCATCTATGGTGGGCTGCGAAGGGGTGGGGTTGGGGGGTTTGAGGCACGTCACAGAATTATGCAAATGCCGTTTGGCTGTTAAAATATGTTAATGTCGTGCGCTCTCCTCTGCACTTTTGTACAGTACTCTCATAATTTGTTCATTTGTCAGTTTGCTTGGCTGCTTTTGATGCTTTTTACATTTTACCAATTGAGAGCCGAAACACTCAACGAGTGAAGTATGTGAGCGGAACGAGCGAAGATCTGGCTCAAGTTGCAGTTCACTGGCAATTAACAACTGCACTTAAGGCCAAGTAGACTGCACTTGTCGGGCATACCCGACCACGAGACAACTTGTACCCAGGTCTGAAATATACAAGAACATTAAGACATAGACCTCAAGCAGTTCAGCGGTAATGCATGCAAGCAGAGCATTTCAGCTGCTGGTTGCGCTGTGGGATGCAGTTTCCAAAATTTCAAATCAACTTGAGCTGCGCCCACTAGTACTACTTATAAAGGAGTCTATATGGCGAAATTGGGGTCTATACTCACCAAAAATAAATGCTTAAAAATTTAGAAAATCCCTATAGTTCTGTAGTAGTATTTCAGAAAGGGTATTTCTGAATAGAATAATTTCGTTTTTACAACAAGTAAGAATGCTATAGTCGAGTATACCCGACTACGAAACTCCCTGTACCCAGGTCAAAAATTTCCGATCGCATCTTCGTAAACTTACACATACACAAGGACATACACAAGCCACAGCGCAAGCGACAGCGCAAGCGAGGCATTTTAATTGGCGGCTGTGCTTCTTCTTCCCCACGCTGCAGCACTGAATCTTCTTTCGTGAATAACTTCCGTGTTTATTATCTGATCGACTTAAAACTCAAACAGTAGATTAAGAGGGACTAAAGTATTGTACATGCCAAATCTTTAAGCTATATCTTGAAAATTGTTACTGTAAGACGGTTTTTGTCGATTTGCGGGGAACGGGGAAGATATCTGAAATATGAAACAAACTTGATCTGCGTATGGTATACATTAACCTACATTCCAAATTTTGTGTCCAGCTGCTGAGATCGACGCGTTCATACGGACAGACGGACAGACAAACGGACATGGCCAAATCGAAATCTCTTTTGATACTGATACTTTATAGGGTCGGAGATGTCTCCTTCTGCCTGTTACATACATTTGCACAGATTTAGTACCCCCTTTTACCCATTTTATGGGTACAGGGAGTAAAAAGTTTATCATTCAAATGAATTAATTAATTATTAATTGAAGAGAAGAGCGCAAGCGTCGAGGTCTTCAGCTCAATATGGATATTATTTCTGGCTTAGGCTATTTATATTTTTAGGCTATTTTCTAAATTCTTGGACATTTATGTTTCGGCCTGATCGACTTGGGTCATGATGCTGATCAAGAATATATAGACTTTATAGGACCTAAAAGGCCTCCGTCTTCCTATTACATAAATTTGCATGGCTTAAGTATTTCTAAATTCATTTTATGTGTACAGGGTGTAAAAAACGTGGCATTATTTTAAATTTCTGTTCCTAATTGGCAGTATAAACTAACGAAAATGTAGTGTAACATATTTATTAAAAAACTCAAATCAGTTTAAATCAAGATTAATGTATTCCATCAACTCTTTAAGCAACTCTGAAAGAAAGTTTCACAATGCTTAAATTTTGGGAAGTTTCGTTTTTTCGAACATAAAGCAACAGGTAAAACATTAGATGAAATAAGATTAGCAATCATCAATGTTTTTTTATAGTAAATTTAATATTTTTGTTAGAAATCAGTCAACTTGTCGATCAATTTGTTGATGGTTCCAATCAGATGTCTCATTATGTACATTGCTTATAGTATTTGATTTGATTTTAATACATCCACTCCATTTACAATCGATCGTTCATATGACAGTTAAATGATATAGTGGTCTGATTTTAATCAAAATTTAATCAACTTTCAATAAGCATTATTAATCAATGAACTGGTGAGTTTGGTTGGGGTATCTGTTAAAACAAAAATGTTGCTTATACAACAACGCAGTTTTCTGCCAATCGTTCCAATGGCAGGCTTATGATATAGTAATACGATCGGGCCGGTTCTGATATATGTGCTGCCTGCAACAAAAAGAGAGAGATTTGTGTCAAGTTTCATTTAGATAGCTTTAAAACCGATTTGCTGATCAAATATATACACACTTAATGGGGACGGGTATAAAAGTAAGCAATATTTGGATTATCAATCATTTTGACTGCTCAAATCTGATTGAAGCGCAACCGACGACGCGACGTATACATCAATTAGTTAATTAAAACGATGATAAAACACATCGCGCTTGATATATTAGTTTTAATTAAAATCACAGGCTGGCAACTTCAAATAAATGAGAAAAATAGTAAACATCACATCTAATAATAATAAAAAGCTATATAATTTAGCAAGACTCTGCGCTGGCCAGTCAAAGCTTAACTTTCCAAAACACCTACGCAGATAGGTGCGCAGATTGGATGACGGATGGATGGATGGTTGGATGGATGGATGAATGGATGGTTGAATATGGAAGGCAACAGCAGCAATAAATTGCCACGCCCCAGAGACAAAGGCAAAGATGGTGGCAACAAAGTGGGGGAGATAGAGTGACGCAAAGAGGGGCAAGCTCAATGTCAGCATTAAAAGCAACGGGCAACAAAACTTGTCAACCTCTAACGATAATTGAGTCATAAACTTTATCTAATGACAATTTATGCCATTGAAAACAAAACAGAGAACGAGCTAAAAACGCACTCGACACCGGAAAGATCGAGATACATATACATACATAGAAGTATATCTGAATACGAGGGGTATTAAGTGTGTAGTATATTCGAAAATAAATTTTATTCTTGCGGTTTTAAATCATCATTTCGAAATGCATAACAATAATAAAAATGGTGTCTCATTAGCAGTGCTGGGCATTACAACGAACCCGGAATAGTTGCCGTTATACCCGTAAGTCTATGTCCAAGCCTCTTGGGCACTATTACGGCTCCGGTAGTCATAATTTGTATGCGTCAATTACAGAAACCACAGCGCACTTCAGACTATAGTAGTCATATAGTGTACGAATAGTTTCCTCTCTGCCGCTCTCCAAGCGTAAATTTCACCAAACAAAAATAAAACCCACACTAATTAACTTAAATTTCAATTAAAATGTCTTTTGTTATGTGATTTTTATGTGGCCGGGTCGCCCATTAGTTCATAGCCGTGGCGAACCGGAAACTTTTGTCACCCAAAAAATGCTAATGAATGCGCACGTCCGTCCCTCGCCCTCTCCCTCTCTATCTACAGAGACCCTCCGCACCGAAGTGTCACCGTACACCTATCGGAGTGCCTACCTATCCTCAACATACTTACATGTGTATATGGAGTGCTCGTTATATTCATTTCGGTTTATATCATTTCATTTGGTCCGGCGGTGTCTCGTGTTTATTTGTTAATTTTTGCCTTTTGGTTTTTGTTTTTTTATGAAAATTTCTTCATTAGCGCATAAATTAAGTTTAATTACATTTTAGTTGGCTTTATTAAAAATCATCTGGCTCAACGACAACCACAGTCACAGCCACAAAAACAAAATTCAAATGAAAATAACAATCGCAGTTGACTGCAAAATGGCGTCAGAAACGGAAATGCGCTATGAAAAGTAACGTTTTCAATTACTAGAAAGTGTTCTGACAGCCGGTGAACACTATATATAGCTTATTAACAGTTATACATACTTATATCCAAAACTTATGTGTATATGTATATAACAAGCAAGAATACATATCTTCGGTGCGCCAAAGTCTCAATTTTTGACGAATTGTTCATATGGCAGCTATACAAAATTGTTATCCAATCTTGATGCAATTAAAATACTACTTATAAACGGTTATTAAAATTTACAACGAGACAAACAAATCGGGATAAACATTAAATATAAAATTAAATATTGTACTCTAATAATTCTCAACCAGTTTATCCACAAATATAAAAAGCTGATGTTTTTCTTAAAATTTTGCCTATAATTCCCAACCAGTTTTAGCAAAAAGTTAATGAAGTTGCTATTATGGTGTCGACATTGTAAGAATCAAGCCATTCGGATGATTTCTCACTATATATTGTTTATTTTTAATAATCAGACAAACGTGCTGAAATTGTTTTCTTTTAAGATTTTAAGAATAAGAAGCTTATATTATTTAAATAATGATTTTCTTAAGTTTTTAATATTTCAATATTTTTTCCGAAGAGACTTCTTTTTTCGTTGTCCACATGTCTTCTTTAAAGTGATTTGTCAAATTGAATGATGCATATTATGATTCCATTGGCATTAACAAATTTTGTAAACTTGTTTCTTTCAAAGTCCGTCACTGTGATTTGACTTGTTTTTGACTTGGTTTATTTTTCCTCTCAAAGTATTCGTTTTAATTGTTTTGATTGGAATATCTACCAATATTTTTTATCCAAAGAGACTCAATAGGACTTTTCTTCCGCTTTCCACATTTCATATAATTTGCTTTCATATTTAATTACTTACATTATTAAGGCAATGTTGGAAGAACACCTCATTAAAAGATTTTAAGACTTTTCAACTGTCTATTTCTGAAGTGGTGTATGGATTGACTTTAAAATGATTTTTCAAATTCATGCTGGTGTATTTCTGTTTGTTTTCACATCCACAAATTTGGAATCACTTTTAAGAAGTCTGCAAATATGTTTTTTATTCAATAATTGAACCTTTAGTTTTTTTAATAAAAAAGATCACCTACTTATAATGGACCTAAAAAATAATAATACAATCTGTGCATTTCCGCCTGATTCTTAAATTTTTGATATATTATGCTTTTTTTCAATGAAATTCATTCGATTTGAGTATGTGAATAAAAGTAGACCATAATCATTATTTTTATAAGAAAAAATTAAACTCTAAATTATTTATCAATGATTTTTTTTTCGCTCAAAATAAAAGTCAACAGTAATTTACGGCTTCTGTGTTAGATTTATTCCCAATATTATTGCACATACTTGTAAAGGAACTGAACATTTCTGAAGCGAGGATTGAATTTAAAGCATTGTTAATTTGTTGTGTTCATTTTGGAGATTGCGCAGATTCCTTTATATAATTTTGAAAGACCATATTCATATTTTATGTATCGTATGTAAAATTTGTAAATTCAGAAAATGTTTGGGAACATATTCATAATACACAGGAGGCTATGATTCTCCCAACATTGAGGTGCTCTCTTATCTACACCTATTTTAGAACTTAGGAACACGAAAGTTGCATGAAAACAAATATATATTTGTAATTTTGAGTTGCAACAAACCTCTCCTATGGATCCTTCAGTCAGCACAGACAAACCTACCAAACGTCGATCCAGGGGAACTACAGTTCCAGAGTCAGATATTCCATTGCCTGGGGAGAGCCATCATGATCTATTCGAACTCTTATATTGCGATGACGTGGACGAAGATTTTCCTGAGGGATATGAGTTGACTTGGTGCCCAAATGAACCTCTCGTAAGTACTTATATAAGAAAATGTAAGCTTTTCATGTCATTGATTCTACTTCCGTCCACAGCCTCGCTTTATGCCAACTCGCTACACCCTATTTAAGCGTGCAATGAAAATCATTTTAATGCTCGTCGTGGCAGCTTTATCCGTCTATTGGACTTACCAATATTTTTTTAAATAAGCAACGATGTTTCGTGTTTGAAATTATCAAAATTGTTGTTGTTCTATTTGTTACAAAAAATTAAATATTTAGAATATTGATGTTGCGACGAATCCACCAAACACTCTTAAGTTGCCAACGCAGTTCCAAAGGACATTCAGATCCAGCTTGACTTGAAATAATCGCTGCGAAAACTCAATTTTCTACTGATGATTCCTACGGCAGCTATATTATAATGTGATGCGATCTTGATCAAATAAAACCTGTATATAAAACTCGCAATTGCTGATCTTGCATGTAATATTTGTACGAACGAAAAAGTTTTTCGAACAAAAAATCAATTTTCGACCAATTGTTGCTATGGCAGCTATAAGATATAGTTGTTTGATTTGCACCAAATTTGGTCAGGCTATACAAATGATTCGATTTGGTAAGTTTGGTAAAAAAATTAATCATAACTCATAACTCAACATAATTTTTGACCGATGGCAACTGTACTATAATATAGTGGTTCGTTTTTGACAAGATCTGGTCAGATTGGACTCCAGCAAACACATATTCGTGCACTAAGGAAGTTCCAAACTTAAGGAAATAAATGCCATAGAATTAAGAAAATCGCTCCATAATAAAGGTCACCCTAAGAGGCAGAAATTTTTACTCCCTGTACCCATAAAATCGGTAAAATAAAGGTACTAAATCTGTGCAAATGTATGTAACAGGCAGAAGGAGACATCTCCGACCCTATAAAGTATATATATCCTTGATCAGTATCAACAGCCGAGTCGATCTGGCCCTGTTCGTCTGTCTGTCTATCCGTCTGTATAAACTCGTCGATCTCAGGACATAAAATAGTAGGTTTTTGTTTTTTACCATACGCAGATCAAGTTCTTTTTCATATTTCAGACATTTTTCAAGCATATGTAACTGATTCAAATACAAGAAATAATGTCTATCTTCTATATATCCTTGCAGCAATGTTATTCATATCAAAACTCATTTTTCGTCAGATTGTTCCTATAGCAGCTATATAATAATGTGGTGCGATTTTAATCAAATGATAGGAAACTGTATTAGATGGAATATTTTTAAAAATAAAAAAAAACGTTTATTCAAAAACATATTTTTCACCAGATTGCTCCCATGTCAACTATATGATATAGTAGTCCTTTTTTGACCAAATTTGGCCTTGGTGAGTTTTGTAAGGATACCTTTATAAACAAAAAAGTTTTTCGTACAAAAACATAGTTGTCGACCGATCATTCCTATGGCAACTATATGTTATAATGCTCCGATCTGGCCGTTTTCGACATATGTACTGCCTGCAGCAAAAAGTAGGGTCTGTGTCAAGTTTCATTATGATAGTTTTAAAACTGATAGACAAGTTAGGATAGAAACAGACGGACAGACGGACGGACGGACATCGCTATGTCGACTAGCCGAATTGATTGTGATTAGGAATATATATATTGTGTGGGGTCGGAAACATTTCCTTCAATGCGTAACACATTTCGTGACAAAAAATATAATAACTATAATGCAAGGTTATAACCAACCAAATGTGGTTCAAAAATATATTTATATTTGTTTGAAAACCGTTTCTTGGGCTAGTTAAAACCGTAATTTCTTGTAACGAGTGGCCAATCCGTCCAGTATAATTAGGTACGAGAATATTACGTACTTCAACTGGTTTTGGTTTAGCTTCAGGCATTAAAAATGCATCTAGCTGCAATTACCAGTAAGCAGGTAAAAACATTGGCCATAACTCATTGTGAGCCTTGTAAATGGCCATAAAATAACTATGGCAGCAATTTGTTGTTACATTCAAGTTATAATATTTAGAGTCAAATGAAAAGCTGTTAATGGAACGTAATTATGTGGCCGCCTAATGGGTCTACATCTTTTTGGTCAGTTGCGCTATAACAAGTTGGGAATTACATGGGAAACTAGCGCTGATTCGCTTTGCAGCTGTTCAATTGTCCTAAAAATTATATTTATGTGACATTCATTGCCTAATGGCTATCACACCTGTAACCCCAACAACAATAACACACCCGCCCCCCACGGCAGTTCCATCACTTCATTAATCACATACCATTAGGCAGACCAGGCCAATCGATTTTCAAATGCTCAGCCAAAAAAAATAGAGACACGAGAAAGAAAAACAATTATATTTATTTATTTTTATCGTCGCATATTTATCTTAATTACTTTTTCTCTATTGAGTGGCTGTAGCTGGGCACGTCCTTGCACTGGGCCCGCTCCTGTCCCCGTCACCGTCTCCGTCTCCGTCTCCGTCCCCGTCCCGTTGCTGCCCCATATGCCAGCCCCGTCTTCTGTTGCTGTTGTACAATTCAATTTGGTTTGTCGGACAGCTGGAAAACGACAAGCGACAACACACACAACACAACAACAAAGCCAGACAAGTAAGTGTGCTCTAGTCGAGAGTACTCGACTGGGAGATACCCAGTACCCAGTCGTACTTACAGACAAGCGTATATAAATAAATATTTTACAAGCTTGTATATCGTTTTTATCGATCCCAGGGGTTGACGAAGGAGCATACGAAACAATAATAATAATAACAAGAATAGTACCAAATTTTACTTGTAGAATTTCATTTCATTGTTATCCCACCACTAGCCTCTGTAAAATTCAGAACTATATATTGTATATCGTTTTTATCGATCCCAGGGGTTGACGGAGGAGAATAAGAAACAAGCTATATTTGTATTATATGGTATGGTACTAAGTACATACCAAATTTAGTGAACCAAGCACTGCCTATTCCAGAGCACTTTTCATTCCGAACGAATTCAGAACTACTCATCATATCGATTCCGGTTAGAAATTGGAACAGGCTTCCGCTCTGAAATCGTACACTCAGAAAAATAAATGCCCTAAAAAGAAAGAAAGCGGAAAGTCGCCAAAGGCAGCTAACCTTATTTTTTATTTTGAATTTAAGAAATATATTTTGCAAATTTATCAATTATTTATATTCAATAGAGATTATTTTTGGCTTTTGAGGTGACTTTTATTATAGGGAATTCTATGGCATTAATTTTTCTGGGTGTATATACGTATAGACAGAGAAACAGATAAACGGACCGGAGCATACCTTACAGGGTTGGGGAGGAGATGCCGCCTTTAGCCTGTTACACACATTCCAACAAATTGACTTCACCCTTTTTAACCATTTCCAATTGGTACAGGGTATAAAACGAGAATGACGACAAAACAATTCAATCAACTGTGGCTCACTTGAAGTTGTTGTTGTGGCCGTGTTATCGCCCACTGATATCCTTTTTAATGATACGAGCTGACCAAACCTTTTTCAAGCGTTTCAACAATTAGAGAAGCCTTCAGCCCGAACCGATTGACTAACTGTTAGCCTCATCGTCGCGTCATCGTCATCGTCGTGTCGCCTCGTATCAATTTACTGTGGGGCGGTGGCGGTAATGGAGACGGTAACGAGTTAGCACCGGGGGCGGAGGCGGGGGCGGAGGCGGAGGCAGAGGCGAGGGCTAGGGTAGGGGCTTGGCAGCACAAATATGTCATCAAAATGTGAACGAGATGAAAAAATGGTGTCGTTTTGATTCACCGCAAAACAAAATAGTTCATCAATCATGCACACTTGACCGGACCGGACTCGACTGGACTGGAGCGGACCGTGTCCGTTCGACAAACCAAATGCTTATTGCACAGTGGGTTGCATCTGTATGCTAGCGGATAGTGTTGCCAAACTATCGGCAATTTCGATAGTCGATAGTCACAAGGGTACTTAATTAAGGAGCTAGAAAATATAATACACTCTTTGTTTAAAATTGCTCTATTTGCTACACTTTTAAGCCTACCAAAAATGTTAGAGAAAGTAAAATATTTGTAATGGCAAAAAAGAGATACACTTTAAACCTATCGATATCCACAATCGATGTTGAGAACCATCGATAACATCCATTGTTGTTCCATCGACAGCTCACAATCGATAAGTTGCCCATTTATGATATTACAGATTTGTATTAGGATCAACAAATATGGGGTGATAATTTATTTTCTTGCCTGATTTTGATCGACTATTTTTCTCTTCATGATCAATTAAGTAGATTAAATCAACTAAGTTATTGTATAAATGGTTAACTAGATGAAAAAATTGCAATAAATTTTAGTGAATATCAAATGTAATATATCTTAAATGTGGAAAAACGGTGAACAAGCGCTAGCATTTAAAAGCAATAAATTTGTTTTAACCACCTAGAATGCGCATTCGGTAGATGCTTAATTAGATAAAATCAAGAAAACCTGTTCATAACCCAATTAATATTGCTCCATTGGTTACAGCGAATGCTACACAAAATATTGATTAGAATACCATACTTGATTAACCGCTATTGAATACTTACCGCTATTTATTTTCAATCCGCATTCCCATTATGTTCCATGGTGATACATTTTAGTGTGTATCGATACCTAAGCTCACTTTTACCTAAGCATTATTAATCCCACACATACTTGTGTATACCTTTCTATACTTAACTGTAGCTACTTCTCAGTTGCCGTTCTGCCCCGTCCCCGCGGCACATCCTTTAACCAAATTGATGACCGGCCGTGTGACAAATGATCATCAATCACATTGAGCGCATTGCGTGGGTCGAGGTCGTTGTTGAATTTCATGTTTAAGGTCTGAGTGTCCTATTAAGTTCCATGTCCGGCTCTCTGTGCGGCTGCTCTAACATTCTATGCTACATTTGTAAATTATCTATCAAATTTGAACACTATATCTGCCTATGGTATAACGTTGTTGATCAGTATCAAGAGAAGAGTCGATCTAGCCATATCCACCATTGAAATAAAAACCTTGATGTCTTGTTATAGCTGGCATAAGCTGACGAAATCAGATCAAAATCAAACCACTATATCATATACTAGATATAGGAACAATCGGTTGAAAATTGAGTTGATTTTTAATAAAACCCTTCTTTTTTTAAGATATCGTAACCAAACGGACCGTTATGCTGTTGACCAAATCTAATTACCATTGGACCATTATATCTTGCAACCTCTTATAAAAACATTCGGATGAAAAGTGAGTTAGTGTATGAAACTCCTTTTTGAGCTTTACCGGTATGTCAACCAAACGCGCCGCAGTTGGGAATCTTGTCTACTTGTCTATATATATCAAAATGTTATGTTGGTATAATCAAATGTCAAAAACTCGAAAAGTTTTGCACCGATTGAGCTCAAATTTTGACATAATAATCGGTTCGCTTTAAGGATTGCTTCACCGAGAGAAAACAGCTTAATTTTAAGTGTACGTTCGGTGTAGCAGCAACAATAGGTTTTCCCGGGCCCGGGAGTTTGACAAATCTACTCCCACGGGCGGAAAAATGTTGTATGCAACTTGAACTTGTTACCATGGATGGGATATGGGCTTAAAGTCAAATGTGCGAGAGAAGGTTTTTGTTAGAACGCTTTCTAAGTTCTTCATACCGTATACAAAAGGGCACGGTTGGAAAAAATGTTGTTACTTCTTTCGTTCTTACTTTGCCGTACTCTATAAAGTTCGTTCTAAATGGATCAAAATCGACTGACCATATCATATAGCTTCCAAAGAAACAATTGGTTGAAAATTGAGTTTTTGTATGAAAAATATGGCTGCAAGGGTAAATATAGCTTCGGATGTCCTCCTCTATGTATGCATCGGATGCATTTTGAAATATTTATCTCTAAATATCAAACGAACTCGTAGTTTCAAGGACCTCATTTCTGAAACTGTATGAAAGACTTGAGGTGCAAGTCTAGTGTCAATTTACAGACGATTGTTCTCCGAGTGCATCGACTGCTTTCGCACGCTTAACGACTGAATAGGTTTAAGCAATTTAAGCCAGTGGCAAGTGGCAAGTGGCCAACTAGCCAACTGGCCAACTGGCCAAGTGAATGGCGTTTGGATACACTGTGTGAAGCGATTGCTCTGAGTATTAAATACAAATTGGCAAACGTTCAAAATGTAATCAATGCGGAGATGCGTATGTAACTGAAACCAATGGCCAGCCAGCACGGTGGAGGGGGAGCAGTGCGTATGTGGAGCACCAAGGCACTGGCAAGGCTTTTTGACCAAGTTAAGTGCTCATTAATGCGTAACACGGAGATTGGCTTCAAAAGCCATGCACCGAATGCCTTTAATTGTTATTAAATTACCAGCCCAAAGCCAAGTGCGTTCACATGAAGCAAATGTGAATGTGAATGTGAATATGAATGCAAATGAATGTGAGTTGCAAAAAAAATAAATAAAAATTAAAAAAAAAAAACTGAACGAGCTGAGGAGGGCTGGCTAAGCCTCGTAGACCACACGGGTGGCATGAGAGTATTTTAATATATTTTGATATAAATATTATTTAGCGCTCTATTGTTGTTTGGCTTTCGCTTTAAAATGCGATGATTTTGCATATTAGCAGAGAGTCAGAGAGTCAGTCCACTAGCGAGAGGCAGTTGTAAAGTTCATTCAACTGTTCAACGGTTCAACTCTGCCCCGGGGCCATACGCACTCCGTCCGGCGCTAGAGCCGGGGTCGGGATCGGGGTCGGGGTAGGGAACGGGGCTGCAGCACAGTAGCCAAAATGAAACGACAACGGATGGAAAATCGAAATCCAAATTATTGACACTTGAGGTGAGACGAGGCACGAAGGGCAGGCCCAAAGCCAGGGGCCAGGGATAGAGAGCCTGAGTACTGAGCTGCCTTCTGTCTTCAACTCTTTTTCGTGCCCAAGCTACCGAAAATTGTTCATTAATGAACTTTAATTGATTTCATTCATTAATCATTAAGCGTCGCCCATAGATGAGAGCTCGCTGCTGATGAGCTCAAGAGCTGAAGAGCTGAAAACCTCAAAGCTGGGCCCTGAGAGGCATCGTGTGCGTGTTAGACACTTCCGCTCCCAACTCGCAAAAGGGCTAAAAGATGACGCAGCTTATGTATGGATTTCTATACTTTGATATGGATTTGCCAAGCTATTGACTGTGACTTTCACTTGACACACACAGGCAAACACACACACACACTGAAAACAGCTGGGATACTCAAATTACACCCAGGCAGATCGTAAACCAAATATTTCCATATATCATCTTCCTAAACAGTGAACATTATTTATGCCATAAAGCAACGATTATCTAAGGTCCCTATGAAGCTCTAAAATACTCTTTAATACTTAATACACAGTGGACTATAGTGTAAAATGTAAAAATAATAAGAAGAAAATTATTAGTTTATTATTATGATAAAATAATAACAAATAATAATAATAATAATAATAATAATAATAATAATAATTATAATTATAATTAATTGATAATAATAATAATAATTATAATTATAATCAATTGATAATAATAATAATAATAATAATAATAACAATAATCATAATAATAAATAAAATAAATAATAAATAATAATAAAAATTAAAAATAATAATAATCATAATAATAATAATAAAAATAATAATAAAACTACCTATAATATTAATAATACTAATAATTAAATTAGTTATAATAATAATAATAATAAATATAATATTAATAACAATAATAATTTCAATAATAATAATAGTACAAATATAAATACAATAATATTTATAACATTAATAATTCCACTTGCGAATTAATTCCACAAAAATATATAAAGCATGTTTGAAGGATCATCTAAAAATTAAATAAACGTACAAGAGCGCCAATTTTTATTATTTATTAATTATGTTTACCTATGTACAGTTGAATATAAGGTTAAACAATAAAATATATAGTTTATATTGCTTAATTTTCTTAAGCTTTTATTCTTTCCATTCCAAAAAGTAGACTAACAAGTTTTCGGTGAAATGAAATCGACAGTGAAATTCAGAACAGAAAATTAAATGAAATAACTGGTTGTAATTTTTATCGATAATTTTGATAGCTTTAAAGTAACAACTCTTATTAAGTAATGATAACAATAAACCATACTATCATTAGTGCCATAAATATGTGGACATTAGCTATAATTGCTGTAGACACGAGTCTACAATACATTCCAACTTTAATATAACCATTAAGAACAGTTGGAAATTAGAGATCATTGCTTATTTTCGATATATTCTGCCGGATTTGCTTATAGTACTCGTAGTATGTAACGCTTCCTCTTTAGCTTCAGTCTGATAAACTCTTATATAGATAATAATTCCATCTCAAGCTTAGGAAAACTTTGTGATATGTTGGACTGTTGCGTGGTATATTTAGCCAAGGACAGGCAATCTGGAATTAACTAAGAAATTAACAACAAATATTTATGAAATAATTCAATCCGTTCTGACGTTTCTTCTTTAAGTTAAATTTAAAATCGGAAATCACATATTCGGTATTTTTGGAATTTTTGTTTATTTTTGTATGGTTTAAGGCATTACCCAGTTCTCCATCTGTTACATAGTGGACCAGGTATCCAATATGCCCAGTCCCCCGAGAAAGAGAGCTCAATAATTTTGATTTAAAATGTGCGCAGGCGCAGCTCAAAGCGAACCGCAGCCAAAGACTCCACACGGTATATGGGCAATGTGACAAATTTATGAGACGGCGATCCCCAAAAATCAATTGGCCTGTGTTGTGACAATGAAATCTTTTTGGGGCACACAGGCATGTGGCATGGGGCAGACGGGTCTATTGAATAGCCCGCACGAATGTTGCAAAGGGAGTGGTGGACTCGGAGAGCGAGTCCACAGCTTGGAATGGAGAAGCCCCCAAGGCAGCAGTCGGAGGAGACGCAACGGCCACAGGTTGAACCTCGACTTAAAGTTCAGTATTTTTGTTTTTGTGGGGCAGCGGCTACGGGGCCCTTTGTTGAAGTGTGTTTTGTGTTTTGGGTGTTAAATTTATGTTTGGCTTTTAGCTAAATTCAAATTCTATCGCTCAATTATGTTGAGATAAAAGGAAATTGCTGCGACATTAACACTTTCTTAATCTGATGTTCTGAATTTATGTGCGGCCGAGGAATTTGAGGCGGCGTCTCCAACAACGAGCCACATAGCCGCATTAATGCCACGCGCACCAAGCGGGCCGACAGATCTTAAAGGGTTCCAGACCAGGCCAGGCCAGAACAGAACAGAACAGAACTGAACTGAACTGAACTGAACTGAACTGAATTGAAACGAGCCCAAAACCGTGCGCTGTTTATTTTAAAATTTATTACCAAAATTATCGACTAAACGATGCAAGCAAAAACAATCGATAAAAGTGAATTCTTTTAGCCGGCGACTCGTTGCTGGAGGATGCGCTGCATCGAGGATGGGCCCGTTGCCAGTTTAAAAGCCATTGCATTAAACGTCAAGAAAAACCTTTTAATTTGCTTGTAACAAAAATTTGTTATCTCCTAAACTGTGCCATAAAAAACGAGAACGCAAACGAGCCCTGAAACCCAGCGCCGAAGCCATGGCCAAGCCGAACCCGAGCCCAAACTCAAACCCAAACCCGGATCCATTTTAATATATCACAGGGAATGGGAATGAGCGACACTGTGAGTTGGGATTGGGAATGAGAATGGGAATGGGAATGAGAATGAGAGTCAGCATCAGAATGGGTCCAAGGAGCAGTCGACATTCAGTCTGGGCATGTCTCAGAATTCAGGTCTCGACTCTCGATTCTCGATTCTCGTTGCTCGTTGCTCGTTGCTGTGCTGGCTCTTAAAGGTGTTGATGTTTAAGTTTAACATTGTTTCTCGTTATCGTTATAGTTTAGTGGCAGCAACAACAAAAGCGGCCCAAACCCAAACACAAGCGTAAAACCCAAAAAAAACAAAAACAAAAAAGACACAAAACAAACTAAACTAAAAAAAATTACGATCAGCTTTGAGCCCGGCTAATTGATGCAACTTTTATGGCGGGCCCCGAAAGAGCCGAGAGAAATTGAAGCTGGAGTTAGTATTTTTAGCTCACGTTTACAACTTGGCCGATAAGCATCGCAGCACTTGAGATAACACCAACAACAACAACAACAACAAGCTGGTAATATGCGAGTGGCTTGTTGGCATCTTGTGGAGTATCTGGAGCACTCGCGTACAACTTTTACATTATGCACTTTGAATACATCTTGTGCGATAAGCTCTCTGCTCTTGTTGCTGTTAGCCGCCCTCTACCCTACCCCAACCCAGGCCCCCCACCCTCCTCTCGATTGTTGTTACCTGGTTGTTGTCTCCGCTAAAATATATTCATCACAGCGCAGCTGATAGTCGCACCAAGACGAGCACGGCTTTAATGAATGACCAGTTTCAGTCACAGTCTCTGCCTCTGCCTCAGTCTCTGCCCAGTCCCGATTCCCGATGCATCCTCAGACTGCCTCTTTGGCTGAAGGTAGGTGTGCTAATTGCTGTGCCATCTCATGGCCAGGGCTTGACGCGACGCGACGTCAGACGCCGGACGCCGGACATTGGGACACTTTACACTGGACGTTGGCGCGTGGGTTTATCGCGCCCAAAGTTGGGGCGTCATAAAGTTGCACGTTGTCAACGGGACAGTCTCCAATCCACAGTCCAGAGTCCCCAGTTCCAGGCGGACCACCAGACAGACGGCAAATTTCTGGGCCGGCTAATGCATCAATCTGTGCGGCAACTATTTGATTTATGTGCTGTAAATGCACTGGAAATCAAACTCGGAATGCGAACGCAGCTAACTTTGCAAATAAACTGGGAATTTAGAGCCTCTAGGACTTACATATTTAAATACTAGCTGTACTCCGCCACACTTCACTGTGGCACATTGTTGTTGCATGGATGAGAAAGTAAGAAATAAACAAAAATAACTTAACACTATTTTCCCTCCCGTGCCTTATGATCTTTGGCATAAGGTCTGAAGAACTTGGAAACTGATCTAACAGAAACCTTTTGATCTTAAGCACATTTTCCGTCCGTAGTGACGGATGGGAATAGATTTTTCAAATTTCATACAACAGTTTCCCGCCCATGGGAGTAGATTTTCCAAAGTCCCGGGCTTTTTGGTCACCATCTAAACTGTTTTTAATTGAGATATTTCTTGACTGTAATTCGAACTTTGCAACTGAAGCTAGGACATAACCCTTTCACTCTAATATTGATCAGCAACTAACCGGTTTGACAGGATCAGTTGAGCTTATGAACAAGGAAATAAAGTAAGTCTTCTAGATAGACTTAAGAATTAGTTGAGTATGAAAATACGGTAAAGTAGGCCTTGACACTGATGTGAACCAAGCTTAAACTTTGTTTGAACCGGAAATATGATTAGTATAAATGCAATCAAAGATATTGCTAGATTTAGCTTAAGTCGTACGGATATAATATATTTAGCTAATATACTATAATAAATAAGCATCTGTGTCAATTATATACTACACAACATTCTGTCCATCTGTCTGTCCATCTGCTTATCCATTTATCTAAGTATCTTTCTATATGTCAGTCTCGATTTGGTTGCCATACAAAAGACCACTTAAAATCGATTTCAGTATTGTAGGCACACTTATAAAACCAGAGACACCGATAGAGGGGTCTAAAATGAAAAACTAGATAAATGTTGTACAAATTGTTAACTGCTTTTTTATGTTAATAGCCGCATGTGTTTATACACACAAGAAAGAAAAAAAAAAGAAAAAAAATGACAAAATCAAAGCGCATGACAAACGTTGTTCAAAACGTTCGAAAATTTGTTCAAAACGTTCAGTTAAAAACCCAAAAGTGGCCAAATGGCCTAAAGAGCTGGCCGGCTGAATTAAAAACAAAAAATATATAATTTTAATTTATGAAAATATAATGCCATGTATCCGACTTTGGTTCGATTCTATTTCCCTTTTCTGATTTCGAACAAAAAGCTTGATTTTGCACTCTGATGGTTTGTCGAGGAGGCTGTGCCTCTTCCTCTGCGCCTGGGCCCGTCCCTGGCCGTGTATCTGTATCTGTATCTGTATCTGTATCTGTATCTGTATCTGTATCTGTGGCTGGGTCTGGACCTGAGTCAGTATCTGAGTTTGTTTCTGTTTTGTGACGCTGGCAAATGGCTTGCTAAGTGGTTTTAACACTTTTATAGCGTTAAGTTTTTAATTTTATTCGCTAATAAATAATTTAAGTCAATTTTCAACATATAAAAGATTGTGCATTCATTAAATGTTGTGCCCTCCACGTTTTGTTTTCGACTCGCATTCGATTTAATTCGATTTGATTTCATTTTACATATGTACATTGATACATACATATATGAATGTATCTGCTCATTCTTGCCATGTTGTTGTTGCTCTTGTTTTCACATTTCATTCACTAAAACACTCACACACTCACAGTCACACTCACAGTCACACTCACGAGTGCTCATTTGAGTCGGTGTTAATGCCTTGAATACGAGTTCGAGCCGGGAATCTCAACTCAACAAATTTGACGACAGCCTTTGTCAGTGAGCGCATTTGTTGTTTTGTTTAAAATGACATTTAAGTAATTATCTAATTAAGTTAACATTTTGCTTAAAGATAAGTGCTAAATTATTTATTTTCCAACTTCGATATTCCTTTTGTCGCTTCATCCATAATCCGCATACTCGCATGCTGGTTTTTTATGGCACAGTATTTGAATACCCTTACTGGGCCACATTATGGTTTTATCAGGAAGTATGGGTGCCCATAGAATTCATATTTTGCACAGTAAGTATGACATTAAGCAATGCCTTCCTATTATTGTAGTTTTTAACATTTGCGTGAATTTCATCATCATTGAACTACTTTAAAATACAATATAGCTATTAAGGAGTACATCAAACTAAAACACAAACTAATACAGAATTTGTATCATCTTTATTATTCCCAGATTAATGAAATCAATAAAGACAAAAAGTTTTCAAGTTTTAGGCAATAAAAAAATGGAATACATTTAAGCTAAATATAGTATTTTTGTGAAGATATTCAGCATATTTTAATGCTTTAACGAATGATTTTTCAAACTGATCAAATGAGCTTAATCGGAAATATTATAGGCAAAAGCCCCAGCTATATTCGTGGTGCCGAAGAAATATACCCTTGAAAGAAGTGTTTTTCAAATGAGAACTTCAATTTTCGACGGATAAGCTATATGATATAATATATATAGTATAAATAGTATATATAGTATATATAGTATATATAGTATAAATAGTATATATGGTATATATAGTATATAATCTTAGTATTTAAAGTATAGTAAAGTTCTCTGTGAGAACAGTAAAGTTTATCCCAAAACTGAACGTTCCTATAAGATATAGTATCATAAATCAATTCAATTGCGATCGATCGTACAAGTAAAAGACAGATGGTCAGACAGTTCAACTGAGATATTGATGCTGGTAAAGTATATATGTAATTAGTGAGGTCTTCTTTAATGTGTTACACATTTTGAAAAAAAATTCGAAGTATATTATACAAATATTTAGGAATAACTTTCTTCAAAATAGTTAACTCTTCTAAAATAAGTAAGAACAACTTTTCCATTTAGAAATTTTAGCCAAATTCTAAAATAATTGTGTCTTTTTCGGTTAGAAAATGTTCTGAGATTTATTGTTAGGTTTGTTCGCGTGACAGATACCGATCAGATCATTGAGAAACGAAATTGTTAGAGTTTCTGAATTCCAAAGCGCGATTATATATGCCGCTTGAAAGCATTTGCCTCTTGAAACAGAAAAACAGTTTGCATTTCAAACGGAAACAAACCGAAGATGGTTCGGAATGAAACGTAGTCGGAAATGGGAACAGGTTTGCAATCTTAACAGCAAGAGTATTTCAGCTTCGGTATGCCGAAAGTTCACTTTGTTTATTTTTATGTGCTCTTACGGAATCTGTTAATGCCGCCACCTGAAATATGTTCTTTTGCGATTATCTTTTGTTCGTTTTTATCTAATTTATATTGTGATCTCTTTGTTGCCGTGCCTTTTGCCTTTGTTTTCGCCTGAAGTCGCATTATGATTATTGATTTGTTGAATATTTTGACTATGCTCCCATTTGACTGCTTAAAATAACTAAAAATAAAATCAGAACAGAACCTTGTGAATGTGCGCCCTTGTAGGTCATCCAATTCTTCAGCTCTCTCTCTTTCTCTTACTTTTTCTCCTGTATTTTAGCATTTTAAAAAAAACCCAATTTTATCAAGGGCTTGTAATCAAATCTCTATAAGGATACAAGTGTATGCAACAATTGCCGCATTTCGCTGGTAATTCGAAACGCTTACAAAGTTCCAGTTTCTGGCTGCTCCGCACCCCCCGCACCGCTTTGTTAGCGCAGTGGGAATTCAACATTGAAAATGAAATGTACATCAAAATAATAATCAAAAGTAATTTGCAACAGCGGCAACAACGACAACAAGGATAACAGCGACAGGCGGCACTTGAACCAAAATGGGCATTAGAGTCAGAATCCATATTCACATCCACATCCACATCCACATCCATTTTCATATCCTTCCACCGTCCTTGGGAAGTGCTGACGGCGGGCGGGTTGCTCTGGTCACATACCGTATGCTACACGACGACGGGGTGCTCCTGGCTGCCCCTGCCCCCCGCCTGCTGCTCCTTCCACTTGGTTTACCGCGCACATCAACACCCTCAGCTAATTGATGACAAATTATTATGAGCCAGCGGCCTCTCGCACCCAAAGCCAATTTTGATGAATGGAAGTGGAAATGGAAATGGAAATGGATGTGGAAATCGGAATAGAAACAGAGACAGCGACAGAAACAGAGACAGAAGTGGAAATGCTTCTGAAAATGTATGAGGAAATGGTCATGTGGATGAGGCCAACTGTGGATTGGCCAACTGACGTCGAATGCGGCTGACAACTGTCAAATTAGCAAACGAGCAGCCAAACACAAAAGGAATTAAGGCCAAAAATTACATTTTACATACTTACCACCGACAACAGGACAAAACAGCAGCACGAGCCAAGGACGCGCCCGATGCTTGTATTCAAATTGTAAGCATGTCGAGGTCACCCACGAGGGCTGCCAGACAAGTTTAGAGCATATCATATAACAACTTGGCAATGACCAAGTCTTAGCTGCATTTATATAATGGAATTCATTTTACTTTCTCACAATATTACAAAATCAAATAACTTACAAAAGATAAATTGCTCGCCATTTCATAAAGTTGAAATCACATATATGCATCCTTGAAATGTTTACTATCTATCTAATATTAAGCACAAGCAAAATTCTCAATTAAAAAAACTCTAACGAATTATCCAGGTGGAAAAATTCTTACTATACTATACGAAAAAGGGAAGACTAATGAGCCACAAAGAAGCTTAGAATTCTTTTCTTACACTAGTATACATTTAAAGGCCTCGTCCAAAGTTTTGTTGTTTTCATATACAGTCTTGTTGATCACCTAACCGCTTTGGAGCGTACTATCATAACCTGCAAAGTATTTCAGCTATGCTGATCAAATTTGGTATGTAGACTATTCAATTGCAATCAAATATATAATCAGCATTACATATAAATAAATGCCGATTAAAGATGGTTTCAAGAATATAGCAAAATATGCTAAAACAAAACCAAAAACATTTTTAATCAGTTTGTTATCAATAAATAGTGGTTTTGTGCTATTAATTCACAGCTGTATAACTCATTTTAAATATAATTAAATCCATGTTATTTGGGAAACAATGATATATAGACAACCTTTAAATCTACGTTAATTTTCAACCGTTTTTCTTGAATTCATTTAAAATTTGACTCGAACTCATTTGAAATATATTTAAGTCCATATTATTTAGCAGGTAATAATAATATAATGAGTTTTCTTAGATACACTTTAAGTCTACGTTAATATTCAACCGTTTTTGTTGAATAAAAAGAGTTTCAATTTAAAAATGATTCAAGCTTAATTCAAAATTAAAAAAAAAAAAAATTAAAAAAATGGCAGCAAATTTTAAACAATCGACGTTTAAAGTCAGAATATTGTGAGTAATAAAAAATAAAAACAAAATAAATCATGTAAAACCAGATTAAGTTGACACTAAAGGTAACGAAACATATGTTTAAATAAAGTACAAAAATATTTTAACATAAAGAAATAAATAAATAAAAATAAAAATAAATACCAGATTAATGAGCTTAGGTCTTGGCCGAGACCAAATATTCAGTAATTTTATATATCTCTAATATTTTAATTTAATTTATTTTAATTATAATATTAATTTAAAAGTAGTTACATTGCCATTAAAATTATGTGTAGTTGGCTTAAATGTATTGGCTCTAATAAGATTTTTTGTGCCTTCAGTGTAAGAAGTAACTCAAAAAGGATTTATTTTGATAACGCATGGATCCCATGGGTATTTGAGTTTTCAAATATGCAGAAATACTATCTATACTTGAGGAGGTCTACAGAAGTGCATTAAATTTATTCTTATTTTGTGTTAATTTTTCATTTACTCGTATAGATAAGTTAAGCATTATATTATTATATATTTGTTCAAGCAACCCTCGCAGTTCATCCCCCGTGCGGCAGTGTGGCACGGGCATAGCGTGTCAGGCGAGACTGCGTGCCAGGCGAGTTGCTGCCTTCGCCTCGCTTTCGGCCGATGCAACAACGCCTGCTGTTGCCATTTTTTCTGGCCGTGGCACAATTGAAAATTGGCTCAACTCAGAGTCGGAGTCGGAGTCGGAGTAGGAGTCGGAGTGGAAGTCGGAGAGTTGACTCGAAGTTCTCTGGGTAATTGGATCCCATGTGCAACTGTTTGCTTTCTGGGCATTGTTGGCTTTTGTTTGGCCATTAATGTGTGCAATGTGCTCGTGGATTTGGGCACAAGTTTCAACTGCCGCTGGGCAACTTGCACAGCTTGCGGTCCATTTGGTTGACTTGAAAGTCCTGATGGTGGCCAATTGGTTCGTCCTGTTGCCGCAGGCGCAGTTTAGTCACACTTCGGTTCATCGGCCAGTCGAATGTCGCAGTTGCAGTTGCACAAAGTCAAACTGCTCAAAACTCAAAGTTGAAGTCCACGCGCCGCACACAAACAAAGGGCTTCACTTTTGGCGCTCTGGGACCACACACAACTTGGCTAACGGCACTTGGCCCTGGCGCCCCAAAAAGCCAAAAAAAAACAAAAAGTATCGGCTTACGCCCCAGCGCGCTGGGCTGTGAGAACCTTTTGACATTGGCGTGTGCCTGGGCAGCGGCTCCTCCACATGCCACATGCCACATGGACATTGGATTCTGATTGCGCACAGCACAGTTAGAATTGATTGAAAATTGGTAAACCGCAAATGCAATTGCGAAGCGAATTGCAAATCGTTGATGAAGCCGAAACTGAATTTCAGTATCTGTATCTCTATCTGTAAAAGGTATCTGCAGTTTGTAGCTGTAGCTGTAGCTGTAGCTGTAGCTGTAGCTGTAGCTGTGGCTGCATCTGTATCTGAGCGAACGCATGCAAATTGGGCCGCAGGTTCAAAACCAGTAGCCGCCACTGCCACTGCTGCTGTTGTTGCAGCTGTAAGCCGCAGTCAGTCTGAGTAATTTGCAGCGTTTAACTGGCGACGAGGGCCACCGACAAATCGATTTCTGTAGCTGCTGGCGCCACAAAGCCATTTACAATAATTTAAAGGCAGCCGCCAAGAAGGCCAAGCAGGAGCTGCCAGCTTGGACTGTGACTCAATATTGATTCAGAGTTAACCTTGCAGCAACCTTAGCAATGCCACAAAACGAACCCTTGATCTCCAGCTAGCACACATAAATTTCTGGCCAGATTCCGGCCCCGCTGCCAGGGGGAGTTGCCACCTTCCGGCCATTGGCCGAGCAATGCGTGTGCGGTCGCCTCTCCCAGTTGTCATCTAATTTGATAAACATGCATTTAAGCGCACAAATTTATTGATAACGGAAGCGCCGACGTCGTCGTCAACGTCCAATGGCCGCCTCGACTTGCCCCATTGTGTGCAACAAATTGCCTGTGTAATGAAAGGCAGCCCCTGCCACCCACCCACCCCCCCCACTCAGTTGTCGGCCGCCTCGTGTCGTGTGTCCTGTGACAAATTAGCCTCACAAAGAACTAACGGCATAAAAAACGAAGAACGGGGCCAACAAAAGTTGTCAATTAGCCAGGAAAAGATGCGACAACGCGACGCTGAACGCATTGCAGCAGCTTCCGGTGTGAAAGCATTTTGTCAGCCTGAACGCACAAAGAGGTCGCCATAAGGCAGGACATCAGGATGCCCAAAAGGAAGCGCCTGAAATTCAATAGAGCAAAAAAAAGAGCAAGACTGCATACAAATGCTCTATAATTTCAATGTTTTCACCATCTAAATCTATAGAAATGACTTTCTAACAATTACACTCCGCTCAATCATTATGTTAATGCTAAGATCCTTGCCAGCTTGTTCAATGAACTGTGTGATGAGAACAAAATTATGCACAAAGTTCCCGAATTGGGGTTTCCCGGACGCCTTGAGTACAGTTAATGCGACAAGACTTGCAAGACAATCATAAATATAAATCATTGTAAATAACACAGTCCAAAGACAATCTGATTTTTACTCCCTGTACCCATCGAATGGGTAAAAAGGGGGTTAAGTTTGTGCAAATGTATGTAACAGGCAGAAGGAGACATCTCCAACCCTATAAAGTATATATATTCTTGATCAGTATCAAAAGAGAATTCGATTTGGCCATTTCCGTCTGTCTGTCCGTCTGTGGAACGTAGTTCAATTTTATTTTGTATCCGAGATATTCCCCCCACATCCCCGCAATTCAATAAAAACCTTTTACAGCAACATTTTTATAGATATAGCTTTAAGATTTGGCAAGCTTATCACTTTGGTCACTCTTAATCTACTGTTTAAATTTCACGTCGATTGGATAGTAAAGACGGAAGTTATTCAACAAACAAGATACAGTACTGCATAGCGGGGGGAAGAAGCGGCGCACTTGAAATGTTGAAACTGTTGCTTGTCTGCGTGCGTAGTTGTGTGTATGTGTAATTGTTGGGGTACACTCGACTATATCTACTTTTGATCAATGGTATTCGCAGAGGGAAAGGGATTCGAGGAGTTAAGACATATTTGGAATGTCCTAATCAAGTTCTTTTACAAATTCTTAAGGTAATATACATTAATATCGCTGTTAACCAACCTTACAAATGAAAAATAAATTATTAATAAATTTCAAATTCCAAATCTTTATTCACTTTTTCCAGCTGAATAATGCTATCAATAGCACGTGTATTGGATGAAGTTTTTCAAACAAGCCTCTTGATAAGAAACAAGTGGCTTGAAATCAGCTTAAACCGATTTTTCGGATACCGGTCATTTCTTATTCTGGTGAAAATTTTTTGATGCAGATCTGTCAGGAATCTTAACATTAGTCTGTATGCCAAATTAAGTGACTATAGCTTTGAAAATGGGGAAGGTACACGTTTTCCCCAAATTGTGGGGGAGTCACTTCGACACTTCATAAATTGAGGGTATACACCAACATGTGTAGTTTGATTGCTCTAGCTTAAAGATAAAGGCACAAAAATTGCGTTCATACGGACAGACGGACATTTCACAAACCCAATATACTATATTACCTTCGGGAACATAGTATAAACAGTGCTGCCTTGAAACTATTTGAATCTAATTAGATGTAAGCTAATTTTTAAAAAGTCCAAATAGATAAAAACATTTTATTAACGCAAACCCTACGCACAAAATAATTCCTCCATAAAATACTATTACCCAATTAACCAAGACAGCCCAGACAGAAAAGACATTAGAAAGTTCTCAAGGCTCCGCCTGGGACACTCTAAGGTCATCCACAAATTGGTAATAAGTATAGGAGCTTTATGCCACACCAATAACAATTCCCCATATAATTACAGAATGTTTACTCTTCAGTACACGAAGTCAATTCCTACACAAAAACCCAACCCAATCCTCCTCCATTCCATGCAACCAAAACTTATTTTCAACAATAAATATCTTAAAGGCATAATAATATATACCATAAAATACACCAATTATTAATAATGTAATTCACATTTGTAACTCCAGACAAGAAACAAAACAAAAGATATAGTCGAACACAAATATAATTATACAAAATGTAGATGGTTATTGGTTACATACAGTGTAAGTACAGAATAAATAAATAAATAAAATAGTTGAGGATATATACTTATAAATATTCTGAATTTAGTTTCTCTAGCTTCATTTCACTACGCCAAATATGGTCTTTACAATAAAGAACTGCCGAAGCTATATACCCGAGCAGCAATGTTTTTTTATAAAAACTCAATTTTCGTCTGATTGTTCCTATGGGGTCCGATTTTCATAAAATTATAGGAAACTTTATGAAGTATAATAAAACTCTCACTTAGTTTCGATTTAATATTTGTATAAAAAACGTTTTTCATACAAAAACTCCTATTCTCCCCGATCCTATGGCAGCTATGCGATATAGTAGTCTGATCTTAACCAAATTTGTTCAGATTGTATAAACTTTTCAGAAACTTGGTTTGGGTGAATGTGGTGAGGATATCTTCACAAACGAAAAGTTTTTCATACAAATATATAGTTCTTCACCGATCATTCCTCTGGCAACTATGTGTTACAGTGCTCCGATCTGGCGGGTTCTGACATATGTACTGCCTGCAGTAAAAAGAAGGGTCTGTGCCAAGTTTCATTACGATAGCTTTAAAACTGAGACTAGTTCGCATAGAAACAGACGGACATCGCTATATGGACTCGGCTGTTGATGCTGATCAAGAATATATATACTTTGTTGGGTCGGATACGCCTCCTTCAGTGCATTACACATTTCGTGACAAAATTATAATACCCTCTGTTAGGGTATAAAAAATATTTGGAAACATAGTATACAAATCATGAGTAGACTGGAAACCAGTAAGAATCCTCTTGAAGGAAATCGTTGGAATAAATCATAGCGTGTGTTGATGTCTATAGTTTTTAACAACAATAATCAAATAGTGTTGAAATTGGTTTTTTCAAAGTTAACACAGTTAAAGCTAGCATATGGCATTTGGGAATCTAGATACTAAATTTAGTCTGCCTAGCTCATAGCTTTAGCTTATACGATACTATATAGGATAGGAGTTGCCTGCCCACCTCTGACTCTTATACATAAATATTTCTTAAAATTTAGCAATAGTCCATGGACTGCACATTATAGTTCTAGAGAGATTTCAATTCACCAGCCGACTATATATTGTATGTATTTTTAGAAGCAGGTCAGCTTTCCCTCTAACTGATTCTAGCTGAATAAATATAAGCGAAAACCATATATGTAAATACAAATCTTAGGCACGCAAATGCAAGCTAATATTAACACCAACCAAGTCCAAATCTTAAGCCAAACATTAGGAACTTATAGCCGAAAAAATATGATGCAAAAGATACCCTCAAAACTTATTAAAAGAAACTAGAGCAGCAATCAGCCAGAACGGAGATGATATACTCGATGTTATACTAAACTGGAACCCAACGATGATATTACTCACCAAACAATATCTAAAGAATTCAACATCATTCTTGCATGGTTTTATATGTTTCTTACATATATGCAATAATAAAAGCAATAAGGAAAGTTATTAAAAATTAAAGATAAAGTGCCATATGTCAAGTTGATTGTGAATCAGACTTTGTAAAAAATGTTGAAAAATAAATTTTAAATTCTTACATAAATTGAAAAAAAAATTTATTTTTAACACAATAATCATGTAATGTAGATCTAGAGGTCCACAGTAGATTCAAGAAAACTTAAACTGATTTGCGAAAGACTTGATTTGAAACGCGTTCCCTACAAATTCCTTCCCTGAGCTAAGGACCAAGAACACAACTTACCAAGGAGGAGTCGCTTACGCACTTTCCGCCTGCTGCTCTGCTCCAGCTTTGGCATCCTGCTGATGGCCAACGAATTGTAAATGGCAGTCAAAAGTTTCGCACGGTCCTTGCGGCACTCATAAATATATAAGTGCCACTCATAAAAATGCAAATCGTTGGCAAGAAAACCGCAACAAATAATCAATTTGTTACAGAGGCGTTATGCCCGACGAGTCCCAGGGCCCAGGAACCAGGATACCGAGGAGCCAGTTCGAATGGTCTACGCACAAAAATCGAACCCTTCACACTTGACAAGGACTTGTGGAGGACACGACGTTGCGTTAGCCACTTCACAGGATCACGGAACGCAGTTTCGCCGAGTCAGTCGATTGGAGTGGATCGAGTATTGTATGGACTGACTCTGGCCGGATGTAACGCTGAGGATGATGGACTCAGACGGGGGTTGCCGCTGAGAGGCAGCGCAAATTGCATTCGCTTAGCCGCAACCCCATAAATTATATAAATTAAGAACCCAAACGCTATGCAAAATGAGATTGTCATAAAGTAGCGAAAATGGCAAGCGGCATGTAAACAGGCAAAACAAACAGCGGCACCGCATCTGAAACTGATTCTGATTCTGAATCGAAGGACTTGCCCCCTCTTAAGGGTTGCAAGTCAATTAGAAACGTTTCGGCGTCGGCCACTCGAGCCAAACCAGCGGCGTCTTTCAGTGAGAGCTTCAAGTTGGGAACTGTTCAAAGTTGAGAGTTCAGAGTTGAGAGTTGAGAGCTCAGAGTTGAGAATTAAGAATTAAGTATTGAGAACTGAGTATTGGAGGCTTGGCAATTTGTAAGTGGCGCAGTTTGCGGCACGTTGCCCGCTTCCCAGGGGCAGCCAAAATGCAACAGTTTTTCAAGTGGCCGCAGGACTCGTGTGTCAGCTCGCATTAGGCTCAGGACTCAACTTGAGCTCGCCGGAGGCACTCGGCCAGCACTCGGGCTGCACTCGGGCGCCCCTGTTGCCACTCGCCACACAGTTGCAATAACAAAAGTTCTCGCATTTTCGATTGCTCTTTTTCTTTTCATTTTTTTATTTATTACTACACACAATAGACGTCTTAAGACTATGCACAAAAAAAGTTTAAAAAAAAAAAAATCCTATTTTTTGGGCTTGAAAAAATTCCTGTTGCTTATGTACAAAACATTTACAAAAATTTACAAAAACTCTTTAGGCTACATTTTAAATAATTAAAAAAAAATTCGATACATATATGTACGCTAGATATAGTATATATATATATATTGTATATTTGTTTGATGTGAGACATTTACGTGGACTTAATGTGGGGCCAACTGAAAGTGTGCTTGGATTGCTGGAGCAGAGTGCTCCAAGAGTTCAGTTCAGTCGCGTTTTCAGCAAATCCCGTTGTAATCGCCGTCTGAGATCCAGCTCAATGCCAGGCGCTGACCAGGCGCTCATACCTCCAGCGCCAGCTCCTCGTCCTCCTCATCCTCGACAACCAACTCCACCGCTGGCAGCGACGCCAGCTCGCTGCTGCTGCGCGCCGGCTCCAGCGGCGGCGTCTTGCCCGTCAGCGGCGCCTCCTCCGCGGCCTGCTCCCTGCGCGGCGGCGGACTGCCCGGATTCAGCGGCGGACTGGGCGTCTGCAGTCGCTGCCGGCTGCTGCTGCTGCGCTCATAGTCCGCCTCGCTGTTGGCGCTCTGGCTGGTCGCGGGCGAGCGTTCGCGCGGCGCCAACGGCGGTGCATAGTAGCCGCCCAGCATGGGCGTGGCACCTGGCGGCGGCGGCATGCCGGGCAGCGACATGCCCGGCGGCATGCGGCTGGGATACATGTAGGTGGCGGGCAGCGCGGGCTTCTGCAGGGCAGCGGCCGCAGCCGCCTGCCGATAGTATATATCAATCGCCGAGGGTGGCGCCCCATGGGGCGTCTGGGCCGCGGCAGCGGCAGCATATGGCCAGGCGCTCAGATAGGGCGTGGCACCGCCATAGAGACGCTGAAAGGCCGCATAGTTGCCGGCCTCCGCCAGCAGCTCCAGGCCGACTGCAGTTTGGCGCTTCCATTTGGTTCTGCGGGGTAGAGGAAACAGAGCGGGGAAACAGTTCGATTAGTTGCGTGTGAGAGCGCGACGAATGCTAAAAAACTACAGCTAAGCTAATCCACAATGCCGGCAATTGTGTTAACCATTAATCATCCTGGCAGAGTGCCGACTCATCCTGCTGACTGCGCGTGTCCTGCCCGCCCGCTGAGTGCCAGCCAGGACGAGCACACTCACACTCACACTCACACTCACACTCACACTCACACTCACAGTCGCAGTTGCTATTATTGCTGTTTATATTTCGCACTTAATTGTTTTGTCATTTATCTTGCACTCCGGACGCGCCCACGCCCACCAGGACTCAAAACGGAGTCGGAGTCGCAATCGGAGACGGAGGCCTAATTGGCAACGGCAAGCAGAGGGAAAGAGGCTGAACTCAGGCAGAGAGAGAGCGAGAGAGAGAGTGCAAGTGTATCTTTGGCAAATCCTTTAATTGCGCCTAGGCGCCAGCCGCATCCCAAAAAAAAATACAAATAAACTGAAATGTAAGCCGAGCTGCAATTTTTGCGCATTCATCGCCCGCAGCTGTGAAAATGTTTAAGAACCGCAATGCCCTTTGCGGCTGGGCATATTGACTCCCTAAGGCTGCTTGCGCGCTGCTACACTCAGAAAAATAAATGCCACAAAATCGCCCCATAATAAAGTTTAACCTAAAAGCCAAAAAGAAAAGAGATATTTCAAATCGAAGATAAACTTGACCTACAATTTGTTGTCTCTAGCTCTTCTAGTTGCTGAGATCCTTGCGTTCATACATACGGACGAACAGAAATCGAAATCTCTTTTGATACTGATCAAGAATATATATACTTTATAGGGTCGGAGATGTGTCCTTCTGCCTGTTACATACTTTTGCACAAATCCAATACCCCCTTTTTACCCATTTTATGGGTACAGGAGTACAAAAAATTGTAAAATTTGAAAATATAAAAAATAAATCAATTTGGGAAAAATTTCTATATTTAAGGGGCATTTATTAAAATGAGTGTAAGCAGCTAAATGCAAGCTGTTCACAATACCCAAGATTCTTGGAAATCCTCACTGTTGTCAAATATTCAAGCTCTCTACTTCTCACTAGTTCACTTTACTTTTTATCAGTGTACTCAAAATTAATTCTTTGAGACATAAATACAAATTGTGCGCAAAATGTAACAATTAGTTTATGTTGTGTGTGTTTTAATATAAAACAATTATTTGTTTATTTAATTACACGCTTCTCAAAAACAGTTCTCCTGAAAAAAACAAGCCAACTCCACTGCATTAGTTTTTAACAGTGTATTGCTGAATATACGTGAAATTTGTTGGGTTGTTTACATTTGTTAATTCAAGAAATTAAAAAAAAAGATTTTAAATGAAGTTCACTTTATATTTATGTTCCCAAGAATTTAATTTTTACTCCCTGTACCCATAAAATGGGTAAAAAGGGGGTATTACATCTGTGCAAATGTATGTAACAGACAGAAGGAGACATCTCCGACCCTATAAAGTATATATATTCTTGATCAGTATCAAAAGAGATTTCGATTTGGCCATGTCCGTCTGTCTGTCCGTCTGTCCGTCTGTCCGTCTGTCCGTATGAACGCGTCGATCTCAGCAACTACAAAAGCTAGAGACACCAAATTTGAAATGTAGGTTCCTGTATACCATACGCAGATCAAGTTTGTTTCATATTTCAGATATCTCCCCCGTTCCCCCGCAAATCGATTAAAACCGTTTTACAGTAACAATTTTCAAGATATAGCTTTAAGATTTGGCATGTACAATACTTTAGTCTCTCTTAATCTACTGTCCAAATTTCAAGTCGATCGGATAATAAACACGGAAGTTATTCACGAAAGAAGATTCAGTGCTGCAGCAAGGGGAAGAAGAAGCACAGCCACCATTTAAAATACTTCGCTTGCGCTGTGGCTCGTGTGTGTGCGCCCTTGTGTATGTATGTGTGTGTATGTGTAAGCTTACGAAGATACGATTGGAAATTTTTGACCTGGGTACAGGGAGTTTCGTAGTCGGGTATACTCGACTATAGCATTCTTACTTGTTTTTTTAGAATTAAGATTTTAATTGATCATAAAATCAACTTAACAATACTGTTTGAAGTATTATAGTTTTCAGCTTGATCGCCGGAAAGTATTTGATTAATTGAGCCAAAAATGAGCTGAGTTTTTAACAGACACAAAGATATTGAGGCCTATTTCCATTTCCGATACCGATCACAACATTCGGAATCGAAATAATCAGCTTTTCTGAATGCCATAAATGTAAGAAATGTGCCTTTTCAGCTAGTTCAATGAAAAAATGAAGACTAGCTGCCATTTCATTCGAAAATGGTTCGGGTACACAGAGAACATTTTTTGAGCACAAATTGTGATTTACTTAATCACAAGTTTGAATTTTAACAGTTGGATCTCAGCCAAGGACACTATGACCTTAATTGTGCATTTTAAAGCACAAATTGTGCTTTGGGGATTCTTCCCAGCGTTGGTAAAATAAAATTGTAATTTGCATAATTATTTCTCCACACACATACGTTCTTATACTAATAAAACAATAATAATCAATATAATTAATATTGCTTATGTTTATTCTCGTTTGGTATATGTGTATAAATAAATGTATACATAACTTCAATGAACATTTTTGATTTTTTATCGATGATTGTGATTATTAAAGCACAAATTGAACCTTGATAAAGGACAGTCAGTTAGTAAAGCACAATCTGTGATATACTCAGGGGCTAAATTTTGGTTGAATTGTCCCTAAGGTAAGCATCTATGATTAGTTAGTTAGTTGTGCCTAAAATGCACGAATTGTGCCTGCAATTCTCTGCGTGTATTGGAATAAGTATCGATTACCTTATATACCTCAATACCTATCAATATTGAAATAGCCTTAATATCCTGAACATTCTTAAAATGTATAGTTCCATAAAACTCTTGAGATCCAAAGCAAGCCTCTCAGTTCAAGTTCTATTCTCTCTCTGTGTGTCTGTCTCTCTCTCTATCTGCCTGCTAAGCAGAGCATTTGTCAGTCGTTGTGGCTGCAACCCGAACCGTTCTCAATATCCGGTTGCCGTTTGCCCAGCGAGTGGCCTGGAAGATGCCGGTTCGATCTCCGGCCAGAGTCTCTGGCTGGCTGGCTCGAACTGGCGCTGTTAATGCCCGACGAAATGTGACAAGTCATTGGGCAATAATTAAAAAAGAAAATAAAATGCTATTAAACGTAATAAGGCAGCGGCTTTTGCAGCTATTTTTAAACAGCAGCCGCAGCAGCAGCGGCAGCAGCAGCAAATGCTATTAGAAATCGAATCGAATAGCGGATGACGCCGAGCTGCCCCTGATACTGAAATGCTACATACGGACACACGTGCATGCGTTTCTATATACTCATATATATGTATATGAAAATATATATGTATATAAAAAAACACAAACGAAAGACTTAGGCAACAAACTTGCCGCGAGTGGCGCACAAAAAGTAAACAACTCATTTAATAAACAGCAAAGCATTTTACGACTCTTGCGCAAAATGCAGCAAATTAAGCAATCAGCATAAAAACAAAACGCATAAACAGCGCCAAAGTTGATTCCGAACCGGTCCCCAAAGCGAGCACGGCCTGCCGTCGGGGCGGGGGGATGTTGGTATTGGGGAGGGGTGGTTGGGTACTTTGAGTAGCTATTAAAATGATTTTTATTGGAAAAGTGCGCGAAGAAATGGGCGGTTCCATAAAAGGCGCTGATTAGCACACACGATTTCCACTCAATTCTTGCACAGTTTCAGTTCGATACCCAGCCAAGTCCAAGACCAAGCCCCCCCCCCCCCCCACGCTCCCCAGACGCCCGCTGGCCAATTAAGCATGGCACAAAGAGGCCGACAACTCACCTGCGGTTCTGATACCAGGTCTTCACCTGGCAATCGCTCAGCTCCAGCTTATTGGCCAACTCCATGCGATCCTGCACGCTCAGATATTTTTGCCGCTCGAAGGACTTCTCCAGCGTCTGCAGCTGATGATCGGTGAATGCCGTGCGCGCCTTCCTCTGCTTCTTGCTGAGGCTGAGGCTCATATGGGAGTCGCCATTGGCGCCGCTGTTGCCATTCTTCAGGCTATCCTCGCCGTCATCGTCCTTGCCACCTGTTGAAACAAAGCAAAAGTTGCTTCAGGTCAGTAATGCTGTCTCACACTTCTCTCTCTCAGATTTGCGCGCATTTTTGTAGCTTTATAGCAGGAACACATGCAACACGAGATAACAACAACAAGCACAAAGTTGCCTGCGAGTTGTGTGCCTCTGCTTGTGGCATGCCATTGCTAATTTGCAATTAAACACTTTATGAGCACAAATTACAACAACTACACTAACAACAACCGCAAGAACACTCAGAAATAACAACAACAACTGTAGCATCAACTCTCAGTTCCCCCAGTTAGTGTAGAACGTGTGAAACGAAGCTTAACAAATCGCATATCGAATGCCTAAAGCACTCGTAATTCTACACGCTTCTTGTTCGAATGTATTCATTGATTGATTCGCGATTGGAACACACTCAAAACTCGATTCTTAAAAATAGACACAGGCCAATTGTTATCTCAAAATCCCAGAATAGCCGGGCCTTTTCGTTCAATAACTAGACTTAACCAATTTCAAAAGGAACTTCAACTGGTTATGAACCAGTTTTTAACCGGCTAAATCTATTTAAAAGTCGCTTAGTTCAAGGGGGAAAACAAATAAGGGTATAGTTCAATTTTATTATACTACAATATAATTATTTATAATGCGTTTTTCATTACACAAATACTATAGGGACGCCCGAGTTTATACAACAATTACAATTTGCAAGCTGCAAATTCAAATTAATGACATTTTTCTTTATTTTCCAAGGAAAATATTAAATATTATGCACAAATTCGAATATAGTTTGTTATATTTATCATATCTGTCCAGAAGCTCACCACTTTTAACCACTTCCTCAATGCCTAGTTAAGTTTATTCCTCACAATAAGTTGAGGTTCGGCAAAATTTAATTTTCTCAAAATCTAATCAGTGCTCTACCGCGAAACTCAACTGGAACTATGAGTTATGTGCATTTTAGCTAGTTAAACTGACATTGAACAAGCCAAAGCATATAAACGGCACTTTATCGGATGGAAAATTCGATATGTGATGTTAAGTTGGGCGCCACCTTAACTACACCCAGGAAATAAATGCAATAGAATTTAGAAAATCACCCTAATATAAAAATCACCCTTAAAGCCAGAAATAATTTCTGCTTAATAGAAATATTTTCTAAATTTGAGAAAAATATTTCTTAAATTCAGAAAACACATGTAAGAATGCTATAGTTAAGTATACCCGACTACAAAACTCCCTGTACCCATGTAAAAAATTTCCGATCGCATCTTCGTAAGCTTACACATACAAACACACATACAAGCGACAGCACAAGCGAGGCATTTTAAGTGGTGGCTGTGCATCTTCTTCCCCCCTGCAAAGCAGTACTGAATCTTGATTGTTGAATAACTTCCGTGTTTATTATCCGATCGACTTGAAATTTAAACAGTAGATTAAGAGTGACCTAAGTATTGTATATGCCAAATCTTGAAGCTATATCTTGAAAATTGTTACTGAAAAATGGATTTTATCGAATTGCGGGGGAATGGAGGGGAACATCTCGGATCCAAAATAAACTTGACCTGCGCCCGCTATAAACGAACCTACATTCCAAACAGAAAGACATGGCCAAACCGAATTCTCTTTTGATACTGATCAAGAATATATATGCTTTATATGGTCGGAGATGTCTCCTTCTGCCTGTTACATACATTTGCACAGATTTAGTACCCCCTTTTTACCCATTTAATGGGTACAGGGAGTAAAAAGTAAGGTTAGCTTTTGACTACAAAAGTATGGCGACTTTCTACATTTTAGGGCATTTATTTTGCTGAGTTTAGACTTTGAGAAAATGGCTCTAAATCTGTCTATAGCATGCTCGTATACCGACATTTGAAACTTTCTTCGATTCTGCATTTCCAAAAATTTGTTGTAAACAGAGTATAGATGTCTAAACGGGTGTATGAGATAGGGCGGCGTTATTGGGCATCGGATAGGTGGTGGAAGTTGGTATCAGCAGAAGTATCAATATCAGCAGTCACAAAAAGTCAGAGTCGATCGTGATCAGACGGGGAAAAGAGTTCATCAAGGCCGTAAACGTCGATTAAGGAGAAGCTGTTCTGCAGTTCGGTAAATAAACTATATTAAGTTGCCTAAAATGATCTCATCATGCTGTATTAGCACATACAAATAACTATAATTAAACACACAGTTTTGAAATTCAGTTGAACTTAAGGTGAAAGCAAAAATTGATTGTTTTCCTTAAACTTAAGAACTTCACATATCTTCGGAAGAAAATCGCGCTGAACTCATAATCTTATTAGCTGGAGAAGTCAAACAGTTGAAACTATCATCCCCGATAGTTCTGATAGTTATAAGGAACTATAAGGAACTGTAAGTATTGATAGTCTCCATTGTATAAGTGATTCTTCAACCTGTTGCGACATTTCTGGTTTATTTTGAGTGGTTTTATTAGATATCTCATACTTTGGCATGTGATTTGCATCTATGAGTCACAGCTGCAATATATTAATATAAATAACTAATCATTGGTTTTCATAGATTTTGCGCACGTCATGGGAAGTATTGTAATAACATTTCACATTAATTAAAACTAAAATTTGTATAAAAAAAATTTGTTTCCTAGGAAATTTTTGAGCTTGGAGGTGTAGTTGAATCTTAAAAGCTTTCCTTCATTCTATTATATATTTTTGGTACTTAGTTTCATTTGAATACCTCATTTCATTAACTTAAACATATATTTCTATTTATTTTCAAATAATTAGCATTTTATATATTTCTAAATGGTTTAAATACACAACAAATTGTTTATAGATTGAGATAGTTTTTGTACTGTGTAGGAAACTATAAGACCATCTTGATCGTCAGAAAAGAATCGTTAGTGTGGGATAGTGAAAAAGCATCGATACTTTCGATGCTGTGCAGCTAACTTTTTGCACTGGTTTTCCACAGTTAACTTAAACATTGCCAGCCTCTTTTTATATACCATTTTGAATAAATTATAAGAACTCTTCCCTGTCTCCCTCTCTCTATCTTTTCTTCTTCTCTCTGTGGCAGACTCTCCTGCTGTCTGTTGGTATTTGATCTCGCTATTATCGCCCGAGCCGGCACTTGACCACAGTTGGCATCGACTGCATTTTTGCATCAAAATAATCCCCCGAACCTGGGCACTGCCACCACCCGCTGCTCTCCATGCCAATCAGTGTTAACTGTTTTCGGATCTACAAAAAGAAAAACCAGTCCACAGCTGGAAAATGCGCCTCTAGTGAAAAAGTCAGCCAGCAAAACATTTCCGCAATATCTGTAACCCTCTCATAAAGCCCCCTGGCCCCCTGGCCCCTTGGGCTTGAATTGCCTTTGCATTAGTAATTAAGTGCTTGTGGCTAAACTGTATTAAACATGCTTAAGTGTGCAGACAACAACGACGCCGGCGACTTCCTTCTGCCCCTCCCCTGCTTGCCACCCTGCCACCCTGCCAGCCTGCCTGACTGACTGTTGGCCAAGTTGTGTTGTTGCAGTTGCTGCCTTTGCTGTTGCTTTTGCTGTTGCCTTTGCTGTTGCTGTTGGCTGACTTCGTCTGCATTTAATTGCGCATGGCAGCAACACATTTGCAATTGGCCTTTTTGCATTTTAATTAAAGCAGCAACAACAACGATTACAACTACAACAACAACAACAATCAGGCGCTGTTCACTGTTTTGCTTGCCTCTTTTTGGTTTTTGTTGCTAAACGTTTATCAGCATTTTGATAATGTGCACGCTTAAATGCAGTCAGCAGCGGCAACAACAACAACAACAACAACAACAAAATGTAAGTGCTACAATAAAGCTTGCATAACGGTAACATGATTGTGTTCATTATCATATACGTATAACTATGCATTGTGTCTAGGAATTTTGCGGTAAATTTCCAAAAAAAAAATAAATAAAAGTAAGGAAAATAAACGAAAGACTTAGGCAACGAACTTGCTGCTGCCGCTGTGCTGTTGCTGGGCAAAGAGTGCGTTAGAGCTGGTCAACCATGGAAAGTGCCAGCACTAAATAGGTATCGATAACACTCAAACTCAAACATTTATAGGCATGCTCCCATTTTCGAGTACCTTTCATTTCGTAACGATTTGAACTTTTGTTTCCCGTTTTTCGGGTAAAATTGAAATTTGATTCTGAAGATTATGTTTAAGTTCTACTGGCTCATATGGAAAACTTCGGAAAAGAATACGGACTGCGGCTTAGATAAGCGTGCTTACCATTTGCAAGCATTTCAATCGGAATTATCAATCGTTTTTCGGAATGCAGAACAGCTGACAATATCGATGCAAAACGTTTTTGAATTAGAAAGGAAGCAAAGAAAGGAATGAGGAAGCAGTTTTTGAATTAGAAATGGAAAGCAGTCTGGTTTGAAAATGTTGATGCAAATTGTTTTTATCGATTTGAAGATGGCGCTGGGGAAGGAATTTAATAAAATTTAAAACAAACTGAATTTGCAGATGTATACAGAGGCAGCTTCAATGCAAATTTGGTGGGTCTAGGCTCTTGTGGTGGCTAAAATCGAAGCGTTCATCGACTTGGCTGTTGATGCTTCTCAAGCATATCATAAATTTATACTTTATGGGATCGTTTTTAATCAAGATATCTCCCTCTGTCTGTTACACACTCTTGCACAGTTTTATTACCCTTTTATACCAGTTTATTGATACAGGGCGCAAAAAACTATCGATAGAGCCATCAATTGTTTTGCGGCTTTGCACTTGTTGCTTGTAGTTCTGTTAGTTAATGTGGTTGTTGTTGTTGTTGTTGTTGTTGCTGCTTTAGGGCCCACACGCTTCGCTTGGAAGCCAACGAAAACTTCAAGTTGAAGTTTAAGAAACGAAACGAAACGAAACAAAATATCAATTTCAATTAGTGACGAAAAATAAACATGCACGTATATAAAAACAAGGGCAAGGCGAAGGCAAAGCGGAGCAGAGCGGAGTGGAGCGGAGCGGAGTGGAGCGGAGAACGTGAGGAATGTGAGCCGGAGAGAAGTGTGATACGAGTGTCTGCTTGTCGTGGCGGATCAGGGCACAGCTCATTTGACAGACGGCCAGGTTGGGGCAAGGGAGGCAAACTCAGCTGAGTAGCGGCTCGAATCAAGCTTAGGCTCAATTTCAAACGCGCTGTGCGACGGCGATTCGAGACGCTCCTCATCGTCATCGTCATCGTCATTGCCAATACTCAATGCTCGCAACGCATCCTGAGCGATCCTTCGGCCAGCAACTGTCGCTCGCACGCGTCTCAAGTGACACGCGAGTGTCACCAAAGCCTTGAGGTGAGCAACAAATATTTAATTATGAGCAACAACAACAAGGCACATTTTTGTTGCTTGTGGGCTTCGATTAAGCCGTTAAAAGCAACGTTTTGGTTATGTTGCCTTTTTTTGCAGCGTACAAAAAAATGTTAATATACCATATATATATAAATCAAGATCGTTGCAGTCGGACGTATCCGACAGCAGCATACTCTGTTCCCAGTCCGGTAAAACAGTAGTCTGTATGCCAAATTTGGTGGCTCCACCTACACAGGTGTGGGAGATATAGATTTTGCTCATTTGCGGGGGAAGGGGTGGCAGTGTTAACAAATTTTTGATGCAGATCTGTGAGGAATCTCAACATTAGTGTGTATGCCAAATTTAGTGACTATAGCTTTAAAAATGTGGAAGATACAGGTTTTCCCCAAATTTCGTGGGAAAGGGTGGAGGTGGGGAGGCGATCTCGACACTTCATAAATTGAGGATGTACACCAACATGTGTACCAACTTTGGTTGCTCTAGCCTCAAGGGTGGTGAAAAAAAATTGCGTTCATACGGGCAGACAGACATTTGACAAACCCAATATACTCTTTTTCCCTTCGGGAACAGAGTATAAATATATAGCATATATATATATAGGAAAAATAATCTCTTTTTTGTTCGCTTGCTTGAATTTTTCTTCTGTTTTTTTTTTTATTTTGACTGCCTTGAAATCGAAGCTCGCAGCGTGGGCTAAAAACTTGCCCCAAACTGTGAAAGAGAATCGACACCCGTGTGTGTGTGTGTGTGTGTGTGTGGGCTGTGTGTTGTTCTTATTGTTGGTGTTGGTGTGGTCAACACATTTATGGATTTTAAATTTCTTTCATTTGTTTCATTTGGCTTGTGTCTCAAATCAAAACAAAATATTTTCAAATTGACAGCAACGCGGGGCGCATTTACCCCTGTCCCCCTCCCCTCCCTACACTCACACACACACACACACACACTTATGTATGCGACTGTGTGTTTTGTGTGTTATTTCTTTGATTAATTTTAATTGACTTTGGCACAAGTCTAACGAAATTAAAAATGCGCATGAAATTGTTATACTAAATTTGTTGAGTTATAATTAATCAAAACGAATCTATAATAAGTTTCAAAAGAAATAGGAAGAATATCTATAATTTGATTTATAGATAAGTCAATACGATCAGCAAGTTTATTTATCAATGGTCTTTATTTTGTGGTGAAATCAGCTCAAAGTATAATCACTAACAGAAGGAGTATTTTTGTGGAAGTAATTAAATAATAAGTAAATTTAAAGATAACTTTATAAGGATAATCGAAGATAATATAAACAATCCATATCCAACATACAAACAACAAGGTTCAACCGACTTCTTATATTGATATTTATAGGGTTAAGTATGCTTCCCTCTGTCTTTTACAGACATTTACTTTTACTTTGAGGAATTAACCCGACTATACATATAAATCACAAATAATATTTAATATGAAATTGATATTTCTAAACACGAGCTGCTAAAATAAAGATAATGCCCACACTCAAGAGTTTCGATAGGTTTTCACATTTGGGACATGTTTCATCTCTATTCATTTGAAGGTATTTTTAAATCAATTTATCAAACATCTATATACTATACAGCTAACACACTTTGCTGTGGCACATTATTGGCGCATGAATGAGAAAGTAAGAAATAAACAAACAAAAATTGCAAATATTTTCCTTCCGTGCCTTATGATTTGTTGGATAGGTTATGAAGAGCATAAAAACCGATCTAGCAATAACCTTCTCTTACAAATTTGCCCTTAAGCCCATTTCCCATCCATGGTGACGGGTGGGAGTAGATTTTTCAAGTTTCATACAACAATTTCCCGCCCGTGGGGGAAGATTTTTCAAGATCCCGGTAACGTTTGACGCGTATTGACGCAAAAAATAGATAAAATGAATATTTGAAGCTCAATCGGTGCAGAACTTTTCGAGTTTTTGACTTTAACACATACCAACAGAACATTTTTATAGAATGGGAGTTTTATTTCTATATATATTTATAGTTTTCACTGTCTTAGAGTATTCTTACCTGTTTCCTTTCACATATAAACCAAAATAAGTGCACATATTTCATACTATTATAATACTCGTAAATAAAAACACATAAAATGGAAAATCTGACCCGTATTGCTACACAAAATTACTAAATAAAGTATATTTCTAACTGTTAGCATTGTGGAACTAGAATTCAAGCAAAAGGTTTTCCAAATAAATGTATAAATAATTTATAAGCATTGCAGGTGAAACCACAGGTCTAATCACACTCTACAGCCTCTGCCTATATAGACATATATACACAAGTATGTATAGTAGCTTTCTGTGTTCCCTCCACCCCTCTGGCATGCTATATCAGTTATCGTGTGGTTGGCTTCAGACACAACTCGCAGCTAAATCAATTTCAAACGCACGTTTACGACTATTTAATAGTAATTTGTCATAATTTGCATAGCGTTTAAAAGCGCTTTACAAATAAATAATAATAATAAAATGAGGCAACAACAATCAAAGAGCAGATCTGCTAATAGCACCAGCAATAATATTAATATAACAATAACAATAACAATAACAATAACAATAACAATAACAATAACGAAAGCGAAAACATTAAAATCAATTAAATTGTTGCATGCGAAATGCTGTCAGGGGCAGGGCGGCTGGGTGGCCGGGGGCAGGGCCAGCACAGCACAGCACTTTGTTGGGGCGTTCTATCAAGGATAGCGAGTTGGCCGACTCAAACCAAATGAGCTCCGACTAAATCTCCGGCTCTCTTAACTGATAATTGTGCACATACTCGCAAATGGCCGAATAATTAAACACTTTGAATAGTTGGCTACTTTGTTGCCACAACCCGGCTCACCTGTCTCACCTGGCTGAACTGCTTCAATCTGACGCACCTGCATTTTCTGTGTTCTCTGCTCTTGTTGTTGTTGCTTTTGTTGTTCCTCTGTGCTCAGCTAAGCGCAGCGCCAACATTCGCCTCGTAGTCACATGGCGAACTTGTGTAGTTTTTCCTATTCGATTATTTCTATACCCCGTACCCATTGAAACCAGTCAGCAAGGGTATAATAAAGTTCGGCAAGTGTATGTCATATTTGGTTGCTATCTTCTCTGACTCTAGAGGATATATATTCGCTATATAACATTTAGTTGTTCCTGAGCAGCATTAGCTGGGGAGTCGATCTATAGATAGATAAACCTATCCGTCAATCTATTTTTCTATCTATCTATCTACCTATCTATCTATAATATCTATCTACCTATATGCTTATCTATCTTTCTATCTACTTACCTATCTATCTCTCTATCTATCAAAATATCTATCTCTCTATCTACATATCTATCTATCTATCTCCCTATCTATATACAATATCTATCTATCTTTCCTTATATCTATCTACCTATATACTTATCTATCTTTCTATCTATCTATCTACCTATCTATCTCTCTATCTATCAAAATATCTATCTCCCTATCTACATATCTATCTATCTATCTACATATCTATCTACCTATCCATCTATCTTTATATCTATATGTTTGCTCTCAGAGTATTTAAAAGCTAGAGGCAATTCGTATTGTACCTATACCGTCTGGAGATCAAGCTTATTTAAAAGATCTCATGAGAATCCTCCACTGATAATTACCATATTTTTATAGAACGATTATTTTCTTTTTTATTTGAATTACTGTATCATTGCATGTCATATTTATATCTTAAATGTTACTTTTATAACGATGGAATTATTTTTTGACTTTCCTACAAGGTATTTTTTAATAGAAAATTGTATAATTTTAAAACAATATTATTCGAATATATCATTGGCTTTTGAGTATATTTTAGTTGGGGTGTTCGTTAATTATGAACTGAATCGATAAGAATTTATTCGTTAGAAATATGGCATTACAAGTAATGCAATCATATTAATAAAAAAATTTATACTTACTGATGAGAATAATATATTGTTTTTCTATTTAGAACTAGTGACTTGGAGAATTTTGTATTATTTATTTGTATTTATATTTTTTTACTTAACTCTTGAGTGATGTCGGTAATAACAATCGACACTATCGACATTCATAGGAGTACGAATGTCTCTAGGTGTCTTGGCTACAGGGTATCTCCCAGTGGAGCACACTGCACTTACTGTTTCTCCTCTATTTTTTTTGATGGCTGTAATTTTTTGAGCCTCAACTCAGGCCACAAACCACATGCCACCACAACTTTTGTTGTTGTAATCTATTAGGTTTTTTCCAGCAGAGCCAACTGCGTGTTTTTACAGTTAGTGCGGCAATAAACACTAAAACGGCAACGGGAACTGCAGCTGGACATGCGCCATGTAAACGAGAAAACTTGGGAAGACCCAAAAGCTGCAGTTGATCTGATGGTGCTGGCAATAGCATAATCCTCAATAACATGCTAACTGATCAGCTCCAACATTTCAGCCATTCCAGAGTTGAAGACATAGATCAGGATGAAAAAACTAACTGAATTTAAGCCTTAAGCTCTCTAGCTAATAACTGTTATAATGAAGTAAGCACTTAACACCGGATAAGTTCCAGCCCCTATCAACTGAGCTTTTACCGCCAGACAATAAGCATAAGAGGGCTGAAAAGCTCAAGCTTAGTAGAGCCGAGCTTAAGAAAGCACAAATGCCTTTTCGAGCTTGCACTTCAAGCTTTGGTTGAGGGAAGGAAGGAGCAAGGTGTGAACCCGGGCATCCAAGCTTAAGCTGGGCTCAACACTTGAGCTTCAACAGATTAAATAAGAGAGCGGAGGGTGGGCTACGACATCCAAGCTTTAGCGAGCACCCATAGCTTTGATGCCTACCTCCAAGTTCAGCTAAAGCTTTGAGCTTGTGGGAAAAGTGTCGTGGGATCCCGCGTCCCAATTACAGAGATCACAAATCGCTCTGATGCTGCTTTTAAGCTGGGCTAAAGCTTTAAGCTTCAATGCAGAGACAGGGAGTGTGGGTGTCATGGAAGTGGCGAGAGAGGCTCACCCCACCGCCATCCCCCCACTGCTTATTAACTACCAGGCTAACTTACCGCAATCGTCGCTGTCGCTGTCGTCAATGGTGCTCGCCTGATCCCCGCTGATGCTGCTCCCGGTGCCGCCCAGCAGCATGCCGCTCGAGCTGCCATTGTTGTTGTTGCTGCTATTGTTGTTGCCGCTGCTACTCCCACTAATATTGTTGTTGTTGTTGTTGCTGCTGCCGCCGCCGCCGCCCAGCGAATGAAGAACCAGCGGCGAGCGCGATCGCTCGTCATGCCCCTCCAAATGGCCGGCTGAGGCAACGTGGGGCACGTTGGCGCCATGCCGATGCAGCGCCTCAATGCGCTCGCGCTCCAGCTGCAGCTGGTGATGATGCGGATGCTGATGCGGATGCTGATGCGGATGATGGGCAAGCGGATGCTGCGGATGTGTGTTCAATGGTTGTTGCTGTTGCTGTAGCTGCTGCTTGTGCGTCAAAATCGAATGGAACGAGCAGAGAAGAAAGAAATCAACGGATCAGTGAGGTTCCATTTAAGCTAGTAAGCTCAAAATAAAACTATCGATAGTTGGCATCATCGATACTATCGAAAACTTTAAATTTATTCTATGTCTTCATTTCAAACTAATTTTAAAACCCCAATTTAAGTTATTTCAATGCATAGACAATCCCAGCAGTGTTAGAAAATGCATGAAAAACAAACGATAATAACGTGCTCCATCGATAATATCGATAGCACTGATATAAATATTGACGGATATGTCGCCCACTTAGACAATACAGACTCATAATCATAGTCATCTTAATGACCAGAAAGCCTAATGATTCATTCACCGCATACGCTAAATATTGTATAATAACTCACTACAGATGCCTAATGATTGTCAACTAATTTAATTCTCAATAGCTAGACAAATTATGGGTACATAAATAAATACAGCTTATAAGATACCCTGAGACGCTTGAAATAGCTGGGAAACCCTGAGATACATACATACGTGAGATTTCATGATAGACACGACAAACACACACACAAAGATTCGCAGCTTGTGAACTGGAGGAGAAGAATCTAAGCTCATCTATGCATTTATAGAGTTGTTTCTCATTCCATATGATATTTTTATAGTGAATATAAGTTCACGGTTACACAAGTGCACTTTATTTATATCACAATGCCACTGGCTTGATTTCGAAGTAAGCGGTCTCCTAGAACCTTCTACAGTTATTCATGGTTCAAGACACTTCTTCACTTGAAACACTTTTCGATAATAAAGGATTTTAATTGATATGGATCATGGAAGTCATCTTGTTCATCTTCATCTTCTTCATCTTCGCATTCAGTGCATTCGCAATTCAGTATTCGGAGATTAGCTCAAACCTTGTTGTATTGAGGAAGTCTTTTTTGACTGTTAACAGGTTTCGATTCTTGATGAATAGCTTCCCGATCACAACACTATACTAGAAAGCCATGTCGTCGTTCCCCCTTTCTCCAAGAGGATTACTTACCGTGTTCCACGGAGCTGTGGTGTGGATATCCTTGGCAAGGGGTGGAGATCCCTCACGACCCGCTTGCCGGGCAAAGCGATGAAGATGGGCATGTGGATGCTGCTGCTGCTGTTGGAGCACCGCATAGTGGCTGGGCGGAAAGTGGGCCAGTAGCGGTGCCACATGATGATACTGTTCCCGTTCTCGCTCTCGTTCCCGCTCCCGTTCCCTTTCCCGCTCAAAGCGCAGCAGCTGCTGCTGCTGGGCCAAATAATGCTGCAGTGCAGCCTGCTGCTGCGCCTGTTGCTGTGTTTGCTGCTGCTGTGGATCGCGGGGCGGCGGCGGCGCGTAGCAATCTTCGGGCGGACTGGCCGAACTACGGCCGGCGGCGGCCGCCATAGCGGCAGCAGCGGCGGCAGCGGCAGCAGCAGCGGCTGCGCTGCCGGCCAAAATATCGGTGATCATGAAACGTGAGCGCGGCGCCTGCGTGGCCGTGGGCGAGGGCGTTAGGGTGCCCGGAGTGTCCCCAACGGCTGCCGTAGTTGTGGACATTTCCGGTGGCATTGTGGTCATGTGGTGGCGCCGACTCCTTTGCTCCTTTGCGTGTCACTCTCTTGCACACTGAGCTCTCTAATTTGAGCTTTTGAGCTTGAGCTTGAGCTTGCGCTTGAGCTTTTGTTTATTCTTTTTGCCGACGGCACTAACCAAAACCGAACCAAAAAAAATTGAAGTGACAAATATTTGCGGGATTTGTAGCACGATTAACGGCGCTCTTTGTTTGTATGTGTGTGTGCCTACGCTTATTTGTGCATTCAACTCGCGCGTGTGTTCGTTGTTGTTGTACTTGACGTTTGCCTTTGTGCGACGAGCCGAGCCCAACAACAGCCGTGAGACAACCGCTCGCCTTTGGCTTTCAACCGAAACTGAGCCAAGCGGCGGCCAAGGCGGGCAACTGCCGCTGCTGTTGCTGTTGCTGCTGCTGGTGCTGCTGCCGCTGCTGCTGCTGCGTCCAAAACAAAACGGCGAAAAAATGGGGAGAACAGACAACAACTAGAAAGCAGTCGAGTGGCAGGCGCGCGCGCACCTGTCGTCGTCTCGCTCACACACACCCGCGTGCTCAGCTCTGTGCTGTGGTGAGTTCTGCACGCTGTGTTTGTTGCTGTTGTTGTCATCTATTGCCTGCATTTATTGGTCGTAATTGGCAACAATTGACATTCATTAGCTTTCAATCAGCGCTACCGCTCTCTCGCTGTGCTCGTGTGTGTGTGCGTGCGTGTGTGTGTGTTTCTGTTGCTGCCACTGTGGTGAGTTGAGTGCCTTTGGCAATGGCCGCGACACTGTAAGACATAACGGTTAGTTGACTTGCCATACACATGTTATGGCAACACAATTGTCTTAATTGTTGCTCCGCAAGGCTGCTATAAAATCTTCATACACACATACATATATGAACCTCTATCATTTTCATATAAAACTGGCTCACAGTTTTTATAGCAACTGGCCAAACTCACCACCACTTAGCGCAGCTGCTGCTCGAGTTGTTGTTGTTGTTGCTCTCCAGGATGCTGCAAGCCGGTTGTGAACAACAGCGACAACAACAACAGCAAGTACCTTTCAGCATCTACAGCTCTAAGCTCCGCCCCTATAAACTGGTTACACACACACACACATGTACACTTGGAGAGACAACTCACGCACTCTGCCCGCTCTTCTGCTCACCACAGCATATATAGCGCACTCGCTCCCACACATGCCTTGCCCAAAGGGGGCGCTCTCTAGAGCTCGGCTGTGTTGTGTGTGTGAATGTATTAGTGTCTTTTGTTATTTTTGCGCTTGTTAACACTTTTTGTTTGGCATTTAAACAGTAAATTGGCAGCAGTTAAATGATGCCCTCTCTCTCTCTCTCGCTCGCTCCCACTCCCACTAGCTCTCTGGCGCTCTCGCTCTCGCTCTGCCTCACTATCGGCATGCATAGTTTGCGTGTATTAGTTGTTTAGTATCGATGTCAATTTGCTGCCTAATGTGCAAGTGAATGACTCTGGCAACTGAATCGGGCACATAATATAAGAGTTAAGGTGCCAGGTGGCCAGGGGGGGGAGTCTGGCCAAGGGGGCCACAAGGCGGGCGGCAGCTGCCTTTACTTGGGGCCGAGCCAGGCGCTTGGGGCGGATGCTGTTGTTCTTTTTGTTGTTGTTGTTTTGATGATGGAGTTCGCTTCAGGCCACTGCAGTTGGCTGTTGTCTGTGTTTCTGCCACGGCTCTTGTATGTGTGTACACACACAGATGTGTGTTTGCACATATGTATGTGTTTGCAGTTACTTTTAAAAATGGCTTCATTACAAATGACAGCAATTGGTTTTGTTGTTGTGGAGTACATCAAGTTATTGCTTTGCATACATACATATGTACATATGTACATACATACTCGTGCATACATACATACATACATATGTCTACAGAATTGCCTGTGTGTTGTTGTTGTTCTTCTTGGGTTGGCTGTAACTGAGGATTGTTGTTTTTGGTGTACAGTTAGAATTAAAGTGATTATATAGGTTTATAGGAGCAACTAAAACGGAATACCAAATAAAACCAATTTACATATGTACATACGTAAGTAAGCAAGTAAACGATCTATAAACATTATTTTGGAATACAATTTTATTTTTTATTTTTTAAAATATTAGTTTGGAATATGAATAAAATTTAATTTTTTTTTTATAAAACTCAACTATTGTATAATACATTAAAAAAATAAAAAAAAATAATAATCTTATTAATTATAAGAGAAGAGCGCTAGCGTCGGGGCCTTCAGCTCTATTTTAAAAAGATTTATTTTTATTTTCCAAATTTAATCAATTAGAGAATTTTTTTATAAAGTTATAAATTCTATTTGTATTGGGGAATGATACTGGGAAAACAATTAGAAAAATGATTAAGAACGAAAATGCCAAGTTAGTTTAGAGCACAACACATAAACACAAACAAAAGGACATTCCGTATGGAAATCGGTTAGGTTTTGACAAAGTTATGGGAGTTGGTAGTCCAGGAGCTTCTGTGGTCTCTAAGACTTTACAAGTCGAAAATTTGTTAATGTTTAGCTTGATTAAATTAAATTCTTCAAGTTTTGATCAAGCGTTTTATACTAACTTTGATGCACACAATCGATAAAATTTATTTATTTATTAATTTATATAATGTTAACCAACAATTAAAACTATATGCATGTATACTATATTCAATATTTTTATTTTGAAATAATAATAAAAATTAAAATGCCAAGTACAAATCATGATCAAAAAGATATTCTGCATGGAAATCGGTTAAGTTTTGACAAAGTTATGAGAGTTTGGTATTCTAGAAGGTAGAACTTCTGTTTAAAATCGAAATTTGAACTTTATGCATGAGTTTCTGGCTAAAAAATGAACTTCCTCACTTAATTTTGAGGCCCGAAATCGATTTAAAATGAAATTTCAAGTATTATTTGTTTCAAATTTTAATTTTTGAAAAAGAAAATATTTCAAAAATTGTATTTTATAATATCAATAAAACTAAAGTTAGTTCGATATGGCAAGTTTTGTAAAGATATCTTCATAGATACACAAGTTCTTCATACAACTCAATTTCCGACCGATCGTTCCTATGGCAGCTATATAATATAGTGGTACGATTTTGACCAAATTTGGTCGGATTGTATAAGTACAGAGTGTAAAGTAAAGACTTCAAGAAGTTTTTGATACAACTCAATGTTCGACCGAGCGTTCCTATGGCAGCTATGGTATATAGAACGTGATCATAATCAACTGACCCGTCTGATTTGTTTTAGAAGTATAGCCAGGTCAGAAAAGTGACATTATAATACATTTTTGAATAAAATAGATTGCATATTTCATATCTCAGGATCCATTAAAGTCCCCTCTCTATAAGAACGAATGCAAATCTAAGCTTCCTTGGCCTTTCAGTTGTATATAATGTCCTTAATAAATAACATTTCTTTAGAACTTTATTAATTTTTTATTCCATTATGATGCTCGTAAACTTTCTCTTATAAATGTATTATATGTTACCACAATCAGAGAATCAATATTTCTATAGTCTAGGTTTTCCATATAACACTATAAACATTTTTGCAATCTCATTGTATATAAGGTCTTCTTAAATTCTCCAAATGTAGATCAGACAACCTCAATTCAATATTTTATACAAGCATATAAATAATCCATTGGGATATATCCAACTGCCTTTCTATCAGCTATCCAGTGATATATAGGATTAAAGACTTTGTCGACAATACGTTTTACAAATCCTTAATTCTAAATGATTTAAATGGGATTAATGCCATATAAAGTCAAATGGTCAGAGATGGTCGAAAAAAAATGATTTTTTTTGTAGTTCAGTTTCTATTGTTTATCTGTCTTATGACAATAGACAAATTGCTTAGAAAACAAGAAAGAGGGGTTATCTTCGGAGTGCCGAAGCTATATACCCTAGCAGGAATTAATTTTTATACAAAACTTAATTATTTTCTATGGGAGCCATGTGGTCCGATTTTGATAAGATTATATGAAACTATTTGAAGTATAATAAAACTCTCACTTAGTTTGGATAAAATGTTTGTGTAAACAATCAAACTTCTTGTGATATAGTGGTCCGATTTTGACCAAAAAACTCTCTAGAGACTCAGTTTGGTAAGGATACCTTTATAAACAAAAAAGTTTTTCAAAAAAAGTTTACAAAAACACAGTTTTCGGCCGATCATTCCTATGGCAGCTATATGTTATAGTGGTCCGATCCAGCCGGTTCCGACATATGTACTGCCTGCAGCAAAAAGAAGTGTCTGTCCCAAGTTTCATTACGATAACTTTAAAACTGAGAGACTGATTCAGAATATATATACTTTGTTGGGTCGGAAACGTCTCCTTCAATGCGTTACACACTTTGTGACAAAATAATAATACCCTGCTAGGGTTTGATAAGTTTAACAGGATTGATTGTTTAAGCTGCAGTGAGCTCAAGCAATATATATTACAAAACTTATTTATCTTTAGTTTATTTTAGGTTTATTAACAACTTTATTTGGTAGGTCCAATATATGGTATCTTTTTAAGCGTCTCAAGTCCCTACTGTTATCTAAGAGGTCCTGGGCAGGATTATTGTTATAGTTGGGTAGTGTATTTATATAACTCCTAGCACGTCTGGTGATTGCATCTTAAACAAGGGTATATTTCAATCTTTGATGATTCTTAAGGTCATAGATTGACACCTTTGCGAGATTTCTATGTTTGAGTTGCTTGCTGTTCCCCAAAGTTGCATAGCGTGTGTCCATACAGGCTTAAGGATGGTCTTGTAAAGACGAGCCTTGTTCTCTAGATCGAGTTGCGAGCATGGTCCTAGTAGCCTGTACATTTTCTTATCTTTGCTTTGATTTTATGTGGGACTTTCATGTGAGTCTTCGGTCCATGTACACTCCGAGGTACTTCACAGGCTGTTAAATCCTGGATTTGGATCTTAAGAATATATATTAAAGACAGCGCATCCTATTACAAAATGTAGTATTTTCGGACATTCAGTTTTTTCTATCTCATGTCATAGTCAGACCTTATCCCTGAGCCGAACCATTTGTTGACTTTAACATGGTTCGACTTAAGAAACATTTGTTGAGCAATATACTGTACACTATATAACCTTGCTGAGAGGGTATTATAATTTTGCCACAAATTGTGTAACACATTTAAGATGCGGTTTGTGAAAAGAATATATATTTATGACCAGCATCAATAGCCGAGTGGTTCTAGCCCTGTAAAAGCCATGAGACGAGTCTTCATAAGAAAAAAGTTTCTCATACAGCTTTAATACTTAAAAAGTTCTTTTTATAATGTTCAAAATTGTTTCTTTATTATTATTATTATTTTAAAAAAATTAAGTATGTTGAGCTAGATCTAGAGTAACCAGAAAGTCCAACGACATGGGTCAATAATAAATACATGAATATCGGCCGATGGATCCTATGTGAGCTATATGGCACACATATTCCGAAATATGTACAGTCTACAAGTTTAACTGATATATAACATAATTCATAAGATACTCAATATTCAATATTTATGTACATCCATAGCTAAAAAAACCAAAAATAATTCATCAAACACCCTCAAGATCTACATCATTATAATTAACATAACACAATGTACATAAATTGTAAATAAACCTAGCTTAAGGCCTTCGCTATAGCTTCACTCCCTATTCATATGTCATTTTCACAATGCCCAGGAACACGTTATAAATAAATAACTGAGAGACAGACAAACGGACAGACAGTCAAATGGACATCGATATATATAGTCGGCTATTGATGCTGATCAAGAATATCTATATATATAACGCCCAAGAAATTTAAGGTGTCAAAACTCGAAAAGTTCTGCACCGATTTTCGTCTATTTTTCCCGTCAGTAACATAGCGACGATCGAGAGAAAATAGCTTATTTACGGTCAGCTGTGAAATATGAGAACAAAGTAGGCTGATGTTAAACGTTAAGTACACACCGACCTAATTGGGCTTGTCCTGCCAAATCTGTTGGTCTAACATTGCCATAACATTAAGGGCCCGGGCCCGCTACTTTGAAAAATCTACCCCCACGGACGGAAAACGGTTGTAAGCAACTTGAAAAATCAACTTCCATCCTTCACTACGGACGGGAAATGGGTTTAAGATAAAATGTGTGAGAAAAAGTTGTAGATGAGTTCCTAAGTTCCTCATACCCTATACAAACAAGTAAGAATAATATAGTCGAGTACACCCGACTACAAAACTCCCTGTGCCCATGTCAAATATTTCCGTTCGCATCTTCGTACACTTACACATACACAACGACGCACACACACAAGCGACAGCGCAAGCGGGCATTTTAAGTGGTGGCTGTTCTGCTTCTTCCCCATGGGGGGGCCAAATCGAAATCTCTTTTGATACTGATCAATAATATATATACTTTTTAGGGTCGGAGATGTCTCCTTCTGCCTGTTACATACATTTGCACAGATTTAGTATCCCCTTTATATCCATTTTATGGGTACAGGGAGTAAAAATCATGGGGCACGGGAGGGAAAATTGTGGTGTTATTTTTATTTAGTTCTTACTTTCTCATCAGTTCAACCAGAATGTGCCACAGGGAAGCGTTTAACTAGTACTATTAGAAAGTATCGATAGTGGCTGTCGATACTATCGATATTGCCATCGATAGTTTACGGTACAAATAACCATCCTCAGCCCACCGCAGCCGCCATTTTGTGGTTGAGTTCCCTGTACACGTCTAACGGCATTTGTGCCCCCCTTTTACCCAATACCGCCTCCACCCACAGCCTCGTTGAAGAATAACACACAGCCAAAATGGAAGTTCATTAAAAATGGGAAGAAAAAAGAGGGAAAATTTGTACGCTCGCCCCACAAATTATTTAAAAAGACATTAAAAGTGACACATAAGCAGACGGAGGGAGGTGAGGGTGGGGCAGAGCGGCAGGCGGTGTGTGGCCATGTAGGTGGCTTTCCCAGTGATTTCTTGGACTCATTAAAGTGGCTACAAAATGCCCAACTGGTCATTAATGTGAAGGGGCAGGGACAGGTACAGGGACAGGGGCGATTGATGCTTGGTTAGTTGCGTGTAAATTTCACACTGTTGGCCAAGTTATTTTAATTAGGCCTTGGCACTCAGTCAACGAAAGCAGCAGCAACCCAATTTCAAAAGGCAGCCAACCACCCAACGGGGGAGGTGGGCGTGCAACCCCCTCGGGATGCGCTTAAGTGGCTGCAGGATGAGGGCAAGGATGGGCTTTGAAGGTGTCGTAATTGCACTCAGCTCGCCTGATTCCCGATAAAAGCGCTCAGCACTGGCCGGGGACGGGCAGGGCAACGCTTCAACACAAACAAATTAAAAAGCACTTAACAGATGAGCAGATGAGAGCCGAGGGTTGGCAGAGCTCCTCCTGCTCCTGCCAGGCGCCGTTCCCAATGCCATCGCTTTGCGTGAGCTGCCCTGGCCAAGATCATTTAGATCTTTGTCATCGCCGCAAGCTGAGATCGGAGTGTGGAGAGCGGAGGGCGGCGAGAGCTGCGAACTGGATCCGGCCCTGAGCTCGTAAATTTCGAGACTGTGGCCTGGCGTGTGGCGTCAGTCAAAGCGAATTCAAATTGCCCAAGTTAACATCCTGTTGCGGCGCTGTTTGGAGATCTCGAACCGGCCGCTTCTTAATTGAGGTTTAACACAACATTTACCGCTTTTCGCTAATCGCCTTGAAGCCGCCGCCGACGCCGATGCCGACGCCGACGCTAACGTCGACGGCGACGACAAGGTTCGGGTGTGGCTGTCCGGATTTTAGATTCCGCCTTAGCCTCAGCTCCAGCTCCAGCTCTAGCTGCCTGTTCCTAAACCTCTAAACCTCCCTGTACGTGATTTCATTCATAAAAATCGCGCTCTGTGTTTTTAATACCGTAGCGAGGGTATTATAATTTTGTCGCAAAGTGTGTAACGCATTGAAGGAGACTTTATCGACCCAATAAAGTATATATATTCTGAATCAACAAGAATAGCCGAGTCGATATAGCGTTGTCCGTCCGTCCGTCTGTTTCTATGCAAACTAGTCTCTCAGTTCTAAAGTTATCGTAATGAAACTTTGGACAGACCCTTCTTTTTGCTGCAGGCAGTACATATGTAGGAACCGGCCAGATCAGACCACTATAACATATAGCTGCCATAGGAATGATCGGCCAAAAACGATGTTTTGGTTGAAAAATTTTTATTTTATGAAGATATCCTCACCAAACTCAGTCAAACCAAGTCTCTGGAGAGTTTATACAATCTTACCAGCCATAGGAACGATCGGATGAAAAATGAGTGTTTATATGGAAAACTATTTGTTCATACAAATATTGCATGAAAACTAAACAATTGAGAGTTTAATTATACTTCCTATAGTTTCCTAAAATTTTAGCAAAATCGGACCACATTATTCTATAGCTCCCATAGGAACAATCAGACGAAAATTGAGGTTTTGTATAAAAAGCTAGGGTATATAGCTTCGACACGCCGAATATAGGCGTTCTTTCTTGTTTTTCAGTTTTCTGTTTTCAGTTTTTGTTTTGAATTCGGCTTAATAACAACACGTCATGTCATTTCATTTTCGACCTGGCTCCCAGACGTTGTGGTACTCCCCTCCTCCCTATATCATTCCTTCCTCAGCTATAACTACATCCCCCCTCAAGTGTCCCTCCAATTCCGATACCCATTGAGAAATGTTCATCACGCAATGTCGCGTCCGCGTTTTAAACCGCGCGCGGCTCTTTTCATCAATATTCGATGTTTGTTGTTGTTGTTGTTATTGCTGCCGGGTCTCTTATTGTATTTATATTTAATAATATTGACGTTTGGCCATTATTGACCCTCGTTAGGATCAAACGCTTCAAATCAAATACATTTATTTTTCACCAAATTTTTTATTTTTTAATTTTTTAATTTTTTTATTTTTATTTTATCTGTTTGTGACTATTAATTGATTTTAACGTGAGTACGAAATTGGGTTCCTTAAATTGAGAAATTTAATTTGAAAATATCAATGTACACTTCCTTATATGGAATACGTGCAGACTTTTAAAAGGACTATTTGGAATAGTTAGGTACTCGAAATATTTACAAATAGTTAACTACAAAGTTCAAATTCGATTATTACGAGTAACCTATTCAACAAATTTATAATATAATGCTTAAAATATTTAAATAAGACAGTTTACGAATTATTATTTACTAGACGCCTTTAATTTGGTAAAAAAAAAAAACAATTTTATTGTAAAAATAATGAGAGATAATTAAGGGAAATTAAATATCCATTCAACTACTAAATTTAATCACTTTTTTGCCCTTTTATCATACCCCCCATGTAATCAAGCGTAATCATTTGGCTGACCTCCCCCGAAATTTGAAAACAAGATTGGTTGAAGACTAATTGTTAATTAAAGCTTCTTATAACAGTTATCGAATTTTATTACGACAAAGAAAACTGCATACCAAAAATTTCGATAACAGTTCTTGTAATTTTTAAATATCAAAAAATATGATGCACATTTAATACTTTGTATGACGTAGTATATACATACGCACATTCATATTGTATTTATTTATTTCATTTATCAATAATTTATATTTCACCATTGTTACAGTCAAATAATATATAGTATACACATACATATAGCCGGAGTCTATTGGCTTGAAAGCTAATTTGAGCTTTTTCGTCACAACAGTTTTTGAATCTTAAATTTTTGACTAGGGTTTTTGTTTTAATTTCATTCTTTTTTTGTTGTGTTAAACCTGATTCACTATAGGAAATATAGAATATAAGAAGTTATACATACTCAGCTATTTGACTGCATTTTCGGATTTCAAAAATGAATTTTCGGCGATATAATCGGTAGTCCCGTAAACAATTTGATTATTCTATTTAGTAATATTCTGTTGAAGCTATAAATTAAAACTAAATTAAACTAAATTAGGAAGCTTTTTAAGAGTAATGGGTTAGTCCGTCCGTCTGTATAAGCACAATTTTTTTGATATTCCAAAATATAAATTTTGAATTTTATTACGAAAATTAATATACATTTTCAAAAATTAAAAATTTGAAAATTTGATTGCGGGCATCAAAATTAGTGTAAGACGCTATTTCAAAACTACTGCCAAAAATTTCGATCTTAAACACCACAGAAGCTCTAACTCCTGGACTACCAACTCCCATAGCTTTCTCAAAACGAAAGAATACAAAGTCATATGCCTAAGTGCTAGTATATGTATATATGTTAGCGAACCTGGGTGTGAGGTATCTTCTAGTCGAGCACTCTATGGCTAAGGGACTTGTTCTATTGCAGGTCAATTCAGACTATAATATTAAACACCAGTTGGTTTGACATCATGAACAGAGATGTACCGAATAGCGCAACTAAGTATTCCTCATGATACATCAAATAAATTAGATTTATATTAGTTTTGCCTCAAACGGATCCAAAATACTATACGAGTGTACTTGTGTGATATTGAAGGAGAAGCTTTGAAGAAATGCGCCTGAAAGAACAAACAATAAATTTAAATTGGGGGGAAAAATACCAGCCAGCCAGAGCTGTCAACTTACCCGAATAGTATTAGTTTCTGTACCACATTTAAAGCGCCCAGATTGTGTTCGTACTTCAATATTTGAAAGTATCGAAAATGTAGACTGAAGATACAAGCCACAAACAAGAACTGTTAAGTTAAATATTATCCAGCCAGTGCAGCAGAACTTCCTCAGCAAATAGTATACAACGTTTCTGCACCACATTTTATACATCCGATTGAGTTGGTATTTCCAATTAATCTGAGAGCAGTGGAAGAAGTTAATATATAACTCGCTTGACAGCAGGGCTGCCAACTTACCTGAGATATCACTGCATGATCTGTTTGGTTGCCTCACCAATGGTAATACATTTGTCAATATCTGAAAGTAACCGAAGAAGGTAACACAACTCGCTGCCAAAACTAATAGCAGAGCTGCCAACTTACCGAAAAAAATAGCTTAAATTAAATCACGAAAACGGGAACTTTAACAAAACGATATAACAGTTATCATATCTTTTATCTTAAATATAATAAGTGTAGATAAATAACTTATTGTTACTCCCTGTACCTATAAAATGGGTAAAAGGGGGTACTAAATCTGTGCAAATGTATGTAACATGCAGAAGGAGACATCTCCGACCCTATAAAGTATATATATTCTTGATCAGTATCAAAAGAGATTTGGATTTGGCCATGTCTGTCTGTCCGTCCGTATGTATGAACGCAAGGATCTCAGCAACTATAAGAGCTAGAGACACGAAATTTAGAATGTAGGTTCGTGTATAGCGGGCACAGGTCAAGTTTGTTTCATATTTAAGATATCTCCTCCCGTTCCACAGCAATTTGATAGGAACTTTGGTCACTTTTAATCTACTATCCAAATTTCAAGTCAATCGGATAATAAACACGGAAGTTATTCACGCAAGAAGATTCAGTGCTGCAGCGCGGGGGGAAGAAGCATCACACCACCATTTAAAATGCCTCGCTTGTGCTGTCGCTTATGTGTGTGCGTCTTTGCGTATGTGTGTTTGGAAGTGGAAGTGTACGAAGATGCGATCGAAAATTTTGGACCTGGGTAAATTTTGGAGGTTTTGTAGTCGGGTATACTCGACTATAGCATTCTTACTTGGTTATAACTGAGTTTCCGTTAAAATGTCAGGGAACAAGGGAATCCTTTACATAGGTTCCTTGTACTATGTACAGGATATAGATAACGAAATTCATATTTGGTAGCTATATCGACTCGGTTATTAATGCTCGTCAAGAATATGTACACTTTGTGGGGAAGGAAATGTCTCCTTCTTCAGTGGGTTACGCATTTCGTGACCTATTTATAATAACCTCTGTGAGGGTATTGCTTGCGATGTTTACAGGGCATGTCCTTAGGTTTATACTAATGTGAGTTAATATAGACAACGGATATTTGTGGCGGGGGAAGGGAAAAACATGCATTGTTAAGATGAATCAAAGCAATTAACTAGCACTCACTAAATGAATACCGCAAACTTCATGTTAACTAACAACTCTAGCTCAGTCAGCGACTTTCAACTCAAAGGTTTTTCAAATTTTGGAAATTCTCTGATTATATATGCGCGCGTTGGGGCGATCCGGCAGTTGTCTTATCTGGGGTTATATATCACGATGACGAAACAAAGAGCGGCCAACAAAGACGAAGACAAAATCGTACAAACCTCAACGGCAATAACGAGGCAAGGCAGACAACGTTGTTCATCTCGTTGGCTCTTTGTTCGCTCTCCAGCTCTATCAGCCAAATGGGCCGTGACCAATGACAGCAGCGGCAACAACAGCAACAATAACGATAACAACAACAACTATAACAATAAAAGCAACAACAACAAGAGCAACAGCAACAACATTAGGCGCTAAATGTACACTTAGAAAAAGAAATGCCCTCAACTTCGAAGAAATTCGGCCTGAAAGCAGAAATAATTTCTAAATTTAAGAACTTTTTACTTCCTGTACCCATAAAATGGGTAAAAAGGGAGTAGAAATAATTTTGAATTTTTTTTTAAATTCCTAGAATTGTTTCCAAATTTAAGGCATTTGTTCATATATTTTTGTGATCCAATCATACCATATTGGGTCTTACAATAAAAGTCGCCCTAAAAGCCAAAAAAAAATGCATTTAGAAGACATCATTTCTAACTTTATGATTTTTTTAGTTTTTTCATTTTTTGGTAGTTATAATTCAAGTGATCTTCTTCGACCATCTATAGGGATTAACAATCATATATTTGTTAGATTTTAACAAACTTTGGACTAACTTAATTAAGGTGTAGGGGTCCGTTGGGTGAGTTTTAATTTTATGAAAATTAATGTTAATTCAGCAAAAATTACCTTGAAAATGAGAAAAAATATTTCTGCCTTTTAAAAATTAGTTTATACATAGTATATTGTATGTATTTTATTTATTTTTTTATTTATTTATTTATTTATTTACGAAGGCAAAACAGTGCTGCCTCGAATCAAAAAAATATAATATAATACATAGATATTAGGAAAACATTTTAAAAGCCTACGCGAAATTACAATTGAAATCTAATAACGACACCAGTACGTTGGGGAAGTTTATTTGCCAGTCCGGCTAGCTATGCCCCTATTCACAGCAAAGAATTGTCGGTGGCGTTATTAGAGCCTATATCAAGATAGTGAAGAGTTAGTTATGAAAAAAAACCTTATAGAATTTATGGATAATTTAAAACTAAAGAAGAAGAATAAAGAAAGACAATAGGAATGAAATGAAATCTCCAACCCGGTGGGGGAAGTTTTATTAGCCAGTCTGGCAAGCTGTGCCCCAGCTCACAGCGAGGTTGGTTAGAGATTACATTAAGGAAAAAAGGATCTAGGAACGGGTAGGGATGGGAAAGAATAAAAGAGTTATAGAGTAGAAAATAGGAAATAAAGGGGGGCATAGAATGGGCAATCTCCGACCCGAAGGGGGAAGATTATTTGCCACACTGGCAAGCTGCGCCCCTGCTCACAGCTGGGATTGGCCAGAGATTACCCGTAGGTGATTTAAAAGAGCAAGCTTAATGGAGGGAAGAGAGAGTTCCGAGGAGAGAACATGAAAAACAGAATTGTACTGTGTGCATAGTACACGAAAAGGATTGTGTAAAGCGAAATCAGTAGTGCATGTATGAAGAGATAAGGGAATAAAATTTCTAGTAGGTCTACAAGGGACAGAGAAATTAAGACGACTTAAAAGAAAGGGAGAATCTATGTCGCCACTATAAATATAATAATAATGCAGAAAATACGTGCAATGTACTTTGCTTTTTAAAAAGTAATTTGCACATTTTATTTTTATTGCTCTGGAACTTTGTAATGTTTTTTCAAATTTTTAGAAACTTCTGCTTTTTTAATTATTGTTTTCGTTATTATTTACAAATTTAATGTTTTATTGCCAAAGAACTTTCTGATAAATGAGGCCAGCTACCTTTGGCGAATTTCTACATTTTGGGGCATTTATTTTTCTGAGTGTACGATGTGGTATGCTAATTTTGTGCGCTCTGTGGCCATATATAAAAGTCGATAGATGCGTGAGATATACGCATGCATAAAAACTAAATCGAAAGACGGACGGGCGACAAATAGAAATCAAATGAAATCAATTTCAATATGGCATAAAATAAAAGTACAAAATCATGTTTGTCTAAAAGGCGACAACATATAGAAAACATATCAAAAGCAAATGTAAATGGAGATAAAGTTGAAGTTAAAGTGTGAGCATAGGGTTTGCTTGCTGCTGGTCCAACCTACACTCATTCACATTCACATATACTCACACTGACACTCACATTCACACTCAGTCCGTTAATCTCATTCGCTCACGCTTAAAGATAATCCGAATTGAATCGCTTTGAATTGAAATGAATCAAGATTTATACTAATTTATCGGCGCACTAAATCGCCGCAATCGCAATATTCGCTGCACAATTTGTGAAATTAATTTACAACTTCAAGTCCATTTGAGAGTTGGGAACTGCACTTAAAATGCGCATAAAACGCGTCAAGCAGCGCTAATTATGGCCAAATGGCAACAACGAAACAACTAACAGTCCAATGAGAACACACAAACACACACAAATACACACACACACACACACTAGAGATGTCAAAACTATCGATAGTGGTATATAGTTTCCATAGTTTCTAAAAATTAATCGATACTTATCTATATGACCATCTATGGTATTATTCATTCAATTCAGAAGATAATTTGTAATGAAGTTATTTCCAAAATGATTTATTTATTTATTATTTATTTATTTATTCTGCACATTGTTGTTGCATGAATGAGAAAGAAAGAAATGAATTTTTGTATAGGGTCTGAAGAACTTAGAAACCGATCTACAAAAACTTACACACCTGACCTTAAGGCCATTTCCCGTCCGTGGTGACGGGTGGGAGTAGATTTTTCAAGTTTCATACAACAGTTTTCCGTCCTTGGGGGTAGATTTTCTAAAGTCCCGGGCCCGTTGGTCACAAATTAGTCAGTCAGTCATGTTAAAGCTATTTTCTCTCGGTCGCCGGTAAGGTATTGACGCGAAAAATTGATGGAAACAATTCTTGAAGTGAACTGTATAATGTGTCCAAATTTGAGCTGAATCGGTGCAAAACTTATCGACATTTCGATAACTACACATACTAACATAATATTTTTTTATATATTTTATATAAATATATATATAGATTATTGTTGCTTAAAGTTAAGCGTCACGTTATATTTAACATAGAAATTTGAATAAATCCAATTTAAGTTCCTTTTGGTATTAAACCAAAGTTGAAATGGTAAAAGTAATTATTTTGTTATGCAAAATATTGGTTATTGCAAAATGTGGAAAATACTTATATTCTTTAATCCAAGCATATCATATATTCAAAACTCGTATGAAACTAAGCTATTGATATATTTTGGCTTAGGTTACTTTTGATAATATTTAATAAAAAATCTTGCAAGCTTAAAGAATTAAATAATCGATAGTATCGATATTGCCATCGATAGTTGTGCATCACTAAAACACACTCCGCAACCGCACCCCGCCGTGCCCACCCACCCACCTGAAAAGTGGCAATGCTAAAATGAGTTGATTGTCACATGCAACAGATAAGTTAAAAGTGCGACTCTCTTGGCCACAAACTGCTGCACGGGGCAGGGGCATAAATCGCAGCACTCGCTCAAAATCTTATCGCCAGAACACATCAAAAGTCAAAGTTTCTGCTTAACAGCAACAACAATAACAACTACAAAAGCCCCCATTCGACAATATTTTCCATGCTAAGAGACTTTTAAGCTGTCAACGACGGCGCTCATAAAAATCGACCACCGAACTAGACAGCCGGACAACTGCAGCATGCAGCATGCCGCTTGGAGCTTGGAGCTTGCTGCTTGCCACTCTGCAACTCTGCAACTTACCAAGTTGCCCAACAGCGTCAAACTGTCTGCCATTGTTTCATGCATTTAATGTGCCTCGGCCAGCCAGGGCAGACTGGCCAAACTCTGGCCGGACTAGCACCATGTCAAAAGATCAGCTGCAATGTGTTGCACATGCCACACAATCAGGCGAGTATGGTATGCCGGCTGCGGAGGCGGGGGCCCAGTTGCGCCCAGCAATCAAAAACTAATACGATTAGAGTGGATCCTAGTTCGTATAGCTGCTTCAGGACATTAACAAGCCCCTCTATTACTTAAATGTCGATTAAAACTCATTTTTTCAGAGCCAATCTATCACAGCGAGTATTCCTATGACAGCTGTATTATATAGTGATACATTTTAATTAAGTTTTCCAAACCATATAAAGTATAAGACTTGCAATTGGTAAATATGGTTAAAATATATTTGATATTTATTTATTTGATATTTCCTAATGCTACACGCTATATATTATATATATATATATATATATATATATAATTATACAAAATTTGTGTAACAGAATTATACATTTTAGTCTTTTAGATTTAACGTATATAAGTTTATAGTTCATATTATTTAATTTTAAAGTTATCATCAAAAGTTGCAATTATTATTATTATTAATTGTAGGAATGGTTATTGTTCTGTTGGTGAGCTTTTAGTTTTGTTTTAAATTGCACGGCGCCATAAATAGTTTTTAAAGGATGGGGAAGTTGATTCCAGGTGCGAATAGCATGTATAAAGAATTGTCTTTCAGTGTTTAAGGTCCTATATCTATTGCAGACTAGATTTTTTGTCCTCGTGGACGTAGCAAACCTAAATTTTTCGTACAGATATGTGGGTTCTTTAGTATACAGTATTTTGTGCAGGAAGATAAGTGTTTTAAGAATCAACAAGTAAGAATGCTATAGTCGAGTAAGCCCGACTACAAAACTCCCTGTACCCAGGTCAAAAATTTCCAATCGCATCTACGTACACATACACACACATACAGACACATATACACACACACATACACAAAAGACGCACACACACGACCGACAGCTCGAGCGCAGCGCAAGCGAGGCATTTTAATTGGTGGTTGTGCTTCTTCTTCCCTGTGCGCTGAAGCACTGAATCTTCTTTCGTTAATAACTTCCGTGTTTATTATCCGAACGACTTGAAATTTGGACAGTAGGTTAGGAGTGACTAAAGTATTGCACATGCCAATTCCCAAAGCTATATCTTAAAAATTGTTCCTGTTAAACGGTTTTTATCGAATTGCGGGGGAACGGGGGAGATATCTCAAATCTAAAATAAACTTGACCTGCTCCCGCTATACACGAACCTACATTCCAAATTTGGTGTCTCTAGCTCTTATAGTTGCTGAGATCCATGCGTTCATACATACGGACGGACAGACAGACGGACATGGCCAAATCGAAATCTCTTTTGATAATGATCAAGAATATATATACTTTATAGGGTCGGAGATGTCTCCTTCTGCCTGTTACATACATTTGCACAGATTTAGTACCCCCTTTTTACCCATTTTATGGGTACAGGGAGTAAAAATTAAAATTAATTTAAGTGGTGATCCGATATTGCTCAGCTTGTATTAATTTTGTGCATTTGGTTAGAGTATCTTGAAAAACAATAACGTTTTTTATATAAAACCTTATTTTTCATCCGATTGGTCTTATGGCAGCCATAAGATTTGGTGATCTAATCCAATTGGTTGAAGACCTTGACGCTAGAGCAACTACAATATGTATGTATACGCCATAAATGATATGATAGTAGTTTATTCAAGCACATACAAGCCTCACAAATTTTAAGTTAATTCGGTTTTTTAGGAAACAATGCAATTATTGAAGTAATAGTTAATGGAACTCCGCTAACAGTCAATCACAGATCGGATCCTTCATCCAGCAATCCAGCTACTGCTGGGGTAGTAATGATAGTTCCTCACATAGTATGTATGTAGAACAATTTTCATTATATGAGAGCACCTTCTATTTGACTTTTTATTCTTTGCTCCAATTAAAACAACTTATTAATTGAACATAACTGTAGGATATTAGTTTTGCGTATAGTAAGAGTAGAGTTCTGAGAGAACTCTACGTAAGCCAAAATCGACATGGATCATCAGAGGCTATCAAACCTCATCCCGCTGTACATCTCCACCCACCAGGAATATTCAAATGATGACATTCTACTACCGAAGCGTTTGGTAATTCGGCATACCTTAGGGCTAATGCCAGGCTCTTCATGGGCCCGACTTTACATAGGTTAGGTTAGATTAAGACGGCAAGTCACCCCACGGGTGGCCTCACATAGACCATCTGGTCCTTGGTGGTACCGCATATTTGACCCTTGCGAATTTTAAGAGTTGGTTCAGTGGAATCCTCGATACACTCTCCAGGGAAGTGAAGGTATGGAATCCCAGATGGTTGAGTCTGCAACTCATGAGCGCCGGACAAGTACAGAGGTGTTCCAGGGTTTCGGCTACCCCCGGCTCCTGCACTTGTCGTCATTTGTGATGCCAAGCTTCTTCGCATGGGCCGCTCTAAATTATCTTTGCCGTTCTGCATGTCGTGGCAGCTCTCCATCGGACTGTCCGGCTGACTGTCCGTTGAGCTTGTTCTTCGAGTTCTGTGTATATCGCTTGCAGGAAGATTGGTAAATTCTCGATGCTACCAGTCATTACTTCCACGACTCTACATAAGAACTTAATAAACTGATTTTGGAAGAACTTAATAAACTCGTTCCTCACTGATTTTGGAAAGTTTTCCCCTGAGGGCCTATTTCTTTGTTTTTGATATACGAGTATATATATTTAAACGTTGATCATTTAACTAAAAGATATTTAAGCTTTTTTACTCTCTGTACCCATAAAATGGGTAAAAAGGGGGTACTAAATCTGTGCAAATGTATGTAACAGGCAGAAGGAGACATCTCCGACCCTATAAAGTATATATATTCTTGATCAGTATCAAAAGAGATTTCGATTTGGCCATGTCCGTCTGTCTGTCCGTCTGTCCGTCCGTATGTATGAACGCAAGGATCTCAGCAACTATAAGAGCTAGAGACACCAAATTTGGAATGTAGGTTCGTGTATAGCGGAAGCAGGTCAAGTTTATTTTAGATTTGAGATATCTCCCACCATTCCACCGCTATTCGATAAAAACAGTTTTACAGTAACAATTTTCAAGATATATCTACTGTCAAAATTTCTAGTCGATCGGATAACAAACACGGAAGTTATTCAACAAACAAGATTCAGTGCTGGAGCGGGGGGAAGAAGCAGCACAGCCACCACTTAAAATGCCTCGCTTGAGCTTTCGCTTGCGCTATCGCTCGTGTGTGTGCGTCTTTTGTGTATATGTGTCTGTATGTGTGTGTATGTGTACGTAGATGCGATTGGAAATTTTTGACCTGGGTACAGGGAGTTTTGTAGTCGGGTATACTCGACTAAAGCATTCTTACTTGTTCTGACAGCAATTTATTGGTGGGAGAATCAGGTTTGATAATATCCGGTTGTTCCTGGAGTGAAGATCTTCGGATCATCCTGCTTTTGATTGATTCAATTGTTTGTATAGCACAATTGTCTGGAATAATTAAAGCCTTTTCACTCATTCATAATGGGTTCGGGTAAAAAAAAAGCTCTAATTTTCGGAACCTCAGAAATAATGCTGCAAAGTCTCGTATACTTTATAGGTTATCCGGATCCTGAAGACGCTTTTGGAAGCGGCGAGGTTGTTATTCCGTGTATATTTCTAGTAGAAGTTGTTAAGCCTTTGTAGATGCCACGCCCTGTAAACAACTCAACTTCCTTTTTCCCCCAACCATTGCATTTCCCAACTTCCCTTCCCAGTCAACGGATGAGGATAAGAACGAGCGAAGCAAATAAACAAATCAACAGTTATGGTCATGTAACAAGTTGCCATCAACACGTGCCGATTGGTCCGTGTGTGTGTGAGTGTGTGGATGTGTGTGAGCTTGGAGTGTGTGAAAAAGATGCTGACAATTGCCAATGGCTGCTTGTAATTCCCAATCTATGAATAACAAATAGTCCAGTGCCAGGCAGACGGCACCAGGCACCAAAGCAAACTAACGAACCTGGTTACTGGCGGGGACGGTGGCGGGGTACCGCAGGCAGCAAGGATGCGCCGACTTCCGTTGCCGTGTTGCTAGGAAATCAAATCATAATCTGAATTTTAAAGCAAGTGAAACAACAACGTGATGAATTGATGATGAAAATGTTAATGTTGTTGGAGCTGGAGCTGGAACTGGAACTGGAACTGAAGCTGAAGCTGAAGCTGAAACTGGAGATGGAGTTGTGTAGGCAAATGCAATTTTACAATGTTGTTACATGTTACATTTGGCAGCCTTGTTGTCATTGGGGCCAGTCCTTTGTGGGGGAGCGCGAACGGAAATGGCGTCGTTCTCATCGTCCTTGTCCATGTGGGCGAGCTGGTCGGGTGCAAATGAGATGGCATGCATTATGATATAGGACTTACGCTTTGACGCCTTTTGATTTGATTGTCTATGACATCCTTATCCCACACACACACACCCCCATACCTCCCCGCTGCAGCAGCAGCCCTGCCCCAGGAATGTGCGCCATTTGTAATTCAAGTCAAAAGGCAGGCAACATAGTGTTGTTATTGTTGTTGTTCTTGTTGTCAAAGACTCTACGGATTATAATTTCTTTTCCGTTTCAATGCATTTCATTTCCGTGCCAACGCACGAGTTGCCACACACACACACACACATCTATGTGTGTGTGGGTGCTTTGCATTTTTCACTCAATTATAATTTTTCATGCAAAAATGAGTGCCGGGTGAGGCAGGCAATACACACACACACACACACACATCTATACAGGTATATATGTACATACATAACTAACGGTACTTGTAATCTGATTACATAACGTGATCAAATTAAAATGCATACAGTATTCATATTGGCTGGCAGTACAGATACGACAGCGTTCTCTGTCTTCATTTTTGCTCCTTACTTGTATCGGGTAGTTTTCAAATAGAATCTCAACGCAATGACGACTGGCTACAAGTTGATTGCCACTCTGCATATCTGTCAATCTGCCAAACTAAAATCTAATTATACATAGAAATCACAATGGACCACAAGGCTTACTTGCGATATGCAAGTAAAAGACAATTTACACGAAAGCGCAGGAATATTAAGGCTCGCCGAAGACTTTTGGATAATGAATATATCAATATCAAGCTATGGTTGCTATATAATACTAAGATGCCAGATTTGAATCCCATAGAACATCTTTAGGAGTTTCTGGAGCGTAGGATTCGCCTTCGAGCAATTACATACAAGGATATGCTGAAGGAAGTCATCATGGAGGTTTCAAATTGGCTTCAAATTTCGCCTGATGTGACCCAAAAATTGGTCAAGTCAATGCCAAAGTGTTTGCAGAAACTATTTAAGGGCAGGCGTATCCAACTTCTTATTGGATTTTATGTTTTTTAGTACTCCCTTTTTTCCTATTTTATGGGAGTAACTATGGCGATTTTCAGGGCATTTATTTTTTCTTAGTGTATGGCCAAGGGAGGCGAGTTCTATGCATAATTATGGAGATAATGCTTGGAGGAATAGAGCGCAGTTAATCACCTGTCCAGTAGGGGCTTTTCACTGAAAAACTTCCTCTCTCTCACAACCTAGGGATTATTTTACCGTCCAGAATACTTTCTAGTATAATTTTGAAGTAAATCTATGCAGAACGTTCATCCCATAAACAATCATACCATAATATGGTACACCCACGGATCCCTAACATATCAAGGCACCAGCCTTATAGGTCCCCAAATGAAATACACTGAATCTCTGGCCAAGTACTTCAGCATATGCCAAAAGAGGGGCATTGTTATCCTGTCTAAAAGTCAAGCAGCACTAAGTTTTCTTAGCCAGATTGAGATCGGATCAAATTGGACCAACTAGGCGGAATAATTGGGTTTTCCTTTAAGCCAATGAGCCTTTGATCTTGACATATATAAAGACGTGTTGCTATCTCCTCAATCTTGGCAAACTACCGTCCTTTCAGTTCTAGGAATAAGCAAAAGTCGCAGGTTACTAAATATGTAATGGCTGAAGCCAGTTAATGGTGTTGTTTTTAACCAAAATATCAGCTACAAGCATGTGTGAGCAGAAATTATTTTGCCACAAATTCGATCCTTGAACATTGAGAGGGAGTCAGTTTAATTTTGAGCAGACCTCGTGATGAATTGTCCTTTGTAAGCGCGAATGTAGATATGTTGGCGAACTTAATAGCTGTGTGCGAGGTATCTTTTAGTCGAGCACTCTACGGTTAAAGGACTTTTTCTATTGTTTGCCAATTCATCGCCACAGACTATAAAACATATTGAACACCACTTAGATTGATATCATGAACAAAGATGTTCCGAATAGCGTAACTAAGTACTCCTCATGATACATCAAATAAATTAGAATTATATTAATCTTGTCTCTAATTTGAATTTTGAATATATTTTTCAAGGATTTCACACAAAAATGTATGTGCCAGTAGAGAAGCATCCTTCGTCTCCAATATTATTAGTAATAGGAACCAGAATTTATCAAACGCATCCAAAATACTATACGAGTGTACTTGTGTGATATTGAAGGAGAAGCTTTGAAGAGATGCGCCTGAAAGAACAAACAATTAACTATAAATGGGAAGAAAAATCCCAGCCAGCCAGAGCTGTCAACTTACCCGAATAGTATTAGTTTCTGTACCACATTTAAAGCGCCCAGATTGTGTTCGTACTTCAATATTTGAAAGTATCGAAAATGTAGACTGAAGATACAAGCCACAAAAAAGAACCGCAGAGTTAAATAATTTCCAGCCAGTGCTACCAACTTACTCTCGAATAAAACCTAATTTTGTACCTTCGAATACACCGCCCCGTATGCAGCCAGTGCTGCCTACTCAAAAAAAATGTTTGAAAAAGAGTATATTGGGTTTGTGAAATGTCCGTCCGTCCATATGAACGCAATTATTTTCCACACCCTTGAAGCTAGAGTAACCAAACTTGGTACACATGTTGGTGAATACCCTCAATTTGTAAAGTGTCAAGATCCATTCCCTACCTCTACCCCCTCACCCGCAATTTCGCGGAAACTTAAATCTTAAAATTTTATTTTAAGCGAGTCACCAAATTTGATATACAAGCTAATGTTAACCCCCTTGAAAAATCTGCACCAAAATTTTTTGTCACCCCCACCTCCTTTACCACAAATCGGCAGAGCTTTCCACAAAACACGTTTTTCACAGGGGTATATCTTCTACAGTTTCACAGCTAGAGTCACCAAATTTGATGGGCACACAACTATAGACGCCCTGATATATTAGGCAAAAAATTTGCAACCATCCCACCCTCTCCCCCGCAAATGAGCAAAATCTATATCTCCCATACCTGTACAGTTAGAGTCCCCAAATTTAGTACATTACTAGTACTTCTGTTGACTCCCTTGACAGATTTCACAAAAACAATTTTGGTACTGCCACCCACTCCCCCGAAAATAAACAAAATGTATCTCTCAAACATCTGTTCAGGTAATTTCACCAACTTTGAAATGTTTCCTCACTTTCCCACCCCATAAATAACCACATTCTACCGAACTTGAAAAAGAGTATTCTGCTGTCGGGTACTTCCGACTGCCAATGTTTCTACTTGTTTGGTATAGATCTTTGAAAATGAATTTGAAGCCGATAGGATGGTAAACAAAAAAGTTTTATATTATTTTTATTAGTATATCTTTTCATCTTAGATGGAACCTACTGTGAAAATTTCAGCATTCTAGGGTGGAATTTGGCTTTTGGCCAATTTTCAAGGTATAGCTTTAAGATTTAGCATGTACAATACTTAAGTCACTCTTAATCTACTGTCCAAATTTCAAGTCGATTGGATAATAAACACGGAAGTTATTCACGAAAGAAGATTCAGTGCTGCATCCAAGGGGGAAGAAGAAGCACAGCCACCACTTAAAATGCCTCGCTTGCGCTGTGGCTCGTGTGTGTGCGTCTTTGTGTATGTGTGCGTGTATGTGTAAGATTACGAAGATGCGATTGGAAATTTTTGACCTGGGTACAGGGAGTTTTGTAGTCGGGTATACTCGACTATAGCATTCTTACTTGTTATATAAATACATAGATGGATAGATAACGATATTTTAATTTGGTGCAATTGGTCTGAAAATATTTACTCTCTGTACCCATAAAATGGGTAAAAGGGGGCACTAAATCTGTGCAAATGTATGTAACATGCAGAAGGAGACATCTCCGACCCTATAAAGTATATATATTCTTGATCAGTATCAAAAGAGATTTCGATTTGGCCATGTCCGTCTGTCCGTCTGTCCGTCCGTATGTATGAACGCAAGGATCTCAGCAACTATAAGAGCTAGAGACACCAAATTTTGATTGTAGGTTCGTGTATAGCGGGAGCAGGTCAAGTTTATTTAAGATTTGATTAGTTCCCCCACTATTCTATCAAAACCGTTTAACAGGAACAATTTTCAAGATATACCCTTGGGATTCGGCATGTACAATACTTAAGTCACTCTTAATCTACTGTCCAAATTTCAAGTCGATTGGATAATAAACACGGAAGTTATTCACGAAAGAAGATTCAGTGCTGCATCCAAGGGCGAAGAAGCAGCACAGCCACCACTTAAAATGCCTCGCTTGCGCTGCGCTCGAGCTGTCGCTCGTGTGTGTGCGTCTTTGTGTATGTGTGCGTGTATGTGTAAGTGTACGTAGATGTGATCGGAAGTTTTTGACCTGGGTACAGGGAGTTTTGTAGTCGGGTATACTCGACTAAAGCATTCTTACTTGTTTTTGAATCAACAAGTAAGAATGTTTCAGTCGAGTATGCCAACCACGAAACACTCTGTACCCAGGCTTGAAATTTACAAACATACACACACTATAAGCAGTTCGGCGGCAATGTAATCAAACAGAGCATTTCAGTTGGAGGCTGTGCGACTGCTCGCGTCTCGGTAAAACTAAAATGGATTCTTGAACATAAATTCGATATGAAACCAACAAAAACTTGGATTCTGCGTCTTGCCGAAGCTACTTATATACCCTTCAATGGTTCTTATGCAGTTACACAGTTTTCGTCAGATTCTTTGTATGATATGATATGAGCTGGTCAGTGCACACATTGATTAACTCCATTTCACAACAAGTAAGAATGCTATAGTCGAGTATACCCGACTACGAAACTCCCTGTACCCAGGTCTAAAGCATTCAATCACATCTACGTCCACTTACACACACACACGCTGTGCTTCTTCTTCCCCTCTCGCTGCTGTTTATTATCCGATCGACTTGAAATTTGGACAGTAGATTAAGAGAGACTAAAGTATTGTACATGTTAAATCTAAAAGCTATGTCTTTAAAATTGTTCATGTAAAACGTTTTTATTGAATTGCGGGGAAACGGGGGGAGATATCTGAAATTGGAAACAAACTTGATCTGCGTGTGCTATACAGGTACCTACATTTCAAATTTGGTGTCTCTATCTCTTATAGTAGCTGAGATCGACGCTTTCATACAGACGGACAGACGGCCAGACGGACAGACGGACAGACAGACGGACATGGCCAAATCGAAATCTCTTTTGATACTGATCAAGAATATATATACTTTATAGGGTCGGAGATGTCTCCTTCTGCCTGTTACATACATTTGCACAGATTTAGTACCCCCTTTTTACCCATTTTATGGGTACAGGGAGTAAAAAGTTGACATATTCTATGAAATAAGTACATAGATTTTAAATTCCCTTTATAATTTGAATTAAAATATAAATTGTAGAAGCCATAAATACAGAGATGGTTTCTGTCTAACCCTACATAAAATGAATAAGATAGAATAGAAAACAAAACATTATCAGTAAAGCTAAAATTATCTTGTGACTGATGGAGTTGATCAATCTGTGCACTGACCGGCTCATATAGTGGTCCGATTGAAATAAAAAACAATTGTCGATCTCGACAATTCATAAAGTGAGGGTATACACCACCATGTGTACCAAGTTTGGTTGCTCTAGCTTAAAGATAAAGGCAAACAAATTGCGTTCATACGGACAGACGGACATTTCGCAAACCCAATATACTATTTTCTCTTCGGGAACATAGTATAATTATAGGAAAGTAAGTGAAGTATAGTAGGACTCGCAATTGTTGACTTTGGAAGTAAAATTTGTTTAAGGAAAAAAGTTGTTCCTACAAAAAGTTTTCACCCGATTGTTCCTATGGCAGCTATATGATATAATGGTCCGATTTTGACCAAATTTGTTCTGATTGTACAATCTGTACGGTTTGGGTGCGTTTGGTGAGGTTATATTTAAAAACGAGAGTTTTTCCTACAAAACCATAATTGTCGACCGATCGTTCCAATGGCAGCTATATGATATGGTGGTCGAATCGTGGCGGCTCCGACATACCTACAATGTACTGTCTGCAGCAAAAAGAAGTATCTGTACCAAGTTTCATAACGGTAGCTCTAAAACTGAGAGACTAGTTTGCATAGCAACAGACAGACATTGCTATATCGACTCGGATCATAATGCTGATCAAGAATATATATACTTTGTGGGGTCGGAAACGTCTACTTTAATGCGTTAAACGTATCGTGACCAAATTATAATACCCTCTGCTAGGGTAGACCAAGCATTATCTGCGTATGGTATACAGAACGCTACATATTTCGAGTTCTTAAAGTCTTTATGACCAGCAGCATGGCTAGATCGACTTGGCTGTTGATGTTGATCAAGAATGTATATACTTTATGTGGTCGTGTCTCCTTCGGCAGTTCTAATAAAACGATACTTATACCGCCACAACTGTCGACCGTTCCTAAGGCTATATTTATTATAGTGATGTGACTGCAACAATAAGAAGCATCTGTGGCAAGCTTAAAGATCAACTCTATAACAGTTCTTGTAAAACAGGAACTAGTTTGCATGGAAACAGACAGATTGACGGATATCGCTCGGCTATTGATGCTGATCAACATATAGTACTTTGTGGGGCCTTCAATGCGTTGCACATTTCATGACAAACTTATTATGCCCTCTACAAGGGTATACAAAATGGTTTTTTATACAACTGAATTTTCGACCGATCGTTCCTATGGCAGTTATATGATTAAGTGTCCCAATGCCATGCGAGTGCCAAGTTTCATTTAGAGAGTTCTTTTAACTTAGAGAATAAAGAAAAATAAGCAGACGAACAATGCATCTTAATACTATCCAATGGTGTTGATAAAAACTAAGGAGTAAGGGTAATATCGATATTATCTCAGCTTAACAACACACACATGAGTACGTACATATACATATATATTTTTCATCCAGTCCAGTCTCTACTTCTGCACTTAACATAAAACAATTTTGAAGAGCATTAATAAATATTTAAAGTATTGCCCAGGCTAAACCATAATTTGGAAAAAAAAACAATATTTCTTCTTTCCTCTTTCTTTCGCTCAATAAAACACTTAAATCTACTTTTGTTACAGGATTGGTTTGACAAAAAAAAAATTCATATCGCTTATACATAGAACCATTTCATGCACATTAATTTAGAATAGTTACTGAATGGGAATTTTGTGTTTTTGCTAATCGAATTGAAATGCTTCGATAATGTACAACATCGGTTTGTATTCGAATCATGGGCCGAATTGAAAATTGCCAAAAATAATATGTTTTTTTTTTCAGTTTTGCGCGATGCGCAATTTATATTGAAAAGTACTCAAATGTTAAAATTTAGGCACGTATCCGATGCTCACGTTAACGTTAATCAAATTGTTGAGCTCAATTTTATCTTTTTTTATGTTAATTTCAAATATTTTTCGTGTTTTCTTCTTGTGTGCATTGTAAATGCATATATAGAGAGGGGAACACTGAAAGCTGGCAATGGATAACTAAAGGCAAATTTTGAAATTTAAGAGAAGCCTGAGACGTAAATTGTGTGGAAACAAAAATGAACTTGACGTGAGCAGGGCAAAACGCGCCTTAAAATAAAATTTGAACGCTTTCTCATTGTGTACGTGCTGTTATCACTATTTTGATCTGAGGATAAGCTTCTGGCTTCGCTTCTGAGGTGATCAGCTGCACCATGCGTTGTTGTAGCTCATCCTGGCTGGCCTGAGTTCCGGGCGGTATCATCCAGATAGCATCTGCAGGGCAAATGCCAAATAATAAATCATACATATATATATAGAGACGATTTTAGCCACCCCCAGGTCCTACACCACTCACCGCCATAGTACCAACCGTTGGGCGTGCACAGGCGCCACATTATCGGCGGCTGTGTGGGCATCAGATCAGCCAGTATATCACAAGTTTCACCTGGACGCAAGGACGGCACATTGATGCGTTGCGTCTGTATTGGCGATGTTAAATAACAGCCGTTGGGCCAACGTTCTGTGCCATCGTTTTGCAGCTGGAAGGCCTGCTGCAGCGCATTCACGTGCTGGCCCTGCACGATCTTCATTGAGGGCAATGATTGCAGACTACAAAAATCCAAATAGCAACCGACGGCAGTTTGCAAGTTCCTAAACGCGAGAACAAAAATGAAACAATTCAGCAGGTTGGACAGGTTGATAGAACCCAAGCGGAGTTTACCAATTGCTCATTTCCAAGTAAAAGCGAGCCGACTCCCGATTCATTTGATTATTCATGAGGCTCTGGAACTGACTTATCAGATCCTCGTGATCTGTGGTGCCCATGCAACTGAACTGCTGCAATAGCAGAGAGTCAATATCATAGTCATTTGTTGGCAGGGCCGCACCGAGGCCTTTGATTTGCGCTGCTTGTGCGGGTGGTGGTGATGTTAACGCTAGCGTTGACACTGCTGGCACGCCTGTGGAAACAACCAGGCCCGTTCCTGGCGGTGCTGGCAACGGTATCGCAATGTTACTGGTGTCCATCATTGGATTTGTGGTTGTTGTTGTGTTTGTGGTAGTGCCAAACAGTGGCTCGCACTGCATATCTTGCAGCAGCTGCATTTGTTGTTGTTGTTGTTGTTGTTGTTGCTGCTGCTGCTGCTGCTGCTGCTGCTGCTGCTGCTGCTGCTGCTGCTGTTGCTGTTGCAGTTGCTGCTGTTGCTGTTGCAGCTGCAGCGGCTGTCCCTGCTGCGGCGGAGTCTCTGTAGCATTTTGTGACTCGTAGTTTTCCTCGACATCCATTGCGGCTGTATCTATCTGTAATGTATCTGTGCTATCCCGTTTGATTATTTTGTTAATCTGCAAATAAATCTGCCAAATGCGTTGTAAGCATATTGTTGTTTTTGTTAGTTTAATCGTTGCACTGCAAGACAATGGGACACTACATATTTACATTCCACTGACGTTGTGATCCAGCACGGTGTTGCAATTAACGCAGTCGACTCAATTATTTGATTCGGTGTTGTGTGCACATTTATGAGCTTTGCATTTCTGAATTTTGTTTTACACAAAAATAGACTAAAACATTGAAAAGGCAGCAATGCAACAAAATACGTGGTGTGACCGTGAGTGAGTTAACGCAAATATACTTCCAATACTCAGTTTTCAAAATCCATAAGATACTTTAAATACTTTAAATACCAAGTTGCAGTGACGCTGTTGTTGGCAAGCAACGATTCTGTTAAGTCAAAAGTCAAAGCACACAAAAATTATATTTATGATAACAGTATTTAATATGAATAGCAAAAACCAGATTGCTGAGATCAAGAGTTAACATAGCGCCCTGTTACTCATCTACGTCACAAGTCAGTTATTTTCGAATTTCAATGAAATGTGTGATGTTAAGCTATAAGGCTCACAACACACTTAAAAAACAGCTGAAATTTGATAAGATTGTGTGTGTTTTGTTGTATTCGTATACCCTACATGTTCTAGATTTGTTGATGGTTTGATGAGCACAGAATTTACATGCTGATTTTAAGAATTTTTTTTTTCACAACTTGGCAATACATACTATTATTTCCTTGGCTCAATTATATCAATTATTACTAACTGCGACCGATATTGTGCTGCTGATGCTGGATAAATCATTCACCACGTTCCTCTTTTCACTGTTCTCTTGCTTTTTGTTGGTTGTTTAAATATTTTCTATATACATTTTGCATATGTGTGCCCACAATGCGCAAGTGTCATACAAGACTCTTCATAAAAACAGCTGATTCGTTAACAAAGATAACGGACCTGCGCAATAATCAATATTTAACAATTATTTCATGATTCATGCTTATGCTACCGACTTAACAGAGAATGCGTCATGGTAACTGGGGAGTCATAATGTTAAGCAAAGTAATGTTAACTGTGGCGTACATGGTATATAAAAGTAACTGATTTTGAGATAATTTAACGACCCAAAGATAAATCTTCGTTCTGGGTTACCCACAGAAAAACTATAGGCTTCGATATACGGTGACGAAGGTAGATCATTTTGGCAATTCTTCGGTTTAGTTACTTTTTGGAAAAAAAAAACAACAACAACAAAATACGCTTCTGGTCTAAAAAATTGTGAAATAATCTTAGAATGTGATTTCCGGTGGCCTAGGTTGCCATTTTTGCAATAATTCTTATTAGTATATAAAATAAAATAATCGCATACAGGTGCAAAGCGAGTACTGTTCTGATATAGTATCGATACATGTATCTGTTAAATATGCAGTTTCTGCAAGTGCGCATGCCCTAACAAAGTAGTGCTGGTAAACATTGCGAAAAAAATTCCAGAACTTTCTATCACAACACAAACTGCGTCTGCGCATCAATTATCAGTATAATTGGTGGTGTGCGTATAGATTGAAAACTGTTACCGCACATGCATTTCCCCATAAGAAATACATGGGCTGTTAAGTAGCTGTTAATTCTGCATTCGAAATACTCGATTGCCTGGAAAATACTCGATTATTGATAAATGGCTGTGATGAGCACATTTGGTGTACAGAACAGCTGATATTAGGCGCAAAAAATGAAAAAGAAAACGATGGTAAATACTATTAAACTTATTATAAATGTACTTTAAATAGTTTTCTTTCCCGCAGGTTTTTGTCGTCTGTGGACAGACAAAGCCACTTCTCCCCTGGAAATCTTGAATAATAATAAGGATTTATCTTTATTTTTACTCCCTGTACCCATAAAATGAGTAAAAACGGGGTACTAAATCTGTGCAAATGTATGTAACAGGCAGAAGGGGACATCTCCGACCATATAAGGAGTGTATATTCTTGGTCAGTATCAAAAGAGATTTCGATTTGGCCATGTCCGTCTGTCCCGATGAACGCGTTGATCTCCTGTATACCATACGCAGATCAAGTTTGTTTCCAATTTTAGATATCTTCCCCCATCTTCTATCCTTAGCAACCAATTGGGTGGTAAACAAAAAAGTTTCAAACAACGGTTTTCGTAAATTTCCACTTTTCCGGAAATACTTTTACAGTACCTTCCTGTTATATTGTAGATTGGTACTGTAAAAGTAACTTTAGGCTACGATATACGGTGACGAAGGTAGATCATTTTGGCAATTCTTCGGTTTAGTTACTTTTTGGAAAAAAAAAAAAACAACAACAAAATACGCTTCTGGTCTAAAAAATTGTGAAATAATCTTAGAATGTGATTTCCGGTGGCCTAGGTTGCCATTTTTGCAATAATTCTTATTAGTATATAAAATAAAATAATCGCATACAGGTGCAAAGCGAGTACTGTTCTGATATAGTATCGATACATGTATCTGTTAAATATGCAGTTTCTGCAAGTGCGCATGCCCTTACAAAGTAGTGCTGGTAAACATTGCGAAAAAAATTCCAGAACTTTCTATCACAACACAAACTGCGTCTGCGCATCAATTATACAGTATAATTGGTGGTGTGCGTATGCATTGAAAACTGCTACCGCACATGCATTTCCCCATAAGAAATACATGGGCTGTTAAGTAGCTGTTAATTCTGCATTCAAAATACTCGATTGCCTGGAAAATACTCGATTATTGATAAATGGCTGTGATGAGCACATTTGGTGTACAAAACAGCTGATATTAGGCGCAAAAATTGAAAAAGAAAACGATGGTAAATACTATAAAACTTATTATAAATGTACTTTAAAAAGTTTTCTTTCCCGCAGGTTTTTGTCGTCTGTGGACAGACAAAGCCACTTCTCCCCTGGAAATCTTGAATAATAAGGATTTACCTTTAGTTTTACTCCCTGTTCCCATAAAATGAGTAAAAACGGGGTACTAAATCTGTGCAAATGTATGTAACAGGCAGAAGGGGACATCTCCGACCATATAACCATATATACCACTCCTTAGAGTGTATATTCTTGGTCAGTATCAAAAGAGATTTCGATTTGGCCATGTCCGTCTGTCCCGATGAACGCGTTGCTCTCCTGTATACCATACGCAGATCAAGTTTGTTTCCAATTTCAGATATCTTCCCCCATCTTCTATCCTTGGCAACCAATTGGGTGGTAAACAAAAAAGTTTCATACAACGGTTTTCGTGAATTTCCACTTTTCCGGAAATACTTTTACAGTACCAACCTACAATCTAACAGGAAGGTACTGTAAAAATTGCAGATCTCTAGCTTCTATCGCTGGGTTTCCCCGTGAGTCGCCAATCAGTCAAATCAGTCAGAGATGGTTGGGCTATTTGTAAATATTGACGCTGTGGAAGTTTATAATAGAAATCAACCAAAACTGTACATTACCGGGTTTCTTCAAACTTTTAAATGGTGGAAACTTTCAACATAATAAATAAAGTACCATCGTATTGACCTTTAACTATAATTTAATCAAACAAATTGACGACAAACAACACATTAAAATTTACTTATCTTTGTTTACATGATTGAGCAGCTTAAGAGGCTTTGAGGAGTCATAATACTTGCGCATATACGCCAGATTCCCATCATTTTCATCGCTGCTACACTCTATCGAAGGGGCAACACTTACGCTGTTCACGGGATATTGATCTTCTTCATCGGACATCACATAGGTACGGTTGAGGTGAGATATATGTAACATTGCCTGAGAAACTCTCACCTCTCTACCCTTGTTGTGGTTTTTTTCAAAAGTTGATGTCCAAAAGTGTTCAGAGCGGAGTTTTACCTGGGAGTGACCCTTCTGTGGTATAGGGGTCGGTTCAAATACGGATTGATAAGGTTTTGAATCAACTATGCGTGTTTCGAAAATATTGTGTTGCCTTTTCGGAACACAGAGATTGGGTTGAACTGTAGGGGCTGAAGCATTTCCACCGCTAAGACGCTTCTCACTTATGAGCTCGCAGTTGTTGCTGTTGTCCAAGTTGGTATCCTTGACATTAAGTGTTTTGTGCAAATCCGCCTTACAGAATGTGACTATCTTTTGGAACAGACTCAGGCATTTTGCCTCCTTGATGGCTGCATCGTTTACCATCATGCAGCCCAGCTGTCCACCCATCTTCACATCCCTCACATTCACATGGTATAGATTATCATCGCACCGAAAAATCGAGAGCAAGATATCAGTATAGGTCCGCTCGCCTATTATTCTGAAGAGATCCATGGGCATCGAACTCAAAACGGGAAGATTCTTAATCTCGCAGCATTTGCAAAGACTCGTTGAGTCATGTTCAAGATGGGGCGATGGGGGTTCCATGACGGGGTTCCGTGGCGTCTCTATACACTGGACCTTTTCTTGGGCTGGGTCTTGAGCCATATTTTCATTCTCCGTCTCCAGAGACTTGCACTTGTCATTGAGACTGCGGACGATGCCAGTCAGCTCTTCCAGGCGATCATTAATCGCATTTAGCTCTTGCTTTTGTTTAAAATCGTATGCGATCTGATCTTCCTGCGTCCTCTCCATTCTACACAATATTTCAGCGATTTCCGGGCCTTTAGAGCACTCGGTACAATATATCGGTTCCTTCGGAGAGTCCGTTACGGGATTCTTGTTTTCAATGGTCTCGCATCTTAGTGATGGTGATGCTTTGCAAAGGTGTACATTTGAAAGGATATCTTTATTGTCTTGTGTGTCCTCTGTTATGATGCATTCGGCTTTGGATGTTGAGGGTACTACCATTACGGGCGATTGGTATTGTGTGGTTGCACTGAGAGTAGCATACTTACACTCACAGCTTTTAGGATTATTCTGTTTATTGGTGCAACAACCCAAAATACTGCAGTTTGAAATAGGCATAGTATCCTGGCAATCAAAACTTTTAGGACTATCATGTGTCTCGCTGCAACAACTCAAAATACTGCAGTTTGAAATAGGCATCGAAGTGGCTGATGTGCTGGGTTTAGTATCCTTGCAATCACAGCCTTCAGGAATGGACTTCAAAGGGGTGGCTTCATTTAAGGATCCACCGGCAACCAGACGATTCTGGTCGAGATTTAATTTTGAGCTACAAGGTCTTGAAAGTATAGAAGACAATTCATTAACGCGCAGACGAGCAGTTACGTATCTCTCATAGGCACGTGCGGCATCTGAAAGCCAGACAATTTGAAATGTATTTATTCGCCAATGTTTAATGTTTAAGTGGATCGTAACTTTTCGCCATCAAAACTTACCCGCATCCATATTGTTAATTTACTGTAATTTACTTTTATTTTTAAAATAAAATTGTCTCGAACTTCGCACAGCTGTGTCTACCCTCTATATTGACAGTTTAACGCTTGCTTTGGTTCATAGTGAACATAAGCAATGTACTCTACTGAAAGTATGTCATATTAATATTTTTTGAAACTGATGAAAGTAACATAGTTCGAGTATAGCCCGTTCAATTCGTATATAGATAGGAAACATTCACGACTTGCTACAATTCAATTGATTTTTAAATTTTCAGTAAGCTTATAAGAGATCAAAACTGAACAAAATGGCAACACATTATTATATAGCTGCCATAAGAAAAAACTATAGAAAATTGAGTGTTAGTAGTATTAGTATATAACAAGATTATAATAACATCTTCAAGGGTATAATAATGCACCTAATGTAGCCTCCGCTCGACAACTGTTATTATACCCTTGCAGAGGGTATTTTTCATACAAAAACCAATTTTCTTGACCGATCGTTTATACATATGTCAGCTATATGTTATAATGATCCGACACGGCCGGTTCCCTCATAAATACTGCCTACAGCAACTATCATTACGATAGTTTTAAAACTGAGAGACATCGCTATGTGCTCAAGGTCAAGAATATACATATATACTTTGTGGCGTCAGAAACGTCTACATTTCGTGACAAAATTATAATACCCTCTCGATATTAGAAGTGTTTGGCACTTCGCTCTACACTATGATCTGTATTGGGTTTGTGCGATGTCCGTTTGTCGGTCCGTCTGTCTGTATGAATGCAAAGCTTTCGACAGCCTACAAGATACAGCTCTACAGGTACAGTCAGCAAATCCTACACACAGAATACTTATTTCGCAACATCCCCTTCCGACCGCAAAAATTAGCAAAATGCTTCAGACTGAAAATACGCTCAGAGAAATATCCAAGTACAAACGGTGTCAAACGGGGCATACCGTAGTTCTCAAGTCCGTACCTCGGATCTCCCCACAACAGACTACTGCATACCAAAATTGACTTTCGACAAGTTATATAGAGTTTGCATACCTAGTCGATCAGACTTGTAAAAGCCGTTTCAGCATGTACCAGGTTCGATCAAAATCTTCTTTGATAGGTCGTGTGTGAACGTGTGGGCGGTAATGTATACTCCCCCGATTTAGGAATCAGAACCGGTTCCCGTCTTCCCGGTCTCTGTAGCGTGTATCAGGCAGAGGTGAGGGCCATCCATGAAGCCATCCTCTGCCTGCGCATGCATAACATCAGTGCAGGGAACATATACATCTACTCAGACAGCCAAGCCGCCTTGAAGGTGCTTGACTCATGCACTAACAATGCAGCCTCCCTCACTGAGTGCCGCCAGTCTCTAAACGAGATTGCCCAACAGCTCAGTATTAGCCTCGTATGGGTGCCTGGACACCGTAACATTGAAGGAAACGAATTGGCAGACGAACTGGCCAGACAGGGCAACAACGATATACTCCTAGCTGAAAGGAGCAACGTCGCATGCATGCATGTAAGGAGTACACCAGGCGTCAAACCACTGAACGCTGGAGAAATCTCACTACATGCACGGTCTCCAAAATCACTTGGTCCACCCTTGACCCAAAGCGCACATCTGCTTTGATTAAACACAAGAGATCACACATCTCGACAATCATAGGGGCTCTCACAGGCCACTGCCTAATAGGAACTCACACTAGCAGACTGTGCGTACCACACCATGACTTCTGCAGAAGCTGTGGTATAGTAGAAGAGAAAGAGAGCGTAGAATATCTGCTATGTCACTGCCCCGTACTCAGCAGGAGAAGGTTCCAACATCTGGGACACTATAGTTTTGATACCCTATCGGACGTATCCAAAGTTGGGATATACAATATCCTCAAATCCCTAAAATCTTCAAATTGGTTTAAGGGGGAACAAATTGTTTAAAAGACGTCATGTGGTATCACAAGAGGCCAATTCCTGGCCCAAGTGTGGAGTTGGCTAACGATTTTTCTTTCTACTGCTCCAGCCACTGTAACCTAACCTAAACTAACGGTGTCAAAATCCGGTAAACATTTACTGTAGCTACCCCTCATAAAGACTGCACCGATTTTTATGACTTTGATAGCAAAATACGCGGAAAAATTCCGAAACGTTCTGTTAGTAACAGAACGCAGTGCTGAAAAATTATTATGTGCTGACAAAGTACTGTTGATAAGTATCCTGAAATAATTGGCGGGAACATACTGTGCGATAGCTTGAAAGAAAATTTGGGCGATAAGATTTGAATTTCAAAGATTGAGTAAAACTAATTGTATTTAATATCCAAAAATAAAAGTAAATAGCCAAAATATAATATATAGACATATAGAATTCCACTTGATACGACTGCATCCAGTCGACAATTTTGCTTGGATCAGGGCCACTTAGACTTCGTATTCCGTCGGGTGACCCTCACGATTGAGAGAGCTCATAGGTTACGACAAGAAGTCTGCAACTCTTGGCTCTCACTGCGCATGTACGTCACATGACCCCACGCGCTTAAAAAATGTATGAAATTTAACGAATTTTTTCAGAAAACCTTAATGTATGGCTGTTAATGAAATTAGATGGTAAATCCACTTTATATATGTATGTGCCATACTAGAGTACACTTTGTAGCGTTTTTCATACAAAAACTCCGATCGCTCCTAGGGCAGATATAAGATATGTTAGTCCTATTTTGATCAAATTTGGACAACATATATAAAACATAATGAAACTTAAATTTGATTGATTTGAGTTTGGTTAGGCTATCTTGATAAGCAAAAAAGTTGTTCGTACAACAACTCAATTGTCGACCGATTGCTCCTATGGGAGCTATATGATATAGTGATCCGATCTAGCTGGTTTTCATATATGTATTGCCTGCACCAAAAACAAATATCTGTGTCAAGTTTCATAATCATAGCTTAAAATTGAGTGATGGGTTAGAATGTATACAGACGGACTGGAAAAATTTTCTCACTTTGCCTGCGAATTATTTAATATGTATGGCACATACAAGGGACCAAAACATATCAATTGACACGTTATGAATTTCCCTACATCAATCAAATTTTAAAAATCGGACTGGAATTACATCCACACGAGCCGATATACTAAAAAAAAGTTAATTATTTTCATACAAGTTGAAATGCGCACGCTATTCAAGAGGTAATGTGACGTCACACGCTCGCGTCGCCGAATAAGCGCGACTAACGGACATGCGCATGGCGTAACCTATTGTCTCTCAACCGTGCGCGCGGTAATATCGCATTGCATTTGGGTTTTGAATTGTGTGCAGATTCTTATCAATACATGGTGAGGCTGAGAGCGCATTTTTAGCATTTTACGCTCTTAAAGTAGTGCGGCCGATCGCACGACCCTTTCGAGCCCAGAGAGCGGTTTCACGAAAAACAAGCGTTCCCTTGTGCCATTTTTTTGTTCCTCTTTGGATATCTTGTTAATTAAAATGTCTTTGGACATGGCCAAATCCAAATTTATTTTGATATTGATCAAGAATATATATACTTTATGGGGTCGGAGATGTCTCCTTCTGCCTGTTACATACATTGCACAGATTTAGTAACCCCTTTTTATCCATTTTATGGGTACAGGGAGTAATGAGCCAGATGAGCAATGGGCTGGGCACCCCTGGTGTAGAGTATGCTGCAGTCACAAACTTTCGGCATACACTCCCTTGTGACCTTGATTTTTGCCCTGTGGCAAGGAGCGTTGTCCTGCTGGAGAATAAATTCTTCCCCGATCAATCTGTCGCCGGAGGGAAACGCATAATCGTTCAATGTTCTAAGATATTGACCCTGGTTCATAGAACCGTCAATGGGAACCAAGTTTCCCACACCATTATAAGAAACGGATCCCCAGAACATAGCGCTCCCACCTCCATGGCTTACTTTTTGACACACAGGTGAATTTTTTTAACGATAATTTTTGTTTAATCGTACGGGAATTTTTTTTTTTGATGAGTGGAACTCAAAAGTACTCTCATCCGTCCACAGGACATTGCGCCAAAATGAAACAGGCTTGATGATGGACCTTTTCGCGAACTCCAAACGCTTAAGTTTGTTTTTAGGGGTAATGAAAGGTATTGGTTTTGCTATATAACTTTTTATATCTGCCTCAATTAAACGCCTGCGTATGGTCCTCTCACTTATCGGATTGGATGCAGTCATATTCCACTCCAAGGCCACAGATTTTGGTGTTATGAGAGGGTCTCTTTTAAATTGGCGCACGATCAGACGGTCTGCATCAGCATTTGTTTTTCGATTTCTGCCTGTTCGGCGTACATTGGTTATTTGATTCAAGTTTTTATATTTATTGATTTGATAATATACAGTTTGACGTGACAAATTATATTCCTTAGCGATATCATGAAAATTGTTCCTGTAAAAAGGGGGGAGATATCTAAAATATGAAACCAATTTGATCTGTGTATGGTATACAGGAACCTACAGTTTCTGAGATCGACGCGTTCATACGGACAGACGGACATGGCCAAATCGAAATCGCTTTTGATACTGATCTAGAATATATGTATATACTTTATAGGGTCGGAGATGTCTCCTTCTGCCTGTTACATACATTTTCACAGATTTAGTACCCCCTTTTTACCCATTTTATGGGTACAGGGAGTAAAAATGTATATTGTACATTTTTAAATAACTAATATACATATGTATGTATATATATGTACATATAATACGATTTAAAAAAAACCTGCATCATTACTTTTCTTTCAAAAGCTTTTGAACTTGTTAAATTCAAGAAAATGGGGTCGTACGTAGAGTTTTGTCCACCACTGTACATACATATGTATATTTTATTTTTCGGTACCCTTTACATTCATATGTTATTGGGTATAATAAGGACAAAGTATTCGATTTAGCCAGCAGCAGCAATATCACAGAGGCAGCACTGAAAATGAGAATGGAGGCTAGTATGAACGCGGTGCTTACAAAGACCACCATTGGCAGCGAAGAACTTGACAGAACTACTACAGCAACAATCAGACGAAGATGGCAACGGTGCAGACAATAACGAATTCACAGCGAAGAGAACAACGCAAGCAACAACAACTATCGAGCCACAGACTGCCGCCAAGATGAGGCTGACGATAAAGCGGGCCATTCACCGGCGAACTTGTTCGTACAACTTGTTGTGTTCGACGAGAATTCGAATGTGGATGGGCGCATGGTTGAAGTATAATTGAACCATGGATGGGCGTGTTCGGAACCAATTTTTTTGTTCGACAAAATAGATTTGTTTCTATCTTGCGCGTGTTCGTTCGAACGTGTCCGATAATGGATTGTAGTGTTCGGACGCACATAATTTGTGAACAAAATTTCAGAGCGAACATGTGCCAAAATGACTTTGTTTAAAAAATGCATCAAATGCCTCGAAAATGAGCCTGCTTTATGGCAAAATAAAAGCGATGGCTATAGGGACATATTGTGATTTCTTCATTGCAACTTTTTCCTTTTTGTTTTTCTAAACAAGTAAGAATGCTATAGTCGAGTATACCCGACTACGAAACTCCCTGTACCCAGGTCTAAAACATCCAATCACATTTACGTCCACTTACACATACATAGATGTAATACCCCCTTTTACCCATTGTATGGGTATAGGGAGTAAAAAGGAACATCGAGGTTAGGACTCTATGTTTAATTTTCAGACATTACGGATATTAATATGGCTAGTTTGGAAACAAGAAGTTGTAGATTCCGGCCTTGCTGTAGAAAATTAGCGCTTGCAAAAGTAAAAGAAAATGCTAAGTTTCTTGAAAACGATAACGCCATCACTGAGAGATACAAAACGATCATACCGGATCACAGTATTTTAATTGATACCCTGCTCTGGATTAGTGAACACCCTGAGCACTTTCAAGTTAAAGAAATACTTCATTTATTAATTCTTAATTATTTTTCTAAATAGAGAAAACATGGTTTGAGCACCCAGCTGACTTTGCTAGGAATTTTTATGTGTTTGCGGACGCACCCCGTGTTGTGAAGTTGATAAGAAGTCCCTTCCTTGATTCAAGGAATGTTGCTGTTGCAAAAATTATAGCCCAGCAAACCGCGAGACAAGCTTGAAGTACACTACTTCCTCATCGGACCTTTTCATTATGCGGAAAGTAACGGAAGACAATCTCAACGTGCTATCTGCAGGCAGACAGAGAGTCAAGCAACTCAGCTGTTTTCAATCATAACAGCCAGTGAGTCTATTTATGTACAACGCATCCGAAACGGCATATTTTACGTTTTTAACGAACACTTTTTTGGTGCAATGGGGGCCAAAGGTGGCCTGCATGACCACCCAACACTGCGTCAGTTTAAATTCCGGAGTGTATGTTTGTGTGACCACGTGACTCACAAGTACTACGTTCATTGTGTGCCAACTATTGTAGTTCAAATTTAATATTTATAATAATGAAACATAACTTTCATCAATTTAGCGAGAAACACTGAGATTTTGGACACGAGGGAAAATGTTGAGGACATTAAAGTCAATGTGTTTAACGTGAACGCCTGCCACATGGCTCAAGCTCATGGTGCCCAGCACGGAATTAATTTGGAAAATCCATTCCGAAGGTACAAATTCGAAGTCACTACTGTATGGTCATGACATTCCACCTTGGTGAGGAGCGAGGCCTATCTAAAATCTCTGTTGTTCTATGGTATCACAACAACCGGTTGTATAACGCAACTCCACGTCGAGCCAGAAGACTCTACCCGCATTTGGGAGATAAACCACAGCCACCACGATACTCCCCGAAGGGCTGAAGGACGGAACAAACTTCCGCGGGCTCCTGATTATCCGTGGTACCAGAATTGAGTCTCATGGTCAGACCTCGTGCCATTAAAAATGACACTACCAATTTAAACTCCAAAACAATGATATTTTCTCAATTACGTCCAGTTCTACAAGTGTTCCGGCTGACTCAGCCATAGCAGAGCAAGCAGGATAAGAAGTCGAAATAGATAGCCAACTTATCGATGACTCCATAGAGTACATCTCAATTATACGATTGTCATTAAACTGAACCGACAAGGAAAATGCAATATTCACGTATGTTGGTATCAGCAGGCCATCAACAGAATTTGTGGCCAAAATAAAAGGGCTTGAGTGTTTATTCAATAAATTCAATAGCAACAATATTTGTCCAAAACCATTTTTGCTGGTCGAATGTGCAGAAGTTCTAGTGACATTGAACTAGAAGAGAAAACAACAGAATGTTATTTAAAATGCGAATAAAATTTCGCAAAGCTTAAACAATAAACTAAAAAACCAAAAACAAAAGCCATTTCACCTTAGGCTAGTATGAGCCCTATGTGGTTTTTTACTCCCTGTACCCATAAAATGGGTAAAAAGGGGGTATTGGATTTGTGCAAAAGTATGTAACAGGCAGAAGGAGACATCTCCGACCCTATAAAGTATATATATTCTTGATCAGTATCAAAAGAGATTTCGATTTGGCCATGTCCGTCTGTCTGTCCGTCTGTCCGTCTGTCCGTCTGTCTGTCCGTATGTATGAACGCAAGGATCTCAGCAACTATAAGAGCTAGAGACACCAAATTTGGAATGTAGGTTCGTGTATAGCGGGAGCAGGTCAAGTTTATTTTAGATTTGAGATATCTCCCCCGTTCCCCCGCTATTCGATAAAAACCGTTTTACAGTTACAATTTTCAAGATATAGCTTTAAGATTTGGCATGTCCAGTACTTTAGTCCCTCTTAATCTACTGTTCAAATTTCAAGTCGATCGGATAATAAACACCTAAGTTATTCACGAAAGAAGATTCAGTGCTGCAGCAAGAGGAAGAAGAAGCACAGTCACAGCTTAAAATGCCTGGCTTGCGCTGTGGCTCGTGCGTGTGCGTATCTGTGTATGTATGTGTAAGTTAACGAAGATGCGATCGGAAATTTTTGACCTGGGTACAGGGAGTTTCGTAGTCGGGTATACTCGACTATAGCATTCTTACTTGTTTTCATTGTAATTGTACATTGGCGTAGTTCCTTCTGTACTTTATTTCTTTCTTTATACTGTTCTGGCCTCTCCCAAAGGCTATGAAATGATTTTGGATACGCATACGCTTGAAATTATACTTGATTTTGTGTTAAGTTTAATGGACAAAGCCGAGCGAGGACAAAATTTGCATAATGTACCATGATATAGCGTCGTCCCATGAGTACGACTATTTCCAGGAAGCAGTACAGCCGCCACGGAATTATGTGCAAGTTGCAATGGATCAGGGTTTGCGGAAGTCCTGGAATCAGCCAGTATATTTTAATATATATGAGAAGTTCATGACCTGCATAAGCTGAACAGCGAACTATATACGGCAAGCGACCATGTTGTGGCTTTAGTTTTCGATATGGGACCCGGAAACCATACATTATGGACACGTCTTGGAGTCTTATCTGGTAGGAATATTGTATAGAAAAAAATATTTCTGTGAATTAAGTTTTAATATTTTTTTATTAAGCAAAACATGGATTGAGCACCCTGTCTGGACAGCAATGAAAGTGTTTGTGTTTGTTGATTTGCCGTGCCTCATTAAGTTACTACGGAATCCCTTTTTGACTTCCTTGTCTCTGGGTTGGTTGTAGTTGGGAAAAAATTAGCCGAACAAACTATAAAGCAAGACAAGCAGCAGTATTTTGTGGAAAGTCACAAATGACCAGATGCTTGCGAAAGGGCCAATTTTAAGTTTATTAAGTATTTTATCAGCTTTTACATACTTAGCGAGACACAGGGAAACTAATAAACAGCGAGCATAAACTGAAAATCTCAAAATCAGCCACGCCATACAATTCGGCAATAGAGGGGTGGATTATCCAAAATATGGAATATCCCCAGTATATAGTGCAAATTATTTGAAAATGAAGTTGAAGGCCTTGCCACAGCGTTCTGTTATTATAATAAATTGGAATACTTTTTTCTTAAATGTATTATAATGTTAATAGAATGTGGGTTGTAGTCTTAGTAGTTAATTTTAATAATAATAATAAAATAAATAAAATATTTGAAAATGAAGCAGCAATCCATACGGGACATTACCCACCCAACACAAAGTCCCTCAACAATATTGTGAATTACTAAAAGACCACCGAGCATGTTGACAATAATTGTTTCATCTTATACCATTATGATTATTATTATTATTAATAGATATTTCTTGGACTCTACAGATTGACGATGCTTAGTGAAACAAAGAGGCCGCCTGTAGACTCTGAGCAAGGAGCTATCATAGACATGATGACAATATTTAAAGAATTCGCGGAAGGCCCTGGTAGCCATTGCTAGTATTCACTTGTCTTATAGTTCTTAACTTTATGAGTAGCTTATAAGTAAATAAATATTTTAAAGGATCTACAGTTCAGCAATCTTCGTTTGTCTTCAAATCATTGGCGACTACAGCACGGATCCAGCTCTTTAGAAAATAGAAGACGGAATGAATCCTTCCGTTTGACGGCAAAGTTTCTATCCCAACTTGCTTAATCAAGCATGATTGTTGACCTGAATGAAGGACCTTCCTATATAAATGAAGTTTTTTAAAGTTAGTTGTTGCATAGACTTCGTACACGAAAACAAAGTTATATTCGACTTGATTATTGTCAAATAATTGCTAGTTTGTTGGCAAAAAAAATCTAACGGTGGTCAAGCGTTTCTTGCATTTTGGTGACCCAAGATCAGGGGTACCCAGCCCATTGCTCATCTGGTTCAGTTTGTCATTGTAATTGCTTTTAGGCATAGGCAGCAATGCGCGTATACATGCACGGCTCTATTCATAAGCCAATGCATAATACAATAAGCATATTGCGTGTTCGCTTTCTTATCTCTTTTCGGTGTCTGGGCTCATGAGAAAAGCAACAACACTTCCGTATATTTGTCGTTACGCTACTAAATTTCGATGTAATTTTGTTGTACCTTTTCGTTTAGGCCTGCACCCTAAAATGCTATTTGATTGAACGCTGGACACGATATTTTTCTGCACAACATCTTAGCGCATTACTTGCAAGCCAAAAGCCATAAGGCAAAGAGCAGTCTCGCACAAACTGTTCCGGAAGCAGCCATACTTCCTCGTTAGCGACCATCGCTACCGACTCCACTGCTCAACCCCCGGCTAACCACTGATGCGCTAGAACCATTTGAGAATTGTAAGCCGCATTAGCTGCAAATTGCTTTAGAGTTGTGTTGTGTGCGCTGAAAGTTCGTGACTGCAGTATACTTTATTTACAGTCTGTAATATTTTACTTATTTTTGGGGCGGAAGGGGGCGTGGTGAACTTAGTAGTCTGTATGTAGGATTTGCTGACTGTACCCATAAAGGCAATATATCATTGCTTAAAATGCTTCAGTCGAAGCAGCATACATACAGTAAGTTACAAAATATTGACTATTCACTGCTATGACTGTCTGCAACTGTTCAATATGTGCTGCTGCCTCTGCTTATACTTCGGGAAAAAACGAAAGTCGCAGTCGAAGCAAAAGCAGAGAACGATCGCCGACGAAAAGCAAAGCAGCAGCAGTCGCCATTTTAGAATTTTTGATTTTGCTTTGCTGCTGCTTTCGGTTAGCAACGCAAGTTAAAGCAGCAGCAACTGTTCGACAAGTTGCCGTAAGTTGCAGTCGCGACTGATCTCGCGAACGACGTTTTGCTGCTTATGCTGCGTTGTTAAACAAGTAAGAATGCTATAGTCGAGTACCCGACTGCAAAACTCCCTGTACCCAGGTAAAAATTTTTACAAAAAATATTTTTACACAAAGACGCAGACACACAAGCGACAGCACAAACGACAGCGTAAGCGAGGCATTTGAAATCGCGGCTGCGCTTCTTCTTTTCCCCTGCTATGCAGTGAATCTTCTTTCGTGAATAACTTCCGTGTTATCCGATCGACTTGAACTTTGGACAGTAGATTAAGAGTAACCAAAGTATTATACATGCCAAATCTAAAAGCTTTATCTTTAAAATTGTTACTGTAAAACGTTTTTATTGAATTGCGGGGAAACGGGGGGAGATATCTGAATTACCTGAGGTACCTACATTCCAAATTTGGTGTCTCTAGCTCTTTTAGTTGCTGAGATCCTTGCGTTCATACATACGGACGGACAGACGGACAGACAGACGGACATGGCCAAATCAAAATCTCTTTTGATACTGATCAAGAATATATATACTTTATAGGGTCGGAGATGTCTCCTTCTGCCTGTTACATACATTTGCACAGATTTAGTACCCCTTTTTACCCATTTTATGGGTCCGGGAGTACAAATTTGTAAGAACAAAACGGTATAATTCTAGAACTATAACGGCCATTTTTCTTAGAGTGCAGAACAGGGGTGCCCAAACGCTGCTTATGGAAGAGCAAACTTCAATACATATGCATGAAAACATTAACACATCTGAAGCAAACAGTTTTTTCACTTCATAAATAATGCATTGATATTAACACTTAAAATTTTTTCAAAAGAAACAAGTAAGAATGCTATAGTTGAGTATACCCGACTACGAAACTCCCTGTACCCAGGTCTAAAACATCCAATCACATCTAAGTCCACTTACCCATACACACACACATACACAAAGACGCACGCACACAGGCGGCAAAAGTGGATGTGCTTCTTCTTCCCCCTCTCGCTGCATTACTGAATCTTCTTTCGTGAATAACTTCCGTGTTTATTATCCGATCGACTTGAAATTTGGACAGTAGATTAGGAGAGACTAAAGTATTGTACATGCCAAATCTTAAAGCTATATCTTGAAAGTTGTTACTGTAAAACGGTTTTAATCGATTTGCGGGGGAACGGGGGGAGATATCTGAAATATGAAACAAACTTGATCTGCGTATGCTATACAGGAACCTACATTCCAAATTTGGTGTCTCTAGCTATTATATTTGCTGAGATCGACGCGTTCATCCGGACAGACAGACAGACGGACAGACGGACAGACAGACAGACGGACAGACGGACAGACAGACGGACATGGCCAAATCGAAATCTCTTTTGATACTGATCAAGAATATATATACTTTATAGGGTCGGAGATGTCTCCTTCTGCCTGTTACATACTTTTGCACAAATCCAATACCCCCTTTTTACCCATTTTATGGGTACAGGGAGTAAAAAGGCTGGGCCATCTTTCAGCACCACTATTTTATTATAACTATTTTTGTTTGCAAAAAATGCTCTTAAAATGTTTTGCAGTTAAATATCGTCATTAATTACTGCATACATAGATACGTCAAACAAGCCTTTGTCTGAGGCCAAATGTTTTGCTGACCGCACAACCCCAGGCTCTTCGGCAAAAAAGCCGAACTACCACAACCCCAGTCGTGTGTTGCCGAGCTACTGAAATCCCAGGTCCCGAATAAGCAATTAGTCTTAGATCGACACCAGAACGATGAGCGCGGCTTATGTCGCTTGCGCTCTCATTTCGTTCTATGTGTGGGTCCAAGTACGCATATGCGCTTGCTTCCCAACGGGAAATCGCCCGAGCGCTCCGTTTGGTAATTGATGAAAGAAGCAATGCTTTCCGTCAGTTTTGTGTGCATTGATGAAATTACCGATGCTAAACCGTCAGAATTGTGTGGTGTCTGACGACTTGATGAATACTGCGCTGCTTAACCGTCAGAATTGTGTGGTGTCTGACGACTTGATGAATACTGCGCTGCTTAACCGTCAGAATTGTAAGGTGTCTGGCGACTTGATGAATACTGCGCTGCTTAACCGTCAGAATTGTAAGGTGCCATGCATGTACACCAAAATAGTGCGAATAAGTAAAAAAAAGAAGTTAAAGACAAATCAAAAACATGTATGTCTTTCGTGCTAGAACAAAAACAAAATTCAAAACACAAAGAAGATGACAATTACAGTTATGCATTTTGTCACAATTTGCTTTGCGTTCGTGCGCCTTAGTGAAATCTTCTCTTTACTTTGCTGCATTCGTTTGAAGTGAAACCATGCGCTTTTAAGTGTTTTTTAATTTTGTGCTTGAGTTTTGGCAAATTTATAAAGGTAAGTAATATTTATATTATAAGTGCTTATATCCTATTGTAGGGTGTCATTATTAGGCTATGAAGAAGGCAGGCTTCAGTGAGAGACATTTGCGCCGCTTGGCTGGCATCGAGCGCAAGCAAATGATAAAACAACAACACAACACTACAAATTCTACTGGACATAGCAACTGATAATTCTCCCTCAATTTTGGGAAAACTAAGCAATTGGTACCATAAACACAATCCGACAAGAGCTTGCGTCGAAGATGTGCTAAAAATTTTCAAAGAGGAAGGGCATGCTGTTCCGTTGTCTCTTAATACTCTGCTTGACTTTGGTGAAAAAGCGACGATAAGAAGTGTAGCTCCTGGTCAATATATACATATTGGAATTCAAACATTTGTAAACAATAACAGGCACTTGTTCGACAATTTGGGGCAGAGTCAATTAATTTTAAATATTGGCATTGATGGACTTCCTTTATTTAAAAGTTCGCATACTAGCTTATGGCCAATTTTGGGAAACTTTTTGAATATTGGAGAGACTGTTTTTCTTATAGGCACATATTTTGGTAGGAAAAAACCGATTAATGTAAATACATATTTACATGACTTCGTCGAAGAAGTCAAAACTTTGCAGGAGTTTGGTATAAAAGTGGGCACCAAAACTATTGAGTTTAAATTAGGCCTATTTATTTGTGACACACCAGCTAAGTCCATGGTTTGTGGCTTAAAAGGACACACGTCATATAACGGCTGTATGAAATGCCACCAAGTAGGTCATCGGGTTGGAAACAATATTAGCTTTTCTTTAAGGGCAGAAACTGCATTCACTGATGATAATTATATCAAGAGAGCATACCCAAACCAACATCAGCCATTCTTTATCCAGAATAAAGTGGATCTGGAAACAATTGGAGTACAAATGATAACACAATTTCCGTTAGATCCTATGCACTTAATTGATCTGGGAATAATTCGAAAAATTGTGAATCTTTTGTACTCCAATGAAGCTATAAACTTTAGGATCAATAGTTCCATAAAAACGATTTTAAACAGCAGAATGTTGTCTTTAGTGCCATGCATTCCTACCGAGTTTGCCAGAAAACCAAGAAGTTTCGAAGACTTGAAATATTTTAAAGCAACAGAGTTTAGGCTTTTCGGTGCATACACAGGAATGGTTATACTAAAAGACATAGTTCCAAAAGATCACTTCTACCATTTCTTGCTACTGACCTGTGGCTACCGATTACTGTTAAATAAAAAGGACTATAAAGTTAACATTGATGTCTGTCAGAATATTTTTCAGCATTTTGTTGATCATTTTCCATTGCTCTATGGTGAGAAAAATGTATCCTATAATGTACACAACATGTTGCATATTTGTGAATCTGTGCGTGAGTCCGGATTTATGCAAGAGTTGTCTGCATATAAATTCGAAAACTTTATGCAAGTTTTAAAAAGAACATTAGAAATCCCAGCAAAGTCCTGGAACAATTAAACAGAAAACACTCTAAAAGAGTTATTAAAAAACCAATGGCACAAGAACAAATTGTTAGAAACTGCAGTGGGGAAATAATGAAATATCAACATTAAAGTTTCATTCTGACAATGGAGAGCCTAAACAATAGCTGCTGTGTTAGGCCTTTAACACCTTTCAAAGTAGAAAACTTTTGTATCATTCAAGACAGGCTTTCTGTGAAAGGTAGAAGGTATTTGGAATTAGACCCATTTTTTACAGAGCCATTATGCTCAAAGCAATTGGGAATTCTGGAAACTTCTCAAAAGCTGTCAGAAATTGAGGAGATATTTAGTATCACAGAAATATTATATAAATATTTACGCTTGCCGTCGAATGACAAATACGTATTTATACCTATACTGCACACAATTTAACGCACTTTTTCGAAAGAAGAAAATGTTTAAGGCAACGACAACGGAATTTCAAGAGACAAACACAAATACAAAAATTGAGGAGAAGTTAGACAAAATGCAAATACAAATGGATTCAATTCAACACACTCAAAGTAAGATTTTAGCCATCCTGAACCAATTGGTGACCAAATCTGAAGTTACGGGAATTCAACATTTCCCAATTATGACGCTGGATGATCTCAAAAAGATTGATTTGGAAATGGTAGATGAAAAGAACATATATGTAAGTATATTTCAAAATTGTATCCCTATGCACTTATATAATTGTCAATCATTTGCAGAAAGCAACTATCCAGCAAATCTTGCATCCCGGTGGCCTAAGGGTGCCGATTTGCAAAAATTTTCAACGGCTTTTTGGAAAAGACTTGCTTTTACAATTTAATTATGATGGCGTTAATAAAAAGCAGAGCTTCAAACAATTTACAAATATAAACAAGGCCATATTAGGTAAGTTGTCAATAATAATAATTTGAAATTTCACAGCTTATAACATAATTTTTACTCCCTGTACCCATAAAATGGGTAAAAAGGGGGTATTACATCTGTGCAAATGTATGTAACAGACAGAATGAGACATCTCCGACCCTATAAAGTATATATATTCTTGATCAGTATCAAAAGAGATTTCGATTTGGCCATGTCCGTCTGTCTGTCCGTCTGTCCGTATGAACGCGTCGATCTCAGCAACTACAAGAGCTAGAGACACCAAATTTGAAATGTAGGTTCCTGTATAGCATACGCAGATCAAGTTTGTTTCATATTTCAGATATCTCCCCCCGTTCCCCCGCAAATCGATTAAAACCGTTTTACAGTAACAATTTTCAAGATATAGCTTTAAGATTTGGCATGTACAATACTTTAGTCTCTCTTAATCTACTGTCCAAATTTCAAGTCGATCGGATAATAAACACGGAAGTTATTCACGAAAGAAGATTCAGTGATGCAGCGAGAGGGGGAAGAAGAAGCACAGCCACCAATTAAATTGCCTCGCTTGCGCTGTCGCTTTTGCCGCCAGTGTGTGTGTGCGTCTTTGTGTATGTGTGTATGTATGTGTAAGTGGACGTAGATGTGATTGGATGTCTTAGACCTGGGTACAGGGAGTTTCGTAGTCGGGTATACTCGACTATAGCAGTCTTACTTGTTTTATAATATATATTTACAGATGTTCAAAAGCAAAATGGATATACCGAAGTGGAATATATTGCTGAGATTCGTGCTGCATTCCGTGCCCACAAGAACCGGCACCATAAAAAAACCTACGACGACAAGAAAAAAACCCAAACAAAAAATAACACTGAAACCCCTTAATATTGATATTTAGGAATTTTATAATAAAGAAAAAAATTGAACATTTGCGAAAATATTTTAAGTTAAATTTAAGTAAATAGTTTACTTTTAAAAATAATGATAATAAATTTGAAGAATTGTGAAAATGAAAATGAATTAGAAATCGTTTTATTATTTAAAAAATTATTTACCCACAATGCACCTTACTTTCCAGTTAAATTATACTACGATGTAAGCGATGAAAAGGGGTACCACTTTTCAGCTGAAGTAATCAATGATATATGCAATGAAAACAGTGCTCACATTTTTGTAAAAGTAATCTACAATGTGGACAGCAATGTAATCAAACACAACACAGCTTACTTTTTTGAAAAAAGCAGCGGGCTTGTAAGCGCTTACTTTTTTGTTCACAGTAAGCAGCATTGTGGACGCGCCTGCTGAGATTTGCGGCCATGCTCATACAAAAACAAGTAAGAATGCTATAGTCGAGTATACCCGACTACGAAACTCCCTGTACCCAGGTCTAAAACATCCAATCACATCTAAGTCCACTTACCCATACACACACACATACACAAAGACGCACGCACACAGGCGGCAAAAGTGGCTGTGCTTCTTCTTCCCCCTCTCGCTGCATTACTGAATCTTCTATCGTGAATAACTTCCGTGTTTATTATCCGATCGACTTGAAATTTGGACAGTAGATTAAGAGAGACTAAAGTATTGTACATGCCAAATCTTAAAGCTATATCTTGAAAGTTGTTACTGTAAAACGGTTTTAATCGATTTGCGGGGGAACGGGGGGAGATATCTGAAATATGAAACAAACTTGATCTGCGTATGCTATACAGGAACCTACATTCCAAATTTGGTGTCTCTAGCTTTTATAGTTGCTGAGATCGACGCGTTCATCCGGACAGACGGACAGACGGACGGACGGACGGACGGACGGACGGACGGACGGACAGACGGACAGACAGACGGACATGGCCAAATCAAAATCTCTTTTGATACTGATCAAGAATATATATACTTTATAGGGTCGGAGATGTCTCCTTCTGCCTGTTACATACTTTTGCACAAATCCAATACCCCCTTTTTACCCATTTTATGGGTACAGGGAGTAATAAGCTACGATGTAATCAGCGTTTACATAGGCAAGGAAGCGCTTACCGCTTACAAGTAAGCGAGTTGGAATCGATGAAGTAATCGCGAAATTTCCCGTTGGGTTCTTAGTATGCGTGAGCAATGAAAAATGCAACAGCGCATGGCAATATGAAATCTGAATTCAGAAATGGAAATGGAAGCGACCAAGCGCACAACACATGCCCTGTTATATGTACATAGGTTGATTTTGTCGGCGATAGAATTCATGATGCGGTGGCGGTGTGGATAGACTGCTTGTTTGAAAAGCGGTTTTTTGCAGGTTTGATCTCGAGTTGATCCATTATTTTGATAATGGGAAACAATATTTATTTTTTATTTTCTTTTGATTTTCTAATTTTTATTATTATTATTGATTAGTTATTATCTACTAAATAACATTGATTAAAAGTTCAATACAAGTGGTTCTAATAATAATAAAATAGAACTGTAAGGGTTAGAAACTTAGATAAAGGGATTAAGCTTTGGTGCGGACTTAGAATTTCAAATGGACCTGTTGATGACAGTAATTAGTTCAAGCCGGGATCGGACAGCAAGTGGGTCAGAGGTTAAGGCATCCGCCTTACAGATGGGAGCACTCGGGTTCGAATCTAGCCGACTACTACTCATATACGGACAAGTTTGGACAAAAATTTCTAACAATAAGATCACTGATGAGGATGCTTGGCAGCATCCGAAATAGCGCTATATGACCAGCCAATACTTTTCAAATATCTACCTTTCTATGTTCACCCTGAAATGTTGACGTCGAGCCTGTTAAATATTTCATTTAACATTGGCTAATTATAATACATTTATCTTCTTCGGTGGCAGCTCACAGCTGACCGAAAGTATGTGAGATGTATTTACTGTGTACACTTGCATATGTTGTTGTTGCCAATGCAAGTGTTTGGCGCGCGCCAATTTTCTCTTTTGTTTTGATTAATTTAATTAATTATAGCGAATTCGAGCGGCGACTAGTTTTGCTTAATAATGTATAAATATCTATGTACATATGTACAGATTATATATATAAAGCTAAAATTGAATTTGTATGCCTTTTTACTCCCTGTACCCATAAAATGGGTAAAAAGGGGGTACTAAATCTGTGCAAATGTATGTAAAAGGCAGAAGCAGACATCTCCGACCCTATAAAGTATATATATTCTTGATCAGTATCAAAAGAGATTTTGATTTGGCCATGTCCGTCTGTCTGTCCGTCTGTCCGTCCGTCCGTCTGTCCGTCTGTCCGTCCGTATGTATGAACGCAAGGATCTCAGCAACTATAAAAGCTAGAGACACCAAATTTGGAATTTTATTATCCGAACGACTTGAAATTTGGACAGTAGACTAGGAGTGACTAAAGTATTGCACATTGTAAGGAAGTATCTCAGGCTGGGGTATAACTCAGTCTGGCCAAGGCCACTTACAACAAAATTTATAGTAGTGCTCGGACTGACTGACGTTAGAAATCGTGGACCCTAGTAAAGGTGACAATTAGGGTCGCTAATGTTATAACTAGTAGGAAGAAAAAGCCCAGGCTACGTAAATATGCCTGCTACACGACTCTGTCGGTATGCTCGGTGAAGGCTTAAAGCAACAGCCAACACTGACAGCATAAACACAACAGACCCTCGACCTGTCTCAACAACACGCTCGGTAGTGCTTAGTACAGCCAACACTGACCGTGTACACTCTGCTAACTCTGAATAACCTGCCCTGATGACGCACTCGATGGAGGCTTGAAAACAGCCAACACTGACAGCACAACCTAGCCCTGACGACGCGCTCGGTGGAGGCTTAAAAACAGCCAACACTGACAGCACAGACTGACTCTGACGACGCACTCGATGTAGGCTTGAAAACAGCCAACACTGCTAACACAACCTAACTCTGACGATGCGCTCGGTGGAGGCTTAAAAACAGCCAACACTGACAGCACGAACTTGCCCTGATGACGCGCTCGGTGGAGGCTTAAAAACAGCCAACACTGACAGCACAAACTGACTCTGACGACGCACTCGATGTAGGCTTGAAAACAGCCAACACTGCTAACACAACCTAACTCTGACGATGCACTCGGTGGAGGCTTAAAACAGCCAACACTGACAGCACAAACTTGCCCTGATGACGCGCTCGGTGGAGGCTTAAAAACAGCCAACACTGACACTAAAGAAATGATAAGCGGGTTGACTTCGCTTTTATCCTGAATAGATGCAATTTTTTCACTTTAGTTAACTTAGGTGGTAACTGTACAAAATTTGCCTATGCCGCACTTCGCTGCTTCCCTAGCTTCTACGCAAAATAATGCCGTTGGCTCGCTTACCGTTTTCGCTGGTCTTCTTGTGGTGTGTGTGTATGTGTTGGTGTGATCGCGTAGATGCGTTTACTCCGCGGCTTAAGTTTTATCGCGTTGTTTGCGCGCACACGTCGTTTGCAATTAAGCTCCCGTCGATGACTAACTTTGTCATTTCGATCATTTCCCTGACCTGCGTAATTCGGCAATTCGCTGCTTATCCGCTGCTGCATTTGTGCACGCGCTCACTCACTCTCTCGGCTTTTACCGCTAATCCTTGCGTATTACTCTTGTGGTCACGTAGGCCGCGAGCGTTTGCTATTGCTTATTTGTCAGTAATGCTCACTGCTATCAGAGATGCCCTGTTTCTGTTAGTGATGCTCGCTGCTATCAGAGATGCCCTGTTTCTATTAGTGATGCTCGCTGCTATCAGAGATAATAATACCTGGCGTTTGTTGTCTTCCCTTCATGGGGTATAATATATAATGTTCGCTCTCCTTGAGCCTTATAACTAACTTAAATCTAACAAATATATACAAAATAATATTGTGGCGTCATATGGGGCGTCACACCCCCCCCTTACTTCACCGGACGAAGTGCGACCGTTATATTGCCACGGGGTGTAATTTTTACGCGAAATTCTTTCCCGGCTGCCGTCTCCAAAATCCTTACTCCCCGTCCGACGCTGTTGGAGAGCCGTCGCTCTAACTTGCGGATGAGCTCTTCCGGCAGGAGACGGTCCGCAGTGCGCACTTTCCAGTGCTTGGGTGCGACAACCCAGGCTCCTTCCGTCTCCCCTACCTCTCGTACCAATGCCAGGACGGCTGTGGGTGTCACTAGGCTTGCTGCGGCAACGCCGTGGGCCTGTAGTCGGGCTCTGGCTGCGGCGGAGGTACTCGGCTGCAGGTCTAGCGGGGTCTGTATCCTGGTGCGAGGTGCCGGCTCGCCCTCGTCCGAGCTGACGTCCGAGTGTTGGGGTTCGGGAGCGGGACGTTTGAGTGAGGTGTGCTCGTGGGTGTGGTGGCTCACGGGGGTCTCCTCCGAGGTTACCTCCATCGGTGTGCCTACCGATTCCAGCTCCGTCGCCAACTCCCGCTGGGAGGTACACCCGTACAGCGCGTCATAACTGGGTGGCGGCGACTCCGACATGTCCCACGATCCATACGGTGGCGGCGGGTCATCGTCAATAAAATGCCCCGGGCTGCTGGGCACGACTTCAAATTCGTCGCTGCTGCTGTCACTCGGGATTTCGATCACCTCCGTACGGTTGTTGCCCATGATCTCCCGCATGGCTTCCTCTACCGTGATCGGGGTGTCGAGGACCGGAGCCGCGAAACCAGCGTAGCCCTCTAGAGGTTCGGACGATCGGTGCGGTCGCAGGGGCTCACCGTGCGGTGTACCAGCCGCGGGAACCTTCTTCGCGGGTGCGGTGGGCTCACCTCCGGACCCTGCAGTGCAGCTAGGGTGGTTGGGCTGAGGTGTCCCCATCCTGGTGGGCTCCGTCCAGCTGCCTCCAAGCCCAAGTCCAGGATGTCAGGGAGCGACTCTGGGATGGCGAGAGGTGGGGACCCTGACGGCGACTGCGCTATGGCGACCAATAATGTGTCCCGGGTGGTTGTGACCGCCCTCCTCGTTGTCCGTGGATCGTTCGTGGCATGACTATGAGTGTAAATGTTATAATTTTGGTTATGATGACGCTACCTAACCTGATTCTGATGTGCGGCTTACAATGATATATACGTAAATCTTAAGCTATAATGGGTTAGTTTCTTTAGATACCAACTATTACTCCTCGTTGTCTTCGATCATCGCTGAGTCATCCTCGCTGTCCTTCGTTTAAAACGCCTTCAGGTCGGCTATACCAGCCGTTCGTCGTTTTCGGTTCTCTGGATCTTGTAGGCGGACGATATTTGGAGATGTAAATTTCATCACCTTGTATGGCCCTTGATAGCGTGGGGCTAACTTAGCTGCGAAGCCGTCCGTGGCCTTTGATAAGTGGTGGGTACGTACTAATACCAAGTCCCCGATTCTCGGCCTCCACTCTCGTCGTCGTAAGTTGTAGTGGCGGCTTTGGTCCTCTGCTGCCCGTTGTGCGTTCTCAGTGACAACTTTAAAGATATCTCGCAGCTGTTGTGCTTTGGCGTTTGGTGTGACTGGTTCCTTCCCAAGTTCACCGGTGACTTCTTCGTAGAGTGCTCCGGGTAGGCGAGGTTCCCTTCCTTGTATCAAGAACATTGGACTGAACTGACTCGTATCCGAAATGCTGCTGTTGATGGCCAAGGATATTTCGGGAAGAAGCTCATCCCACATGTTGTGTCTGCCATCCAGATATTGGGCAATCATCGTCTTGATCGATCGATTTGCGCGTTCGGTAGGATTCTGTTGCGGTGTGTAGGGTGCGGTGTATTGGATTGCCGTCCCAGCTTGCTTGCAGAAGTTTTTAAAAGCGCGGCTGGTAAATTGGGTCCCATTATCGCAGATGAACGTTCGAGGTACTCCAAATCGAGCTAGTATTCTCTCTCGAAATGATCGTTCGAGGTGTGCGGTGGTCGCTCTTCGTAGAGGTACTAGTTCCACCCATTTGCTGAATAGATCGAAGAATACCAAAAGGACCGTGTTGCCTCGTTTAGATCGTGGCAGCGGGCCTACAAAGACGGCGCAGAGGACGTCGAACGGTTCTTGCACTTGACGTGTGCACATCCTACCAGGTGGTTTGAGCTGGCTCACCTTGTGTTTCTGACAACTGCTGCACTGACGGACGTACTTGCTCACGTCGCGGAAGAGGCCCGGCCAATAGTATCGTTGAGCTACTCGATTCGAAGTTTTTCTCACCCCTAAGTGTCCGGCTGCTGGTTGGTCGTGGCACTCCTTGAGGACCCGTGGACGGTGTTCTTTCGGGACACAGAGCTTCCATGGGATGAAGTCTTCTTCTTCGGGACGTTGTCCAAATCGTCGATACAGTTGGTCGTTTTCACGGACATAATCTGGATATTTTCCTGGTTCCATGTCGACTCGTTTCAGCATCTTCTGTATCCAGGAGCATTGTGTTTGATCCTGTACTGTCTGCTGTAGAAGTTCCAGTGGTTGGCGGGACAACGCGTCGGCGATGATGTTTTGGTTCCCGCGCCGATAGTGAACGTCAAATTGATATTGTTGGAGCTCCAACGCCCAGCGTGCGATCCGTCCGGTGGGGTTCTCAATGCTGTTAAGCCACTTCAGTGCTAAGTGGTCCGTGATAACGTCGAACCTGTAGCCCTCCAGGTAACATCGAAGTTTGCGGAAAGCCCAGATAATAGCTAAACATTCCTTTTCTGTTGTGGAATAATTCTCCTCTGCTGTAGTTAGACGTCGGCTGGCATAGGCGATGACGCGTTCTTTTCCTTGTATCTGCTGCGTTAACACGGCTCCCAGCCCATAATCGCTGGCGTCAGTTTGCAATGAGAACTTCTCATTAAAATCTGGACATGCCAACACGGGGGCCTCTGTGAGTCGTGTTTGCAGTTCCTCGAAAGCCTGTTGTTGTACCGCTGTCCACTCCCATTTACGACTCTTCTTTAGTAGAGTGGACATGGGTTGGACGATGTTGGCGAAGTTCGGTACGAAGCGTCTGTACCACGAAGCAATTCCTAAGCAGCGGCGAAGTTCCTTGACGGTGGTCGGTGGTTTAAGTTCTCGGATAGCGGCAATCTTCTCCGGGTCAGTGTGAATTCCAGTCTCGCTTATCACATGGCCTAAGTATACAAGGCTACGTTGGAAAAACTTGCACTTATTCCGGTTGAGTCGAAGGTTAGCTGCTCTAAGTCTGCGAAAGACTTCTCGCAGATTCTCGACATGTTCTTCCAGGGAGCCTCCCACGACGACGATGTCATCTAAGTAGGCGAATGCTTGGGGTTCCATCTCAGGACCAATTACTCCATCTAACGCGCGCTGAAAAGTCGCTGGTGCCGAGTGTAAACCGAACGGCATGACTTTCCAGTGATATAACCCTCGTCCTGGTACGGTGAACGCTGTATACTCTCTGCTCGCCACTGCCATGGGTATTTGCCAGTATCCGCTCTTAAGATCCAACGTTGAAACATACTTCGCGTTTCGAAGCTTCTCTAGGATGTGGTTTATACGAGGTAAAGGGTAAGCATCCGGGATAGATCGGGCGTTTAACTGCCTGTAGTCGACGCACATTCGGATATCGCCCGTCTTCTTGCCCACGAGTACTATAGGAGCGCTATGGGGGCTGCGTGATGGCTCGATGCGATCATCCCGTAGCAATTCATCCACCTGGTCGTCGATGATTCGTTGCATCGCTGGGTTTTGCGGGTAATATCGTTGCTTTATGGGGCGGTCGTCTCTCATAACGATGGTATGTTCTGCGATGGATGAAATGCCCTTGAGTCCCTCGAACAGTTGTAGCTCTTCCTCCAGGAATAGTTTTACCGCTGCCTCTTCGGTCTCCGACAGGGGGGATGTGGCGGGGTTGTCTCCCACACTGGCTAACGTCGCATCGATATTTCTCCTGGCTGGCCCTGTGGTTGTTTCCTCTGGGTCTGGTGGTGCCGTCAAGCAGTTGTTACTACCGTGCTGCGTGGCACTGTGTCGACGAAAGGGGTTGGCACGAATGGCTGACGCTACGGTTGGTGGTAAGACTGAGTTGTCTTTGTCGTCGTCGTTGACATGATTACTCATGCTGGAGGTTTCTTCTGTTGACTTCGTGTTTCGTTGTCCATTAGCAGGTGTCGTGGTGTTTACCCGTGGGGTGATGACTGTAGGGGTGCCAGGACCGCATGTTGGTTTCAGACGGAGTTGCGCTTGGCCACACTGTAGGATAGCTCCCACTCCGCAGAGGAAGTCCATCCCCAAGATGACCTCATCCAAAATAGTGGGCAGAACCAATATGGGTATGGTCGCCTCTCGGTCCCCAAGGCGAATGTTTACCATTAATGCGTGGGTGACGTCTCGTCGGGTTCCGTCGGCTAGACTGATGCGGGTGAGGACGGTGCGGCGATTCTGATCCGTGGCTAATTGATGAGCGATCTTTTCGCTCGCAAAGCTCCGTGTGGCCCCGGTATCGATAGTAGCCACCAGTGGGGTTCCTTCTACTGTAATCCCGGCCACGACTCGGCCCTCCTCGTATCGTAGTGTAGACTTTAGTGGTGGGGACTGGTTTGCGTGTTCTCCGTCCGGTGGGCGGGCACGCTGTTCGTTTCCCGAGGCCGACTGTCGACAGCAATCCATGGTGCGTAGTCCCCGGCGACCACAATCCCAGCAGAACAAGATTCTGGGATTGCGACACTCCCTTGCGTAGTGTCCGGGTTGTGCGCAATTCCTGCAGGCTCGTCGTATATCCACCGTTGATTCCTGCTCCAATGCTAATTGACTACTGGGGTCAGTCCTCCTGGGTGCAGGTGCTCCGGTGGGGAATTCGTTCTCGCTCCTTTCCCGTGCCGAGGATAGGCTGGGGTATAATACCTGTTGTGTCGGCGGCTGGGATTGGCGAAAAGGCGTAGATGCTGAATAGCGTACTTGCCCTGTCGAAGTAGCGACCAGTTGTGCATGACGAGTGACGTCTCGATCCCTGACAATCTCATAGTTTACTACTAGCTGTGTCAATTGGGTCAACGTCGAGAATTCGTGTCTTCTGGTGAAAAGTTGATACTCTGGCAGTAGGTTTTCATATAACCGCTCCAATTCTTGTGCTTCGGTGTAACCGGCTCGGTGCATCATGAGACGTAGGTCGATCATGAAATCTTTGAACAATTCCTTGGGTTTCTGTCGTCGTATCCGGATTTCATCCTCCAAGCGAGTGAAATATCGCGGTGGTAGAAAGAAATCCAAAAACTCTCTCTTAAATTTGGTCCACGAGGCTCCTGGTCGTTGGGTGACTCGGAACCAATCCTGGGCACGTCCGGTTAGATGTCCGGCTACAACCTATACCATTTGTTCGACGTCGACCTGATACGTGGCGGCCTTCTCCTCCAGATTCTCTATAAAGCGTAGTGGATCTGACTGCCCATCGAAGGAGACCTCCCACTTGCGTAGCCGGTCAGCCAACTGAGCCAGATACGGGTGACTCTCTGAGTGGGATCTGCATGTAGTTCTCCCGCCCTGTATTGCGTTCGGGTCGTATGCTGGAACTTGTAGCTGAGGTTCAGGCATCGTGTTGCCTGGCACCCTTAGTTGTTGTGAAGCTGTCGCTGGCTCCGCCGGAACGCTACGGTGTTCCTGTCTGCTTTCCCCCGACGCTGGTGACACGTTCCGTGAGCGGAGGCCCGTCGCTTTAGGATCCGGTGTCGGTGCATTCCCGTAAAGTGCCTCCAACTCCGCTAGTCGTAGGCCAATTGGTTTCGCTGTGTCTTGCTGACTAGCGAACGTGGAGAGGCGACTTCGTAATTCCTCCACTGTACCTCCTACGTCGAGAGAAAACTCCTTGAGAATGTCCTGTAACTCGTTCTTTCGCCGGTAGCTTATCCACTGTAGACCCATGATTCCGACTCTATCGTTGAATATCCTTGATAACTCGGTGATTAAAGTCGATGCGTTCGTCAGCGACTATCCTGTTTTGTCAGTCGACAACGATGAGCAACACTAGCCTATTCGTGTCTGGCTTTGTGTCCCCTCGTTTGCTCGACAAGGGAAAAGACCAAAATTTAAGCAGCCCTACGTTGGCATAAATGCTTGCAGCTAGGTGTCTCAGTGTGCGGCTAGTGCAAAGAGGAACGAAAAATACTAAGCTTTTCGACTCCAACGTTGACTACTTTGTTAATGACTGTACTTCTTGCCTTTTTGCCCTATTTTCTCTCTACTCAGTTATATTTTTGACGGATGGGGTTTTAAGCCATGAAAGATGTTAGTTTCTACTACTAAAATTTGCCAATAAGCAGTCCCTGCTCGGGCGCCATTTGTAAGGAAGTATCTCAGGCTGGGGTATAACTCAGTCTGGCCAAGGCCACTTACAACAAAATTTATATTAGTGCTGGGACTGACTGACGTTAGAAATCGTGGACCCTAGTAAAGGTGACAATTAGGGTCGCTAATGTTATAACTAGTAGGAAGAAAAAGCCCAGGCTACGCAAATATGCCTGCTACACGACTCTGTCGGTATGCTCGGTGAAGGCTTAAAGCAACAGCCAACACTGACAGCATAAACACAACAGACCCTCGACCTGTCTCAACAACACGCTCGGTAGTGCTTAGTACAGCCAACACTGAACGTGTACACTCTGCTAACTCTGAATAACCTGCCCTGATGACGCACTCGATGGAGGCTTGAAAACAGCCAACACTGACAGCACAACCTAGCCCTGACGACGCGCTCGGTGGAGGCTTAAAAACAGCCAACACTGACAGCACGAACTTGCCCTGATGACGCGCTCGGTGGAGGCTTAAAAACAGCCAACACTGACAGCACAAACTTGCCCTGATGACGCGCTCGGTGGAGGCTTAAAAACAGCCAACACTGACAGCACAAACTGACTCTGACGACGTACTCGATGTAGGCTTGAAAACAGCCAACACTGCTAATACAACCTAACTCTGACGATGCGCTCGGTGGAGGCTTAAAACAGCCAACACTGACAGCACAAACTGACTCTGACGACGCACTCGATGTAGGCTTGAAAACAGCCAACACTGCTAACACAACCTAACTCTGACGATGCACTCGGTGGAGGCTTAAAACAGCCAACACTGACAGCACAAACTTGCCCTGATGACGCGCTCGGTGGAGGCTTAAAACAGCCAACACTGACACTAAAGAAATGATAAGCGGGTTGACTTCGCTTTTATCCTGAATAGATGCTATTTATTCACTTTAGTTAACTTAGGTGGTAACTGTACAAAATTTGCCTATGCCGCACTTCGCTGCTTCCCTAGCTTCTACGCAAAATAATGCCGTTGGCTCGCTTACCGTTTTCGCTGGTCTTCTTGTGGTGTGTGTGTATGTGTTGGTGTGATCGCGTAGATGCGTTTACTCCGCGGCTTAAGTTTTATCGCGTTGTTTGCGCGCACACGTCGTTTGCAATTAAGCTCCCGTCGATGACTAACTTTGTCATTTCGATCATTTCCCTGACCTGCGTAATTCGGCAATTCGCTGCTTATCCGCTGCTGCATTTGTGCACGCGCTCACTCACTCTCTCGGCTTTTACCGCTAATCCTTGCGTATTACTCTTGTGGTCACGTAGGCCGCGAGCGTTTGCTATTGCTTATTTGTCAGTGATGCTCACTGCTATCAGAGATGCCCTGTTTCTGTTAGTGATGCTCGCTGCTATCAGAGATGCCCTGTTTCTATTAGTGATGCTCGCTGCTATCAGAGATAATAATACCTGGCGTTTGTTGTCTTCCCTTCATGGGGTATAATATATAATGTTCGCTCTCCTTGAGCCTTATAACTAACTTAAATCGTCACAACATGCCAAATCCCAAAGTTATATCTTCAAAATTGTTCATATAAAACGGTTTTTATCGAATTGCGGGGAACGGGGGAGATATCTCAAATCTAAAATAAACTTGACCTGCTCCCGCTATACACGAACCTACATTCCAAATTTGGTGTCTCTAGCTCTTTTCGTTGCTGAGATCCTTGCGTTCATACATACGGACGGACAGACAGACGGACATGGCCAAATCAAAATCTCTTTGATACTGATCAAGAATATATATACTTTATAGGGTCGGAGATGTCTCCTTCTGCCTGTTACATACATTTGCACAGATTTAGTACCCCCTTTTACCCATTTTATGGGTACAGGGAGTAAAAAATGACGAAAAATGTGGAAATATGATGTCGTGGAAACAGGCTATTACTTGTTTTCTTTTCGTCGTAGGTTGTGTTATGGTGACAGTTCTTATAGGCACGGAATGTTGCACGGATTTCAGTAATATATTCCTTGTCAGTGTATCCATTTTGCTTCTGAATATCTGTAAATATATATTTTAAAAATTATGTAATAAACTGATAAATTACAAAGTAATTGTTATTGACAACTTACCTAATATGGCCTTATTTATGTTCGTAAATTGTTTAAAGCTCTTCTTTTTATTTACGCCATCATAATTAAATTCTAAAAGTAATTCTTTTCCAAAAGTCTGTGAAATTTTTGCAAATCGGCACCCTTAGGCCACCTTATTTGTTGGATAGTTGTGTTCTGCAAATGATTAACAATTATATAAGTGCATAGGGATACAATTTTGAAATATACTAATATATATGTTCTTTTCATCTGCCATTTCCATGTCAATCTTTTTGAGGTTCATAATTGGAAAGTGTTGTATTCCTGAAACTTCTAGTTTGGTCACCAATTAGTTCAGGATGGCTAAAATCTTGCTTTGGTTGTGTTGAAGTTAATCCATCTGTACTTGCATTCTATCTAGCTTCTCCTCCATTTTTGAATTTGTAGTTGTTTCATCGAATTCTGTTGTCGTTGCCTTAAACATTTTGTTCTTTCGAAACTGTGCGTTAAATAGTGTGCATTAAAGGTATAAATACATATTTGTCATTCGAAGGCAAGCGCAAATATTTATATAATATTTCGGTGACACTAAATATCTCCTCAATTTCTGATAGCTTTTGAGAAGTCTTCAGAATTCCCAATTGATTTGAGCATAGTGGCTCTGTAAAAATGCCTAATCCCAAAATCTTCTACCTTTCATAAAAAGCTTGTCTTCAAAGATACAAAAGTATTCTACTTGAAAAGGTGTTAAAAGCTATTGTTTGGGCTTTCCATTGTAAGAAAGAAATTTTCATTTTGATATTTCTTTATTTCACCGTTACAGTTTCTTACAATTTTTCCGGTGGCATTGCTTTTTACTCCCTGTACCCATAAAATGGGTAAAAAGGGGGTATTGGATTTGTGCAAAAGTATGTAACAGGCAGAAGGAGACATCTCCGACCCTATAAAGTATATATATTCTTGATCAGTGTCAAAAGAGATTTCGATTTGGCCATGTCCGTCTGTCTGTCCGTCTGTCCGGATGAACGCGTCGATCTCAGCAACTACAAGAGCTACAGACACCAAATTTGGAATGTAGGTTCCTGTATACCATACGCAGATCAAGTTTGTTTCATATTTCAGATATCTCCCCCCGTTCCCCCGCAAATCGATTAAAACCGTTTTACAGTAACAATTTTCAAGATACAGCTTTAAGAGTTGACATGTACAATACTTTAGTGTTTCTTAATCTACTGTCCAAATTTCAAGTCGATCGGATAATAAACACGGAAGTTATTCACGAAAGAAGTTTCAGTAATGCAGCGAGAGGGGGAAGGAGAAGCACAGCCACCAATTAAAATGCTCGCTTGCGCTGTCGTTTTTGCCACCTGTGTGTGTGCGTCTTTGTGTATGGGTAAGTGGACTTGGATGTGATTGGATGTTTTAGACCTGGGTACAGGAGTTTCGTAGTCGGGTATACTCGACTATAGCATTCTTACTTGTTAATTACTCTTTTAGAGTGTTTTCTGTTCAATTGTTGCAGGACTTTGCTAGCATTCCTTATGTTCTTTTTAAAATTTGCATAAAATTTTCGAATTTATACGCAGAAAATTCTTGTATAAGTCCGGACTCACTAACTGATTCACAAATATGCAACATATTGTGTACATTATAAGATACATTTTTCTCACCGTAGAGCAAGGGAAAATTGTCAACAAAGTGCTGGAAAATATTCTGACAGACACAAAGATTGACTTTATAGTCAGTTTTATTTTAAAGTAATCGGTAGCCACAAGTCAGTAGCAAGAAATGGTAGTAGTGATCGTTAGGAATTAAATCTTTCAGTATGCACCAACAATCCCAAACTCTGTCGCCTTAAAAAATTTCAAGTCTACAAAACTTCTCGGTTTTCTCGCAAACTCAGAGGGAATGCATGGCACTATGGATAACATTCCGCTGCTTAAAAGCGATTTTATGGAGCTATTGATCTTGAAGTTCATAGCTTCATTGAATTACAAATGATTAACAATTTTTCGAATTATTCCTAAATCAATTAAATGCATAGGATCTAACGGAAATTGTGTTATCATTTTTACTCCAATTGTTTCTAGATTGACTTTATTTTGGATAAAGAATAAATGATGATGGTTTGGGTAAGCTCTCTTGATATAATTATCATCAGTAAATGCAGCTTCTGCCCTTAAAGAGAAGCTGGTATTGTTTTCAACCCGATGACCTACTTGGTTGCATTTCATACAGCCATTATAAGAAGTGTGCCCTTTTAAGCCACAAATCATAGATTTAGATGGTGTGTCACAAATAAAAACACCTAATTTAAGCTCAATTGTCTTGGTGCCCACTCTTATTCCATACTCCTTCAAAGTATTGACTTCTTAAACGAAATCATATAAATATGTATTTACATTAAGCGGTTTTTTTCGACCGAAATATGTGCCTATAAGAAAAACATTCACACTTATATTCAAAAAGTTTCCCAAAACTGACCATAAGCTAGTTTGCGAACTTTTAAATAGAGGAAGCCCATCAATGCCAATATTTAAGGTTACTTGATTCTGGCTCAAATTGTCGAACAAATGCCTGTTATCGTCGCTTTTTCACTAAAGTCAAAGAGGGTATTTAGAGACAAGGGGACACCATGCCCTTCCTTTTTGAAATTTTTTAGCACATTTCAATACACGCTCTTGTTGGATTGTGGTTATGGTACCAATTGGTTAGTTTTTCCAAAATTGAAGAAAAACCATCAGTTTCCATATGGGTAGGATCGATTTCAATAGCATCTGTTTCCAAATGGACATCATTATCTGCATCAATATTATTTTCATTATTTCCAGTAGCATTTGTAGTATTGTTTTCTTGTTTTGCCATTTTCTTGCGTTCAATGCCAGCCAAGCGGCGCAACTGCCTCTCCCTGAAGCCTGCCTCCTTCATAGCCTAATGAAAGACACCCTACGATTGCATGTACGCACTTATAATATAAATATTACTTACCTTTATAAATTTGCCGAAATTCAAACAAAAATGTAAAAAAAAACACAGAAGAAAGCACGTGGTTTCACTTCAAACGAATGCAGCAAAGTAAAGGGAAGATTTGAGTAAGGCACACGAAAGAATTATGTAAGCAAAATGTGAGAAAATGCATAACTGTAATTGTCATCTTCTTTGTTCTAGAAACACTTTTTTTCTTGCTTGCTGCACGACACACATTTTTTTGTTGGAATTTTTCTTGCTTTCCTTGTTCGAGCACGAAAGACACACACTTTTTAGAATTTTTCTTTCACTTTTCTTTGCACTTATTCGCACTTTTTTGGGGTACATGCATGACACCACACAATTCTGGCGGTTAGGCAGCGCACAATTCATCGGGTGGCCAGGCACCTCACAATTCTGACGGTTAAGCAGCGGTAATTTCAGCAATGCACACAAAACTGCCGGAAAGCATTGATTCTTTCATCAATTACAAAACGGAGCGCTCGGGCGATTTTCCGCTGGATAAGTAAGCATCACGTAATCGCTTACTTCAGCGCGCGATTTCCCGCTGGGTACGTACTTACACCAACATAGAAACGAAACGAGAACGCAAGCGACATATGTACATAAGCCGTGCTCATCGTTTTGGTGTTGATCCAAGGTTAAAAATTTGTTCGAAACAGTGATGCCAATTATTTTCCGAAAAAAAGACAAAACGACAAAGGAAAACAGGGGAAAATAAAGACCGAAAACAGACCAATATTTTTCTTTATTTATTTCTTAATTTTATGTACAAGTTTCAAGGCATCTTCGATGATTTTTCCCCGGCCTTGTCTTTCTCATCGTACGTCGCCAGTGCGCCTATTAACTTAAGGTATTTGCCAGGCAATTTACATATATGAATGGCAACACGATTTGTGTCGACGCAATCCGAATCCTCTGAAGATAAAATATACATATGCATACAATTGAAAATTTGTATAATATATACATTTACCTAATTATCAGAATAGTATTTATCGTCTCTATTTCTAGACGGTTCCTCAACTTAGATTTTATCAAACAAATTAATAAGAGTCAGAGCGAAAGTGACCAGTTCTGAGTCTGCAGAGTCTTGATACTTTTTTTTTTGCTTCGGGCCAAAACCTTGACGTATTTTCAACATTCTCTCTTAAGAGGTGAATGTTGGCATACTGGGAAACTATTTTAGTCTTTAGGGATGCTCTTAGAAAAACAATTTGAAGGAACATAAAATAAAATTTCAAAGATACAAACATGCTAAATTGAAAGGCAGATATCCGGATAGGAGATTTTTCCCGGCTGAAGCAGTTTAAAACCGGACAAATCTATCCGGAAAAAGGCCAAATTGGCATCACTGGTTCGGAGCCGGGGCGCTAATAGCTCGGTTTTTACTCCCTGTACCCATAAAATGGGTAAAAGGGGGTACTAAATCAGTGCAAATGTATGTAACAGGCAGAAGGAGACATAACCGACCCTACAAAGTATATAATATATTATTATTATAAAAAATTTCGATTTGGCCATGTCCGTCTGTCCGTCTGTATGAACGCGTCGATCTCAGCAACTACAAGAGCTAGAGACACCAAATTTGGAATGTAGGTTCCTATATAGCATACGCAGATCAAGTTTGTTTCATATTTCAGATATCTCCCCCGTTTCCCCGCAATTCAATAAAAACGTTTTACAGGCACAATTTCAAAGATATAGCTTTTAGATTTGGCATGTACAATACATAGTCTCTCTAATCTACTGTCAAAATCAAGTTGATCGGATAATAAGCACGGAAGTTATTCACGAAAGAAGATTCAGTTATGCAGCGAGAGGGGGAAGAAGAAGCACAGCCATCAATTAAAATGCCTCGCTTGCGCTGTCGCTTTTGCCGCCTGTGTGCGTGCGTCTTTGTGTATGTGTAAGTGGACGTAGATGTGATTGAATGTTTTAGACCTGGGTACAGGGAGTTTCGTAGTCGGGTATACTCGACCATAGCATTCTTACTTGTTTTTTTTTGCCGAGCTGACGATGCACGACTGGGACGCTAGTAGTTCGGCTTTTTTTTGCCGAAGTCGCTCTGGGCGCTACGGTCAGCAAAGCATCTGGCCTCAGAACTTTACTTTGACTGGTCTATGTAATTACATAGGTAGTTGATGATAAAAGTTTGGAAATTATTTTCTTCTGAGCTGCCGAGTGACGCGAGTGTGCTTGCAGACCTATCACAAAAACAGAGATTTGGTTTAAAATAATGAGTTTGAATAGATTCACTGTGAATCTTTCTGCTAATGCGGCTATCATCCTTGTATCGTTCCCTGTCCGTTTCAAAAAACCAATTCGTTTTCAGTTAAGACAAGTAAGAATGCTATAGTTGAGTATACCCAACTACAAAACTCGCTGTACCCAGGTAAAAAATTTTGATCGCATCTTCGTACTCTTACACATACACACACACATACACAAAGACGCACACGCATAAGTGACAGCACAAGCGAGGCATTTTAAGAGGTGGCTGCGCTTCTTCTTCCCCCGCTCTGTAGTACTAAACCTTAATTCGTGAATAACTTCCGTGTTTATTATCCGATCGACTTAAAATTTTGACAGAGTAGATTAAGAGTGAGTAAAGTATTATACATGTCTAACCAGAAAGCTATATCCTTAAAATTGTTGATGTAAAATGTTTTTATTGAATTGCGGTGGTGGAGGGGCAATATCTCGGATCCAAAATAAACTTGACCTGCGCCTGCTATACACGAAGCTACATTCAAAATTTGGTGTCTCTAGCTCTTATAGTTGCTGAGATCGACGCGTTCACACATACGGACAGGCAGACGGAATATATGTATGTATGTGTATACAAATGTATATACTTTATGTTGTTACATATGTATGTTACATACATTTGCACAGATTTAATAGCCCTTTTACCTTTTATACATAGCTGTCATCCTGGTTCCACAGATTTTAGTATGCAACCATTTTGTTTCGCAAAAGTGGCTTTCATTTAAGGTAAAATTATCATTAGTATTCTCATAGTTTATAATTTAGCGCCAAGTACTGAGGACCCTCATACTGTATTATGTAATATGTTTCGATCCAGATTGTCGTCAAAAGCTGTCAGTGAGAAAGACAGCTTTGATAAAGCGTACGAGTTGAGTAGAATAAATAAACATTAATTTTAACTTTTGGAAGCGTACAAACAACAAAATTTCATCTGGTTATACTTTTTCCCCCACCGCTAAATCTACATAAACAAACTCTGAGGCTTCCCAATTTATCCCCCATCCCACCCACAGTAACAGTCAGTAGTCAGAGATATGTTGAAAATTCACGATCTGTACGGCCAATCGTATGCCCATGAATTTCAAGTAAGTACACAGCTGTCCTATTGGGCGTCGCCTGTAGCTAATGAGTGTCCCTGATTACGGGTCAGTTTACGAACCCGGATTCCATCAAGAATGCTGTGAAGCGCTACAACCTACAACGCGCCGCGGAGCGAGACGAGAACAAGAAGGATAGAGAAATAAACAAGCTGAGCAAGCCGAAATTTTGCAAAATGCGCAACACTGGCAGCGATGTGCTCGGCATGGTCATGTCGCGTGATCTCGATGTGGAGACACAGATGTCGTTGCAGGCTAGGTATGTCTCCCACATACATCCCAGCAGTGGCAGGAGCAGCAGCAGCAGCGGCAGTGACAATGACAATGGCATCCATATCATGCAGCGTTTGGCTGGAGGTGCAGACACGGTCATGCCATATTCCAATACCAATACTAAAGGTAAGAAGTTGCGCATCCGCAAGCATGGATCGGTTAAACAACCAAAAGTGGACTTGGATGATTATACAACGCACATTGAGGGACTGCATCGTGAGGTTTGCGCGGAGCTGCAATCTATGGGGCAACCGGAGTCGGAGCAGAGAGCTGGGACGACCAAGCGCATGCTGAAGCAGCAACGTAGCAAGAAGCCCATTAAGGCGAAGACCGTTACCAATCAAATCGCACTGGACAGTATCGGGCAGCGCCGGAAGCTGTTTACCAAGTCACAGATTGGGTCCAAAAAACTCGGAGCACGACAAGATCCTGCAGCGCCTGAAGCAAGTGCTTAGTGTGGATCAGCAGCAGGACCCGAAACGAGTGGCCTACGAAGACTATCCACAACCGCAGGCCCAGTGGGCGGACATTATACCCTCGCCCATGATGCCACAGGTCATGCATGTGAACGTGTGCGAGGCATTGAATTCCACGCCCTCGGCCGCTTGCCTGTTCATGGAGCAGCATGGCAGCGTGGAACCGGAACCCCTGGAGCCCTTCTTTGTGGAGGACAGTGATCTAGAGCAGGAGTATGTCGATCGTCCTGGCTACATGCGGTATATTGAGCTTCTGCCTTATAACCCTAGCGACCGGGATGTTACCGAAACTGGCAGCCTAAACAAGCCCTGCTTTGTGGAACTGGAGCCGCATTCCCACTGGATCAGCCTACAGCGCAGCCTGAAGCCCATGCATTATACATCGCAAAGATCGGATACGGACACGAACACGCTTTGCGATCCAGTGGATAAACGGATGCTGTACAACACTGAGAAGACCGCCGCTGCCTCGGCCATTGCCACACTCACTGATAAGCCGGCGGCAAAGCGGAATAAGCACAGGCCGTCGCCGGTGCCAGCGACTCCTCCCCAGATGCAGACGCAGACCCCCACCCAAACCAAGAACAAGCCACGCGGTCGCCAGTTGAAGCGCAAGTCCACGCAACACACGCCTGTTGCAGCTAAGACACAGACGTTGCCACGCCAGCCGGGCGGACGCGATAGGGATCAGCAGGCAGCTGTTGCATCTCCGCAGGCGCAGCCTGCATCGCCGATGCCATGGCCGACAGCGACAGCGACCAATACCACAAACGCTACCCCGACACCGATACCGCCACAAATAAGCACGCCGCGGCGGCGCAAGGTGCGCTCCGTCGTCTGCACCAGGTCACTGGAGAATCTGAAGTATGAGAAGATGTCCATCTATAACAAGATCTCCCTAACTCAGGAGCGCATCATAACAGCATTGGATAGACTCCAGGGCAGTCTGCTGCATCTGCAGATGCCCACCTGCAGCAACCAGGAGAAGCAGCGACGTGAACGCAATGCCTTTGAGTTTTGTGTGCGATTCTCGCGCAACTTTCTGTATCCGCTGCGTGGCATGATCGAGGATGTGCGCTGTACGCCGGTGGCCAGCTTTCATAGCGCCACCTCAAACGAGGCCAGCCAGCGGGTGGTGTGCGTCTATTCGTTGATGCACCACTCGATTGGCAGATACCAGCGCCAGCTGCGCTACTTTTTGCTGGACAAGGTGCCGCAAAAGCTGAGCGCTCTTATTGAGATGATGTATACGTTGACGAATGTGTGCCTGGAAAAGGGCGTGCTTGATCGCCAGGATCCGGTCGTGGAGTGCCTGCAGCAGCGCTGTACTAGGTTCCTAGCCTTCATCGAGGACATGCAGGAGCAGCGGTTTCTATTAGCGCGCGAAACGTATAGGCGTCTCAAGAAGCGCGTACACAACCATGGACATGGATTCTCCCGCCCGGGAGCACATGAGCGCTACGACCTCAAGATGTTTCTCAACGATCTGAAACTCTATGAGCCGCGGTTGGTGCCCAAAGAACGCATCGATAAGCGTCGTCGTGGCTGGATCCGCAAACCCAAACCAATTGCTGTTTCGTCAAATGGGCAGCCTCAGCCTTGTGCCATCGTAGAGCAGCCCTCCGAAATGCAGTTGGAACAGCCTACTGAAGAGGTGCCCACGCATATCGAGTGCATTCAGTGCGGTGACTGCCGCGGCGATCCGAGCAGTGACTTGAACGAACCCAGCGAGGACCAGAAGCATCAGCTATCTAACATTCTAATGCTGCTCCAGAAACGTGGACAGGAGAAGCGTGAGCTGCATCATCAGCTCTTGGAGGCTATGCAACACGTAACAAAGTCGCAGGTGCGCGAGGTGCTCGATCCTCTTGTGCGTTCTCTAGGCGCCATGTTAGAAAAAAAGGTGAGGACTTGAACTGAAAATTCCTATGATTTTAAATACAACACTTTAAGCTTACAGATGAAATCCAACGAGGAATAGCGGCAATCTATGACTCTTACATAAGAGAATCAATAAAAATTTCTGACTTTTGTTTTCGATAATCCAAATTGTTAAGTAACATATAGTGACAAATATGTGGGTGTTTGAGCTAGTCGTGGGAATATTAAATTGGAACAATTTGATTATAATTAAAACTCTTCTTGTTTTGAACGATGATAATGAAAATCTGTTGCAATAATTGTAGACTGTAGACTTAAAAGCAGAGCTTGGAAATAAGAGTCAACACATATTTTCAATGAAATCCCCACACTAAAAAGACAGAAAAATATGAATACTATATGTTCTACTCATATAGAGAGAGAGAGAGACTCTCTATCTGAGTAGAACACATTCCGTTTCGATCGTGTTCTTTGTCTCGTATTTCCGATTGAGCAAAACATTAATGGAGTCAGCTCAAAGTGAGACAATTTGTTTTTATTATACTATGTTCCCGAAGGGAAAATAGTATATTGGGTTTGCGAAATGTCCGTCTGTCTGTATGTCTGTCCGTATGAACGGAATTTTTTTGCCTTTATCTTTGAGCTAGAGCAACCCATGGTACACCTGTTGGTGTATACCTCCCACCACCACCCCTCCCTCGCAATTTGGGGAAAACCTATATCTTCCCCATTTTTAAAGCTATAGTCACCAAATTTGGCATACAGACTAGTGTTGAGATTCCCGACAGATCTGCATCAAACAAATTTTGACCCCCCAAAACGGCATATGATATCCCCAAAACACGTTTTTCAAGGGCTATATCTCTTACAGTTTCAAAGATAGAGTTACGTAATTTGGCATACACACTAATGTTGACCAACTGGATAAATCTGCATCAAAAATTTTGACCCCGCCACCCCCTCCCCGCAAAAGAGAAAAATTTATATCTCTCACACCTTTACAGGTAGAGTCACCAAATTTGGCATACGGACCCCCTGGACAAATCTGCATCAAAATTTTTGGACCCCCCACCCCTCCCCCACAAAGGAGCAAAATCTATTCTCCCACACCGGTGCAGTTTTTTTCGCGTCTCTTTCTGAACTCACAAATAACCAAATTATATAGGACTGGGAACATAGTATTCTGCAGTCGGGTGCGTCCGACTGCAACGTTCTTACTTGTTATTATTAATATCGTTGGAAACGTTCAGTGCCTTCTGAACTTAACCTAACGTGTAAAGGGAGATCAGTGGGATGTATTTCTCTAAGGCGTCGGAGGGGTATAGGGTTGCCAAGATTGTTCGCCAACGAGTATGGGTGCGCCGCGAGCTTGTCGGCGTATCGGCTGCTGTGATGGTTGATTTGGTCCCCGACCAGTACAAGTCTCAACAATCTTTGGATGGCACTGTTGGTGACGTACCAGGGAAGCCTGGATGCACGCCGAGCTGCACGCGTATAGACGACCCTTAGCCTGTCGAGCTGGCTCCTAAAGGCAGTGCCTCATATCTGGAAGGCATAAGTCCAGGTGGGCGTAATAATGGCATTGACTAACAGAGCCTTGTTTGAGACAAATTGTCGGGCTGTCGTTAAATGAGTTTCTACAGATGAGCATGATGTCAAAAGTGGAAGCAAAATGTGTCTTTTTGTCTATGAAGTGAAGTTAGTGTATGCATTGTGATGACGGAAGAAAATTTGTGTGTTGAATTTGTAATCTAGTTTTATTAACAAAATTATGAATTAAGCCTAAGTAGCCAGTGCTATCTATTCCTAGGTTGGCCATAGTTTTAACTAAGCCAACTTACTATTAAATAAATAAAATAAAAATAAGCTTAACAAGTAATGAGTTTATATTTTAAGCGGTTAGTGAGCTTCGTTTCTCAATTAGTATGAAGTTAAGCGCCAAAAATGATCTTTCTACCGACACCTGACTTGCCGGTGTGGCCAGTACCACCTGTGCTAGCTCACTCAGGTACAGGGACTTAAGCTTCATGGCCTGATAAAATAGATTAATATCGGTGTTTGTCGGTGGCATATGGGCAAGAGCCATGTTGAAATTTTCAATTTCAATAGTTAGTTTATTCAATTTGTCCGATGGCGGTTGACTTTGGGTTGGGTGAAGCGGTTGCGTGTCTTCAGAAGCACTGGTAATATTTGAGGTAGTTACATCTTTTCGAGGAATTGGCTTTTGCTTGGGAGATTGATGTCACATTTACCTTAACAAAACATAATGCAAACTTTAATATGGTTTATTTAACTACCTATAAGGAGGACAAGGACAATTTCATTAAAAACACACAAAAATACAAACTACCCAGCAACATTATTACTATATCGACATACTAGACAGTATTAAGGTGCTTTAAACTCATTTTACAAATATTTGTGTTTCTTACTTGCTGAAGTTTAAATATACGGTGATATTTTTTTACTCCCTGTACCCATAAAATGGGTAAAAAGAGGTATTACATCTGTGCAAATGTATGTAACAGGCAGAAGGAGACATCTCCGACCCTATAAAGTATATATATTCATCATCAGTATCAAAAGAGATTTCGATTTGGCCATGTCCGTCTGTCTGTCCGTCTGTCCGTATGAACGCAAGGATCTCAGCAACTATAAGAGCTAGAGACACCAAATTTGGAATGTAGGTTCGTATATAGCGGGAGCAGGTCAAGTTTATTTTAGATTTGAGATATCTCCCCATGTTTCCCCGCTATTCGATAAAAACCGTTTTACAGTAACAATTTCCAAGATATAGATTTGGGATTTGGCATGTACAATACTTTAGTCACTCGTAATCCACTGTCCAAATTTTAAGTCGATCGGATAACAAACACGGAAGTTATTCAACAAACAAGATTCAGTGCTGGAGCGCGGGGCGAAGAAGCAGCACAGCCACCACTTAAAATGCCTCGCTTGCGCTGCGCTTGAGCTGTCGCTCGTGTGTGTGCGTCTTTTGTGTATGTGTGTGTGTATGTGTAAGTGTACGCACATAGATGTGATCGGAAATTTTTGACCTGGGTACAGGGAGTTTTGTAGTCGGGTATACTCGACTATAGCATTCATACTTGTTAATAATAGTCACCAAATTTGACATTCAGACTAATGTTGAGCACCTTGAAAAATCTGCATCTAGCACTAGCCAAATCAGATCAGATTAGGTATCAGATCTTGTAACCTTACATCATGCACCATGTATGTCTAGTTTAATACTCTAAGAAACCTTAAGAATATTGCATATTGGGGTGTTTGAGCTGGTCAAAAATTCGTGTTTACATCAATTAAATAATATATGTATAATATGATTAAGATTTTAATTACTCACAGACACAGCAACACCCACTATAACTACTGTACTACCCCTACCTTACTCCTCGAACCAATCAAACTCTGGCAGATCTGGTGTTTTAGGTGTTTTAAATACATTTTTTGTGTAAAGAGCATTTTACAAGTAAATATTTTTGTACATTTCAAAGCAATATAATTGGAACATAATGGGAATTTGTTTTGTTTTGGTATTTTGCCTGTTTGGTTGCGTTGACTTGAACGTTGGGTTCTTTGTATAAGCTAAGAGAAAGTTATGTTTTAACTTTGTGCCACAATTGCAAATATTACAAATACCATAAGATTTTATAAAACATCGATTTATGCGTGTGTGTGCGCTTGTAATCCTCCTCTTGTTATCCTCCAGTAAAGATGTCTTCCAAAGGTCGTGGCGAAGTTCTGCAATCGAGAGCAAAAATCATTAGCACGCATATTTACACAGTTTCATTTACAAACTATCGTATTATCGAGGAGATATTTCAAAAGGACTAACTTAAACGATCGAATCCAACGACGTAATTTTTGATAGAACTAAGTACAATGGAAATTATGTTATTTATACAAATAGGAATATATTTTGAGCTTACTAAGAATATAATTCTTTAATTGAATTAAGATTTTGAAATTAATTGAATCAAGACTTGTGAAACTTTCAAATTTGTAGATGGTTTCACTCTCACTCGGAAACCATGGCAATAAACATGGTCGAACGCGAGTTTATGTGTTTAAGCTATCTTCTTTTCCTTTGCTTACATAACAAAATACCAATAAGTATATGTCCTCATTTAGATATTTGCAAACTTACTAGCAATATACCGTTTCAGTACGGTTCCCCAGAAAGATGATAACAATCAGATCAAAAAACTGGGATCAAGTCAGCATGTGCTGGTGCACATGCCTTATTTAAACTACTCACCTTTCACTTCATGCATTTGCGATGCCATTTGGTGCCATCCTCATCAACAATTGCAACGTCCGTTATGCGTTTATCGCAGCCACAACAGTTCACGGTAAACTTTTGTTGATAGTCTTGGCGACAGAAGAACCTACCGTCCCGCTCGATGAAGGTGGTGAAAGCCAGAGACTTCTTGCATGGGCCGGAGCATTTAAAGCACTCCTCGTGCCACGACCGATCCACGGCCATGATGGTATGCTGAAATAGATAACAAAGAGTAATTAGAAAGAAAAAAAATGTAGGGTACGAGTACACCATTTCAGAAAAGAATTGCATACAACAAATCATATTTTAATCAAATTGAAGCAAACTATTTAAGGTGTTATTTAACTTCCAATTGAAATATATCTTAAACAATAGTTTCTAACACAACTAAGTGCTCTGCCTATTGTTCCCATGGGTAAAACATATAGTAGTCCGAATTTGAAAAAATTAAGTTACCATCTGAAAAATCTTTAATTAAATTGGAAACTAACAGTATTTTCTTACCAAAACTCATTTATCTAATTATCGTTGCTAAGGCAGTTATATAATATAGTGATCCAAACCGGTTCCGGATCAAAAATTGCTGGTTCAACGTATTACACATTTCGCGAGAAAATTATAATACCCTCTGTTGGGGTATAGTAACATATTCGGAATATGCTTAACATACTTTTAAGCAGTCAATTGAAATATATTATGTACTCAATTTTGATGTACAAAAATAGTTATGTAGTCAAATAGTTGTCGTAATCATAATCAAAATCACAATCAAAACCAATCAATCAGTACACACCCAGAGGGCATTGCAAAAGTTTTGCAAGCCACCTTTTCGCTCTTGGCAATTTTGTGTAATTTGATCTTAATGTTTTATATCCTTATAAGTATATCCTAATAGCATTCTATAGCAAAGTTAACTATGTTTCTGTATTGACTTGCTTCGAAGTCTTAACCATTTTCTCATCCCTGAGTTCGTTTCACAATACTGCTTTAAGGTATCTCTGAACCCAGTTTTTTTGGTTCCAGCCTTTGGTCATCGAATTCCGATTTTCAATTTTAAAGCACATAAATTTTATTTATTTTATTATACTTTGGGCTTGTGTAATGTTCGGCTGTCTATCTACCTGTCCCTCCGAAAGAACGCAATTTAATGCGACACCTTTGAAGCTAGTCCAATTAATCTTGGTACAGATGTTGTTGACCCTCGTCTGATCAAGTGTTATAAGTATTGACACTCCATCCAATAGTCCGTTAGAATCACAATATACGACATACTACTGTTTTTAAGCCTCCAACAATAAGCAAAACATAGCAGACTGGAAAATGAGTATTCCGCAGCTTGGAACTTCCGACTGCAAAGTTATTTTTTGTTAAATTAGCGATTATCGTTTTCTTCAACTAGCGAATAAACATATGAATATGTTTCAACTCCTTATTAATATGGTTACTTACTAGATATACTGCCGTTTCAAATGAGCACAGCTGAAGAGCTGGATAAACATGAGGATCCACTCATATACATACTATATAGAAATCATGTGCATACAAATTATAATATCCATATGTATAACAAGTAAGAATGCTATAGTCGAGTATACCCGACTACGAAACTCCCTGTACCCAGGTCTAAAACATCCAATTACATCTACGTCCATTTACACATACACACACACATACACAAAGACGCACGCACACAGGCGGCAAAAGCGACAGCGCAAGCGAAGCATTTTAATTGGTGGCTGTGCTTCTTCTTCCCCCTCTCGCTGCATTACTGAATCTTCTTTTGTGAATAACTTCCGTGTTTATTATCCGATCGAAATTTGGAAAGTAGATTAAGAGAGACTAAAGTATTGTACATGCCAAATCTTAAAGCTATATCTTGAAAATTGTTAAAGTAAAACGGTTTTAATCGATTTGCGGGGGAACGGGGGGAGATATCTGAAATATGAAACAAACTTGATCTGCGTATGGCATACAGGAACCTACATTCCAAATTTGGTGTCTCTAGCTCTTGTAGTTGCTGAGATCGACGCGTTCATACGGACAGACGGACAGACGGACAGACGGACATGGCCAAATCGAAATCTCTTTTGATACTGATTAAGAATATATATGTATACTTTATAGGGTCGGAGATGTCTCCTTCTGCCTGTTACATACATTTGCACAGATGTAATACCCCTTTTTACCCATTTTATGGGTACAGGGAGTAAAAATATATATAGTCGTACACAAATGTTGACAATATTAGTTAGAACTGCCACCCACCAACCCCAAACATTATGGCATTAGATAACTGAGAAACTGTTAATCAATGTTGATCTTATGAGTATGATATTGTGCAACCAGGATAATCCAGTGATGCTCAACAGACCAAATACTACGTGATACATCCCAGTTCCGGGAATGTTTTGTGTAGTACTTACCTCCAAGATGGGCTTATGACACGCGTAGCAGCTCTTCGCGTACTTTTTCTTGTAGCAGTTCCAGCACACTGGCTTCTTCCTCTGTATGTTGAAGGTCGCCTCGGAGATGGGGCTCTGGCACTCCATGCAGATAAAATGTTCCCGATGCCAGTTATATCCCAGAGCCGTAACGACGTTATGCATTATAGTATGATGGCACCGGTGACAGCTTACTTCAGCCCCTGACTCCATGATTATCGAGATAAAAAATAAAATTGAAGTACTTATTATAACAATCACGTCAACAAGGCGTTTTAAATATTACATATCGTTTTCATTTATTTTGGAGTAACTAAACTGAATGTTTGAATGATGGGAGGTACATAGACTACTACTATCAAGAGGCGCTACAAGGTGTTTATCAGTCTCAGCAACAAGAAAGGCAATAATACAATGATTTGTGTTATTCAATGCAAATTCAAACCCCAAACCGCAAAACGCAGAACAATCATACATATAATATGTCCAAATGTTTTAAATAGTAATATAATAAGCATCAGCGTAAAATCATCACACTCTGTACCCATAAAATGGATATGAGGGGATCATATAACAATGCAAGGTTAAAGGCAGGAGGCTTTCTCGTCTATATAGTGTATATACATATGTATATTCTTGATTCGGTTGATCTGTGAGCTTATCTGTTTGTCTGTGAGGTGAGGTTATGATTGTTGGCCAGGCTTCTGTTGCTCAGGCCTCCTGCTTTCGAGATCGGTCCAAGCCGGTTGCAAAACTGAAATCTTCGATCCTTCTAGGAATGATGGCAGACATTTCGAAAATACTAGTTAGGAAGGGGCTGCTTAAGTGTTTCTGCGTTCTCTTGGCATGAGCCGGATAGAAATAGCCAAATGCTCCACCGTTTCATCTTCATTTTCATCCCTACCGGTACTACAGTGGTTACATAGAGCCGAAGTTCTGGCAGTGTAAAAACCGATCTCGACTGACTCGATAGAGGCCCGGAGTACCTCCGTGGTGGTAGTAGGTATGATTCTATATTATTCTATATTCGTTACTACAACTGGCTGCGCGCCATTTTTCAAAAGCTTCGACTCTTTCTCCGTATAATCAGCATTTGTTCGCATAAAATCTTAGACTATTCTCCGCTCGGCACTACAATGTTTATCCCCTCAATTGCATTTAATTTAAATGTGCATTTTATGTAATGTAAGTCATGTGGCTTTCCGTTAATTGAAGTAAGTGCATATAGTATATGCATACACTTGTGTTCTTAAAGCTCTACAAGAGTTGATACTTAATTTTTGGGTCCATTTTCATCAATTAAGCACAGGCATACTCGACTGGAGCATTCTTACTTGTGTTGTATATCAACCAAATGTAATCAGATTAATATTTTAAAGTAAGCATAGGGTGACTCACAGGCAAAGCAACACCCACTATAACTACTGTATCACCCCTACCTGATTCCTCGAACCAATCAAACTCTGGCAGATCTGGTGTTTTATGTGTTTTAAATACATTTTTTGTGTAAAGAGCATTTTACAAGTAAATATTTTTGTACATTTCAAAGCAATAGAATTGGAACATAATGGGAATTTGGTTTTGTTTAGGTATTTTGTCTGTTTGTTACTTGACAGTTGACTTGATTGTTGGGTTTCTTATATAAGCTAAGAGAAAGTTATTTTTTAAATTTGTTCCACAATTGCAAATATTACAAATACCATAAGATTTTATAAAACATCGATATATGCCTGTGTGTGTGTGCTGGAGGTGGTGCCATGTATTCCAGTCTAAACGCAACAGGACTGGCACATCGGCTTGTCATCTTCCACTAAAAACATGTTGGTTGCAATGATGTTAGCGCAGTTCTGTCAAGAGAAAAAAATCATTATCACGCTACTAATTATATGCTAGAGCTAGAAAACCATCGAAGGTGCTATCATTATTAAGCACAACTTGATTATTTGGAAGCGTCATCGATTGTTTTCCAACTCTAGAATAAACTCTTAGTACTAACCTTGCACTTGAAGCAATCCCGATGCCACTTACTATTCAGTGCAGCAATCGCATTCTCCGATATGGGCTGACTGCAGCCAGCACAGCGTTCAGCAAACAGCTGTTCAAAGTCGGTGCGACAGTAGGGCCAACCGTTCCGCTCAAAGAAGGATGTGCCTGCCAGCAGCTCCTTGCATGGGCCGGCGCATACAAAGCACTCCTCATGCCACGACTGATTCAAGGCCTTGATGGTGCGCTGAGATCAATAATATGGGATAAGATAATAAAGGACGGCTACCTTCGGTATACCGAAGATATTCTAAAGCCTTGTAGCAATGTTTTTTACACGAGAACTCAATTTTCTTCCCATTGTTCCTATGGCAGATATAATATAGTAGTGTACCAAATTTGTCAGTCTGTACAAAATAATGAAACTTCGATTTGGTGAGTTTGGTCCAAATACCTTTATAAACAAAGAAGTTTTTCATACATTTCAATTTTTCACATATTTCCTTTAGCAGCTATATGATATAATAGTTCAGATTTTTGTATTTTTCTGATAGATTGTATAAACTCTTTAGAGACTCGGGTGAGTGTGGTGAGGATATCTTCATAAACAAAAAAGATTTTCATAAAAAAAACATAGTTTTCGACCGATCATCCCTTTCCTATAGCAGCCATATGTTAAAGTAGTCCGATCATGCCGGTTCCGAGAAATGTACTGTGCCAAGTTTCATTACGATAGCTTCAAAACAGAAGGACAGATGGACTTATGTGGACTTATCTATTGATGCTGATTCAGAATAAACTACATATATACTTTGTGGGATTGGAAACGGTTCTTTTAATGCGCTAAACATTTCGCGACTGCGACACTGACATCAATGTTGACCTTATGAGAATGATATTGTAAAACCCAGGAAATCAAGGGATCCTCAACAGACCACATACTACAGGCTATAGCCCAGTTCTGGGCGAGTGTTGGTTCGTACTTACGTCCAAGATGGGCTCATGACACGCGAAGCAGTTCTTCGCGTACTTATTCTTGTAGCAGTTCCAGCAGACTGGCTTCTTCCTCTGTATGTTGAATGTCGCCTCGGTGATGGGGCGCTGGCATTCCAGGCAGGCAAAATGTTCTCGATGCCAGGCATATCCCAGAGCCGTAACGAAATTACGTCTTATAATCCGGTTGCATCGGCGACAGATTATTCGCGGCCACACCTGCATGATTATCGTGATAAAAAAAATGAAATACAAGTACTTATAACAATCACGTCAAGACGTTTAAATATCTTGTTTTATTTTCTTTAATTTTCGAGTGAGTAACATAACACACTGAATGAATGTTTGAATGATGGAAGGTACATAGACTACTACTATCAAAATGCGTTGCAAGGTGTTCATCAGTCACAGCAACAACAAAGGCAATAATACAATGATTTGTGTTATTCAATGCAAATTCCAAGCCCCAAAACGCAAAATGCAGAACAATCATACCTATAATAAGTATGTCCAAGTGTTTTAAATAGTAATATAATAAGCCTCAGCGTAAAATCATCACACTCTGTACCCATAAAATGGAAATGAGGATCATATAACAATGCAACTGTAGGTAAAAGGCAGAAGGAGGCTTCTTCGTCTATATAGTGCATATATATTCTGAGCCCATCTGTCCGTTTGCACGTCTGTATGTAGGTGAGGTGAGGTTATAAAAGATTGTCAGGCTTCGTTTGCCTAACATCCTCAGGCCTCAAGTTCGGCCCGTTGAGATAACGTGGGATCTATCCTTTCGAGATCTGTCCAGATCGTTTGAAAAACTGAAATCTTCGATCCATATGGGAATGATGGCAGACAGTTCGAAAATTCTAGTTAAGAAGGGGCTGCTTAAGTGTTCCTGCTTTCTCTTGGTATGAGCCAGATAGAAATGCAAGAGATGCTCCACCGTTTTATCTTCTTTTCATCCCCTACCGGGTCTACAGATGTCGTTACATAGAGCAGAAGTGCTGGAAGTGTGAAATCCGATCTCGACAGACTCCATAGAGGTCCGCAGTACGTTTTCCATGGTTGGACTACTTTACGACATTACTACTACCTACTGCGCGCCACTTTTCCCAAGCTTCGACTCTGTCTCCCCATATCAGCACTTGTTCGCATAAAACTTAGGCCTCAATTAGGCCAAAATTAGCCTCTTGATACCACGTAACGTCTATTAAGCTTGTTGATCCTCCTTGAACCACTTGTGGAGGTTATAAATTTGAGGATGTTGTTTATCCCTACCTCGGGTATTTCCGATAAATTATCAGAGCTACACTGACCTAGCCATATAATCCTGAGCGCGGGACAGTTACAGAACATATGTTCGACACCCTCTGTGTTTTGGACATTGGTACAACTTCTGCAGAAGTCATTGTGTGGTACGCCCAGTCTGCTAGCTTGTGCTCCTATCAGACAGAGACCCTTGAGAACCCCTATTAGAGATGTGCTTCAAATTGAAGGTTGGCCGGCCAAGTGAGCAGATTGTGAACACCTTCTTAGCCAGACTGAAAGTTATTTAATATAGGCGATTTTGTTCGTATATTTTTTCCTTTCCGGAACTAATGGAGGTAAGAAACTCATTGAGCAATGTCCAAGTGGTCTGTGACGTGGTCATAAGTTGGCTTGACTCATGCGATGCAGGATAGTACAATCCTAATTTAATTATAATACATGTATGTTTTATTGTAGCAATATGCATATCATCCTGAAAGAAACTTTTATGTGAAATCTCTTATAGAAAGAGATCAAGTACAGAAGTCTTGGAAATGATACTTACTTTCTTTGCAACATCATAAATTTCATTAAATGGTTTGCATACATCGATTTAATGGTATTTTCGCTACAATCTTCACTACGTTGGACGAAAATTGTTAATTGATTCTGCCCTCTACCAATTGATAACAAATTTAATGGCTTTAATGTTACCATCAATTTAATCGACTCATCAACGTGTTGCTCACAGAAATTCTGAACCAGGGAAACAGGAAATAGTTTAAGAAAGAGATATGGCCCGGGCGGATCCGAATATTACCTGCTAGTGTACATAAGTATATACACACAGACCGATAAATAGATGTAGTATAGTGTATATTAAGTCATCCTTTTAATCTTGAATTGTATTTTTAAACAATGTTTACACCCTCTTCCCAAAATATGGATAGCCTGTGAAAATGTCTGTAACATGCAAAAGGATATATATTTTCTTAAACAGTAGCAATAGGCGAGTTGATCCAGGTCCTTTTAATTTAAAATTAATAAAATTTGCAGAATACCTCTTATTTTAAATATACATTAAAAGAATTGTTTACAGCTAATTTGCTAGGCAACAATCAAGATTGTGATACAATGACTTATATGAAAAATTGATTTTTAATCTTCATAAAATCATAATTAAGTATTATTTTTAGCTAACCAATGTTTAAGTGTAAAAAATTGTAATTGAATAAAATTTTTTTTTAAGTTTTCTAACAATTACGGTGCCTGAATCTTATCATTACACATTGCACATATCGCAATCCTATCGAATCCAGTGGATAGTGTTACTAGTATATCAGCAATACCTTGCGGGTTGCTGGTATGGTTAGTTGATTTGCTGTTATAGCGACCTGACATCCATCATGAATTTGATATTATCATGATATAATATTATTGATATTATTGATTGTTGCTGCATTGTAATGGTGTTTCTTTCGATTGTTATTGCTGTGCCTCTGGCCTCTGTCCGTAGGGTGCCGATCTGCGTCTGCTGCTGCGACTTCTCCTGGAAATATCGACATATGACACGTTCGCTACTCTACGAATGGTTAGGAACAATAAGATTCCGTTGCACTCTGTCTGATTGTATTGCCGAAGTTGGGATGGCAACTCTAAGCACCAGTCTGTTTCTGATGCCTACTTGCACTTGCTCCTAAATTGGACTCTTCATTCTTTTATAGGTTGCTGGGTGATCAATGATCCCATTTGAGCTGCTTAGCATGTTGGTATTTAGTAGACGGATGACCACTTCGGCATTTGACATCACATTGCAGTACCTTCGAGAGTGGTCAAATTCTTTACCAGATGGCACAATATAATTGCCTTTTCTGGCTGGTTCCATAGCAACTTCCTGTTTACATGGAACCTAGAACCTCTTAGAAACTCAATATTGTTGGGAGCTTTTGTTAAATCAATAAAAAAACATATTTCGTTTGTCGTTTGGTAATCTATATGTTGGCTGATAACAACGAGTGGTAAGATGACACAATTTTATAGCAAATCCTAAGGGTTTCCCTTTTCGGAGATGGTGAAATTTCACATACTTTTCTCCGTATCAGTACATTATTCATAAAACTGAGCACATGAACCAACCCGCTGACAAATAATTACAACTACATGGTTTTGAATTAAAATACAATGTAGAAAGAGAGTATATAAATTGATTAATAGATAAAGGGCGAGAAAACTTGTATGATGAGTCTTTAAGTGAGACCTGAATATCTTTAATAATATTCTCATATACACTTTAAGATATCCAATTTAATATATAAATTTATCGGTTGAAAAAGGAGTGACCGATAAAGATACGATTAGTTCCTGATTAAATCAATTGAATGCTGATTGCCAAGATTAATTGTCATATATTTTCATAAGATACTTCGTAAAGCTTGAGAATAACAATACAATTTAGAAAGAGATAACATGGTAGCTAAAAGAAGTGCGAGAGAGAGAGAAAGTTTGTGTGAGCTAGTCAAAAGTTCTTGTTTTTGTGTATATCAACTAAATATAATCAGATTAATATTTCAATTACTCACAAACAAAGCAACACCCACTATAACTACTGTATCACCCCTACCTCACTCCTCGAACCAATCAAACTCTGGCAGATCTGGTGTTTTAGGTGTTTTAAATGCATTTTTTGTGTAAAGAGCATTTTACAAATAAATATTTTAGTACATTTCAAAGCAATAGTAGTGGGATTTGAGGAGTAGTTCGATTCTTTGCCGTTTTGCCATTTTTTTTAGCTTCGACTTAAACGTTGATTTTCTTGTATAAGCTAAGAGTTAGTTATGTTTTAACTTTGTTCAACAATAGCGAATTCTACAAATACCATAAACATCTATAATATACATCGATGTATGCGTGTGTGTGTGTGCTGGAGGTGGTACCATGTATTCCATTCTAGACGGAGCAGGCCTGGCACACCGGCTTGTTGTCTTCCACTACAAACATGCTGGTTGCAATGATGTTAGCGCAGTTCTGTCAAGAGAAAAATTAATCAATATCACACTACTTTACATGAGTAATTATATGCTAGGGCTAGAAAACCATCGAAGGTGCTACCATTTGATATTTTCAAAAGGGATCGGTCAAACTAAAACTTTTTTGGAAATTATTAAGCACAACAGCAAATCTGTTATTTATACTCAAGTTAGGATTGGCCCTATCGATATCCAGCTCTAGCATATACTCGTAGTACTTACCTTGCACTTGAAGCAATCCCGATGCCACTTACTATTCAGTGCAACAATCGCATTGTCCGATATGGGCTGACCGCAGCCACCACAGCGTGCAGCAAACAGCTGCTCAAAGTCGGTGCGACAGTAGGGCCGACTGTCCCGCTCAAAGAAGGTGGTGCCAGCCAGCGGCTTCTTGCATGGGCCTGCGCATACAAAGCACTCCTCGTGCCACGACTGTTCCAAGGCCTTGATGGTGCGCTGAGATCGAAAATATAGGATAAGAAAAGAAAGAACAGCTACCTTCGGTGTGCCGAAGTTATATTTATACCCCTGCGGATATGTTTTTTATTCAAAAACTTAATTCTTGACAGATTGTTCATATGGTATTTATACAATAATAATGTGGTCAGATTTTGTTAAAAATAAAGCAAACTATATTAAGTATAGTAAAACTTTCAATTACAGAGTTTGAATGTAATATTTGTATAAACAAAAGAGTTGCTCCTACAAAAACTCAGTTTTCATCCGATTGTGTCTATGGCATCTATAATAATTTCCTTTGATTTGTACCACACTTCCTCAGGCTTTGGAGACATAATGAGACTTTGATTTGGTGAGTTTGGTCAAAATATTTTTGAGCAAAGAAGTTTTTCATTGAGTTCAATATTTGAGTATCGTATGGCAGCTACGGGCAGTTACGGGGGGCTTAATTTTCCGGACATTTGTGTTGAATGATTGTTTTGTATAGTTTTTATACTATGTTCCCGAAGGGAAAAATAGTATATTGGGTTTGCGAAATGTCCGTCTGTCCGTATGAACGCAATTTTTTTACCTTTATCTTCGAGCTAGAGCAACCAAACTTGGTACACATGTTGGTGTATATCCTCAATTTATGAAGTGTCGAGATCGAACCCCCGCAATTTGGGGAAAACCTGTATCTTCCCCATTTTTAAAGCTATAGTCACCAAATTTGGCATACAGACTAATATTGAGATTCCCGACAGATCTGCATCAAAAAAATTTTGACCCACCACCCCCACCCCCACAAATCGGCATATGATATCCCCATACACGTTTTTCAAGGGGTATATCTCCTACAGTTTCAAAGATAGAGTTACCTTATTTGGCATACAGACTAATGTTGACCACCTGGATAAATCTGCATCAGAAAATTTTTGACCCCCCCACCTCCTCCCCCGGAAAGGAGCAAAATCTATATCTCCCACACCTGTACAGGTAGAGTTACCAAATTTGGCATACAGACTACTGTTTTTTTCTTGTCTCTTTCCAAGCCCACAAATAACCAAATTATATAGGACTAGGAACATAGTATTCTGCAGTCGGGTGCGTCCGACTGCAATGTTCTTACTTGATAAAAATGAATTTGAAGCCGATTAGTTGTTAATTAAAAAAGTTCTATTGAACAGTTTTCCGCATACCACCGAGCCTTTTAAGTTTTTGTGTAGATTATTAAAAATAAGTTTGAGCTCAATCGCATAAAAGTGCAGCAAGATTTAAAACTTATAATCGGATAGCTACTTACTACGCCAAAGATACGAGCATATTCGATTTTCGAAGCCTTAAACTAGCGAATTAAGAGCTTTATGAAGATGAAAGCTAATGTCAGATATTTATATACATATGTTTATATATGCTGATTGTTTATCTCATAATTAATATGTTATACTCGTATCTATTAGAGATATTGTCGTCTAAGATGAGCACTAGCTGAAGAGCTGGATAAACCAGCTCTTCCACTTGTTTAAATAAATGTCATTTGCGTACATACTGCTATATGAATATTCATTTATACTCGTATGTATATACATATTTACTTGTATATGCACGTACTTAGAAGCACAATATGATCAGTTTGCTGTGCATAAGAAATGTTGACAGTATTAACAACAACTAATTACCTCTCGCCAACGCATAAAGTGACAAAATTATTGCAAACAGACGACTGCGACGATGTCATCAATGTTGAATATTATGAGTATGCCATTGTGGGACTAGGGACCAGATACTATGCACACATTCTCAACCCAGTTCCGGGGCGAGTTGGGTAGTACTTACCTCCAAGATGGGCTTCCGGCAGGCGAAGCAGGTGCCCGAGTAGTTGGACACATAGCAATCCGAGCATACCGGCTCCCCGTTCTGTATGTTGAAGGTCGCCTCGGAGATGGGTTTCTGGCAATCCTTGCAGGCAAAATGGTCCGGATGCCAGGTGTGTCCCAGAGCCGTGATAATGCGATGCTGTATGACCTCATTGCACTTGTAACAGATTGATTCCGCCTCCGACTGCATGATTATTGGGATGAAAAAACGGAAATGAAATTATAATGGCGGTCACGTCTACACAGCGTTAAGATATCTTATGAATTTATTTTTCGAGTGAATAACTTAACTGACTGAGTGTGTGAATGCTTGAATGATGGGATTCATTTAATAAAGGGGATACAAACTGTGCCTTGGGTATAAACCGCAGCAACAACAACAACAATAATATAGAGATGCGTAATTTAATGCAAATTCCAGACCCCAAACCGCAAAACTAAGAACAATTTAAATATATACTGACTGACTGTCTGACTAATTCGTAATCAGCGCACAGCCCCAACCTTAAGAGCTAGAAGACTGAATTTTTTGTAGTAGTTTCCATTTATGACCAAAGTGCACACTTAGACGACATTATGGAAAATTCCAAACTTTGAAAGTTTCTTGTTTATTCAAACTGAACCCCTTGGGAAAAAAATGGGGGCTTCAGTTGTATAAGGAAAGTCTAAGTTTCTTCCAATCAGCTTCAAAATTATTAATTTAGAATAATTTGTCAAGTGTCTCCGCGATTTTGGAAAACCCACTTCCTGTCAAATACTGGGTGAAAAACTTATAAGTGCAGCTTTTTTGGATTCCGGTGATTCGCTTCAAGCTTATTTTCAAAGCTCTACACAAAAACAAGTAAAGAAGCGCTTGTTTTTCTGCAGTACTGAAATTAGTTTCTTAAATAACTTTCGTGTTTATTATCCAATCGACGTGAAATTTACACAGTAGATGAAAGTGACCCTATTATAATGCATGCAAAAAATCTAAGCTTCAACTTTAAAATTGTTGTTATAAATAGTTTTTATTGATTTACTATACACGAATCTACATTCCAAATTTGGTGTCACTAACTCTTCTAGTTTCGAGGATCCGTGCGTTCATATATACGGATAGATAGACAGACAAGTAGACAAATATAATAAGAGGACAATAACGGCTCGACTATTGATACTGGTCAAGAAAATATATGTACATTTCATGGGATCGGAGATGTCTCCTTCTGTCTGTTACATACAAGTGAACAGATTTAATACCTCCTTTTAACCATTTGATGGGAAAATACATATCAAACAGTTCAGGGGTAGTGCGAGCAAGCAGAACAATTTATGTAGGTGGCACTCACGTTGTTTGCCCCTTCTGCTATAGTTTCTTGACTTGCTTCACTGTTTAATATTTCATCGGCTTGAACAGTAGATCGACTCACAGTATATCAAGAGTGACTCAATCAATCATGCGTGGTAATATCAAGGTCAAATATTCAAAATTGTTGCTGTAAATATTTCTTATCGATTCGCAAATGTGTGGGGGAATATAACCAGAATTTGAAAGATTCTTGACCGTATTATACGTGGTCCTACAGGGCCAATGTGGTGTGCCTAGCTTTTATAGTCTCCGAGATCCTTGAGTTTATATTATACACAAACGGATAAACAGGGAGGGAGGGACAGCAGGGTGTAAAAACGCTCAAAGAATGGAAACAAATTAGATCGTCGAACTTTCGACTGCATTATACTCTGTTTCAAGTCCTTATTCTTTTGCGACAGTGGATGTGACAAAATATTGTTGTGTTAGATCATTTCATGAGGTCACCAGTTATACAGCTATAAAGGTGTGGAAGATATACTAGATAGGAAGGGCGATCTTAACACTTTCTAATCGAGCGTATTTAGTACCAACCAGTCTGCGTTCAGCGCTGCGTACTTTTAGACTCTCTTTATACCCTAGCAGGGTATTATAATTTTGTCTCGAAATGTGTAATGGACCGAAGGAGACATTTGCGACCCAACAAAGTATATATATTCTGAATCAGCATGAATAGCCGAGTCGATATAGCCATGTCCGTTTGTCCGTCTGTTCCTATGCGAACTACTTAGTCTCTCAGTTTTAGAGCTATCGTAATGAAACTTGGCACAGACCCTTCTTTTGGCTGCAGGCAGTACATATGTCTGAGCCGGCCGGATCGGACCACTATAACATATAGCTGCCATAGGAATGATCGATCGACAAAAATGTTTTTGTATGAAAAACTTTTTTGCTTATTAATGTATCCTTATCAAACATTCCCAAGCCGAGTCTCTAGAGAGTTTATACAATCTGGCCAAATTTGGTCAAAATCAGACCACTATATCACTATATCAAACTTTTTGCTTATACAAATATTTCATCCAAACTTAGTGAGAGTTTTATAATACTTCAAATAGTTTCCTATAATTGGATCAAAATCGGAACACATAGGAGCAATCAGACAAAAATTAAGTTTTGTATAAAAAACATTGCTGCTAGGATATATAGCTTCGGCACCCGACGATAGCCGTTCTTTCTTGTTGATATATAAATATACTCTCTTTTCCAAACAATTTTTGGAAACAAGTATAAAAATGAATAATAATTGATGGTTAGCATATTATTGGATAAGCAATATATGAATTTCATGGCAAATGTTTGGGACGTACCATGAAAATAACAACCTTTACCATTTGGATACACTGCTTCACTGAGCACGTCAGCTAATAATCATTTAAGTAATATTCGAAATTCAAATTTATAGCACCTTTATGGCACGTATTCCATATTTTGTCAGGTGTCCATGGCTGGCCACCCATATACGTCACCTGGCTACTAACTGGCAACTACCTTTTTCTGACACCTATGGCGCTTGGACATGGCAATGGAGCTAATGGGGACAATGGGGCACATTAGCCGGCTTACACCCGAAGGTGTTGCTGCAGGCGTTAACTGATTGCCGCTGATAACGGGCTAACAAAGCAAAGCAAAGCTAAATCACCGCAACGAAAGCCAAAAGGCAAACTTCAAACGGTAAACGAGCCCATATAATGAAAATCATTGCTAATAAAAATGAAAAATGGCAGCAAGTCGTAAATTTTGCCAATTTACACGCTGCAGTTTTGAATGTTTACGCGGGGTAAAGTGGGGAAGGTGTTGGCATCGCACTATGGAGGCAATGTTCAAAAATGAAATGAAAACTTTATTAAGAAATTGTAAAGTGACTAATGCAATGGACAATTAATTGGCATTGGTTATAAATAAACTATAAATAAGTAAATAATTAAACAACAGAGCATTTTTCAGAGTTTCCAAACAAATTGTTGAATTCATTTAATTTGCCTTAACTTAACAGATACTCAGATCTTTTTCCGTAATTTTTACTCCCTGTACCCATAAAATGGATAAAAGGGGTACTAAATCTGTGCAAATGTATGTAACAGGCAGAAGGAGACATCTCCGACCCTATAAAGTATATATATTCTTGATCAGTATCAAAAGAGATTTCGATTTGGCCATGTCCGTCTGTCTGTCCGTCTGTCCGTATGAACGCGTCGATCTCAGCAACTACACGAGCTAGAGACACCAAATTTGAAATGTAGGTTCCTGTCTACCATGCACAGATCAAGTTTGTTTCCAATTTCAGATATCTCCCCCGTTCCCCCGCAATTCAATAAAAACGTTTTACAGGAACAATTTTAAATATATAGCTTATATAGATTTGGCATGTACAATACTTTAGTCTCTCTTAATCTACTGTCCAAATTTAAAGTCGATCGGATAATAAACACGGAAGTTATTCACGAAAGAAGATTCAGCGAGAGGGGGAAGAAGAAGCACAGCCATCAATTAAAATGCCTCGCTTGCGCTGTCGCTTTTGCCGCCTGTGTGCGTGCGTCTTTGTGTATGTGTGTGTGTATGTGTAAGTGGACGTAGATGTGATTGAATGTTTTAGACCTGGGTACAGGGAGTTTCGTAGTCGGGTATACTCGACTATATCATTCTTACTTGTTCAAATTGTAATGTGCGCAAGGTTAATGTGAAACGGAAAATTCCACATAACAAGCAAAAATTTTAAGAGTATTACTTGACCCGCTTGAGCCTGAGCCATAATAGGATACTTTATTTCCCTATAACTTAATTCGTCATCTTTAAAACCAAACTAAAAAGGTGTGTACATTTTTATAGATCCACTATGCGACCTCACTTGACTTCATTGTCGGATTCATTAGGAATGACTCAGAATTTCGGGATACAGAGGGTTTTCAAAAATTGTTACATAGTGTTATCAATTGCAATTGTAGAAAATAAACACTGCAGAATGCAAACATTTTTCTATCGATCGATTCATTCATTTTGAATCACAAGCTTGCTAAAACATTTTTAATTCACTTAATTTTACCAAAATCAGAACACTATTTATTATAGTAGCTGCCAGAGGTACAATCGGTAGAAAAATGTGTTGTATCCATAATCTTGTGAGATTGCTCTGCAATTAAAACTAACTCGTGAAATCTTATATTTTTTCCAAAAAACTAAACTCAATTTTGAATTTCCTTAAAACTGCAGTAGTATTTTAAGTTTTATCTTTATCTGTACAACAGTCCACAAAATTTCAAAAGTGATCATTAAAATCTGAAATTGATTTATATTTAGTATCTTATTGGTATTTTTTGACTTTCAAAATGTGTCACAAAAAATACTTAAAAAACCGCAAAATCAGTATTTATTCAGTATTTTTTCAGAAGTCAAAAGATATGATTTAAGAAAAATTAATTTTTTGAGTGGATTTTAAATTAATCTATTTCTTCGAGTTTCTCAATGTTTAAAAAAATATATTCTGGAAAAAGAATATGTCTAGTCCATCCATATGAACGCAATTTTTTCACACCCTTGAAGCTAGAATAACCAAACTTGGTACACATATTGGTATACTACACCCTCGGCTTAAATAGTACGGATAATTTTGGGACACCTCCAACCCCTCCAGCGCAAATCTGTAAGATCTTTGCTCAAGCCCGTTTTAAGCTGGGGCATTACTTTTTTTGTGTACGCCCCCTTCAAAGCCCACAAATAACAAAATTGCACCGGACTGGAAACACAGTATTTTGCAGTCGGGAACTTTTAACTACAACATTTCCTTTAGGTTTTAATAAGAAATATTAAAATCGTTATTTAAGGTTCCTAACTTTTATACCCATAAAAATGTAAAAGTCCCCACTGTGCGTCGATGGTGCCTGCTGCTGGTCTATTTACATGTGTACATACATATATATGTACATATGTATGTACATATGTATGTACATATGTCTGTGAGTGTGTGGGTGTGAACGGTGCCTGGCAGCAACGTCGACGGCGGCGTTCCTCAAAATTTAATTTGCTCGAATTAAACGCACATTAATTTTTCGGCTAGCAATTGCGGGCACTTTTGCTGGCTGACAAGCTGATTGTTGCTGTTGTTGTTGCTTACTTGCTTATTTAAAGTTTGCGCCAGATGTAGCAACAACACCAAAAGAAAATAAAACAAAAACAACAAGAACAACAACAACAACTACAGCTACACTTTGCATACACCGAGCACGACGACGTTTTACTTAGATCATCGCTAGAGTTAGAATTGATTTAAACAAAAATGAAAGCAAATCGAGAGAGCCAGCGAAAGAGAAAGAGAAGGAGAAGGAGAGACAAATGCACACGCACACTCTCACACATTTAAAGTAAGTGTATATTGAATAACCCTACCATAAAAAATAAATAAAAACAGTAATAACAACCAGCGCTAAAATTAATGAAAAATTTGGCGCTTAATGGCCAGCAAACAAAAACAAACAAAACAAATGCAAAAACCAACAACAACTCAAGTACATTGATCCCTACAGTACCGAAGTTCGAATACCCTGTCAGTAAGTGGAATCACATGCTTACATATGTACGTACTATGTACATCTACTAACTGTATATAATCACAAATTAATTACTTAATAGTAAATTACAAAAAAGAAAGAAATTGCTCTATACCAAAGAAAACTTTTCATGTAAGCCCTAAACTCTCCTTCCTATCGTATGGTTCTGAACATACGACTTTGTACTACTTTACAACTGAGAGACTAGCTTCCATATAAACCGACAGATGGACGGACGGAGTGACAGTCCCAGTTCCATGAACAAGGAATACATATGTATATTCTTTATCGGATTGGAAACGCCTACTTCATTGCGTTACACATTTCGTGACGAAGTTATAATACACTCTTCAAGGGTTTTTTTTGAAATGAATGTATGTAGGTATAGAAATACATACTCGTATATACCAAATAACTCAATTAACAAACAATAGTATATATTTAACCCATTGCATTCATCCATGATACAATTATGCCCGTAAATATGTATATTTAGCTTAGGTCCTAGGTCACTTGATACTGAATATTGTCTTTGATGACATAGTAGTATTTATAAGATACTTCAGCAAATTCTGTATTTCATAATATGTTCTTAAAGCTTCATAAAGATTTGGTGTATTACCTAAAGTCTTCTGCACTTTTCGTTTCAGACTCCAGCATGACTTCTGAATATTATACATACTTAGGTAGTACTGAATGCATCTGGCGTCGGAAATGCTATGTAAATTTCGATCAGGTGGCCTGACTTATACTACATCGCACCTGTCGGCAATTTCTTTTATTCGTTGTATTTTATTTTTGGCTTTTGACTGCTTATCAGTAAATTGCAACACTTAGAGCGCCAGCTGAGTGAAACAACAGCAATAATAATTAATAATGAGCGTAAACAATTTAACTGGCACAGTTTCCCTTGAAAAGCCAAAAACTACAAAGATTGCGAGCGCTAAGGAGAAACCGCAGCAAATCAAAACAATTTATTTAGTTTTATTTTTGAATTTGAATTCAGTAGTTTGCTTATTCAAATGCGATAATTAAAATATTGCATGCATGAATCATGCATACATATGTTCATATATACATCTATATATGAGTATGGGTGTGGTGGGAACTAGAGATGGGTTCCTGTTGTACTTTACAACACGAACGCCAGCTACGAAACGCAAAACACACTACGGTATTCTTCTTTGCAAAGTCTGGCTTCCTTCCTTAATTTGCGGGACGGATATGGGAGCATTGACAATACTTTCTGCCCAATCTAACAAGGATACCTTCCGTGGCCCTCATATCAAATTTAAGCACTCTAGCTGCTAAGGTGTAGAAAATATGGAATTAGCTTATTTTTTGAAATTATCATAAGAATGATAAGTAATGAAATATACTCAGTTAAGATCTGAAGATCTAGATCAATCTGGGTCAAACAGGGCGTGTGTCAAGAATCATTAGCCTTTACATAAAAATGTGGAAGGATTGCAGTTGCGTTAATGGGAAGTCTTAGTACTTTTTCGGGTGAAGGTATATCCCAAAACGTATGTCCAATTAAGCTGAGAAATTGCACAAGCCCAAGACATCGTGTTGAGTCGTGTTCGTGCCGCAAAATAAAACACGACACGCGCCCATTTTTAGGGGGCGCTAAATCGACCTCTGTTAGGCATTAAACGCTATTATTGTAGTTGCTGCTGCTCAGAGCCCATCAATCAGAGCTGTCAATCAACGAGGCGCTATGTTTAGCTATTCGAATTGCTGTTCTCAGCCAACAGCGCGTGGATGTTATTGCCGCTTGAGCTGTGAGCTGGTGGGGTGGTGCTGAAGTGAACACATGTCTATTAGATCCTAAAAGATCACTTAACGATGGCCATTGCCCTGGCAGGCGAAAATATAGATTGATATGCGGACATATTAATTTTGGGGCAATCTGATACCTCATTAAGAAAGCGAATCTACGAATATGTATTAACATTTGTGGATAATTGAAAACCTGCAAACTACTCCAATGAATTTACAAGAGGTCTGTTAAGTAATTATGCACATACGCAGATAATTAGCGCTTTGATAAACAATGATGAACCGCTTAACATGAGGCACATATTTAGCAGTACATATGTAAGCAGGAAACTTATCGTCTCTGAATCCCTTTGTGGACCTTCTAAGGCATACCGAATGGAATAACCCACGATAGGGGAGAAAAAGGCAATAAACAACAGCTGGACCGACAAACAGTATCAAAATCCCAGCTTATCAAGCTCAAAAGGATGACATTCGCATCCCAACCAGATATGGAGCTGAGACGGAACTATGTAGATTAGGGCGGGTCAGTTTGTTCGGGTGAGAAAAAAGGTGGAAAGCGTCAACCAAAATCGAAATCTACGTAGAATTCTAAGAAAATTTCACCAAGAAAAAATCGTTCGGTCTAAAATCAAATCCTGGCTCCCGCCGAGAAGCAGGAGGAAAACTCATCATAGCGTGTGCTATATGACTACAGTCGTAGATCCTTGCATTTGGTATCCTACAGTTTTTTATAGCTTAAACCCACCCAAGTCCTCGCTTTTATTCGAAGCCTTAAAAAACCGGAGGTTTTTTAAAGTCGGGACAACTGACCTAAGCACCTGTGGTGCACCTGTGGTGCACAGGAACCTTACTCAAAATAATAATTGTTTTAAATCAAATCGATAAACTCAATATTTATTTACAAGCTTTGAAATTTGGCGTCAGCCATTTATTTTTTCTGATATCTACAATTATTCTACAATTATCTATTCCCCAAAGTATAATTATTAACAGGGAAACCCAAGCAGGGTGACAATAATTTTTTTGGGAGTCTCAAGGTTGTATGGGCGAAAGTCTGATTTTAGTCCGATAACTTTCAAATTCATTTTCAAAGCTCTCCACGTAAAATAATTCGATATGTGTATCACCGATTTTAGGAAATTCAGCCCTGTGGTTAGAAAATTGGTGGAAAACTCTGGCATTCGACATTTTTAATTTTCATGCGATTGGCTTCAAACTCATTTTCAAGGTTCTACACAAGAGCACCGCGACTATATGCTCAAAGATTTTGAAAAATCTACCCCCAAGGTCGAAAATATCGCGGAAAACTGTTGCATGAAACTTTTTTGATTATCGTCCGATTGCCTTCAAAACTCATTTTCAAAGCTCCACACATTAAATAATTCGACACATGTGGCGCCGATTTTGGAAAAGCATTTCAACGCTCGGAAAAGTAGTGGAAATTAACACAACGGGGTGAAAATGGGTGGAAGGCTATTTCTGGTAGTATTATTCTTGCAATAGACTTCAAACTTATTTTCAAAACTCTACCAAAAATAATTTAAGAGTGTGCTAACTGATCTTACAAATTGTACCACAGCCCGTTTGTTTGTTTTTTACATCGGCTTGAAGACATTTTCATAGCCCTAGGATCAACTATTTAGGAAAGTCTACTCGCACGGGTGGGAAAATTGTGGTATTACCAGCTAGTAAATATAAAAAAATTGTTCCGATAGGTAAAAATTTACTTGATGTCTTTAATAAATTAATAAATAATACATTATAAATCTGATATATAAAGAATAATATTTATATATCCAATTGAAGTGATTTGAACTTGCGCAATAGATTAAGAGTGACCCAATATACATATATTTAAGATCTCGCGCCCAAACTTCCGTGATCCTTCAAATATACGGACGGACAGACAGGATGACGGGGCCACATAAACTAGTATGTTGATACTGATCAAGACACCCATGCAATCCTTATATCCTTCTGCCAGTTACATACATTTGTACAGATTTTTTGACCTCCTTTTATCCATTTTCTGATTAGCCTGATCATTTCGTACTTATATTATAGCAAGAAACGATAGACCTATGGCAACAAAGTTTGATATGAGACCTACTGATACTCTGCTTGAATGATTTGAACGAAAATCTATTTACCACAGCCACCTCCTCCCCCGCAATTGAGCAAAATCTATGAACTCCATACCTGTATGACTAGTTCAAATATATCTTCTAAATTCTTATAGATTCAGTCAAAAAATTTGACAAACAGACTACGCTTGATCTGCTTGAGGGATTTCACCCAAACCAATATTGGGTACCCCCACTGAGTCAAATCTATACCTCTCACCCTTTCTTAGCTAAACCTAGCCTAGGACAGGGTTACTTATAAAAAGAATAAATCAAATATACTCAAAGAAGCTAAGATGCTTTTGTGCAAGAGAGCATTAAATTAAATGAATCAATCCCATCGATTTGGATACAAATTTTGGATCGGAGAACTTCTTCCTCTCTCTCCCTCTATCTTGCTCTCTCTCTCCCTCCTTCTTTCTACGTTTACAAATGATGTCAGAGCATAGCTCAGCCCAAAAAGGTCTGTGCCATCATCGTTAGATCTGGATCTGCACTCTCGGTGACTGTTTGGCTGCCTGATCAGCGACACTTTTGCTTTCCCAAGCAGCTCCGTGGGCGCTGCTACCAACTCCAAACACTACTACATATACATACTATAACTCATAGTAGATCAACGACTTCCTCGTGAATGGCTTCAAGTGCCGAAACTTGCAAAACATTTTCAAAAGTTTCGTTTTTATATGAGTATTGCTATTGTATTTGATTTGTTTTTGTTTTTTTATTATTACTCCCTGTACCCATAAAATGGGTAAAGGGGGTATTGGATTTGTGCAAAAGTATGTAACAGGCAGAAGGAGACATCTCCGACCCTATAAAGTATATATATTCTTGATCAGTATCAAAAGAGATTTCGATTTGGCCATGTCCGTCTGTCTGTCCGTCTGTCCGTCTGTCCGTCTGTCCGTCTGTCTGTCCGTATGTATGAACGCAAGGATCTCAGCAACTATAAGAGCTAGAGACACCAAATTTGGAATGTAGGTTCGTGTATAGCGGGAGCAGGTCAAGTTTATTTTAGATTTGAGATATCTCCCCCGTTCCCCCGCTATTCGATAAAAACCGTTTTACAGTTACAATTTTCAAGATATAGCTTTAAGATTTGGCATGTCCAGTACTTTAGTCCCTCTTAATCTACTGTCCAAATTTCAAGTCGATCGGATAATAAACACCTAAGTTATTCACGAAAGAAGATTCAGTGCTGCAGCAAGGGGAAGAAGAAGCACAGTCACAACTTAAAATGCCTGGCTTGCGCTGTGGCTCGTGCGTGTTCGTATCTGTGTATGTATGTGTAAGTTAACGAAGATGCGATCGGAAATTTTGACCTGGGTACAGGGAGTTTCGTAGTCGGGTATACTCGACTATAGCATTCTTACTTGTTTTTTTGGAAAGTTTCGTGTTCGCCCACTGAACGAGACATTGTCTGGAGGTGGTAAAGGCCCGTTGCCAGATACTCTGGTATCTTTAGAAATACGTATGAATTTTTATTTCAATTTTGTCAGTGTCTACTATTAAGATTGTTTGGTTTTTTAGTATGATAATTTACATAAATACTAATAAGGAAAGCCAGGCCATATGGAGAGGAGCTTTGTGTGCGTGAGTTTGGGTAGGCAGCTCATAAAAATGAGCAAGAAAAACAAAAATAAATAAATGACAGTTTGGTGTTTCTTTTTAGTATGTAACACTCCAAAATTCCACGCGCTATGAATCTTGCACATGGCTCTCTAACACTAACTTTGGAGTAGACACTTGAAGCAAAAAATAAATAAATACAAAAATTGTTTTGTTTTGGACGTGGCCAATGTGGCGTATACGCAATGTCAACCTGTTTGCCAGTTTCCACCCGCCTACGCGCCGTATTGTTAACCAGGCGAACCACCTCGAATTGAGATCGTAATCTGTGGTGAGACATTGGGTATTGGGTATTGGATATTGGGGGACTGAGAGACTGAGAGGCTACAGATTTGGGGATTGGCATTTCTTGAACATGATTTGTTTTGACTGATTTGTAATTAATGTCTGTGCATTGTATTTATAAGTTGCTTTGCATATTCACTTACCATTTTGTTGCTTCTTCTTTGCTTTGGCTTAGTTTAGTATTTTTTGGTGATAAATGTTGTTTTGGTTTTTGTGCACCAATTGATAACTTGAAAAAAAAATGAATAGAGCGCTTGGTATATATTTTATTTATAAAAGGTAACAAGGTTAAGACCAGGCCAATAAAAATAATAATAAAAAAAAATATGTTTTGTTCTTGTAAAATTTATGTTATAATAGTACGCGCTAAGATGTTATGTGTTATTTTATTTTAATAATCGTTGCCAATGTGTACAAAATGTATATATTTTATCTAGTTATTTTTGATTAAATATTTGCCTGCAATTAAAGATGCTATTTACCAAATCTTATCGATATATGCAGCTTAGATGTTGGATATGGCATTCTTAATACATCATACATATCAGAATCAGATAGGCGAACATGCCTATATTGACTTGACTGTCACTGAAGATCAAGATCTATGCATCGATAGTGTCCCCACTCGATCAATTTGACAGTGAGAGCTCAAACAAAACGATATAAAAATATCGATAAATTTCATAAATATGTATCGAGACTGAAAAAACGTCGATAGTTGGTAAACATAGAAGCCATCGTGACCACGATATACTTTTGTGTAATTCTTTAGAGTGCTGAAACTTCAATAGCACACCTCGGAGCGTCATAATGTCAATTCCCAGCTACCGCCTGGATGGAGGCCGGACAAGAACCCATTGGATGGCCACCTAAGGTGCAATCTGATAACACCAGGGTGGGCCGGAGAAAAGCTCCCCGACGATAAATGTGGAAGTTGCTGACAAGCAGCAATAACAATAACAAACAAGGCGGCAACTCAAAAGTCAAAGTCAAAATACACTCATACTCATACACAGACAGACACAGAGGCAAATCGAGTAACAAAAGCACACAACAACAGCAACAATAGCAAAAAATATTAATAAATTGTTACAATTACATTTTGTTTTTCGTACAAATTTCAGTTGAGAATTAAAAGTGAAGAGAAGCCCGAAAACAGAAACAAATCAAAACGGAAAGAAATCAGGGCGAACCGCGAACCGAAAACCGAACCGAACCGGCGAGCGTCGACCAAGAAACTGAAACCGAAGCGCAGCAAGCAGCAGGCAGCAGGCAGCGAGCAGCGCGAAGCGAGCTGCGACGGTAACGTCGACGTCGACGTCAATAACAGCAGCGGCAGCAACAACAATTCGACAAAAAGCTGCTAATGGAAATGCGGGCCGAGGGAAGCGCGCGCAGGCGCCGCAGCAACGCAGCAGCGACCCAACAACAGCAGCTGCTGAGAGGAGCCATACGCCAGGAGCGGGCGGGCAACAAAGGAGGCAACATTGGGCCTACCAGGAGCAAGCTATCGGCCAAGGCGACACCTAAGCAAACCCAAGCGCCGACCAAGTACCGGCCAGCCGCCGGCACTGTTGTCGTGGTGCCACCAAGTCGCCAGTGGCAGAACAGCAACAGATGCAAGCTCGATCGCTGCGCATCGACGCGGGAGCAGCAGCGGAAAGTGCAACGTCCGCTGCTGCCGCCTGTTACATCTCGTGTGGCCTTTGGCAGCACGTGCAACATGACGCAGCTAGCACTGCCAATGAGCCATGCGTCTGCTGCCCCAGTGACGCGCCGCGGCAGCCAGAAGTTTAAGCTGGACACGCCCAGGCCAAATACGCTGGCAGCGGCGCACGAGCAGCTGGAGCTGCTGCTCATGCGCATTGAGCAGAGCAGCGACACGGCAACAATGGCAGCAATAAGAACAGCAACAACGCCACCGTCACGACGCCGCAAACAGATGCCGACCAAGATCGTGCGGCGTCAAATGGAGCATCCACCGCCGGTGCCGACAGTGTCGCCGCTGAACAGCGCCCGTCGCAAGGACACGCCCGCCATCTTGCCCGGCGGCGACTTTGATCAGCTGCAGATAATGGATGTACGCACCGGCCGCCTTATCAGCTACGCGGAGTCGCAGCGACGCAGCAGAACGCATCTGGCAACAGCAACAACAACAACAATGGGAGCAGTGCCGCTGACACTGAATCCGCAAACGCTGCCGCCGGAGAAGCGTCTGGCCTTGCTGGAGCTGCTATCGAGTGCGGAGCACAAAGACCAGGAGATAGTCAGCAGATTGCGCAGCGAGGTCAACGATGCCGGTGATCCGTCCAGGGATGCCATGCGCCTCACGCTCCAGATGCTGTAAGTATATTACTTGGTCAATGTTATTGTTGCTGGCGCTGTCGCCGTCACCGTCGCTGTCGCTGCCGCTAGCAGCAGCAGCGCCGTCGCGCACAACTGTTGTGAATCCAAATGATGTCATCGCGTCCGCTGCGTGCTCTGAGAGCGTCAGCTGCGCTCTCCAGCCTTTCGGATGTGCCTTTGCCGCTGCTATTGCCAGTTTTGCTGGAGCTTGTGCTTCACCTCACCTCTCCGCTCGCACACTCCGCTCATCTCTCCTCTCCTACGCTCCGTCAGTCAGCTGCCAATGCGCTGCTGACGCCATCGCCAGCGCTGTTTTGGAGTTACTCACCCAACGACGACTCCAAGTTCGCTCGCAAACAAAATGTTGTTGTTTAGACTTTATTCTGTGTGCCCAACGGCGAAAAGAGTATGCTGGGTCTGTGTAATGTCCGTCAACATTTGGCATGTATGTAGGTTCCTGTGTACGCAATCAAAATTTAACATACGATCATGTAGCTTGGTTTTTTTTGCCACGCATGATTTTTTGGTATTCTCGATCTACTATGAAGTTAGTCAAGTATTCCTATTAATATAAAGATACCCTTGTAATTTAGTCAGGAGATGTATAACGCATAGGAGACGTTTCCGACCCCACAAAGTATACAATCTTGATCAGCATCAATAGCCGAGCCGATGAACCGTTGACCGTCTATCTGTTTCTATGCAAATTAGTCTCTTAGTCTCTCAGCTGCATAGGAACGATCGGTCTACCATTATATTTTCGATGCCGGGTCTCTGTATAGCTTATACAATCTGACCAAAGTTGGTCAAAATCGGACCACTATATCATATAGTTGACATAGGAATGATCGCTCGACAATTATGTTTGTGTATGAAAAACATTTTTGTTTATAAAGATATCTGGACCAAACTGACTTAGTCGAAGTCTCAGGAAACACTATATCTTATAGCTGCCATAGGAACACTTGGATGAACACCGCGCTGTATGGAAAACTTGTTATTCATACATCCGAACTCAGTGTTCTATTATACAATAGTTAGCATTAATTGAATCAAAATCTGACCACATTATTATATAGAATCAGTTTTGTATAAGAAAAACATTGCTGCAAGGGTTTATATATTCGGTACGACGAAGATAGCCGTTGTTTCTTGTTTTATTTGATTTTTCCATCCTATTAATTTTCCACCCTGGTACCTAGGAGCTTACATGCCAAATTTGGTACCCTTAGCTCTAACGGTCTCTGAAATAAATGGTTTGTCATATATGGAATATATGATGATTACCTTGAAAGATGAAATCAAGACAACTTTTTGATAGATATAGTACATATACGAGCAAATCCCCAAACTTCAAGGCTACAAAAACGTATACAATTTTTTCCTTCAAAGATTAAATAATTGGTATTTTTGTGTTTCCTATAGCGAGTTAGCAAGGTGTAGTTCATTTCGATAAATTAATATCATATCCCTTATTAAAATTCTTCTCCTGCGCGTTTCGGCGTTTCTTACGCCTTCTTCAGGAGTCCGTTTTCTGCATATAAAAACATTTGTATACATATAAAGACTTAACAAATATTTAGGTATTACCTTAATATACATACATTAAACTTATCGTAGTGTTACCTACATTGCCACGATCGCAAAATATTCAACAAGTAACAGAGTATATCACAGTCTAGAGCTATGGACTGCAACGCTCATATTTGTTTTCGTTTTTGTTTGTCGCCCTCAGTTGCGATTAGAAGTATTTACTACCTAGTGCTACCTACATTCAAAAGTACACACACACACACACACACACCATCGTGTGTGTGGGGCTCTTTAGCTATTGGCAATGACTGCGAGCGCAGTTGGTTAGTTGGTCACCTGCCTTATCAATCGTCACTGACAACTGACGAGCTTGAGTCTTTGACCTTATCTTAGCGCATGTCTCTGGTTAGCCCCTAAATGGGGCTTGTCCTTAGACCTACCTGACATATCGTTCAATTGTGCCAAAACTGAACTTAAACAAGAAAATCTAGCATTTGAACTGATATGGTGTTTGTCTAACGTATATACATACATATAATTTACCCATCCAATCAAGTCGGTTCTGACTAATATACATACATATATGTACATTTATTATCTGTACCAATCTTCATTACTATAGCTTTAAAACTGGGCAAAAGATCTTAGATTAGATGGAAATGGCTAAATCGACTCAGCTCGTTATTTTGATTAGGAATACATATGTGCATGTGTATGCAGAGTATGTTTATGGGATCAGCAAAATTATTTGCCTACAAATCGCGTACATAAGTAAGCAGCTCAACTGTTGTCACTCTGTTAACGTCACAATAACATTCGATAAGTCAAGTATTTATATAAAATTATTTTCAAAAATTATTTTCCGGGGCCTTACCTTAAGGTACCCAAAATTCAAATTTTGTAGTTTCCAGACATAAGTCTTAGATACCACGGTAATTTAGATCCTTTTAATAAGTAAATGTACATAAATATTTTTGTTTCAATTGATAAACTATGGACCCGAGCCAGAATTGTCTAAAAAGGGCACTTACTACTTACTCAAATAATTTGTAAATTTAAGGCTACACTCTTTTAGAAAACTAATCTAACTTTTGGGAACGTGTCCATTTCTCTCATCCCACAGAAATTTGGCGGTTTTGTCATCGGTAGCAATCGCTGAAAGAATGACCAGTTACCTTGTCCAGGTCTGGGTCTAGAACTGCATGCAAAGTAGTTTGCGGACAACCCTTGGGAGTCTTCATAAGTGGCCACAGCAAAGTCCTAAGAATTAATCGCCAAGTAGGTTATTAAGAATGTTCATGTGTCTACCGTGCTCTGTGGCAACAATACCGGGATGTAAGGCATTAACGGTCACTCCAGTTCTTTCCAAGCGTTTAGGTAGCTCGCATGTAAACAATATGTTGGCCAACTTGCTCTGGCTGTAAGCTTAACTTTGACACGTTGACAATTTGGCTGGTCGCAGTTTTCTTTAGCAAGTCCAGGAGCAAATTGGTTAGTAATTTGTTGCGTCTTTAATATCTATGTGTGATTGCTCAGTTCTTTTCCTATCCCGACAGGCCATATAAACTGTAGCTCCGCGTCTGGTCAACTCTAAAACAGTCTCCTTGCCAATGCCGGTATTCGAACCGGTTACGATCACAGCCTTGCCCGTTTCATCAGTTTCTTTTCTGAACTGGCCACCCCGCATGCACTTCTTCAGACACTAAACCGTCAATCCGAACACCAGAGGCCAAACTAAAAATGGACTTCAAATGTATTCTGTAATCTTCTATATGCCCATCTTGGCCGTGATTCTTTTAAAAAATGTTGAGTAAAAACTTCTTTGTATGAGCACAGGACGTTACGAGTAAACAAATTTGTTGACAAAGTATTTTGATTGAAATTAATTATGTTAAAGTTGTTCTTGAATTGTTTACCAATCTTACGAAATGGGGGTAGATTTTCCTAAGTCGTTGAGCCACATGCCTAATGATTTTACTCCCTGTACCCATAAAATGGGTAAAAGGGGTATTACATCTGTGCAAATGTATGTAACAGACAGAAGGAGACATCTCCGACCCTATAAAGTATATATATTCTTGATCAGTATCAAAAGAGATTTCGATTTGGCCATGTCCGTCTGTCTGTCCGTCTGTCCGTCTGTCCGTCTGTCCGTCTGTCCGTATGAACGCGTCGATCTCAGCAACTACAAGAGCTAGAGACACCAAATTTGAAATGTAGGTTCCTGTATAGCATACGCAGATCAAGTTTGTTTCATATTTCAGATATCTCCCCCGTTCCCCCACAAATCGATTAAAACCGTTTTACAGGAACAATTTTCAAGATATAGCTTTAAGATTTAGCATGTACAATACATTAGTCTCTCTTAATCTACTGTCCAAATTTCAAGTCGATCGGATAATAAACACGGAAGTTATTCACGAAAGAAGATTCAATGATGCAGCGAGAGGGGGAAGAAGAAGCACAGCCACCAATTAAAATGCCTCGCTTGCGCTGTCGTTTTTGCCGCCTATGTGCGTGCGTCTTTGTGTATGTGTGTGTGTATGTGTAAGTGGACTTAGATGTGATTGAATGTTTTAGACCTGGGTACAGGGAGTTTCGTAGTCGGGTATACTCGACTAGAGCATTCTTACTTGTTAGGCTATGGAGATGACTTTGAAGCTGATCTAAGAAAAAATGTAATTTAATACATCTGATCTTGACCCACATTTCACGCCGGTAGTGACAATTGTGGAGTTTTGAAAATGAGCTTAAATAAATTTGAAAGAAAAAACATGAAAGTTGCATACAATAGTTTCTCACATATTTTTCATCCGTGCGGGTGAATTATTCAAAATGATCCTACTGATCTCTTGTGTGAAAGTTTTTCATCAATTTTGTGACCGTGCATTTTCCAATATCTCTTGCTGCAATAGTGTTCGTCGTATTTCAATAATATTTCTATTTGGTATACTTCATCGTATGTTCGAGTGTATTGCCACTGTCCGTACAACCGAACCCGAAGCTCTTCAGTTATTCACTCGCCGCTCACCTTCCGTCGCCCCTCGCTACACCTGAGCGTCCCTCTGCTGTTTGGCAACAGTTTTGCAGTTGCGCTCGCCTGATATGAAAAATTGTCGTAATCAAATACTACGACCACTAATCGACAACTGTTTGCAATTGAAATTTGCACTGTTTCCTTGTTCTTCTTTTTTCATTTTTGAGATAAATTTTGCGAATTCCAAAACAAAACTTGGAGGCCAGAGAGTAGTTGCCATAATTTGTGCTTCTCATTTAGCTGTTTGTAGTTGTGGACAGTTATCGTGGCATATAAGGCTAACTTCGATACCGTCTTACATACAAATATACTCTGTTCACATTCCCGAGGGCAAAAGCGGGAGTCGCAAAAATGTTACTTATTATGTTGTTGACTTTAGCTGGAAAGGTGTGGCAGATATAGATTTTGCTCATTTGTAGGGAGGTGGTGGGCGTGAGTACTAAACTTACATATATTCAAAAAATGCAAACTAAACTACAGTCAGATCGAAAAAAGAGACAGAAGAGCGCACACTGCACATTTTATCTTAATGTGCAGAGTACTATAAAACACGAAATAAAAATTGAGCCAAATTTGCTGACGCCACAAGTTGTGTAATATTGCACCTAAATATGAGATAGTATGTATGAGCGGGCTTTTGGCGATGCGAGCGCCATTGCTTTGCCCTTTAGAATCTAACGATAACGAGAGCCGGCCGGGTTCGGGTTCGGGTTCGGGTTCGGGTGCGGGTTCGGACTCGGGCTCGAGCTCAAACTCAAGCTCAAGCTCGGGTTTGGGGTGCGCTAACGTGCCGTATTTGATGACTATACTTTGGCTTTGTCATTTTGTTTTTTGCAGTTTGTTGTTGTTGCTGCGCTTTATTTGTTTGATCAATAAATTTGCGCGCCGCCTTTTCACCGCCTCCTACTTGAGGCCGTTCCTAAGATTGCCTCATCGTTCAACGCAGCTCGCAGTGTTTATTAATGAACTCTTTGACGGTTTGCGGTTCTGCCATTTTCCAGCTCGATTGTGTCATGTTATTTACGTGCCCTGTCACTGGGGGACAGCTGCTGCGGTAGTGCGGGGGGCATTGCGACTCGATTGCGATTAGAATAACAGCCTTAACCCCAGTGACCCCGACCTAACCAAGTGAAGTCAGTCCTACACTAACACACAGTCAGGGCATGTTAGCTTTGCCAAATATTATGATACTCACAGTCGGAAATAATAAATTAAGGGAACACCCTGCGGTATTCCCCCGAATTCTAGTTATATTATCTTAACTGGTTTTTACCTTCCTTTGATACAACACACTGCAGACACATTGACATTCGAACTGCCCCTCGACACTACCTTTCTAACAAAACAATAATCAGCCCGATTTGTTGTGTTTAAGGTTTTTAAATGTTACTGAACTGTTATCTACGATTGCTTACGTAGAAGATAATAAAAAAAAAACCTTTGTTTTTTACAAGATTTATGGGAAAACGGAATCGTAAATGCCAGTTTTAGCAACAGTTAGTTACTCATAAATTTCCAAGAAGTTTAGATAAAAGTAGAACAGCATTCAATATATTATGTTTTGTAATCGCTTAAAATTCGATTGGTCTCCGAGTTCAAGCTCGATTAATCCCCTGTTGGAAATAGGTTACAGTATTTTTCCCCATATATATGTATATATACAATATAGCCACAACAATCTGTATTGATATGCTATATTTAATTTATTTTGAAACATATATGTATGTTTATTGAACTCTTTGGACTAGTGAGTATCCCAACTCAAGTTAAGGGTATCCAAACACATTGCTATTTTTGACATTGGCCTTGAGGCTCGTGGGTTGGGTGGGGCGCATGTGCAGTTCTCAGGGGGGAATTGCGTGTCGGCAGCCCATATGAAACTCAATATAGCCCGTTTGGGGTCTCGGGCTGTCCATGCGATACTATGACGCTAGCAGCGTGCCAGGCTGATGCAATTAGCCGGGTTTGAATTGTGCTAATCATCCAAATGGCAAGCGCTGAAATTTAGACTTCGACAAGTTTGATTTATTAGCGCCAATTTTAATGTCCGCCTCTCGCATTCCGCAGCCCGCTGGCGTTGAGGCCTGGAAAGTCGCCATATTGCGAACGGTTCTGGGCTGGTCATCGCTATCTGAAGGAACGCCAGAAGCTGCATCTGCAGCTCCAGCCGGACGACTTGCGCTACAAAGAGGTTAAGATAATACGCGGTCCCAATGGCAAGATGTTCTTGTCCAAGACGCTGGAGGAGGAGCTCAGGGATGAGAAGAATGTGCTCGACTTTGTGGAAGCGGAGCTGCAACGCACCCGCCTAGCAGCAATGACCCCACAGCAGCAGGCGCGTCAGCTGCAGGCAATGGATGAGCGCGCCGAGCTCGACCGGCAGAAGCAGCAGGTTGGAGAGTGGCGGATTAAGGCACTGAAGCAGGCAGAGATGCGGGGGCGCAAGAGAATGTTCAAGAAGCCGAAACGAAAGCAGCTACAACTGAATGTCAAGGCTGTCAAACGGGAGCAGCTGCCGGCGTTGCAGCTGCCCAACAAACCCGAACAAGATGACAAAGCTACTGTCGATGACAAGGACCAGGATGATACTGATGTCGAGGACGAGGAAGACAGTGACGATGTGACGCCACGCCCCCAAGCCGCTGTAGAATTCTCTGATAACAATGATGATGATCTTAACGATTTGCTTGAGCAACGAAAGCAGTTCCAAGAGCAGTGTAAGCGCAGTACCCTATATAACAATCCCCACTGTGTGGAGCCCTGCAAGCTGTTTTCCAAGTAACTACACCCTCCTGCTCTCCTACTGCTATTGCAACTAATTATTCGACTTTCCACGCAGCATTACCAACACACTTACCGCTGAGATAATAGAGAATACAGACATCCCACTTCATCGAAGCATTGCTAGCTACATTGCTGATTTTCCAAACAGCAAAGCGCGCCTGGCCAAGCCTTCCACCAATTGATATCCCATTCCAGAGACCCACAAAAAATTCATAGTGTCCTCCATATGTCGTCTAAGCTCTGGTTAACGCATATACATACATAAATATATCCCACCCGGCACCTGAAATTGCTTTTTAGGGTACCAATAAATTGTAAGTGCACCAAATGTACATTTGGAATTGTGCATGGAACAAAATATTTAAAACCCAACAAAAAAAATAAAGATCGACTCGGCTGTTTATAATATTCAAGAATATATTGACCCCTTTTTGCGAAATGATCGTAAGCGAAATTTTTTTAGAAATTGACTTTTGTTGCATACTTTTAGTTGTTACCCTTAAACAAAATAGTAGAGCGGCTACTATTTTATCCTAAAGGATTTCGAAAGAACATAACCTTTTATTCTCGTAGGAATCTGGGCTATCGACTGGCATTCAACAATTTCCAGTAACCCAGCGAAATAAGCAATTCAAATTTTTGCACTTGCTAAGCTCGGAAGTTTTAATTTGTAAGGTTCGAAATGCATAAAACACCAGGCGAACAGAAATCATCAGATGGTCGCTAAATAGTATTCCAGTTTTTGATTAGCATAACAGTTTATGAATTTAACATTACACTGTTAATAACATAATGTTAACAGTTTGACCATTTTTTAAACTCTAGACACTGTTTGGAAAAGTTTGGTAAGGGTACCTTTATAAACAAAAAAGTTTTTCATACAAAAACATAGTTGTCGACCGATCATTCCTATGGCAGCTATATGTTATAGTGGTCCGATCCGGCCGGTACTGACATATGTACTGCCTGCATCAAAAAGAAGGGTATGTGCCAAGTTTCATTACGAGAGCTTTATTTACAACTAGTTTAAGCTGCCAAAATGGTAGTAGTACACAAGTTAAATAAATAAATATGCAAAATTTAAAAAAAAAATTACGAGAGCTTAAAAACTGAGAGACAAGTTCGCATAGAAACAGACGGACCGACGGACATCGCTATGTCGACTCGGCTATTCATGCTGATTCAGAATATATATATATATACTTTGTTGGGTCGGAATCGTCTCCTTCAGTCCATTACACATTTCGAGACAAAATTATAATACCCTCTGCTAGGGTATAAAAAAAACATAGCCATGCATGACCCTCATTTAACGCCGATGATGGGGATGGAGATTTTTTAATATCGGTCAGAACTATTTCGAATTTGTTTTAATGAAGTTTTGAAAAGATTAAAAAATTGATAACCACCACGTTTAATTTTATCTTGTGTGGAGCTTTGAAAATAAATTCGATTCAAATCACATGATAACCAATAATGTTAAATTTCATAGCTTTTCCGCCCATGGGGGTTAATTTTTTAAAATCGTTGAAATATGGGTCAAATGATTTTTTATACATATCCTTGAAAATGAGTTGTAAGCCTTTGATAAGCACAAAAGTTTCACACAACAGTTTTCCGCAATTTTCCACGCTTTTGGGTGGAATTTCCCGAAAAGCCGTCTTTGCACTTCCAGCTCGCTAGCTCTTTCGATTTGGACTGTGCAAGAATTTTTAAAACTTGATATTATTCTGTCAAGATACCGATAAGTATTTTAGAATGAATTAAATATGGGCACAATGGGAAGACCAAAAGAAAATTGTAAATTTTCAGAATCCATCCTCCCCCTTTGCAAAAAGCTATCTATGTCACTGGCACGACCTAACTTAGCAAACTTGGCAAACAATTGCGTGTGGTTCCATAGCTTTAAACATAGAGTTAATCCTTTATTTAGACTCGCTCCCAGCAATCCCAGTTCCAATAAGCATTCTGCACTTAATTCAATAATTTGCATAGCAAGCCCAAAAGCACACAACACTTATTTACACTTTTCAAACGTGTATTACAAAAAAAATAGTGATCTTTTAATGTTATGAATTCATAGAAATTAAATTAGATTTATACAGGGGGTCAATTGGCTTAGCAACTAACTAAGATGACATTACGCACTATAGAACTATGGAATATGTCGTCGTTTAGGCATAAATATGTTAAGGGTAGTTAATTGTACATTAAACAACAAATTAACGCAATTTCAATGGTTTGAAAGTACACTGTGTTTATAATGTGTGTGATGTCAACAGTGGTTTGCCGCTTGTTTTTCAATGAATGTGGTCAAGACTAAAGCTATTTATTAATTATTAGCTAAGTATATTCTAGCCTAATTACATACTAAGTTTAGCTCAAGTTGTGTGGTATATCTTTATCTGTGTCTGTGTTTGTGTTTGTGTTTGTGTTTGTGTGTGTGTGTGTGTGGTTGTAAAAAAAGTACAATAAATATGTGGCTGAACTAAGGAGTTGTACACAACGCCCACAGAGTACTGTGGCAATTGTTGCCTCACAGCAAATTAGAGCAGCTGACCTCCGATGCGGCACAGTTCGTGGATCGTGGCAGGAATTGTATGTGCTGCCAGGTAGCGTTGAAGCTGCACGAGATCGAAAGAGAGAGTGAAAAGAATGAGACGACTGTAAGACAGAAGTAAAATAGCATAGCTAATAATGCTTACAGATAACGCTCAGCAAGCTGGCGCTCCACATGCGGCTTGATGCGTGCATAGTCCTTGTCCGCAATCGTTGTGCTGCAATGCTGCTGCATGTAGGCCAACGTGAAGAGCTCGTTCTCATTGTAGGACCGCAGGCCAGGCATACGTAGTCGCCGGGTGAGTCCCAGCCTTTCATAGGTGACTGCCTGATCGATGCCAGCGCCCTGTATGGCACTGCCCGCATCGATGGCCGTCAAAAAACTGCTCAGCGCTCGTGCTGCGGTCCGAGCAGCGCTCAGGGTCACATGGAAGCTCTTCAGCGCATCCAGCGACAGTTGGCGCAATTCATGAGCCAGACGCGGCGGCTGTCCGGCTGACAGGCAGTTCACATCCGGCTGGGCATACTCAATATCTGGCACTGCGTCGCTAATATCCGTGCTCTGAGCATTAAACTGTAGCAGAAACGTGGAGAAGCTGTTGATCAGCGCCTCCAAGATGTCAGTGCCAATTCGTGCAAAATTGACAGCTCTGTAAATGAAAGAGAGCATGAGAGTTGACTCAAGTAAAAGGAACCTGAACACCTACACAGGATATCGATAGTCGTAATAGTTATTGTTGACCAGCACCCGTGAGATGAGCAGCATGTTCAGCTTGTTGGAGTAGGCAATGGGCTGCGGATGCTCACTCGTGTACATCTCGGACACAATACTGAGTGTGAAAAAGAGATGGCGATTACTTCGTGAGCAAAATGGAAACTATATACATACTTACACATCCAGCATGCTCAAAGTTTTGAGCTTATTCTCCATGCGTGACCGGCGAAAGGTCCAAATAGACTCTAAGTGCTCCACAAAGTTTAGATTGCTCAGTAACAAATCGTTGTAGTAGTTACTTATGTAGTCTGGTTGGTCGAGCACCTCACTGGGTATGCCAAACTGCAGCCGCATTTCACCCAGCTTCTTGTGCAGAAACTGTCGGGCTGTTGGCTCCAGCCAGTGCGCCTGCTGCAGCGATTCCTGCAGCTGATCACGCAAACTATAGAACATCAGTTGTAAGAACTTTTCGTTACCAGTGGTCTTGTTCAGACCACCTTCTTCACTTTCATCAGCGTTGCGGCTGCGGAACGTTGCCTCGAACTGCTGCTTGGGTAGCTGCTGTTGAAGTGCGTCCACCGCAAATGGCAGCCAGTCGCGCACCACCTTGCTGCAGAACAGCCAGCGTGGATAGCTGGCCGTACGACCATAGATGGAATGATCAAAGTGCTCCGCCAGGGTTCGATACTCTTTGGAAAGATGCGGCAACATTTGGCGCGCCAGCGACCAAATTGTAAAATTGTTAATGGGTCTGCGAAAACAAGGAATAACAATGAATAGATGATAAATGTATAATATGAGTGTGCACTCACTTCTTGTCCGATGTTGATATTAGCGTGGATAGCTCATGAAATACCTCCACATCACGCACCAGCACCTCGGTGTCCTCACTGATCTTTGTTTTTGGGAATATGGCCTGAAGTGACTCCAGAATGTGCAGCTGTGCAATAGAAAATTGTGTTAATGCTTATGACATTTTATTTTAACTTTTATTCCGGGAATAAGTGAACAAAGGTGTGTTCTTAGCTTACATTTTTTATTGATACTTTATTTACTGGGCCTTCAGACAACGTGACTTCCCGATGCCCTATTCTATGGGTCAGGGTGGCTGAATGGGGTCAAAATCATCAAATACACCGTCGAAGCGCCGCTTTAATGGTTGAGTGGAGCTGCTACAGGAATCGAAGAGCTTTGGAAGGGTACTAAGCTTGAAGTAGTCGACAAAAGTGCTCATGCCCAAAGGACGTGCTGTATCGACGATTTAAGAAGATGGAGTTGGGGAAAAAACCACGACCCCGCAGACGACAATAACAGCACCTTGAACTTAAGAAGGAGGAAAAGATTTTGGCCTAGCTTTGAATATCAAATCCGCACCACCCGAGGAGCTGCAAGATTTAGTGTCAGCAACTAGCAAGTGACATCCCTCGGTTATAGGAGCCGACGCCAATCCACATCACACAGTGTAGGGCAGCTCGAACGTTAACCACAGAGTTGAGTCTATAAGCTAAGCTTTTTACTACTATGAAACTTATGTGTTGTTAATACTGACGATGGACCTTTACATGTCGGACCAACCTTTCAAACGTATTAGACTTTGCACTGTAAATAAAATATCGGTCGACAATAATATGTACGGTCGTGGATTGGAGACAACTCGAGCAGCCCTACTTCTCTGACCATAAATGCATAAGCTTTAACATAGAATTTGACTACCGAACACCCTCAGAAACCACTGGAATACCAATGGAGAGCGTATCAAAAAGTCGACAGTGACAATGCTCGGTAAGCTTCGGAAAATCAGGCAAAGGCAGCTTCTGTATCCGAAGGATGCCAATCAGTTTATCTTCCTTCCACCTGGAAACACTCGAGAAAATAGTATAATCCAGCATCAGGAGGGGTACAAACCAGATACTACTCTCAAAATAACAACATGCTTCCACAAACGAGAAATTAGTATAAAAAAAAAAAAAAAAAAAAAACGCATTACACTCCTATTTAGATACCACAGATACAGCGCTCAACCATCAATAATACGCACGAGGAGCGTTCTTGAACATTTCAGATGCATTCAATAATATATCTAAAAACTCAATCGTTAAAGGAATTGACCGTTGGATAGACAACCTTCTGAGTTGCAGACCTGACCAAGGGGGAACCAAAAACAGCTGAAAAAAGGCAATGGAGCGCAAAAAGGCTGTCACTATCACTTTTTTTTTAAACCTTATAGCAAACCAACTCCCTTCAGTTTTTGAAGATAAGACCCTATGCAGACGACATAGCCGTAATCATGGTAGGACGTAGAACGCTGTCAGGAGTGCTTATGGGACACTGTATTACAGCGATCTGTGCGAAGAAACTTGGCATTAGGAACGACGATAACTGCAGGAAGTGCAAGGAGATGAGGATGGCCGAATTCCTAGAACATCTCCTTTTGCCCAGCGCTCATGACAAGCAGATGTAAGCCCCTGGGATCCCACACCTTCACCTCCTTGAAGAGGGTACCGCTGAACCAACTCCTAAAGTTCGCAAAAACTATCTTTAAAGACTTCTAAGCATCGCGAGGTTTCATTGTATCAGAACATCTATGTGAGGTCACCCTGTAAGGGTGATCTACCGTCTTAACCTAAGCTATTCTAATGCCTTACCGACGGCGCTAAGGTCTTGAGTTCGGCAAGTCGAATCAGCTTGTTCAGCTGGCGTTCGCTGCCAGCTTTGGCGGCATCGATGTGATTGACAATGCGGCGCTCGTAGTGGAAAATGTCATCCGCAAAGAGATCTGCCTCACGGGAAGTCGTGCCTGCAAGGTAAGCAAAATGTTTAATTAAAGATCATCCAAATGGAATTATATATGTATGTATGCGTGTCTTACCCATGTTAATGGCAAAGTCGCGCAACAAGAGCTTATAGCCGCGTACCACCTCCTCGTCTGCATCGGTCCCATAGAAGTACTTGTCCGGGAGGCCTAGTTCGCCCTCGTCCAGGGTTATGATGTAGTCGTAGGGTATGTTATAGCTGTTCTCTACGCTCACACGATAGTATGGAAAGATGCCAAACTTGGTCTGCAGATGCTTTAGGGCGCTCTTGTACTCCCAGTTCTGTAGTCGATTGTTAGCCGAAAGAGCCTGCCAGCCACCTGCAAGTATAATATAGGGGAATGCGTGTTTACAAAAACTGAACAGTGGCAATTAGTACCATGCGGTAATCCGGTATTGCCGGGGAATGACCCAGCGGGCTTCTGGCGCTTCGTTTGTGGCAAAATATTAGGCGGCGCTAATGAAATTCCACAGAAGCACAGACTTGAAATTTGGCAAAACTTATGACAGCACCGAATGCATATACAAATAGGAGTATAAAAAGCCATATAAATTCACACATATATAAATATGCCTATACAGACATACTTGTATGAATCTCTGGGTTTATAGCAATTAAAAGCGCTAAAATGTTTGCCTGCAACGTCTTGGAAATTTCTTACCGACTGGGCCATAAACAAAACCAAGAAATTAAACCTCAACACGTAGAAAGTCGACAAATGTATGCTCTATAAGAAAATGGTTTCAAAGATTTTCATAAATAATATTATTTTATACTTATATAACTTAACTCGAACTCGACTCTTAATGTTCATAATAGCCTGAATATATATTACAATACATTACTAACTGTGCACTTTATCGATATTGTAAGTATTTGTAGTAGAAATAGTATAAGTACACTGTTGCCAATTAACCATAAGTTATATATTTATATCCTTTTGTCCCAATTTTCTTTTATTTTTTGAAAGTCAGCATTTTGGAAGTGACTCCAATTACTTACTCATGTTTAAAATCTTATAGCATTATAAAATATTTTAGCCCCTGTCGAATCGCGTTGACTTTGCGATTTTTGATGCAGATTTGTCCAGGGAGTCAACATTTTTCTCTTCGGGAACAGAGTATAAACAAGTAAGAACGTTGCATTGGGACGCACCCGACTGCAGAGTACTATGTTCCCAGTCCTATATAATTTGGTTATTTGTGGGTTCGGAAAGAGATGCAAAGAAAACAATAGTCTGTATGCCAAATTTGGTGACTCTGCCTGTACAGGTGTGGGATACATAGATTTTGCTCCTTTGTGGGGGAGGGGGTGAGGGTGTTCAAAATTGTTTAATGCAGATTTGTCCAGAGGGTCAACATTAGTCTGTATGCCAAATTTGGTGACTCTACAGGTACAAGTGTGGAAAATATAGATTTTGCTCATTTGCGGGGGATGGGTCGGGAGGGGGGTCAATAATGTTTGATGCAGATATGTCCAGGAGTCAACATTTTTCCCTTCGGGAACAGAGTATAAAAAATATTTCCTTGATTGAAATTCAGGCGGGAAATATATTTTAAAAAAAATTGATTCGAAACAATTTTTAATTCAACCATGAATAGTGTCCAAGTTAAGCTTCCGTTTGAAAAGTGTTGTATAGGGTGTTATTATCATATCAAAGATATCTACATTTCTAAAATCGCTTTTTCAAAAAGTTAAAAAAGTGTATTTTTCGACTATTTTGAAAATGGTCACATTAAAAGGAGAAAATTGTTATTTTGTGTTGGATGGGAGCCCTTTGTCGCAATTCAGCACTAATTACGAAATTTAAAGAATTTAAAGCGCTATAAATTTTTAACATTAATTATGGATATAATTGGGAGGGAATGTTTTCAAAACTCGCACCAAACAATATTTGTGATCAAAATAAAATAATCTGAATTCGACCCGTCCGTCCAACTCATCGATATGGTGATGCCATCGTAATAAAGTGGCGTTGCCATATCGCACAGAAACGGCTTTAAGTTATTTGCAATACAAGCTTATATTTACAATTACTAATTGTTTAATTCATTTAATTTTAACTTTTTTTTAAATTTTAATTATAAATTCTTCTCCTAAATGTAATTTTTTTTAAATTTTAACTATAAATTCTTCTCCTAAATGTAATTTTTACTCCCTGTACCCATAAAATGGGTAAAAAGGGGTATTACATCTGTGCAAATGTATGTAACAGACAGAAGGAGACATCTCCGACCCTATAAAGTATATATATTCTTGATCAGTATCAAAAGAGATTTCGATTTGGCCATGTCCGTCTGTCTGTCCGTCTGTCCGTCTGTCCGTCTGTCCGTATGAACGCGTCGATCTCAGCAACTACAAGAGCTAGAGACACCAAATTTGAAATGTAGGTTCCTGTATACCATACGCAGATCAAGTTTGTTTCATATTTCAGATATCTCCCCCGTTCCCCCGCAAATCGATTAAAACCGTTTTACAGTAACAATTTTCAAGATATAGCTTTAAGATTTAGCATGTACAATACTTTAGTCTCTCTTAATCTACTGTCCAAATTTCAAGTCGATCGGATAATAAACACGGAAGTTATTCACGAAAGAAGATTCAGTGCTGCAGCAAGGGAAGAAGAAGCACAGCCACCATTTAAAATACTTCGCTTGCGCTGTGGCTCGTGTGTGTGCGCCCTTGTGTATGTATGTGTGTGTATGTGTAAGCGAAGATACGATTGGAAATTTTTGACCTGGGTACAGGGAGTTTCGTAGTCGGGTATACTCGACTATAGCATTCTTACTTGTTTTTAAATTTTAACTATAAATTCTTCTCCTAAATGTAATTTTCTATACCCTCTTTACATATTTACATACATTCCTGTCTGTACGTTTTTTCCGTAAGGATATACTTTTGTTCAACCGAGCACGTCTAAAGATCTTACTCATCTTATGCTTAACTAAATCAAATATACCCGTTGATAAAATTCACACATTCCAAAACCGATTCATTGGTCTGAATATGAGCGACAACTTTACAGTCTCTGCTGGGTTTTCTAGTGACTCCAGCCATAATCTAAGTTTGGATCACCATATAAAATTTAGATCTGATATGGCCAAGTGGCATCGGGCAGCTAATGGCGGCATTTTGAACACTATTGGGGACGCATCGAGATTGATTGTGTCAGCTGTGTTTGCGGCATTAATTAGCGCCTGTGAATTGAAAAACTTAAATCTAGTTCCTCAGGTCCGTGCTAGCCGGATTTGTGGTGTTATAGTTATATTTGATTTTAACAATTTAACAATTGATTGCAAATCAATGCGAGCACTTTAATTAACTTCAATTAAAGACATCTCTCCAGCCTCTCTATAAAAACTGAACGACGTGTCCAAAGATCGCATCAATCCAGTGCAGCAGCTCCAGTGTTCAGCTTCATTCCAAGCCCAGTCGCGTCCATAGTTTAGCAGCATGAACAAACTTGTGGTAAGTAAACACACACACCAGAGACTGAGTGCTGAAGAGGAGTCTAATTTGAAATCCATTTGCAGTTATTAGCCTGCCTGGCAGTGCTCGGTTGCAGCAACTGGGCATCGGCGCGTCCTGATCTCAGCCGTCAGGCCTATCGCTATGATATTGGTCAGAACGACAATATTGTCAGCACGGGTGTGGTGACGACACCAGTGGTAACCACCAGCACCTCGTACCAGCCGACAGCCTCGGGCAACAACTACTTTAACAACGCACCGTCCGTGGGCCAGTTGACCCTTGTGGGCAACACAGGCTTTGTGCCCTCCCAGCAGATCGGCAGCGTGGGTGGCAATCAGTTTACCACCAGCGGCAGCAACACGTTCAGCAGCACAAGCAGCAACGTTGTCAGCGACAGCATTGGACTAGCCGGCATCCATCCTGGCCCCGCTATTAACTACAAGGAGCAGGAGGCATACATCAGCCATTTGGCCAACTTCCAGCCAGCGTTGGTTAGCAAGCACTTCTATCTGCACACCGCGCCCGAGGATCACGATGAGCAACAGATTGTCCGCTATGTGAACGTGGGCAGGCCCCAGAAGAATTATCGCGTGGTGTTCATCAATGCGCCAGCATCGACCACCAGCAAGGCCAAGATTATTGCCAATGTGGCGCCTGTCGAGGACAAGACTGCCATTTATGTGCTCTCCAAGAAATCGAACGCTCTGGATGTCAGTGCCGAGGTCGTTACACAGCGTCCGGTCAACAACAAGCCCGAGGTCTTCTTCATCAAGTACAAGACGCCCGAGGAGGCGGCTCATGCCCAGCAGACTATCCAGGGTATGTCGATCAGTTGGGAAGCCCCCTCACTCACTTGCCTTCCTCCCTAAACGGCTTTGTTCTCCTTTTAGCCAACTATGATGCTCTCGGTGGCAGCTCACAGCTCAGCAATGAGGGCATTGTACCCGTCTCATCCGTCATTGGCAGCCTGGGCGACAATGGCGCCTCTGGCGTTCTAGCCGATGCCTCCGGTGGCGTCAACATTGTTGGCACTGGCGGCGTACCAATTGTCGACGCCGGCAGCTCCACTGGCAGCCTGCAGATCGATGTCAACGGCAGCAGCAGCAACAACCAAGCCTCCCAGTTGGACGCTGGCAATTCGTTTGCTGGCGACCATATTCTCCAGACTTATCTGCCATCCAAGCCAATCAGATCGGTCAAATACTAAGCCTGCATCATGCATCCTTACGCACAACAAAAAACCACACACAAAACAACACGATTATTGCTTCTAATTTAATAATCCATGGCGATTATTTTGCTAGAATTTGTTAATGTAACTTTTACGATTTTCTTCTAGATTATTTTGCAATCTATGCAAAGCAAAACCTTTTTTTTCCATTTTTTTTAAAATAAAAATTAAGCATTTCTTTAAGCATTCAAAAAAACGTAAAAATTTGTTTTATTTCATTAAAAAATTGTAAGAAAAGAGCAATTAAAATGACGATGGAACTGCATCATTGAAATGTTAATATTGATTGAATAATTGACCAAAAGTCTAGAATAGTTCGAAACTATAGCTGAATATTACATTGAAGGGCCAATTCTGGTTGACATTGAGTAATTGAAGATTGAGTTACAGGCTAATTTTGTAAATGACAAATTTGTCGAAAGGTTTCGTTGAAGCTCTGACAATTGAGGGAATTAAGTTCAAAATGTAGCTGAAAGTTGGCTAGAAAGAACACTTCATAAGCAATTTAAGTGTATTGTTTCGATGAGTCTTAGACTTGGCGCCTAAAGGTGAGCTCAACTTCACAATTGTTAAATAACTTTATACCAAATATAACTACAGAAAACAGAAAGCAAGATTTGAAAAATTGTTGCGTTGAGCGAATACCAACCAAAAATCGATGGCAAATAAATTAGCGTCTTAAAAAAAAAAATATATATATACATATATGTATATATATACAAAAAAAAAAAATAACTCGAAAAACAAACTGAAATCAAAATCAAATTGGAGAGCAACGCGCTGCAAGGTCGATTCACCAATGCAACGCATTAAAATACCAAAAAGTATTAAATAATATATACAATATATTTATATAAATATACATACATATATACGTATTTAAGCATCTGTAAGTATAGGCCAGCTGAAAGTTACCACGCCCCAAACCGTAGCGAACCGCCCCAAAAGCTGGCGCCAACAAATTACAACGTTGCCAGAGGTTTTAGATATTTTAGGTATTTGGTATCTGTATCTGCATCTAAATCTGGTATCTGAGAGCATCTGCATACTAATGCGTCGCGTCGTGATCTTTGCATAAAGATAATCACACCTACTAAATCGAGTCGAGTCGAACATTTGTCCCTCGGTTTTTACTGTCAACGTCCATAAAAAGGTACATAAATTTCATATAGAGTCTTTGGGGTTTGATCGCGACTAAAAGATATCAAATTATGGATATGGAATGCCTAATTGATAAATATCGTTTTGTTCGCTTTTGATTCAGCGACAAGCTGTTTATAACTGAATTAGTCGATCAGCTGATCAATTAGTCGACCAAAGTGCAATATGAACTCCTTTTGTTTGCCATTCACCAAAAGCCACCATTCCGGGAGGCCTCTCTCGCCAGTTGGTTTATGTTCTCCCTATCAATCATCAATCAGGCAGCGAGTGAATGAGCTCATAAATCGATTCCACCCGATGACAGCACCATATGCAAATATATGTATCTGCTTCCACATTTGGCCAATTATGTTTTATGAGTTTATATGGCGCTCTTTGTGGCGACCTCCAAGCGCGACAGGTGAATGTGTCGCATTTGTGGGTTTGTGCATTGGCTAAGAGGCTGACTCATCAGCCATAGCCATATTTATTGGTATTGCTATTATTACTATTATTGTTGGGGTTTCTGTTGTTGCTGTGTGGCTTTGTTTGGGAGGCCACCATATATGCAGTCAAGGAATGAACAAAAGTGGACAGTTGCTAGCATGCGATGGTTGCTATGGAATAACAACTGATGAAACATTCATGCTTATAGTTCATATTATATACTATTCATATGTACCAACTTGGTACTCGGAAGTGCTTCAGCACCTCTGGATCGGTACAAAACTTATTGCTTACTATGTATAATGCACTGTGGAAAATCTTCCTTACCATTTTCAGCAAAAGCATCTAATATTTTTGGAACGGTAGAATGTCTTGGTGCGTATACCCTAGCAGAGGGTATTAACATTTTGTCTCGAAATGTGTAATGCACCCAACAAAGTATATATATTCTGAATCAGCATGAATAGCCACGTCGATATAGCGATGTCCGTCTGTTCGTCTGTTTCTATGCAAACTAGTCTCTCAGTTTTAAAGCTATCCAAATGAACAGATCTTTCTTTTTGTTGCAGACAGTACATATTTTGGAACCAGCTAAATGGAACTACTATAACATATAGCTGCCATAGGAATGATCGGTCGACAACTATGTTTTTGTTTGAAAAACTTTTTTGTTTATAAAGGTATCGTTACCAAAATCACTCACCGAGTCTCTAGAGAGCTTATACAATCTGACCAAATTTGGTCAAAAATTCCGGTGAAAAATGAGTTTTTGTATGGAAAACTTTTTGTATTACATCCAAACTAATTGAGAGTTAGTTACTACCAATAGTTTCGTATAATTTTATTAAAATCGGACCACATAGGAGCAACGTGACGAAAATTTAGATTTGTATAAAAACATTGCTGCTAGGGTATAGCCTCGGCACTCCAAAGATAGCCGTTCTTTCTTAGTTTAATTTTGATATTTTTCTCCCTGTACCCATAAAATGGGTAACGTGGGGTAATAAATTGTGGAGAGTTATGAAGCAGGCATAAGGAGGTTTCTTAGACCATATAAAGTGCATATATTCTTGATCAGCATCAACAGCCGAGTCAACCAATAACCTAATATTCATAATCCATAGTAAATTCACTTCAGGCATTAATCTTAGATCATGTAAAAAAAAATTTATAAAAACTTGTATATTTGCATCGTAGTCCATCCATCCCGTTCAAACATTATTATTACTATTATTATTATTTTTTGAGAATTGTAGATAAGGGTAAACTTATAAAAACTTGAATATTTGTGTGCACGGGACACGATTATGTTATGATCGGTGGTAACACATTAGCATTCCAGAACAATATGATTGCATCAGATAGTGAATAGATATTTAGTTGTTGCTCACAAAATACAAATACAGATGAGTTTCAAAGTTCTATATGGTGTGATTGATCGGACCAATTGTGTATTACGAACTACCAGAGTGTACAAAAGAGAGAACGGCTATCCCATAGATCGAAAAACCTTCTATACATGAGACCAACTCAGGAAGTAACTACGTGATAAGGAGGACTTTAATGTTAGGGGTGCCTTCGGGTTGCTTTGATGCGACTAAAGGTTCAAAATTGGACTTAACCGGTGAGAAGGGCTATGGAATGGGGACCGCTCCTTTGACCTTGGAAAGAACCGCGTTCTTAAGAACTGGACTCCTAACCAGAGTTACGAACAGGGACGCGAAATAGTCTTAAAGTGTTTGCATAAAAGGAGAAAGATGGGTCCATCAACATGTGGAGGTTTGACCTTTACGCAGTGGGTAGAGACGGAGTCCGTCAAATAGAGATATTTGAGTTTTGACCCAGGTCTGAAATTTCACAACATATGCTCACATAGCAGTCAACCATTTCAAGTGGTGGCTGAAATTCACAGAATAGATCAAGAGTGAACCAGGAATTATGCATGCCAAATCTCAAAACTATAATCTTTAAATTGTTGCAGTAAATAGTTTTCAACTAGTTGTTGTGGTGTGGGGGAAATAACTGAAATTTTAAACAACATGATCTGTGTATAGTATACATTTGGTACAGTTGATACATTTGGTATCTAGATCATATAATTCCTGAGTTCGAAGCGTTCATACAAACGACTCGGCTGTTGATGCTGATCAAGACTATATATACATTATAGGGTCGGAAATGCCTCTTTCTGCCTGTTACATACATTGCAGAGTTTTTGTAGCCCCCAACCTAATTTCTGGGTGCAGCTTGCAATAAGTAAAACACATGTCACATTTAAAAAGTTTATTTTGGAACAATGAAGTAATTGAGCATGTAGTTTTATAGTAAAAGGATATTGATTTCCCGTGCAAAGGGGCATAAGTAAGATCGCAGATCCGAATAGTAATATTCGGAGTTGTTAGGAAAGCTTTCCCAATCAACTTAAATTTGTTATGTATTTAACAAATCTCCTTCGGTTACTAAATATGCTCTGGCGATGTCATCAGTAACCGAATCTTATAAGTTGTAAGAAGTCATAGTTTTGGAATCAAATCAGCATCAAATTTCATTAACAAATTATATAAAATACAATTTTTACTCCCTGTACCCATAAAATGGGTAAAAGGGGTACTAAATCTGTGCAAATGTATGTAACATGCAGAAGGAGACATCTCCGACCCTATAAAGTATATATATTCTTGATCAGTATCAGAAGAGATTTCGATTTGGCCATGTCTGTCTGTCTGTCCGTCCGTATGTATGAACGCAAGGATCTCAGCAACTATAAGAGCTAGAGACACCAAATTTGAATGTAGGTTCGTGTATAGCGGGAGCAGGTCAAGTTTATTTTAGATTTGAGATATCTCCCCCGTTCTCCCGCAATTCGATAAAACCGTTTTAAGGAACAATTTTGAAGATATAGCTTTGGGATTTGGCATGTGCAATACTTTAGCCACTCCTAATCTACTGTCTAAATTTCGTTCGGATAATAAACACGGAAGTTATTAACGAAAGAAGATTCAGTGCTTCATCGCAAGGGAAGAAGAAGCACAGCCACCACTTAAAATGCCTCGCTTGCGCTGCGCTCGAGCTGTCGCTCGTGTGTGTGCGTCTTTTGTGTAAGTGTGTGTGTATGTGTGTGTGTATATGTGTCTGTATGTGTGTGTATGTGTACGTAGATGCGATTGGAAATTTTTGACCTGGGTACAGGGAGTTTTGTAGTCGGGTTTACTCGATTATAGCATTCTTACTTGTTTAGAATGTACTCGTATCTTAACTTGGGCAAAACAAACTAAGAGTTATTCATTTTTTTATTGCAAACATATAGCTAGCTATATATTCAACTAGCATTTGAAATGCACAGTTGATATCATTTTTCAAATCTAAAATGTTCGATTTTGTCATTCATATTGAGATATATGAAATCATTTTTAAACTGTTGCAAATTTGCAAGTTAATTGATCAACTCTATGATGGGCAGGCAGTATTGCTTTGGGGCAAGAAAAACCAGCCAACTAGTTTTGCTACACAAATTTGGCGACTGTTGTGAACTGGAGGCCTAAAGTCAAATACTAATGGCGCTGAGGTGCCGTTTAATGAGATTCAAACAGTCAACAAGCCTAAAAAGCTGGCAATTTCTGTATATCAGTCAAACAATCTATGAGTTTGTTGGTAATCTACTCTTTTGTGAAGCCAGCGCAGCAGTCAAGTTCAATGCCAAAGCTGCCAAAAGATACACACATCTATACACATAATAAGAACTTGTCCTGTCTGACTGACGGACTGACTGATTGGTTATTGTTGCACAGCCCAAAACGTGAGAACTAGAATGCTGAAATTTGGACAGTAGTTTCATTTATGCGGAAAGTTGGAAAACTTTACCCACAAGCGTGGAAAAATTGCGGAAAACTGTTGTATGAAACTTATTTTTTGTACCATCCAATAGCTTCAAGCTATTCCTTATTGTTTTTTATTTTTTTGGTTAAAAGTTTAGATATATATTTTTATTAAACGAGTTTTCTGCTACCTTATCGTGGCATAAGGTAAAAAAAAAAATAATAATAATCAGTCAATCCAAATTTCACCAATTTCGGAAAATAAGAGCCTCTCATGGGAAAAAACGGTCTCAAAGTTATGTATGGGCGAAAGTCAAATTTTGGGCCGATTTTAGAAAATTCACCCCATTTCCATTTATGGAAAACTGTCCTTCTACATATGTATGCAATATAATTATGTATGTAACCTTCCTTTTTTTAAATATCAAAAGTAGGCAATATAAATAAAGAAATCTGCCTAGTTGAGATCTAAAGATCCAGATCAGTCTGGTTACAATAACATCAAAAATAATAATAATAATAATAAATTTGAATCCAAATACTTTGCCGAGCAACGCTGGGTTAGTAGCAGCTAGTGCAAATATATATAGATACGAACAGCAACTAAAGAAAGAGGCAAGCGGCTTTTATGGAAATCTATGAGCTTTATTTCAAATGTAAACCATGGCTACGCTGCGCATTTAAGAACCGGCCACGCCCCATTCGTTTTGACCAAGTCATCTGTGAGATACATTTGTGCATTCAAGTATTGAATAAATTTTAGGTCACATTCGATGCCTGGGCCTATGAATCTTCAATCTTGAATCATGAATGCTGAATGTTATTGCTATGTTAAGCTGGCCAAGCAACGTTGCCGATTTACATAAATTACAACAACAACAACAACAACAACAGCAGCAGCAGCAGCAGCAATCGGTAAAAATGACGCCGGCAGCGCAGCCAGCAACCGACCGGGGGCAGCGCATATAAGTCAAGTGGAGCGCCGAGAAATGCAACCATTGCCCTAGAGCGATCCAAGCCAAAACGTTCCAAACGAACAAACGCGACGCGACATCAACTCCAAGCAGCATCAGTCAAGGATTACGCAAGGATAACCCAATCTAAAAAGCTCGAGAATGCGCTCCGCTCAACAAGTGTTTGGCTGCATCGTCGCCTTCCTGGCACTGACCCAGGCCCGTCCTCAGTACGGCTATGAGCAGCCACAGGCTGGGGATCTGCTGGTGGGCGGTGGCGGCATTGGCAGCGTTGGCCTGACCAATCCCGGACAGTTTGTGGCTCAGCTGCCCGGTCCACATCGCGGCGGTGACAAATACTTGCCACCGGCAAGCACCACACAGGCGCCCATAATCAACAAGAAGTTCTACTTGGTGTCGGCGCCGGAGGATCATAGCAACGATGGCAAAGTAAAGCATTTGGTGCTGGGCAGGCCGCAGAAGAACTATCGCGTGGTGTTCATCAAGGCGCCGGCAGGTGACAATGCCAACGTGAAGTACTCGGCCGAGTTTGCACCACAGGAGGAGAAGACTGTCATCTATGTTCTGAGCAAGAAGGATAACGATCTGGATGCCGGTGAGATCGCAACGCCCGCACCAACGCAGCCCAGCAAGCCGGAGGTGTTCTTCATCAAGTACAAGACCGATGATGAGGCCAACCAGGCACAGAAGGAGATCCAGGGACAGTACGACAAATTGGGCGGCACCAATGAGTTCCAGGAGGACAACAATGCCCCCATTACCTCCGTTGTGGGCAGCCTTGATGGCCTCAATCCCGATGGCAGCTACAACTATCGTCAGATCAATCGCCCCGGTGCTCATCCCAGTGCCCAGTATCTGCCCAGTGCTCTGAACCATTAAGAGTGCGATAGGACACTCAATTCATATTTGTTTGTTCCCTTCTATGCCCTCTTACCATCATACCATAATTGGCTTGTTATGTGTTGTTTAGTTTTAAGCACATTTTATATGAAAATATTTTTGTTGTTTTTTTTTATGTTTTTAAAAATAAATAAACTGTATATTTAAAAAGTACGCAACGTTTTTTTGAAGATGCTTCTTTGCTAAGGTCGCGTAGTTTCCGCGCTATAAAATGCCATTTAAAAAATTAATAAAAATGCCATAAATAAATTGAAATGTTGCTCAAATGTAGCAAAACCTAATAAAAAAGGTCCGAAGCGGCCCAAAGCAAAATGCTCAAAATCAAATCAATTCAAACGTCCAAAATTCGACACTCAACAAAGCGCCCGGCGCCTGAAATAGCTCAAAATTAGCTTAAATGAAGTGAGAAATCAAAATAAGCTCATCAAATTTAATTATAATTGAATCAAACAGCGCATCTTTTCGTCGGCTGATCGTTAAACTAACGCTGCATGACTAAATGTAAGCTGAGGAGCGGAGTGGAGTGGAGTGGAGTGGAGTGGAGTGGAGTGGAATGCAGATTAGGAAAAATCAAACGACAATAATTATGCATTTCTCATGACAAGAGTTCAAAGAAGTTGCATTGGGATCTTGTATACTACATTCATGCATACAAACTTATAAATAAATAAACCACTTTTCCGCTATGAGCGGAGGAAACCTAGGTATGATGTTGCCAACCTAATGGCATGATGTTCCCAACAGTTATAATAATACGTTATCATGGTGATCAGAAAACATACTCCAATTTGTCGGCACGACAAACTTATCATCACGATCATTTATATATGAACTTTGTCGAGGCTAAATCAAAAAATCAGTAACTTTTGTACAAAACGATAGTTTTGACTTCCTTTTGATTTTTAAAAGGAAAAAACAATTTTATCTTGGAGAATATATTTTAATCACAGATTTACGTAATTACAAATTTTATAAAAATCTTAAAATAGAGAGAAATTAGTAGTGGAAACGGTGAAGCAACTCTTCTGTTTCTCTCCGGCTTCCAACAAGAGAAGGTTGAAACATTTAGCTAGCCCCGTCCTAACTAGTTTATTTGAACACCAGTCCTCGTCGGATAACAGACCGAATGGAACCCTTTCAGACCATGTGCCTCAATCTACAAAGGCCATAGTTATTCCTACGATATCATAACTGGCCTAACTAGCGGCCTAAACCTTAAATGGGGTAGGTCATAATAATTAAGTGGAGATTATAGATTTCAAGCTAAAAGCAACTCATGAATACTGTAACTATTTTAATAGGGAAACATTTTGGACACATTTTTTCCTCTGTAATACTAAGAATAAAAGAAGGTCTTTAAAATTTTCATACAAATTAGTAACAAATTAATCACAATATTATATAGCCGATTTTATAAGAAAGTCAGTGTGCTCTGTATGTAAAGGTCAGTTATACACACTGATAAATATAATAGAATATTCGCTGAAATTCACTTTCAATGTTATCTTTAAAAACTTAGAATAATACAAAGTTTTTACATATTTAAATGTTTTATCAATTATGCTTCGATTATTCCTATTCTTAAATAATTTATACTTTTGTAGATCAAACTCTAATAAAAAATAATTTTTATCCAAATTAGAAGTTCTTTTCTGTGCATTATCCCATAAAGTTTCTTTGTTTTCGAAACCTTAAGAAATTTCATTATCGAAATTAGGAGTTCTCTCAGTATTATCATTATCCTATAAAGTTGTTTTGTTTTCTAAAACCTTTAGAAATTTTAATGAGTCTAACTAGTTTCATCCAGTCGTTTAATACGTTAGCCAGTGCGCCTGAATTAGCCTGAATTCTGCCAAGAAACCCAAAGACAAGCCCATTGAAGACGCGACCAACCTTCGCGACACGAGCTGCGAGATCAACATCTTCATATGCATGGTCCAACCTATCAATAGAAGCAATTTTTCTTAATAAAACTGATCATAAATCAAATTAGCTGTACCATTTTGCCAAATGCGACATGAAAGTGTGGGAATTACGCGTCAATTTATGCAAATTGATGCGCATAGAGACCTGAATCGAAATCGAAATTGATGTCAAGCCTGCTGGCCGCCAGATAGTCAAATTCTCAAAAAGTATCGCTGTTGATATTTTAATTGTCTCGGACTTGTTGACAACGCAGCCAAGCCAAACGAATTAATCTACTAATCAGCCGCAAGTTTGCGCAACACACCAACAAAAACTATACAAATAAAAAACAAATAGATAATAAAAAAAAATTTAATAAGAAGTTAATTCAAAACTTGGCCTGTGAATTCGGCAGTGCCGGAGCTCCGATTAGATCAGAGCTAAGCGGCAACTCATTAGTCAAAAAACCTGCGAGGGCGTTGAATATTGCAGCAAAGGCTGGACAATGGCCCAAAGATTGGAAAAAAGATAGATGATAAATGTGTCTACTAAAAAAAGGCGACTCCATAACGAGATCTAATTAAGAAAATGCAGCTTTAACAATTCCTAACTCAATTAATGACTTTACTGAAACAGATATTAGATGGTAAATATTATCTTCATTATCTTGAATTATCATCCGAAATATGACATATGTACTTATTTTTAAAGTTCAATCATTTTTGGTTACCTAATACTCGGGATCTAAACGAGATCTAATTAAGAAATGCAGCTTTAAAAATTCTTAGCAAACTCAATTAAAGACTTTACTGAAACAGATAATTAGATAGTAAATATTATCTTCAATATCTGGAATTATCATCCCAAAGATGACATATGTAGGTGCTTTTAAAGTTCAATCATTTTTGGCTATAAATTCACGTAATAACCGAGATCTAATTAAGAAATGCAGCTTTAACAATTCTTAATAAACTCAATTAATGACTTTACTGAAACAGATAATACAATGGATAGTAAATATTTTTTAAAACTTCATCCGAAATATGACATATATGTATTTACAGTAAGTCCAATCATTACTCCCTGTACCCATAAAATGGCTAAAAAGGGGTATTACATCTGTGCAAATGTATGTAACAGGCGAAGGAGACATCTCCGACCCTATAAAGTATATATATTCTTGATCAGTATCAGAAGAGATTTCGATTTGGCCATGTTCGTCTGTCTGTCCGTCTGTCCGTCTGTCCGTATGAACGCGTCGAGCTCAGCAACTACAAAAGCTAGAGACACCAAATTTGGAATGTAGGTTCCTGTATAGCATACGCAGATCAAGTTTGTTTCTAATTTCAGATATCTCTCCCGTTCCCCCGCAAATCGATAAAAACCGTTTTACAGTTAAAATTTTCAAGATATAGCTTTTAGATTTGGCATGTACAATACTTTAGTTTCTCCTAATCTACTGTCCAAATTTCAAGTCGATCGGATAATAAACACGGAAGTTATTCACGAAAGAATATTCAGTAATGCAGCGAGAGGGGGAAGAAGAAGCACAGCCACCAATTAAAATGCCTCGCTTGCGCTGTCGCTTTTGCCGCCTGTGTGCGTGCGTCTTTGTGTATGTGTGTGTGTATGTGTAAGTGGACGTAGATGTGATTGAATGTTTTAGACCTGGGTACAGGGAGTTTCGTAGTCGGGTATACTCGACTTAGCATTCTTACATGTTTTTGGTTACAAATTTACCAAATAATCGATATTTGCATTAAGGACATTCGTTAATGAAATTGGGACCTCTTTTTAATTCTTTTAGTATTCCAATTAATTATTAAACTTGAACCATGCGATTGAGCTTGATTATTTAATCATTATTCATATGCATATTGCAAAAAAATATCTCAAGATGATGTTGTAACAAATTTCGTTTTCAGCAAGTCTTTTGTTTTCATTGTCCATTGAAGGGCCACGTTAAACGCACAATTAATTTGCGGCAAGTTTGTTGCCTAAGTCTTTTGTCTAGCAGCTACTAATTGGGCCCATAAACTGTGCAAAAATGCCGGGAAGCGCTTAAAGTTCTCCCTGGCAGTAACATATAAAGATGGGCCCAGCCGGGTCAGCTGCATTACACCTTTGTGGCATCCACAAGCAGCATGTTGAACATAGTTGCCTTTCTCGGTTCGGTGGCGCTGCTTGGCCTCAGCCAGGTGCAGTCGCAGTCGCAGTCGCAGTTTCAGTTGCCTTTGCCGTCACCGTCGCGTTACTATCTGCCACCGGCGGCAGGTGAAAGTGTTGCGGCACCCGCTCCGATCATTACGAAACAGTTCTATAGTATATCGCCGGCCGAGGACTCACAGGAGCTGCAGCCGCGCACCAAGCATTTGGTGATTGGACGCGCCACGCGCAACTATCGCGTTATATTCATACGCGCACCCAGCGCACAGAGTGAGGCAGTGAAGTACACGGCAGAGCTGGCACCTCAAGAGGAGCGTACGGTCATCTATGTACTCAGCCGTAAGCAGCCGGAGCTGGAGGCGCAGGACATTCAGCCTGCCAAGCAGCAGGCGCCAACAAAGCCCGATATCTTCTTCATCAAATATAAGACCAACGAGGAGGCGGCCGCTGCCCAGCGGGAGATTCAAACGCAGTACGACGAGCTGGGCGGCAATTCGGAGCATGCCGCACCCTATGTGGCACCAGTGCAGTCCGTGGTGGGTGCCTTGACTACAAACCCACTGCCAACAGATCCCGCTGCTGCTGCTGACGGCTACGAGTACCAGAGACCCACCGCGCGTCTTTTCTGATCATCAGCACAGCCGGCACTTGGGTGGTGTCAATTTAACGATCGACCCACGCGCACCACAAAGTATCTAATTAACATTGCCGGGTAGCAGTATTTGCATAAAACTGATAAGCGGTAAAAAAAAAAAAGAAGAAAACAATACAGATAACAAAAAACAAAACCCAACAATCAGCCACAGCATCCCAAGCAACAAAATCGTCATTATAGATAGCGAACGCGTAAACCACAAAAAAAAACAAACAAAAAAAATACTCGTCTCGTAGTCGCAAATTGTTTTTTACTCCCTGTACCCATAAAATGGGTAAAAAGGGGGTATTACATCTGTGCAAATGTATGTAACAGACAGAAGGAGACATCTCCGACCCTATAAAGTATATATATTCTTGATCAGTATCAAAAGAGATTTCGATTTGGCCATGTCCGTCTGTCTGTCCGTCTGTCCGTCTGTCCGTCTGTCTGTCTGTCCGTCTGTCCGTCTGTCCGTATGAACGCGTCGATCTCAGCAACTACAAGAGCTAGAGACACCAAATTTGAAATGTAGGTTCCTGTATACCATACGCAGATCAAGTTTGTTTCATATTTCAGATATCTCCCCGTTCCCCCGCAAATCGATTAAAACCGTTTTACAGTAACAATTTTCAAGATATAGCTTTAAGATTTGGCATGTACAATACTTTAGTCTCTCTTAATCTACTGTCCAAATTTCAAGTCGATCGGATAATAAACACGGAAGTTATTCACGAAAGAAGATTCAGTGCTGCAGCAAGGGGAAGAAGAAGCACAGCCACCATTTAAAATGCTTCGCTTGCGCTGTGGCTCGTGTGTGTGCGCCCTTGTGTATGTATGTGTGTGTATGTGTAAGCTTACGAAGATACGATTGGAAATTTTGACCTGGGTACAGGGAGTTTCGTAGTCGGGTATACTCGACTATAGCATTCTTACTTGTTTTTCGCACACTTTTTGCAAACTTTTGTGTTTTATCTATTTAAGTTATTTTTTATTATATAAAAAAAATGGTGTGTTTTTTGTTTTTTTGCAAAGTGCTATGACCCTGTGCCAAACGAGGCAGATTAGCCAAATCCAAAACGGGCATATGGACAATCCAGACAGCAAAGGACTATAATGGTTTACCCGGACTTTGCCAAGAGAACCACTTGTTGAATTGTTTATAGCTAAAATTATAATGTGTATGATCTTGATAATAAAACTTCCAAGAGAATATTCTTGAACTGTGAAATCTTGACTTTGGTTTAGACGATAGAACAGCAATCGTTAGTCAAAATCTTTATAAAAAAAAAAAATTAAATCAATTTAAAATAAATTCAATTGCCTCTTAGTGCTGCAATCTTTATAAACTGTAGCTATATTGGGTACGAGGCGGTACTAAAGCTGTGAGACCCTGTAAACTATATAAACTATATTTCTGATCAGTCTGGACCTCTCTGCCCGTCTGTTTGTCTACATTTATGAACTCAAGGATCTTGGAAACTGTAAGAATTAGATACATCAAATTTGGCATCTAGGTTCACGCTAAGTTCGCTCAAAAAGTAGCCACTACTTGAAGTGCTCTGCTTGCTTGAACTGTTTAATAACTTTTTCAGAATTATATCTACACAAATATTTTTCAGATAATACTGATTTTTGGTTTGCAGCGAAACATATAATTGATTTTAAGCCAGGCCAGGGCTTTCGCCAGATTTGTCATTTTTCAAAATCAAGGCAACGAATTTTCTTGGTAGTTAAATACCCGTTTAATGCAGGTAAGTTCAAAGTTCAAACATTTCTTTAATATATATAGTACACAAAACGGCATTTGATAGGTTTTATTGAAGTCAAAGTCAGCCTTGGTTGCTCCTTGCCTTATGGCAAGTAATTGTTTTGTGAATTGTTTTATTTTATCGAAATATGTATTTCGTTTATTTTTCTGGAAATTACTTTAATTTAAGAATACTATTAAAAGTATAAGCTAAAAACAAATACAATCATTGTACTTATATTGGCTTGAAATTGGATGCAATTCCCCGATGCAAATAGTATATAAATAGTAAAGGCAATTGTGGGAAATTGTAATGCATTTTCAGGGGATTTGTAGTTCGCCTAAGTTTTGAGTCATCTAAATTTAGTAGTATAATTTACATAAATTTGGCAAATAGTAAAACAAGCAACAAAAATACCAACAAAAATCATGACGGCAATGCATCTTTTTGTTGTTGTTATATTTGGCTGCTTTGCAGCAAATTCGTGTAGATTTATTTGCATTTGCATTTAATTAATGGGATTTGGAAGCGGCGGCCATATCTGGACATCAACTGGGCGACCTTTTTGTGATTGGCAGCCAAGCCGCGCTAGCTGGCAGCTATTAATCTTGAAATAATCAAAAAAAAAAATAATAATAATAATAACAATAAGTAAAACAACTTAAAACAAAAGAGAAAAACTTATGCAAGCGTTATTTTCAAGGCTAATGCCGTAATTTCCCAAACAGAAGTTTTTGTTCTAAAACACTCGCTTGGACCGTAAGCACTTGACCCAGAAGTGACTCAAATGATATACAGATGATCATATAAAATATTGACTGACTAATATTTTGTGGGCTGATTTGAATCGGCTTATTTCAAGGTGCCAAGCGCGCATAAATCATAACATTTTAGCCATATAAAATGTGGTCTTAAGTAAACGCAAGACTCGACCCGCAAGCCACCGACAAAGCTCGCCCCAAAGCGCATTCAAATTATGCCAATTATAATGAAATTTTTCAAAAATAAATAAATAAATACAAAATAAATAAAATAAGACACCGCGCCGTTTGGAATTTTTGCTTTTAGCCGCTATCCAAAAATACAAATGACACAACATAATCGAGTCATCTTTTTGTTTAGATGCGTGCCGCCAGGCCGCGCTTATCAAATGGAAATGCTTTAATTTATAGACAGCCAGGCGGCTGGGGATTTGGTAAGACCCAGTCAAAGTCACGACAAGTGTGACTGAATGCTGAGTGAACCGTGTCGAACCAGCTCAACTATGCAACCATTGTGTGGAGATCTTATTTAATAATCATTTAACTACAAAATGGCGTACATTCTGTGAACTTTTCAATCAATTAGTTCACTTAAAGTCGTATAGTGATCGTTAAACGATCGTTTATTGAGCGTATAATACCTCAAATTAATTGAAATTAGTTATATCATTTTTAGGACCCGTACCAATAAATATTGCACAAAAATGTGTCATTAGGTTGAAAGCAAATGTGATTACAACAGTCGGATTAAAACATCTCACACTCAAAAGTTCTTGATAAGGGTCGGTATTTATAAATAGTAGAGCTGGAAGTTAACAAAAGATGTATATCGAAACTCACTGTTATAAATAAACGTTCGCCAGTAAAACTGATCCCTGATTACTTACTACAAGTGATCGATAAGTTTGATACCATTTAGTGAACCCTATTAAACACATTTTTAACCATTTCAATGATCACAGCTGATCACAATCGCTTCAAATTAGTCTACTATTTGTATGATACATCCCATGTATCATAAACGTAAAATTTTGTATCGATATGCCGTAACATTCGCGCTCCCCATTAAGGTAAAAAAAAGTTAGGAAAATTTTTAGGGAGCAAGCTATGCTGTTGAGCGTGATCATTTCAAAATGATGAAAACTTATTGGCTGCCAAGCATCCTCAACGGTGACCTCTGAACAATGGATATTACTAACAAACAAAAAAACGCGTGAACGACATAAAGCGTGATAACGAAACTGTGGGCATTATAAAGCACAATGGAAACTAGGTTATTTATACAGATAGTAATGTATTTATATTTTAAAACAATACAATTCATTGAAGGGCAAATTAAGTTATAAGGTTCAAATCAATTCGTAGAATTAGTATTACCACACAATTATTGACTCTATTTTAATACTCTGTTTCCCAAATGTGGAAAAGATTATACCATTAACTTGGTGTTGTGTCTGTTCGTCCAAAATGTTTTTCACCCTAACTAAGGTAGGTACACCTATTGGTATATATTACTACCATCGTCTGACAAAGTGATATTTTCGATTACTTTTGATTTTGTAAACTTCTTCAGCGTACACTGAGCTTTGTATTAAGCAGTGTAAAGTACACAACCAATTTTCTCGATTTTATACCCTTTCAAAGAGTATTTTAATTTTATCACAAAATGTGTAACGCATTGAAGGAAAGGTTTTCCAACCCACAAAAGTCGTATATATATTCGCGAGGTCCGTCTGTTTCTATGAAACTTGGCCCAGATTGAACCACTATAACATATAGATGCCTTATGAACACCTTTATTGTTTATAAAGATATCCTACCCAAATTCACCCAAACCGGGTTTCTGGATAGTTATTTCAATCTGACCACATTTGGCTATCTGATAGCTGCCGTAGGAACAATCGGGTGAAAAATTACATTTTGTAGTAAACAAATTTTGTCCCGTCCGAAATTGAGTTTTGGATACAAGACATTGCTGAAAGATTATATACATAGATTCGGCACACCGAAGATAGCCGTTCTTTCTTGTTACATTTGGATACGATTCAATAAACATATTATTTTTGGCAAATTTCAATTCGTCCCATGATTCGAATACAAAGAGATTTTGTACTTTATCGAATCATGTCAATTCGATTAGCAAAAACACAAAATGCAGAAGTAGAGACAGAGAGATGACTCGAAGTCTGTTGTAGAGCTGTGATAATATCGATAGTACCATTACTCCATAGTTTACATATATCAACATCATTCATAGTATCGCGTAGTATCGGTCATGTCTATAATCTTTAATTCTCTCAGTTCAAAAGCCCTCATAATGAAACATGGCTCACACTCATGCTGATTTTTGTTTCACATAGTACATATGTCGGATCTGCTGCATTGGGGCGCTATATCATATAGCTGCAATAGGAACGATCGGTCGAGAATTCAAAACCATTTTCCTTATGCTCTTGCAGAGGGTAGAGCTGGAGATATGTAATTCCACCAAATAATAATTTCGTTATTTACATCCTGTACATAGTACAAGGAAACTTTGTAAAGGATTCCCTTATATCACTGGCATTTAAATTGAAACTCAGTAGCCGAAACTGACGAAACTGTCAGCTACTACAACAAGCTCATACTGAATCTATTTTGAATTCATTCTCAGTTAAATTCTCAGTTTCAAAGTGAAAACATCTAAAAATGTATTTTGGCAAATATATATAAAAGTTATTTTTCTACACTTATTATGCTTAAGATAAAAGATATGATAACTGTTATATCGTTTTGTTTAAGTTCGTGTGTTCGTGTTTTAATTTAAATTAATTTTTTAGGTAAGTTGACGGATAGTTTTTTCAGCGAGTTATGTGTTACCTTCTTCGGTGACTTTCAGATGTTGACGTATATATATATATATCTATTCATTGGTGAGATTGACAATCATACAGCAATATCTCAGGTAAGTTGATAGCGCTGCTGTCAAGCGAGTATATATTAAATTCTTCCACTGCTCTCAGATTAATTGGAAATACCAATTCAATCGGATGTATCAAATGTGGTGCAGAAACGTAGTATATTATTTGCTGAGGAAGTTGGCAGCACTGGCTGCATACGGGGCAGAATTTCCGAAGGTACATTATCCGGGTGGATTCGAGGGTAAGTTGGCAGCGCTGGCTGGATAATATTAAACGCCTCAGTTTTTATTTTTGGCTTGCATCTTTCAGTCTATACTTTCGATACTTTCACATACTAAAGTACGAACACAATCGCGCGCTTCAAATATAGTACAGAATCTAATACTGTTCGGGTAAGTTGGCAGCACTGGCTGGCTGGTATTTTTCTCCCCAATTTTAATTTATTGATTGTTCTTTCAGGCGCATATCTTCAAAGTTCTCCATCAATATCACTCAAGTACACTCGTATAGTATATTGGATGCATTTGAAAAATTCTGGTTGCTAATTGTTAATATTCAAAACGAAGGATGCTTCTTTACTAGCATGTAAATTTTTGTGTGAAATCTTTGAAAAATATATTCAAAATTACACTTTGAGTTGAAACTATAAATCTAGTTTAATTTTGAGGAGGATGCCATTGAGGAACACTTAGTTGCGCTATACTGAACATTTTTGTTCATTATATCAAATATAATGGTGTTTAATAATAGTCTGTGGTGATAAATTGGCATACAATAGCCATAGTGCTCGACTAGAAGATATGTATATTTGTACTTACATCTAGTTAGCGGTGGTTAAGATGGAAATTTGAGTCATATATAGTATGACGAAGTCATCACTGAAACAAATGCCTTCGAGGATCTTACAAAATCAATTCTTTGAAAGAAAAAAAATTGGAAAAACGCTGGACTAAATGTTCCGAGTTATATTACTATCTCTATTATTATTATTAGTGATGGGGGCGTTGCACTGCGACCTCTGAGATTTATTGTGCCCCCTTCTAAACCTAAAGCTCACTCATCAACCCTATCTCCTGCATGAATGCAAGGATCTTGGTCGGATCAAGAGTACCTATATCGTTTGTCTGAAGGAAAAACCCACCCAGGTACCCGTTTCTTCTTCTGGCAAGGGCAGTGCAGTTTGTTAGTATGTGTGATGAGGTTTCAGCCTCCATTTCACAGAATCTGCATGTCCCGCTTCTTACAATTCCTAGCTTGCTTAGGTGGTTTCTCAGTCTACAGTGCCCCGTCAGAAGGCCGGTGACTATTCTAAGTGAATTCTTCCCCAATGGTATTAGTTGCTTGAATCTTTTAAGATCATAGTTTCCTAAGAGTGACTTGGCCTGTCTTAGACCTGGTGTATTTCTCCAGCTTGACTGCCTTCTTTTGTCCTCTTCTATCCTAAGATGTTCTCTTATTGTGTGTCTTCCTATGCCACAGAACGGTTCTGGGCCTACCAGAGGTTTTCCTGCTCCTAACATAGCCAGTTCATCAGCTGCTTCATTCCCGGGTATATCTTTGTGCCCTGGGATCCATCTGAGGGCAAGCCTATTTTTCCTGCCTAGTTGGTTCAATTTGGTTCGCACTTCTCGAACCAACTTGTTGTTGTTAAATACAATTTATTTTGTCGAATAAATATCATTTAGTCAAAATGTCACTGACTTTTGAAGCTGCCCTCGTATCATAGACAAATGCCAAACTTCGATCCATTCTCAGTGCTTTTGACGTAGAATTCTACGCTAATGGATTAAACTAGAATCATTGCCATTAAATTTGACGCCAGCAGGCAAATGGAAAATAAATTCTACGAGTTTTAAACTCTCGCCTTATGGCTTGCACATAATTAAATACTTATTAACAATGACACAATACTATGCTAAGCAAACATTTTATCGCGGAAGTATTGTGCGTATAATCTTTAAGAAAATCACAGAGACTTGCTTCCGAGAAAAAATAGCAATCAAAATGATTTGAATTGGCCATTTAAAAGTAGAGAATAGACAAATTGCTTTCATTAGTAATTTTTGAAAACAACAATTTATATCAATCAACAAATAAAATAGAAAAGAAATGGGGGATTTAAATCATTAATGAGAAACTCGGCAAATAAACTTGAAGAAAAGCGCAATCCAGTTGGCATTATCTTATCCACAAGATATATATCTAGAAAAAAACATTTTTAATTTTATCATATTCATAATAATTTTTATGATAATTATGAATGTTCTTTTCCTTTGCTGGAGGCAATGTTATCATAAGTCTTGGTGAAATTTTTTGTTATCAATTTGATGGGTGAGTAATATTTTTAAGCCGTAACAAATATGATCTGGGCATGGTACACGTAAAAAAAAACCGAAATTGGGGAGTTTTTAAAGCCGCAGTCTGTTAACGCTGTTTAAGGACATTTGTGTAGCTGAATACTACTTTATAAAACAATCTATATTTATGGCTTATCCCCTTAAACTAATTGATGTACATCTATATACATATATTAAAATCTTATGTTGGTGTATGCAAAAGTTAAAAACTCGAAAAGTTCTACACCGATTGAGCTCAAATTTTGACGCAAGAGATCACAAATAAGACTTGAGTTTAAAAAAATCAAAGCTGAAAAAAAAATACCTAGAGATATGGGAAAATTTTGGAAATACTATTTTTGTATGGGGTATCCTGAAACAGAACAAACTTGTATTTTCGATTTTTATAAAAAAAATTTTAAAATCATAGAAAAATATTATACAAAATCAACAAATAACTATTCTTTAATAATTTTTTAAATTATAATAATCGCTGCAATATACAGTTCGCTTAAAGGATTGCTTTTATCTATTTTTTCGTGAAAACAGATTTCTTTACGCTTACGTGCTGTGTAAAAGCAACCGTAGGCTTCTCCTGATGCAGTAATGAGACAAAAAATTACATAAATAATTTCAAACATACAATACATATGCATACGGAATAATATAAATAAAATCAATTTAGATTGTGACCAACGGGCCCGGGACTTTGGAAAATCTACCCCCCAAGGGCGGAAAACTGTTGTATGAAACTTTCAACTTTTATAAAAGAGTGTTAGCCGATATTGAAAAATCTACTCCCACCTGCTACCACGGACGGACAATAGCCTCAAATGAAATGTGTGAGAGAAGATTTTTATTAGTTTATCAGTTTCTTAGTTCTTCAGACCCTATCCAAAACGTCATAAAGCACGGGGGGAAAAAAGTGGTACGTAATCTTTTTTTTTTCTTTCTTTTTCATCCATGCAACAAGAATGTGCCACAGCAAAGTGTAGCAGGATACATTCAGTAAGTAATAAAATGACAGGCAAGAGCAAAGAATACATTTGAGTCGGAAAACTTTCCTTTTCCTACCCGACAACAATTGTTGCCAAATTTACTTATTTACAAATTTTACTGGCATAAATAATGATAAGCGTCATATAATGATAGAACTATACAACAAATGCAAATCGTATTTAGTTATAATAGAGAAGAGACGGCACACAAATTAAGTAGTTAATCGATCATTTGGAGAGCTCAAGGAATTTCCATTTGGCTGCAAGATCAAATGAACTAAAGACAAAGCGTCCAAAAAATGCAACGGAAACTAATGAGAGATTTTGAATTTTGTTTGTTTAAGCTAATGCTATGATATGTTGCCAATGGCCGGTGTAGACTTGCAAACTGATCACTTGGAGCTATGATTTATGGCCACGCAGTCCGGCAACAGCAATCAAACAACAGGTCACATTAAAGGAAGCCACAATAGACGTCAGAGCGAGCGAGAGACAAGCGTCAAGTCAAATGTCAGAGGTTCGCATAGCCAAATAATTGAGCAATTAATTAAGCACGACATTATAGAAGATGAAAAAAAAAGCACAGAAACAACGATAACAGCAACAACAACAACAACAACAGCAACAGCAACAGCAACAGAAATATGAATATTGTATATTGAATATTGAGTATTGAGTGATTTGTTGAGGGAATCGCTCTGGGGCCTAAATATCCGACTATAAAAGCCCAAACAGCAGCGAGGAGCATCAACAGTTAATCATCAACTGAAACCACAACCAAGTCCAATTTCAACATGCGTCTCTTTGTGGTAAGGCAAAAGGATAACAAGGATTACTGCCTAACATTATCACACTCACACTTTCTTACGGTTCACCCCAACCTAACAGACTCTCTGCACGCTCCTCGCCTTGGCGCAGGCCAAGCCGCAGGGCTACAACTATGGCAGCGGCGTCTCCGGCACTTTGACCCCATCAAGCGGAAGCGCATATAGTGGCGGCTTCCTCGGCGCACCCAGCAACGCCCAGCAAAACGTGGGCACCTATGGGCCACTGGGCGCATTCCAAGGCGCCAGCGTGGGTTCACTGCTGAGCAGCTCCGGCTCGGGTCAGAGTCATGGCTATGGCGGTGGCAGCAGCGGCTCATCCTCCAACTATGGCGGTGGCAACAGCGGCTCATCCTCTAACTATGGCGGCGCTAGCGTTGCCCCTCAATTGGGCGGCTCTTATACCCAAGGCGGTGGCAGCTTTAATGGCGGCCGCTCCTCCTCCAGCTTTGGCGGCAGCAGCTCGTCCAGCTTTGGCGGCGCCGCAAGCAATTTCGCTGGCTTTGGACCTACGCCCAACATTGGCTTTGGCGGCCTTTCTGGTTACCAGGCACCCAGCTACCAGCAGCAGCAGGAGGAAGAGCAACGCGTGGCCTTTGAAGCGCCCATTGTGCACAAGCAGTTCATTACTGTGGCCGCTCCCGATGAGCATGAGAATCTGGAGCGTGTCAAGCATCTGGTGATTGGACGCCCTCAGAAGAATTATCGCGTGGTGTTCATTAAGGCGCCCTCATCCAGCAGCGCCAACGTCAAGTTGTCGGCTGAGTATGCACCCAAGGAGGAGAAGACTGTTATCTATGTGCTCAGCAAGAAGGATTCCACTCTGGAGGTTAATGATATTGCTACGCCAGCACCCACTATTCCCAGCAAGCCCGAGGTATTCTTCATCAAGTACAAGACCGATGCGGAAGCATCCCATGCCCAGCAACAGATTCAAGGTGAGTTCAAACCAAAAGCGCTCTCAAAACATGCCTCTAATGTTTGCTCCCCATCCACTTTGACCCCACAGCCGAGTACGATCGCATTGAGGGCACCTCGGAGCACACCGACGGGGGAGTGGCACCTGCCCAGTCCGTGGTTGGCATTCTCGATGCTGGCAGCAACGGCAGCAGCTCTGGCAGCACTGGCAGCGGCATTGCCCACAGCGCTGCTGGCAGCCAAAACATCGTCAGCAGCGGCAGCAGCAGCCAAGGCAACGCCGGCAGCCATGGCATCATCGGCAGTGTTGGAGGCAGCAGTATCAGCCTGGGCAGCGGCCACAAGAATGCACAAGCCGCCACCTATCTGCCACCTAGCCACTAGATGGAGTAGGCCAGCAACAGTTAACAATTCTTTTTTTTACTAGTTTCCATAGTCGAACTTTTTTTTGTGCTCGTAAATAAAAATTTTTCTGAAATGTACAGACTTGATATTGTTTTAATATTACCAATATTACTTAAAATGCTAGATCGGACAAGGATCTTTGCCAACAACAATATGCCCAAGTCAACTACTGCCCTTAGGCCCATTGCGATTCAATGTTTATAAGCATGTTTAGGAAATTTCAGTCTATCTGAAATGGGAGCAGCGAAATCTCATGTGCAAAGCTTACAAAAAAAGTAAAAGACTGTAGTGCTCGTAGCGTCCGATTTCTTGTTTTCCAGAACACCACTTTCACCCCAACGAACTCGACGATACCGCGGCTTCTCGCGGCTTTTTAATTACTTTCTTTAATAATAACACTCTGTAACAGCGCTTAGGATCCCGAACAGCTGACAGTTATTCCCTATGAACTAAAACCAGCCGCTGAATCCGAAAATTTGTTATTATTCCTATGATTTGAAGGTAAAGTGGCTTTTGCTTGTAATACACCCGACTTCGACATCCAGCCAAGAATGAAATTGGTATTTATAAAACAAATCATCCAATTAAGAAGTTGTATTTAAGAATTTATTGTCTTTTTGCAATCAACATACTAAATTTTCATTAATCAGAAGTACGAAAAAGTATGTTTCATGACTGAACATTTTTTAGACCCTTACCATTTTTCACGAAACGTATTGAGCCCATAAAGTATGTATATACATATATTCTCGATTCGCATCAATATCTGAGACAATTTAGCCACGTCCCTTTGTCTGTTTCTCTGTCTGTCTGTCTGTTTTTGCAAACTTGATAAAGCTGACAAAGTTGGTTCTTTTTACACATGTCAGAACTGGCCAGATCGGATTACTATAACATATAGCTGCCATATGAAGGAACGGCCAAAATTACAATTCTATAAAAACATTGCTGCTTACAAATATATCCCGCCGAACTCATCAATTCTGAGTTTCAGTATAACCCATACATATCACTCAAAGATTGATTGATGTCGGACATTATATTTTAAAAACCATGATTGTTTTTACAGATATTCTAATCAAGCAATGGAGAGCTGCTTTAAACATGATATATAGTTGCTTGCACAAATTTCATTAAAATCGAATGAATTTATCATATTGCTGCCAATTGGGTGTTTGTATGAAAAACTTCTGCAAGGCTATAAATAATAGATTTGGCACCCCAAGAACTCATTTTTCTTTCTTGTTCAATTCATTTTCGGACTCAGCGGGCGGTTTCCTTTAAGGAATGACTCTCAGATGTTCGGGATGCACGAATGTCTGAAATTTGTTGCATAGTACTAAGAACCCATTGATTTTTTTTGTCCGCATTGCCACAATTTTGAATCATTTCAACATTTCAATTTCATGAGACTAACATAAGTACAAAACATTTAGTTAATTTTAAACAAAATGTAGATTTTGTAAGGAGCAAATTCATTAAATATGCTTAGTCTGTGCAGTTAGTTAAATATGCTTAGGAATTCATGGTGTGAAATTCATTTGTGCGTTGTCTTGTGTGGTTTTGTTGTTGCTATCATTATATCTCACTGCATCGTTTAAATCCGAGCAGGAACCTCGGGAAAAGCAGTAATCTATTACCACTATACAAAGACCAATGTGTATGTTCGATGTTGATTGATCTAACTTAACCGACTTTGAGCCATCCGGTCATTAACAAAATGGGTACTGATGGCTTCTGGGCAACTCACCCACAGATTTGATGGCCTGCTTCAACAGCAGAATCGACTGACTCTTATCCAGGGCGTCGATATCGCGACAGTTTCGATAGAGGCTACTAATGGTGGATTCCATGGAGAAGGCTCCCTCGGCGACATTGGGAAGCGTTGATATGAAGCGATTCAGTTCATTGAGCTCTATAAAATAATTGAAACCAAGTTTAAGAACACGAACGTGAGCAGAAGTTTGAGCGCTTACCCTGATACTCATTATAAGTCTTGTAGTTCCATTCGCCGCGTTTAATCACAAAGTAATCGCCATCGGCATATTCGCGGGCAAAGTTGCCACACGCCCAATCGTGGGTCTCGTGGCAGGCGCTCTTCGATGTGTTAGCCCAAAGCAGCAGCTGCCGGCTGCTCTCGACGCACTCCCGCTCCAGGCAAAGTGGTGCACGCATATAAAAAGGAACCTCTGGCCAAAAGGCAACCAGCATAATGATAATCACCAGGAGCACGGCGCACAGGCAGGCAGTGGCCACATACAGAATGCGACGTTTGCGCGACAGGCTCATTAGTGCATCAAAGGAGCGACGTCCTGGAAGCAGCAAGGCTATAGCACGCGGCGCATGAAATGATTAGATGTGCATGGAATGTGAGTGTGACTGGTGATGATGTATTATGATGTATTATCATACATTCTATATCTTTTGTTTTCGTTATCGAACACACACAGCATCGCAACTAGCAAATTGGCAAGAGATTACAGTTTAACATGAAAGAACAGGTGCCGAAGATGAAACATCCTTGCAGGCTGGTCAGGAATATTACGGATAGCGAAGGTTATAAAACAAACGAGGAAGAAAAGCACACAGAAAAGTTAACTATTCAATCGATACTTTTTGTATTAATAGAAATAACGTGTGCTTTTGTGTGATTTTAAGTAAAAAAAAAAATTAAACCAGTAAGAACCGGGTTTAAGACTGGTTTAAGAACAATCTACATGAATTTGTTTTGAGACAAGGATGAAACTTGGAATGTAGTAAGGTGGTGAAATGGTGTGTTATGTACTTGTAGTTCGGTTTAAAACCGGTTCAATCCCTAGGAATAATGACTCCATTTGACAATTGTGAGTTTAGTTAACCGTTGAATGATAATCGTTTGAAATATGTGTGTGTTTTTTGTAATTCGAATCCTTTCGCTCTCACCTCTTAGTCCATTTGCGGATGGATGCGCCGAGTTTGGTGTGTTGGCTGTGGGTGTAACACCGCCTACACCGCTGGCTTCGCTAAGCGCCTCCTTGCGTGCCGCCTCGAGTTCTTTGGGCGTCAGACCAGCATCATCCATGTGCAGCTTCTGTTGATTGGTGGTCAACGGGGCTGTTTCGCTGCCCTCGATCTGTTGCTTATTGCCATGGCCAATACGCTCATCATCCTGGCCACCGTGCAGTTTGTAGCTGCGATCGTCGACCTCATCGATGGCACAGATTGTCGGCTTGTACTTGCCCTGAGTGAGAGCCATGCTGTCTATATAATATTCAGTTGAAGCTACTTCATGTTGACTGCAGCTTTGTATCTACGCTAAATATAAGCGCATTTTACGCTATCTGCAATGCAAAACAAAAAAGAACAATCATTTAAATCTTGGGCATTTGTCAATTGGCCAACTGCCAATTTATGTATATGAGTACGAGTATATGTATAGCAATTGTTACTCATATGAGTAGTTTCAGTCGTTGACGCTTTATCAACATGAGAGGGGAGCTTAACGTAACGCTTGATTATCAAAAGATTACCTTGTGTCATGATATAGTACAAGTCATACACACAAACATCATTTGCGCAATGCTCGTAAAGAATTCACTTGTTTTTTGTGGTAGTATATAGTATAGATCTCTCAGATAAGTGAAATTCGCAGTGAGAGAGCACTAGTCATTGCGGGTTATATAGAAGAATACGATGCGTGTTATAAAGGTCTGACCCTATAGACATATGTATAAGCATTTATTTATATGCACAAATATATCGTGTGCATTCCAGTCAACATTTGACTTCTTTTCAATTTTCAATTGACAACAATTGCTGCCAATTTGCGAAACCAACTCAGGCGACAGACAGTCTTTAGTTTTATTTCTTGAGATTCTCAGTTGGAAGTCTCGCATATATGTACATATGTAAGTACATACATATGTGTACTTATGGCGGATTTGGGCAATGCTCTAGTCACAAATGTGCATAAATTTTAATTGGAGCAATTACCAACAGACGTGCAAGTAATTAAAAATGCAAAAAAGCAAACCATGTTGCGTGGTCAATGAAAAACAGATCTACTCATACAAAATGAGGACTCTGAAGATTGTAACTACTAATTGATTCAGAGCTGCTCCATTGTACTGCATCCAAAATAAAATGATGATCAAATTGCAAAAGACTCAAAGCGGATAAATTGCGCTTTGTGTTCCCATTTTAACGCTAACGAAATATAATCTTGTATTTCCCATTTGAGAATTCGATTAAATCACTTGAGATCCAAATTGCAAGCTGTTCTGACTTCCGAAACATAATTGAATTATGCGGCTGCCTTTGAGCTAGTGAAATCAAAAGTAATTTTAATAAACTTCCCCTATTGGGTCGGAGATTTCGCATTCCGTGTCCCCCTATATTTCCTACTCTATAACTATATTATTATCTCATCCGTACCCTTTCCTAGCTCCTTCTTTTCTTAATGGAATCTGTAACCAACCTAGCTGTGAGTTGGGGCACAGCTTGCCGGACCGGCTAATAAAACTTCCCCCACCGGGTTGGAGATTGCATTCCTATTCCCATTGTTTTCTTTATTCTTCTCTTTAGTTTTATGCATTAAATTTATCTACCTTTTTACTCCCTGTACCCATAAAATGGGTAAAAAGGGGTATTACATCTGTGCAAATGTATGTAACAGACAGAAGGAGATATCTCCGACCCTATAAAGTATATATATTCTTGATCAGTTTCAAAAGAGATTTCGATTTAGCCATGTCCGTCTGTCTGTCCGTCTGTCCGTCTGTCCGTATGAACGCGTCGATCTCAGCAACTACAAGAGCTAGAGACACCAAATTTGGAATGTAGGTTCCTGTATACCATACGCAGATCAAGTTTGTTTCATATTTCAGATATCTCCCCCGTTCCCCCGCAAATCGATTAAAACCGTTTTACAGTAACAATTTTCAAGATACAGCTTTAAGATTTGACATGTACAATACTTTAGTGTTTCTTAATCTACTGTCCAAATTTCAAGTCGATCGGATAATAAACACGGAAGTTATTCACGAAAGAAGATTCAGTAATGCAGCGAGAGGGGGAAGGAGAAGCACAGCCACCAATTAAAATGCCTCGCTTGCGCTGTCGTTTTTGCCGCCAGTGTGTGTGCGTCTTTGTGTATGTGTGTGTGTGATGGGTAAGTGGACTTAGATGTGATTGGATGTTTAGACCTGGGTACAGGGAGTTTCGTAGTCGGGTATACTCGACTATAGCATTCTTACTTGTTAGTTTTTCTTTATGACTAACTCTTTACTATCTTGCTAAAGACTTTAATAACGCCACCGGCAATTCCTAGCTCTGAATAGGGCATAGCTAGTCAGACTGGCAATAAACTTCCCCAACGTGTCGATGCCGTTCTTAGATTCAATTGTAATTTCGTGTAGGCTTTAAATTTTTACACCCTGTACCCATAAAATGGGTAAAAAAGGGTACTAAATCTGTGCAAATGTATGTAACAGGCAGAAGAAGACATCTCCGACCCTATAAAGTATATATATTCTTGATCAGTATCAAAAGAGATTTCGATTGGGCCATGTCCGTCTGTCTGTCCGTCTGTCCGTATGAACGCGTCGATCTCAACAACTACAAGAGCTAGAGACACCAAATTTGAAATGTAGGTTCGTGTATAGCGGGAGCAGGTCAAGTTTATTTTAGATTTGAGATATCTCCCCGTTCCCCCGCAATTCAATATAAAAACCGTTTTATAGGAACAATTTTTGCAGATATAGCTTTGGGATTTGGCATGTATGATACTTTGGTCACTCTTAATCTACTGCGCTGTCGCTCGTGCGTGTGCGTATTTGTGTATGTATGTGTAAGTGTACGAAGATGCGATTGGAAACTTTTGGCCTGGGTACAGGGAGTTTTGTAGTCGGGTATACTCGACTAAAGCATGCTTACTTGTTTTCATATATCTATGTATTAAATTATATTTTTTATTTCGAGGCAGCATGGTTTTGCCATCGTAATTAAATGAAGTAATATTATTTGATTGACCTAACTGCTGTTAGTCTGGATAGTATTTCTATTTCAAACTTTAATCATTTTGCTTTGGAAGAAGTATTGGAAACAAAAAGCAATTGTCAGCAATTGTGGAAATGCCCCGTTGATTATTGGTAGCATTATATTGATAAGTTGACTGACCTAGCTGAAAAGTAGACAGTCTGTTTTATTTGTTATTGTGTTCGTTAAATTGAAATGTCGACCGGAATCTTGAAATTTTTTGTAACTGGCAAAATCGTGTTTGACACAAGTTTAAGTGATCGTAAACATAAGAAATTGAACTTTAAAAGGCATAAAAACGATCTAAGCCCATATACACCTCAGGTTATCAAGATAAAAGTGCACATTTGCCAATCCCAAATGGGAACGTGCCGAACCCTAAGTGGATCATTTTGCTGCCACGCCCAGTGGGCGGTGGGGAAATGAGAGCTTCGCTACGCTGCGCTTCGTTGGCCAGCAGCGTGGAGTGTTTGTTGTTGGGCTTAAAATAGTTTGCAATTTGTAATTTCATAGCCAGCTTGTCATATAATCTGCGGATAAAGCAGCCACCCACACGGACAGCTGGGGAAGAAATGTAAGGGGTGGATTGGTTTAATTGTATTTTTGTGTATTACATAGGAAAAACCCACGAGAGTTCCTCAAAAGCAATGCCATTTATTTGAGTGTAATTTACACCGTAGCCTGCAGTGATTGTGTACTCGCCTAGATTGTACTCTGGTGACAGTCACTGATTTGGTTGATTTATCGAAATATTGCAAATCCCTAAAAACCTCAAAGAGCGCGATAAGGTCTGGTCAGTTCGAAACATGCGGCTGGATTACAAGCCGTCCCTGGCCAGAGTAAACGAAAATAGCTAGCAAGTAACCCAAGTATAAAACCTTGCCTATCTTATCGGCATAGCGATTATTGCTTAATTCACGTCCACTTTTTATTCATTTGCAGGCAGGTACTAAGCAATAGAGAATGCCTCTATCTCAGCGTGAGTGTGTCGCAATTTGAGATAATTTTTTTTTGCCCAGGCCAAATAAATGAATAAATTTTCAACCTCACAATAGGCTACGTAAATTTTGTAGATTTCTTTTCGTGTTTATTTAATTAAAAATATTGTACCATAAAGTGTGTACTATGTTTCCAACCATTTCTTGAACTAGCAACAATCGACTATCTCTATTGTAGATCCAAGGGCCACATCAAAAGCCATGGCCTGAAAGACGTTACGTACCTCAGCTGAGTAATAGTCAGATAAGTTATTTGAGTTTAAAGTCTAAAACAAACAAATATACATTGTACACATTAAAATATTTGTTTTAAAAATTAGATAATCGTATGATCTTTATATTTTTCTTGCCTGACTAAAATGAAAACGTTATTTTTCCAGTCTTTTTATAACCCAAAATTGTGGTTGCAAATCTACTCGTTTCTATGTATATACATATGTATATAGAACTAGTCAAAAAGACTGTCATTTGACTATTTTCTTTTCACGACATTGGCTTCAAACTCATTTTCAAAGCTCTACACAATTTCTGAAAATCTAGTTCTGTATTTATGAAAATTTGTTAAGCCCTAGCAGAGGATATTATAATTTTGTCTCGAAATGTGTAATGGACTGAAGGAGACGTTTCCGAACCAACCATATATATATATTCTGAATCAGCATGAACAGCCGAGTCGATATAGCGATGTCCGTCTGTCCGTCCGTCCGTCTGTTTATAGTCAAAATAATCTCTCAGTTTTAAAGCTATCGTAATGAAACTTGGCACAGACCCTTCTTTTTGCTGCAGAACCGGCCGGATCGGACCACTATAACACATACCTCTCATAGAAATGATCGGTCGACAACTTGGTTTTTGTATAAAAAACTTTGCTGTTTATTAAGATATCCTCACAAAACTGACCCAAACAGAGTTTCTAGAAAGCTTATACAATCTGACCAAATTTTGTTAAAATCGGACCACTATAGCACATAGCTGCCATAGGATTATATTATACTTCATATAGTGTTCTATAATTCGTACCAAAATCAAAATCGGATCACATAGTAGCTCCCATAGAAAATGGAGTTTTGTATAAAAAAACATTGCTGCTAAGGTATATGATACAAAGCTTCGGCACGCCGAAGATGGTCGTGCTTTCTTATTTGTTTATCGCCCGATGTGCTAAGAACTCATTTTCAAAGTTCTTCACATTATTCGATACGTGTCTCACTGAATTAGGAAAATGCATCCACACGGATAAAAAATTGTTGGAAAACTATTGCAGTCGACCTTTTTGGTGAGTTTAAACTCAATGCTCAAACACAACAAATAATTAATCATAGTGATAAATGCCCCTTACAAGAGCGATTTGGTGGACGGATGACGGTAAAATATGTGCAAATAATTTTATTATCACATCGGCCTCTTAAATTCTGGATAGATCAGATAAGAAGATAGATAGATACATAGATAAGAAGGAGAATGCTACAGAACAAGAAAGAACTTTATAAAATAGACTTGGCTCGGTGGAAGCCGGGCAACACCTCCTGTTTATATAGATATTCGCGGATGCAAGGAGCATATTCAAAATAAACTTGATACTAAATTTGGGGTCCCTAGATCTCATTGTATTGACCTGTTCTACTATTGCAGCTGCTTGCCATGAAACTTGAGCTTGATTAATTAGCCTTGATCTGCCTCGGTTTGTTGTCTTGCCTGACAAAGCATTGACAAATTACTCATTAATAGCTACATATTTCCGCGTTTTCAAAATCACTTTTGCAGTTGTTTATTTTTTTTCGCACTCTAAGCTGAGCTTGGCGAAATATAATGTTTGAAAGACAAAAATGCAAATGCAAGATGGTTTTTAATGGGTCGCATCGATGACGCCGCCGTCGTTGGCGTCGTCGCCGTCGTCGTCGCCGTCGCCGTCTTCATCGCAGTTCATCAAAGCCGTTATGCCGCGGCGGCACTTTTATAAATGGGCACACGCTTCCATACATAGAGTATGTGCTACATATGGACACACACATAAATGTACACTTTCTTACGAGAGTATACAGGGTGGGTGAACTGAACTGCAACCAAATTCAAAATGCTGTAACATCTAAACGAGTAGATACTGTGTTACCCAGTTTCATCAAATAACAGTTGATTGATTGGGCATGTTCACCAGCATGCCTTGATCCCTGATCATTTATCTGATTATTATGATCTTTCTGGGGAATGCGACTGATGCTGTATATCGATGTCAAATTTGTCACGATAAGTGATGGCACGAGTCATCATATGGTACACATCATCGATTATTTTGTCTCAATTCACGATTTTATGGTTTCGATTAATTGAAACGTTAATCGTTTATATGCCCAAATAATCACATCACTATTTACGCGTAAATGCAAAATTAAAGGTGGCAGAGCAATTTACAAAGTCTGATTATGGCAACAACACACAGCAAATTGGGGAAATATTATTCCAAAACTATTGAAAAAGAAGTGCAGTGCCGATTGTGTGAAAAGCAACTTAAATATTGTAGAAACACAACAAACGCATCAGCATTAACATGTACAATATCAACAAAAATTGCTTAAAATTTAAAAAATCATTTGATTAATCGATTATTTTCATTTGTTTCGATTAATTGCAATGAATAATCGCTCGACTTAAATTAATCAGAAGATTCAATAATCGATTAATATTTTATTTTTGCTATCACTCATCATAATTCATGAAAATGTATCATAGAAATAGTACGATCAATTTAGGTGATTGTGATACAATGTGTGTTTTTATCGAAATGCGTCTTAAAATAATCGATCATACAAAAGTATATAAATATGGGAAAACAACATTATTAAATTCAGTAAACTCAAACATGAGCTCGCCAATGAGCATGTGTATTGCCGCAGAGCTTCTTGGATTGCGAAAATACTCTTTATTTTCTGAATATAATTGCAGCAATAACTTTGTGGCTTGCGAAGTCCATCTTTTGTCATAAACTGCAGAACATTTTAACGAATAAATGAATAAGAATTTCAATATTTTATTATAATTACTTACAACCGGCTTACATGTTTGCATTTATGTTTATCAGATTTGAAACGTAAACGATAGAAAAACGCTTCCATTTATAAGCAAAGTGTATGATAACGTTAACAAGAAAGTATCAGACTTTTCGATAACATCCTATTATTGATCATGGCTCAGTTATGCTGGTGAACATGGCCATTGTGTTTTCATCGAAGATGGATCTGGGAAACCACAAGTCGCAATTCCCTCGGGAACCTTAATGTGAATAAATCATTTGTGTCTCAAACCATAGCTCATTTCTGTGATACTGACAGCGTGCCCACATAGTATGGTGAAAAGTGAAACATTGCAGTTCAATTCAGACACCCTGTAATGTATGTATATGTATATAAATGATTGTCAAATATATGGAAATAAATATACATATGAAGAGAATCCACAGCATTATTGTTTATGGCTTGTATATAAATTTGAATGCTAAACTTGGCAAGTATTTCATCAAAATGCTTATTTCGCATAACGCGTATGGGCTAGACCTAAAAAATAATAAAATTTATTATTATTATTCTTTATTGATTACTCTGTGAGCTAAATCCAATTGGGGCTTTCTGGTTTGCTTCGCACTGCTTAGGGCACTTGCTTGCAACACTTTGTGCCCCATAACTGCGCATATTGCGTTGTCTTCTTTATGAGGAGGGTGGTCCTTGCCGTGGATACATTAAGACGCAATTCGAAATTCAATGCAAGAAGCTGTGGGTACAGTCTGACTATGACTTTGGTCAAGCGTTTTGCATTTAATCAATTCAAATTGATTGTTTACTTTTCTAAACTATTTCATTCACTTTATTGATAGACAAGAAGTAACAAGAAACAAACTCTTGCAGAAAGTCCAATTTCAATCGAACTTCTTGAAAAACAAAATAGCTTTTCATACAAAACTCATCCGATTGTTCCTATGGAAGCTTTAAGACTATGAGCAGACTTTCAAAAACTACAGTCAACATCAAAAGGATACAAGGAAATTAAGAATTGCTGATGTTGATTGTGATATATCGAAAAACAAAAATGGTTTTTCAAAAAAAAAAAAAAAAGCCATTCCCTACCCTACGTATGTATGTATAGTGATGACATTATGACCAAATATGGTCAGTATAAAAGATAATGAAACTTCGATTTGGTCAGTTTAATCGGGACATCTTCATTATAACTTAACTATAGACCGATTGTTCCTATGGCAGTCATTTGATATAGTAGTTAGATTTTGATCCAATTAATTCAGCTTGTATATAATATAACATAATTTGAATTTGATAAGTTTGGTCGGGATAGCTTTAAGGGAGCTCTTGCCGAGTATACCCAACTAACAGACACCCTGTACCCAGATCTAAAGTTCCGTAACACATGTTCATACGCATGCACATACACACATAGACATCAAGCAGTTCAGCAGCAGTTCAAGCAAGCAGCACATTTCAAGTGACAGCTGCGCTGCATTCCCCATAAGGATCAGAACAATCATTGAATTGAATCAGGGAATTTAAATTTTCTTGGAAAACTTGGATTGCACAAGCGAAGCGAGAAAATTATGCTTAAGATTTGGTTCATTGTTTTGTTTGTTTGGTTATGATTAAGAGCTATCGAAACTTACACACACAACCCACACCTAGGTGACTAAACACACACTCGGCTCTCTTTCTCAGACCATAAATAGGATCATTCGTATATATGTATTTAACTTCATGCATGCATAGCCTACCATATTTAATAAATTATGTCAAATTGCTGGCGGTCACAGAGCCAGGCCAAATGAAACCATCTATAGTCGGCAAATTTGGTACACACACAGAGACAGTCATTAAATAATATTCGCTGCCCACAAATTGATTAGCATTCATTCAACATTAAAACATTTAACGAATGGAAATTCAATTTGACGGCGTGTGTAATTGGCTGTCAGATTTACGCACCTGTCGAGAGCTATCATTTGTCAACTATATTTCATTTGTTAGTGTTGTTGATGTGGCTGTTGTTCTCGTTGTGCTATTGACATTTAATTTGGCTTAATGGCACACCGAACATCGTCGCCCATTATCAAAAAGTGTTCCAAGATACTTCAAATAGCAAATACAACAAACAATAAAATAAAGGCAACGATTTGACGTTTGCGTTGGGCAGCTCTGCCTGCTGATAACCTTGTCAGCCCAGCTTGCACAACACTAACAGTAACAATTAAGAATGATAGGGTCGAGCGTTCTCGACTAATAAATACCCTGTTTAGGCTATCAAAGTACACAGAAAGATATGGGTTTACCTAAACAATGGTACTTGTAGTTTTGTATATTTTTGTATTGATCTGTATAGGAGCTAATCCATAAAATTAGGAATGCTCTGGTTGAAATTTTAAGGTTGAAAAAGAAAATATATTTTTAGCTTTCCGCTACCTTTAATCTAGTTTAACATTTAAAGGAGAAAGAACAGTTGGTCACAGGTGATATATAATTCTTGTTATATGAATACCAATATATACCAATATATACTATTTACAATATTTACATAAAGTATTTGAATGAAGGAATCTATAAGGAAGATCCCATGGATGGCACCTATTAAGTCTTCTTTTTCTTGGCTTATTAGTTAGCCGTCTGGCTAGTGTGTTAGGGTGTAGGGTGTTGCATAACATCGCCCACTTTAGAAAACCTTAGATCCCTTTCCGTCTACCAATTCCGAATGCACAAGTGTGCATTGTATATTTGCTTTAAGATTTTGGATTGGACAATTCATATTTTATTAAAGTTGGTTTTTGCCGCAATGCCGTAAATTTGGAGTGCATACTTCCATATCTTTACATGAGCAAATAAGCTGTTGGATTTGTAACGTCCGCAACGGTCGAACATATATGTACAATGTGGAAATTTTTAGTTGGTTCCTGTCGAAACAAAACATATAATTTTATACATAGATATATGGAAAAACTGTAAAAGCCTACACGAAATTACAATTGAATCTAATAACGACTCCGACTTCCGTTGGGGGAAGTTTATTTGCCAGTCCGGCTAGATATGCGCCTAATCACATCTAAGAATTGCCGGAGGCGTTATTATAGCCTATAGAAAAGAGTTAGTCATAAAGATAAAATCTAAAAGGTAGATTAATTTAATGCATAAAAAGAAAGAGAAGAATAAAGAAAAGAATAGGAATAGGAATGCAATATCCTACCCGGTGGGGGAAGTTTTATTAGCCGGTCCGGCAAGCTGTGCCCCAGCTCACAGCTAGGTTGGTTACAGATTTCATTAAGAAAAGAAGGATCTAAGAAAGGGTACGGATGAGATAATAATAATATAGTTATAGAGTAGGAAATAGAGGGGGACATAAAGTGGGAAATCTCCGACCCGATGGGGGAAGATTATTCCTATTCCTTATATGTCATGCGGCCTGTTTTGTTTTGTTTATACAAGCAAAATTCACATTGACCACCGAAACGGATTGTGTTTTGTAACGTCCGCAACGGCACTTGATGAAACAAGTTAGGAAGTAATTTGTAATGACATTTCAGAGTGCTTTCGTAAATCTACCTATCGCTGTAAGTTGGGCTTAAGAAATTCATTAAGAGCGCCGTGGATATGCAAAGGATTAGCCCAAATATATGATATACAGGAATCTACAAACCAAATTGGTATTTCTATAGATCGTTTATACAGGCAGAGATGGTTAGATTGACTTGATTGCTGATCCTACGTAGGGTTGAAGAGTCTCCCAATGTTTGTTACACATTCTTACACAACTGTATAATACCCTTTATCACCCATTCAATGGATGCAATTGCTGTTGTTGCTTTTTGTTTAAATAAATGTGTCAATAATTTGTCAGCCTAGTTGTAGTTACTAAGCAGCGACGCCAGCAGCGACTGCAACTGCGACAGCGCTGTTTACGCTCAGCTGTGCACAAGGCAAGGTGAAAATGTTTTTGATCAGCGCAAACTGATAAGAAAATATGCAACAAATATTTATTTATTCGAATTCATTCGAATACCATTTATACAGCAAGCACACGACACGATGCACCTGATAGTATTAACGAACATTCGTCGTAAAATATTTATTTATTTATTATTAAACCAATATCAATGGACTTTTTGGTTATTGTAGATCGAGCTTAACATACTTAGTTTTAAAATTATATAATAACCATAGACAATATACTTATTTTTCATTGTCATTTATGGTTTTTATTAAAAATTAACTCAAAATTGTTTAATCAACTCAAAACATTAAACATGTGCGGGAAGAAAATCTCACGGATAATATTTGTTTATGGATGGAATGGGGCAGAAACTGAGTATATACATCGGGTGGAATTCAGCCAGTGGAATATATGAAGTAAAATCCCCACTTCTTGAAGAGCGTACGATCGTAAAGGAGTTATCTATTCAAGAGCTCCCTATACTATCTATATGGGTTATCACAATCGTTATGTTTTATATGATACTAGCTGGTAAAACCCCAGCGTTGCCTTAGATTAAAATGCATTATGTTGAATTTGGCAAGCATAAATCGTCAATCATAAGAAATCCACAAAAATAGCGCAGAACGATTTTTCCGCCAGTGGGGGTAGATTTTCCAAAAATTCCACGACTATTGTGTTTTTATGTAGAACCTTGAAAATGAGTTTGAAGCCAATCGCAGGAAAATTAAGAATTTCAAACTTACAACGATTTCATAACAGTGGAAGTGAATTTTTCAAAATCGGTGAGACACGTATAAAATTATTTAATGTATAGAACTTTGAAAATTAGTTTAAGCCGGAATCGAATTAAAATTCCACTCAGGATAAACTGTTTTATATATATAGATGAATGAGAATACAATCTAAAGACATTTACTTAAGCAGCATAAATCGCAATTTGTTGTGCCAATGGAAAGCAATACAATATTATTGACCGATAGTAATTCAAGGAATCGTACACTGTGTGCTTGAAGATAATGCATATACCTTATGAGCCTAAGTACACGGTATACTCGTTTGTATACATAGTTTTCTTAAAGATACGAAACACTTTAAAAAGACAACAGAAATACTACACAAAATCTCAATAAACAAGTACTTTAAGTAAATATACTATGAACAGTAAGTAAATATATGTATGTATATGTGTAGTACATGTGCTGCAATCGGAAGTTCCTGACTGCAGTACACTCTGTTTCCACTTTGCTTATTTTTGGGTCATTTCCTTTTATATTTTTAACGGTCGTGGTTAACAACAGAAGTATTTGCTTACACTTATATTAATTATCGTAACAAACAAATATTTTCAAAATTAATATTGGTTAAATAAATAAACAGTAAAAGGATCATTTAGAAAAGGTTCAAAATTTGAAGTCTTTTTGCTGGCTTTAAAAGCGAAATTCTGAACAGCACTTTTCAAAACGTTTTCGAAGACAGTCTTCACCCTAAAAATCTGTATGGAAAGTTGACTGACGCCGAAGCGACGCGACGTCACCTATGCTGTTAGCTCAAGCGTAAATCAAAAGTTCAGGCTTTTAACGGAAAGGGGTGCGGTTAGCTGGTATATTTGGCACACATACATATACACACATGTACATAAGTACGTAAAGTACAAAGTTTGTATTACAACAATGTTTAAAAACAAAACATTTATGAATGATCTAGTCGAGTATACCCGACTACGAGACTCCCTGTAGCTAAGTCAAAAGTTCCTAAACACATCTTCATACTGATACAAGCGAGCGTGCAATCAAGGCGTTTCAAGTGGCGGCTGTGCTGCTGCCTCCCCCCGCTCTGAAATACTGAATCTTGTTTCTTGAATAACTTCTGTACTTGTTATCTGATCAAATTGAAATTTGCGTAACAGATCAAGGGTTATCCAAGTATTATGCATGCTATATCAAAGCTACATATATCTATTAAATTATCCTTATAAATCGTTTTTATTGATTTGCGGGGGTGTGGGGGGGGGGGGATATTTTAAACTTTCTATTGATAATAATAATAATGAGAAGGGAGTCCCACTAGAAGGGGAAAAGAAGGGATGAGGAGTGGGGGACCTCCAACCTTTGTTGGTCTATTCTGCCAGAAAGGCTCCCTTTAAGGAAAAGAGTTGCTCTACGTCCCTTACTTGTCGTGACATTCTTTACGAGCTCAGGGGTCATAAGCTCCCTACTAAGATGTATCTTTATACTCCAAATAATGAAGGGACAGTCACAAAGAAGGTGGATAGTAGTTTCGTCATCCTACCTGCAGGAGTGGATGCTATTGATACTGATTACTAATAAATGTAAATACTTTATAGGATCTCCCTCTGCCTGTTACATACACTTGCACAGATTTAAAACCCCCTTTTACCCATTTTATGGTTAGAGGAAGTACTAAAAGACACTCGGCAAACCCAGCGATGATGCGGGCTAAAACCAAAAGGCTGTTAGGATCTGGGACTGGTTGGGGGGAGTCGCGACGAGTTCAAGTCGTGCGTGAGCGCCACAATGCGCAAATGCAAAGGCAAAAAAAGAGAACAGGAACAAGAGGCACTTGCACATGCTTAGTACGCAAATAACTAACGGCATTTGAAAGCCAAAAGCGACGGCAGTGAGAGAAGCGGAAATGACACCACTGTCAGAGATGAGCTGAGATTCATTTGGCTCATGTTCATGTCAGTCTATGGTTATCGCATATTTTTCATCCCTGAACGCTGGCAGCGCAGCTGCTGGCAACGGTGACGTCGACGCTGTTACGCATTAATTATGGGAATTTCCTTTTTCTTAGGAAGACACGCGGCACATGTGGCCGTTGTGGGTGTGCGTAGCAGCAGCATCGGGGCAACAACCATTTAAACGAAAACAGAACAGAATGCGCTGCAGCATCCCAAGCGCTGAAAACTGCGGCGTTGCTGCCGCTGCTAAGCGCGCAGCGATGACATTGGCTCTCGTTCAGCTGCTCTTCTTCTTCTTAGTCCTCTCCTAGTTGTTGTTGCTGATCTTGGTATGGTTAGTTGCCGAACCGGTTGTGCCGGCATTTCCCACAAAAACACACACACACAAACACAGGGACACTTTGTGACTTTTAACTATGGCTTGAAAGTGCGCTCTCTTTGCTTCAAGCTGAATGTACTCGCTCCACATTTGTAGATATTGGTGTTTCTTGCATTCCATTACGTACACACACACACACACAGAGAGACACCTGGAAGCGCAGCTTAAACAATGTTTGCTAGTTTGCTTTTACCTTTTCGTATTTGCTGCTATTACTCTTGTTGTTTTAGTTGTTCTCACTCTCGTTAATTGTATTTATTGTTAATTATTGATATCAGCAATCACTTAGCAACATTTAATTATCATATTCACACACAACGCACTTCAAATACACGCTAAAAATTCGTTTTACTTTTATTGCTGCCTCGTTCAACTTTCGCACACTTTGAGCGCTCACTCAAATGGCTTTGTCTCAGCCACAGCCTCAGCTTCAGCCACGACGCTCAGTCGGCACCATGCACTTTCTACAGTAACTGCACAACAAGATACACACACCAGAAAAAAAGAACTACAAAAATACAACTTAATATTTGTATATATTTTAAAAGGAAACAGTTGCAGTTTTACGCGCACAAGAGCAAAACAACAAATACGTCCGTCAACTGCGCAGCACACGTCGCGCAACGTTGCTTTCTCAATGATTACTAAAGAGAAAAGTAGAACAAAATGAACGCCGCAATTACCGTTCGTTCTATGTGTCGTGTGGCGTATTCGAATCGCGAATGCAGTTACGCGCTGCTGACGTCGCCCTCCGTACTATGTAAAGGTTCAATTTCAAACAATGCCGCTTTGTTTAACAACATTTATTGCACAAGTCACAAAAATTAAACAATTAATATGACTTTAATTTACAATTAAACTATCAATAGTTGCGGGCTAGCCAGTACACAAGCCACATTAGCAGAGCATATAAGCGCAACAAACGCAAAGTGAGTAACTTATCGATAACTGATAACGTTAACGTGCCACTTTGAGTAAAACACCACACTTACAAAAGCTGCCTGACTTGCTGATGAATAACGGTTTTCATAAATTTGAATTTTCCAACCAACTTTACCAAAATGAAATTTCATGTAGCATTTATTTTTTACAATTCGACCGGCATTTTATTTATAATTTTTATTAAAATTAAGAAAATTAAATTTAATACAAAATTAGCGAAAAATTTAACACGCATTTATAAGTACAGTTAATAAATTAAACGATAGCGATATGTATTTAAATAATAGAGACAGTGGGTTATAGGCTAGCTACACTACCCATAGTTTATTTCAAGAGTACACCAAAAGAAGACAGCGTTTGCTTCTTGCGGTGTAGTGTGGAAATAAATGCATATTAATTAAATAAACGCCTTATTTTTTTTTAGTATATACACAAAGAATTTTACAATTACAAAAAAAAAGTATTTATTACGCCTTGTATTATTTAATAGTTTTGCATTAACACATTCTTCAACTTACAAACTTTGAGTTTGGCAAACAATTTCAAAAATAGAAAAACAGACCCTCACACACACACTAATTGAAAAGCTCCAACAATTTGAAAACTTCTATAATAATAATAAGAGAAAAAAAAACTCTAAAGTAGCACCTATTATTTTCTTTATTTATGCTACTGCTGGCTGCTGGCGCCAGTGGGCGTGGCAGTATGTCACCTCTCGAAGCTTCTCTGCGGGCAGCATTTATTCTTGTTTAATAATAACATTTATATATGTTTTGTGGTCTCGTTTTCGATATTAGCTAACACTCAAGCATGCACTCAAAATCACTCACACTCACTCATTTATACATACACACATGCAAACAGTCATATTCACTTAAAATAGTTATCTTCTTTAGTACAGATTAATATAGCACTTTTAACTCCTCAAATCAATTTTGCAAGTTTCATTAAAAAAATAATTTAAAAAAACATAAAATTATAATAAAACCTTTTTGCTTTAGAAAGTTCTTAATTTCGTGACTAGGCAAGTTTAACGTGTTTTTGTTTATAAAAAAATCATCGCAACTTCGTATCATATTTTTGCATTTTTAGTTACTTTTCTGCTTTTTCTCATGTTGTCTGTCGTTTGCACGCTTTTCGAAAACGCGCGCGCGGTTTGAAACTTGGCTAAGCGCATTCGTTGTTTAGTACGTTTCTAGAACCGTTACTGTTTTTTGTTTTTTAGTACGTTGTTTAGTGCGATGTTAATTGTTCGTATGTTTTTATTGTTGGCGCTGCTGCAGCACTTGCTCTACAGATGCTCATCGCCATGGTAACCGTTGCGCAACGGTTGTCGCTCCTGCGAGTGATCCGCGGGCCGATTGCGCTTGAAGAAGCCGCACTGAAAACAACAACAAAATGGTTAACGCATTGTAGGTTCGTGTATAAGCTGAACAGCCGATTGAGAACATTAACGGTTATTTGAACTTTAACCCACCTTATAGAGTAGAAACGCGACCAAGAGGAGGATAAGGGCACCCACACAGGCAGCCAAGACGACCACCCACAGCGGCACCACATCCGGCACTTGAAGTGGCTCCGGCTGAGCCTTGTAGAAGATCTCATGCGATTTGATAATCTCATCCTTGGGCAAGCCAATGAATGGCAGCTGTGTAACATTTGCCACCGCCAGGGTAGACACATTCAATGCCACATTGGAGGCCAGTTTCTCCATGGTCTTGGCCACCATGCGAGCGCGTATTGCCACAAAGGCAGCATCCACATCCTCATAGCCGAGATTCTCAACATAGCAGCGCAGCCTGCGGCATTCGACGCCCAAACAGGGTGAGATGCCGTTAGCTGTCTTCATCTCAATCTTTGTGGGTTGGTCGCGTCTAAAGCGTCGCTGCGTGGAACTAGAGCTGGATGTGCTCCACTGACGTTGACCCTGTCCCTGACCCTGAGCCTTTTGCTGCTGATTGTCCTCATCGTAGAAGTCTTCGTTCTCGCGTCCATAGTAGGGCTTGCTACCGGAGCTGTACACCACATGGTGCTGCACGGCGGGTTGTCCATACTGCACTTGGCTGTTGTGCAGCTCATTGTCAACATTGCCTCGATTAAGGCTACCCAGATCAAGTGTGCCCGCATGGAAATTCCCGCTGCGTCCGCCATAGTTGGACTTGTCACCCGCACCACCATAACCGCCTCCCGCACCCGCCAAGTAGAGCTGTTGCTGTTGTTGCTGCTGTTGCGGACGCGTCTGGTAGCTGGAACTGGAGCTGGTAATGACCTGAGGACCGGCCATTTGTATGTGGCCGTGTGTGCTATGCCCACGTAATTCAGCATTGGGCACACCGCCACCGAAACCGGTACGGGTGAATGTGGGGCTGCTTTGATTGACATTTGCCTCCTGTTCGGCATCCGCTTGATTAGCACGATCCAAATGAACATAGGAGGCATCGCCGGTCGCATCCTGGGCATCCTCGCGCTCCAGCAGCTCCTTCTGCTTGGGTGTCAGACTACGCTGATTGTCATTGCCGACGGTGACACCGACAGTGCCGCCGGTTTGAACGCCATGCGATATCTCCAAATGGCCCCCACCATCCCCACCAGCTTCGGCCGCATTGCTGTCCGTATGTTGCACCGAGTTGCTGATAGCACCCTGGGCATGCAGATAGGATTTGCTGCGCTGTTTTTCATTCAGCTTGACGTCCAGCTCGTTCACCATGATCTTATCGCAGCGAATTTTGCCACCGGTCTCCGGCTGATCGAGTATATACATGAGGGGATCGCCAGCTTTGGTTTCATACGGATAATATATGTCCACGACAGCTCCCTCAATGAACGAGGACTGATTATTACGCAGCTCATAGATATGAACCACCTGTGGCCCCAGCTCCTCCTCAGTGGTGGCATTCTCCGGTGACTTGTAGTCATCGGCCTTGTACACCTGATAGTCGGGCAGCGAGGTGCCCTTGATGGTTAGATCCGTTTCCACCCAAATGCCAATGCTCTTGCTGCCCACATTGTCGAATTCAGAGCCGATCCTTTCCACATTTGTCGAATTGGTCACCCAGTAGAATTCATAGCTGGACGCCTTCGCATGTTTCTCCGCTGGCACAAAACTGATCGCAAAGTGCGTCTGTGGAGAGTGGAAAAATTAGAACTAACCCATAACGTATACCTTCCTCATTGATATCTTACCATATTGCCACCCTTCAGGGGATTGCCAATGTCGCATTTGATCGTAAAATTGTTGCTGCCATCAGGAGCTGAACAGGTAATGGGCATGTCAATCTTCTCACCCAGCTGCTGTAGCTTGGTGAACTGCAAATCGCGTGGCGTCATCATGTAAAAAGCCGCCTCAAATGCATCCTCGTTGTTGTTCTTGATGAGCACCTCAATGGTGAGCGGTTCCGGAGATCCAAAAAGATACCTATCCACAGCTCTAAATGAAGTAAGGAATGAATGTAATTGGTCCATTTAGAAAGTGTATAGGTTTTGATGCTCACTTGACAGTTAGCGCTAAATCTGGTTCACAGATATTGTCCGGTCCGCAGTTCTTTTGTATGTTAATCGCATCACGCAGAATGATCTCACGATTCTGATCGATAACCGGCTCGAGGGTCTCCCGACGGCGTCGTACCAGCGATTCCTGGGGTTGACTGCTGCGGAGATTGTAACGCGCCTCGACTTCCAGGGGCGTTAGCTTGTCTTGAACACCGTCCATAAGGTACACGGTTTCGTTGAGGCAGTACCGCTGGCCATAGTTGAGACGTATGGTCTGGTTGCGAATGTTCTTGCCTTCATCGCGCAGGAAAAACATACGTGGATTGCGAGTCTTCTTGGCGTCTAGCAACCAAGAGACTTCAAAGTCCAGCTGATTGGGCAGATAGCGGCCGGTGTAGCTCCAGCAGGTGCTTAATGGCATGCAGGGGACATTCTTGTGGTCGCGTTGCAACTGACAGGTGCGATCATCCAGACTGATCAGCTTGGAGGAACTGGTAAAGCTGGTCTCCGCATTAACAGCGGCCACCGGGCGCGACTTGAAGATGTACACCTGATCGGAGGCATAAGCCCCCACAGCCAAATCCGGATAGGTATTGCCATCCATATCCACGCCGCCGGACAGTGCAAAGCCAAAGGTGCGCGGATAGGGTGCTGCCTCCACCAGTTGCTCGGCCTTAATTATCTGCGAGGGCTTAGTGAGCGGGCCCAGCGCCGAGCCGTGATAGATGTACACTACACCACGACCTTCGGGTCCATCGTAGGGTGCGCCCACAGCAAAATCACCAAAGCCATCGCCATTCACATCTCCCAACGTGGTCAGCGCCAGCCCAAAGCGACCCTTGGTATGGAAGCCGTCGCGTATATGCTCCCTGGTCCAGTGTTCCGACTGTAAATCAACCAATGCGTTAGCAAACATATAAGCCAGACTGTATGTAGTGTAACACTTACGGATGTGGGACCACCTTGGAGCAACACATAGACACGTCCCACGTCGTACTTGCCCTCGACATTGCCAGGCTCCGTGTACATGGGCGCACCAATAATCAAATCGTCGAGACCATCCCCGTCCACATCACTGGTTGCCAGGGCATAGCCAAAGTACTCGCCTATCTGGCGACCCGTTATGTTAAATATGTTGGCCATATTCCAGCGATTGACAACGATCTTGCCAAGCAGATTGGCACCACGTGGCATGCCAATGGCAACATCTTCGCTGCGATCGGCATCAAAGTCACCGGTGATCATTGAGTAGCCTAAATAGGAATCATCGTTTGCCGATGTGCTTTCAGCAGTGGAGAACACTTGATTCTCCGGCTTGGTGACATCCTGCGAAATGGCCTGACCTGTGAATATTGTGGTTAATTGGTTTAGTGCGGTTCGGCAGATCAGTTTCAGATCAGTTGGTGAGATGTGTTTGTTTAGCTACGATTACTGCGGCATGCCGGATGACTATAATAACAACAACAATTATAACAACAGTAACAATAATAGTAATAACAACAACAACAACAACAACAACAATACAAGACAAAATATAGTTGGAAACATCTACAGTGGCTACGATTACTAGATAAACTACCAGCTACTATTGGTACTACCGTTGAAATTAGTGGGTGAATAATTATTATAGTAGATCTGAGGTGAGGCATGCGATGTGGTTGACACCTCCACAACCCATTGGAATCGGTTAGTAACAGCTTAATAGTCAATACCCAAACCCAAACAAAAGCTCATGCGCAGCTTAAGGTTCTTAAACTAAAGCTTAGTGTACCGTTATGTGCGCGGTTGAAACAAGAGACGCTTACGAATAGCCAAAGAGAGTAAACACTCTCTTGAGCGTAAGTTACTTACTACGTTTATGCTGTGATATGGACAGTTTCTACATTTTATAGACTCAAATTAGTTTAGTCTTGCTTATAACCAGCGATATTTATGCATATTCCTTGGGTTCATTAAGGCCGCATTAGTTAAGTTTCAACGATCTGGCAGCACAACAACATATTACGTTTGTTAAGTTGGCTGCGCTTGTGCATTTCATGAATTGAGTACATGAAATGAATTGTTCAGAATGGGCATAGCATAAACACAGTATCTCTTGCTTTAACCGTGCTTGTCGATCATATGTTATTACTACATATATATGATTGCTATGGTTTTGCTACCTATGCTTTCACATAGGTACCATATGTATTATGTATTTTTGCATGTGCACAACAACAACAACAAGAGCTGCAGTTGTGCTTCTAGGCCGTGTCGAGGCATTCGGGCATTGGGAACGTTTGTGCGGTTGTCTTTGCCCTCAGTGCACTCGTTGTTAGCTAAGCGTTCGATGAGTGGAGGGGGGCACATTTTGCGATCGCTGTCAAATCGTGGGCAGGGGCATGGTTTTGGTAACAGGGTTTTTCTGCCCCGACTTGACAGCCTTCGCGCCAATGATGAGTTCGATTTGTATTCATAATATTATATTATTATCATACACCATTATGTGGGTGGAAGCGATTTTAGCTTGCGCCATTTCTTAATATTCTGATATTTTATACAATTTATATTGTTTCATTTGTTTTTTTGTTTGTTTTTTTTTTAGGCACTTCTTGTGGGGTTAATATTGATCAATGTTGTAGATAAGGTTGGCTGATTTTGCAGTGTGAGAAGCGTATTTTGCGTATTATTATTATTACCTCCAGTGCCGAAGGGCTGATAATAAGGCGGCTTAAATGGAAACTCGGCATCGGGCGGTATTGAGTAGGTTTGTCCTTTTTTGGTATATTGTTTGTATTCAGTGTTTCGGATTATAATAGCAGAAGTTTTGGTGTGGTTTCGAGTTGGTAATCAAGTTGTAAGGTTTGATTTATTTAATGGATTTTGGTTGTGGTTTGGTTGAACAACAGACACAGGTCATGGCGTTCGGTACAGAATGCATAGATGATATTTTTGTTTATTATATTTTTTTTATTGTTTTGTTTATTTTGTTTTTTGATACGGTACAAAATTGCATGCATTTTGCGCCGAGGCAGACAGAGTGTGAATAGGAGCAAAAAGAAAAAGAAAGAGAGAGAATAAAAGAGAATACATAATACATATTAATCAAATGAGACAAAAAAGTCGACTAAAACTCAAGTAGGAAAACATGACGCGTTATACGGTACAGGTAAAGGTACAGGTACAGTCATCGTTATAGTTATAGTTACGATTACGATTACGATTACGATTACAGTAATATATAAATACGGTACAGTAAATGCAGCTAAGTATAATTCGTTTTGGTTAAGTTACGGTACATTACAATAATCAATAATGAATAATCAATAGTTAAGCTGACTACACGATAAACTTATACTCTAGTTAGTTATCTGCGGCACTTGCTGTCGAGTTGTAGATGGTTGTATAGTTAGCTGAATGGGTTTGGTTTAATTATTCTTTCAATTGTGTGTGATGTTAGCTTCTAGCAGCGACAACATTAAACGACAGTAAGTCCAATTATGTAATAAATTTGGATAACCACAACTCGACAACAATTAAACATCTCATGTCTTAAATAGTAACCCTAATTGCATTTGTGCACTTGCAGACTGTACCTAAAGTGTACCCAGCGGCAATATTTTATACCTTTAGCGTACAAACATACCAAATGCACACATACAATTCCTTAAACACAGCCGTACACCCATTTTCACTTGTTTTTGCAATACACGAACTCATGAAAATTCCGTTTGGTTTCATTTTGAGGTTAGAAAATGGGAGTATGGCTGATAGAATTGGTACTAAATACTCATAGTACACGATCTATTCTCGCGAGAGAAGATTCTGATATAAGCTAGTTTTCCAAATGTTCATCGATCTTCGATTATTTTCCAACTCGTAATTTATCCTTCTTACGGTACAGTACCGCCATGCACAAAAAACGCATCACATTACAACTAAGCTATGACCTTACTCATAAGTTAAGACTTTAACAACAATGTCCGATCTACATATTCCGACTACACTTAGAACTAAATTGCTAGGGATTTATGTTAGATACATATTAGGTATTTGAGATTATAATGGGCAACAAACTTTCGCATATATGTATGTATAGTTTGGTACACACTTCAGGCTCAACTAAATATAATTGTTGGCATCCTGTGGGTTAAGATTAGGCTAGCTCCGTGGTTGTATTGTATCTGTATCTGTGGATTATTCGTGTTTTCTTATGTGTGAGGTTAGGGACGTTCTAAACTCTAAGGATGCTCAAAATTAAACACAACTTTAACTCAAAGTAAAACAAAGTTATAGAGATTTGTATGCAAAAAGGTGTACAAAACAGAATTCAATTTAAATCATCGGAAATTGTAGGGCATACCGTAAAGGGTGCAAGGAACAAAAGGGACGAAACGAACTAATGCAAAATCAAGGCAATATTTTGCAGCTATATATCAAAGTAGGGAAAGTAGTATTAAATCATAATAAGTATTTATATCAAACCAGAAACTACGGGACTACGCACTTTGTGTGTGGACAGGTAACAGGTAACGGGTGTTGGGGGGGGGCAGGGAGGCTCACTTAGCTGGGGATGAATCTTAAAGTTCTAACTATAACTAAATACAATGAATAATAGCTGTTGTACCTATAAGTAGTACGAGTACAACAATTTCAAAATACATACAGTAATAATAAAACTTCTCTTGATATATTGTTTCCTTGTCTCTTACTATACGTAAACGGTACACGGTACGCAATACGCAGTACCCGCCTACGGTAAATTTTATGTTAAATTTTGCGCTTACCTTGCCAGTACCAGCTGCCAGGTGCGCCAATGAACAAACGCGATCCATTCTGCAAAATGCAAAATCGAAATGCTTGAGATTGAGTATGCAAATGTTATGCCACGATCGCAACAAGGTGCCAACTAAATGTGCCCACGCCAAATTCAAGTTCCCAGTTCCCAGTTCCCAGTGCCCATACCCAATCCCCAATCTCCAACCCATCCCCAAAACTAAGACCCAAACCTATCCCCATGCACATGGAATGCGTATAATAACTCAATGCGGCCGAATCGCAACTTGCATAAGGCGACTAAGAAATACTCTTTCATTTTTGTGATCATACTCAGCTCATGCCTCGTCTAAGATAGTTAAATTCATTTTTTGGTGATTTACTTTTCTTTATAGAACATAAGTGTCCTACAATTATCATACCCAGTCTGTGGTTTGTATACCCTTGCAGGAGGTATTAAAGCTTTGAAGGAAACATTTCCAACCTCACAAGGTATATATTCCTGATCATCATGAATAGCCGTATCCATCTACTAATATCCGTCCGTCTGTCTGTCTGTTTCTATGCGAACTCTTCTCTAAATTTTAAAGCTATCTTGATTAAACTTGGTAGAGATGTCGTTTTGTTATCGAAACTGGCTGGATCGCACACTTAGAAAAATAAATGCCTTAAAATGCAGAAAGTTGTCATATTTTTGTAGCCAATGGCGGCTAGCCTTAATTATTCCTGATTTAAAGAAATATATTTCTTAAAATTAGAAATTTTTTCTACTTGATATAAATTATTTAGGATAACCTTAATACTGGGTCGATTTTTGAGTTCTATGGAATTTATTATTCTGAGTACACTATGTATATAACTCCATTGAAACGATCGGTGGAAAATTGAGTTCTTGCATAATAAACTTTTTAGATTATTAAGATTTCCTGCCAAAACTCACCAAATCGATGACTTATTTTGATTGATCAATATCTTCTACATCATTTAAAGGCTGAGTTGTATGAAAACCTTTTTGTTTTTCAATAAGCTCAGCAATTGCGAGTTAAATTATACTTTACATACTTTAATAAGATTCGATCAAGATCGGATCACTATTTTATATAACTGATATGGGAACAATCGCTAGAAAATTAAGTTTTTGTATGAAAAACATAGTTGTGATTCGGCACGAAGAAGATAGCTATTCCTTATTGGTTAAAGTTTACTATTTTGAATACTTCCCAAAACTATGCAAGAAGAGGATTATCTGGCAATTGTAAGACCTTTTGACTATACTACTGTATACAATAGATATTGGGAGATAGAAATTGTATTTAAGCTGTAATTTATGATAACGATATTCCGTTCTAGCTAAGAATGTAAGAATATCTTCGATCTGCAAATTGTCCTGTAGCATCAAGCGCATCTACATAGTCGATATACCCGATTAAATGATACTTACACTGTTGACAGCCGCACTGAAGCCAGCCTGACACGAGCCCTGTCGATGATATCCCCAGTTGTCTGTAAAGAGAAGAGGGACATAAGCGATGTAGACGTTTCAAAATGTCAGTTATAGTTTGAAAGAGTTTTCGAGGCTAAATAATAATTACGAGTGTGTGCATTGTAATCTGCTCATAAGATGCTGTTGGTGCAGGGGGCAAGCAGAGGGCGGCGGGGCAGTAAATTGTAAATAATTACCAGAGCAATGCAATAAATTGCGCCAGTGATTTGTCAGGCGATGGAGCAAAGGCAAAAACATAAAAGGATTAGAGCGCGCGCGCCTTGGGGCAACAACAGCAAACTGGCAACTGCAAACTGCCAGACGATGGACATTGAAATGAAAATACAATAAACTACATCGGCAGATCGGCAAACAAAAGGCCGCAGACAGGAGGAGGCCCAAAGGCCACAGAAATAAAACAAAATAAAACAAAACAAAACAAAACAAATCTGCGAGCGCGTTCAAACTGCTGACCACAAACAATCCCCACATCCTTTTGATGACCATTTTTGTGAGTGCCTGCCTTTGTCCGCCAACTGTCCGCGAATGTTTGCTACCAAATAAAAATCACGCAATGCTCGCGGCAACAACAGCAGCAACAGCAGCAGCCACAGCAGCAACAGCAGCAACATGTCGCGCTGCCGGCAACGTTTTTTCTTTCTTTTTTTGTAGGTGAGTACAAAATCAACAGCCAGATCGTGCGTTTGATCAAATTACCCGATTACAATTTGTCACCGAAGTGTTTCAATTTGAACGTTCAACAACAGTGGTGGCAGTCACAGCAGCAGCAGCAGCAGCATGTTGCTGGCGTGTTGCTGGCGTGTTGCTGCTTTGGCCACTGCAGCAACCTTCTCGCAATAAGCCAACTTTTAAGGCACAGTTGACACACACACACACACACTGCCATTGTGTGTTGCAGTTGTAGTAATTCCCATAATAAAATCGCCCCCGTCTTGAATTACAATTAGTCTTAGCAAGGGCAGAAGAAGTCGCTGCGGCATCGGCATCAGACTTGGACTTGGACTTGGGCTTGGACTGAGACTTGGACCCCAACTCGGCTCAATTCAACTCAACTCAGTTCAACTCAACTGAACTGACGGCCACTTGGCGTACCTTCCCAGCGATTGTCGCTCACTCTTGGGCAGCTTTTTGTTGCCGTGTATTCTACGGATGTTTACCCTTTTTCTTCTCAGTTTTTTATGTTCACTTTTTTTCCTGCATTATTCGTCTTAACTATTAGTTTGGTATTTTGTGCGTTAAGTTGGTATTTATTGCTTTCAGTGATGTCGGAATGTGCTGGGCCAACTGTCATGTGATGAGTAGCTGCTGCCGCTGCTGCTAATCATTTCACAGCAACAACGACAACGGCAACATTAATAACGCAACAGCAATAACAACAACACCAATGGGAATCAGCCAGGCGCTGGCAATGCGTTTAGAATCATTAAATTGGCCTTGAATCACTGGCACAACAATTGAGCAATCGCGTTCAATCATTTCTTCAACGATCAAAGCCTCAACAAAAGTTACATTTGTTCAAATGTTCAATAGCATTTTCTAGCACTCACGCACATAAATATTCTCCAGAAACTAGGGATGGAAAAGTATATCGATTAATCGATTGTTATTCTTTGCAATGCTTATCGGTCCGATTATCGTTGTTTTTTTAGAAACCATCAAAATATTCCCTTTGCTAATAAATAGGCTGACCAAATGTTGGTCAAAATCGAACCACTGTATCATATAACTGCCTTGGGAACGCTCGGATGAAAAACGTGTTTTTGTATGAAGAACTTTTTTGCTTTTAAGGATATTTCATCCAAACTGAGCAATTGCTAGTTTTATTATACTTTAAAGGGTAGTTTTCTTTAATTTAGTTAAAATTTAACCACATTATAATACAGATGCCAAAGGAACAATCTGTCGAAAATTGAGTAATTGTATACATTGCCGAAAATAGCCGTTCTTTCTTGAAATTAAAAATTTAATTTTAGCGTTGAAACATCAAAAAACCGATATTGTTCAACAAAATTTACCAAAAAATCCAAAGATTTTTGAGAAAATGCACAAATCGATTTTATAAGAAAGCCTATCATAAAGGCTTTATTACAAATTTCAAAAGATTTTGAGTTCACTTGAGCTACTTTTCAACTCAAGATTTTTTAAAGTGAGTAATTGTTTAGTTAAAAATTAGTGTATGAATCAGAACTTTAATATAATTTAAATTGCCTTCAAATTTAAAAACAATTTGCAGTACAATATTACTGAACTTAAGTTTGTATTTAAATTGAAATATTTGATGGCAAATAAAACTATGAACTTCCGAATTTAATTGTTACAAATAAGTAAGAATGCTATAGTCGACTACTAAACTCCCTGTACCCAGGTCTAAGACATCCAATCACATCTACGTCCAATTACACATACACACACATACAAAGTCGCACATACAGGCGGCAAAAGCGACAGCGCAAGCGAGGCATTTTAAATGGTGGCTGTGCCTCTTCTTCCCCCCTCTCGCTGCATCATTGAATCTTCTTTCGTGAATAGCTTCCGTGTTTATTATCCGATCGACTTGAAATTTTGACAGTAGATTAAGAGAGACTAAAGTATTGTACATGCCAAATCTAAAAGCTATATCTTGAAAATTGTTACTGTAAAACATTGTACATGTAAAGTATTGTACATGCCAAATCTAAAAGCTATATCTTGAAAATTGTTACTGTAAAACACTTTTTATCGATTTGCGGAGGAACGGGGGAGATTTCTGGAATATGAAATAAACTTGATCTGCGTATGGTATACAGGAACCTACATTCCAAATTTGGTGTCTCTAGCTCTTGTAGTTGCTGAGATCGACGCGTTCATACGGACAGACGGACAGACAGACGGACATGGCCAAATCGAAATCTCTTTGATACTGATCAAGAATATATATACTTTATAGGGTCGGAGATGTCTCCTTCTGCCTGTTACATACATTTGCACAGATCTAGTACCCCCTTTTTACCCATTTTATGGGTACAGGGAGTAAATATAGTAGTTTACACAGATCGTTTCCGAAATAATTAGAAATTGTGATTCCTTTTAGTAAAAACACTGGAAAGCATGTGAATTCATGTTCACGAAAATGTGTACAGCAGTAAAGATACATTTGCTGTGCTTATAAATTACTGTACGTTTTCTCATGTTCACGGTTAAGAATTGCAAAAATCGTATTCAATTGGGGCAACGCCCCGTTAAAGTTGGCAGCACTTCATCGATAAGCTAGCAGGTCTGGTAGAAAAGTGGACAGTCCAACGAATGCACAGCTGATTGTTCATTGTTTACAGAGGATCTGCAAGCGGTTCGAACCAATATCTCAACTTGCTTTGATTCCGGAACCAGTCTATTGAGGCCCTTGTGCGACTACAAGTTCAAATATTATCGTGACAATTTAAGTATACTTTCTGGTAAGTTTAGCAAATTATTTCATTTGGGTATGATTGTTTCAACTATTTTCAAAAAGCACACGCATTTCTACTAACAGTCATCTTAGACAGCCACGCCTTGATTAGTTCTTTGTTTAACTGATTAAGTAGTTCAATAAATTGAACCTGCAGATTAAAAGTTATATACATAAAGGCTTCATATATGTATGTACGTGTGTGTCAGTCAGTCTACACGATGTGTGTATATGCTTTGCATCTGCTGTCGATGCTAAAAATAATCAGAACCAAGCAAAAGTTGAGGAGCTCGTGGCCGTGCCACATGTGTCTACATGTCCAGCTATACGTATATATGTATATATGTTGATATGTGGGGGCATATAGTATGGGGAGGTAAACATTAGAAGCATATGCATACATATAATAACATGACTAAGCAAACAAATTGGCAGTCAGTTCCGAATTTACCAAAATATCAGCCATAATGCAGTTCGGCATGCTCTTCTACATATGAGCATCACATGTATATATATATAAAATATTTTGTAGCCACTTTCACGACACGAAAATACACTAATAGACATGTTTTAGTACGGGAAATGCTCGTACATGTTTGTTGCAAGTCAAGGCCCGCTGAGAGCTATAAATCTATCTTCATGCGGCTGCGGGCTGGTCGAATAGGAAGGTGGGAGCTGTAAATGAACTCAGTGATGATTTAAAGAATTGGCCAATCACAAAAACATGATATTGCCCAAGAGAAATATTTTTCCGTGTGTAAGGAATTGAAAGTATTGATCGATACTCTTGATAGTGAAATATAAAAATATACATTAGCAGCCCACTAAAATTGTTGATATATTGGCATATTCGAGTTCAACGGGTTAAGGATGACAAAAAAAAATTGATATTATATAATAGGAAATACATTTTAACAACGAATTTTAAGATATTATTTTGAATTGCCCTGTTGAATGTTAAAATACGTATTGAAAATATAAAATGTCTTTTAAATTGTCCTTATAAGTGATCATTTTTTATCTTAAATTTTCGGGGGTGTGGGGGAAATATTTAAAATTGGAAATAAACTTGATCTGTGTACGGTATCGAGGAGACTACATTCCAAATTTGGTATCTCTAGCTCTTATAGTTCCCGAGATTGAAGCGTTCATCCGAACGGACAGACAGACAGATTAAGAATATACTTTATTAAATACCGCCTTTTACACATTTTATAGGTACAGGAAGTGAAAATAGATAGAGCGATAGTGGAAATAATCTATCGGTAGCTCAAAAACCAATCGATACTATCGTTAGTTACGTCATAGTATGTGATTAGGCCTCGTTGAGCTAAGCACTTAAGACAACAATTCACACGGAATGGTCTTCTTTATTGTTATCTGACACCATAGCTTTGTTCTGGCCTTGGCTTTATAGTGCTTATTTGTGCTTATGTAGTTGGCCTTGTTGCTCAGTTTAGGCGAATGTCTGGTGGTGTTTAATTTTGTTGGTTTTTGGTTTGTTTCTTGCTTGTGTAATTTGCGTTTAAAGGGATTCCCTGGTCGCGAACAGCTCAAATTACTTGAGAGTGCAAATCACACAAAGTGCAGGTGATTTTGACTGGTCTGGCTTGGGCTGGTCTAATTCTGGGCGACCCACTTACTTGTGCGACATGGCGATATCTCATGGAACTGCTTGAAGTTGTGCGAGGTGAAGCAGGTGCCGACTGGATCATAGCGCAGCGCCCTCGATGGCGTCATCGTGTGGAATACATAGCGCGGTGCGCAGGCCTGCAAAAAGACAGAAAGGAAAAAAAGGCAACAACATGAGAATTATTTAGCTCTCTGGCATCAGCAAATGCCACGTTGTGAAGTTGTGAAAATGTGAAACAATGGCATCAAGCAGATCATGAGATGCTGCACACCAAAAATGGCCAAGGCGAATTACGAGTCGAGGACGGAACGGTTCCTCGGTACGGTACGGTACGGTGCGATACGGCAGCGCGACCCTGTAGCTGCGTCTCCATCTCCATCTGCGCATTGGCTTTTATGTCTGTCTGTCTGTTTGTCTGTCTGTCCCTCCGCCCGTCTGTATATTGTACATATAGTTTTATAATGTATAAATGGCTGGCAGTTGGACATAAAACACGCACGCTGCTGGCGCGGCACAGCAATACTTGGGCCTATGGCCCATGCCAAATATGGCTGGCATGCAGTTGGCCCGGCCCGGCCCGGCCCGGCTTGGCTCGGATCGGCTTCGGATCGGATCGGACTGGCATTGTTTGATGCCCGCTCTGTGGCACATATGCCTGCAATTACTTTTACAAATTTATACATATTGTGCCTTTTATGGCATTGCCAGTGGCAGGATTGCGAAGCCAGCAGCTCTATTGACTTGCTCCTGCTCGCTTGCCACTCCACTCCACTTTATCTCCACTCCAGTCTACTACAGCCCGTGCTGCACACCCTCCTCTCTCCTCCCTCCTGCCTCTCTGACATAAACTCCAAAATGACGCGCTATCGCCAAAAATGCATGCTGATCACATCATCGCAGCTCCAAGTCTGGGGCCGTAGACACGCCCAGCTCATTCAAATGCCCATTGAATCAGAAATCTATGCGATCGCATTATGCAACGACTCCAAATCACAGCCTGAAGACGAGGGCCGAACAAACGCTACAAAGATTTCATATGCTTATGCATTTGCACAATATTTCCATAATTTCTTAAGATCGTTCTTGTGACATTTTTAAATGAAAATAGTATTTCTACTCATTCCGATCTTTTTCATGTAAAAATAAACTATTCCAGAGCTACCCTACACTCGAATCAATCTAGCTCAAGGTTCGTCCCAAAGAGAGTTGCCAAACAAGTAAGAACGTTGCAGTCGGACGCACCCGACTGCAGAATACTATGTTCCTAGTCCTATATAATTTGGTTATTTGTGGGTTCGGAAAGAGACGCGAAAAAAACAATAGTCTGTTGCCAAATTTGGTGACTCTACCTGTACAGGTGTGGGAGATATAGATTTTGCTCCATTGTGGGGGAGGGGGTGGGGGATCCAAAAATTGTTGATGCAAAATTGTCCAAGGGGTCAACATTAGTATGTATATCAAATTTGGTGACTCTACGTGTACAGGTGTGGGAGTTATAGATTTTGCTCCCTTGTGGGGAAGGGGGTGGGGGGGTCAAAATCTGGACACTTCATAAATTGGGGATATACACCAACAAGTTTGGTTGCTCTAGCTTAAAGATAAAGGCAAGAAAATTGCGTTCATACGGACAGACGGACAGACAGACATTTCGCAAACCCAATATACTATTTTTCCCTTCGGGAACATAGTATAAAATGTCAACTTATTAAGTTCCGCCCTGCTCATACACTGCTCAAAAAAAAAAGCAGAACAAAACAAACTGCTTTGGTTTTTTATAAAAGTCTTGCTTCAACTGTTCATTTAATCTTTTCGTAAGTTTTGTAACTCCTTCTCGAGTAAATGTACAATCTTAGTCCAAAACAAACACTGCATCATTATGAATCATTCATGATAGAGAAACTATGTTCATTTAATTAATGTGATGTTGGGATGTAAATCGATATAGAGCATTGGTGCATACAAAATATAAATCAAATCAGATATAAATAAACTTAAAATACATTTTATAATGCATTTCTGTAGCTTTGAAATAAGTGAAAGCTCTTCAAAATCGGATTAGTGATTATATTTAATAAATATCATGTTTCCAATGCATTTCTATGATGCATAATTCGTATGAAATCAAATTTCAACTCCGACTAACTGTGAACAAGAACTCTTCCGTTCGATTTTAAAGATCTTAAACTTAGTGTAAGGCTTCAGAAATTCACTGCTCAATTTTTATTTTGTTCAGAAAATATGATTTTTGCAAAGTAAAATGTCAAAACAAACTGTGCATCGGTCGAATAAATAAAACATATTTTCAGTGTACTTGGATGGTAGACAGGCTTTTGTCATATTATTCTACCTCTTAAAGCAACTTTGGCCGGTGTTCGATTCCCCCGGGTGCTATGAATGTCGAACTTCGATCTAGATGCTCCGTTTTTGTAGTCACTTGTATTTCCCTTGTGTTTCCCAACACCTGGATCATTTTTATTGCTTGGGAGTGTAGTTTTTACAAAATTCATCCTATTTCCTGTCAAACTTTCATATTATAGATTTTTTAAAATGTTTTCCCCGTTGCTAAGAGTGTCGAATTCTAAATTCGGCACTTTTTTAGGGTCCTAAACTCCTAAGCCTTTCGAATAGCTTTGGCATGTAAATGTACGATAGATTTCAAGTAAAAAATGCATATATTGGGTTGGTCTTGGCGCTCATTTTAATTTTAAAAGTTGTGGCCAAATGAACTTATTATAACTACTCGTATTTGTGCAGTGGGAAATAAATTGGGGTCAGCAAGTCATAAAATACTAAGTATTTGCTAAATATGTATCTGCAACCTACTCAAGGCTGATTCATTCCATCCCTGTCACGTATCTGCATAGTCGCATTCATATTGCAGCTCGGAGTGCTTCAGGTGCACTCAATGGACCCATAAAATCAAAATAAAGACAATCAGCTCGCCGCAGGCCCAGGTCCAGGTCCAGGTCCGGGCCGGGCCAGGCCGGGCCATTGAACAATTCAATTGAATTCATAATGTGCGGCAGCAGCTTCATCGTCCAGGCAACTTTCATTGGATTCTCGACCGACCGCGTTGGCCAGAAAGCCCACCGCGCAGTCCAATAAGTTAATAGCATTTTCCTATTAAAAACTTTATTATCAGCGTCGTATTCAGCCAAAGCCAGGCGAGTTGACTGAGTTTTGAGTTGTTTGCCAGTTGTTTTCGCAGTAAGATTGTTAGATATGCAAATGGCTTTGCATTGGAAATGGGAACCGGCTGCTGCGAGTAAAGTCCGGCCAAAGATTGACTTTCAATTGGAGCTCACGTTGGGCGCCATTGAGTTGATTTTCTTGTAGTGCCCCTAAGCCTCTACTTTAATTCATCTTAGTCTATAATTTAAATAACTAATTTCATAATTTTAAATGTTTTAAGTGTGATATCTGTGTTGCAGCATCGAATTGTATTCAACAATTTAATATGTCTCAGGATATTATTTAACGTTAGGGCATATTTTGACGCTTTAAGCAACAGCTCGAGCGATTATACGCAGCTTGCCAACATTTTTGGAATGGTTTTCATTTTATTTTTATTTTTTTATATTTTTTTGCATCTTTTTCTGTTATTGTTTTGTGGTTTACTGCCCATGTTGGGCACAGAGCGCATACCAAAATGCCAGCGATAAATTTTTGAGACATTAAACTGCACTTTCGCAGACGCTGAGAGAACGTAGTGTTGTTGTTGTTGTAGCCTGTTGCCTGTTGTTGCCCCGACAACAGCAAAAGTCAAAAGTCAACACGTTTGACATGGTCGACATGCAGACGTTACCATTGCGAATGCAAAGTTCTGCAAGGATCGCAGATCGGAGACCCGTCCGCGTGGCCTGGGCCTGTGCCCGTGCCTTTGCCTGTGCCTGGCCATATTTGAGTTCAATAACGCTGGCAATTTTACAGATCGTGTCGATGATCATGTCGCAATCGCAACAACAAACAAAAAGCGAAACGAGACCGCACGACATGCGGCACATGCCCCACAGCCATAGAGCCCAGGGCAACATGGCCACAGAGCACTCATACTCCACGTACCACTCCCAATAGCCATATTCCATTCCACAATTGTCCACCGGGCTAACACTGATGCCATATCGCATTTACTTGGGATGCCTCCATTTTTCAGCCCAACAAAAGCTGTTCATCTTCATGACATTGCTTCTATCTGGGCAACATTGATTTTAATTATCCTCTAAAACAATTAGAATAGAGAAATTGTTAAATGTCTTTGAATATCAGCCAATAAAAACCTATGTTAACATTATACAAACTTGAACTAAAATAAGAGACATATTGCAAATGTTTATTTTCTTAGATTTCCAACCTTAAACCTTAAGTATCTGAATTTGTCAAATCTTTGGAAAGAAAATAAATCGACGACTTCTTTGAATATCTTTTGGTTTTTGCTAGCCTCATAAATTTGGTAACGTTGTAGAAAAATATGTATATTTTGTATATCCTAAACAAATAATCTGCTAACTAATGCACATCAAAATGTCTATATAGAACTAAAAAGAGAGTTTTAGTAAGATTTAATAAGGTTTTTATTTGGGAAGATTGTCATTCACTTTTTATTTAACTAGCAATGCGTTAAAACTTTTTTCCTTTCGATTCCACAACACAAATTAATAACATTTTCAAAACATATTATTTAGAAGACCAATTTAAAACTATTATTTATTTCTTTACAAATAAAATTAATATTGAAGAAGTAATTATTTGATTTTTTTTTTGCTCAAAATTTTGTATTTATTTTCATTAAACCAGTTTTCTGTACTATTTGTAAGATTGCATAGATTGCATTTATGAAATAAGAAATTGTTTTGTAATTAATATTTTTCTAACCAGTAAGCGAGGGAAAAATCGGAAAACAAACAAATGAAACAGATTTTTCAGGCCATTTAAAATCCAACATGATTTATTTATTTATTTATAAATAACCACTGTCTGTGAACCAGTACTATTTAAAATCTAGTTCAAATCTAGTTTAAAATACTTTAGTTGAAGCTTACAACTTGGGAAACAAATTAGAAACTTAGAAAAGGAGTTCTTAATCAAATTTGTGACAGGATGATTTGACAATCCCTTTATAAAATTGTACATCTTAAAGTTAACAACATTTTCAGATTGTACAGGGTACGTTTTGGAAAGGAAAATCCCCTTGGAATAAAAACAAAATTGCCTAAAATAAAAGTAACCTAAATTTGTTTACTACAATAGTTTAACAAAAGGAGGTAAACCTAAGTTTTCTCCTTTGAATAGAAACAAAAATGCCCATAACTTAATGTAACTTATTAAAAGGAGATTTTGAGTGGTAATGGTAAGCCTAAGTTTTCTCCTTTGAATAAAAACAAAAATGCTGCTTAATTTTATTTAACAAAAGTGTGGCGAAAGTAGAGTTTGAATGGTAAGGTTTATGTTTTATCCTATATATAGAAACGAAAATGCCTCAAATAAATGCTGTTTACTTTTATTTTACTTTGGAATGGTAAGGTACGCCTAGATTTTCTATAATATGTCTCAGTTATTGCACAATTTTGTTGTGATGATGTAGTTCGGGCCCCATTGCGCACTTGGTGCAAACATAAATCGATGGCCTGTTAATGGGCATTTGAAGGCCAGGTCAGCACTGGGTGCGCGCGTGGCGGAAGTGACCTGGACATGGATGGCCAACAAAGGCAACTGCAGCAACAACAACAACAACAACAACACTAACTGTAACTGTAACAAAGGACGCCTTGGCTGGCCATCAATGTTAACGGTTCGTATGCTTGCCAAATCAAATGGGCCAAATCAAAGTTAATTGAGAACTAAAGTGAAAATCAAATGTTCTTGCGGCCAGCCGGGTCGCTCTTGGCCAGTTGCTGGGTGGGTGGCAGCTTTGGCTATGGCTTTGCTTTTGGCTTGGCCAACACGACGCCAACGCAATTAACCAAAGTTGCGACTGGGGCGCACCTTAAATAGCAAATGTTGTAGTATGCCGTTGTTGTTATTGTTGTTGTATCTGTGTGCGTGGCTCACTTGACGCAATCCAAGAAATGGCCACGTTAAATGCGACCACAAAGATGACAACAAAAACACACATTGAAATCAAATTCAAAACGCATTCAGAATATTGTTACGGCGCGCTTGTTGGCTTTTTTTGTTGTATTTTGTAGCTAACACCTAACACAAATCAAAACAACAACATCGATAGATACACACACACACACACATATATATATATACATATATGCTTAGATATAACGGCATTGCACACCCACCGCAGCTGACATCAAAAAGCGAAACTCGCGTACGGCATTGTAATAAAAAATGTCATTTTGGATTTTTCTTTTAAGCTGAAAGTTTCAGTTTCAGTTTCAGTTTGATGGGATGGTAGGTAGGTAAGGTAAGGGGAGGGGAACGACTGACGCCCACCTGTTTCAATTCGATCTCCTGGCTGCCTTGCACTTTCAATGTGTGCCCCTGGGATGTTGTTAAAAAGAACCCAGCCAGCCAAGCCATTTAACGAGCCAACGCGTTCTTCGATGATGCCATCAAAGCGCATTAAAATCAGACAATCGGTCGAGGAAGTGGTGTGGTGTGGAGGGGAGGCTGCTGCTGGAGGGCAGTCAGTCAGTGGGTCAGTTGACTGGGCGGTCGCAGAAAATGAGAGTCCCATTTGGTGTCATATTAACTTGGCTTTACAGCATTGCCAAGCGATAAAAGAAATACAAAGTCAATTGGGATGTGGGTTGTTGGTCATCTTTTATTATTCTGCTGGGATTAGTGAAAAACTAGGTATTTGAAAACAACCCATACTAAATTAGCTCATGCTAAGGAGTATCCACGCCGAATTAGAACATCTTAGATAAGAAATAAGACATTTGTTTATCTAGTGCATTTTACGATTGACAATTTACAAATACAAGATGAATAATATATGCTGATTTGAGAGCGCCGGAGAGCTCGTGTCAAAAATATCATAGGTTATTAATGCATTGTCATTCAGATCTTAGCTAAGGCTAAAGTGTCAAGTCTATAGCTCAACAAGAACAATCAATTTCAATACAGACAGAGAATAATGCGAGCTATTTCTATATTGGAGCACTTTTCATTTTGAATCGTCCTCGATTTTGTATTCTCCTTGTAGAATGAATATTTGTTTCTCACGAAATGTGTAATGTATTGAAAGAGACATTTCCGACACCTTAAAGTACATATGTTCTTGATCAGCATCAATACTCGAGTCGAAATAGCGATTTCCGACTGTCTGTCTGTTTCTATCCAAACTTTTTTCTTAGTTTTGGAGCTACCATACTGAACCGGTCGGATCTGACCACCATAACATATAGCTGCCGTAGGAACGATCAGTCGACAATTAGGTTTAAGTATCTCACCGAATCAAAGTGTCGATATTGTTTTTACAAACTGTCTAAATTTGATCAAAGCCGAAGCACTATATGATATAGCTGCCAGGGGAACAATCGGTAGTAAATTGAGATTTGTAGCCGTTCTTTGATGTTTGAAATTCTAGTAAGTCGAATAGTTTCATTCCACTAGCTCAAAGACAAAGCTTTTTCAACTGCATAGTTAATCGGTTTCCGGCATTCAGAACAACTAACAATTTCCATTTCGCTGAATTGAAAATCGGAAATGAGAACGGACTGATAAATTAATCTTGCTCTTTATAAAAAGTCGATTCGAATTCAATATATTTTTTATGTATTTCTACTACCAACATGTGTACCAAGTTTGGTTCCTATTGCTCTACTAGTTTCGAAAAAAAACTGCGTTTATGCGAAGACGAGTGGGCGGCTACTCTTTTGGGAAAAATCGTATATAAACAATATAAGCTCTGTTTCCTCATTATACCGTTAACTTTAAGCCCATATAAACTTGTTGTTGAACTCAATTTTGTATTCTTGTTTTCACGTAAATTGAATCTACACGGCAAAAGTAACCATGCAGATCATATACATATACAGTGAAAATGGCATTTGAGTAACAGCAAGAAAGCTAATGTGTATCCGATCTGTCTAGCGATTTTTGTCGATAACTCATCATAGGAGCTAATAACTTGTAAGCGATTCTGAAAAGATTGTCTTTCTTTCTCTCTTTCTTCTTAACTCTTTGTACCGCATCTGTTATTCCAACAAGCATCAAGATTTTTCTCCCGAAACCATACAACTTGAAAAACTTTCCATGCAGGGACTTATTTTCGCGGCCCATACTACTACGCTTAGTAAATTCAATTGAGTGGCTCCCGAAATTATAAATATGGCGGTTTTCATAACCGTTATAGAGTTATATGCAGCAGGGTACTTACCACAACCAAGTCGCTGTCCCGTCCGGTTGCTACAGTGGCGCCAAGCCACTGATATGACTTCCGATCGATGATTTCGCCATTCGTATTGCGATTGTTACCTAGGGAGCAGGTCGAAATGAAATTAGAAACATTATCAAAGTATGTGTCTGAAGACACAATTTTAGCTCAAAGAAATATAAATGAAAAGAGTGCTTTAAATTTAAAAGCGTCTCACAAAAAACACAAAAGAGCCTCAAAAAAAGAATCAAAAAACAAGTCAAATTGGAACGCCGACGGAAATGAAAAATTTGCTGAAATTAATATGTATGTATATTTTAAAGTGGGGGCGAAGGCGAGAGCTGCATAAGACAAAACAAAAGCAAACTAATTAAGTTTCTCTAAAAAGAAGGCACTTGGCAAATAATGGCATAATGGCCACTTCCGTTCATGTTGGCAATGATTTATTACGATACAATGTTTTAAGGGTCTGAGGGTAGTGCTGCCATAGAGAAAACTCTGGGTGCAGGGCTGTACAGAGAGGGTGGACTGTGTCCGTGATATAAAGGTATGGGGCTGTGATTGAAGTACTTAAATAACATGATTGAACAAGGAATGAATGTTAAAATAATGATATGTGAGGAGCTAAGTAGGAGATGATTCACGAATTAGTTTTTTGAAATATGTATGATGGATGCTCAATGTGCAATAATGATGGAGAGGCTATAGAACAATTTGATTTGAATTGCATTTGATTGAAGCGTTATAACTAAACACATTGGAATACGATTAGTTTATTGTCAAGTTTCCCAGTCTGAGCATCGTAAATATATGAAATGCGAAGAAATTAAAACCCAAAAACGACACTGAAATTGCAGACCTATTAAAGACTTAACCTAACAATGAAAGGATACATATATTGATGAATATTAAATGATTTTGATTGATACTGCGAAAACTGAATGACTTAAGTAAGAATTCAACTGTGCTGATGAATCAGTTTTGCTCAAACAATGAATTTCTTGCCTTTGTGCTTGATTAGTCTAAGATAAATAAGAATCTAAGTTTATATTTTGTGGTATATATGAAGAAATTGTATACATATGCAGATGATATTTATATGCAAATGAGTAATCGTTCCGCAGTGAATCAGGTACATTTCGTTTGAATGACTTGTTGATTAATTCTAGTACATATAAAATATGTTTATATTCCCAAATGGATGACAAACGAACCTGCGAGCTGAATGAAGCACCTGTTGACTCCTTTTAGTATATTTTATTTTTTGTTAGCAAGCATACGATAAAAGGTTAGCGAGCATTAAAACATTTTGTTGATAAAGGCTTGGCGCTACGCTTAAGAGTAGGTTTACTAAGCTAACCAGCACTTAGGCGACCAATTTATGCATCTCAATCTGGGCTTGCCCATCATCACCAGTCACCAGTCACCAGTCACCAGTTTCACCAGTCGGTTGCGACTTCGGGGCACGCGTCAGCAAGCTGAGGTGTTGGCAACACCAGGAACAGCAGCCGCAAAATGAAATTGCATATTTATGACTGGTGTCTCAGATGGCCCGCCAATGGGCAGATAATGCCTGCCTTATGCAAATCAAACTTTCCTTGGGAATACCCTGTGCCCGCCCAGGATTGACATATGCTAAGCATCCTAAAGACTAGAAGTACGTTTTTACAATTTACTTTTATTTATTACTCTAAAAATAACACTTATTCTTGGAACTTCTGTTATTCTTTAAAAATAAAATAAACTTTTTGAACATTTTTTTTTGACTCAAAAATAAAAAATATTAAAAATACTTTTTTTTTTTAAATAAAGTTGACTTGATTTATTTCCTTTCGCTCAGAAATAAAAATTATTTCTCGAGTTTTATATTTTGATGAAACTAACTATTACTTTATAAGTTTTATATTTTTTGCTGTAATTAAGACTTACTTCTTGAGTTTAATTTTTATTTTTGCAGCAAATAAAACTTAAATCTAAAGTTGCTTAATACTGCAGTATATTTGAAGTATTCGGTATTTCACAGTTTAAAAAAATACCAAAAAATTACAAAAATTTTTTAATAACATTTATATTTAATAAATTATTAGCGTATTTTTGAATGACGAAAAATACAAAAAAAAACAGCAAGTCCCAAAATAGGTATTTATTCAATCACATCCTATTAGTATTTTTTTGAATGTCGAAAAATACCAAAAATACTGTAAGTGCCAAAATAATTTTTTGTTCAGACTGTGCGTCACACCCCTTTTCGACCCCAAAATTATGCAAAATCTAACAGACTGGGAGCAGAGCATACTGCAGTCGGGATGTGTTTTATGATTTGGTTACAATAATATTCGAACAGAAGTTTTTATGTCATGCAAAGTTGCTGTTGTAGAATAATATACCCGTTTTAGACATTTTGAATTTCTACAGAGTATAACAAGTAAGAATGCTATAGTCGAGTATACCCGACTACGAAACTCCCTGTACCCAGGTCAAAAATTTCCGATCGCATCTTCGTTAACTTACACATACATACACAGATACGCACACGCACGAGCCACAGCGCAAGCCAGGCATTTTAAGTTGTGACTGTGCTTCTTCTTCCCCTTGCTGCAGCACTGAATCTTCTTTCGTGAATAACTTAGGTGTTTATTATCCGATCGACTTGAAATTTGGACAGTAGATTAAGAGGGACTAAAGTACTGGACATGCCAAATCTTAAAGCTATATCTTGAAAATTGTAACTGTAAAACGGTTTTTATCGAATAGCGGGGGAACGGGGGGAGATATCTCAAATCTAAAATAAACTTGACCTGCTCCCGCTATACACGAACCTACATTCCAAATTTGGTGTCTCTAGCTCTTATAGTTGCTGAGATCCTTGCGTTCATACATACGGACAGACAGACGGACAGACGGACAGACGGACAGACGGACAGACAGACGGACATGGCCAAATCGAAATCTCTTTTGATACTGATCAAGAATATATATACTTTATAGGGTCGGAGATGTCTCCTTCTGCCTGTTACATACTTTTGCACAAATCCAATACCCCCTTTTTACCCATTTTATGGGTACAGGGAGTAAAAATATCATGTATGGTATTATAAGAAGGCACGCCAGTCGACTCTACACCAAGCCACACCACACAAAAACAGCACACTCCACTTCATTCTTATTGCCATCATCATGATCGTCATCGTCGGCAAAGCAAATAATTTTTATTTCGCTGCTGCAAATCGAGTTGGGGCGAAACTTTCAGGAAGTTGCTTATGAAAGGATGGCCGGAGGTGGGTGAAATTGGCAGGCTGGCTGGCAGGCAGGCAGTGCGGGGAGGACCTTGAAAATGGGTGTCTGTTTGTATTAGAGGCCGCCTGTTTATCATTTCCGTTTGCGCTTAAGGAGGAAGTTCATGCCGCAAAGAAATGGCAAATGTCTAAAAATAATAAACGGCAGCCGTGCACAATTTTTGCTGGTTTTACTGTTTTGCATATTTGGTTTGCCTTTTTGCATACTAAAAACGCTGCGCATGCGTGTGAGCCATAAATAACTAATTGCATTTTGTCTGTTGTCACTGGCGCCAACACAAAAGCTACTGAGACACTGAGACTCTGGAACGCTATGTTGGCATTGAGACTGGCAGCTCGATTTGAGCCCTAAACTGGCGCCGGGCCCAACTGACTGGGACTGGCTCTCCCAACAACAGTTGAGCAGCAGCTGAGATCAACAGATCAACAGTTCAATTCTAACTAATGGTACATACCTTTGGAATCGAATGTTACCAACTGGCAGTCATCATCGTTCATCGTACACTTGAAGACGGCGCCAGCCTCCACCACGCGCTCCTGATAGGTGGATGTATCGAACTTGGGCGCACCCACAATCAATCTGCAAGTGAAAGAATTACATTGAGTATAATTTCAGATAAGTTCTGTATGTTAATCGCACTGAAAACATCGATCGCTTGGTGCATTATAAAGATCTAATATAAAACATTAAAAAAAAGTTTTCTTACGTAAATAAATGAAATTAAATAGATAAATAAAATACACTTCTTGACTTATCACACTAATAAGTTGACATATTTGATCCTCATCAAACTATATATCTATCATATCTGACTGACAGGATGGGCCAGAAAGTTGAAAAGTTTCCGATTACATCGAAACGATTTGGGAAAATGTTAAAAACTGTGATGTAAAACATGTTTTTCATTGATTTATTCATCATCCGATCGGTATCAAACTTATTTTCCAATATCTCTGCAAAGTACAAGTAAGACCATAGCATACTCAAGTTTCCAATATTCAGTATACTATGTTTCTAGTTCTTTTATCAAAAATATTTTTGGTCAAACAATTCAAGGAGGTCATGAGTAGTTCTTATATCAAATTTGGTCACTCTAGTTTGCTTTGCAAGATAGACGAATGAAAGAATGTGTAGAGTATTTTTTATTTTTGGTGCGAAGACATTTTTGGAAAAGAGTACTACTTATTAGTAGTATATCCAGCGCAATTTGTTCGACACCTTTGATTCTAGAGCAACCAATATTGAGATCTCCCTTTTACCACCAAATGTTTACAATATCTCATCTCATTTTAAATTAAGTTCTAACATTTGGTAAGTAATATTTATAATTCAACTCCATAATAAAGGAAGAAAAGAATTCCTTCCTCCTATTCCAACTACACATTCTAAAAATTGCATATATAAATATCTGAATATATGTAAGCTATAGAGTTTAATACATCTACTATACATATATCTTTAGCTTTTTAGCTTCAGCTTCAGTTGAATGTTGCAGCCTACGAATATACAAAGATCAAAGCTTTTGAACTAAAGCTACACTTGAGTGCCCATTCCAAGCCCATTAACAGACTTCATTCGCATTGCCATTTACTTTGATTGAGAGCAACATCATTCATAGAATCTGAACGCAGAGCCCACCACATCTGTGCGGATTTTTATACTTTCTGTGTTGAGTTAGTCAAACGTCAAATTGTTGCATGTGGGCAGAGAGGGCAGGGGTACGGCTTGTGCCCTTTTAATACCCTTTCATAGGGTATTATAATTTTGTCACGCAATATGTAACGCATTAAAGGAGACGTTTGCGACCCCAAAAAGTATATATATTCTTGATCAACAATCAATAGCTGATTCAATCTAATCAATGTGTTTCCATGCAAGCGCAAGAGCTATATTTATATTTTGGCTGGCGGTACTAGACTGTTCGGATCACCATAAGATACAGGCTACCATAGAAATCAATCGTCCATTGAAATTAAAGATATGAAAATTTAAAAACTTTTATATTGTCCAATATATTCTAACTAAACTCCCCCAATCCTCGTGACGTTTGATCAAAATCGGCACACTATACTGAAACAATCGGTCAAAGATTTTAGTGGATAAAATAATTTTGTTAATGATATGCCAACCAAATCAACATAACAAGTTGCTTCAAATAAGATGACCAACATAGGAGAAAGTTGAGGTTTTTAATAGAACACATTGCTGCAAGGGTATATAGCTTCGGTGTGCCGAAATGAGACGTTCTTTCTTAATAAACTTCAAGTGTTTGATTTGCAGTTGCGACCGCCAGTTGTTCGTTGCTTATATTTATTTTCAGTTTTATTATTTTCAATTTTAATGAGGGACCATTTACTGCAGCGACCCTTCAATGGTTTTTGCCGCGCTTCCGCAATGCTAATGACAGCTGTCAATGTGCGTGCCATGATGAACTACTGCTACTGCTACCACCGAGAGCAAAGGGAGACCTCCTTCTCATCGAGGGTGCACACTCCGTTTATAATGACAATAGCCAATGCCAATGCATTGGGCAACCACCAGTCGGAGGGAGACCTGGCCAGGCGTTTTATAACCAGTCTTCAAAATTCCCCTAATGCGAATCGGCATTTGATTATTTTCGCAATTGAAAAGAATAATTCATACATTTTTATATTTCATTCTTTTAGGATGATGAAACATATCAAATCTTAGTTGGAGCTGGTTTTTTGATGTCAAAATCGATGGGCCTTTTTTTGTATTAAGTTCTTATCTAATTTAATTATCAATCTTTTTGTTCGGGATGAAAAAATTGTTTAATTAAAAAACTGAAAATGTTCTATTTAAGGCCGTTTCGGCATTCCCCGATGGACGCATTACCTGAGATTAAGAGAAACTATTTTAGCAACTACAAAGTTAAATAAATGGCTTCAGGAAACGATTCCGTGTTAAGTTCCGTTCTTAAGCTGAAAATAAGTTAGCCAACTCGCATCCAAAACAGAAACATCACCATATTGTATGTATGCCGCTCTCTATTCGATCTATCGCTGACATCATGGCAACCTTTGAATCACCATATGATCATTCTCGCCGAATATAATTAATACCGATCTATGAGCACATATCGTGACGCCAAGCGCCAGTTGAGCGAACAGGTTCCTTCAATGACTGGTCGTTCTCTTGTGAGCGAACCACTCGCAATGCCCCTGGCAGTTTTGGGTACTCATTTGCATTTCGCAGTAATTATGAATGAATATTAACACAATATTGCATTTTACTTGAAAATAAGTATGAGTGGCTGGAATGCGTCATTTAAATGAAAGTTAGAAATCGAATATAAAACTATATATTTATTATTCCTCCAAATCACTTAAGCGATTTGCATTCTAGTATTAATATCAACAATATTTCAATATTGTTAATATTTAATTATTATAACTAGAAAACACCCTGCGGTCGACATATTCGAATATAAGCTCTGCCACTCGCAATGCCGCTCTCCGTGTACATGAACCGTCATTGTTTAACCGTTTTTTACCTTCCTTAGACACAGCTATAATACAGAAAAAATTACATTCTGCACTGTTTCTTGACACAACCTCTTCAGCAAAACAAAAATCTTACAAATGTATCATGATTAACGATTTTAAATGGTACTGAACTGTTTGGCCTACGCATATTTATATATAGATAAGAACGGTAGATTAAAAATAAAGATAAATACCCTGATAAGATCTGAAAGTATAGACAAATCTGGTAACACTAAGGAATTTTAAGAAAACTCTTACATTTTTAAATTAGAGTAAGAGATATAGTATAACAATACCGCAAGTATTACAGTGATTATTATTTTATTTTCAACTATATTATTAATAGTAATCAGGCATAAGGGAAGCTATAACTTTATTATTGTTACCTAAAAATACGTATGTTATTTTTAACATAGGAATTGGATAGTTTAAGATGTTGGAAAACTATAATTTGGTTTTCCAAAGGAAAATGCATCAATTAGAACTGTCTTTCCGGAAGATCGACGGGATAGAAACGTTTTGGGCGTGGTGCGTTAGCCGGGGCTCGTAGGGAAACACAATTTCGGACAGTATTATTCGTATTATATTTAGTATACGCTGTATGTAAATATAACAAGTAAGAATGCTATAGTCGAGTATACCCGACTACGAAACTCCCTGTACCCAGGTCTAAAACATCCAATCACATCTAAGTCCACTTACCCATACACACACACATACACAAAGACGCACGCACACAGGCGGCAAAAGTGGCTGTGCTTCTTCTTCCCCCTCTCGCTGCATTACTGAATCTTCTTTCGTGAATAACTTCCGTGTTTATTATCCGATCGACTTGAAATTTGGACAGTAGATTAAGAGAGACTAAAGTATTGTACATGCCAAATCTATATAAGCTATATCTTGAAAATTGTTACTGTAAAACATTGTACATGTAAAGTATTGTACATGCCAAATCTTAAAGCTATATCTTGAATATTGTTACTGTAAAACGGTTTTAATCGATTTGCGGGGGAACGGGGGAGATATCTGAAATATGAAACAAACTTGATCTGTGTATGCTATACAGGAACCTACATTTCAAATTTGGTGTCTCTAGCTCTTGTAGTTGCTGAGATCGACGCGTTCATACGGACAGACGGACAGACAGACGGACATGGCCAAATCGAAATCTCTTTTGATACTGATCAAGAATATATATCTTTATAGGGTCGGAGATGTCTCCTTCTGTCTGTTACATACATTTGCACAGATGTAATACCCCCTTTTTACCCATTTTATGGGTACAGGGAGTAAAAATGTTTCCTGCATGATTTGTTCTGTCATTCGCAATAAAAGAGCCCCATAATAAGCTTTACAATGTGCATATATTCATAAAAATCTGTTATACAAAAACTTGGGGATCGTTGCTGGCGTAATTTTCAAATTAAGCAGCACGCGTCAGGGTTGTCAGTGTGTGTGTGTGTATGTGTGCAATGAACCAAAACCACACACACAGGCACACACAATGAGCCACATAGAGTAGAATGCACAAAACTAATCAAAATCAATGCGCTTCAATTAATAATGGGCAACACAAAAAATAAATTTAAATGCTATACTCGACTACGAGATACCCTCAGCCCACCTCTCAAATCCCCAAGAACATTGTGGTACTCGCATCAAGCACGGATATGCCGAATATTTAATAAATATATCTTCAAAATGGTTTTGATCTATTTGGGGAAAACAAACTTGACCTGCGTACGGGACGGTACGGTATGGTATGCTAAATTTTGAACCTCCTGTTCTTATTGTCTCTGATCAAGAATATATACAATTTATAGGGTCATTTACATAACATACATTACATACGTTTCCATAAAATTCTTATCCACTTTTAACCATTTTTATACCCTAGTATAGGGTACTATAATTTTGTCTCGAAATCTGTAATGGAGTGAAGAAGACGTTTCCGACCCAACAAAGTATATACATATATTCTGAATCAGCATGGTATCATCAACAAGTCTCTCAGTTTAAAAGCTAACGTAATGAAACTTGGCACATACCCTTCTTTTTGCGGCAGGCCATACATTTGCCGGCACCGGCCGGATCGGGCCACTATAACATATAGCTGCCATAGGAATGATCGGTCGACAAATATGTTTATGTATGCTTATGAAGATATCCACACCAAACTCACCCAAACAAAATCTCTGGAAAGTTTATACAATCTGACCAAATTGGGTCAAAATCGCATTGCTATCATAGGATCGGGTGAAAAATGAGTTTTTAGCCGTTCTTTCTTATTATATTTAAATAAATATGCTCTATTCGGGAGTTTTAGACTAGAAAAGACGCTGTACTCAGGTTTAATGAACCCTATTTATATTCTATCGACAGCTTATATATGTATATATATAAGTAAAAATTTTCTGAACTATACTTTTTTTAAACTAAGTATAATTTGTATATTATAGTTTGTTTTTTTAATAAGAACATTATTCTTGAAGATTAAATTTTTAAAGTGATTCTTTTGTGAGTCAGTGTTTATATAATAAGTGTTATCTTAATATTGAGTTACAATGAATCAACTGTAGTTATGTTAAGATTGGTTAGGCTGTCTTTAGAGGGGTTGAAAAATGGAATGGAATGAATGACCGTGATTTAGGAAATGTTTATGTCTGTACCTGTCAAAATATAGACAGTCTGATATAATATATTATTGCTGAGATTGGGGTATTGACGTTGCGAAATTGACGGATGTTTAATGAACCTTAACGCACATTCAAATTCACAAATGGTCATTATTAATGTAAATAATAATATAATATAAGTACATATGTCAACTTGTGTGCCTAGGTACAAAATATGAAGATATTATCTTTAAAAAAAGACCCTATTGCTGACTATGAATACTTGGATCGAAGATACTCTCTGCTGTCTGTTAAGCATACATTTGCACAGCTTCTTTATACCCTTTATTATCAGTTGTGTGTACACGGGGTATTCAATTCGAAAAACAGAACAGAATTTAGAATAAAGAATCACGAATAAAAAACAGTGACGAAGGCGCCAAAAAACAAAAGTGGAAACAAAGGCAGAAAAGCGCGTGCCTGGCGCGCCATGGAAATTTGTTTGAATTGTTTAGAACTTGGGCAATGTCTCAATTACAAATGGCTAAATCCAAAATGGGCCGCAAGGCCGTGCATGGAAATCGAAGCGTGAAAAGCCGCACAATGCATTCCAAATCGAACAATTTTCCGCACACATGGCTCACTACATACAGGAACCCAAACATACGCAAGCAGGGGAAATTTAAGACGAAGCCATAAGGAAAAGCCATTTAACTGGAACTGCAAGGGAGCGGAGACAAAAACAAAAAAAAAAGAAGAACCTTCGCCTTGTCTTTGAGCCGCATCGCGCATTGAATTCTAAATCGCCATCGATCGGTGTTTAGTATTTGGTGTTTGGTGTTCGTCGCGTGCAGCAGCCGCAATAAAAATAATGTTAAAAATAAACTTATTTTTTTCAAAATTTGTTGTATGTACTATATGTACTATGTGTGCCTTTCCTGCTTCTCCATCTCTGTCTGCGAAGCAAACACATGCACAACATCCGTTCCGCAGGACGTAGCACGGGTCGCTGTTGACTGCAATCGGAGCGAGCGAAATAGCATGAGCCAAATCGTGAATACCCCTAGCGCGTGTGTGGGTGCTCTGCGTGTGAAGCTGCGCATGCTCCCTGCCTGACTCCCTGACTCCCTGACTCTGCCTGCATGACTGCAGCCTGCCTGTCAAGTAAATGGAAATGTGAATGAAAACCACGTGTACAGTGGCTGCCAACTGTATGCTGTCCAGGCAAGCTCTTGATCACGCCGATTAGATCTTTAGTTAATGAACTTATTTCATTCATATTATCCAAGTTATTGGTCACACATATGTATGTAAACAATTATCTCAGTATATTGCTTTTGATTTTTAGTTTTATCGAACTAATTAATAACACAACTTTTGCGCTTCTTTTTTAAGATAATATAAATAAGTATAAAATGATTAATCTTTGATTGAAATTAAAATAGCTCGAGCAAACGTGTATAAAACGTTTTCAAAATGCTCAACCTAACCTAATCAGAGTATAACAGCTTTAATCAGTCTGCATTAACAGAATTTGCATAACAGATCATTTTGAATATAACAGCTCTCCAATGAGTTCGTTTTGAATGAACATTCTCTTTTGTTAGCATGCTAATTAACAGTCCGGGTGTTCCCTTTATTTTATGTATTTCTTTTATTTTACAAGGGCTATATTAAAATTAAAATTAAGAAGCTAGTCGTAAAGACCAGGGCTGCTGTATTACACACAAGCATATGCATCTAGAAAAACCAAAACTTATCAAACAAATAAATGCAATTTCAAAATGTAAATAAAAACTAATTCGATTTAATAACCCTAGATTTAAGTACCCAATAAAATCTTATCCAGCTATAAGCTGTTCGTTTTTAAATAAATAATTATATGTCTAGAAATATGAAAGTGCTAGCTATCATCAAGAAATATCCAAATGAATTTAATCGGTGGAATTTCAATCACTGTATACAATACTACTTTAGATATTCATATCACAAGCATATCAATTAAAATTTTTAGCGATCTTTAAATGATCACGTAAGCTTTTATTTTAATTATTGACATCACGAAATCGCTTATCAATGGAACTTTTTATAATCGAAATGAAGAAATAGTATTGCCACAACTAGACTGGTCCAGCAATCGTTTACTTTTGGCACGCACTGTACACACAAACCTTTTAGTCATGTACAGCGCAAATGCATAGTAAATATAAAGGGGTACATTTAATTTACCAAAATGTTACCAAAAGTCATTTTCAAGTCACTGAGGGTCCGGTGTTGGCCCTGGGTTGAGGGTTTATGAGACTTGCGAGGGTCGCCGCGAGGGCGTTTCGGCGCTAAACATGTGTGCGCCTCATTTCTCTGCACTCTCACGCTGCCACACAGAGTACAAGAGGCAAGGTACGGCTGGGAAAAGTAACTGTTCACACGTGACGTCCCAAGACCTTACTATAGTACAATTCATCAGGCATTGAACGCTGCGCCGGCGCTGAACGTACTTACGACCCTCGTCGCGCCCGGTTTTGCCTACAAAGTCATTCTTGCCTGCGCTCATTGAGCCATTTATGCGCCCATGCTGTGTGTGTGTGTGTGTGTGTGTTTGTGTGTGTGTGTTTTTCCAACACCTTTTTTACACATTGACACTTCCGTACAAATGACTGGGACACAGGATGCGCTGACCCAGTAGCTCTAAGGTCTCAGCTATCTGAGGTCTCTAAGCCTGCCCACATCGTTTTGATCCGATCTTTATCTATATCGCCGCCACTCGACTCCGCAATCAAGCGGCAATTAAATTCCAGAGACCAGGCAGACATCAGACAGCCGACAACTGGCAACGGGCAACTCGCAACGGGCAACTGGCAACTGGCAGCCAAATGCCAAAGTGTATAAAACTACAGTAAATATTTGAAATCAATTACATTTCATTGTCTCTACTGCTGCAGTTGCTGCTGTTTGCAATTTCATAACCACAACAAAGCGACAGCGGCAGCTGTCAATGGAATTGAAATCCATTTGTAGGACAGAGGCTGAAAATGAGGTTATTGGGCAGACTGCAGGAAACTTGTGCGGCTCCTCAAGTGATCATGATGAAATTTTGTAACTATTGCTGTTCAAAATAGTGTCGAAATAAGCAAAGATCACTAACTAAAGATCAGAGCCACAATACTTTTCTATTATTATCAATATGGGTCATGAGTACTGCAAACTAAAAGACCTATTTGACCTTCTTTTGAGCCTAAAACTACAAGAAAGCAAGCATTTTCATCAGCTTGAGAGTTTTTATAGCCCATTTTGAAGGATATGCTTCCCCAGCAGCCTATTCCTTCCCTTAGCCATTTTTAAGTATATGCAATAAGATTTCATCCTCAAGTCTGCATGTCCCACTGCTCATAATTCCTAGTCTACTTAGGTTAGAGACCAGTGTCTATTCGGAGTGAATTCTTCTATTTTCAGATTATAGTTTCCTAGGAGTGAGTCTTGGCCTATCTTAGACCATTTTCACAGCCTCGCTCGTATCAGAAGGCAATGCTAAATTCCAAGGGCTCTTAACTGAAAACAAGCTATTATGTTTATCTTATCTATTTTAAAGACAGATTGGGACTTTATTGCTTGCTTTGAAAATAGGTCACAATAATAAAAAAAATTAACTACAAAATGTTATTCTGGTATATTCTTATAGATATAAATATAACTCTAAGAACTTTATAATTTAAGTTCATATTGTCCCTAGATTGTAAATATAAAACCAAATATTGCAAAAAATATTAATAGGAGAACCCGGAGACACAATTTGAAAGTGATCAAAGCAAATTTTAATAGAGAAAAGACCAAAATTTGTAATCCACAATGCGATAATTCAAAAAACGAACTTTAGATTCGGAATCAGGGAACTCAAAAAATCAAGCAAACTAAAACATTACTCCGTAGCTATTTGTGACAATAGTGATTTGGGATCACAATAATTATTCGATAATTAGATAAGATTCACCAAAGTAGTGTCTGTGCAATAACGGATCTGTGGTTGGCTGCGGACCCTATATGCATAGCACTAACCCACTTCTGGCTCTGGCTGCACTACAATGTGAACGAGGCCAGGCTAATGAGCAGCTGCCTGAATGTATGCCTTGTGTATAAGGAAACCTGCACATCTCAACAAGTGCTGGCCATCGGGTATCAACCATCGGCCAGCTGCACATGCGGTGATCCTAACTAACGGTCGAGCGGCTGATGATGACTTATTTGGCCAATTGGGTGAAACGGACGGCGTTGGCTAACCTTGTGCCAAACACTTGACCGTAAATAGCACACGCACAGCTCTAACTATGTCAGCCGCAGAGCAAACACATACAGATACAGATACACTTAAAGATACAGATACATTAATGTTGCTCTGCGCCAAGTTACTGGATATGTGTATTAATTGCCGCCGACAACGCTTCAGGGCAAACCACATTGGCCAATGGCTTGCCTTATTAACAATAACCACAACTAGTTACAGACAGTCGCCCCCTCCCCGCCAACATCACCCCTCATCCGATTCCTTGAAGCTGTACACAGCCTCAGCTCTGTTTGCACGCATTTAACACACAATTATGTATATTGTGAAGCAGTAGATGGAGTCAGGTAATTTTCAGCTTTTAGTGCACTTCAGACCTGACAGGGCCAGAGAGTGGGCAGCTGGGAGTAGTCACCGTATGCCCTTCGACGCTGAGTATCACTCAGCAAACCGAGCTCAGCAAACATATGTGTTAATTATTAGACAAACCAGAAACAAAGACAATTACATTAACAATGGCAATACATTATGTGTATTGTTTATGTTTATGCAAATGCCATACAGTTAAAGAAAGAAGTGACTTTTCATCCTAAGTATAACAAAATTAATACACTTATGAAAACTCAGTACTATGAAAGCGTTAAGCGTTAAATAGCTTCATCTTACGAGAAATACAGACAAACTATATTATTCACAACTCGAGATAGGTGAAAAGATTCAAGAGTTTCCACATGTCTATCGATAAAAGACAAGTCATATTCTCAGTCTAACTATCAGTAATGTGTAGAACCCAAAGAAATAACTACGAATATACTCGTATATCGTAGAACAACTAACTGAATCAATAGGAATAACAAACTTACTTATAAAGGTTTTCGTCTTGGACCAGATACGTATACCCAATGAGAATAATTAATTCTTAAGAATACCTCGAATATTAGATATGACTTATGTTTTCCAATTAATATAAATAAATAATTCTTTGTAATAAGTATTTACGCAGAACTGCTAAGAAACTTGCACATACTATAGAGATATATAATATAAATTATATTTATATTTATTTTAATTCATTTAGCCGGGAGTCCCGCTTGTCCCGTAAAAATTCTTAGAGATCCGGCGTAATTGGGATACTTTTGAAAATCCCTGGCCGATGGGGAATGTCTTAACCATCCCAAACCATCCCGCCCGTTCTAATGCTGAAATAATGCCACTTTCTGATTCTTAAATAATGTAATTAAAGTGTTCATATTGCCTAAAGTTAAGAGGGGAGAATACTTTGAAAAAAGACTGGCGGGATCGGAAAGGAAACTATTTTTTCGGGTCAGGGGGAACCGGCATGAATTTCTATCCCGATCTCATCTTTATTCCCAAGCACGCACGCAACGTGCTTTTTGTGTTCTGTGTTTATTGAATTGTAAACATTTTAACGCTTGTTAATACCTTGACTGGCTTAATTTTTTGGCTGAAAGCATTCGTAGCTGTTAAGTGCATTTAAGATCTCAGATTGTCTTATAAGACGCATATGAATTTCGAGTATACAACGAACACAAACATCCATTGTGGCCAAGAACGCTATAAACTAAATATACTCTCTGAATATTTACACCAGCCGCTGTGAAACAAAGTGGTATTTAAACAAGTAAGAATGCTCTAGTCGAGTACAGCCGACTACAAGACACCCTGTATTCAAGTCTTTATTATCTGATTGACTTGACATTTGGGCAGTAGATTAAGAGTGGCCGAAGAATCATGCATGCCAAAGATTAAAGATATATCTTTCAAATTGTCTTTATAAATCGGTTTTATCGACTTGCGGGGGTGAATTTTAATACAAACTTGATCTGCGTATGGCATACAGTCGGGTATACTCGACAAGAGCATTCTTACTTGTTAAATATTGTGAAAATGGTGGTATTCTGACTTAACTTAAGCCAGTTTAATAACATCCTTAGTCTTTAATTCATATAGGAAACAACTTCCAAACTCTTACAATTTTAGAATAAAAATTTCCCTAATAGATTTTTTGTCATTGATATATGAACAGGGGTAAAGTGCTTATGGTTCTAATAGGCAGTATCCTTAGTAACATCCAAAGCGTTATTCCTTGAGTTTCAACGCCTTAGTATATAACAATAACCGTAACTATTTTAGTTAATCGTTACTTTCCACACACGTTCACTGCCACGATAATAACTCCAGCCTGCAGAGTCTCACTGCCTGTCTATTAGCGGCTTTTTGTGTGAGAGTATTTTTCTTTCTCTGAAAGACTTGAAGCTCTTGCCTCTGGGTCTATCGATGCCTTGTATCTTTGCTGGTCGTCTTCGGCAAGTGAACGTGCGAAAAGTCAAATGGGCCAGACCCAGGCATCTCTTTGCATCTATGGATGCTGTGCTGTTGCCGGTTGATTAACACGCTCGACCAAGCTGCGCGAACGTTCCCCGTTGACGAACTTGCTATTAGGTTCAATAGGTTATCGGCCAGTTGAGACTGAGAATGCGAATGCGAATCATAAACTAAATGAAGGAGGGAGGCACTTTGAAACTTATGTATTGTATATATGGGATGAGGAATAGGCACGAGAGTATCTATCCCATTTGCCATGGGTCAGCATTCGGCTAATAACGTTCCGGCTCAGAGCCCAAATGGCCCATTTCCCAGCCACACGCTCCAGCCATCGGCTCCCATGCACATCCACAAATAGTTTATTTATATACTTTCATATAGAGTGCAATAGGACACACTGTCAGCCATAAATTTAAATTGGGATGCATGCGCACCTCGGACTCTGATTGAAATTAATGGCATTTAGGAGTTTTATGGTGTTGACACAAGACACCAGACAGTTATGGCACTAAATGAAACAACATGAAATCACACTATTCTTTTAAAACAAAAATGTGTATGGCGTAGCGTTGTTGTTCTACTTTCAAAGGAGAATACATTTTTATTGTAAATCTAGATCATTTTTGAATAGGAGCTGCCTTCCAGAGATCGTTCAAGAGTGCAATTATAACTGAAGATTATAAACTTTAAGATTCCATTCATTCAAAAATTCACATAAACATCTTTATAATCATAGCATATTAAATAATGTTGCCTCCTGGCAATATCTACTTTATCAGAAATGTAGGTACATAAATATAAATTAAATATTTTTTGGTATGCATTCATTATTGAAACGCTCAACATTTCTGCTTTTTTTTTATCTTATGAAATTGATTCTAAATTCTAAAGAATCTTTTCCAAAACTGATTTTGTTTAGCAATCTATTTGACTGCATTTTTTAATCTTAATAAGAACTTTGCCTTTGCATTAATTGTTTTTAGTTTCAGCTTACATAAATAAGATTGAAATTTTACCCAAAGTTGAGCTGATTGTCAGCACTTTCTTTATGCATCACTCAGCAAGTAATACATATAAGCTCATTCTACGACTATCTGCGTACTTAAGAGAACAGTTATGACATTCTGTTTGAGATTCGGGTGCGATGTTGCTGTAACTGCCACAGCAGCTATCAACGGCTTCTGCTGCTGCTGCTGCTTATCTCTGCACTTCAGCTTCTTCAGCACTATCAGCATCAGCTCCAGGCTCAACTGCAGTTACCCCGGGGCAAACCCAACGAAAGTACGAGTATGTCCACACAAAAAAACTGTGTTGTGTTGATGAACCAAGCGACAAATGTTCCCGTTCAGTGAATCTTTTTTGGGGGCTATTAAGTAAAAGATACTCTTTTTGAAGTCGGATTGTTTCCGGCGCGCATGCGCAGCGCTGGCATTGAAATTTGCCTGAGATACGTTTTGTACTCGAGTATTTACTTGTATGTATATGTTGAAATATATGCATATGTTAGTTACTGTCACTCTCTAGCTCTGTTTTCGTATTTCTGTATCGGGTGTCAGAAGGTCGTTCCCTCGATTTACTTAAGTACCTTTATACAGTTCAAGTTCGATATCGTAAAATCGGTTTTTGTACTCTGTTTACAAAAAATTATATATTTAGATTTGTGCAATGTCCGTCTGTCTCTCTCCCAGTATGAATGGACTCCCTTGAAGGTAGAGCAACCAAACTTATTACACATATTCGTTTAAAAAGTTTCAAGATGTGTATCCCTCCCAATTCTGCAACTGAGAAAACTGTATATATTCCACAACGTTTTTAGCGAGAAACAACAAATTTGAAAAGAACAGATTGTAAACAGTGTATACTGTAGTCGGGAACCTTCGAATGCAACGTTCTTAACTTTCCTTGTTTTGACAGTAATTTCACAATGTACATATGTATTTAAGTTAAAACCCGTTATCGTATTATCACATCGCTATAAACTTTATTACAACATATCATGAAAAGAGTCTAGCTGCTTTATATTCTGTATACCTCAAAAAACTTGTCCTGACTGATTGGCAATCATCGTACAGCCCAAACCGTAAGAGCTAGAACAGTGAAACTTCCATAGTACTTTCTATTTCTGACTTATAGTGTTCATTGTACATTATTAGATCGAGTTTTAACTGTACTAAAGCTATGCTACTCGTGTACAAGGTCTGTTTAAATAAAAGGTGACTTATTGCATTTTTGCAGGGTACGTTTAATCTACGATTTTTTAATAAGACATCGCAGCTTAAATTGTACATTAGATTGAACTTTTACTCTACACTCAGAAAAAAATGTTCTAAAATGCAGAAAGTTGCCACAATTTCTTCTTCAAGGATTGCTTTTATCTATTTTTCGCTTCAGTCAGCATTTCCCGACCGTGGGGACGGGTGGAAAGAGATTCTTCAAGTTTCATACAACAGTTTTCCGCCTGTGAGACTTTGAGAAATCTACCCCACGGGCGGAAAACTGTTGTATGAAACTTGAAAAATCTACTTCCATCTGTCCACGGTCGGGAAATGGGATTAAGGTCAAATGTGTGGGAGAAGGTTTTTGTTAGATCGGTTTCTAAGTTCTTTATACCCTATACAAATAATCATAAGCACTGGAGGTAAATTAGTGGTAAGTTATTTTTGTTTATTTCTTACTTTCTCATCTAAGCAACCACAACGGCCACAGCAAAGCGTATAATATAAATTTAGAAATTATTTCTACAAAATAGAAATTATTTCTAGCTTTTAGGGTGGGCTTTATTATGGGTAGATTTTCTTATGGCATTTATTTTCTGAGTGTACCTTAGCTATGCTACTCGTTTGTAAGCCTAAGAAGGGCAGTTGAGATGCGGTGTGTACTTACGAATTGAAGTTAGGGTAGTCGCTGCGGGCCTTGTGCAGCGCAATGCTGAAGCCGAACATGGAGTTGCTGGCGTACCGATGCCGGACGTAGCTGGGCAGATCGATGTTGTAGGCGTGTGTGCCCAGGTTCCGGCTGCAGTGCAGCATCATCATCATGAGCAGCAGCAGCGGCGCCAGCGTGGAACTCCATCTGCTGGCCATGATGTGGCGTCTTTTTGTTACTTTATTGCGTTTGGTTTGATTTTTGATTTTGTCGTTGTAAGCACTCTTCCTTTTGTTGTTGTTGTTTTATTGGCACACTTATTGCATTTTCGTTGCTATTATTGTTGTTGAGCTTGATGGTTGTTTAAACTGTTGCAATGAATCAAGCGTTAAACGTTGCAAATATCGCATATGGTCAATACACACACACACAGACTACCAATCAGACACCCACACGCCAACATATAGATACATAGATACATTCACGCACACATGTAGGCAAGTTTTATTTATTTTATGATCTCAAGTTGTCGCTTGTCTGCAACCTTGGCCGAAATGACTTCAAACAAAAAATACACAAAAAATTGAGAAAACGCTCAGCTCAGCGAAATTAAAAAGCAGCCGCCAGTGGCAAGAACTGAGACACACACAGCCACATAGATACACACACACACACACACGTGCTCACTCTCATAGCACAATTGAAAATCAAGTTTTTGGACAGATCTTTTTGGGAATTTGTTGTTGTTTGGCGTTGCTTCTCTGTTGCCGTCCCTTGCTAAATACTCTTGCAGAGGGTATTATAAATTTCTCACGAGGTTTGTGACGTTTCCGACCCCACAAAGTATATATGTATTTCCTCGATAAGTATCAATAGTATCAGTATCTGGCTGTCTAGTCTCTCAGTTTTAGAGTTATCTTGATGAGACTTGGCACAGATGCTACTTGTTTCTACAGTCAATACATATGTTGGATTCGTCCCGTTTGGACCACTATAACATATAGCTGCCATAGGGACGATCAGTCTACAATTATGTTTTTTGTATAAGAACTTTTGTGTTTTTCAATCTCACTAAATCGGATTATTGGTATGTATACTATGTTTTATATATATGTATATATAACTGCCGAAAATTAGGTTGTTTGTGAAACTATATTTTGACCAAAATGAACATATCGATTCTAGGTTACAACTTGCAGCCAGAGCAACAAAGACTAGGCTAAATGCAAATTATATAATACCTTTTATAGATTAGGTTAGGTTAGGTTAGGTTATGGTGCCTGGGACAGATAAGCTTTTGAAAAGATTTTCCGCTCAACACTTAGACCAGAATTGGACCCATTCTGACATCACATAATGTCTATTAAACTTTTTCTACCCCTCTGAACCACTTCGTGGAGTTTATAAAGTTGAGATTGTTGTTTTATAATTTTCTTTAATTTGATGAAATCTGTTCAATCAGTCGAAAATTGAGTTCTTTTATGCAAAAGTCTGCTGCAGGAAGTGTATACAGCTTCGGCATGCTGAAGATTTCCGTTCATTCTTGTTTTATTTATTTATGCGCTTAGCTTTTGATTCTTTTATTGGCGCGCTCTCCGCTCGTCACCACAACAACAACAAGGGCATCTCATGAGCCGATCGCTGCTGCTGACGTAACACACACACACATGCACACACGTTGACGAACAGGTTGCCAAAAATGAAATGACGTTAGCCCTTTAGCTGAGTTGCAGGCAGCAAAAAAAATTGCATATGCTCTGCTTGTAGGCGACGGCGACGGCGTTGGCGTTGGCGTTGGTGTTTGACGTTGGCGTTGGCGTTTGATGTTAGCAGCGCAGCATTTGACAAGTGGGCATTATGCACATGCTGCATGTGTATAAGTGCATAGAATGTACATATGTACATACGTATGTATGTATGTATGTGTTTATGCTGTGTGGGCGCCAAAACGACAAATAACTCATTGATCGCTGCCATTCATAGATGCCGCACACTCATACAAAAACAAAAACAGCAACAACAACGAGAGCTAACGTTTGCTGTTGTGAAAAAATTATAAATTAATTTGCGGCGAATGCGCCATATGGTCAACGACATTCGATTATATACATATGTATGTATGTACATGCATATACTATACAATACATATACATACATACATATGTACATACATTGTATCTGCATTATTAATATGCTGGGCCATGTCTTCAACAGCAGAGGGTTTGCGACTGTGCTAATAAAACTGTTCAATTGAAGAGCGGTATATGTATATAAAATTGCAAGTTTTGTGCTCTTTTTTGCGAAAGTACCGTTATGTGCCGAAAAGCGAGAGCTGCGCAAAGTCAGCATAGACAAACACCAAACTACACATATGGACAACAAAATAAACACACCTCAAACATTTTACATACATACACTAAAGAAGGCCTCGTCCATATTCTAAGTATATACTAAGCGAGACACCTTACCACTTGTAACAAAACTGAAATTATGATTGTGAAAAAAAAATTAAAATATATAACAAGTAAGAACGTTGCAGTCGGACGTATCCGACAGCAGAATACTCTGTTCCCAGTCCGGTATAATTTGCCTATTTGTGTACCTGTACGTCAAATTTGATGACTCTATCTGTACAGGCATGGAAGATATAGATTTTGCTCATTTGCGGGGATGGGGTGGAACAGTCAACATTTTGTTGATGCAGATTTGTCAGGAATCTCAACATTAGTCTGTATGCCAAATTTAGTAACTATAGCTTTAAAAATGTGGAATATAAAGGTTTTCCTTAAATTGAGGGGGGCGATCTCGACACTTCATAAATTGAGGGTATATACCAACATGTGTACCAAGTTTGGTTGCTCTAGCTTCAAGGGTGTGGAAAAAATTGCGTTCATACGGACAGACGGACATTTCGCAAATCCAATATACTTATTTCCCTTCGGGAACAGAGTATACAAAAAAAAACTCAAGAACCCCTTGTCATATTCTAAGTATATACTAAGCTCCGCTACTCTCAATCTCCGCCCTCTGAGTGCGGGTGGCCGTCTAGTATTATTTTAACTGGCTTTTAATTGCTTTAGGCTTAACACATTTTAGAATAAATTATATTTTGCACTGCCCCTCAACAGCACCCTTCAAACAAAACAAAAATCAAGCGAAAACGCTTTTAAATAATACTGAAGTTTTTAGCATACGCTTATTTATATACATATATAGTTATTTATGTATTACGCCAGACTTTTTTGCAGCTAGTATTCACCAATATTTTTAAAGCAGAAATCAATTTTTTAAACTAATTTATAACTGTCTTTTGCGCAAAACTAAAAATTTAGATTTCATGCAATATCATTTCTTTCAGATATCGAAATATGTACTTTCTTAGCCCGTGTTTAGTTAAGCCTTAAAGTTTTGGAAATAATTAAACCAAATCACGTTCTTATGTATGAAAACAAATTAAATAAAAAATTACTACTGTAATAAATTTAAAAAAAAAAGTGAAGTTTGAATGAAATGAATGGAATAAAGTCGTTGGTTTATCTTCCACTATAAACCGCTATATATATTGAGTGTGCTTACTTTTTGGCCATATTGTACACACATATACAAAACATAATACAAAAAAATAATAAGAAAAACACACACACACACTCATCAAGTCAATACACGCGATCGCCTATCTAAAAATAAATGTGACTGAGAGTGGGACAGAGAGAGGCAGCGTTCCCATGCGAGAAATGAGGGCCAGTCTCGCTGATCCCAAAGATACGCGCAGTTAAGATATTTCATAGATATACACATGTGTGTATAAATATACAACATATGTACGCCCAAACCAATCCTAGAGGCATTGCATTAGTCAGCGAGACTGTTTAAAAATAAGCATCTCTAGGTAAACGCTTCAATTGCAACTCCACAAGTTTCACGCTTGCTGAGGCTTCAATAACCAAACAGCTGGGATAACAAATTTCCCAAAAAAGCAAAAATATATGCATATATACAATATATACAATGTATAGAAGGAAAACACAAGAACAACAATTTGAATAATGTTAATTAGCAGCCCGCGTGTGTGTGTGTGTACGTTTGGGTGAAGGTTAAAGCTTGAGCGCAAATTGTTTTTCAACTAATTTTGCCTTTATTTGTTCATAGAATATTACTTTAAAGCTTGTGAACTTGTATGTATTTGTGTCTGTCACACATGTGTATTTAAATAAATACATATTACTGTCATAATGTTTTTCAAATATATAATTCATTCATACACGTTCTTACGTCAAAAATTTTTGCGCGCCGCGTGTCCCGTCCGAATGTTATTATTATTTGTTTTTCGTTTCAGGTTTTTTATACGACGCCTCAGAGCGCACCAAAATTCTAACAACGACTGCCATAGAATACAAACAGCAACATGCCAAGTGTATCTATTAGATGTGTCTCAATGTATCTGTATCTGAAGAGCTAGCTGTAGTTGTCTGTTTCATAGTAATACTACCTGAGAACACACAGCGTCGCCTACTCATAAAAAATAAAGGCAAGAGAGCAAACGATCTGAAAGCTTCGAGCAGTAACAACATTGATAGCAAGAGCCAGAGGTTTATTAACTGACAACAGATTGGTAGATTGTTTTTTTTGTTTTTTTTTTTGTTTTTTTTTTGGGTCTACTCTTTCGTTTCGTTAGATTACTGTTATGTATTTGTTTTGGGCTGCTGTGTGGGTTGCATATACATAATCATACCAGTCTAGTTGCTTTTTCTATGCTGAGTAGGCAGATATTTGAACGTAATTTACGTTAGCATCGCATTTGCTGCTTAAATAAGCAAAACCAAAACTCGGTTGATGTGTCATCGTTGGCTATAAAATATGTGCGATATAGACAAAAATGAATTTATATATAGAGCATATGCGACGCCCACGCTAGCGCAAAAGATTCTCAGGTGGTCCAAAAAGCATCTAGATCTTGCAATATTAGAAATGCTACGTTTCTCACATTAAAATTGAAATTGAAATTAAAATTAATTTTCAAGATCACTTTTGAAAAACTGTTTTACAAATTATGTACATATATGCTGCATATAAATATATATGTATTTGTTTATGGAAGCGCAGCAGAAATTAAAGCAACAACGATTCATTTCATTTTCAACATAAACAATGTTAAATGGGAGCACGAGTATCTGTGTGCTTCTATGGGAATGCGATATGTTGGGGGTGGATTTAAGTCGGGTGTAACTCGGATGCGGCACGATCTCCAACAACTGGCGGCATCTTTAACAGTTCAAGTTGCAAAATTTCTATTGCAATGCGGTCATTGAGATTATAACTTAGATGCAGTGTTGCTTATTATTTTATTATACACTATCACTCACACAATAACAAAAAATAAATATACTCATTTGTATATAATACTAACAATTTAATTGCATTCACCTATATTAAATGCAAGCAGTTTTTAATTCTAAAACTGTTCGTAACGGTATCTTTGTATCTGCTCTGAACCAAACGGGTGTCGCAGCAACAAAGAGCGCGCACACAACTGTCAGGTTTCGCTATATGCGACCGAATAAAGTAAGATTTCGTAGTTGGCGGCCAATGGCAGACTTGCCAGCAAGCAGGGCTCACCCATAGTGGCAACGCTCTTTGCAACAATCAGGTAATGTTACTTGTTCCCATGGTGAATTTATATTTAAGGTGGCGCACTCTGCTTGGCTGCTCTTTTTTCATTGCTTATTTGTTAGTTGGAACCTGTTCTCTTATTTTGCAGATTGCGGAAAATAAAAATGCTATATTTTTTAAAGTTTCTCAAGCGCTGTCCTGCCAAGAGCATTAAAGAAAGTCACCATAGCGGAAAACTAATAACTAAACCCACCTTTATTCTGTTTTGCACTCCTAGGTAAACGGCTCATTTAAGAAAGGGATTTGTGTCCTAAATGATACTATACTAATATTAAAAGACGATTTCCGGTAGCGGTGAACGACTGTTTTGCCGGAATAATATTTAAATAATAATTGAAAATATGTAAGAAAAATACTGTCCGATAGACATACATATATCGAAATAAGTACTGGATAGTTATGGGATATCGATAAAATATAGGTTTGCGATAGTTTTACAGTGCTGGTAAGTATCGTAAATTGATTGTTGCTGCCACACTGTTTGGCGCTTATATTTGATTTAAAAGGTAACAGTGTAACCTTTAATTTAATATGTATCTATATTGGGTCTTACAGCACTAAGCGCCTCAATAGCATCGTATTCGATGCACATTGTACGTGAATACATGCTGTCCTTTGCATTTTCTGTTGATTGAACTGCAGACCTTACGATTATTATTATTAATAAGAATTAATCGCCTGTAATCATGTCAACCGATGCTTGGACCAGATCAAGCAGCAAAGCAAGACCAACATATGTGAGAAATTATTTCAGAAAATATTATATTGCATAAAAAGGGCATTTTGTATGATTCCCAGCGCAAAGGGAATTAACTCAATAACAGAGAGCAGCAATCACAACGCCAGCAGCCGCAGTCAGCGGAAAAAAAAGCGAGTGCATAAGGTCACCGCAAAAGCGGGTCCGGAACTACTAGCACAGTGGCAGTGGCTACCGACACTTTATCATCGCTAGTCAAGAACCAAGAGCGGCAGCTCGCCAAGCAATAGAAAGCAACAAGCAAGCTGAAAAACCATAATAAACCTACCATCGTTCTATACCCCAACAAAGTTTTAATTTCAACTGCAATTTTTGAAACTAAATATGAGCGCCTTGATTCAAACTATCAAAAAGTATGGCAATTCCACTCATTTTATGATACTTACCAGCACTGAAAATTCTCATGTCGATATATGCAGGGTGGTCAATTTTTAATTGCAACTATATAATTATTCCTGAAGAAATGTAAATTTGCGCTACATGAAATACCTTTTTACATTTTTCTTTCGTTTTTTGAACCCAAGACTCTTTATCTGTGGCCCATAAGCCGAACTAATTCCCAATTAAGCTTGTGTACCATTTTATTATGGACGATTTTTAATTTTAATGGCCAGTTTTTACAGATTTATTTGCTAATAATTCAAATAAAACAAATATTACACCACCTTTACGGAAGACCCTAAATGTGAGCTATCGATAGTGGACATGGCAATCGATTAGTTATCAAAATCTAGAGCTACCACACTGTTCATTGCAGCTGCAACACACCTCTAGTCAGTTCTAGAAACTTTGCATTTTGTTGAAAGTGGGTTTATTGTCCTTTGCTGAACAACAAGAGGAGCAACAGAGTAGTAGAAAAAATATCTTACAAGGTCACATATAAAAGCATAAATTTTAACTGAAATGGAGCAACAACTGCAGGCAGATAGCAACGTCAAGCCCATACGCAAGGAAATTCTGAATCCTGGCAACAAGTACATCGAACTAAAGCCAGGCACCAGGGTATGTATATATGTAGAAGGCAACAGTTGGGCTGCATAAAAACGCAATCGAAATTAGGCCAAGGCCATTCCGGGGGCTGAGCCTTTTAGTGATACAATATTCATTTTTGCAGGTGAAGTTTCATTTTCAAACGCGTCGGGCCAACGATGTCCGTATTGTGGACGATAGTAAGAAATTGAACAAGCCCATGGAGCTGGTGCTGGGCAAGAAGTTCAAGCTGGAAGTGTGGGAGGTGATTGTGCAGAAAATGTCACTCAACGAGGTGGCCAAATTCACGGTTCACAAATCGGTAAGCAGCATTCAAGTTAACACAGAAAAAAAAGAAATTCTCAAATGCCACCACTTTTATTCTATTTAAAATTTTCAAAACAAACAGCATACATTGAGTTTGTGCAATGTCCGTGAGTCTGTCCGCATGAATACAAAACCAAACTTAGTATACATTTCTGCACTGAACTCTGCTGCTGTCTGCAAGGCCAATTGGTGTACATATGTACATACATACATACAAACGCAATGTATTTTTCGTAAGGGACAACTGCCAGCAGCTGTGAAATCCTGTTGGCACTGCTGACCAACGAAAAAAGGCACACTTTTAACTAATTTGGATTATTTTAATTTTTTATGCCCTAGCAGAGAGTATTATAATTTTGTCTCAAACTGTGTAATGCACTGAAGGAGACGTTACCGACCCAACAAAGTATATATATTCTGAATCAGCATGAATAGCCGAGTCGATATAGTGATGTCCATCAGTCCGTCTGTTTATATTCAAAATAATCTCTCAGTTTTGAAGCTTTCGTAATGAAACTTAATACAGGCCCTTCTTTTGCTTCAGGCAGTACATATGTATGTATGTCGGAACCGGCCGAATCGGACCACTATAACATATAGCTGCCATAGGAATGATCGGTCGACAACTATTTTTTGTATGAAAAACTTTGTTGCTTATAAAGATATCCTCACCAAACTCACCCAAACCGAGTCTCTGAAGAGTTTATACGGTCTGATTAAATTTGGTCAAAATCGGACCACTATATCATATAGCTGCCATAGGATCGGGTGAACAATGAGTTTTTGTATGAAATACTTGTATTACATCCAAACTAGGGTATATAGCTTCGGCACTCCGAAGATAGCCGTTCTTTATGACGATGTATACATATTTCAATAATATTATTGCTTTTGCCTTTCCAGTATAGTCAGCAGGATTGAATCATTCAGAAATTACACTCCTTGTACTTGAGGACCTGAACTGGTATAATATTTGTGTTGTGTCTTCTTTGTAGCAACATGTCCGGATGGGTTTGGTTGTCATGAAAGGCTCAGTTTTTCTTAGTTGTTTGCCTTTATTGTTGCATCCTGCAACCAGAAATGAACACAAATACAAGGGAGTCAAAAGTATTTACACAACGAGCATTTTTAAACATTTCTCACTCAAGAAGCCTTTTTTGGTTTCTCCTGGAAATAAGTTGCAAAGAAAATTGTTGTGAATATTTTATGCAACTTATTTCCAAGCAACAATAAAGGCATATTAAGTGAAAAATGTTTAAAAATGCTCCTTTAATTCAGCAGTCCAATATTAAATGGTTGAAAACGATGGAGCTGATTCCCCATTAACTTTGTTCAACTCATTTTTAATTTCTTTGTTGGATATCTTATTTAAAAACAATCTTATGACAGGTCGATATTTGATCTTACTCATTTTGACGACAATGCAAAAGTGACCATGCTAAAACTCCCGTCTAAATTACCAATGTTGACAAAATCGCCTGAAACTTTCGGTAAGGTCGATTACTTATCAGCCCACCCTCGTATATGCAAGTTGATCAAAATCCGATCACTTTATCACATAGAATTGTTGTCATGGGAGTACATTTTTTGGAATCCCTGCATCTGTGTTTAATGTTCGATACCCAAAAAAGCTATTATTTCCTGATTTAGGTGAAATTGGGTTCTTTTCCGAGTGTTAAGTAATGCACCTGGTAATTTATTTTGGGCAATTGTATGCCATTTCGTGTAGAGTGTAGACGGTACGGAAATTTTGCTCAATTTTATTATCTCTACAAATTGGTTTAGTGGAAAGCAAGCCAACAATTTACAATGGGCCAACTTTGGGCTAAGGGAGCAGAAGAAAGTTTTTATGCTCTAACCACCTCAATTTAACCCTAACCTAATTTCGATCATCTTCATGTTAAACGTTAGTAAATTGAGTAAACAAATTCTATTATTACATTTTAATGCAATCTGTCGTAAGGCAATAAACTAAAATGAACAGGATTGGTTAAGCTCGAGCGTAACCAATACACAATGAAATCTTCCTTAAAATCTAGAAGGAAGATCTGGTACATGATATCATTTTAGTCTTCTGGTGTCTCTGCTAGTATTATGTAATAGGTTTATTGCTCCTTGACAAACTATATACTGAGGTCCTTATGTATTTCAATTAATTAATAAATGTATATATGTCTATTCCCAAAGCTCTGCGCTCAGTATCCGTTCATATCGAAGACGCTGCGCGATATTGGCAAGAAGCCGGAGGAGCGTCGCCACTGCTGTGGCATGACGTTGCAAAACGAGGGCATGGGCTATGAGGATCTGGACGAGCTGCTACAAAGACCTATTGATTTGGAGTTCATCATCGAACTAATCTCCATTGAGCTGCCCGAGCAGTATGAGAAGGAGCGCTGGCAAATGTCCGATGATGAGAAAATGCTTGCAACTCACGGTCTGCGTGAGCGCGGCAATCGACACTACAAAGCTCAAGAGTATGCCGAGGCGGAGATTTGTTATCGCGATGCTGTTGGCATGGTCGAGCAGCTAATGCTAAAGGAGAAGCCCCACGATGCCGAATGGCAGGAGCTGGCCAACATTAAGACACCGCTGCTTCTTAACTACGCCCAGTGCCGTCTTATTGCTGGTGATTATTATGCCGTCATTGAGCACTGCAACGAGGTGCTCACCCTTGATCCGCGCAATGTTAAGGCGCTATTTCGACGTGCAAAGGCCCATGCTGGCGCATGGAATCCGGCACAGGCACGCCGCGATTTTATCGATGCTTTGGGTCTGGATACAACGCTCAAAGCAACTGTCGCCCGGGAGTTGAAAGCCATTGAGGAGCAGCAGCATGAGCGCAATATTCAGGATCGTATACATATGCAAAAGCTGTTCTAGAATATAAGTTGCGCTAACGTATTGCTTATGCTCCTAGTTTATTGGAGCAACTATGCGCAGCGTTAACAGTTAGGCAATGCTTTTCTTTTGTGGCTAAAGGGAAGCTACGCCTACTCTCTGGCCACGTACTGCTCGAAGGGTTTTATTTTGCTCTGTTTGATTTTGAATCAGCTACTCTGTTGCTGGACTTTATACAAGACGCTCATGGTGGCCCTTCGACAACGACGACGACTACAACGACGAAGACAACGACAAGGACGAGCACGAGCACGAGCAGAAGCAAGCACACGATATAGAAGGAGACATTAAATTCAAATATATCTAGCTATCTATCTCATTCTCATTTTCTGCTTTCTTCTTTCTCGAACAGCAACGGACTGCACTTATTGAAACTTGCATGCGAAACGGTTTCTATTAACCATAAAATCGCCTTTAATAGCGTCTTACCAAATATATGAACGAATGTATATGTTGTATTTATGTATATGTGTACTATATTAGATAACTAAGGTGTTGTTCTGCAGAACTTCACAAATATGTAACTATTGTTACAATTTAATTATACGTTATAACGTTGAAGCAAAATGCATTCAGTATATGTGTATATTGTATATGTGTATCTAAGTAGTCCTACATAGTCTCCTAAGCTGTAGCTAATTGTATTATGTGTAATAAATATTCATAGATGTTGTCTACTCTCACATGTTTATTATCTTTATTTTGGCAGAGGAAGTGCACACCAATTTCTTGAGGAATGCAATAGAAAAGTGTTATGTTCTGCTTAAATTTACGTGTGCTCATGGAACTTGCAAATTGTCAATACTTACTTTATTTCATACAAGGTTATTAAAATAATTCTACCGGGAAATGTGTGACTATCAAGTATTGCCTTCGGTTTAAAGAGGTTTAAGCAATTGTATCAGGTAAACCCTTCAAGGTCCTATAACCTATACATACATACTCGTAGTTGACCAGTTAATTGACATTCCAGCAAATATGGCAATCGCCTGGGTTGTCATCCTTACACTCTGCGTACATTAACCCTAATTCTTACCCACCTAAACGACGTACCTCACATAAATATTACATATATTATTATCTGAATATTATCGAAAGTTGAATATTTTTGAAAACAGAGCATAAACATATTTATCAACGGGTTGCGGTGGCGAAAATATTATTTCAGTAACTTATTCCAGCTGTAGATTCCCACTAATGGTTGCTTATATTGTAATTGAGATACTTAGTTAAACGTAACAATCTGTATACATATATAAAACAGTTTAATTGGTGACCGATTGACTGCCTTATTAGCAATCATCGCACAGCCTAAACCATAAGAGCTAGAATGCTGAAATTTGCACAATAGTTTCCATCTACATATGTCGAAAGTGTCGAAAGTCCGCAAGCGTGGAAAATCACGGAAAACTGTTGTATGAAACTTTTTTGTTAACCAACCAGTCGGCTTCAAACTTATTTTCCAAGATCTATACGAAAGATCATTTGGCACATATTTAAGTCACCGAGTTTGGAAAATCCACTCCATGGGCAAAAAATTGTGGCTTTAAAGTTGTATGGGAGAAAGTCAAATTTTGGTCCAAACGGATTTAAACTCATTTTTTAAGCTTTTTAGGAGTTTTGAAAAATTTACCTCCACGGTTGGAAAATTGGTGAAAAAGTTGTTTTCAAGCGATTGAGTTCAAACTCATTTTCAAGGCTCACCAGAAACATAATAGGCGCTCAATGATTTTGGAAATCTACCCCACGGGCGGAAAAATCATGGTGAGCTATTTTTTGTGTATTTCTTAAGATTAAAGAAATTAGTCAAATTCAAAGCCAGTCTTTATATTAGATGGTTGATTTGGTCGCCAATCTTAACCTGCTATAGATCGCGATATATGACGATGCTCCGCACTTACCAAGAGTCCTGTCAGACCAGGCAGCCTCTGCCTGCAGCATCCTGATCTTTGAGAAATGTGACTTTGTGGCAGTGCCCCAAATGTGGTTGCCATACGTCCAGGTTAGCACCTACCTACAAAATCGTGCTGTTTTTGCGCCGCAATTAGACATTTTGGGCCAACTAACCAGTTTTGTTGGCTCCTAATATGTTGGACCTACTTGAGCGTTGTTTCTTATGTTGCACAATTAGGCCCATCTCTCCAGATAGGCTAGGGGTTCCTATAGGTTCCTATGGTGGCTGTGAATTGCCACAAGTAGAATGTTGGTATCATCCTTGCTAATTGCAAGTTGGATGGGTCAATCGGAGTCTTGATTTGGAAGGACATATCATTTACAAAACGTGCTCTGTCCTGTGAAACACCTGCTCTTATGTATTCTATAGTGGATTGCGCGTTTTAAATTGCGGCAAAGAACATCCTGTGACAGGAAGGAGTCGATTATGGCATAGTTAGGTAGAAACTTGGGTTTGTATCTGAGGCCATCCTGCCAGCACTGGTCAAAACCCTGCTGCACGTCGAAGAAAGCGACAACACACAGTATATTCGTCCTCAAAGGCTTCAACGATGTGTGCACTTAATCTGAGATCCCGACGGAGTCCAAGCTGCTGTGTGTGCTAATGCTTACAGTAGCTTTAATTGATGGCTCTTAAATGTATTTTATTACTTACGCTTTGTGGGTGATCTGCAAATGAAAACAAACCCAAATTATAAGAAATAATCTTCGGATTCTGTTGTACATATGTACATATTATGTTTATTTACACAAACAGTTGTTTCAGTCCCGAATGGAACAGACCATTGTTAAAGTGCACGAGATCAGCTAACAGCATATTTACCACAAATCCGAATAAACCTTAAATACAATTTTAACACGAGCAATTAGCTATACCATATATGATTATAGTACGTAATATACACAATAAATAAATGGAGTTACTAATAAATAAAATATCTTGGCAGTAACACTACCGCGCATAGTGAATTTATACATATGTATCTCTATACTATAAATTCACATTGCGACCGCAGATTAACCAAGGTGGAATACCTATAGACGCCACAAGCGGCTACTATTACCACCGGCAGCGCCCTCCGCTTCGCCACGCAATTTGTTGTCATCTGTACGCCAAACGAACGGCTCCAGGCGATCCTCGTCGTCCAAAAAGTTATTTATTGCCTCCAAACTGGCAATGTTCTCATGGAGCAGCGAATTGCAGCGGCTAAGCTGCTGGGAAACGCCTCGAATTTTGGCAAAATGCTCCGCATACGAGGCATATGTCTTCTGCATATCCACAAAGCTAGCAAAAAGCGTCGTTATCGAGTTACTAACAACCTTTGTGCGCTCCACTAGATGATTCTGCTCGCTGGCCACATGACTAACGCACAGATTCAAATGTGTCTGCATACGTCCGCATATATTCAGCAGATGCTGCGAGTGCAGACGCTCCAAGATCTCTGTATCGCGTGTATATGTCGCCGAAGTGATCGACTCCCGGAGCACGGGCAAAAACTGCGGTATATTGCGCAGACGCGACAATTCTGGATCGATATCATCGTTGGTGTCACGAGCGCCCGGCTTCACAATCACAATGTTGTGACTGGAGGCCGTCGATTGTGGCCGTTTCGGTTTGATTGTAGTGGTAATGCCGCCAGGATGTGACTTGCGGGCAGCGGCACGACTGGCGCTGCTCTGTTGTAGCATGTGTGCGGGCCTGTTGCGTATCTTGGGCGAATCGCCAATGGGTCGGTCCGTATAGGAGACGTAAGGCAGATCAGAGCACACGCTCAGCGGCGGCGAAGGTGGACGGCTGATCTCTGAGCTTGTGGGCGAGGCGGTATCCGAAATAATTTGCTTACTGGCAATCACAATGCTGGCTGGTCCATTGCCAGCTCCGTGGGGCAACGCTTGTTGTTGCAGTCTCTGCTGTGCGGAGGCGCCTCGGCGCTTGTTCGTGGCTGCAGCAGCAGCTGCTGCCAGTGCCATGGCGCTACCTTCGCTCATTCGCACTGCATTCTCGGAACTGGAAGCTTGGCCTATGGCCAGCGTTGGTTCGCGTCTCTCAAAGATCTCATTGCCGTCAGCCTCGACGCGATGCTGCGAGTGCTCGGCACCCATTGTGGCGCTGCAGCAAAGTCCTTTATTGATTTTACGCTGGCAGCGGAGCTGTTCTCTGTGCTAAAGGCCCAGCGTTATGTTTTATTTACTTGTTCTTTGGAATTACTAAATTCTCTCCCCCATTTGATTGATTTATGCATGCACTTTTTTTGTGCTGCAACTTGTTTTTTATTTTCCTCGACCTCTTGTCAACGTCTATCGAAATATCGATACCATGAGCTCGATATTTAAATCCGATATATCAGCAGTTGCAATACATTGGTGGAACTCCCGTTGTTGCTTATGATTTGGTATGGAACAGCTGATTTTGTGTGTATACCAAGGGCCACAGAGTTCCCAGCAATCTTTTGGAAACTGACCGAATAACTTTGGTCACATACATATAGGAGCAAATAATATGCTGATCTGTTTTTTTTTAAATATAGAACTGTATGTTTGCAAATACTTGTTTTCCTTTTGATTTAAATTACTTAATCAATTTACCTGCATTGTTGGGTTATTGCAAATTTCAAATATTTACTCACAGGAATAAAGCAAAGTACCCTTTTTACGCTGCCGAAAAGGTTCACTGTTCCGATAACGGTGTTGCTACTTGTTTTTACATTGAACCCGAAACATTGATATCGGAACACCAATGCTGATTTCCAATAAAGAGCCTATGTTGGGAGTGGCTACATACTAAGAATCCATGTTGTAATTTCAAATTTTTTTGCACTTTTTAAATGTAGACAAGCTGCTGTCCTTAGTTTTACTTATGACTTCATAAGCATGCGTATATTTGCGTTGTCCTTTTAAATGCTTTAATTTGCTTTCCAACAAGTCAATAAGGATGTTTTCCTTATCCTCTAACCACGGTTCTTCCTCTGCTGTCCACTTAAATATTATTTTAATTTTTTTTGAACCTGCGGCAAATTTAAGCACATCTGATCAATGTTTATACCATGCAAATATTGCATAAGTAATCAGTATCGATAAGGGAAACAGTGATCATTTCAGGAACTCTACCGAGGCAGTAAGTGTTTCTGTCGCGAGTATCAACTATCGGCCAAAGGATTTCTTATAGGAAAATATCGAAACACCACATTTTCGGAGTTATCGGTCGTCTAATTAAGTTATAACGGCCCAAATGGCTAGAACATTCTTATCATTTTAGCTGTAGTCTGTGTACCGATTTTTTAGTTAATTTCTGTAATGTTGTAATGGTCTACATGCCTTGGTCCACTTGGTGCCCCTAATCTACATAAGCAAAAAGTAAGCAAAGCAGTCACTCCTAATCATGGCCAACATTTAGGCATTAGCAACGTCGGGAATCCCACTTATATATCCGTTTAGTTGGCACCAGCGCACACGCAGAGTTGCTAGCACAGAGTTGCATACGCAGGATTACGAACAGAGTTGCACACGCTGAATTGTTAACTCAAAACAGATGGCTACGGTCCCGTTGTAAAGCTCATTCGAACTCAACGGCATCTAGTAGCAGTGTCCAAATAACGGAGATTCTCAGATCGTGATTGAAACCACTTTCTTAAGTGTGTTGAAGAATATATGTATACAGAAATACTAATAGCCATATTCCACAAATACAGGTATGCTTACAAATTCTTCATCGTACTCTGCAAAAACAAAAACTCACTCATGCAGACATTTTTTTCAACCTAACCCCAAAATACCTAGACTCAAGTTGTAAAGTTTTCTGTTTTTTAAGAAAGTAATGAACGCACAGCACCACATACCGTTTCCACAACCTATCGGTGGTGATTTAATAGAACTACAAACTATTCATTGGTTGTACGAGCATGCACAACGTAATATGCATCCTTTTCCACCACAGAGCTGCCAACCACAGCAGCTTTTTAACCACACAGGACAGCAAAACCTAAACCACTTTGTACCACCGCAGTGTGGCACAGTGCAGCATCCATATAACCCTGCATTGCCGCCGAATGGGAATATTGATTCTGAGCATGCGTCGTACACACTGCATATTTTTCCGCCGCAGTGCGTCCAGCCACCGCAGCCGCAGAGCGTCCAGCCACCGCAGCCGCAGAGCGTCCAGCCACCGCAGCCGCAGAGCGTCCAATCGCCAAAGGGCGTCCAACCGCCGCAGTGCGTCCAATCACCGCAGCCTCATAATCATGCACAGCATGACATGAGCCTTAAGTCACCGCAGTTTGGACAAGGCCCGATGGCAGAAGATCACATTCCCAATACCTTGTATAACGAGCAAAATATAAATACGTGTGACAACAGCTCGACAAGAAACGACGAATCCTTAAAGGGATCCTCAAATAAACATGTGTATATGAACGGAGCTCTTTACAATGTCGACTTGTTGGAGCCCTCACACGCTTTTGTGAAAAACAAGGAGGTGCAGCAAGAGGCCCGCGATGATGATGATGATGCTTATGATCCCTTGGACGACGTAAGTATCAAAATTCGTATTGATTTACATAAAACTTATCATTATTTCAGGCCTTGCCATCGATCTATGGTGTACGTTTCTACAATCCAAATTACGGACCAGAGGGTGCCGTACCTAAAAAGTTGGATGCCACAAAGAAGAACATCAATCGCAAGCCCAAGAGATTCACACTGCCAAACCAACCAAAGGCGTTCACACCCGGCTCGCCTTACAACGACGACATCTCCAATACCGGGCAGGGTGATGATCAATGCAGCACTCGTAATGACATAACCAGTCCGGCCACTCAAGTGGAGATTGAATCGAAATTGGCAGAAGCTAGTGCTACTACTCAAAACCTTTTTGCCTCAATGTCACCAAATTCCAGGGCAAAGCAATTTCGTCGACAAGGACGCAGTCGAACTCGTGGCTTTACTCAGTCTTTTGGAATCGTTGCGCCTGTTAAACGTGATTCACCGAATATTAAAGACAACGTAGAGGCCGCCAAAAATGTTATGTCGTTGTTCGACACAAAGCCGGCAACTTAATATGGAAAAATGAGTCCAGAAATGCTTATGGGCCTAATTAAAAGTACCTTAATTTTGATCTCTCATTTCCATGCACATTTGTTAAAGTTCATAGAAATAGCTAAATCTGTACATTCATATTGTTATTACTGAAACTAGCCTTCTTGAACATTTATATAAACATGATTATATATATATAATCGACAAAATACAAATCATCATGAAATTTGTTCACATTTAATCAACTACAACTCACTATGACATTTACATACAGATGTATGTATTCCAAATATAGAAGCCAAATGCCAATGATACAATACCCTTGCAGATATGTTATTAATACTAAAAGTCAATTTTCAACCGACTGTTCCTATGGTATTTAGATAATATATATAATGTACAATAACTCGATTTTGATCAAAATTTATGCGAACTGCACAAAGTATAATGTAACGCGATGTTGCTTAATTTTGATGATATTTCTGTCTGTATACAACTCATTTTTCAACCAATTGAGATTTATATATATACTCGTATATATCTATCCGATTTCGATAAAATTTGGCCAGCATTTAAAAAGTGAAACAAAACCCAAAATTAATGAGCGTGGTTGAGATATTTTAAAAAACAATGTTGTGGAAGCTAGTATATGTTATAGTAAACTAATCCAGCCGGTTCCGATGTATGTAGTGCCTGCAAACTGAGAGACTAGAAGTAGACAGACATCGCTAGATCGATGCTAGCTGCTTATGCTGAACAAGACTATATTTTATTTCATAGTCAAATTATTCTCGTACCATCGCAAGGGCATAATTTATTTTTATTATTTATTTATAAATGATTACTTAATAATTAAATTACCAGCTAGCTAGATTAGTGGGCAATTGTATCAAGCGTTTAGCTCCAGGCATATTAACAAGTGTTCTTATTGTTATTTAGAAATTATATTCCATTCCTATTATATTTCCATAAAATAAATAATGCAAGACTATTGTGCAATTCATACAAAGTGTAAATCCATAAAATGAGTAAAAGTGGATAGTAATGCCGTGCAAATGTTTTTATAAGATGTAATTGGGGCATCCCCGAGCCTATATTTTTTATCAGCATCTGGTCATGTAGTATGCCTGAGTCCAGATAAATGCATCGATCTCTAAGACTATAAGAGTTGTCATACGCAGATAAAACCCTTGGTACTTTCCACACTCCACATGTCGGTTTTAAAAATATTTACAATCATTATTTTAAAGATATAATCTTGATTTTTGGCACGCATAGTTCTTAAGTGTTACCATTTAAATAAACACCGAAACTATTTCCGAACTGCTCAGCAGAGGCATCCGCCCTGCTGGCCGCCATAAATACTCTGCTTGCTTGCATTGCTGTATAACTGCTTATGTATGTATAGTGAGTACAAAGATGTGTTTTGGGAATTTCAGACCAGGGTACAAGGTTTCTGTGGGTCTCAGGTCTGTATGGACGAAACTCAATATTTCGTCCGATCAGCATAAAGTGTATTTTCAAAGCTCTTCACATCATATAATTCGAAAGTTATCTCGCCGAATGGCTTCACTGTAATTTTCAAAGTTCCCACAAAGAAAGAGTAATCATCGGCTTCCAAACTCTGTGTGGCTTCCTCACAACTGTAATGGGTGTGGGATAAATATGAAAAGTTTACCTTTTCAGCACAAACAGAAACAAATATGAAATAGGTTTGGCTGGGGCGAAGCCTTAAGCAAGATATTATTCGATGTATTTTTTCTGAAGAGTATGTCTAAGGCAGGTAATATAAAAATGGCTCGCACTCAGAGTACCTAACTTAGTATAAACTAGAATTCGTTCGAATCGCAGGCGTTCTCTAATAGTATATATACAAGATATACCTTTGTCGATTATCCATGAAGTTTTGCTGATTCTCCATCGCTTAAAAATATATGTATGTAACGCAACTATTGATATATTATTTTTCCCATTCGATATTTACAGAAAATCGCAATTGGAATTGTTATTTCGTAATTTTTGCATTTTTAAGTCCGATTTAAAACATTGATGTATTTAAATTCTTTTTATTAATATTAACATAAGGATAATTACATTGCAGAAAAAACAAACGAGCGAAATTAGATAGGCAAAAATGAATAAAACGTCAGCTTACTTTTGTATCAAAAGGACAGCATGCATTCTGCATACCCAAGTACATTTTCATTATTTTTTGTACGTGTACTCTGCGTGGGATTTGTTGTGGCCATGCCCTTCACTAAAATATAGGAATTGGGATTTTCGATTTATATATAAGTAGTTTACAAGTGGGTACGACTACTGTATAAATATAGACTATGGCTTTTGTGTGGGTTAGCGTGGTGCGACGAGCGACGGCGACGTCGCTAGTGCAGCAGTTAGCGGCCCAGAATGCTCCGAGACCATTGCTTGACCATGGGCTTGGTTTTTGCCTGTTCAATGCGCTCAGCCTCCTCCATTTGCTCGGCAAGCTTACGCTGGTTATCCCTGAACTGACTGATGGGATCCTCGAACTGGCGATAATAGTGCAAAACTTCACGCACATCTTCCACATCATTTTGCGCTATGACTACAATAAAATAATATAGTTATTGATTTTATTGCGAAGACATACTTCAGTAACTTACTCTTTAAAAAGGCTATTAAATCAAGAAGCTGTGCGTCATCGTCGTTGCCATGCCAACGCGCAATGCCAAATGTGTTGTCCGGATGCATTTTGGTGGCATTGTTATCCCAGTCTATGACAATTACCTGAAAAGAATATAATAAAATAAGTACTAGAAAGGTTGAAAACTCAGTAGTTGTATGAACAAGTTTTTGCTTTGCGAGATATATATCGATCAGTCTCACAAATTATGGGTATTATGTTTTAATACATACAAGTTAATGAGATTTCATTAAAACCATTATAATACCGCTGGAACAATCGAAAATTGAGTTGTATGGCAAACTCTCTTGATATTCTGATCAAACTCAGGAAATCAATGTAAGTAATATAATATTTTGTACATACTGACCAAATTTGATTTAAATTGAACCACTGCATTATTTTATAGCTGCCATAGAAACAATCGTTCGAATGCAAACAATGTTGAATGAAAAACATGTTTGTTTTCAAGATATCCTGAGCAAACTCAGTAATTCTCAGCTTTGGCATGTTCTTTGGATGTTTATTAAGTTTTTTTCATAATCCAATGAAACAACAATCGGATGAAAAGCGAGTTTATTAATGCAAAACTTTTTTGCTTAAGCGGATATTACTTCCGAATTCAGCAATTAAGTTTTCGTACACAAAACATTGCTGCAAAGGTGTATGTATATCGTTGGATGATATTTGAGTGTAAAGTTGTAGGGTTAAAGTAAAGTGGAAAAACTTACGCGTCTCAGATCACGATTCAAATTGTCGAGATTTTTCACGTGGTGGCCATCAACGAAATGAGTGGCATCGCGCACCAATCGGTACATAATATATCCATTGGGATCTAGAGCATCCAGTATGGGAAATACAGTCATGCCCTGTTCGGCAGTGAAGACCACAATTTCAAAGTCTTTGGCACACTCCTGCAAGAAGTGATCAACGCCGGGACGCTTCTTAAAGCGCCAGCCAGTCTGATATGTCCAATCAGGATGCACGAGAACATCTTTCATTTCCAGTACGAGCGTGTAGCGTGGCTGCACATACGGATGCTTTAGCGGATCAGGCAACAGCTTTGCACGCGATGGTTCCTGAATCATTTTCTGATAGTAATGCAGCGACTTCCACATGCGCTGCAAATACTGCTGTACAACCGGCTTGTTTGTGAACTCATCCTCAATGGTCTGACCCTCGGCATCTACTTCGGGCTTACCAAAATTATAGATGCCCCAAAACACAGTGGCAATGCCGCCGCCGCCAAAAATGGCAAAGCTACATAAATGTAAGAAATGTAGCGAAGCTGTTTATAAGCCTTTTACGAGACCGATTGCCGCTCGTGACTGTGGCTCACCCCAGTTTCATGCGCTTCCAAGCGCGCTCATTCTCCTTGGCTTCATCCTCCTCGCGTTTCTTGCGCTCCTGCTCGGCATTGCTGTCCGCATCGGGCGAAGTTTGTGGAAAGAGTTTCGAAAGCAAAGGTGCCGCTGTCTCTGTTGCGGCTGCCGGTTTCTCTGTAAAAGTGATCAGAATGTTGAATAATCGACTGACGCCATGCAATGTGTCAACAACTTACTTGTGTCACTGTAGCCTCTGCTGCCGCTCAGCCACCTTGCGCCAGCCTGTGCGTTGCTTGTGTGGATGGGTACGGCCGACGACAGCGCACGACATTGCAAAGGCGGCGACGGCAACGTCTGATTACTCAATGCAAATGTGCGCCGCAATCGGGTTGAAAGTGTGTGAAATGGAGCACGTTGTGCGCTTAATCGAAATAACGGTATGACTGTGGCTGGTGCCATGCTCAAAATTATGTTCGCGAAACGATCTGCTAAATGCCTTTGCTTGTCAGTTACAAATTAATTTTTCTTCGCGTTAATCAGCCGAACCCCCTAAGACTTAACCGGCATGGCAGCGAAAAATTTTTGCATTTGTACATGTGTTTCATATGGTCACACCGTAATCATATCAGCTGACAATTTACGGCCAGTGACAGTGTGGCAACCCTAGGAATTAGAGCTGACAAAAAATTGTGAGTAAACACAAGTTAAAGCCAAACAACAACTGGAACATGTCCATTGCTGAAAACCGGAAAGGGCTGGAGAATTTGGAACTGCAGCTGTGTCGTGTATGCAATGTTGAGTGCATACACTTTCTATCGCTTTACGAGCCTCACATAGTAAGCGACGAGCTGACAACGCTGGGAGCGCTGCTCAGCTATTGCACAGATCTACAGGTGCTGGAGGAGGAGCAGTTTCTGCCCGGACACATATGCAAAACCTGTGCTGACTTGCTAACCCAAGTGTATGACTTCAGGCGAACCGCACTGAACACAGATCTCGTGAATAGAAAGCGCTATGCCAGATCTCAAAGGGATACAGTTTCTAAAGCATCTACCTCCCGTTCCCCATCACCAGCAAATTCTCTGCAACTGAACCAGTCAGATGCCGAAGCAGATGCCGACGCAGAGGCAGACGCAAATGCTTACGCTGAGGCAGACGCAGATGTTGGCATCGAATCATCCGCCACTGATGATGAATTCGTTTATGTGCTCGAGGAAACGGAATCGTTGGAGGCAACTGCCCCCAGCGTGGATTCAAATCAGGAAAGTGAGCCTGTGCTTGTGGCACAACTTGTGGATGATTTGCATTTCGAGAGTGATGAGCCTAATGTTGAGGTATTTGCGGTGGACTATGATTTACATGAGGATTCTGAACCGGAACAGAGCAACACAGAGGCTGCCGTTAGCAACAAGCTGCTTTCGCTGCAGCGCCGCAAATCACTCAATCCCGCACTGCAATGCTTGGTGAGCAATTAACTGCATTCACTTTTAATTTAACATAACAATTTTATGTATTGCTTGCAGATCTGTGGAAAGCAGCTCAGCACCAGCAATTCATACAAGTACCACATGCAGCTGCATGGCGATAATAGACCCTTTGTATGTAGCATTTGTGGCGATTCGTTCAAGACGCGAAACGCTTACGATGGTCACATGACGCTACACAATCCTAATAATCCCAACAAGTGTAAAATTTGTGGCAAAACCTACAGACAGCCGTCCTCGCTCCACTCCCACCTCTTCAGTCACACCGGCATTAAGCCATACACCTGCGACATCTGTGGCAAGGGCCTGACCCAAAAGTCTGGCTATAAAAAGCACATGCTCACTCATACCGGCGAAAAGCCGCATACTTGCGGCTCCTGCGGACGCAGTTTTCGTTACTCAAGCAACCTGATCGCGCACAAGCGCTCCCACACACGTAAAAGTCCCACAAACTTACAGATAATTGTCGGAAACAATTCTTTGGCAAATGCTTAAACGTGAATAGACAGACAGACCCATCACCAAAAACTCGTGCATTATAGCACACAGCACCAGCAGCACAAACGCTTAATCTTCCCGAAGATTGAGCTACCAAGAAAAGAAGAGAACTGATCAAAGCACTGTAAATAAAGCAGCCATTGAGCATTTTTAATATATGTATAACAACTGTCATTGTGAAATAATATATGTTATTGACTGCAATACAAGATAAGAAACAAAATATCGGCATACCTAATAATAAAAGTCCCTACAGACTTATTATATTCTATACCCTAGCAGAGGGTATTATAATTTTGTCTCGAAATGTGTAATGAAGGAAACGTTTCCGACCCAACAAAGTATATGTGTATATATATTCTTAATCAGCCGAGTCGATATAGCGATGTCCGTCTGTTTCTATGCAAACTAGTCTCTCAGTTTTAAAGCTATCGTAATGAAACTTGGCAGAGTCAGTAGATATGTCGGAACCGGCCGGATCGGACCACTATAAGCTGTCATAGGAATGATCGCTCGACAACTATGTTTTTGTATGAACAACTATTTTTTAAAAGGATTTAAAAGATCATCACCAAACTCACCGAAATAGAATTTATGAAGAATTTATATAATCTGACCAAACTTGGTCAAAATCGGTTAACTATATCACATAGCTGCCATAGGATCGGGTAAAAAATGAGTTTTTGTATGAATAACTTTTTGTATTACATCCAAAATTAGTGAGAGTTTTATTATACTTCAAATAGTTTCCTATAATTTTATAAAAATCGGACCACATATCTCCCATAGGAACAATCAGACGAAAATTAAATTTTATATAAAAAACATTGCTGCGAGGGTATATAGCTTCGGCACCCCGAAGATAGCCGTTCTTCCTTGTTATATTTTATGATTTAATAGTGAAATCCTTGTATTTAAGCACGTAAAATCCGGGTATTCAAGGTGGGGGATTTAATCACATCCAAAATGCAATCAGATTTTAGCTTATTTCATAATCGACCCCAAACCTAGTTTACAAATTTGAGATGAATTTGCGAAAAATTGGGATTTGGTAAAAGAAAAACTTTGTATGCAGTAATATTGCGAAAAACTTGGAAAGAAAAGTGTATGTCAATAATAAATTATATCACAATATAATTTTATGGTAAGCTATAATATAGAAATCTGATAAGGTTGATTCTCAAAATTGTTAAAAAGGCTGGATGTTTATTTGAATTAAGTGGATAGTGTAAGCATTTTAAAAATTTGATATAATTAATACTTGTATTTAGCTAGTCAAAATAGAAGCATTTTCCAGAAATATTTATTCAAACCGATATATTTATACCTAATATATTTTTGTTTTTATATTTGTTACTCAGAAATAAATATTATTTTTAGTTTTTATCTTATTCATTTGAAAATAACAAATTTTAATTTGCTTTTACGTGTATTAAATATACTTATTTATTACATTAACATTTTTCTTACGTAACAGCTATTCAATTCCTTTTTATGCATTTCTAAAACCTTAATCTTTGGTTAATTTTATAATGCTTTTTGATAACTGTACAAAAATAGGGCTACAAAACGGCTTTGAACCTAACCGATTCAAACGGAATTCCTGCTTGATTCCGACTCTGAACCAAACTAGTTGTCCAGAAAATATACAACTAAGCCCATTTGCTGTCTCGGAAAACGTTTGTTTGACGAACAATTTGTTTGCATTGCACTATTTTAGTTTTTTCTTAAAGTAAGATAATATATGTCAGATATACATATGTGTCTACATATTCTTGCATTTATTTAATATTAGTGTAGTTCAACTATGTCCGGTTAATAAGAGATATGTGTGTGAAAATATAAGCAGAACTTAGACTTAAGGTCAAAGGAATGAATGTTAATAACCCATAGCATTCTTTCATACGAAGGAAAGTCTCTAAGGGTCACAAGTTGGGACTTGCTGATTTTGAAATGTTGGGTGTATGGAAACCAAAAATGATCTACTATGTTCAAGAATAGGCCTGAAAAGACTGCATACATTTTTGGATAACTTAAAAGCAGCATACATGAAACTTTGCTGGAAGACACACAACTTATTAATTTAAATACAAAAATAAAACTATTTAATCAATAAAATTAAACATTGCATTGTCAAGTATATGTATGTAATCAAATGTACTATTTTAAAATTGGAAAACAAGAAATCTGATGAATAAAGAGATGAGACATTGCCAAGCCCCTTGTACCAAACAAAACTTCATATTATGAAGTTCATACTAATCCGATTTTGATCGTATATAAACTATTACTAACGAAACAAAAACGAGTTTCCTGCGACACATTTTGGGTACAGAAAGTCTCATAGTTTGGTATAGTACTTTCTTTAATAGTAATATACATATAATAAAAATCAAAGATACGGGTTTCATTTACCTTATGTCACAAAATCTTAATATAGTCCTATTGTATGTCCAATCAGAATCAAATGGGTTGGGGATTATAATTTTTCTTAATTGTAATTTATTAAGCAGAAAATTGCACCAGAAAGATATTTTTGGATCCATAAATATTAAAATATATGACTGCAGTTTCTTTTTTAAATATTAAGCATATGCGGTTCGAATCAGTTTGTTGTTATATTTTTTTTCTGTTAATTTTTATTATATACACACATGCATATCTTTGATATTCAACTAGTTACAGTCTTTGACATATTTGTGAAACATCAAAATCGAGTAAAACGGCATCGACTGCCTCATTTCCTATACGTTTAGTATGTCTATTGGCTTTTCCCAGCCGGGGAATGGCTTAAAAATCACAAATGTATATATTTTTAACATTACGATATTACTTCATAAACACCAATCAGATGGTATATAATATATTCTTTAATACAAATATATTAATTATTAATACAAAACACATTTGAGAAAAGAAATGTATTACTAAAATGCCAAAAAAAAAAAATAAATAAATAAAAGTTATTCAAAATGCTTCAGTGAGCCAATTCAGCTCCTAACTTAAGAATTTAGAACACGTTAAGACCCGATTAACAGGAATTTCGGATATCTGTCTGCTTGGCACAGGATATTTGATATTAACTGTTTTAAAATTAGTGATAATAGTATGTAGGATCAGTGAAACTCATTTATTGTGCAATAAATCACAAATTGTGGTAACTATTAAAATAGCGTAGATGGACAAACCGTCTTTATCCTTGCTATGTACATGCATATGTGGTAAAGTTATAATTAGGTTTAGTCACAAGGGTTGAGGTGCTGCTTAGAGCACCACAACCACCTTGGATGTGGAAACCTGCTGATCGGTTATATCGGGTCTGTTCATAGCTGATCGGCGACCGGCCGCCACAACCGACAGACGTTCAGATCGCATGGCCATAGTGCCAGAGGAGGAGTTAGTGATGATTGTATTACTGGTTGTGGTGACAGGTGCCTCCTTATTGTGGACACGCAGATGGCTGTTGAGGCGCTTTTTGGTTGGAAAGGCCTTCATGCACTTGTCGCATTTGAATGGCTTCTCTCCAGAGTGCAGGCGCACGTGTGCATTCAGGTTGCTTGTGAAGGTGAAGGCGCGTCCGCAGATGTGGCACTTGTGCGGCTTTTCGCCGGAATGAACCAGCATGTGCTTCTTGTAGCCAGATTTTTGGGAAAGGCCAACGCCGCAGATTTCGCAAGTAAACGCCTTCTCGCCCGTATGGCTGATCTTATGCTGGCGCAGCGACGATGAGTCATAATAAGCCTTATCACATTGATCGCATGCATATGGACGCTCCCCAGTATGGGTGAGTTGGTGTCGGCGCAGATGATCGAATGCAGCATAGCTGCGTCCACATTGATCGCACTTATACGGCTTGTCCTCGGCATGGGTGCGCATGTGCGCTGCCAGACTAGATGTGGTTCTATAAAAGCGTGCACAAACCAGACACTGATGCGGCTTTATATTTGTGTGTGTCAGCATATGCTCCTTGTAGTTGCGCAAGTGCTTAAGCCTTTTACCGCAGGCCTCGCACGAGTAGAGCTTCTCGTCAACATGGGAGCGCATGTGCTGATTGAGGCGACACTGCTGCCGGAATGCCTTGTTGCAAACGGTGCACACATGCGGCAGCACTTCACCACCGGGTCCAGTCACTACCTGAGTCGAGGCAGACTCATCCATGGAGTCATCCATAAAATACTCGCCTTCGCTATCACCAGTCAGCTACAATTCGTTGTCGTTAACAAAAAACAGATGATACATATTAATAATTGACAAGATAGTGTTCAATTGGTGTATGCACTTACCAAATGCTCCTCGCGCTCTATGTCCAGAATGTCGTCGGCTTCGACTTCGCCAATTACCTCATCGATGGGATCTTCGTTGGACATGATGACCATTTGGTCATCGAGCATTTGGATTTCCATTTGCTCACTGACCGTTTCGAGTTGCGGCGAGTCCATGACCTCGATGTCATCCTCATCCTCAATTTGCGAATCATATTCACTTTTGATTGTCACATACTCAATATCAGCAGGTTGATAATCGTTGATCGTCTCAATAGCGTCCTCCGTTACCACCTCACCGTCTATTTCCACATCCGGCCCCTCTTCGATGACAAATTCTTCCTCTTGATCCGGATCCGGTTCCGCTTCCTGCTCACTGTACACATCAAGAAGCGCTACGACATCGTGTGGGCCGGAATTAGCTTTGGCCACAGATTCTGCCTCAGGCTCGTCACCAAGCAGCTCGATCATAACATACTCCTGGTTGGATGCGTCAGCAGTAGTAAGGCCATCAGGATTGCACCCAACACCTTCTAAGCCCAGTCGCAGCAGCTCATCGGAATCGATAACCATACGCTTAAAATTGAATGCCTGCTCCAGTAATTGTAGGCAGTGCATGCAAATATGCTGCGGCATTGCAGCCCCGTCCTGTGGCTCAAACGACAGACTGGAGCAATAGTTAAGCATGTTGGCGAATGTGGTGCTGCCCTCAGGTCCGATCTCAATTTCATCTTGCAGCGACTTGTATTCTTTACAAGCACGCGTGCAAGTGCGGCAATTGAGCACCACACCTGGTTTGCTGCCGCTCATTTTAGTCGCCCTTTGCTGTCAATGTGTTTGCTTGTAATTAATAAGCAATATTTGCCCACTGTTTACAATGGAATTCTAGAGCGCCGATTTTAATGCGCAACTTCTTTAATATTTGCCATTCGCGTGTACTGTTGCCTCAACTAAAAAAGAACACACTCAAATTGTATTGGCATATGCACAGTCACACACTCTCGTTCGCTTCAAAATGGCGTCAGCAGTTGTTGTGTGTGGCAAGCAAGCAAGAATCGAAGAAGAAGCATATGACAAATAGTGCTGGAAAACGGCTGCAGAAACGATTAAACAATTATTCAAACCAAATAACAGCTAGCACTCGATGAAATTTTGCTCTGTATGCTATGGTGCCCAACCTTAACGTTATTTGTACACCCTGTAAGCATAAAATGGATAAAAGTGGGTGCTAAAACGGTGCAAGTCTATGTAACAGGCAGAAATCTCGAACCCTATAAAGATTATACATTCTTCCGACCGTATGTGTGAACGCGTCGACCTCGAAAACTAGTAGAGCTACCACCAAATTTGGAATGGAGCTTGGCATGTTTATTAGGTGATTTTTTCTCTTCACTTGTAAAACTAAATAGTAGTAAGAGGACAAATTATATCAAGAATTTTATTAAAATATTTTGAATGCAATTTAATAACATTCCAATAAAATGTGGGCAACCACTGTATGTAAGTTTTTAGTATTTGATTAGAGTCAGCAGAACAACAAAATGCGCGTTCAAACGATATGTTTGGCCTTGCACATATGCACATACATATGTGTGTAAATTATATGAACAATAAACGTTAATTGATGTTTACAGAACGAATGAATGATTGTTATGATGCACAAAGCTTGTAATGGCGGAATGCTGCGAAACAGCTTTAGTTTTGTGTTGCGTCGAACGTGGCTCAGCCGCCAATTCAATTGAGGAAACTGAAGCTGGACGGTGGCGGGGACTCTTGTTACTTTGTACATTGGGGTGGGCTGGTGCTGCTACGGCTGATATTGTCTTTGGAGACTCGGACTTACGCCGCTTGACCAGGCTAAAAGGCATCCAAATATTAGTATATACAAAACATCGATGCCGTCAAACTTACCGACGCTGCGCCTGCTCTCTCTGAATCTTAGCCAAATGTACTTGCCTCGCACGAAGTTCTAACTGTTTGCGTGTCATACGAAGACGATGTTGTTCTGAGTAGTGCTTGCGGCAGACTGTGAATGCCAGCTGTAAGTCCTTTGCTATCTTAAGCATTTCATTTTCCTGCAAAAGTAACAATTGGTAGTGAGGCGAATGAATTGTTATTCGTTGGCTAGAATATGATTTTACCTTTTTAACGATGTACTTTTGCAAATTTGTATGGTTGGCTCTCTGAAACGAATCGATGATGCTGTGCGGCAAGCCATCGTGCCACGGCTCTGGATGAAACATTTGTTTCAGATTATTTGGCAATGCATTGTCTACTTGTCGGCCCCGCACCTTCTTTCGGCAAATCGGGCACGTATAAGTGGGTGCATCGCCAGGAGTGCGACCCAAGCTGGCTGTAACACATTTATCGCAAACAACGTGCTGACAGGCCAGTAAAAATAATATGCTCTGATCTTCAACAAAACTTTCATAGCAGCAATTGCAGTGAATCCACATTTTTCTTGCCCTAGCCATGTCCGGCAAATTCGAGTTGTGGCTATTCATGTTTCAGTTTTCACAAAAGTTCACAGTTTACAATAAAGTGCAAATTTTGTTATGTATGCTGTAACGGCTTTCCTTTATTCCCGTTTATATGCCATTCACAATGTACGTAGTAACTTTGATTGGTGCAAATCAGCTGGGTCCATAACCACATACAACAACAACAGTTATTACGCTTATGCTCGGTATGCAGCTCAGAGCTCCTGTTTGCCCTTGCATTTTGTTTGCGAGAGCAAAACTTTATTCATTTTTAAGCAACAATTCAATGCGCACTAATGCATATGAATTATTATTGGACCAAAGAAAAACATCATAAGAAAAATAGTAAATGCCAAAGAAAAAAATCACAAAAGTTGGTAAATACGCATGAAATATTAATATCACCAAATCTGAAAATGTACTTTTTGCTTGCATACTGGTTGGCCAGCGTACTATAAAATGTAGATTTCTGCGTAACATCACAACGCACATTCATATTTACATTTGTTTAGGTCAGAGGTGTCCACGACAAACTATTAAAGTAACTTTGTTTTTGTAAATCGTTGCAGCATACGCAAAGCATTATTAACATAAATGCAAACATATGTACATACATACATAACTGCGATATCTTTCATTGAATGTTATGGGCACCGCTAGTTAGATTTGGCAGCAAAATGATTGGCGTTGTGAAGCAGCTTTTTAAATTCCGATCTGTATTTATGTTGATTATTATTGCCGTGCTGGCTAGAAATTATCAGAAAGAAATTGTGCAGCTATATAAAATCGCTGCTGCCCGCTATTTGGACACCACCGGCAACAACGATGATGGAAGTGTTGCTGTTCAGTTCACAGATACACGCGACACAGTCGTTACACCTGAGGAGTTGGCCACGTACAACGGTGAAAATGGTGCTGCCATTTATCTGGCGCTACTCGGCGACGTCTTCGATGTTTCCCGCGGCTTAAAGCACTACGGAACCGGCTGCAGCTACAATTACTTTGTTGGCCGCGATGCATCAGTTTCGTTTGTTACCGGCGAATTTGAGCACTACGATCCAGAGACGGCAGATGATGTACTCAAATTGAAGTCCACTGACTTGATTGAGCTTGCCAAGTGGCAGAAGTTCTACGAGAAGGAATACACATACAAGGGCAAGCTAATTGGACGTTTCTATGACAAACATGGCAAGTCCACCAGCTACCATCTAAAGTTCCTTGCGCTGCTGGATCAAGCGCAGACAGACAAGGCACAAATCGATGAGCTGCGTAACAAATATCCCGGCTGCAACATCGAGTGGTCAGAAGAGAAGGGAACTCGGGTCTGGTGCACGCCAACAAGCGGCGACGGCAAGCAGCGTAATTGGTCTGGTTATCCACGCAAGCTATATAGCCGGGACAATAAAAACTTTCATTGTGCCTGCGTACCCGAAGCGGAGCTAAGTGATCCCATGTTTAAGCCTTATGAGAACTGTGCGCCACGCGCGGTTGAATGTTTTTATCGTGTCTAATTTCTTAAATTGTAATCTAATAGTAAGGAAGTCCTTTTTTGTATCTATGTATGTTTGTAATAAAAAAGTACTTAGATCACAAAGCTCATTCACTTATTTTATACCCAGATGGTATTATAATTTTGTCACAAAATATGTAACGAATTGTAGGAGACGTCCGAATCCATAAATTATACACTGGAGGCAGTGCTAATATATATATGTATGTATGTTGGAACCGGCTAAGATAACTATAACATGTACATATGTATGTATGCAGCTGCCATAGGAACGATCTGTCGAAGGAAGTTGATAAAATTCGTACTACTTTATCTAATAGTTGCCATAAGAATAATTAATTGCAAAAATAAGTTGTTTGTTTATGGAGTTTTTCCAACCAAAACTCACCAATTGCGACTTTCATTAAACTTTCTATGGGTTTGAATTATTTTTAAGTTATTTAACTGCGACATCTTGAAAAACATAAAATCCTTCAAGCATAAACTCAATTGTCAGCTGATTGTTCCTATGGCAGCTATATGTTACAATGACCCGATCCGGCCTGTCCCGACATCTACATATGTACATATATATGTATGTTCATACACAGCCTGCAGCAAAGAGCGGTATCTGTCTTCATCACGATAGCTAGCTCCCGAAAACTGAGAGTATGCATAGAAACAGACAGACGGACAGTCAGACATCGGTAGTTTTACTCCGGTATTGATGCTGATCAAGAATATATACATATGTATACTTTGTGGAGTTGGAACCCTCTCCTTTAATGCGTTACATATTGCGTGACAGAATTATAGCTCCCTCTGCAAGGGTATAAAAATAGTTTATTTTGAGCTTTTTTTCTTCCTAATAGTTTTTGACAATATGGCAACCTTGTCAATGTCAGCTTTTTGACTCGATTAAACAATCGACAATCAACACAATCCCAACAAATAAAATAAAAAACAAACATCATTTCAACTTTCGACATTCTATCGAGGAATTTCAAACAAAATACAAAATTATACGTGAAATTATAATTATATACAGATCTTCGCTCTTTTTGTTCACCTTACGACTGCTGACAGTAAGTATAAATAGTGTGACCGACGACTAATCAGTTATACCCATATTTGCGAATAATTGCGCGTTTGCTTTCAGAGCTTATGATATAATGTCGCGTACATTGAGTCGATTATTTGGACGATGCCTGATAAGCCATGCATATGTACAGCGCTTCCAGGTGAATAGCTCGCTCCGAAGTCTGCTTAGTGCGAAGCCCCTACAGGCGGTGTGCGGTGGTTGCATAGCGTCCTACTCGAAGCGAAATGGTCCGCCGCCGGATGCTGGCGAGCCTTTTAAAACCGTGACCAAGTCGCGCGGCGTCGATGATGGTGAGTTACTAACTGCTCGCAGGCAACAATAAAGCGTTATCCACAGTGAACTGTACCATATTTGTCAGACGATCTAAACAGCCTCGAGGGCGAGCCAAACTGGGAGCTGACCTCGAAACGGCACAATCGCTTCTATTTGCCAAATGCCACTGGGCCTGCATGGCAAGGCGACACATCCACAGTGGGTTTGATGGAGCCGCTAGCGCAACTAGTCAATTTCTTTAACGACGCAAACTTAGACAAATCTCGTTTGGAGTTTTCATGCTGCCAGTGCCCAATGCTTATTCGCGACTCAATCTTTGAACTGTTCCCAGTGCGCGCCATGGGCCAGAAGGACTATGCCATAACACTGCTCACACTTAGCTACGAGGGCGATATAGAACAGGGCGCCGCCAAGGCAAGCAACCTTCAAACACATCAGCACACAACCAACGCATTCAACTCAGCTTCCACTTTGCCTTTTACAGTTTGTGCTGGCCGCTAGAGAAATAAGCGATCGACTGCTGTCGTTGGGCTATTGGGCAGACTTTTTAAATCCCTTCAGTGGACGTCCATACTTTTTACCAAGAGACGGCTCAATGTTGTACAAACAGGATTATCGTTTCCGGGGCCTTAATATGCGCCTGTCTAGTCACAATGAATGTGTGCTCATCGCCGCTGAGGAGAACGACAATACGTGCTTCTCTGCTACCATATTTTGTACAGCACCAAATAACTACGATCACCTGGTGGAGCTCCTGGCCCCCGCCGAGTTTAAAATAAGAACTGAGGATTTGCCGCAATGATAGCGCTAAACTATCAATTATGTAGTACAATTTCAAATGTAACTAATAACGAAAGCGCCATGTGGCCATGGCTGGCCAGCAGGAGATAATGTAATTGAAAGACGAAGACGCACCCGTTTAGTGATGACAACTGTGTTAATTGTCAAGTTTTTGTTCGGACTTGTCACAAACATTGTGTACAAACTATACACCGTCATAAGTTTGTTGAACAGTTTAAATTAAATATTACACAAAACAAATATATATGATTATATATATATAGCATAATTAAATGGTTTCACTTCTATTTGGTCTAGGTGATGGCCACTTGATTGCAGTGTCTTTCGATATCCTTCAGGCGGTTAATGAGCGATTGAAGCTCCTCGGCATTGCACATAAACTCCACAATAGTAACGCGTTCGCAACTGCCTTGGCGATAATGGCCCAGATTTATGTTAAAATGTGGAGCGCCGCTGCTGCAGTCCGACGTTGATGATTTTACATCACACACGATGCGCCACTGCACGTCGGTGATGTGCGGAAAGTTGTGGCCCAACTGCAGTTGCCGCAGCACCAGCTCCTTGCGATTATCCTCGTAAACGCGCGTTAGCTCATCGATCGCACTGGCATGTAGGCCAAGTGCTTCCAGCTGTTGCCGAAGTGTTGCACTGTTCCATCCATGTTTGGTGGCAACTGCGTACAGTGTTACGACAGCATACTCGCTTTGCTTGGCGCTGGCTGCGCTTGTTGCGTATATTTCTGGCACTGGGGCTATAACTGCAAATTAACTTAAAATATAAATATGTCCGATGCTTTTAAGTAGTTTGCTTAACAAGGTCTCTTACTTGCATCTGGATGGAGCGTCAATTTCAATGAATTGGCAATGAGCGTTTTACTTATAGCCGCTGTCAATGATGTTCCCAAGTTTTTAAGACCAGCCACCACGGTTGCCGAGAGCAATCCATTATTAGCATCTGTGGTGGTATTGGATGAGGTTGAAGAATGTATCGCAGTGGCCATTTACGAAAATTTTGCAGCCGCGGTGTCTAAATAATAATAACAAACAGCTGTGTATTTGCCATTCACTACGAGCCAACTGTTAAGTTTACAGTGCATTTACAGTCTGTACCGCGTATGTAATCTAGGCTTGCGGATCAGAAATCAATTATCTTGGATCACGCATCATGATTCATGATGCAAGTATGGTGCTGAAGCACAGCTCTCGCGCTCACGACTCGAAGATAATATGCCACCAACTTTGCGATTTGAAGAGATATAGGGTATAAGAGATATGTTCTGCCTCCATATATACTCCATTATACTTTACTACTAAAACCATAATTATTATTTTTGAGTAGAAGTATATATTCTAATTCAGTGAGCCATGTCTGAGTTAAAAAAATTATGAAAAAAATACTTCTAAAGAAAGAATAATTATTTTATTATCAATTTTTATTCAATATTAATATTAACCATGAAACGTTGAATCCGTTATTTATTTAATTAGTTTTACAAAAAGCAAAGAAAGCTATCAAAACATGCACTTTAAATATGCAAAGAGAAGCGCGACTTAAGAAAAGGCGCCCATGGAGCATTCAGGAGGGTACGTGAAGAAATCGTATTCCACTTGTGCCTGTCGCTGAACTTGACTACGCCCATGCACTGCATTGATCTATTTTTAGAAAAGCTTATCTAAAGCCAAAAGCTTAGGTGCATTGATGCTTGTTTTGGTCATTCTTATCGCGTTGTTAAAATGGATCGCAAGCGTAATTGTATTCCGCGGAGATTTTTTTACATTTCGTGCGGGAAATATTATTTATGAGTGTAACATTTGTAAAAACACTCTTAAAGGACCAAATTGGCTGTTATCTCAAGTGCGTAAGAATAACGTAAGCGCGTTGGCCGAAGATAAAACTAAAGTACCAGAAAAAAATAAATTTTTGACTATGTGCCCAAGTGGAGTGAAGAATGCATGCATTGATCTCGTAACTACCGTAAAAATGCCGTTTTTTGTGTTGAATTCAAACAGCTTCAAAATTTTAACACCACAGATTTTAATATATAATACGAATAATAAAATAACAATATTAATAATTACGAACATATCGACTTACATTAAAATACATAATTAAACTTATTGTAGTATTTCCTACAGTGTCGTCATTGTTCCTACGTCTAACTTGCACTTTTGTTTATGTTTATCCATGTATGCATGTAAAACCAGACTCCCTGAGGAAGGCGTAACAAACGCCGAAACGCGTAGAAGGAGAATTTTAATAAAGGATGTAATATACTTATTAAAATGAAATACAACGCCCTTATCAACTCGCTTTAGGATACACAAATATTGACGCATAAAAGGGCCCAAACAAAGAACACAATAATAATAATATAATATATAATAAAATATATGTACATATATGCCAGTTTTGATGTCAAGAAATGTAATACATTTGGTAAAGTACGATCAGATAATACAATCAAAAATTGATCCATCTTTAAATATGCCTAAAAATGGAATCTTAGGCATAACTTCCTAATATAATAATGGCAGTGAGATGTGTATGAGAACTCTTGGACTTATGGAGCATTAAAAGAGCACACATTTGAAATTGAAAATTTATCTGCCGAAATACAGTATATTTTAAATGATTTTAATATAAATAAAAAGCCAAATATACGCTATCGCAACTGACAATGGGCCTACGATGCTCACAACAGTCCAGGTACTTAGTGATTGCCGGGCTGAATATACACTGATGCCACTGATGAGAATTTTGATGAAGAGGCAATGCTCGAAAAACATTTTCCTGTAAAAGATTTTTACCAACACGTGGATTCCGTTCATTTTATTGGGATCGCATGGAAAAATGTAATAGTCTGAAGAACTCCTTCATAGAGGTGCGTTTTTAAAGGAATTTTTTACACTTGAAATAATTTTTTTTAATCAAGGGCCTTTACTACGGCTAAGTCATTGCCAAAACCAGAGCTTTATGTTGCAACTCACTGGAACCAACATTTCCAATGCTAAATACATTGTTGAAGTTAAAAGACTTTTGTGATGAGTACTGGAAATTTCTACTTAAGCTGACATGTTCTGAGTGGGTTGGTGTGAAAACCCTTCCCCTTGGAACCAGCATCCATCGCAACGGAGAAATTGTAGAGCACTTAATTGTACATGGTCGAGTTTTACCAGCTGTGGTTGGACGTTAAACTTGTAGTCAGCACAACAAAATATTGTTACAGGCCAATATTACACCAATCCATCCTGAACAGAGGAAGGACTCTAATCGAAAATCTTTTGGTCATCTGCAGCATGTTTTGGACCCAAGAATAAGAAGAGCATTGCTGCAGACTCCCTAAACACTTCTGCTCGCTAGATCAACTTAAGCAATTTATGTTGATAATAGATAATATGGACCAAATGGTAAGTACTAAGTATCTAAATACTATCCAATATATCTACTTATATTTTAAATTGTAATTTCTTTAATTTATATTCAGATTGACCACATAGCAACCCCATGCATTGGTAACTCGCAAGGAAATAAATACCGGTTCTCTTTAAAATGAGTTCCTCAATTCAATTGAAGTAGTTTCAGGTGACGAAGAGGAAGATGACGAACTTGATAAGAAATTATAAATAGCTTATCTTTAATCGACAATTTTAACCAAAAACTAGTTGATATATATCCGAATATTATGCAGTACTGGAAGAAAAAAAGTTCCAATATCCAAATTTATATCAACTGGCCAAAGTTGTGCACTCTGTTTCTGCAACGCAAGTGAATGTCAAATGGGCGTTTTCTGTCCTCAAATTGGTAGTTTCAGATCTGAGATGCAACCTCACGCCATAGTCACTGCACAACTTACTTTTTTTTAAGGTTAAATAAATAACGGATTCAACGTTTCATGATTAATATTAAAGTTGCATAAGAATTGAAAATTAAACATTTTCTTTAACTAAAAAATAGATTGGCTCACTGAACTAGAATATAAATTTTGCCATAATTCCTTATGAAAAAGTCAAAACTTCAGCTTGAGTTTTATATTTGAGCAAAAATTAAAAATCTAGGAATAATCAATATTTTATGGTTTTGCTCATAAGTAATGATTATTGGTTGGGTTGTAAAGTATAACTCAAAATGACAGAATCATTGAAAAATTCAAAATAATCATTGTTTTGTAATTCTTATAATCAAACTTATAATGATAAGCAGTTCGTGAATTTTTCCCATTTTGCAATTTGAATATCATGAAACAGCACAAGAAAACATATTTGTGGAATATTTGCTATTGTACATTTATTTATTAAAAACCGCAGGTATTACATTTTACAAATACATACATAGTATTATAGATACATAGTATAATTGTATATCATTGGTTATTGGCTGCTGTGGCTTAACGCGTGGGTGTAGTATGTTTTGTCCTTGGGCTCGAGGCCACGCTTGATAACGTGAGGAATTTGCTTTGGCTCCATGCTGCAAATAGAATTATATGTTATTATATGTTCCACTAATAAAACAAGAGCCCTATGTTATGAACACAGTTAACATAATGTAACTAAAATACATTTGTACTCGTATGTAAAAGAACACACTACTTATGTAGAAACATAATGCTTGTAAATCCAATTGACACTCATTTTCCCAAGTTCAAGTTCAAGTCAAAGTGACATTTTAACATGAGGTTTGTATGTTAGTTAAGTGTGCCTGGAAAACTTTTCCAGGCATCTTATATACTTATGTGTGCATATATGTACATATATACTCGTACATACTTGTGAGTATTTAACATGTCAAACTTCGGATACAAATTTTGCGGTTTTTGAAATGGCAGCTTATCTTAGTATCTACTTTTGTTTAAAATGCAGATGACATTATAAATTATTGGCATTTAGAACCACTCTAATATAAATTCATGTTAACTAATGTCGTGTTCGGGGTGAACATGAGAAAACGGGCCTTAGTTAAAGAAATAAGAACTACAGAGACAAAATCTACAATAACGGCGTGAGTTTGTATATAATGTATTTGATTTTCACCCACACAACCTTGAAGTTCCCATTTTCCATTCATAGGGGAAAATCGGTAAATAGTGTGTCCAATGATTTTTCGTATATATAAACAAAAAACTTTGTACAGCAGTTTTCCGCGATTTTTTACACTCTCGGACAACATTTTCCTATTATTTCCAAAAAATTTTTAGAGTGCTCCCCTACGTTTGGATAGGAAATTACTGTAATAATTTCCGGTTTCTAGCTTCGACCGCTTGGCCAGGTTGAAGAGAAATTTATACGAGGTCTTTTCAAAAAACAAGGTTACTCAGTGCTCACTGTATTCTTCGATTATAATGGCGCGGTGCATGAGTTCTTGCCAGAAGGTAGTACGGTCAATAAGGAATATTACCTTAAAGCTATGCGATAAAATAATTTATGGATTTAGCAAAATAATTCATGCACCTGCTCACACATCGTTGCTTGTACGTAAGTTCTTGGTCAAAAATAATATCGTAATCATGCCTCAACACCGGACTTTATACCTTGGGACTTTTCTTGATCCCAACACTGAAAAGACCCATGATAAGACGGAGGTTTGACACGATTCAGGAGAGAGCAGAAGATCGCCAAGCACACAAAAAAAAGTCTAACCTTATCTGTCCAAAACAAACTTGAAATTCTAAATGGTTAATGATGTTAACATAGACATAGCAAAACAAAAACTTTGTACATCAAATGTATGTACGTAGCCCGCAAAATTGGAAAAATCACCTATTCTTGAAGAGACCTCGTATATAGTTAGTCTGAGGAGCTTTAACTTCCCTACTCTGGAAATACATTTCCGCTGTATGTTCACTATTTTCCCCTATTACAATCATTGCCCCTAGATCGCAAGTTACACTTACCGAATGCAATCAATAATGGGACAGACAGAGACACAGAGCGTGCATCCGGTGCAGTCGTCATTTACGTGTGGCAAGTGCGTGTCCTTGTCGAATTCAATGGCCTGGTAGCCGGAGTCGGCGCAGGTCATGTAGCACTTGCCACAGTTGATACACATATCCTGTCGGAATGAAAGAAAAAAGTATTAGCATATATGCATGTATGTACGAATGGGGCAGGCAAATAACGACCACTATCAATTTTCTTAAACTAACATTCAAAATTCTGCGAACTAATATATTTTATCTAATCTTAATTGTGTGCTTAATTAAGTTGGTATTTCAATATATGTACAAGCTTTATAATCTCATAAGATTCCTACACAATGGATGGTCTTTTAGCTATGGTATTGTATACACTTATGTCAAGCGAGAACTTACATCATTGATAAGGGCCACCTTCTGTTGTTTATTGTCGAGGCTCTTGTAGGCACCAATGCGTGGCAGGGCCGCACCAATGACATCTGAAACCTTAGGTGCCGGCTTAGCGACGGCGTCGCTGTTGGAGCTGAAGGACGCTTGGGTGGCCTGTTGAGCATCCCAGAAGGCGCCCTCCTTTTTGCGCAAATCGGACAATTTGATGTCCCGCTGCTGCTTATAGGGACCAAAGAAGCCCAGGGTTTGGTTGCCAGTGCCGGTCAAGTGGACGACCGGTTTGCCCATCTGGTGCACCGGGGTTGGCGGCGATTGTCCATCCCAGAAAGCGCCATTGACTGGCGGCGGATTCGCCTTCAAATAGAGCAACGTCTTCAGGCTGGTACAATAGTCCTCAATTAGCGTAAAGTCTTGATTCTGCACAGAGGAGCAAATCTGCAGAACTGTGGCACCGGCCTGAAGGAATTGCAACGCCACCTCGCCGGAATCGATACCGCCAATGCCCAATATGGCAAATCCTGGCAGCTTCTTGGCAATTTCCGAAACGGCACGCAGTCCCATTGGGCGTGTGGCATTTCCGGAGACACCGCCATAGGTGGTAAGCTGTTCCTTACCAATGGCTGGCCAAGCTGTGGCATCCGCCTTCAGGCTCATCAAACCCTGCACCGTATTGATCGCAGAGCCACCATCGGCGCCGCCTTGTTGGGCCGCCCTTGCAATGGACACAATGTCTGTGATGTTTGGCGTCAGCTTGATGAAGAAGGGCACCTTGACGGCTTTGCGCACCCAGCGTGAGATGTCCTCGACCAGTTTGGGCTCTTGGCCGCATGCCAGGCCCATGCCGCTCTCTCCCATGCCATGGGGACAGGACAGATTCAGCTCAAGCGCATCGGCTCCGGACTTTTCAGCCATTGTAGCCAAGTTCGTCCAGTCTTCCTCGATGTAGCCGCACATAATGCTCGCAATGATGATCTTCTCGGGAAAGTCGCGCTTCAGTTCTACAATGGAGCGCAGCCAGTACTCGGTGTGCTTCTCAGAGATGAGCTCGATATTGAGGAAGCAACCCTGCTGCGGTCCATACTTGTAGCCGGAGGTTGTTCCGCGCACAATACGGGGCGATACATTCGTGACCAAATCCTTTTCCAGGCCAAATGTTTTCGTTACCACAAATCCCCAGCCCTGCTCGAAGGCTCGTCGTATCATGGCCGCGCTGGTGGTCGGCGGGGCCGAGGCCAAGCCGAATGGATTCTCGAATTTCAGGCCGCACATTTCCACGGAAATGTCAACGTTATCAATATCCGTATAGAAGAGGGGTAGTGCGGCAGGCGTGTCCAGAGGCAGGTCCTGCAGCTGGCAGTGGATGCTCCAGGCGGCCACCTTGCCATCATTGACAGACTCCACTGTGGTATTAGCCACACCGGCCAGATCGCCGCCAATGAAGACTTGTGGATCGCTGCTCTGCATCGTTTGGCGATCCACACGGGGTAGTCCTTTTTCGAACACCAGCGGCGACAGCGCATCGCGCACATTCGCATCCTGCAGTCCCGAGCCGAAAGCCGAAATAACAAAGTTTGCCTTGAGCCGCACTGTCTGCTCCTCATCCTCCACCCATTCATCCTGCTCGTTCTGCTCGGTGCGACAGAATTCCATGGCCGTGATCACACCATCCTTGACAATAACCTTGCGCGGACTCAAGTACGGCATCAGCTCACAGCGCTCCTCACGCGCTAGATCCACCTCCTCGGGCACAGCCCGAATGCCGGTTGAACCCTTACGGAAGACAACGAAGACGCGACGTGCTCCACAACGCAGCGCCGAAGTAGCACAATCAAAGGCCGTGTCGCCAGCGCCCAGGACAATTACATTGCCGTAAAGCTTTGGCAGCGACTGGGCCGACTTGCAGGCACACAGACCCGGCTTAGAGCCGTCCGAAACCAGTGGTAAAAAGTTCTTAGACGTATAGAAGCCCGACTCGATATTCAGGCCATTGAAAATGGTTTCCAGCTTCGGTTCCGGTAGACCAATGCCCACAAAGACTGCATCGTATCCAGAAGACAGCAAGCCCTGAAATCAGAAGAACAATATTATTCCATAGGCATTGATATTACCTTAGCTTACTTATTTATAATCAAGGTCTTATAGCTGCCAGAAGACTTGCACTTGTATAAGAAACCCTTTTGTTTGTGGAGATAACTCAACCAAACTTAACCAATTTATATTTGATTGTGTTCTTTGCAAACTGACCAATTTTGATTAAATCGGATAACTATATATTGTTAAATTCTATTTTTGTTTCGGTAGTTGTCATGGAAAATTTATGAGCAACTTTGGAAGGGCACTTAATCTTTAACACTTGAATAAAGTCGTTCCTTTTTGCTCTAGATACGTTAGTTATATGTTTTGAAAGTATTTAGGATGAACCAAGCAATTTAATAAGTCGCATGATTATGATTTATGTGGTGATACTGAATTTAATTTGCAACTATTCAGGAAAACGGTATCTGCCGTCAAAAGTTTCAAAGTACGACCAACTTATCGTTAATGTATATATAACCTAGTTATACGCATGGAAAATGTATCTTGAATTCCCTGAGTCTCCGTAAAAACATGAAAAAGGTCATAATAATGAAAAGCGCTGAGCTGGGCTCGGTCAATAATATCAAAGAAAACATGAAACGGATGGAGGAAGATGTGCACCAAAAAAAGGGTGTGTGGTTAACAAAAGAAGCTTACATAAAGAGAGAGAAGGAAACAAGTAAGAATGCTATAGTCGAGTATACCCGACTACGAAACTCCCTGTACCCAGGTATAAAACATTCAATCACATCTACGTCCACTTACACATACACACACACATACACAAAGACGCACACACACAGGCGGCAAAAGCGACAGCGCAAGCGAGGCATTTTAAATGGTGGCTGTGCTTCTTCTTCCCCTCTCTCGCTGCAGCACTGAATCTTCTTTCCTAAATAACTGCCGTGTTTATTATCCGATCGACTTGAAATTTTGACAGTAGATTAAGAGAGACTAAAGTATTGTACATGCCAAATCTAAAAGCTATATCTTTAAAATTGTTCCTATAAAACATTTTTATTGAATTGCGGGGAAACGGGGGAGATATCTGAAATTGGAAACAAACTTGATCTGCGTATGCTATACAGGTACCTACATTTCAAATTTGGTGTCTCTAGCTCTTATAGTTGCTGAGATCGACGCGTTCATACAGACGGACAGACAGACGGACACGGCCAAATCGAAATCTCTTTTGATACTGATCAAGAATATATATACTTTATAGGGTCGGAGATGTCTCCTTCTGCCTGTTACATACATTTGCACAGATTTAGTACCCCCTTTTTACCCATTTTATGGGTACAGGGAGTAAAAAGACATTGAAATTTGCTTATGCTTTGAAAGAGAAGATAAATACTAACAAATGTATTTCAAAAATGTGTTGTAAAAACGAATTAGGAACGTGATTAGGATATTATGGTGATCTAAAAGAAGAATGTGAAAGAAACAAGTATACTACTGCTCTCAGTGTGTTACATTTTCTTAATTTTGGGGTCGGAAGGGAGCGTGGCAAAAATAATACGAGTAGTCTGTGTGTCAAACTTGGTGACTCTACCTCTGCGAGATATACATAGATGAGCGCATTTGTGGATGAGAGGGGAGATTTTTATAAACTTTATAACCTTTATAGACTGAAGGTATATGTATATATATGTGTTGCTCTAGCTTCAAGGGTGTCGAAAAATTGGCGTTCATACGAACAGACGGACTTTGCATAAACTCTTTTCCCCTTTCGGAACCGAACTTAACAAATGAAAGACAAAATAAAGGAATTTCGCAGTTGTTGTCCTATAGACGTTTCCAGATACTATCCTATATCACTTACTTTGACGGTTAAGTCCTTGGTGGAAAGCGAGCGATTCAATTCGAATTTCACGCCCAAATCCTTGACCAGATCAATCTCAAAGTTAACCACATCGATAGGCAGACGATATTGCGGTATCTCCGAAGCGCTCAGACCACCCAGATAGCTGCGACGCTCGAAAATGGTAATGTCGTTGTAGCCCAAGCGACCGAGGAATGTGGCACAGGAAAGCGACGCGGGTCCGCCGCCAAGCAGTGCAATCTTCTTGTGCGGCTTCGCTAGGGGCTTTAGATGCGGCGGTAGTCGCTGGTGTACGCCCATTTGCTTGAACACCTCGGTGGCAAACTGCTGCAGGCCACCAATGTTAATGGGGCCAGCTTCGGAGGCTTGCAGGTTGCAGCCGCCGACGCACAGATCACTGGTAGGGCAGACCATGCCGCAGGTCAGGCCTAGCGGATTGTCCGAGAAGATTGCCTTGGCGGCGCCATAGAAATTCTTGTTGGCAATGCTCGTGATGAAGCTCTTGATGTCCAGCTGCGTGGGGCAAGACTTCTGGCAGGGCGCATCGGCGCATTTTAGACAGCGTGCGGCTTCCTCGAGGGCACCTCGCTCCGACAGCGTCGTATGCTTAATGTCCTCAAAGTTATTGGCCAGCGTTGCACAGGGCGTTGCGGTATGATCCGCATTGCGTTTCCAGTGCTTCTTATTCTCCTTCGTCTGCTTCGTAGGCACCACGCTGCACTGCGTCTTCACGCGTGGGTTTAGCGCCAACAGATCCTGTAAGAAATCAAATCAAGAGCGATCAGCATTCAATACTCAGCCCTGGACTGGATTCGGCCTACCTCAATATCGGGCGTGTCTTTGCTTAGCAATGCCGGTGGACTCATCTTGATGGGAAATTTTTGGGTTATGCTTCCTTCCTATAACACTTCAAAGCCAAGAACTGCTGCGAATCCAAAATGTTGAGATTGTTAAGTGACACTGTCCAGTTGATACTGCCACATGAGTACTTATGATGTACGCATGTATGTATGTTTGTATGTATGTATGTATGTTCGATCTAATCGCGGCTAGGGGTCTTACAGTTTCACTTAAGTGCTATGTCCTTATCAAGCAGGCGTAGTTCGATGCCGAGCACTGAAGAGATTAGCGTGTTAACAGCCCTCAAGAGTCGAACGTGGCGCTTGCCAACGAGTTGTTGTATCTATGTGTATATATAGCACTAGCTACATACATACATATATGTGTATATAGGTATGTATGCCAATACATAGCGCATACATACTTACATATGTATGTACATACATTAGTATGTTCGCTCATTATCTTACTGCGTCTTATCATTATCAGTCAAGGTTAAATGGAATTGTGTGTAGATCACTGTGTGTGTTATTGCCACGTATAATAATAACTTTTTCCTCTTTAAGTAGACGAACCCCCAGTGTCCAATGAATGAGATAATCTAAAAAGCTTGACGCCGTAAAGAGCGAATACATATCGACTTGTGAATACTCTTACGAATACCGCTTGGATTCTACAAGAATTTTCAACAGATTTTCCACTGCGTCTCTTTAATGATTCTCTATAATTTCCATTTATTATCGATAATGAAAGTTACCTTGGCTCACCAAAAACCTTGATGTTATGGATAGTGCCATCGAATGTTTTCAGCTCGAGATATGTGGATATGTACAGAGTATTTCAAAGTGATGAGTTCCACAATGATCTTTATTGTCTTGTTGTTATCCAGCTGGAAGCACTTTAAGATGTAGTTCTAGGTCTTGTTATTCATAACTATCGCCTATTTACAACAAGCCTTTGACATACATATTATACATATGCATATCATTAAGTGCTTTACGTGTACATATACATATCTTTTTAAGATAGTCTGCAATGTATGTATGTATATTATTCGCTTATTCTACACATCTGCTTATTTAAATAGTACGTAGGAACGTGACTACACTTTTAATATTTATTTAGTTACGAGTATTTTCGATTGCAATTCCAGGAAATCTATGCAACAAAGTTATTTGCACATTACTGATATATATTACAAACGGTTATGTATGTGATTAATAGCGCTTCTAGGGTTATTAACTTTTATTTATTATCAGCAAGTCCAGTGAATCTGTTAATCTAGGCAACATAGTTACTTGCAATTTACTGATATACTAGACTGCTCGGTTGCGGCGCTTTTTTTTTCTTTCTCACTTTGTTTTTCATCGAATTTACCAAGGTTTTGTGGGAAAAAATCTAAATAAGATTAAAGGGAATAAATCTTTTGGATTTGCATAGTATTCTTCGCAGGCTTCAAACAAATCCATGGTCAATTTACAATTTTATCTCATACAAGCTTTGCTCGCGTTTCCTAACTGTATTTGTTTTTCAATTTTCAAATTCATTTATTTGTATTTTGATTGCAATTAATTATTTCGAATTTTCCTACTTATGTGAATCGTAAATACAGATAAAAAGTGTACCACAATTTTTCCTCCCGTGCCTTTTATTTGTTTTAAACGCTATGATAATGCCTAGGAAACCGTTCTAACAAAAACCCTATTTTACACATTTAACCTTACGCTCATTTCCCGTCCATGATGGGGTAGATTTTTCAAAATTGGGTGACACTCTTTAAAAATGATGTTGTATAGAGCTTTTAAAATAAGTTTGAGGATTCATGCAACTGTTTTCCGCGAATTTTCCGCCCGTGAAGATAGATGAAGCCACTCAATCAAGTTGTACATACATATGTTTAAACGTGTAATTGTAATCAATTCTGAAGTATTAGTGTTCTTCGGACTAGAGTATTTACAAGTACTTACGTACAAATCGGACAAGGAGGTCATCAGTAGTCATAAATTTTGGTGACATTATCTACATAAATGTGGGAGATATATGGAAAATACCTACATAGCGTGGGCGTGGGCGAGGGTGGGAAGAAAACCTTACTGCTTTATCTGATGATACTATAGTCTTGCACGATGTTGCATCGGGGTATGCAAAATATCGAATACTTGGACAAAACGATAGAAGTCACCAAATGAAGTAGCCGTTAAGGTTAAATTTAAATAATAAGGGGAAATTATTTTAAGATATTCAAGGTTAAAATAGTGAGGATTGTTTACCAATGCTGGAATAGGTGCCATCATCTGTTGTTTTAGGGTGGTGTCTTAAAATTATGCTTAGCACCACAGGATGGGCGGGAATGCTATGGCAATAGCAACTACTGCCACGATTATATACTGAACGTTTGTTTGTATTTTTGTTGTATTGATGATTTCTGTTTTTTACTCCCTGTACCCATAAAATGGGTAAAAAGGGGGTATTGGATTTGTGCAAAAGTATGTAACAGGCAGAAGGAGACATCTCCGACCCTATAAAGTATATATATTCTTGATCAGTATCAAAAGAGATTTCGATTTGGCCATGTCCGTCTGTCTGTCCGTCTGTCCGTCCGTCCGTCTGTCCGTCTGTCTGTCCGTATGTATGAACGCAAGGATCTCAGCAACTATAAGAGCTAGAGACACCAAATTTGGAATGTAGGTTCGTGTATAGCGGGAGCAGGTCAAGTTTATTTTAGATTTGAGATATCTCCCCCCGTTCCCCCGCTATTCGATAAAAACCGTTTTACAGTTACAATTTTCAAGATATAGCTTTAAGATTTGGCATGTCCAGTACTTTAGTCCCTCTTAATCTACTGTCCAAATTTCAAGTCGATCGGATAATAAACACCTAAGTTATTCACGAAAGAAGATTCAGTGCTGCAGCAAGGGGAAGAAGAAGCACAGTCACAACTTAAAATGCCTGGCTTGCGCTGTGGCTCGTGCGTGTGCGTATCTGTGTATGTATGTGTAAGTTAACGAAGATGCGATCGGAAATTTTTGACCTGGGTAAGGGAGTTTCGTAGTCGGGTATACTCGACTATAGCATTCTTACTTGTTTGTAGTTTGGTTAGTGATGTGTAGATTTGGTGGTGTTGTGATTGTTCGTGACGGCGGGCACGGGTGTACCCACCCCTAACGAGAGAGTATCTGGCTGGCCGGCGCTGCCCACTGAGAAACACCTGTCACGTAACAACGAGTGCACAAAACGAATATGTTATCGTGTTTCTATCTGGACGGGCCTGACAGACATATGTACTGCTTGCAACTACAAGAAGCATCTGTTTCATCACGATAGCGGTAAAACTGAGCTTAGTTTGCATAGAAACAGACGCACATTGCTATATCGACTCTGCAAACAGCAAATCACGTTTCTCAATATAAAATTATTAATTTATTCAGATATATTCCTGTTTAACTGAGCGCTTGGGCTTTCGCTTGACAACTGACTTAAATATACATATTTATTTTAGATCTGCCCGTGATCTGCCAGCGTCTTGGTAAAGCCGGCAACAGAACGCTGACCAGCACGATTATATTGCCTCAATTCACGATTTAGTTGTATCGCAAAATGGGTTTCGATTAATTGAATCTTTAGTCGATTATGCAAAATAAAAGGTGGGTGTTTCTGCCACTGAAAAGAGTCACAGGTTAACCATCACGCATCTGTCCAAACTACTGTTCCTCAATTCCCTATTAAAAACATACAAATTTATCATTTATGTGTACTTTTATGTATTTGTTAATTGTTGTTGGTATCAAATGGCCTATCAAAAATTGCGAAAATTGGTGCAAATTTGAAAAATCATTTGATTTATCGATTATTTTCATTTTTCTTCGATTAATTACGATTAATAATCGTTCGGCTTAAATTAATCAAATGATTCAATAGTCGATTAATGCAATCTTTTTGCCATCACTACTCAGGGGTAGTGACGGTTTCAGGGCATGGTCCGGTCTTGCAGCCTTTGGCCTTGGGCGTGTTAAGTTATAGTATACATTGAAATTTTATCTGCGAATAGTACACACACCAGGGGCATCAAATACATAGAAATTGTTCCTTTGCCGAAAATAATCTGTCAGTGATTAGAAACTGTGGAAACTCTGCCAGCGTAGAGTAAGTTTGTTCTGTACACAAAAGTATTCACATAATATGCGGTGATTCCCCATTTTTTTTTTTACATTTCTTGAGTGCAGCTGTTAAGATTCATATGAATGTAAAGCGATAGAACAATTTCCACACGCGCATGTACTCAGTAAATAGATGTATGCACATATGTTTGTATGTGTGTACATATGTATGTATGTAAATACAAAATTTTGTATTTGTTTGCGTGTGAACGTACGATGTGAAACATACGTAAAAAATAATAAACAGCATCATCAACAGTACTATCGCGCCCTCGTCCCATAATCTTTGCGTCGAATCTTATAGCATTATCAGCTCTATTAATATTTTCGTTTCCAGTTGACTGTCCGCTTCTAGTTCTCGATTGCGACATTTCGGCCACAAATATTAAATATGCTAATGCGAATATACTATATACTATGTACATATTTAAATACACCGGTTCAAAATTGACATTTCTGGTATACATATATTGATGTTAATTGGCTCACTATTTTTGGGAGGTAACTTTCCGACGATTAGTTTTCAGAACAAACCTTGTGAGCTGCCGGGTGCGGTGTTTTGTTTACAGGTGGTTGGTTTTCTCGACGACTGTTTGACGGATTGTCTCAATTGCAGTTAAATGCACTCACACTTTAAAACACAAAAAAAACTAGCTTGGTTATTATTTTTTCACAAAATTAAGAAAAAAAACAGAAATCGGTCTTCACACTGGAAACGCTCAATTCCAAATGATTTCTGCGTCTTCAATATTTTTTTTAATAACGAACTACGAGTACGTCGACGTCGGCGTCGGCGTCCACGTTCGTTTATCTACACGCACACACGAGTAACTGCCAACTATAAAATATTTGCTTTGCTGTTGTTTGCTGCCAACGTCGCGTCGTGCCGAAGCCTTTGTATGTATTTATGTAGAGCGATCGCACTTCTTGCCATAAAGTTTTGACTTAGAGCTTTCCAAAAAAGCTTAGCATGTTCATATACTCGTGGCTTATGTACTTAAAAGAGCTTATCTACCACAGCTTTTTGCACACGGTGAGAGACGTGCCGAATAATAATCGATTTCAAATTTCAAATATGTTCTTCCATACATCGGAATCGAACAGATCGCATCATCGATATATGGCTCTCATGAGAACCATAGCATTACAATTGAGGTGTTGTATAATAACCAAACTCACCAAATCGTATACAAGTTCACTACGTTTTATAAAAATTGGAGCACATATTATATTGGAATATAGGTATCTAATATCAGTCATCGGTCAAAATTTGAGTCGAGTAAAGAAACCCTTTTCTTTTCCAAGATATCTTAACCAAGCTCAGCAAATGACTTTAGATGTTGACCAAATTTAATCAAAATTGGGACATTGTATCTTATAGTTGCCATTATTATTATTATTATTTGGCAATAACAACCCTATCGGGTCTCTGCCTGATGCAACAAATGCCTCCACGCGTCTCTGCTTTGCGCGCGTCTTCTCCAATTAGTAACACCAAGTGCTGCCAGGGCACCAGTCACCTGATCCTGCCATCGGGTCCGGGGTCTTCCTCTCCTCCGTTGTCCACCAACTACCGCATCAGGAACTTTTCGAGCTGGAGTTTCTTCATCCATACGTGTAACATGACCTAGCCAGCGAAGTCACGTAATGTTCATTCGTCTGACCACGTCAATGTCGTCGTATAACTCATACAGTTCATCATTCCATCAAATGCGATATGTATTGTTAACGTTAATTGGGCCAAAGATTTTGCGAAGTATTTTTCTCTCAAACACTCCAAGAGCAGCTGCATCTGATTGTGTTACTGTCCAGGCCTCAGCGCCATAAAAGAGCACTGGAAGGATGAGCGTCTTGTAAAGCGTTATTTTTGTCTGTCAAGAGAGAGCTCTACTGTTCAATTGCCTACTGAGCCCAAAGTAACACCTGTTGGCAAGAATTATTCTTCGCTTAATTTCAAGACTAACATTATTGTTGCCGGTAAGAGCAGAGCCAAGGTATGTGAACTCCTGGACAGACTCGAAGGTATAGCTTCCTGCATTGAGATGAGGATCAAGTCGTCGCGATTCTCTGCTTGAGCACACCATGAACTTCGTCTTGCTCATATTTACCTCTAGACCTACTTTAGCCGATTCCAGTTCGATTGCTCCAAAAGCACCAGTGACATCCGCTTGGTTCGGCCAATAATATCAATATCATCGGCGTATCCAAGGAGCTGGACACATCTGTTCGTCTGTATGGTGCCCGTCCGATGTACACCGGCTTTCCTTATAATGCTCTCCATCAGGATATTAAAGACCACACAAGAGAGCGAGTCGCCTTGTCTAAAACCTCGCTTGGTATTAAAGGTGTCGGAGAGGTATTTTCCTACCTTAACGGAGCTGATGGTGTTGCTCAACGTCATTCTGCAAAGCCGAATTAGCTTTGCAGAAATACCAAGACCAGACATGGCATCTCGCGATGGGCTATCGAATGCAGCCTTGTAGTCGACAAAAAGATGGTATGTATCGATCTGATTTTCGTAAGTCTTTTCCAGGATTTGGCGCAGTGTGAAAATCTGGTCTATGGTGGACTTGCCAGGTCTGAAACCGCACTGATAAGGTCCAATCAGTGCCTCGGCATATGGTTTCATTTTTTCACATAGTACGCTCGAAAGAACCTTGTATGCAATGGGGAGAAGGCTAATACCACGATAGTTGCAGCGTAGAGTGGCATCACCCTTCTTTAAAATAGGGCAGATTGTGCTGAGATTCCAATCTTCGGGCATGCTTTCTAAGAGCCATATATAGTTGCCATGAGGACGGTTAAATAATGAGCTGTTATTGTTAAAGATATTTCATCCAATCTCAGAATTACAAGTTATCTATATATATAAAAGATTTCGTGCTGACTGATTGACTGAATGACTGACTGACTGACTGACTGACTCGGCTGATTGGCAATCACCGCACGGCCCAAACCGTAAGAGCTAGGATGCTGAAATTTTCACAGTTGGTTCCATCTATGATGAAAGTGCACGCTAAGACGGGATTTTGGAAAATTCTACCCACAAGCGTGGAAAATCGCGGAAAACTGTTGTATGAAATTTTTTTGTTTACCATCCAATCGGCTTCAAACCCATTTTCAAAGATCTACAAAAAATTCATTTGACACGAATTTTACCGATTTCGGAAAGTCCACCCCCATAGAGGGAAAATGGGGGTCTCAAGGTTGTATGGGCGAAGGTCTAATTTTGGTCCGATCACCTTCAGTTAATTTTCATAGCTCTTTACGTAAAATAATTCGACAGCCCTATGGTCGGAAAATTGGTGGAAAACTCTGGCATTCGACATTTTTAATTTTCATGTGATTGGCTTCAAACTCATTTTCTAGGTTCTACACAAAAACATAATAGTCAAGGTGGCCAAAGATTTTGGAAAACCTAGTCCCAAGGTCGGAAAATTCGCGGAAAACTGTTGTATGGTCGAAAAGTTTGGGGAAAACTTTAGCATTAGACATTTTTAATTTTCATGCGATTGGCTTCCAACTCATTTTCAAGGTTCTACACAAAAACATAATAGTCATGGTGGCCGAAGATTTTGGAAAACCTACTCCCTTCGTGGAAAACTGTTGAATGAAGCTTTTTTGATTATCGTCCGATTTGCTTCTTATAATTTTATCAAAATTGGACCACATACTCCAATAGGAACAATCAGACGAAAATTGAGTTTTGTATAAAAAAACATTTCTGCAGGTTATGAAGCTTTATTTTTATTTATTTTCATTTATTTACAAATAAAATATTTATGTATTATTTATTTGTATTAATTACAATAAGGAGTTCAGATTAAAAAGTCTTTTCTTCCTAAGTATATACATGTGTAGATATTTTTATCAAACTTATTATTATGCACATGAGAAATGTAGGAATATCGCTTATTGTAGTTGTACTTCGATCACGAGGGGTGATCGTTTGTAGCTTTATAACGGACACGAACGTTATCCTAACTGCCTTTCTTTACAATAAGGGTCCTGTTGTACTATTGTATTATAAGACAAGTAAGAATGCTATAGTCGAGTATATCCGACTACGAAACTCCCTGTACCCAGGTCTAAAACATCCGATCACATCTACGTCCACTTACACATACACACACACATACACAAAGACACACACACAGGCGGCAAAGGCGACAGCGCAAGCGAGGCATTTTAAATGGTGGATGTGCTTCTTCTTCCCTTCTCTCGCTGCAGCACTGAATCTTCTTTCCTAAATAACTGTTTATCATCCGATCGACTTGAAATTTGAGCAGTGGATTAAGACAAACTAAAGTATTGTACATGCCAAATCTTCAAGCGATATCTTGAAAATTGTTACTGTAAAACGGTTTTTATCGATTTGCGGGGGAACAGATCTGCGTACGTATGCAGGAACCTACATTCCAAATTTGGTGTCTCTATCTCTTGTAGTTGCTGAGATCGACGCGTTCATACGGACAGACGGACATGGCCCTCGAAATCTCTTTTGATACTGATCAAGAATATATATACTTTATATGGTCGGATATGTCTCCTTCTGCCTGTTACATTGTATTGCACAGATGTAGTACCCGCTTTAAGTAATGACAGTTTGGTTCGGAGTCGTTGTTGCATGTTGCTTGTTCTTCTTGACAGGTCGCTGTTGCGTGACCCAACTGAAGGCAGTTTTCGCACCTTGGACGCTTTGGGTTATATGGTCGGACATCCACTGTCTCATATCCGATATAAAGATTTTCGGGTAGAGTGTGGCTTGCAAAGGTGATAATAATCAATCCAGTCTCAGTTATTATATTGTTTTCATTCTTAGTTATTTTGCGAACTTCTGTTACATTTTGTGCTTTGAGTTCCTCGAGAATTTCCGATTCGTCCACTTGTCGCAGCTCGTTGCTATAAATGACTCCTTTTGAAAAATTAAGTGTTTTATGTTCAATTGCCGTCACATCCATATCTCCTATTTTATTTATTTTTAATAGTTTGGTAGTTTGTTGATTGTTTTTTGTTTTGATGAGAAGGTTGCCTGCTCGTGTTTTTTTTGCATGAGTCTACTTCGCCTCCACATATGTAATCTATTGATCTTTTAATTGAGAACGGCGATATATTTTCAAATGAAAATTGGTCGGTTCCAATTATAACAATATATTTTGGTTCACTTGTGTTGTTGTTGCTAAGAATCTGTCTATTTATGTCAACTGGAGAGTCCATAGTTGTTGTTGTGTTTTTCTTTTGATTTTTTATGCTTTTGATTGCTTCTCAAAAATATCAGTTAGATGTTGATATTTTCGGTTTTTGACGGAAACCCTGATATTTTTTACAAGTCTTTACGCCTTGAGGTTTGGAGTGAAACATTGCGGATTACTGCACATTACATTGTTCTATATACTTGTGAATGTTATCACTGGCTTATCGAAATATTTCTTCAGGGGAAGAGCGGCTATACAATTCTATTATCTTATTATCAGCAAGTCCAGGAAAAAAAAAAAAAAAACAGGTAATAAAGTTGCTTGTGCATTACCGATATAGATTATACAGTGGCGAACTTTGCACGAATGTTATATTTATAATCTAACTACATATGTATTTAGTATCATGCAGCAGACCAGTCTTTGGGAGTTGAGTAAAATAACTTTGTTCTGTCCTTATACCCTGTACCCAAAAGTTGGGCAAAGGGGTTCTTAAACTATGCAAGTGTATGTAACAGGCAGAAAGAATCATTTTCGACCTTATAGTATGTATATTCTTGAACATCATTAAGAACTGAGCCGATCTAGAGATGTGCGTCCGTCGAAATTTCGTTCATGTGGACGGTCAGTTGAAAGAACATTGCACAAAACCAATATTCTCTTTTTATAATCAAGAATTCTGGAAACAAAGTATAGAAAGTTATACAAGTTAACTAACTGAGAGATTAGTTTGCATAGAAACAGACAGACTGACGAACACGGTTAGATCGCCCCAGCAAATTGAAATGATCAAAATATATACATATACATATACATATTCGCGACTAAATTACAATACCCTCTGAATGGTTATAATAAAAGTTACCTGCACTCAAATTGAACAACATTTTTGTAATTTTTACTAATTACTTTTTGAATACAAACCAGAACCTTAGATCTAGAACTCGATTAATACAACCTCACCTCATTGACGCGATATGGGCAATTAACCTAATGAGCTGCAGGATTGAATTAAGCGCCTAGAAATTACATTAAGGACAATTTCAATTGTTTCTGGTTCAAGGTTTACCAAAATGTTTAATTCTGTATCAAATATTTGAGTTCACTTAAATTTTATTTATGAGTATTGACTACTATGGTGAATTTGACTACTTTCGTCAACCGTAAGAAATACACAAAACTAACTACCTTCAAACCCCCTGCGTACGCCACTGTGTATGTGGACTTGATAGGCATGTCCGTTTCCACACATTACAACTACATATTTCTATATATACTACTAGCTGGTAAAACACCAGCGTTGCCCGGCGAAATATTTAGACTAAAATGCATTATGTTGAATTTGACTACTTTCGTCAACCGTAAGAAATACACAAAACTAACGTATCACAATTTTCCCTCCCGTGAGGGTAGGAAACTATATCGTTGAGCCACGTGACTAATGTTTTTTGTGTAGCACTATGAAAATGCCTTTGAAGCTGATATGACTAAACAAATAATCCCTCTCATGTCCTTGACTTTCCATTTCTCGCCCGTGGCGACGCGGAGTAGATTTTCCAAAATAATTTGGCATTTGAAAACCCATTCAACGAATAATACTAAAAATCCAGACTAAGACTTTCCAACTATTTTCCGCCCGTTGTATTTCCCAAAGTACCGAGGTTTTTTTAATTTATATTTGGAAATTATTATGAAGCTGAATTCCAGACTGCACCCTTTCGGACCGTGGGCGTTCATTTTTCAAAACCCGTAGCACATGTGTCGAATTATTTATTGGGAGGTGCTTGGAAAATTAGTTTCAAAATAATTGGATGATAAACAGAAAAGTTTGAAAATGAGTTTGAAGTCAATCGGACGATAATCAAAAAGTTGCATACAACAGTTTTCCGCTAATTTTCCGATTTTGGGGTAGATTTTCCAAAATCTTTGACCACTTCGCCTATTATTTTTTCGCATAGAACGTTGAAAATGAGCTTGAAGCCAATCGCATGAAAATTAAAAATGTCGAATGCCAGAGTTTCGGACTAAAATTTGACTTTTCCCCATACAACTTTGGGACCCCTATTTTCCGCCCAGGGGGTGGATTTTCCAAAATCGGTGAAATATGTGCAAATTAATTATTATGTTGATCTTTGAAAATGAGTTTGAAGCCGATTGGATGGTAAACAAAAAAGTTTCATACAAAAGCTTTCCGCGATTTTCCACGCTTGTGGGTGGAATTTTCAAAAATCCCGTCTTAGCGTGCTTTTTCATCATAGATGGAACCTACTGTGAAAATTTCAGCATCCTAGCTCTTACGGTTTTGGCTGTGCGATGATTACCAATCAGTCAGTCAGTCAGTCAGTCCAGTCAGCATGAACTCTTTTATATATATATGTAGATATAATAACATTAATGTTATTCAAGCTCAACCAAGTGTAGCAATTCTATTTAGGTTGATCAAAAATGGAACAGTATATCTTATAGCTGGTGTAGGAACTATCGTTGTAAAAAGGAGTTGTGTTGAATTTTTCTTGTTTGTACAGATATCTCAACCAAACTCATCAATTAAATGCTTTATTTGATCAAAACCGGGTCACTACACCTTATACTTGCTAGCTGCCATTGAAACAATTGGTCGAAAATTGAATTGTGTATAAAATCGACTGCAGCATTTTTACTCCTTGTACTCATAGAATGAGTAAAAGGGGGTGCTAAAACTGTGCAAATGTGTGTAACAGGCAGAAGGAAACCCCATAAAGTATATATATTCATGATCAGTATCAACAGCCGAGTCGATCTGGCCTTGTCGTTCTATCTGTCCGTCTGGATGATCCGATGATCCTCATTGATCTCAGGAACTATAACAGCTAGATACACCAAATTAGGAATGTAGGTTCCTGTTGGCCATACGCAGATCAAGTTTGCCTAAGATTTCAGATATTCTTCCCCACACACCTCCAAATCGATCAAAAAATGTATAACAACAATTTAAGGATATGCTCTTGGAATCTTACATGCATGTTATTGATATATTGCGATTAGCTAATAAACAAGGAAGATTTTCTAGGAACTGGTTTCTTCATTGCAGAGCGGAGGAAATGTATTTGAAAATGTTGGGCCTGGTACAGGGAGTCTCGAAGTCGTATATACTTGACTAGAGCTTTTTACTTGTTGTGGATACATGTTGCTGTTGTAGATTTTGCAGCAGCTTCTATTCCGTGGAATGCCTATGATCTACATGTGGCGATTAGGGGCTGTGCGAACCGTCAGCCGGCAAGGTAATACCAGAATTTATGGGCACTTTTATTTTGGCTATTGAGTGTTCATTAAAAATGCATAATTTAAACTCTTGGCCATGAATAGTAAATCAAACTGTAAAATGCGCGTTTAATTATTATACTTAGTATGCAATAGTCGATAATAAACTGCACACGAATTTGAAGAAAAATAAGCAAAACTTAACAGTCTTCAAATAAATAATGCAATTATTTCAATTCTCGTTTACCGAGCGGCAAAAACACGGCCATCAAATTGATGGTAACACGTCAAGTATTTGGCACGCCAAACACGGGCCCAGCGGATTGGGTGTCGGGCAGGGGGGCACAGGGGTGCAAGGGACAGGGGCACATTGTCTCCATGCTCCCTGGGATTAGGAGTGACAGTGAGCAAGCGTCTGTGTCCCAGCAATTAGAAGCATAATCGCTTTGACACAATAGCACGTTTCGGATGAGGAACACGAAAGAACAGTAAGCTTCTTGGTACCGAATATTAAATACCTTGAAGACATATTATAATACATCAGAATTCCATATCGTTAATGTATGTCTCCCCCTCTCGCTGCATCAATGAATCTTCTTTCGTGAATAACTTCCGTGTTTATTATCCGATCGACTTGAAATTTGGACAGTAGATTAAGAGAGATTAAAGTATTGTACATGCCAAATCTTAAAGCTGTATCTTGAAAATTGTTACTGTAAAACGGTTTTAATCGATTTGCGGGGGAACGGGGCAGATATCTGAAATATGAAACAAACTTGATCTGCGTATGGTATACAGGAACCTACATTTCAAATTTGGTGTCTCTAGCTCTTGTAGTTGCTGAGATCGACGCGTTCATACAGACAGACGGACAGAAGGACAGACAGACGGACATGGCCAAATCGAAATTCTTTGATACTGATCAAGAATATATATACTTTATAGGGTCGAGATGTCTCCTTCTGTCTGTTACATACATTTGCACAGATGTAATACCCCCTTTTTACCCATTTTATGGGTACAGGGAGTAAAACGTTATGTTGGTAAGTATGTGCAAAAGTCAAAAACTAGATAAGTCCTGCAGCGAGTGAACTCAAATTTTTACACAATATACAGTTTGCTTCAAGGATAACTTTATTTTAGTAACATACCGGCGACCGCGAAAAAGCAACCGTATGCTTTTCCTAATGACGTTATGAGACAATAAAATTACATCAATAAATTAAAACATACAGTACACATGTAAATATACGGAACAATATATTTCAAATCAGTTTAGATTGTGACCAATGGCCCGGACTTTGAAAAGTCTACCCCCACGGGCGAAAAAGTGTTGTATGAAACTTAAAACTTTTATGAAACAGTGTTACTCGATTTTGAAAAATCTACTCCCACCCGTCACCAAGGACAGGAAATTGTCTTAATTGTGAAATGTGTGAGCGAAGGTTTTTGTTAGATCAGTTTCTAAGTTCCTCCTGCCCTACACAAAATTCATAAGGCACGGAAAGGAAAATTGTGGTAAGGTATTTTTATTTATTTCTTACTTTCTCATATATGCAACAACATTGTGCCAGAGCAAAGTGTGTTGGGGTACAACTAGTTATCTATAATTATAAGTCTAAGTTGTAGTTTATTTTATAAACAGTAAAGTTTTTCACACAACTTTATTAAAGATCTATAGTACCTATGGCAGCTGTATGATAAAGTGAACGACGCGACCGGCTCCGACATACATATGTACATACATAAAGTACTGCTACAGCAAAAATTCGCATATGTATATGTGAATCTTACCAATATCTGGAACCGAGCAGGAATAAAAACATGAAAGAACGTCTATCTTCTGCGTGTCCCTGCAATGTTTTTTTACAAGAACTCAATTTTCGACCGAATTTTCCTATGGCAGCTATAAAATATAATGAACCAAATTTGGTCAACCTGTATCAAACATAATGAAACTTCGATTTGGTTAGTGAATATAATCAATAAACCATTAACTCACACAGATCATTAGACACAAACTACAGAAATACTTAAATGTAAGACTAACATATCTAAGTTAAACGATGAGACAGATTGTAAATATAAAACCAAATATTGAAAAAAACCTATGTTTTCGACAGATTTTTCCAATGGCTATATATGATATAGTAGTCCGATTTTGGTCAAATTGGTTCAGCTTCTATGAAACAGCATGCTACTTAGTTTAGTTTGTAACATATAATTTTAGTTGATAATATTAATATTCGATAATGCAACGATTGTTTCTATTCAACTATTGTATATGAAAAAGTAGTTTGATTTTGATTTAATTTGTTTAGCTTGTAAGAAATATTATGATCCGATCCGACCGAATTTTGAAAACACAAACATAGTCTGTTCTATAAATCGAATTCTAAGGATAAAGCTGAACTAAACAAATGTAGCTTTATTTTATTTTAATCGCTTTTACATTTTACTGTCAGTTTTGTTTAGTTTAGTTTAGATTAAGAATTCAACGATTTTCACAAAATATTACGACAGAGACGTTATAGCGGATCTTGGTTTATCAAGTCAGTTTGTCGTCCTGAGTACTTACAATTTTGAAAGTATAACTCTAATGGCGTTACACATTATAAAAGTGTCACTCATCTTTTGTTATACCCTTTTGACAAAAGTATACACACTCTCACGACTCAACATCGTATGTTGTTGCAATTTTCCTAAATTCTAAACTAATTACTAACAATAAAGAACTTTTGAGTAGCGTGTGTACCGAATATACTATATTAGCAAGAATGCGTGAAATTATTCATCGGACTGTGTGCAGAACAGGTTGGGCACCCTTCCATCTTTATTTCGGTTGGTTGGTTAGCGCTAAAAAGCAATCTGTGATTAGGCAGCATGTGCGACAAGTTCTGGGAGTGGGCGGGGACATTTGCACAAGAACACACTTGCCTCGAGAATCTGCCACATACTCGTAAAAACGATGATGATCAAAGATCATCATACAGTTAAAGATACCTATGTAGAAATGTATATGCACGTTCGTGAACATGTAGATCGTCATTCTATATGTGGCATAATTTATTGAAATTTTTATTATAGTTTTATTTATGATTTCGAAGCTCTCAAATTTGTTTAGCTGCTATGATTTTTGCCATTGTTGTTGCTTTTGTTATAGCAAATATTTATGGCAGTTTATTGTATTTGCCTGCGCAGATTTTGATATGATTATAAGGCATATATCTTTTCACACATTTTAAATACTATGGCAATATATTATAGTACTTCAAAAACCGATGACACGGTAGAAGATACGCTTCTAATGCATATTTAAGTTTACTTTATACTGTGTGTCCAACTTAGTGGCAGGCGATGTACATATTATAGAAATTATTTTAGCAAAATAAGCATTTTATCTCGAACTGGTCCATCAAAATATCTTTAGTGCCAAACCAAACCAATTTGCCTTTTCGAATCCATATTGACGTGAATTCCAAAATATTAATAGTTCGCAATAAATTTGTTAAATATTCAATAAAATTCAGCTTTTATACATTGTACACATACTAAATATATATATGTGGCATGCTTTCTATATATACTGAAAATTTGAAAATGTTCATATAGTATAGTAGGCAGTAGAACTGAAAATATAACTATCTCACTATCGATATTATTGATTATTGTGGTAATTAACAAGCTATCAGTATTATAAACAAAAGAAAATTCTTTAGTATATTTTTTACCTCAATAGAAACAAGTAATAATAATAAGCCCGACTACAAGACACCCTTTACCCAGGTCAAAATTCCCACTTATATCTTCGTACACATACACACATAAATAAACATAAATATGCGTCGCACAGTTCAGCGGCAGTGCAAGCAAGCAGAGCATTTCAAGTGGCGGCTGCACTGCTGCTCCGCTCTGCTCGGAAGTAGGAAATTTGTTTCTGGAATAACTTCTGTGCTTATTATTATGGCTTTTCTGCCGTCAATCAATATCTATTAAAAATCTTTAGTCCTTAAAAATGTCTTTGATAATTTAATTTAATTTGATAGATTTACTTACTATGAATTATACAACATTTTTGCAGCCTGTACCTGTTAAAAAATATTAAAAGAGTGCAATGAAACTGTAAAAATGCAAAAGGGAGAAGAAACCATCTCTCTTAGCAATTAATGCCGACTCGATCTAGCCTTGCCTTGCCATTAGCATGGCGATCTCAGATACTATAGAAACTCGTAATATCAAATTTGTAGCATTTATTTATACGATACGCAGATCAAAATTTTTCCATTTCACAAATATAGTCTTAGCAACCCTTAGCAACCTTAGAAAATCAATAATAACGACTTACAGTCTAATCTGCTGGCAAACACCGAAGTTATTATATAACTGATCTGAGATACGAAAAAACCGTGACCCGCGCCTGCTATACACGAACCTACGTTCAAAATTTGGTATCTCTAGCTCTTATAATTTCCAAAATACTTGCGTTCATTCGACAGACGGACAGGACCAGATCGACTCGGCTATTGATACTGATCGAGAATATAGAACGCATATACTTTGCAGGGTCGGAGATGTCTCCTTCTGCCTGTTACATACAATTGCACAGATTTAATACCCCCCTTCTTACCCATTTTATGGGTTAAGGGAGTAAAAATTTATTCCATAGACGGAGTAGAGGAAAGTACCCAGTAAGAAATTAAAGAGTTCCTGAATACATTCCCATTTAATTATTTTTGTATGTCAAATATGTGCATGGATATTGAATATCTTAAATGTTGACTATTTTAGAACGCTGTGCATATCATGAAATTTTACTGCTGTATTGAGTAATGTCGGCATGCATTGGTTTCGTGAAGAGAAAAATTAAATGATCAGTTGAATAAACAGAAACGAACCCTTTCAAATAGACGAAAAAGAAGGAGAGACGAAAATATACATTGAAATATATGCGTGTCCATTTTTTTGACTTTCTATATTTTATTTGTCGAAGTCATTTGATATGTATGTACAGTACATACATATGTTAATAAGAAATGATTATTCAAAGTACTTAGGTGAAGCAATAACTTATACTTTACAGTAAATAGATATGTGTTGACAAAATTACAGTGACGCTGCTCTTGAATAAATGCAAAGATCAAATTGTGTTCATAATGTTAGTGCACACTACATTTGTATGAATATGTTCATGTATGTAGTGCATATGTATTCTATTTATTAAACAACCAATTTTGTACTCATTATTTCGTTGCCACAGCAAGCCAAAGAAGCAAAACAAAAGAAGAAGACGGAACACAACAACAACAACGAATGAAGTCCTTTAAAAATAAGTTTTCATTAACATGTACTAATACAATATAGTTTAGTTTTAGTCAATATTGTAATAATATAAGCAGAAATGAAAATTTGTATTGAATTGAAAATTCCTTGAAAAGTAATAGGTTCCACATGCATGCTTTTAGAAGCGATCGCCACATGACATGCATTAAATACAAACTTCAATAGCAAGAGAAGGAAGTTCAAATTGCAACGGCCAGCCCATGCTCAGAAAGGTTCTCATAGAATCGACTTTTCTGTGCTTAGATCCAGTATAAAAGCGAATTATGAACTTCATGTTTTGGAACTACTTCAGTGTGGAATAGCACTTCTACTTGCCATATAGTGTGTATGCGTATGTGCATTCATGTGAGTCCAAATTGATTGATTGTTTTGGGTTTTCAGAATAGGAACAGAGTGTCTCATAGTCGAGCACTCTCGACTAGAGCATTCTTACTTGTTATTTGTTTATTTTTGCAAAAGAATTTCTTTTTAATGAGCAATTTAGTCATGCAAAATGTATAAAAAATATTTAAGGCGGTGCATCAAATGTTTATTACATGCATCTAGTATATGCATAAATATGTATTAGTTTGTACTTATGTAAGTGTGTAGTTTGACTTTGTTTAGCAGAGTATAGTATACTGTGGAACATTGTGTGTGCCACAGGGTATAAATATACAACGGGCCGCCTACTTTTGCCGCAAGCGTCGCTGGCGACCCAAAATAGATGCGGCCGCCAACTTTAACGGCCTGCAACTTTTTATGGCAAATAAAATAAATTTTAGCAAATCAAATGAATGTATACATAAGTCTGAAAAATGAAATTGTGAAAGCCAAAGCGACATTTTTCAAACAAAAACTAAATAAACAACGAAAATAATAATAATGATAAAAAACTTTTGCTGACATTGGGATTAGAAAACGTTTTGACAAATCGACGCCAAAGCCCCTGAAAATCCGCTAATGTCATACATAGACAATCCGAAATTTAAACTTTTCTTTGAGAAAGCAAAAGAATTGAAACATTTAGTATGTAAGTATATATATTTTAATGGATTATTATTTAAATAAATACAAATACAATTACGTTTGGTATGATACGATAAGAAACCAAAGAACGAACAAGATCTGCTTGGGGATGGGTCATTAACACGACATGGATACGGAAAGCGACCAAAGCTGCCACATCGGGCACTTTGTTTTAGGCCTGCTCCGCTGCAGGACCTCCAACAGCTGCCCCAGCCGCTGAAGCTTCAGCCTCGGCTGCCAAGGCGGCAAGCAGCTTGTCTGCCTCGGCTGCCTTCTGCTCCAGCTCGGCAAGTCGGCGCTGCTTTTCGGCCAGCTCCTGCTGCTTCTTGTCGCGCCGCTCCTCCTCCGCGCGCAGCTGTTTCTCCAGCTGTGCGCGCAGCAGGGAATCGCCCAGGCCCAGCTTGTCCATGACCTGCATAATGTCCCGACTGTAGCGGAGGCGAGTGCTTGATACCAGATCCTCGTTGCAATCCTCGCGTCCCTGCGATAGACGCGTCAGCACCGATAACTTGGCATCGATAACCACGTAGTTGCTGTTGGGTATGAAGCTATCGCTCTTCTCGTTCAAGTAGTGCACCAGGGTGCGCAGAGAGTTCGAATTGACCTTGGCATTGATGGCGCCACTGGCAAAGTCCTGCGATTTCATCATCTGCGCATGCGTGGACTTTTGTTTGCACTCCAGGCAATTCCAGTTGGGATGCGGCAATCCAGTTATTTCGGGCACTACCAGGCCGCTGCAATTGGTGTCCCGACAGTACAGGCCCGATATGAAGGCGCCTTTTTCCTGCAATGGCAAAGACAGAGATCAAAGAGCACCGATTAGTATTGGAAAGTATTAGGAAAGTTTGACGTACAAATTTCTGGCATTCCTGTGCACAGATGCGCTAAAAATATGCCAAAGATATAGCCACATATATGTACATATGTGTTTCTATACGATATATAGTATATGCACGTTTCTATGCAGATCATAAATAAATTGACACATAAAAAACATGGTGCTTATTAACGGATAGTATGGAACTGAACGCCACAAGATTGACAAAATCCGGCGGCGAGAGCTTTAGCATGATCATGCCCCCGTTCCAAGGTTGGACACGTCATCGTTCTTTAATTCCAATTTGTTCAGCCCCGAGGTCTCTGAATATTTGTGCTAATTTGCAACCCATAAATTTCATCCAAAAGTACGACAGTAATAAATTCATGAATACAATTTATAAATAACGGAGTCCAAATGTTCACCCGAAATGCCAACCTAACTATTTGATTTAGATATTGTACTCATTTTAGTACCCCATATAATTGTCAGAATAATTGTGCTTTTCTACATTGTATTCAACTTATTACGCTATAAAAACTACATTAAAATTGACAATTATTTTGAGTGATTGGCTGCAGCTGACACTTACTGCTTTTTTCTCCCTGTACCCATAAAATGGCTAAAAGGCGGTACTTAAACTGGGCAAATGTGTGTAACAGGCAGAAGGAGACATCTACGACCCTATAAACAATATTTATTATTGGTCAATGGTCGTCTATAGGATCTAGAGACACCAAATGGAACGTAGGTTCCTGTTTATTTCAAACTTGAACTAATCCCCACACACTCTCGCAAATCAATAAAAGTGATTTATAAACACCATTTAAAAGATATACCCATAATTCTGGGGACACTCTTGATCTAATGCGCAAATTCCGGCTCGGATAACAAACACAGAAGTTATTCAACAAACTAGTAGTTTCAGTACTGCTTGATGCATACATATGCATGCAGTCTGTATAAGAAGATTTGTTTGGGACTCTATTTTCATTTTTGTTAACTACCTATCCTTAATACTATTAAATAGGTCTTTCAAAAGTCTAATTGCCAGTACAAAAGATAGTGTCTTAATCCTAATCTACTGGTACTTGTCTAAAAGGGTATTATCAATCATGAAATTAAGGATACGAGCACAAAAATGGTATTAATATAGAAATTAAACATGTATTCATTAAAATTCAGTGTGAGTTTTTAAATATTATGTCGGAATCAAGTGTGGAAAGGCTGAAACTTGATGGCTGCCAGATTTGAATTGAACTAGTTAAGGGATGACCGTGGGAGATTACAAACGATCTCGTGCAGGACCCATCCCGAAAATTACATTATTGACCCCCATTCCCACCCATTCCCAGGAAATTTTCTTGAACTATACAGCTGGTTCCAAAATTCACTATTGTTTTAATGTGACCCGTCCCGCGTCCATCTCTGAGGCCGGCCCAAGTGCCCTTAAACATTATCAAAAGTTCACTGAACCTGATGCATGAATTCGTGCCCCTCTCCACCCTTTCCACCCCTTACGACAGCGCCATCCGCCCACACGCCTTTAGACAAATGATGTACTTAAGCGCCATGATAAAGATGTTGGCAATTATTTCAAGCATTTTCAAAAGCATTAAATAGTTTTTTATGATTGTAAGTGAGTATCTGAGTGTGTAGACATGGAATGTCAAATATAAGAGAAAATAAACGCGTTCTACTATGTATACGCGCTATATGGCCGTGGCCAAGAAAAGCTATTTACCTATACATATGTGCATATCTAAGTATGTATGTATGTATATGTATGTATGCAGGTATGTATGTATGTATGTATATATATGTGCGCATGAAATATGCCAATAAAAAAATTAAAAGCCATAAAACGCGCGACAACAACTGTGGGGTTAACCGAGGAGTGAGGCGGGAAACGGATCTCAGCATGGAATCAAAATCAAATCAAGGCGCATAAAAATTATTGGTCAACGGATGCGGATATACGTATTTGATAGATACAGACAGTCACATAGATGAGATTGGATGAAGATACGCAAAAACATTCAGATACAGATAAAGATACAGATACAGATACATTTTTGAGGCATGCAAAAATTTGAAAATTTTTCATGCAAATTAAAAGCTTTTTTGGAATCAACATATTTATTTGTGATTTAATTGAATTGCTTTTGCTTTTGCTGTTAAAAATAAACACATATTCACGCACACATCAAATTGGTTCTGCTGTTGTTTTTATTGTGTTGTGATTATATTTGCTGTTGTTGTTTTTGATTTTTGCAGCTTGCCACTTGTTGCGCCTGGAAGCTGAATAAATTTATGGCCTGGCCAACAAAAATAATAACAACAGCACATTTACGACAACAACAACAGCAACAAGAATAACAACAACAGCAACAACAACACACAGCAACATTTTTGTTGTTGCTTGTAAAAATGTGTGCTTTAATTGCTTTCGGATGAATTTCGATGGGCACAGGAAATCCTTAATGTAATTCTCCTTTGTTTGCATCAAGAAAAGTAACTACAATATGTACGAGTACATACGAGTACATATCTAGGCCTTAGTCTTTGATGGATCGTGACTTGCTTCAAATAATGTGCGAAAATTATTTTGCTCCGTTTCTATCTGCCGATGTAAAGCTCAAAAACAAATCAGAATGCTCGATTACGTGATACCCTATACCGAGCTCTGAAGTATTCCAACACACAATTGTACTTTGCATACATCTATAGTATTAGTATATCTATATATCTATATGTCTTAGATAACTTCCCTGATCGTCATCTTAGAAAGAAAGAGTTTAGTGGTCAAAAACCTTTGATGCGGTAAACTTAATGTTCAATCTAATTAGTAGATTTTTATTAATATTATATTTTATATTTATGCGAAGGTGTTCCTATCTTTCAAGGAGATTCTTAGTACTATACCATAGGCAATATTACGTGTATCAAATTTAGTGACTTTGGCTATAAAACTGTGCAGAAGTATTGACTAACACCAATTTACAGGGAGTACGCAGTCGTGGCAGAAAAGAATTATATTACCTATGATATAAACGAGCATCCAGACCAGAATTAGTTTACTCTAACAACGGACATTGCACAACAACATCCCATTTCCGACAACCTTCCATTCTTAAACGTTTTTGAATGAAATAAAAACCGTTAATCTTCGCGAAGTTATGTTCGTATAGTTTTCAATTCATTGACTCAAAGGAATACTTTTCGAAGTGAATTGGCAATCGATATTCGGAATTTAGAACAGCTTACAATTTCAAATTGGAGTGATTTGATCTTTTCCTGTTACGATTTCACCAAGAGCATCGGAGAGATGAGTTAGGAAGATGAAAAGTTAATTATATCTATAGGGCTGCTTAGCCTCCTACTGATTGTTCCATAAATTGGCCACAACTTTATGCCTCTCACTCATTTTTAGTGCGTACGGGGTATAACAAAGCACACAGTTTGCAAAAACTACAAGCACTTGTATACATTATTTGCATGTAATTGAACAACTGGTAAGTACGAGTAGTTTATACAGCTGCTCCATCAATCATCATCTTTGGATTGTAAACGCCCGCCACAAGATGTGTGAGGAATATTTTGTGATGAAAATGCAAATCGTTGGCCACTCAATCAAGTCAAAACTGTGAGAATTGTGGCCAATGACTACTGCAATTGCAATTTAAGGCAACTTATCGACCCCATAAATAATAGGCTATCTAAATCTTTGACAGTGCAAAAACTGTAAGTAAATAAAGCGCATCTCAGAATATTAATTTTTTTAATAATTCGGAACGTAGCAAAACATTTTAATTAAATGCTTTTCAGCAATAAGCATTAAAAGATATATAATTCACTATTATTCTGTTTATAAAAACTTTAAGAAAATATACATAAAAATATATAAATTCTAAAATGAAATTAAAACTATAAAATAAGTTTTTCAGATGCAAGAGAGTAGAAAATAGAGTATAGATTTCAATATTATTGAATATAACGTTTGCAAATTGATTTTATTTAATTTATGGTAGAATTTCCAGTACGTCAGTGTATCAATTTGTTAACCATATTTTTGAGCCCAACGTTACAATTTTGCAAAAAATATTAAATACATCTTAGTACACTTTAAAAACGCCCTGAATGATTACTCCCTGCCCTAGAAAATGGATTAGTTATAGCCGTTAAGTTTTTTAAAAACTAGTTTAGTACTGCAGAGCGGAAGCAGCAGTGCAGCCACAATTTGAAGCAATCTGCTTGCTTGCAATGCCGCTGAACTGCTTGTTTCATATGTGTGCGTTTATGTATGTATGCGTAGATGTGCTTGGAAATTTTACATAGTTGAATTAAATAGTGATGTTTAAAAAAATGTTTATTTCACGCTTCTAACAAAGTGTATGGCTGATTTGCGGAGGCAGGAGTGGATGTGACGAGAGACTCTTGAGTTAATATTGCGTTGTCATCCCGTTTTGAGCTATCTTTAAGGTTTCAACTCCAAAGCTCATCCGAAAACTGGCTTAAAATCAATTATAAAATTTGTCCCAACGGATAAACAATTAAAAAACACAAACCTGATATTTGTTTCGTGCCAAATTGTAAGCTGCTAAGTAAATTTGAATATAAATGTAACGATTTAGAAAAATTCCTAGATACTCTTTACCTTTATGATGAAAAGGTCTTAATTAAAACGTAGCTTTTATCTATACTTTATGAAATCTGGCTAGAAAATCTGAGTTGAAACGTTTTCCATTTTTGACAACGTATGTTATCAAATCAGATTTTGTTTTCCAGAAATTTTTATTCATATACTCTATAAACTGATACTGAGAGTCAAATTTAAATAAACTTGTTTGCAACGTATCTTGATCGATCTACATTGATCTTACCACTTGTCAACCCACTTACCGTGGAGTCCGAGCAACGACGGCACTTGCAAGTAAAGCCCTTCTTCATCTTGAGGAACAAATGTCGCGCAATGTTGCCTGTGAAGAGTTTCGTATAGGTGGTGGTTATCTCCTCGCCCTCGAGAATATCGACTGCGGCACGAACGATCATATTGTTGGTCTTCTCATCGAAGGTGTAGTACGAGTTGGGAATGCAATCGTGATTCATGACGCCAAATAGCGGATAGAGGGCGCGATAGTTAAACTCCTGATTGTCGTTGGTACGATCGGTTGTCTTGTCAAATCCATTCGTTCTTAGCACTGCAACGGTGCGATTCATGATCTCCACCAGTTTCTTGTCGGTGGGAAAATTCTTAAAGCATTTGGCCGCATTGCGCACCTCGGTGCGATGATTGTTATCCAAATTGGCCTGCAGACAGTAGATCAGATCGCGTTGATCTTTTGTCAAATTGATGGCGCGCGCCACACACAACAGCCGTATGATCACTGAATTGGCCACATCTGGCTCGTTGGGTCCCCACGATTTAAACAAATCGCAGTCGGTCCTGTGCTCCTTCTTCTTGGCACACAGGCTGCACACGGGCAGGCCACAGCCCTGGCGGCACATGAAGCGCGTATCGGGCAGGTTTTTGAGGCAAACGCTGCACGCATTTAGGGAGTCCTCCTCATGGGCCGCCAGGCCAATTAGGAGTGGGCTATCTTGAAAGATGATCTCGCCACGCTTCAGGTGACGTGTGGCCATAACGCCACGGCCGGCTATCTTCGATACACCGACCTCCCAGGCTGGGTCCTTGTCCTTGAACGGGGCCAGATGCAGATCCAGCAGCTCTGAGGTGCGTTTCGGGCAAATCATTGTCAATATCTACTAACACTTGGCACTTTCAACCACAATTTACGAACAGTCAACCAGTCGATCACAAGTGCACACAAAACAAAAACAAAAAAGAATCCAATTATCAAATTTTTAACTTATTTTGGTTGCTGGTGTCCACTGTTCAGTCTGGGTCCCAAATATTAATCTTCAATATCAATTTGAATTTCAATCTCGATTATTATTTCGATTTTGATCACTTGGCGCGTATTTCACGGCTGCCGTTTGCAAACTGTCGTTGTTTCCAGCTTTACATGATTTTTATGTGAAAAGTCGGAAAATGTTTCACAGAAAAACCGAAAATTTGTTTGGCATTTCGGCTGCTTCCACGAGGCGTTGCGACGAGATCACGAACAGAAACGAGGCGAGCGATCAGCGGTCATGATGATCAGTTGAGATATTGTTGATGACGATGATAATGAAGAAGACTTGATGGCCGATGATAATGCTAAGCTGCTGAAACTGTTCAAACTGCCCACTACCAAGAATTAAACGAGTGCAATCCGCTTTCATATGAGGCAAAGATTAGGAGTCTCTGTATGAGAGAGTGAGCGGGAGCGAGAACGAGAGCGGGAGTGAAAGCGCAGCTACACCTACGCCCCAGTCTGAAATCGGTATTTCCCCTTGGGGCATCGCCACCGGCATCGTCACACTCAAAAGGCCAAATGGATTACAAGTGTTAAGCGCATAGATCTGGCAAGATTAACGGGGCCACAGTCCATAGCTGACAGCAACGGCTGCGGATGTCTATTGCTGGATGGATTGATGTACTATTAACGGGTCTACGGGTCCCGAAACCAGCCCGGACCTCACATAAATTGCATGTCTGAAATGCGGGCCCAGTTGAATGGACGGACGAATGGACGACTCGGTGGCCGACTGGCCGTACGGGCGTGGCATCATCACGGATTTGTGCATTTTTGACAGCCTGCTGGAGTTGCGCCAAAAATGCCTTTGCAAATGGAGTGAAATGGTGGGAGGGGGAGAGTGGCTGAGGGATGGGGTTGTCGCAGTGTTGTGTATGGGATGCCAGGTGAGTAGGGCCAGGGCAGGGGAAACACACTCGACACAAATGGGAAGCTTAAATCATTTGACATTCTTTTTAAAATATTTGTGGATCATGTCCTCGTGCTCGTACTTTAATGCAAATGGCAATTACTCGTCGTCTTCTCAAAATTACGCTAGATGTATTTATGTTCAATTACTGCAGTACATTGTACATGACAGTTCCCAGGAAGTGACGAGCACGAGAATTACAATTTAAAGGTTCTACGATCTCAAATATTCCATTTGATTATATGTATTTACTTAGTAATTAATAAGCTGCTCGCTATTCTATGGGATTTCATTTGAGAAAAATAGGTAAGAATGCTCTAAAAGAATATACACAATTATAGAACACACCAGGTCTAAAGCCCCCAGTTCAGCGGTAGTGCAAGCAAGCAAGGTGAAGTCTCCTCATTCAATACCGGAAAGAATAATAAGTTATTTTAATTTTCAAAGATTCATGCAAAAACATGGCACAATGTTCTAGCGAGTATACCAAACTATGATTTGTAAACTTCCCAAAACATCTTAGTACCCATACACTTACAAATGTAGGAAACACTTTAGCGGTATTGCAAGCAAGCACAGTATGTCAAGTGGGTACTGCGTTGCTGCTTCCCCGCTCTATAGTACCTAAAATAGTTTATTGAAGAACTTCTGTGATTTTATCGACATATGAAAAATTAGTGTTTTTACTCCCTGTACCCATAAAATGGGTAAAAAGGGGGTATTACTTCTGTGCAAATGTAAGTAACAGGCAGAAGGAGACATCTCCGACCCTATAAAGTATATATATTCTTGATCAGTATCAAAAGAGATTTCGATTTGGCCATGTCCGTCTGTCTGTCCGTCCGTCTGTCTGTCCGTCTGTTCGTATGAACGCGTCGATCTCAGCAAAAACAAGAGCTAGAGACACCAAATTTGAAATGTATACCATACGCAGAGCAAGTTTGTTTCATATTTCAGATATCTACCCCGTTCCCCCGCAAATCGATAAAAACCGTTTTACAGTAACAATTTTCAAGATATAGCTCTTAGATTTCGCATGTACAATAGTTTAGTCTCTCTCAATATACTGTCTAAATTTCAGGTCGATCGGATAATAAACACGGAAGTTATTCACGAAAGAAGATTCATTTATGCAGCGAGAGGGGGAAGAAGAAGCACAGCCACCATTTAAAATGCCTCGCTTGCGCTGTCGCTTTTGCTGCCTGTGTGTGTGCGTCTTTGTGTATGTGTGTGTGTATGTGTAAGTGGACGTAGATGTGATTGGATGTTTTAGACCTGGGTACAGGGAGTTTCGTAGTCGGGTATACTCGACTATAGCATTCTTACTTGTTTATTATAAAAATAACACTTTTTATGCTTAAACAGTTACATATTTCATCTAAGCTCATCAATTGATAGTTGTATTATACTTCATATTGCTTACTTTAATTTGTATCAAAACCAGACCTAATTGTTATATAGCTGCCATAGGAACAATCGGTAGAGTTTTTGTATTAAGAACCTTATTTTTCTTATTTTTCACTCCATTTCCCAAAATGAGAGATTGGGTTTGTGATATATCCGTCTTGCGATTGGAGGAGGACAGAATGAGGCGGTCAGGCTCCAAGAAAGCTATAGTCTGAAAAGATTTAAGCAAATAGAAGAATTCAGTCAGAATAGTCAGTGGTCTTCTAACGGGACACTGTAGTCTGAGACGACACCTTAGTGAACTAGGAATAGGAGAGAAGGAGCTTGATGAGCGAACTTTTGTCTAAAAGGGGGTACAATAGATCTTTAACCTCGCAGTACACATAACCCCTTTTGATCATAATAATAACAAGCGCTTAACAAATTTAAAGCCTTAACAACTTATTCCTAAAAGCAAACTACTATACACTACGGTGCATAACCGGTCCAAATTTATTTTAGTGTACAGATCGTCCCACATAGAAATACTGCGAATATAGATTGAAACAAAATTAACAACAAATATATAATTAATCTTCTTATTTTCTATAATTATGTGCTTATGAACAAAACAACACATTATTAAATATAAATAAACAAGCAACTTCATGAAGACAGCGAGCCAAATCGCAAAAAACTGCTTCATAAATGTTTATCGATGGAACACACCCCACATTATAACGCAGTCGGAATCCATTTATAATCCTCATTTAAAACTTAACCAATCACAATTTTTTGTGAGGAAAAAAATTGAATTTTAATCAATTTGACGAGCATCGAGTTTACTGGAGACATTTGAGACATACCTAAAAAATAAACTTAAGTGACTAAAATAAGAATGCTTCAATGTCTGTTTAGAGCTAGCTCTCCTAATACGAGTACTTCCATGCGCTTTTATGAGTACACAAATCTATTGAATTAGACTTTATAAGAATTTCAATTCAGAAAGATGGTCCAAGTAGGTATTCCAAGATGATAACGCCTCTGTACAAAGCAGTCGCCAAAGACAGTCCAAAATTGTTGAAGTTATGCTCTGTGAAGTTGAAATTCTTTTGGGTATGCTTGTTATCAAAAACCAAATATTCATAAATATTAGGATTCTGGAGGTATACTCCCAATTTTCATCATATGTGTACCAATATAAATTTCCCCTTCCGATTTGTACTTTTGTAGATACTTGGCTGGAAGCCAAAACACGTAAAAATGCTCTCGTCGAGTATACCCGTATACGAGATACCCACTATTAAAAACAAAAGTGATTAAAAGTGTCGAAATAAACCAAATTTATCGATATTAATCGATTTTATCAATTTGCTGATGGCATACAGAAATCTACATGCCAAATTTAGTGTCTCCAGCTCCGATATTCTCTGAGATCTGCACGTTCATATGGACGGACAGACAGAGGGGCATAGTTAGATCGAGCAGTTGTCGATACTGATCAAGAATATATGTATGTATGTATATACTTTATGTTGGCTGAGATGAATCATTCCACCTGTTACATAGATTTAACCATTTTTTTCCGAAAGGATGTACAAATTTCGTCCACGGTTCGGTTTTGGTTTGAACCAATGTTTCATCCCAGGAACTAGTTCGGACTCGAACTTATTCTGTACAAAACGGTTTGCAGTTTTGGTACAGACAAAGTCAATTCATTTATTACTTAAAAAACGTTGGAGCAATTTATAAAATTTTATTGATGGACCTTTTTATCGAGATTGATCTAAAATTTTCGATGAATCGATAAACTGAATTCTGGGAAATAACTGTGATATAGATAATGTTAAAGATTTATGTTTAAAAATAAAATTAACAAAATGGTGAGCATAATTAAACACTATATTTAAGTTGGCTCCCAGAGCACCCTGAGCTCTGATTGCAATTTAATTATATACAATTAATGGCAAATTGATTACGACATATTCTTTGATAGAAAACAACAACTTGCAAATTAACTAACACCCATGTCGCCAACGCCTCCTGTTTGTGCTCTTCGTTGCTGGCCCCACTTACCCTTGGTAATCCATATTTTGTTCAGGAGACGGCGTAGACTGCAAATTGGCTAAAAACGTTGCCAATGCGAAAGAAATTTTCGTTGCCGACAACTAATGCCAACAACAGCAGCAGCAACTACAACAACAACAACCACCACCAGCAAAACAAAAACAACTTTTATCTTATAAAATAGAAATTAATGCCAAACAAATCAAGCGAGCGGCTCGTGTACTTAGTTGTTGTTGCTCTGTGATTATTAATTGCAATTGTAAAAAGAAAGAATTATCATAATAATGTAATAAAAATTCGAAAATTGCAAATAGCTTGCGAAATTATTGTGTGTGTGCACAGCTCAAGAACAACAACAACAACAACAAGTGCAAATTGTTGGCGCTTTCACGCGTTTTCGATACGCGCCGCTGGCAATTCAGAATTTGGCGCCATCCCCATTGCCATGTCATCGTCCATGTCAAAAATTGTCGCCCTAATACCACCGCAATACCGTATCCCAAGACGCTTCCGCTCTCCAGCCTTGCCTTGGGCCAATCCCGCCGAGCATCCAACATTGCGCATACGCTCCATTTGCCCACTTGCATCCTAGCCCAGCGTCATGTGGCCCGGCAGCTTCCGCTGCACAAAAATACAAAAAAACAAGTAAGAATGCTATAGTCGAGTATACCCGACTACGAAACTCCCTGTACCCAGGTCTAAAACATCCAATCACATCTAAGTCCACTTACCCATACACACACACATACACAAAGACGCACGCACATAGGCGGCAAAAGTGGCTGTGCTTCTTCTTCCCCCTCTCGCTGCATTACTGAATCTTCTTTCGTGAATAACTTCCGTGTTTATTATCCGATCGACTTGAAATTTAAACAGTAGATTAAGAGAGACTAAAGTATTGTACATGCCAAATCTTAAAGCTATATCTTGAAAATTGTTACTGTAAAACGGTTTTAATCGATTTGCGGGGAACGGGGGAGATATCTGAAATATGAAACAAACTTGATCTGCGTATGCTATACAGGAACCTACATTCCAAATTTGGTGTCTCTAGCTATTATAGTTGCTGAGATCGACGCGTTCATCCGGACAGACAGGCAGACGGACAGACGGACAGATGGACAGACGGACAGACAGACGGACATGGCCAAATCGAAATCTCTTTGATACTGATCAAGAATATATATACTTTATAGGGTCGGAGATGTCTCCTTCTGCCTGTTACATACTTTTGCACAAATCCAATACCCCTTTTACCCATTTTATGGGTACAGGGAGTAAAAACACAAAAAAACAGCCAAGAAAGAAAGAAGCAGGCAAATATATTAAAAACAACTCACACACACAATCCACATGTACAATTGTGCACACCGCGTGGGCTGAATGCAACAAATTGCTGTAAATGCCCAAAGACAACAAGGTAGAGTGTGTGCCAAGATAGCTAGACGGCAAGATACCCTGTAATGGTAGGTTACTTTTGCAGCCTTTTTACGAGGCTGTTCACCACGTTCATCCCATATCAATGATTACAACTGCTCGATAAGCTTAATGATTTCTATTGTACAGTTGATATTCTTAAATGTAAACATGAAAGCCATAATAAGTAATCGACTGTCAATTTGTTACTAAAATCAATTGCAGTTGATGACAAAATTTAGAGTTCGAAAATTGCGCAACATATTAAAAAACCCCATGGAAATGAACATGTTCAACAGCGAGCTCATCTTTGAATTTAAACTCTTCATTTGCTTTGATTATCTAAAAAAAATATCGAAGCATTTCGAGAAAAGAAAACTGATCGAATCACAATATTTAAAAGAAGCGTACTTATTCTTTGATACATGATCATGTATCATTGTACGAAAAGTTTGGTATCAATATGCCGTATCAGTCGTGCTCCCCAGAAATATTATATCAATCAGATAAGTTATTAGGAATCACGCTATGCTGGTGAACATGGTGATAGGCTGCAGTTGCAGTTGCAAGGCGTGAACAACTGATTGCACTGAGTGAACTTGGTTTTGTAATGTATTAAAACAGCTTAATGATAATTTTAAATTAGTCTCAGTAATCAAAGCTATATTTTATACTAGTTTTAAAGTTTTTCTTTATTACATTGCTTATAACAAATAAAGAAATAAAATAAAATAAATAAAGTTAATTACCTAAAATTTTAATTAAGGAGGTAAATGTTGATGTCAAAGTGGTAGACTTCGGGCTGTAGTTTAGGATATGGGGGATAAGTAGCAACTGGCAACTATGCAGCATTTGGCTCTTGGTGTATGTGGTAGTTCTTTCTTAGGTATTATACATTTTCCTACCAAAAGTTAAGAGAAACGTCACTTCACATTGTTCCGTCCATTGCCTTTTTTTGAGACTTACCCATTTTAAATATTTACTTGCCAATTCGAACACCACTCAGCTAGCTGTTTATGATTTTCATAAAAACAAAAACAGTGAAATATATTGGAAATACTAAAAAAATACCTAAAAACAAGTAAGAATGCTTTAGTCAAGTATACCCGACTATAAGACTCCCTGTACCCAGGTCAAAAACTTCCGATCACATCTACGTACACTTACACATACACAAAAGACGCACACACACGAGCGACAGCTCGAGCGAAGCGCAAGCGAGGCATTTTAAGTGGTTCATGTGCTGCTTCTTCCCCCCGCGCTCAAGCACTCAATCTTGTTTGTTGAATAACTTCCGTGTTTGTTATCCGATCGACTTGAAATTTGGACAGTAGATTAAGAATGACTAAAGTATTGTACATGTCAAATCCCAAGTCTATAACTTGAAAATTGTTACTTTAAAACGGTTTTTATCGAATAGCGGGGGAACGGGGGGAGATATCTCAAATCTAAAATAAACTTGACCTGCTCCCGCTATACACGAACCTACATTTCAAATTTGGTGTCTCTAGCTCTTATCCTTGCGTTCATACATACGGACGGACAGACAGATGGACATGGCCAAATCAAAATCTCTTTTGATACTGATCAAGAATATATATACTTTATAGGGTCGGAGATGTCTCCTTCTGCCTGTTCCATACACTTGCACAGATTTAGTACCCCCTTTTTATCCATTTTATGGGTACAGGGAGTAAAAATTCTGGAATCAAAATATATAATTATGCAAAAAAAAATTGGTTTGATTGACACACATAAGAATCACATATATTTATAGGAGTCCCCAATAGGGACACTGCAAAAATAATACAATTCTACTGCAACTGCAAGGCCAGTCTAAAAAGGCTATACGACCGCATTTAAGCGATGAAGTTACATCATGAAGTATTTTAACGAAGTTCGTGCTTGATAGGAAGAGCTGTACTGGGTCAGACGAGGCATACAATACTTTCGACTCTCTGTTCGATTTCAGGGTTGTATTTATTCCACCGTCAAAGATATGTATATTCTGTGATCCTCATTTAATGTTTAATTAGGAAGAAAAGGACAGGGTTATATTTATGAGTTCATTTTGATATATGTTTTTGAAATGGGTATCGTGTATGTTTGAAATATTTATATCAAATATCGCAATGTAACCAACACATTGTTTACTCTTTCGAATTGTTTAAAGAATTGTGTGCTCAGTCTTCCGAGTCTCAGTCTCTGAAATCGACCAGTTCTTAGTAGAGGAATAACAGATAGAAAGGGCTAGATCAAATCGGCTTTTAATACTGATAAGTATGCATGTACATATACATATATATACAGTTATTTAGGCATGCCTCCTTTAGTCAAACTTTGAAAGGCCCTATCGATAGTATCGATATATTTTTAGAAACTTTCCATGAAAACTTTGAAACTATGAACATAGTCAGGGTTTCTCAAAAGTTTAACAAAACCAAACTACTCGTAGTATGGCTTATATTTAGCCGGTGGTGTTACATATTATTGCAGGCGATTGATACAGACCAATTCTTGTCTTAATTAAAGGATATAAAGCTAAAATAATATTTTGCAATTTATACATAAATATCTATGAAAATTTGCTGAAAATTTTGAATGCAGCTCGGCATGTTGCTGTTTTAATTTTCAGAGTCAATTAAAAATTGTTAATTTTACTTATAATTTTAAGGTAGCAAAATGCGATGCGACCAATGTGACGGCAACCAAAAAAATTGCAATTAAAATATTTGCGCGACTTTGTCACGACGACAACGACGGCGTCAGTTGATGGCGGCAAATTTGGCGTTGAGTTGACATGCCCACGCCTCACCCCTACTGCCCCATCCGACCCACACTCCCCGGCAACTAGTGTGCGAGTGTGTTTTTGGGTGTGTGTACCATATGAATACGAATGAGATTGAGCGAAATGTTTTCCTGCTCTGTTGCAAGCATGAAGATAAATCTCTACATTCATTCTTATTTAAATCCAACACATATAAATATATATATAGTTATCTAATTAACTGCAAATTATAGATAATTCTTCTCACAATTAGGCCTCTTTTCTCTTCCTCCTGAAAAGCCTGCAGTTCGCTTTGTATGTAAGCTAAAAGTCTACCTGGAACTATATTATTATTGGAAACCATATTTGTTGTAACGGAAAACCTACTATAAACCTATAAAACATTAATAATATAAACTTTAAAAAAAAATCATTCACTTTATCATGTAATCTAAAATTTGATAACTTCTGAAAAGCAAAACAAACCTTCTCACAACAAACTGAACTTAATAAATTTAATTTAATTTAAAACAGTAAGAATGCTATAGTCGAGTATACCCGACTACGAAACTCCCTGTACCCAGGTCTAAAACATCCAATCACATCTACGTCCACTTACACATACATACATACACACATACACAGGCGGCAAAAGCGACAGCGCAAGCGAGGCATTTTAATTGGTGGCTGTGCTTCTTCTTCCCCCTCGCGCTGCATAAATGAATCTTCTTTCGTGAATAACTTCCGTGTTTATTATCCGATCGACTTGAAATTTAGACAGTAGATTAAGAGAGACTAAAGTATTGTACATGCCAAATCTTTAAGCTATATCTTGAAAATTGTTACTGTAAAACGGTTTTAACCGATTTGCGGGGGAACGGGAGGAGATATCTGAAATATAAAACAAACTTGATCTGCGTATGGTATACAGGAACCTACATTTCAAAATTGGTGTCTCTAGCTCTTGTAGTTGCTGAGATCGACGCGTTCATACGAACAGACGGACAGACGGACAGACAGACGGACATGGCCAAATCGAAATCTCTTTTGATACTGATCAAGAATATATATACTTTATAGGGTCGGAGATGTCTCCTTCTGTCTGTTACATACATTTGCACAGATGTAATACTCCCTTTTACCCATTTTATGGGTACAGGGAGTAAAAATAGCACCATTATAAATATCAATATACTATAATTGAAAAAAATTATGCAAGTAATATACTTTAATATAGTAGATATTCTATATAGTATCTGATGTTGATTTAGTGTTGTAAACATCTATCAATATTAATAATAAATATAGTTTGATTTAATTTGATCAAAATCTGACATTTTTATACGGATGCGGATGGCATCAGTCGAAAATTGAGTTATTGTAAAAAGAACACGACCGTTCTATCTTATTTGATTTTGAATGAACGATTTTATGAGCATATTTTGGCGAAAATAAAAATTTATGATTGTAAATGAAATTCTATTGATATTTGTAATAGTAAAACACATTTACAAATTTAGTTTATTCTTTCATTAGAAAATAATTATGAAATTCTTGAATATTTTCCTTGGTTGCCTTTTTACTCCCTGTACCCATAAAATGGGTAAAAGGGGGTATTACATCTGTGCAAATGTATGTAACAGACAGAAGGAGACATCTCCGACCCTATAAAGTATATATATTCTTGATCAGTATCAAAAGAGATTTCGATTTGGCCATGTCCGTCTGTCTGTCCGTCTGTCCGTCTGTCCGTCTGTCCGTATGAACGCGTCGATCTCAGCAACTACAAGAGCTAGAGACACCAAATTTGAAATGTAGGTTCCTGTATACCATACGCAGATCAAGTTTGTTTCATATTTCAGATATCTCCCCGTTCCCCGCAAATCGATTAAAACCGTTTTACAGTAACAATTTTCAAGATATAGCTTTAAGATTTGGCATGTACAATACTTTAGTCTCTCTTGATCTACTGTTCAAATTTCAAGTCGATCGGACAATAAACACGGAAGTTATTCACGAAAGAAGATTCAGTGCTGCAGCAAGGGGAAGAAGAAGCACAGCCACCATTTAAAATGCTAGGCTTGCGCTGTGGCTCGTGTGTGTGCGCCCTTGTGTATGTATGTGTGTGTATGTGTAAGCTTACGAAGATACGATTGGAAATTTTTGACCGGGTACAGGGAGTTTCGTAGTCGGGTATACTCGACTATAGCATTCTTACTTGTTTGTAGTATGTTTTGTTTGTTTTGTTGTTCCATACGAATGACTAGGCGATCTTGAGACAAGCCAAACTTCGTTTATCTCAATGTCAAATTGGCGGTGACATGGACAGTTTCAATGCGTTACAGTCAACCGCCTGTAACCCTCCCCCACAATGATCACGTCCAGATGCCAGTCCCCAGACCCGGAGAATCGCTAAATTTCTATTTGATTTTAATACACTTAAACGCAATCAATTTTATTGCGCTCGTTTTGGTTGCCTGTCGAATCGAATTCAATTTGATTTGCTTTTCGATGTGAACTTGAAATGGGGATTCGGATATGAATTTTGGCTTCTGCGCCATTTGTAAGATCACAAAAAAAAATAAAAATCAAATACGAAAAAATTAAAAAGAGGAGAAAAACTAAAATGTTGTTTACAAGCAAAGGCGAGTGCGGAATCTTACGAAAATGTTGCCGCTGCGTTCCATATGCACATGATCTACATAAGTGATCATCTATACACATGAATACAGACTGTATGTGAATACATACTTATTATATCCACGACTTATGTGTTAACATAAAACAGATGACGAGCGGCAGCTGTGACTGCCAATCCAATTCCCCTGCCCAGCCAACTGGATTTGGCTTCTAGGTTCAACTACGTGATCTACGTGGCAAATACCGGAGCTGACGTCATCCCGACTGCAGTCTAATGGGTTGAGAGGGTAGCAATCACAATGGCTATCAACGTTCCCACCGATGCTAATTTTAATAAGTGCAATCAGCAGTTTACGCCAATTCTCATTGTGTTGGTCAATCTGTTGAACCAAAATAACAAAAATAGGCATGCCCTCTTTCTGACAGTAACTCAATTTTGAAAAGTATTTCAATGAATGGAATATCCTTTAGGAATACACAAGGATAACATCAAACTATAATGTTTTATACCTGGAACGTTAACATTACAGCTACAGTTAAGATAACAGCTGTTAAATACAGCGGTTTCAACAGCAAATCACATTGTTACCATTACGTGGAATTTGTAGGTGTTTTTCAATTACTCATAACTTCAAAGGATATATGTAAATATTGATATAATATTTTTATACCCTAGCAGGGTATTTTAATTTTGTCTCGAAATGTGTAATGGACTGAAGGAGACATTTCCGACCCAACAAAGTATACATATATATTCTGAATCAGCATGAATAGCCGAGTCTATATAGCGATGTCCGTGTTTCCGTCTGTTTCTATGCGAACTAGTCTCTCAGTTTTAAATTTATCGTAATGACACTTGGCACAGACCCTTATTTCTGCTGCAGGCAGTACATATGTCGGAACCGGCCGGATCGGGCTACTATATCACATAGCTGCCATAGGAATGATCGGTCGAAAACTATGTTTATGTATGAAAAACTTTTTTGTTTATTAAGATATCCTCACAAAACTGACCCAAACAGAGTCTCTAGAGAGCTTTTACAATCTGATCAAATTTGGTTAAAATCGGGCTATTATATCACATAGCTGCCATAGGAATGATCGGTCAACAATTATGCTTTTGTATGAAAAACTTTTTTGTTTATTAATGTATCCTTAACAGACGTTCCCAAGCCATTCTAAATTTGGTCAAGGTCAGACCACTATATCACTTTATCAAACTTTTGTTTATACAAATATTTCATCCCAACTAAGTGACCATCACCCTCAAGACCTTCCCCACCGGGTCTTGACCTAATAATTATATTTTTCCATTTTATTTCTTTTTGTTTGTTCTTATATTAATAACTCCTAATTACTCTAAAATCGTTTGCATAATGTAAATAATAATGTAAATACCTGTATATAATATTTTAGTTCATCTAGACATAGTTTCATTTTTTTTTTATTCCACACTAGCTTAAGTTGCCATAATAGGTAAAAGTATTCTAATCAAATTAATATTTCAATTACTAATAATAAAAAATAAAAAATAAAAAAACTAAGTGAGACTTTTATAATACTTCAAATAGTTTCCTAAAATTTGATCAAAATCGGACCTCATGACTCCCATAACCAGCAATCAGACAAAAATTAAGTTTTGTATAAAAAACATTGCTGCTAGGTACATACATAGCTTCGGCACCCGAAGATAGCCGTTCTTTCTTGTTTTGATTAAATCTGATCTCTGTTTATTTTATTAAGTCTTCAAATAGTTAAATTGACAAAATGTAGCTTGTTTAGTAATCAATTTATAGAGTCAATTTCAAATTTTGTGAACGGGATACAATATTTTGCGGGCATTTGAGAACCACTATGTAAACTATTACACTTCGCAAGGTCAACCATTTCAACGCAATATCTTTTAGTCACCTATCCTGAAATTAAAGGCATTAGCTCATGATAACCTCACTTCTTATTATGATGTGTTCCCGAAGAGAATAAGAGTATATAGGCTTTGTGAAATGTCCGTCTGTCAGTATGAACGCAATTTTTATCCACACCCTCACCTGTACAGGTAGAGACATCAAATTTGACATACAAACTAATGTTGACCCCTTGGACAAGTCTGCATCAACAAAATTTTGACTCCCCCACAAAAAAGCAAAAGCTATATCTCCCACATCTATACAGGTAGAGTCATCAAATTTGACTTACAGACTACTGTTTTGGTCTTTTGGTCTTTTTGGTCTACCTTGATCAATTTAACTACTTAAGGCATACTTGTACAAACTAGAGAACTGCACGAGTGACTCTTGCATCGTATGTAAATATGAATGAGTGCGTGTAATAGTCATTCTAAAAATCAAAATCAAAATCATTTGATGAGTTCGACATATGTATGTATACATATGTACATACATATCTCGCACCTTACATACATACATATCTCAAGTTCATCTTGCAATTTTCTCTTGAATTCGCTGTTTTATACCCGATATCCGTAAAGTATGTACAGATTTTAAAATAAATTTGTGCATATGTGTGTAACAGGTAATATGTCCATTTCCGTATGTTCTGTGTAAGCATATCGACAAAATAATAAGCATGTGTATACCTAATATGTATGTACATGATTTCTCACAGATCAATTTTAATTTTAATATTTTATATTTTTCCCGTACCACTCAATTCGAGTAAAATGTTAATGCCAAGTCAATTTAGAGTACAAAACATGATTGAAAAGATATTCCGTTTGAAAATCTATTAAGTTTTGGGAGTTAGAAGTATAGGAAGTAGAGCTTCTGTGTTGTTTAAAATTTTGTTGAATTTTTTCCAGAACATTTACTTCCCCAGAACGAGTTTTATAACAGTTTTCATCTTAAATTCTATGTCCGCAATCGATTAAAAGTGAAATTTCAATATTTTAATTTGTATACCCTTATAATTTTGTCATGAAATGTGACTCATACAATTTTCAAATGCACTTTCACCCACTTCCGGGCTAATATTGAACAATATTGTTTCAGAGTGCTTCTTTATATAATAGTAAGCTAGTGTACAAATTTCAGGTTTCTAGCATCTACCGTTTGGGCTGCCCGTGAGCCACCTATCAGTCAGTTAGTCAGTCATTCAGTCAGGTTAAAGAGTTTTATATATGTACATACATACATACATATATGTATATAAGAAAACTGCAACGAGTAACAATTTTTCGAGTATCCCCGATCATTTACATGAATTTCTCACGGTTGTGAGACAGTAGGTTACGCCATGCGCATTCAATTTTGCTGAAATGTCACATTAACCTACATGTCAAACCATTATAAACAAGTTAGAATGCTATAGTCGAGTGTACCCGACTACAAAACTCCCTGTACCCAGGTCAAAAATTTCCGATCGCATCTACGTACACTTACACATGCACACACACATACACAAAGGACGCACACACACGAGCGACAGCTCGAGCGCAGCGCAAGCGAGACATTTTAAGTTGTGGCTGTGCTTCTTCTTCCCCCCGCGCTGAAGCACTGAATCTTGTTTGTTGAAAAACTTCCGTGTTTATTGTTTGGACAGTGGACTAAAAGTGACTAAGGAATTGTACATTGCAAATCCCAAAGCTATATCTTTAAAGAAGTTGGTATAAAACGGTTTTTATCGAATTGCGGGGAAAGGGGGGAGATATCTCAAATCTAAACTTGACCTGCTTCTGCTATACACGAACCTACATTCCAAATTTGGTGTCTCTAGCTCTTCTAATTGCTGAGATCCTTGCGTTCATACATACAGACGGACAGACGAACAGAAGGACGGACGGACAGACGGACGGACATGGCCAAATCGAAATCTCTTTTGATACTGATCAAGAATATATATACTTTATAGGGCCGGAGGTGTCTCCTTCTGCCTGTTACATACATTTGCACAGATTTAGTACCCCTTTTTACCCATTTTATGGGTACAGTGAGTAAAAATAATTATTAGCTTATCAAAAATATTCTGATAAAATTGATCAAATCTGAGTTTCTGCATAGGTTTTACGAACTGACTAAATTTACTCAAAATTGGGACACTGTATCATTTAGCTGCCATAGCATGAACAGTCCTAAATTAAGATTTTGTACGAAAAACATTTCTGTAATAGTGTGTACTAGCTTCAGCACACCGAAGATATCCGTTCATCCTTGTTCCAGAAACTATATGTGTACTGCCAAGCAGAGGGAGGCAGCAAGGCTGTCCACGAAGATGTGTTTCGGAATTTAGGGGTGTCACTTTATAGGGTCGGAAATTCTTTAACCTAAATTTAGTTTTGTTTATTTTAAGTATTTTAAATGTGGAAAATCTGTTTAGTAGTGCTGCTCGTCACAAAACTTAAGCCGAATTGAAAAGTACTTTTACCATTTTCTTCAAAATTGGCCGTTTGTTAAAATAGTAGTGGCTACTAAAAAAATGAAAATATAACGAGTACAAAAACTATAAGATTAGTCTAACTTAATATTTTATGTTTTAAATATTTTTTTTTGGTTGTACATACATTATTTTTTATTACGGTTTGGCACCTGCGTGTAATGATCGATGAGGTCATGGCACCGCTTCATAAGAATTTTGTGCCACGCCTCCTAAACCTACACAACTTGCAACAGTTTTGCTTTCCGCGATGCTTTTGCAGTTGCCACAACTCTCTTAACATCGCCCCATAAGTTTTCGATCGGATTTAGATCTGGGGACTGAGCTAGCCACAGCATGACGTCGATCTTGGACGCAAAGCAATCCTTACCAAGCCCCCTCATGTGTTAGGGGTCGATCGATATTTTCGATGTTTTGGAAGGAAAACATCGGTTATAATCGATGAATGTTGAATGTCCTTTCAGAGCCGTGAAGATGCGGGCACGCATAGGTACTGCAGAATTCTTGAAGGCTTCCATTGAATGAGGGCTCATCTTTAAAATTTACCATTAGATTTATAAAGATATGTGTACAAATTTCCAACCTTGTATAACGCTAAGGGTTCGTAGTCCTCTGGGGAGTTCGGAACCTCCAAATATTGCCGCAGAGCTATAATCGCGTCTGTCTTGGCAGTCTTGGATTTTACAGCGACTTTTTTGCTGTAGAAAAATGAACTGCTTCTTTTCCGGTTCTTGTATTGGTGGTGTTGGCGGATTATGGTGGACAAGATGTTGCAAATTTCGTTTTTCAAGGCCTTGGAAGCTTGGTCTGTATTTGTTTGCGAAAGAAACCCTTCCCTTTTGATTCGCGGTACAGTAGCAATTCTGGGAACGGTTCTCATTTCATACTGCTTGAAGCTTTCTGGCATACGAACCGTTAAATAATCGAAAATGTATATTCCTTCTGTGGTCTTTAGTTTTTATTTAATGAGAGGCACGAATATTGAAATCGTAACCATTTTTTCGTGCTAACGGACCGGATAGCGTGCTCGAAAGGTTCCAGGGTATTTGACAAGTCTTGCAGTATAAGAACTTCCTCTGCTGAGAACGGTTGTGGGGCCTTTTGGGTGCCTAAAAGCACTGCCTATATGTACATAGGTGTTTGTAGCTGATATTCGCTGCACCATTTATAGAGCAGAATTCCACCGGGTGGGAACCTCTTGAGTCAAACTGTATGAGGTTTCACCTTGAACCTGCTCGAATTTTTCGTAAGCAGATGAAAGCAGTTGCTTTTGAAATAAGCCATTATCCGCTTGCACTTCAGTACCGATGGAGACATCAATGGAAGCTTAAATACTTCATGGACCAGCTGGTTTATGGTATGCGCGAAACATGACAAGTGGTTGAATTCTAATATTTCGCTCAAAATTGAGTCAGTGTTTCGGTACCAGGCGCTCACAGCAACAAACGCACATGGGCACAAATCAGAATTTGCATGTATTCAATTTCACACGCTCGCGTCGCCGAATAACAGCGAGTAATGGACATGCGCTTGGCGTAACTTACTGTCTCTCAACCGTGGCCCGAGACGACCTCGGTGTCCTCACAAGAAATTGCGCACTTGTAAAGAAAGCCTTCGGCAGCTATGTACATATGTATGTATGTATGTACATATGTGTCGGCAGGAGTTGCACGCACAAGCAATAATTTTCGAACAAAAGTACATACAGTGGCTAACAGCTTAAAGTATGCAGTACATACTTTAAACTTTAATAAAGTTGAAACTATTCGACATATTGCAACAAATGTTGTGCCAATTTAAAGGAAAAAATGTCTGAATTAGCATAGTAACTGCATTTATTTTCTAATTTTTTCCTTTAATTTGACACCACATTTGTTGCAATACGCCTAATAATTTCAACTCTATTAAAGTTTGAAGTTTAAAGTATGCACTGCATACTTTAAGCTGTGAGCCACTGTATGTATGTAGGTATGAGACGCAAGACTCAATTTGTGTGTCAGGTGGTTGAATTCGTTGAATACATGCAAATTATGATTTGTGCTCAATGCGTTTGTGCTGAGAGTGCTTATCACCGAAAGAGAGAATCAACTAATTTTCTGCATTTCCGAAAAAAGGCCGGGTTTTGCCCGAGCATTCTGTACAGCAATGACTGGCGGCACATTAGCTGTATGTATGTACATACATACTATGTAAATGAAAATGCACAACCACAATACAATTTTTAGCTATTTGTGTTGGCAATACATGTCAAACTGAACATTTGATTCAAGTTCAAACACATTAAGTATTTGCGTCACTTAACAACAAAACAGATTTTCAACATTTATTATATTTATTAAATACATATTTTATACTTTAAAAAAAAATTAAAAATTGGTTAAGGCATTTCATAGTTTCAAAAATCTTAAGCGCTAATAATGTTAAGTCTATCTTAGAATTAGAAAATAATAATCAAAAATATTTAATGAGTTCGAAAACCCGAGTAACGCTCGTGTTTAATACACGAAAATACACATACATATGCATGTATGTATGTACATACATACACGTTGTTGAAAACCATTTTCGATGCACATTTTGTCTGGTTGCAATGTGTATTCGTATGCTCAATGTGAAGCCGGTCGCCACGATTGAGAGCGCCCATAGGTTACGACAAGGAGTCTGCAACTTTTGGCTCTCACTGCGCATCTACTCACACTTTATGAAATTCAGCATGGCTTTTGCAAGTGTATGAAAAACACTGACATTTTTTTAGTAAATCGGCTCGTGCGGCTGTAATTTCAGTCCGATTTTGAAAACTTTGCCAGCATATTGTACAGAAATTCGCGTCGATTGATATGTTTTGGTCCCCTCTATGTCCCATACATATTAACTAATACGCAGTCAAAGTGAGAAAATGTTGCCGGTCCGTATCAATTGTAAAACTATGATTATGAAACTTTACACAGATATTTGTTTTCGGTGCAGGCCATACATCTCCCGATTTAAACGCAATAGAGCATTTATGGGAAGAACTGGATCGGAGGGTCAGAAAGCGTGCCGTTTACAATCAAACGCAGCTAAAAGCCGTTTTGCTGGAGGAATGGCAGAATATCGGGGACGAAACGACCAGGAAGTTGGTTAATTCTATGCCAAAACGTATGGAGGCTGTTATAAAACAGAAGGGCTTGCCCACAAATTACTAATATGTTAAGGATATAATCTTTTTTAATATATTTTTTAATTTTTTTTAGTAAGTGTGCCAATACTCTTGTGCCTTGAAAATGTGCCATTTTTCATTTCATTAAATTAATAAAATTACTGTTTTGTTATTGTTAAGAATTGTTAATTGAGTTTTGTTGAAAATTAAGAGGCCTATACAGGAAAAATATTTGAAATGAATGTTTGCTACCAAAAACGGCTCCACAATGGGTCCAATGTAGAAAATGCTTGCTGTGCCAATACTTATGTGTGTATGTACATAGTATGAAAACCAGCCGGATCGGATCACTATATCATATAGCTCCCTTAGGAACAATCGGTCGACAATTGAGATCTTGTATGAAAAAACGTATGTATGTATATTAAGAATTTTTTATGGCAATACTATTAAACAAGTCAAACGAGTAGTGTTTAATAATTTTATAATTATATTTCGTTTCTTATACATTACAGTAGAAGTTGGATTACATAGGCAATTAAACTATCTTATTGTGAAATACATCCTGCCTAACTTTAAAATGGACATTTACATTGTGAGCTTCGTCAATATTAAGTATTCATTATTTATGAGGAGCCCATCGCCATTAACGTTTCTGAAAATATTGTGCAATACTAGTTTATTTTTTTCCAACAAGCCTGACGCTGATTTGCATACTCCGCCCTCGCCTAACCAGGTAAGGCTGAAACCATCTCCAAATGAACTGGTGTCTGCATTGTACTCAGCCAGATATTCCAACTCTGAAAGATCTTCGCCATCTTTAATTGGCATAGATTCTGGGATACGTTGCATTTTTCTTAGTATTATTTCTGCATAATAAAAAGAATGTTAATATATTTTTGAAGTAAATTTACACCAATTTATGCATTTACCTGTCATAGATGGACTTAGTTCCAAATCTGGAGTATCATCTTCGGCAATATTGCCACTAGACAGCATTCTATTATACATTATAGAGGAATAATATTAAGCAAAATGCAATGTATCCCAGAATATATACTAATAAACTGTCAACATTTTCAAAATCGTACTGGAATTACAGCCAAACGAGCCGATTTACTAAAAACAAAGTCAGTGATTTTCATAAACGCGCGCTGAGATTCATAACATGCGACATCGACGAAAAACGGTGAGTAACGGACATGCGCATGGCGTAACCTACTGTCTCTCAATCGTGGTCGTAACCTATGGCGCTCTCAATCGTGGGTATGCTCGACCGACGGGGTAAGCCTTACAAGAGATTGCGCACTTGTAAACAAAGCCTTCGGCATCTACATATGTATGTATATAAGTATGTATGTCTTGCAGCATGCACACACAATCAAAAAATGTTGAACACCTGTAGGTATGAGACGCAAGACTCAATTTGCGTTTCGGGTAGTTCAATTCGTTGCATGCATTTGTCTCTGTGGGTGCCTGGTATTTTCTTGCATGCCTGACAAAGGCCGGGTTTTGCCCATTTTGTACAGCAACGAGGCCGGGTTAATGCCGTTGTTTTGTTGACAAACTATGTTATTGAATATATTGCAAGTCCAATTGCATTATTTATGTCACTACCTTAAGAAAAGAAAAACAGATTTTCAAGGAACAACATTTAGTAGATTTACTACATTTATGAGAAACTTATTTTGTACTTATTTTTTAAAGCATAACAATTAAGATTAAGTAGAAACAAAATAAGTAAGATGAAATTAATTAATTAATTTAGATTTTTATAATAGGAATTTAAAAATATTAAGCTGTCCACCGATCCTCGCGCTAGTCTACTTCGTTTTTCTGCAATTATATTACTAGCCGAGAAAAAAGACCTCTCAGCCGCTGCAATGCTGGCTGGCATGGAATGTATTTGGAAGGCAACTTTTGATAAATTTGGATACTTATCTCTATTTGCTTGCCACCATTGCATCAAATCAAATGTATGTGTCATCTGAACTATTTCCCTACTATATCTTTCAACTTCATCTTCGGGCGTGTCTATGGTTCTCAAAGAAGTGCCTTGTAGCAAATCAGCGAAAAAAAACTGTGTTTTTACGTTGTAAGGCAATGAAATATCAGATATTGAAGATGAGCTGTTATCTAAACTAATTTCATTGACGGAATTCGAAGCAGCTAAAAGTGTGATGGGACTTGGGAGATTATTATCCGAGCTATGTAACATTGGCTGCGAAATATAGCCAGATTCTGCATTTTTATTTTCTTTTATACAAGAAGAGCAAAATTTCTTTATTGCGGTTAGCTCATTTGGCTGCTTATGTGCAGCTGGTGGATACAAAAAAAATGCGGCTTTTTCCCACAAACTGATATTTTTTACCCAAATTTCGTCAATATTTTGAACTATGCGTTCTTTTAACGCTGATATAACATCACTAACTTCAGAATTCGGTTCACAGAGGCTTCGTATTTTATTTATGGATGGTACAACATAGCAGAGCGATGGCGAACTGCAAAGTTTCAATTGCTTAAACACAATTTCAAAACTGGTGCACAGGTGCACCAGGTCTTTTAGTATTGAATAATTTTTTTGCAACAGTCGTTGGCTTTGTTCATTCTTGGTCAGAACGTTATTTATTTCAAACCAATTATCAATTATTGATTTAATCATTCTATAATGAGAATTCCAACGTGCAGAACATTGAATTTTCGGTGAAGTAACTATCATGTGCTCTAAACTGGCGTTTTTCAAATATTTAATAATTTCATGGCACGACACTAATATCTCCGTAAGCTTCGCAGTCTCAGCAAACGAATTATCCAACACATTGGAAAACAAATGGCTGTTACAGTTTATGCGTATATTATTTTCTAAGGCTCTTACAATATTGGTTTCCCTGTCAGTTACAAATTTAATTAGATGGATATTTTTAACGCCAAATTCATGAAACAAACTGTTCAACTTTTTCATTATGTTATCTGCGGTTGAGTTTTCAAAATCCATTGATTTCATTCCCAAAACCATATCAAAAAATTGTAAGTTCTTTTCGTAGTGAAATGTGACACCAAAAAAATTTCGGTTGACATAGTTGTCCGTCCACATGTCGATGGTAGCTGATGCTCGACCACTGTTCACGACATCATTTATTTCTTCTTTAAGTTGTTGCTTTATTTCGCTTGCCATCATTGTTGTTCTGTTGGAAATTGTTTTAGCATCTGGTATCAAGTCATCCATATCGACGTGTTCGCCATAAGTTGCGCCGATTTTAATAAAAAATTTCGCCAGTTTGGCGAATCCTGATCCATGCACAGCCGAAAATGGGGAACAATCTTCAACGACCAAAGAAGTGCATGTTTCAATGGCCTCAGTTTTATATGCTGCAGAGACGGTTTTTAAATCCTGCGACTGCTTTATATTTACGCAGCACTTGTGGCGATTTAAATTGGATGTCTGGCCTGCCGAGTACTTTAGCACTTTGCCACAATCGCGGCAGCAAACAAAACCAGCCACTACAGTTTCGTCCGGCCTTATAATCTCCGACACCACATCCCACACAAAACTTCTGCCCTTGCGTCGACCAGACAGGCTGTAATTCCCATTGGCAATTTGCTCAGAAACAAAAACTAGGTTGTCGTCCATTTTGTTATATTGAAAACAGTTATTCAAAATATCAACTAATCAACAACTTTAATGCTTTCTCCGCTGCAGAACAAATAGTACTAAAGTCATGCATGTCAAATACTCGATGACGCATCGGCTTTGTTTCGACTTCGAAAAGCCGAGTAATGATCGTGTTTAATACACGAACATACACATACACGCTGTTGCAAAAAACTTTCGATGCAAATTCTGTCGGGTCGCCATATGTATTTGTATGCCGATTGCTCGAGTTTTGTAAGCGACATGTTCATTTTTACCTAATGTGAAACCGGTCGCTACACGTTACTGCAAATACGCAACAGGCACATACAAAACCCGGCTACTTTTTGGGTATGCAAGAAAATTGAGTACTCGTTGCAGCTCTCTGGTACATACTACATACATACATACATACATACATACATACATACATACATACATACATACATACATACATACATATGTACATATGTACATACAAATATAAGAGTCTACTACAAAGAGGCATTTTACAACAGTTCTCACTCATGTGGGTGGATTTCAAAATGGCGCTTACTGCTCACTTTCGTCATAAAAAGTAAACTACTGTGAATAATTCTCATTTTGCTCTGCGTTAATTTCCAATCAGTCAGACCAGAACACCGTTATATGCATGTTACGGTATTTCGTCAATCGATTAACTATCGACAGTATCAACGAAATGATGACGATAGTGCAAATTACATTCATATGTACATATGTATGTACATATGTATGTAAAATACATGTTTCTAGAGGGCACAAGGGATTAAAGGTATTTGTACACATTGGAAGGGTTTTATGGTATACATTGAACGACAACCTTTAGACAGATGGCTTTAAAACTGTTCACAATATTGACAATAACACAAGTAAACTTATTGACCTATCAATATATTGATTGATTCGCTATTTTGCATACATACATATGTACATGTATGTACAATGTATGTACATAAACGAATAAATGACAATCAATAACGAAAAGCTTCTTCCCATTTAATGCCGCTGACCCACTGTTGCCTGATGGCGCTGCCCACGCATCCACCCACAAGGACCACCCAAACTCTGGATATACTGCTTGCTCTGCATCAATGATGGTATAGCAACGAACAGTTTAGTCCAGTTCACCGCCTTGCTCTAAAACATTTAATGCGATGTTCGCAATGCAAGCGTTTTGTTATCACACTTGCGGTTAAATGTTATTAAAACTATACCAGGAGGTTGGATAAAAGTAATTTTATTGGTATTTTATAATGCAACTTTGAAATAAATAATTATATACATTTTGGTTTCGTGGCTATGGATGATAATAACATGTTTCAAGAATTAACATATCGGCAATTGCTTAAAAGAGTGCACATTAAAACATTAGCCTGATTCAATAGTTTAGTGACTAGTGTTTAGACACTTGTTCGATATTGAGGAACTAGGACTAATCTACTTAACTCGATTTTCGATAAGTATGTGTTTTATAATGAACATAGCAATATTTTCCCCATTCCTAACAGAATGCTTTTTTAGAGCTTATATTCACATTCACTAGCCGACTGTTCACGCGCTTGGAAGTCGCAGTAGACTTGGGTAGCAAAATTCAACAAATATTACTTTTTGACAAACGAATTTAAAAGTGGGCTAATGGAGGACATAAATAAACGCGACTTTCCGAAAACGAAGGATGACACAATCGACTTGCTTTCAAATGATAGCGGCACCATGCACACTTTGACCAATATACAGGATTCAAACTTACCGGATGTGGTGCCAGTTGGCGTAGACAAAAATCTAGCCGATATTGCCGCAAAGCCGCCAAAACAGCAAGTAGCCGACGCTGCGGAGGGTGAGAAGAAGAAGAAAATAGATGAACAGGCAGAGTCACAACCAAAGTCGACAGGGGGCGCCACCACCGGGGAAACACAGCAGCCCAAACGAAAGGGCTGCGACAAGTGCGGCAAGAAGTTTGGCCTGACGGGCGGATATGACTGCCGCTGCGGCGGTACATTTTGCGCCTATCATCGCTACAGTGATCGACACGCCTGCAACTTTGACTACCGCAAAATGGGCGCCACTGAAATACGTCGTGATAATCCGTTGGTTGTGCCCGAGAAGCTGCGCAAACTCTAGCGGCTAAGCATCTTAGCTTCGACTTTTCTAATTTATTTATTTTTTAGTTTGGTTATAATTATGTTTATAACTGCACTGAAAGAAGCACAGCCTAAACTGCATTCGCAAAAGTACACAACATATACCGAGCTAAAAATATAAAAATACATACATATACTACAACAAACACAAATGCATGTACAACTACAAACAGAAATGCATGTACGACTACAAACACAAATGTATATACAACATACACAAATGCAATAAGGGGAAGCAAAATACAATAACTTTTAAAATGTAAGAATTGTGTAATATTAAATTTCAAGAATTTCTAGGGAATAGTTGCATTACCCTTGAAACTTTCAAATGTTAAGCGGGACCTCTCGCGCCCTCTATATGTACGCGGGGGCACTACACTAGCGCCATCTAGTGTATGTTGTGCGCAGCTCTGCCAACGCATCGCCAATGCTGCACATATTTCGATAAGTTTTCGAAATGCATATCTAAATAATCAAAATAAATATGCATACAAATTGTAGCTACATAATTGTAAAATAAACGACGCCACAATAAAATAAACATCAACAAAAACAAAGAAGACTAGACAAAGCGCGGGAAAGTGTGGGTGAATCAAAGCGAAAATTAAGGTGCCTCTAAATGGAGATGGAGAAAAAGGCCAAAGACCAACTGCGACGGTATAAGAAGTCGCGGCATGCACACACCAGCAGCGAAAGCTCTAGCACGGAGACAGAAAGCGGTAGCAGCTCATACAGCAGCTCTGACAGTGAACGTGATCATCATGGCCATGCACATCCACATCAGCGCGTCGCTGAGCGCCATCATCGCAAAAAGAAAAGCGCAAGACGAGCGGGAAGTTCATCTGGCGACGAGCGGCGTAAGCGCGACAAGCGTGACCGGGACCGTGATCGCGACCGTGACAGGGATCATGTGCAAAAGAAACTGGTTGCCAAGCGTAATCACATCAAGCGTAAGCTGAAGGAGGCGCGCCTTAAGAAGCGAGCTGCTGCGGCGCTCAGTGGTCATGGCCATCGTGCCTTGTCGCCGGCCACACAGGCAAAACTGAAGAAGCTGGCGGAACGCAAGCATTTGCGTGCCGCCAGCAAGGAGCAGCGCGAAAGGGACCGCGAAAAGCTGCGTAGCGTTCACCGCGAACGCGATCGGGATCGTGATCACCATCGTTTGGGCAGTCGCTCACCGACCGGTGCCTCTAACACCACAACTACAACCAAAATACGCATACATCAGGATGTGGTAGTAGCCAAGCGGCAAAAGAGTCCCGGGCCTGTCTCCGGCTCAGGCCTCGGTCCAAACGGCGTGCCTGCCGCCCGCATGCATCATCAGCTAATGTCGCGCGAGAAGATTATCATACAGACCAGAGCGCGCGGTCGTACGCCATCTCTGGAGCGTGAGCGCGAGAGAGAGCGCGAGCGCATGGAACGTGAAAGGGAGAGGGAGCGTGAGCGCATGGAACGAGAGCACGAGCGGCAGCGGCACGAGCACAAGCTGCAGCGTCATGACGATCTATCGCTGCGTGAACGGGAGCGGGATCGGCGCGAGCGGGAACGCGAACGCGCCGAACGGGAAGCGGCACGTGACAAGGAACGCGCTGAAGCGCTTGCCCGTTGCCAGGAGCGACAACGGGAGCGCGAACGTTTGGCGCGCGAGAAAATGCGTCGTCAGGAGGAGGAAGATGGGAAAAAGCCGTACGGTACTGGTGGTGTTCGCGATCTGGAAATACCCATGCCATATGGCAGTCGAGAGCGTTCCCTAGAGACTGTAGAGCGTCCTGGGCGGCATGTGCGCGACAAGCGTGACATAGATGCATATGAGCGCGAACAGGACTTCATGGAGGCAGAGCGTCAAGGCCTGATAGACGAGATGCGTCGCTATGGCGGCCAAAGACGACGTGAGCTTAGCCCCCTTGCCGAACACTATCCACCGCGTCTGCGGGATCCCCGAGATATGTACTCGGAGGAGGAGCGTGAGCGGTAAGTCGGTTACCCAACGGTTTACGTTATGATATACGTTATATCAGCGTTTCCCAAAGTAAGGGTGGCGACCCGATACCGGGTCAAAGAAAAATTTTGCCGGGTCCCGAAAAAAATTTCAAATAATGAAAAAAACATTTTTAATTAGTATTTTTTTTACATAAGATGAACCAAAGACTACAATACTACAATATGGGCGACGCCGTAAAAAATAATGGCATAAGGGCAGCTTCCATTTCGAAAAGTAAATAGCGCTCGAAATAGCACGTTCGGTATTTTTTCATTAGGTCAATAAATAAACTCATACCGGGTCGCGTCCAAAAAGGGTTGGGAAACGCTGCGTTATATGATGCATGATAACATATAGTATGTATATGATACTAGCTTAAAGTTGCGCTAAGAGGTATACAGCAGTAGGATCCATTGCAAAAATAAAACCGTTTAAAACGAGCCAGTTAATCAAACTTTCGGTTCAATACCTTTTAAAATAAGGGCATGAAAAGCGTTATCTGAAAGTATTTTATAGTAAAAAATCATTTTAATCAGCATAGAAGTTGGCTGTTTTTTCTTCTTGAATATCGTTCGATCATCCAAGCCAATCATCTCTTTAAGTTATCCAAAGAAAAACAGCAGCAGCAGTCCACTTTTAAACATAAGTTTGAAACAAATCACTCGATAACCAAGAAACTTGAATTCCAGAGTATTACACAAATTTCTTTACCAAAATCTAAACTACCCATTGACACCCCCATTTTCTATAATCGGTGGAACATGTGTCCAATGACATTTTGTTTAGATATTTGACAGTGAGTTTGAAGTCAATTGGATGGTAAGCCCAAAAGTTGTTCGCGATTTTCGACACTTGGGGTTGGAAATATCCAAAAAGTCCTCAAAAAACCACAGATTTCAGCGTTCTAGCTTTTACGATTTGGACTGGCGTTGATTATGAATCAATCAGGCAGGTAGTGTCAGCTCTTTTAAGGATAACACAATAAATATGTCCAAATATAAATCAAATAATAATTTAAGATTTATTTGCAATACCCGAAACAAAGCCATTCACTGCTAATGCACATAAGTCCTAAGCGAATGTCAGCTCGGCTAAATCCAATTTAATTCCTAATTTCAGTGCCTACAAGCGTGCGTATCTTGATGCCCGCTACTCACGGGAGCGTGAGGCATGGCTGGAGGCGCGTGACATGCGCGACTATCGTGAATTGGACACGGATGATGTGCTCTATGATGAGCGCGAGCGTATCATGCGTGAGCGTGAACGGGAGCGGGAGAGAGAACGGGAGCGACTGCCAGCACGTGGTGATTATCGCGCAGAGTGGGAGCGCGATTGGGATGAGGATGGCGGTGGCGCTAATGGTGGTAGCACACCTGGACGCGCCAGTGGATTTGTGGGCGGCCCAAAGCGTCCAAAGCCTCCTCCACAGCAAACTCCACAGCAGCAGCACCATTCGGCCTCTGAGCCTGATTGGGATGCGGATGAGCGCGAGGAGTGTGTTGATGGCAATGTCAGTGTGGTAAAGAATGAGCCCGCCTGGCTGGAGCACGATCAGCGCGAAAAGCCGCGCGTCTGGCAGCAGCCAAATAATGACTGGCGCGACAGCGATGAGCCAAGCTTTGGACGCAATAATGGACCAGGCAGCGACTCGCAGCCGCCACACCATCAGCCCGCGTCCTCCCCGCATCATCATGTACATCCACGTGGCGATCGCGGCGGACGTGGCTTCCGACGTGGTGGCGGCGGTGCTGTACATGGCCATGATCACGGTGAGCGCGGCTACAGGTCGCATCCGCCACCGCTAATGACCCTCCCGGTGCAACCGCCAGGTGGCTATCATGGTGGTGGCTCACGGGGTTTTCCGCACAAGCGTATGCCCTATGGAGGCGGCGGTGGCGGCTTTCTCAAGAAGCACACTCATATGCCGACAATAACAGCATCTGCAACACAAGCGTGCACACAACAGGCGCAGCTCCACATACAACCCAAGCCGACCAATGCGGCGGCACAAGCCAGCGCTGTAGCGGCGGCCACCACTGCTGTAGCAGCTGCCAAGGCAGCGGCACAGAGCGCCGCCAATGCCACCACCAATCCGGGAATATTGGCGCAAGTCAGCAAACTATCAAGCATTAAGCTGGAAGATGCTTCAGAGGATTCGGCGAGCACGCCAGAACTTAGCTTAAGCTCCGGTCCTACTGACTCAGCACCAGAGCAATCCATGGATACATCCCTGCGACAACTAAAGCAGGAGGCAAAGCCCAACGGGGAATTGAGTGAAATAAGCGACAGCGATGATGATATACTCAACAAAACGGATAAGGTGAAGCCCAAGTGCGAGCTTCAGCTGGATGGAACACTCGCTGGCACACAGGAGCTGTCCACCGACACGCTGTCCATCAGCGAGGATATCATCAAAGTCGAAACACCGCCTCAATCGCAAGCACAATCGGGCATTAAGAGCGAGGAGGTCGAGGAGGTGCTAGACTTTGAGGAGATATCCGATGGCGAATTGGAGGAAGATGCCAGGCATAAGGGTAAGAGATACCAACAACCGCACTAGAGCTAAAATTTCGATGAGAATGGAAATTTGTAAAGTTGGGATGACAACACAAATTCTAATTCATCCAATTCGCTTTGCAGGCATTGGTGACGCTTTGGGCGTGGACTGGCAGGGTTTAATTGCCGAAACGCGACAGCAGGCGACGGAGCATGCAGCTCAGCAGGGCGCCGATCGCAATACCTCGGCCAAGCAGCGCTGGCAGCCACATCGCGTGCTGCTTGACATGGGCATCAGTTTTGGCATGGCCGGCACGCAGTACGCGCATCGTGTTATCGAGGATGCGCGCCAGAAGCTGCTGCTAGAGCAGCAACAAGAGCAGCAACATCAGATGCTGGTCAAAGCAGATCCAGAGCGCTACACTGTTGAATCTGGCAAGACGCCACCAGCTCCCGACTATCGTGAATTGCTGAATGGCGAGTATGTGGAGCCGCTGGCCTGTGTCCAGATGGGCTTACGCAGCGCAGCTGCCGAGCGTCAGCGTCTGGTTGGCAATGTCTGCGGTCCGGGGAGTCGTGCGCTCAGCGCACGCCAGGATTTGCGTCTACGCCGCCAGCTGTGCGGCTTACCAGCACGCGAATGCGACTTTCCGCGCAACGTGCCCATCGTGAGCGAGAGATTACGTTCATTGGCCATGCATATGTTTCAGCGCACTCTCGATGTCAAATGAGATCCGACCGCTCGGCGTAAGCTCGAGCAGTTTAACTATAGACTAGATATACAAATCTTCATGAAATGTCCGAGTGATGCCACAGTTTATGCTGAAGATGCCTGATGGTAATGCAACGGAGATCAATTGTGCTTTACCCTAATTACCTTAATAATGTCGGAGATTCCAATAATTGTAACTATCAAGCAATGAATAATTTTGTATCTTAGTGGATTACTCAAATTAAAACTAAATTGTATTTCAATTGAACAAAGTCATACAACTCTAATTTACAAAACGGGATAATCGAAATGGAAAAAGAGAACAAGAACTTCACCTTTCACATTATGAAGGAATTAGTTCTAATTCTCGAAACAGACTTCCTTGGGAGCCTACCTATATCGAGGAATGGCGATGAGTAAGCCAATCCGCATATTGCTTAGGCTCTCAAGTTCGAGAATTGGTGTGGTTTTCGTCTTTAAGATATATTCATGTGTTAAATTCCCAAACACAATTTCGTACACACCCACCACATATATGCATCAAGCAGTTCAGCGGCACTGCAAGCAAGCAAGGCTGCGGCTGCGCTTTCTTGAATAACTTCTGTGCTTATTGTCCAAACTGCTTGAAAATTACCAAAAACCCAAAAATTTTTGCGAGGATTCGGGAAGATCATCTGAATTTTTAACCAACTTCTTGTGCAGGAATCTACTTTTTCTACCTCGTATAGTCTCTGTGATTGCTGCGGACAAGGCTAGATGGACTCGGCTGTTTATATAAAGGATGTAAATTGTGAATTAAGCATTTAACATTGAAAAAACTCCTAAATTAAATTTGATAGTCAAATATGTTATTTTGCTTCATTTGTCAGGTTTTTATTGCAGTCTGCATATACACAAGTTCGCTAAGGTTTTAACCTGTCTATACACCTGAGTGCGTTTTAATCCAGTCAACATAGTCATAGATGCGAGCATAGCCATCTGGTTTGTCGGAACCACAGACAATAACAGCAAAGTTGGTCACACCAACAAGCTCGTTGTTGTACACAGCCGGACCACCAGAGTCTCCAGCGCATATGCCATGGTCCTTCTCGTGGGCCAGGCACAGAAACGCAGGATTGAAAATATGAATGAGGTTATAGCATTCATCAGGTGACAGCGACTTTAGCGTGGTCCATTGTAGATATTGGGACGGATCACCTCGCGGATTGGTAAATCCCCAGCCAGCGATTGTAATATCGACGTTGTCTGGCGTATTTTTAGTAGGCAGTGAGATTGCCTTAATGTTGTCCGAGAAGATGAACGGCGACTCCACGCGTGCTACAGCCGTGTCGTTGTTCAATAATCCGGTATAAGCCTCGTTCGCAATGATCTCCTCAACCTGAACTACCACACCGCCGGAGTACCGATCAATGCTGCCGGCGCGGACGGTCATCGAACTAGCCGGAATTACATGAAGTGTATTATTGGCATCAAGGATGGTAACGCAGTGGGCTGCAGTTATCACCCATTGGCGGGAAATTATGGAGCCACCGCAGATATGGGAGCCGTTATAACGCAGCGAGATTTGATACGGGAACTGCCCCAAGGCGGCATCCTGTCCATTCAAAATGCGACTGGAAAGATTAGGTGCTGCCTGGCAAGCGGCAGATATCACCAAAGATAAGCCAAAAACAGTTAGCAAATTGGAAATCATGGTGGCGACAACTGAAGCACCCCAAGCAAAATGAATGGCTTTGAGTCTCAGTTGCAGTTATACTTATAAGGTTTAGAAATTGCTGAAGATTTTGCTCTATGTGGTCAATCTTATCTTATCTAACACTTAGCAGTGGGATTTTTGACACACCTCCCTCCACGTGCTCATTAGTTATTGTCACATGCTTGCTGAGGTATGATATTTTTGACACGATATGTGTAACGCATTGAAGGCGTCGTTGCCAACCCCAGAAAGTATATATGTACATACATATGTATATTCTTACCATCTATAGCGAAGCCGCAAACAATCAATCGAAAATAAAGATCGAGGAAAAAGTTCTTTGTTTTGATGATATTTTTATCATACTCCGGCCGGTACCAACATTGTATGGATCTGTGCTAAGTTTTCTCACGATAGGTCTAAAGCTGAGAGACTAGTTTTCATAGAAACAGACGGGCAGCGCTATATTGACTCGGCTGTTGATGCTGATTAACAATATATACATATGTATATACTTTTTGGGGTCCGAAACGTCTCCTTCAATGCTTTACACATTTCGCACAAAATTATAACACCCTCTGCTAGGATATAAAATCAGTTTTGCTTATACAAGTACAGATATATCGACCAAGCCCAGCAAGTGGGACTTTATTTACATTATTTTGTTATATAGCCGTTCTTTCCTGCTATTACTACATGGGTCAAGTGTTTTTGAGAACCGGGGTTCTTAAGTGGTGCTTGGTACACAGTACAGGGTGGCTGAATTGAAGTGCAATTAAATCAAAGTGCTGTAACTTCTAAGCGAGTGGAAACTTTGATACCAAGTGTATACGAAGATGTGCTTGAGAATTTCAAAGTTGGGTACAGGGTGTCTAGTAGTCGGGTATATTATTGTTTGATATTTGTTGGATTCAGCCGAATCGGAACGCCATATGCTTGCCATAGAAATCTGTCAGAGCATTTAATATCCGGGACCCCCAAAGAAAGATAGCACTCCTCTGTTGTGTTAGAATATATTATATCCAATACTGAGAACAATTTGGTGTTATTGGTAATATATATTTCCAGCAATTGTAATAGTACATTGGATTTTCTTGATTTATTTTGTCTTATGTTAATTATGGTTTCTGTCTTATTAACATTTGCACTGATTTCAATTTTTCAAGCTCATTTGTATTCCAATTCCTCCACAAAGCTATAGTGTCATTATTCAGATAACTAACAATATATATTTCTAGAACAGACTTCATACATTATCATCAGTATTATTTTGTTAACAATCGATGTTTGGGTTTTTTGGCGTGATTGTCAAATCCCATTTCCTTGTAAATGAGCAAAATCTATTTCTCCCACACCTGCAACGTTCGTATTTATTTGTTTTTAAGTATATCTACACTATTGAATAACATTATATTACTACACAAGAAATTATTGCACTCTATGTAAGGAATCATTTACAGGGTATTTTGTAGTCTAGAATGCAGCATGTGTGCGTTCAAAAAATAGAATTGTTCTTGGCACTGTAGAAAAAATGTATACTTTTCTAGCATTAGACAACATTTTTGTGTCGACTATCAATTATTTGTCCATAAAATTGTGATTTTTAATTTCAATAAAAGAATGGAGTCACTCCCACATTTTCCTTTAAGAATTCGAACGTTAACAAAGAAACAAGACCCAAAACATTCACTTATCTTGCAGTTTATAATTTATAACACAAAATGTGTCCATTTATCCTTAGAGCAGCGTAAGCCACAACAAAAACAAACATAAACTGCAGAGAGTGCATTTAATTTTACGCTCTCAAAGTTAGGAACCGAGAGCGAAAGCGCGCCAGCACTGAAGATTGAAAAGCCAGCTGAAAAGCCATAGGTCTTAATCATTATAAGTCATATTATACAGATTTCATAGTAGATTACAGGGATTTAGATTAGATTATAAGGATTTTCTTCAACACTTGGTTCCTAACTTTGTAATTTTTATACTATAATTAAAATTAATTACCGCCCCTGATAAATATAAATGTCATTCTAAATTAAATTTTTCCATTCAGAGCAATATTTAATAAAAGAACAGTGTAATTATCGAATTAAAAACGTTTTATTGCTTTATATTTGTGGTTTTTTGGGAATGTAACGAAAACGAATAAAGTTTTATTATTTAATATTAAGCCTAAAAAAGTTTAATACATAGACAAATGAACTGCGAGCGTTACTCATATCTTAGAGCTACTTTATGGACAAAAATGATGTGTAAAATGCGGAAACTTTAAAACTTAAATAGACAAAGAAAAGCACAAATGGAATGCATGAATTATTAGGGCTACACAGAAACCCATCGAATAACAACAAACATATGAAATTCGCATTTAAAATTAACTCACAAAACAACAAAAAAAATACTGAAATACGTGAATGTGGGAGTTTAAGTAGTAAAGCTATATGATTTTTTTTTTATAAATAATATAAAGTACTTTAAATTACGTATAAGTAATTTGTGTATGCTTGTAGTTAGCTTCAGTACAATCGCCAAGACTCCAGCTCCCTAGACGCTGTAGAGGGTGCTGTTGTCTGTTTCCACGGCCACAGCCTGTACTATGAAACGCCTGCGATCGGCTACATCACTGGGTCCTGATGGCTGATGGACAAGAAAATAAGGAAACTATTAATATATAGTACTATATACAATCATATAAATGTAAGTTAAATAGATATCTGTAGGTTAGTTGCTGTCATAAGAGGAATATTAAGCATGTTTGCATAAATGCAGCAACCTTTTGTTTACCAAGCAAAGGGGAAGTGGGGTTTCAGAAGCACATGCAGGAATTAATACAATGGATAAACATAAAACAACAAATACTCACACAATGCAACAAAATTTACGTTGCTTTGGCCTCAACTCAGCTATAAGTTACATTTGCCTTAAACACTCTCTAAACAAAAGTTGCTGTAGTTTTAAATGTTACTTCTTTTTACAAACTATCAGAATGTGGTCCAATTAGGTTCAACATATTTAGTTTATAATTTAATTTGTCTTATCGAATGGATTTAGTTTAACTCGCTGTCGGTTGCTGTGTTAATTATGTCTATGGTAAGTATATTTTTAAAATTCACAGAGCCGTTCTCAAAATGTTAATAAATCTATTCAAATTTAGCTGCCATTTTTCTGTAGGCTTGATTTAATTTAAAATTTATCACGCATTAAAAAAAGTATATTGTAACTTAAAAATGCTTATAGCACTGTTAAGCAACCACAAACAACAACAACCAGTTCAATGTATACAAATGTGCTTAGGTTGTTGGAAAATATATAGACTGTGTGTGTATTCTAGGAGTAATACTCGAGACTTTTGATCTAAAATGAAACATAAAAAAACAAAACATAAACAGCATTTAAAAATGACAACACAATATCGTACCTACTAGTATGAATGTATGTATGCTATGAGGTTGAAATATGTATGGAAAAACAAAAATATATATGCATACATGTACATTTGTTGTAATTTTTTCACTTTGTGCTTATGCAGAGACTACATCCTACATTAAAAACAAACATCAAAAGTACTAATAAAATTGACCATATCATGAAATTAAGCTGAATTCCACTCAAATTTGCAGTTGAATCCATGAAATGGTGTTTAGTTATATATTTTCGACTTTCTATCATTAGATGATTTTGCAAAATGAGCATAAGCTCAGAAAATGTTTAAAATTTGATAATATTCTGCAATTTGCTGAACTGGCTAGAAGCATTTGGAAACTAATTGCATTGTCGTTGAGTAAAAAGACAAACCATTACAACCATCAACCAGCCAAAAACAGAAACCACAACCACAATCAGAACCAGAACCAGAACCACGTAGATTTGTAACGTTTGTATCTATCAGCAAATGCTGATATGTGTAGACTGTTCAGATGAGTTGATAGGGTGTCGGGGTGGGGATGGGACCGTCACTCACATCGGTGCATTTGCATTGCGTCTCATCGAAGACGGTGCCAGTGGTGCAGCTTTGATTGTAGCGGCAGGCGCAGGTACAATTTGCATCATCCCAATACTTGTGATCCGATTGCTCCAGACATTTGTCGCGTGCATCCGTATTTTGGCATTCGCAGCGGCATAGATCCTTGCGGTACTCCTGATACGTATTACAATCCTCGGCCTTAATGCGACAATCGCACTTGCACGCCAAATGCTGTTCCACAGAAACAATGGCAGAGCCCCGCTTGCTGCTCGCCCCAAATCGTTCCACTTTTCGCACACGCAGCTGAAGTACCTCCGTCTGCGTCGGCTGGCACGAGATCAGCGTGGAGCCGCAGCAGCCATTGCAGCGATTGATTCGCGTACACGCCGGCAAATAGTAGACATTGCCAGCCGTCTGTTCGCCCGCCTGATCCGTCAGTGGCTTTAACTCCACAATGGTGGGCTGTGGAGAGCAGCTCGCAGGCGACGCATTGCGTACAGCGGCTAAGGAAAAGTTAACTGATTAGCAGCTGGCCATGGACCAATAAAGAATTCGATGCACTTACCACGTGTCACACTGCGCTTAAAGTTCTCTGTGAAAACCACACAAAGATATGAAATTAATCAGTTGGCTTTTTTCTAATAAAACGGTTCATCTTAGATGACTTACCCTTGGAGGAAGTTTCGCCGGAGCCAGTACTCTCGCTATAGTCTGCAGTTACATTGCTCAGCTCCAGCGATACCTGACAAAGAGAGAGATGGAAAGGATTAGAAACTGATCTTACAATTAATAACACTAATTAGCAGTCAAATTAGGTCTTGGAAGCTATCGCTTTTTACCCTTCAAGAGGGTATTAGGTAAGGGTAGGGTAAGGTTTGCCTGTAAATGTCTGACGCATTGGAGCTGACGTTTCCGACCCCACAAAGTATATATATTCTTGATCAGCAGCAATAATCGATTCGATATAGCGATGTTTCTGTGCAAACTAGTCTCACCGTTTTAAAGATATCGTGATGCAACTTAGCATAGATGGTTTTCTATTCTGCAGGCAATACATATGTATATCGGAATCGGCCGGATCAGACCACTCTTATAAAAAATATATAAAAAACTGTATTGTTTATGAATGTATCTTAACTAAACTAACTAAATCAAAAACAGTCGAATCGGATCACCAAAACTTACATAGAGATTCAATTGGAGCAATCAGTTCTTGCATAAAAACCTTTTTTGTTTATTAAGATATTTCGAGCAACCTCACCCATTCCACAGTGGCTAGCTCCATGGGGCAAAAATAAAAAATTTCAAGTGAAAATTGTCATGAAATTATTAACTGTACACCTCTAATTTGAATCACGTGTTCCCCACAATATTTTTGTTTTGGAATTTTACCCTTAGTTGGTATAATTTGCATTAGAAGTGACACAACGTGTTCACTCGCATTTCTTAACTTTAACAAGTAAGAATGCTATAGTCGAGTATACCCGACTACGAAACTCCCTGTACCCAGGTCTAAAACATTCAATCACATCTACGTCCACTTACACATACACACACACATACACAAAGACGCACACACACACTGTGCGGCAAAAGCGACAGCGCAAGCGAGGCATTTTAATTGGTGGCTGTGCTTCTTCTTCCCCTCTCGCTGCATAAATGAATCTTCTTTCGTGAATAACTTCCGTGTTTATTATCCCATCGACTTGAAATTTGGACAGTAGATTAAGAGAGACTAAAGTATTGTACATGTCAAATCTAAAATATATCTTTATATATTTTTATAATTTATATCTTTAAAATTGTTCCTGTAAAACGTTTCTATTGAATTGCAATTGGGAACGGGGGAGATATATGAAATATGAAACAAACTTGATCTGCGTATGGTATACAGGAACCTACATTCCAAATTTGGTGTCTCTAGCTCTTGTAGTTGCTGAGATCGACGCGTTCATACGGACAGACGGACGGACATGGCCAAATCGAAATCTCTTTTGATACTGATCAAGAATATATATACTTTATAGGGTCGGAGATGTCTCCTTCTGCCTGTTACATACATTTGCACAGATGTAATACCCCCTTTTTACCCATTTTATGGGTACAATTAAAAATTTAATAGCGTGCAAATAAATTAAGGAAAGGATGCATTTTGAAAACAAAGGTATTAACTTTATTTTGAACGAATAACATATGTTTTATTTGTGGGGTGTGGTTTGCAAAGTCAATGTTTAATATGTGCAGTTTTAATGTGTTTTTCATGTGCCTCTTATAATTTCACGTAAGGTATAAGTTGTGAAGTCCTTTTTAGCCCCTTATAATTCGTTTTCCCCTAAACAGGTTCATACTTAAGGATTATAAAAGTGTTCACATTAGCTGCCTTAAAGTGCCACTGCGCAAGTTAGTATGTTAGTTGTTTGAATGACTGTTTGCAGTTGTGAAATTATCTGGAAAACTTTTATTCTGTGAAATGTTTTTGTTGTTTCGTTGCAGTTTTGTTGTTCCTTTTTTGAGTATAATGTTTTTGATTAAATTGCGTTGTTCTTATACTATGTTCCCGAAGGGAAAATAGTATATTGGGTTTGCGAAATGTCCGTCTGTCCGTCTGGCGGTCTGGCCGTTTGTCCGTCTGTCCGTATAAACGAAATTTTTTTGCCTTTATCTTTAAGCTAGAGCAACCAAACTTTTGTCCCCCTCCCCACCCACTCCCCCGCAAATGAGAAAAATCTATATCTCCCACACCTGTACAGGTAAAGTCACCAAATTTGATATACATACTAATTTTGACCCCCTGGACAAATCTGCATCAAAAATTTTTGGAACCCCCCAGCCCCTCCCCCACAAGGAGCAAAATCTATATGTCCCACACCTGTGCAGTTTTTTTCGCGTCTCTTTCTGAACACACAAATAACCAAATTATATAGGACTGGGAACATAGTAGTAGTAGTCCGACTGCAACGTTCTTACTTGTTTTAATTATTGGTTTATTTCTTTTAGTTTATTTTTTTTATCATTGTTTATTTTTGATATCTGGAGCCGGACTCACATCTTCACAAGCAAAAAAGATTTTTCATACAAAAACATAGTTTTCGATCGATCGTTGCTATGGCAGCTATATGTTATAGTGGTCCGATCTGGCCGGCTCCAATATATATATATGTAAGGCCTGCAGCAAAAAGCAGCATAGGCGCCAAGTTTCAGGCCCCTAACGGTTTTAGAAGTAGTTTCGGCCACTTTCTCCATATAAGCCCAGCCAGTGTGCATTCCAAGCTTTCTTATGCTTTTTAGATGTTGACAAAATTGCATTTAAATTGATCACTATACTTTATAGCTGACATAGGAACAATCAGTAAAGTTATATGAAAGACTTTTTTTTTGTAAAAGATATATATTTTAACCAACCGCAATACTATACTTTGGATTTGATCAAAATCGGATTACAAGCTGACATAGGAATGATAGGTCTGAATGGGTTTTTATATAAAAAAATTTCAGCAGCTACTCATACATAAGTATAATCTTTGCTTTTTACTCTTTTGCGATTCGTTTTGAGCATGTGTCTCGTTACCAAAACAGCTGTTGCGTTGTTTTGATCAAATAATTAAATAGAAAAACAATTTATTGAACAGTTGTTCGAGTTAAATTTAAAAAAAAAGCAAACAACACAACTGTACACTAGAAATTAGGCGCTGAAATCACTCAGAAGAAAGCTTGAATCATTTGATTCACTCACTCGCTTGGTTCTTCAATGTATCGTTTGGTAAAGTATAGAAATCTGAATGATTTGATTGAAAGTAGGCAAAAGAAACACGGTCGGAAACTTCCGACTGCAATGTTCTTATTTGTCTGTAAGGTTTTTCAGTACTTGGACCAGCACGTCAACAGATTGTCAACAATGCATTCAGCATTATACAATTGTTAGTTAATGGTCGTCTGTATATACTCGTTGTCCTACCAAAACAGTTGAACAAATGCGTCTCAGCCAAAGCAAATAAATTGCTACATGCCAGCTGAGAAATCAAATGTGATATGGATTGCTTTTAACGGAAGCTAAGCAGATTAGTCACTGGCCCGGCCAACAACGCATTGACGTCGCAACAATTTGCTATCACAAATTCCATAGAAATGCTCAAATATGCTGCAGCTGAGACCTGCTGACTGATAGCCATGCTAAGCACTCGTATCCCAGGTAGCTTGTACACGTGACAGGCGCTGCTGGCCAGAACGCCAATTGTGGCAGCATTACACGATTGACCAATTGACACGTCGCTGGCGTTGACGTAGACGTAGCCATAGCTATTCGATGGTTCGAGTCGTTTTATTGTTATGCCTGGGGCATGATTCATGTAGCGCCACAGCTGCCGTTGGCTGCCATTTAGTAGCTAATGAACCCGGCAAAAGCAAAAATATGCTTGGAAAGTTCAAGGGAATGGCAACGGGAGCGAGGTCACTTCGATTGACTATATGCAGATGATGCTTGGATACTAAAGTTCTGAAAGGGCAACAAAACATAGTAGGCATTTACAATATAACATAATATATGTGTATGTGTGTACTCTTGTCTTAAATTCATTTAGTAAGAAACAGTGCTCACTTTAAAACTCGACAAATTCAAACTATATATTTTTAATAAAACAGCATCTATAAATTGGAATTCAGTGTTTGAATTCTGAAAAGCAATCTGCAGTCATGTGGAGCGTATATGGGGTGAGTGGAAAGACAATCGACATTTTATTACACAATTTATCCACTCTTGATATTATATTGCAATCAACACAAGTTTTTCAACATTATAAAGCTGAATTCAGTTTCTTTTCATCTTGCTATAAGAAATAGTAAAGAAACTCTTCTCAATCTTATACCCCCTTGCTCGTAGAAACTATATCTTTAAAATATTGACTGAATCGAAAACAGATAAGGTAAATAGAATGAAACTGGCTGTAAGAAACAACTGTTATTACTTAGCTAGTAAAAACGTGAATTGACCGATTATGCAAGTAAATACATATACCATTTTTGTTTACCTAGAACAGTGACAAGCTGTTTCTATAGAGAGGCATAACAATTTCTTCTGATAGTACGAAAAAATTGGAGTTAAGTAATCTTCTTGGCTTAAAATGCACCTACTTCAATGTTGCCTTTACGATTCAAAGTGTATTTGAGGGTTTTATTAGCTGTTACCGGCTTAAAAATATGTTTATTTTTCGCATTTTATGGTTTTTTTTTTGTGACTTCTTCGCAACTTAAACTTTTTGTTAATGTGTTCTTCCCAATCCACGATGCCCAGCAGTCACTGTAAAAATGAACTCACTATTCCGGCTCTGCAAGCTATAAAATTGCCTATTTGAAATGAATATAGCTGAAGTAATTGCCACTATTTAAATTCATTCGCCGTATTTTCTTATCATATCTCCTACCTGAAATGAAAATTGACTAGCACTAGCTGCCAATTGAAAAAGAAGGTGATTGAAAGGTCAAGATCCTGTCAAGAATTAAATTTAATAGAACAGATAAAATAACAGATATAATAAGAAATCGAATGAAATAGATTATAGAAGCACAGCGTGCAATAGCTTTTCTTAAAGAATTATGATTTTTACTCCCTGTACCCATAAAATGGGTAAAAAGGGGTATTACATCTGTGCAAATGTATGTAACAGGCAGAAGGAGACATCTCCGACCCTATAAAGTATATATATTCTTGATCAGTGTCAAAAGAGATTTCGATTTGGCCATGTCCGTCTGTCTGTCCGTCTGTCCGTTTGTCTGTCCGTCTGTCCGGATGAACGCGTCGATCTCAGCAACTATAAAAGCTAGAGACACCAAATTTGAAATGTAGGTTCCTGTATACCATACGCAGATCAAGTTTGTTTCATATTTCAGATATCTCCCCCGTTCCCCCGCAAATCGATTAAAACCGTTTTACAGTAACAATTTTCAAGATATAGCTTTAATATTTGGCACGTACAATACTTTAGTCTCTCTTAATATACTGTCCAAATTTCAAGTCGATCGGATAATAAACACGGAAGTTATTCACGAAAGAAGATTCAGTGATGCAGCGAGAGGGACGAAGCACAGCCACCAATTAAATTGCCTCGCTTGCGCTGTCGCTTTTGCCGCCAGTGTGTGTGTGCGTCTTTGTGTATGTGTGTGTGTATGTGCAAGTGGACTTAGATATGATTGAATGTTTTAGACCTGGGTACAGGGAGTTAGGTAGTCGGGTATACTCGACTATAACATTCTTACTTGTTTTTTAAAGGATACGTTTCCGAACCCCTTAAAGTATATGTTATGTTGTTGTTATGTTGTTGATTAGCAACAAAAGCCGACTCAATCGTCTAGTCTCTCAGTTTGAGAGATACCATGATGAAACTTGGCACAAATAGTTCATCTGTCGGAACTGACCGAATCGGATTCCTATAACACATAGCGATCAACAATTGGGTTTTTTTATGAAACCTTTTATGTTTTTCAAATATTCTGACCAAACTCACCAACTCGAAGATTCGTTACGTTTTTTAGAAACGGAGAAAGTTTGGAGCGATAATATAGATACCCTAACTAAACTCGTCATGCACATAATCCTTCAAACAAGCTCTGATTTGGTGAAAATTGCGCTATTATATCATATAGCTGCCATAGGGGACAATCGAATGAAAAATGAGTTTTTGTATGAAAAACCTTTTTGGTTATTACAGATCCTTCAACCAAAACTCAGCAATTGTATAGATATATAGATGTTTATATATTTAATCAAAATCAGATGATCTATATGATAATAGATGATATGAATTTGGATTCCAGGGACTTACATTAATCTAATGAACGAGATTATTATAATTATTGTTTTTAATATGTTTTTCTAGTGATATGTCTGCGCTTTTTTAAGATTGTTGATTTAGGAAGTAGTATCTAGTATACATAGGTATGTAAGTATGTATCTAGGCATATAAAGCTTCAGATAAACATTCTCAGGTATAATTAAATAAGTGCGATCGGCCTGAACAAAGGGAATTGCAATCCAAGCGGCATTCTATTGCTATAACTTGAGAAGTGAGATTCCTCGAAAAGCAGAAAGCAGCGAAATACGATCCAATCGAATGCTTTTGTTTTTCAATAAGTTTATTTGTATTTGTATCTGTATCTACATTCGTATCGCTTGTTTATCGTGGCACGCAGAAATATGCCAAAAATCGTTGCTAGCATTTCCGCTGCGACTTTTCCTTAAGGGTGGGGCGTTGGTGGGGTTTTAAGGGGCTTTCGGATTTATCTTTTAATTGGCGTCGTCTGCCAGTGCAAACAATCGCTGAGCAAATACAAGTGCGAGGTAGAAACATGAGTAACGCCTAATTAAAACGTAATGCGAGCTATTTGTTTTGGAATCAAGGCGGCCACTATCAATGCAAGGTTGGGAGCAGCCCATGCAACTGTAGGGTGTGACGCGTTGCAGGTTTGCGGGTGGCGGGTGGCGGGTAGCTAGGCGGCAACAGACGGCGCCGCTGTCCAATCGCTTATCAAACAGTAAACAGTAAAATGTGAGAGGAGCATCGGAGTTAAAGCTAAGGCAGGCTGCAACTGCAACTGAGACTGAGACTGAGGCGGCGACTGCGACTTTGACTGGGGCTGACCCAAATATGCAACGTCTCAATGCGGCGCATTGGCGCCAACAGCAACTGGGGTTGCACCCGTATACTCACCGTGACAGGCTCCACAGACGCGGCTGCTGCGCCCTGGCAGCAGCTTGAAGCTTCTGCAGCCTCGACGTCAGCGGCAGCGTCGTTTGTTTGGCGCTGCGAACGTATCTTGCCCTGTGACTCTCCCGCCGCATAGAAGAAACGCGACTGCGCAGTCGACGCTGCTGCGGCTGCTGCGCTACAGCTGATCAATAGCAGCATCAGCAGTGCGGCAAATTGTGGTGACATTTGACGGCGACGTCGCTGATGCGCATGCTGCAAATCGCTACTACTGCTGCTGCTGCTGCAACTGCGCCTTGTGTGCTGGGTTTGTGTCATTGCTAAACTGGTGTTGGGGGTGTGAACTGTTAGCTGGCTGTTAACGAATGCAGTGGCTGTTAATCTTCGCTGATATCCGTTGCTTTTAACTGTTGTCTGTTCTGCAAATAGCCTAAGAGAGAAAGAGAGAGCAAAAAAGAGTATGAGAGCAAGCACGCTGCCTTATTAATATGTTTGTTTTTCAAGCTGTTCTTGTAGAAAAGCTTTTCATTTGTCTTGGCCATGATTTATGGCTTAATTTATGATGCGCGAGAAGACGTCAGCCGAGATTTGTGTTCTCTTCTGTTAACTGGCTGATTTATTTATGAATAGTCAGGTGTCCACACACATACACTTGCATACACCCACCCACACATACAGACAGACACAACCCGAATTGGGGTCAGAATTTGTTGTTCCTTTGTTTTGGTATTGTCAACTTGAAATGACAAAACCTTTTTATGCTTAACTTGACATTGATACAAAAGTACACACAACAAAACAAATACAACAACTAATGCAGTGTTATCATAAATACACCACCTATACACTGCATATATACCTATGTATGTACATATGTTTGCGTTCTGCGTACATACATTCATACATACATGTATGTATGTATATTCTGACAATCATGCGTCAGGCATATCAATAAGAAATACATCGAAACTGATTGCATGGCAATAAGAATAAGTATAGCTGGTCGACTTTTGAATACCCAGCATTTAGCAAAAGTGAAGATGGGCGTGTGAATAGCTCAAAAGCACAAAAAATCTTTGGGATAGACGAGATCGGTACGGCCCTTTTAGGCCCCGAAAACTTTCATATTACCAGTATATTTAGTATATATACATTAGACTGGCCCTTCATTATAAAGAAGTATTTTGAACTTAAGAGCCCTGGGCCCTACTTGGGCCCAAATGAAACCAAATCAATGAAACAAAATTTGAGGTCAATCGGAAAACGTTTGATTGCCGCACTCTCGGCCCAAAGTTGGAAAATATGATATGTACATACATAAATACATACATATAAGGAAAAAGGGGAATGAGTTTCGATTTTTTTTTTGTAATATTTTCTTAACCATTTTGATCGCCCAAATTTTTATTTATTTTAAATTATAAAACCAATTATTTTGAGGGTCAGTGCCTTTAATTCCAGGATCAAACAAATGGATAAACTATTTTTAAGAATGTTCACACTAATTTTCAATCATTTATTTTTACATTGTACATAGATCTAAGTCAATTTAAGCAGTGTCTTCTGTATTTCATTATTGTGAAAAGTTCCAAAATTTGTTCACCCTTTAAAATTACTTGTACAATAGAAGTAACCAAAAATGATATCAAAATTAAGAAAATAAAGTAAATACATTTGGGTAATCCAGTATTTGATGAATTTCTACTCACAAAACGCTTCTTCTAAACCAAAAATCGAATAGATTAGATAGTGAAAATTCTACATATTGCAGTACTTTTGAAAGTACTACTACATATACAATGAGTTTCATTAAATATTCGAAAGGATGAGCAAAAGAATGCCTATTTTTACTTCTAGAAAGTTTCTGCAGATTCAATTGCCGTTATACAAGGGTTCTGGTGAATTCGGTGCTGTTTTTTTATACCCTGTACTTTTAAAATGTGGTTAAATAAGGCCTATGAGTAATGGTTTCAGGCCACTATCAAAAAACTGTGCATACTTGCTTACATATGTATGTGCGAGTACGTATACCCCGTGTGCTCGGTTCCGGTGCAGGGTATTGTCATAAACGTCTCAATTGCCAAGTTACCGATGTTGGCTATGAATGGACAACATTTGTTTTGTTGGCCTTGTCCCGCTCACTTGTAAATCAAGTAGCCTAAAGTACCTTATGACTGGATTTAATAATCGTCACTTTGATAATAGTAATAATCTTTGATTGCTTGCCAGGAAGCGGTGAAGCCGCGCCCTGAATTTTCTATCAGAATTGAATATTAAATTACAATTATTGTGCAGTTTTGCGCAAGATTCTTCCCTATACTCTTGGTAGTTTCAAATATAGCTAGTTTTGTTTTTGCATCTGCTATAAAAAGAAATTAGCCTGTGTTCTGAGAAGTTGACTACAAAAATGTACGAGTAAGTACAGGATATTGGGTTAAATTCCGATCTTTAAAATACCATATACCTTCGGATGAAGTCACTTGGATGACTGCGCTTCAGCAATCTGGGTGTTATTGTTAGTATTTCCCATTTCTGTAGTATTTCGACTAGATTTCGGTATGGAATAGAAAACTCAATCAATTGTTCGATTTGAAGTTGTTCTCAATTTTGGATAAGTCCAATTTACAGAAAATTTGGCGTTAACATTTGCTAACTCAATTACAACTAACTTATTACACCCTCTTCAAGGGTATTCAAGAGAATACATAGGTAAAGATTTACTTATTTCCTGCATACGCGGCCTCATTTGCATTTAGGAAATTCTTGTCTGTGACACGCACCGCAAGTGCGGGAGGGAACACTGTATGACTTGAAAATCCATACACAAATGTTGGGTACATTTCGTCTTTCTCAGACGGTACATTAAGAAAAAAAACTTTATTGGTTTTTTTTAAGCTACATACATATGTACATATTTATGTACATGCATACAATAAGTACGCATAAAGTATGTATGCATCAATACAAATAAAGGCTTATTTCAAACCATTGCGGATACATACTTAAAATAATATACATATAGATCTTAGGTACAAGCCTTATTTGCCTACTTTTTGCATACTTAGAGCAAAGTGTCAACTTGCGGTTCTTAAAGAATAGCTTATCATAGAAAAATTCAATTTTCGATTGATCTTTCCTTTGTCCGCTATGAGGTATAGAAGTCCGATATGAATGAAGGTCGGTCAAAATATTTAGGGCATAGTGAGACTCAAAATTAGTGAGTTTAGTAGAGATCTATGCATCAAATTTCATGATATATAAAGTAAAGTGAGCACTAACACAGGATTTTAGAAAGTTACGTAGAAAAGTACGAAAGTTCATTGTTTATCATCAGAATGAAATTATTCTCAGAGCTCTTCACGTAATATACTGCAGACACGTCGCTCGCCAATTTCGAAAAAAAAAGGTCGGAAAAGGGATGAATAATTCTATTATGCAGCTTTGATGATTTTCAAGTGATCACAAAAAATTATTGAAAGTAGTGCTCACTGATTTTGGAAAATGTACCCACTAGAGCGAAAAGTTTGTGGAAGCATGCAACTTTTTTACCTTTGTGCGATTAACCATAAATTTGAAAGGCTATTTTCAAGATTCATTGCACGTGTGCTGTGAGAGAGAAGCGGATGGAAAATGGGGTTCAAGGTAAATTGAGCGAGATAGTTTTTTCATCATATCAAGGTTCTACATAGGAGGTAAACCGACAAGTACTTCACCAATTTGGAAAGTCAGCAATTTTGGAAAACTGAGAAGCTCCTATAAAACTGTATTAGGTACAGTACAGGTACACATAAGTAAGAATTTTACAAAAAAGGTGCCAGGTTTTATTAAACTCTAAAAGTAAGAGATCAGTTTACATACGGATATGGATAGATCGACTCGGCTAGTGACTTTTGACTATCATTTTCGGATTAAACACATTTTAGTTCGATTTTTCATGTTCATGTTTGTCATGCAGTTAAATAATGGTACGTTTTCTTATCTTCATGATTAAGAGTAGTACAAATGGTAATGATAAATTAGCAACGTCAGATGCACAAGTTTGCAAGAGCTTATCGTTGAGCTGGCAGGGTGAATCGAATTAATACGTAATTCATTGAAAGTTGAAGTGGACGGCAACGTTAATGAAAATGTGTAAATATAAAACTGGCTATACGTTATAATGATACAAGTATGATACGGCTTTTATACCATTGCTCAGGTTCTTATACTTTTGTCACAAAATGTGTGCATTGAAGAAAGTATACGTATTTTGAATCAGGATGACGGACTGACTCCATATTGTCATGTCTGTTATAAAATAACTTGAAGCTTAGCTTAGATGCTTATTTTATAGTACACGAACCACATATAGTATAGCTGCCATAGGAACAGTCGGTCTCAACTAAATGCATTAATTTCAATTTCCTTTCGTATAAAAGTGATAAGAAAAATCTGAAAAACTTGTTGCTTATAAAGTTACTGATTCTAGCTACCTTATCGTGTAAGTGAATCGAAATTTCTGTAAGGGTCTTTATCTTAAGCAACCCGAAGATAGCTGTTCTCTCTTGATTTAATTAAAATTTTAATTAAAATTATGCGCATATGCAGTGGTGTACGCCGAGTGCGTTGAGGATAAACCCTCCTCGTCCTAATAGAATATTAAAGTTAACGAAGTTTTGTACATTTTTGAGGCCGGATGGAAAAAATATTACAATTAAATTAGGAAAAAAAATACGAAAATCGGTCACCCTCGATGACTAAATTTAAACGTTGTAAATTCGTCATGAAGTTTCGTCTTTTTACAGTTTGTGTACCCATAAAATGAGTAAAAGGGGTTACTTATAATGTGCAAATGTATGTAACAAGCAGAAAGAGGACTATAAAGTACATATATTCTTGATCAGCCGAGTCGATCTGTCTGTCCGTCTGTATGGAACGCATCGATCTCAGGAACTATAAGAGCTAAAGACTTCAAATTTGGAATGTAGGTTCCTGTATACCACACGCAGATCAAGTTTGTTTTAAATTTCAGGATACTTTCCCCGCACCGCCGAAATTCGTTTAAAACGTTTTACAGCGATAATTTTAGTACATTCTTAAGTGTTGTTTGAGAGAAGTGGAGGATCTTCTACACATCTTTCATATAAGCAAAGAGTTATCAAAGAACATTTTTGAAGTAAACTTTATTGGCTTATTGCAGTATAAGAAAACTTGACCTACAATCTTTGTAGTCCCCGAAAGAAAATCCAGCGCATGCCACTGCGAGTATGTACATACATATGTATATGTATGCATGTATGTATGTATGTATATATTTATGTATGTCGTATGTACACTTGCCATATATAAATATTGAAATTCTTATTATACTAGGTCAGTGAGCGCGTTTCACTTTCAGTTGTTGTTGCTGCTGTTGCTTGCCGATTATGCCTCACAAAACAAAAACAATATTGTATGTATGTATAATCATATGAATGCACACATTCGCTGATAGCGAGCTTCAAGGCAGTTTATCAGCTAAGCAGCAGGAACAATAATAACAACAAAGCGCTGCAATTCATTCATAAAATGCAACAACATGCAAAATAGCCCCCCCACAAGGGGTGAGCATTTCAAAGCTCGCGCGCGTTACTGAATACCACGCATTAAAAAATAAGCAAAAACCAGAAGTGGAAGAGAGGACGGTGATAGAGAGCGTGGGTGTATTGGTGTGTTGTACATGCGCCTGCAGCTTGTTTATAAATAGCTTAAGCTTGACTTTAACAGCAGCAACGCAGTTAACAGCAAAGGAAGTATGATTAAAACTTGAAAAGCTTTACTGTTCATCATAGGTAATTACAATTACATACATATAAAGACACATACATACATATATTTGTTTACAGCTTTCAGTTTTCTACAGTTCAAACTGCTTAGTAATGCCTGTTAACTGTAATGTCTGTATACAAAACACGCGCACGCGAACGAGTGTTTATTTACATATGCAATCAGCGAGACAGAAACAACAATCATGTATGTTGCTATCAATTCGCTGCCTTTTCCGTTCTTTTCTTTGCCATTGAGCAAACAAATGCTGATTGATATGACAGCGCCCCAAAGACGTTATTATTGTTGGTGTGCGTTGCTCACACACCTGCGTGATTCATAGGCGGCTGGCTGGCTTCAGGAAACAACGGCAAATTGAGAAAATGCTAAAGTCAAGCGGTCAGTTAACAGGGCTCTGTTAACACGACTCAAGGCTATTATTACTGCCTTTGCGCCTGTTAACAATAAGTCAATGCCTGTTGCTTAATCGCGCAATAATTTCGTATTTACCTAGGCAAACGTATATTAAAGGTAACGTGCCAATGTATATTTATGTGCACACACACATATGTACATACATACATACATATGTATGTATATGGCGCTGCGCAGCCGCCGGCGTCGCTTATCACACAGCCGTGCATTATTTAGTCATGCGTTTCGTCAGCAGCGCATGCCAATGTCGTCTATGGCGACGCTACTTGCGTACAGATTACAATTTAAGCACGTTTTAATTAAGCTAATGCGTTTGCATTTGTATTGTCACTGTTCGATCGCTGTTGCTGTCGCTGTCGCTGCTGCGGTTTTACCCATATTGCCTGACATCGCTGAGCGGTGTGTCATACCACTATTCCCGGTTACAGGTAGGGCGCCGAACGCATCGATGACTGCAAAAGCTCTCCATTGCGCAGGAGCGCCAACTCCAATTAACAGCATACCATCCTAACAGCAACAGCAACAGCAACAACAAGCAACAGCAGAGAACAAAAGGGCCACAGACAGAGAAAGATAACAGCAGCGTCTGCGTGCGGATCACGCAAAAAGGCAAATCAATTACAATTATAAAAACAAGAATGCTTTACAGAGAATTACTTGGCTAGAAGGTACCCTGTACCTAGCTCCAACACGTATGCAAATAATACTAATGGGAATGAATTCAGTTGGTGTGCCTACTGTTCTCTTAACGGTACACTGTTGGCAGGGAAAGCACCTCAACAAACTAGAAATTGGTTCTGCGATCTCTCATTGCTCATGCTGACAGAATGCACCACCCCGGCTAGAAGCCGATTTCTTCGCTTCTGGGACAGAATATCTTCCAAATAGGGAATATAGAGGCTCTCAACCCATCGAAAACCCTTGCAGAAAGTCATATAGTATTGGTAAATATAAACCAAGAACTTCCGCCAGGAAATATATTAATATTAATTAATATAATTGTTTTAATAGACGTATATAAATTGTATATTTAAAATTCAAAGTACGAGCTGCTTGACACATACTTTTGTATCGTTTTGAGCGGGTGAGTGAAAAATGTTATATAAGAACTTGCTTGACGTACGTAATTTTATGGCACTCGGATGATGCTGACCATATGTTCTTTTACTTTTTAGATATCTGTATCATACAGGCATCTACTTTATTATACCCTTATCGTCCAAAATATGGGTACAGGGTAGGATACTAATTCCGCTATGTAAACATGTCAGGGAGCAAATTCGAAGTACGAAGTATTAATGACAACATGTATGCGCCAACTGAGGTGGAGGGCGAGTCGTGAGGGGACTGCAGCAACTTTATAAGATAAATTATGGATTTGATGGCCCCCAAGCGGCTAGCCAAGTGATTGCTTGGTGGTCGCTCGGTCTGCCGATCGAGGGCATAAACCCAGGAAGACAATTGAGCGAAAAAGAGAGCGAGAGATAAGACTAAAGAGAGAAAGAGATTTGTCTATATAAAAAACTAGGATAAAGCTCGCTTGCCATTGAATTGAACAAATTTCCACATTTATCCAATGTCATTCAGGGCCAAATGCCTAAAACAACTTAAGGACCTGGTAGGGATTAGAAAATGGACACGTATTTAGGGAATTCCGTTCAGAATTTTCAAGTCACTGAACTTGTCTGCTTAATCGATTTAAGATCAAACAGGCTTATTTTAAAGCTGGTTTATAATACATATACATTTCTTTTATTCACAATAATGAAAATACAACTTGTTCCGAATTCCGGTTTCTGCCGAAACTTACTGATTTGAAATTGATTGGTGTTCCGAATTCCACAAATTGGGAAAATACTGTACGATGTTTAATTATTAAAGTTTAGCCATATAACACAATAAAACATTTGTTGAATATTATTAACAAATTAGTTTACACCTACTGGCCTTCATTCATGTGATAAAATTATATTTATAAGTGTTAACAATAATTGCTGTAAAATCTCGCACTGACGTAGCCTTGAAATTAATCTAAGTTTTTCCTATACCCTAGCAGAGGGTATTATAACTTTGTCTCGAAATGTGTAATGGACTGAAGGAGACGATCCGATCCAACAAAGTATACATATTTTGAATCAGCATGAATAGCCGAGTCGATATAGCGATGTCCGTCTGTCCGTCTGTTTCTATGCAAACTAATCTCCCAGTTTTAAAACTATCGTAATGAAACTTGGCACAGGTCCTTTTTTTACTGCAGGCAGTACATATGTCGGAACCGGGCCGATCGGACCACTATAATATATAGCTACCATAGGAATGATCGGTCGACAAATATTTTTTGTATGAAAAACTTATTTGTTTATATGGAGAGATTATACAATCTGCCAAATTTGGTCACAATCGGACCACAATATCACATAACAGCCATAGGATCGAGTGAAAAATGAGTTTTTATATGATCAACTTTTTGTATTACATCCAAACTAAGTGAGAGTTTTATTATACTTAAAATAGTTTCCTATAATTGTATCAAAATCGGATCACATAGCTCCCATAGGAACAATCAGACTAGCTTCGGCACTCCGAAGATAGTCGTTCTTTTTTGTTTTAAGCAAATATTGTTTTACAGTTTTGAAGACTCTTCATAATTGGTTTATAGTATATACATACATATGTGTCAACTCATTTGCTCGACTTTTATCAATAAACAGATCATTATCTATTATAATTTGAAACACGTTCGAGAACTTTTTTATAAAGTAAAAACAAAAACAGTTTTAGAAGACACTTTTTACTCTGCTTAGTTGGTTTATGTATGTTTCAACTGAAAGAAAAAAACAATTTTAGAGCACACATTTTTTTTAAAGTGGTTTGATTATTCTATTGTATAACAAATACGTGGACTTTTTAATTTGGTTTTTCCACAGATTTAAGTCATTTTAGTCAAGTTCTCTTCAAAGGGTTTGATAAAATTGATTTGTGAGGTTTTTCCAATTTGAAACTTTATCAAATCTTATTGATACGGAATGCACGTTGTCCAGGATGAAAAACCAATTGCATTTCCATTGTACTCATCATATTCAGTCACACACTTGCTGAGATTTTATATGCAAGCCGAATTCATTTGGTATTCACGTTGCTAATTAGATTTGCACCTCCCGCACGCTTGGCCATAACTTTCAACAATTCTGATGGTTGTAATCCACGTTAAAAACACATTATACGGTTTAAGTCAAGCGTAAATATTTTGCACGGGGCTTTTTTTAGTGTGTGCATTTGAAATTCACTCTCAATGAATCGAGAACAACAATTACAAGTTACTGTGATGACTGATAAAGTTTTGTTCTCATTTTAGTTCAAATGCGCACAACGATAAATTGTCTAAGCGACAATATCAACCACAAAAACAATATCAACTTGAACTAACAACAATGCAGCTCAAAAGCTTTGGGCCCGCTCGTCAGGCCAGCCAAACATTTAAAACAAATATATATATGTATATATCTATGTAGTATATAAACGCAAAACAACAAAAAAAAACAGTAACAAAAAGTTGCTGGCGGCTGGGGGTCGCCATTTGGCGATCGCTACTGGTTTTCGTGTGTGGAGTTTAGTTAAGTTTGTTGTTTTTGCATTTGATTAAACATTTTAAACAGATGATGTGAATATGCAGGCACTTACTCGACGTTTCAATTCTCGAGTTCACAATAAACAAATTTCAAACATTAACTGTCGGTTGCTTGTGTTAACAATTTGCACGTACAAATAACAAAAACAAAATATTTTAACTTGGCTGCAACGGCGTCGACGTCAACGTAGGCAGCGACAACAACGTTACAATCCAAACACTGGCACGTTTCGTTCAAAACTGTCCTCTGTATGGGCCAAGTACGCGACTTTAAATGACAATAACGTATTTTTATCGCCGCTGTTGCGCTCCGACACGCTCAGTGCGTATCGAGCGCGCTCACAGCCGCTCACACGGCTGCTGTGATCAAATCGTCTCTTGCTGTTACAACTACTGTTAAGTTCTGTGCGTGTGTGCGTGAGTGTGGGTGCTGCAGGTGCACTGTTAGTTAACAGCGTGCACGCTCTTAGCGCCCAGAACGAAGCAAAAAGTCAAACAACTTTTTACACCCTGTACCCATAAAATGGCTAAAAAGGGGTATTACATCTGTGCAAATGTAACAGACAGAAGGAGACAACTCCGATCCTACAAAGTGCTTTTATTCCTGATCAGTATCAATACTAGTTTTAGTATCGGATCGACTCGGCGATCGGTGTCTGCACGACCGTATGAACCCGTCGATCTCAGGAACTATAAGAGCTAGAGTCGCCAAGTTTGGAATGTAGATTACTGTATACCAAACGCAGATCAATTAATTTCGGTACAGGGTGTTTCATATTTAAGTATACTCGTATGAAGCGTTCCCAGTTGCTAAAAGTGTGTACAGCTGTCTTAAAAATAAAAGCAGTGCTTAAAAACAAAAACACTCTTCTTTCAAGTCATATTTGACCAGATTAACCGTAATTGTTGCCAGATATTGCTTTTGTTAAGGAAACTTCATTAATTTTAATGCGCAAAACTTTGAAGTTTAAACAATATCAGTAAATTGGTTTTACTTTCGTTACGGCGACACAATTTCTGAAGATTATGGCAGGAATTTATTGCAAGTATTTCACGTAGAATTCAAATATTAATCAAAATCGTGTTTTAGAGCGTAACAACTAGACTTGAATAAACGTTGTTCACTTGTTCTTCTTTTTAGCTCAGCTCCGCACTTGATTACTCAAATGGCTCAGTTTTTGTCTTGCTCAGCCAACTAACTACTCATGTGTGTAGTCAATTATCTGGCATTTACTTGCCTGGAGTTGTGCAAAAATAAATGTTTTAAAATATCTACATACTTGCAGTATTTGTATTTTCTTTAACGGACTTTCATGAACTAGATTTGGGTCAGTTCCTGCAAAAAAAAAAACAAGTCATCCTTAACGCGCTTACATGAGCACAAGAAACAAAATGAGCAACTGAACATAAATTTACTAAAGGATAACGAACATGTTACTCAACTCAGTGAACAACTCTTTTTTGTTCACTCACTCACAAGCAATACAACTCTGCAACATTTCGCAATGTCCTTTTTTGACCAGACAATTTTTGAACCTTTGTAAATGAAATTGCTCTGGGAGTTTTATAAGGACTAAAGTTTTCCTTTTATCTATGTATAACTGCTACGAGTATTAGTGTATATAGTGTGACTGAATCGAACTACAACTTCTCAAACTGATGATTACACAAAGGGTGTGTATGTGTAAGTGCACGAAGATGTGTTTGGAAGTTTTAGACCTGGGTACAAGTAGTCTCGTAGTCGGGTATACTCGACTATGGCAGTCTTACTTGTTTTTTAACGGCGAGATCCCTCTTTGACAAAAAGAAAATCGTTAATATCCAATAAAAATAGCATAACACATTTATGAACACACTTGTTAACACTTTTTCTACTGGCTTAGTCGCTGTATAGAATTTAGAATTTGGTTGCAGTTAAATTCAACCAAAATTCGCCTTTTGCCACGTACGGAAAACTTTTCATGCAAAAATGTAATTTCCGACCGATTGCTCCAATGGTAGCTATAAAATATAGTCATCTAATTGTGATAAAACTAAAACAAACTATTGTATATAAGGTATTAAGTATTTGCAACACACTCCGATAGTTTTAATGGCAGCTTAAGGATAGATTAATCAGATTTTTATAAGACTTGGTCAACATCTGAAGAGAATAAGATAATTAAAAATGGCTGGAGTTCGCTGCGATATCTTGAAAAGAAAACAAAATAGTTTTTCGTACAACAACTCAATTTTCTACCAATTATTTCTATGGCAGCTACAATATATGTATGTATGTATGATATAGTGGCGTAATTCCAACCAAGTTTAGACAGTTAATATTATAATCGTACAAAATGAAACCTTGATTTGGTGAGTTTGGTCATGTAATGTCAGAACTCAGTTTTCGACCGATTGTTCCGAAGGCAACTATATGATATAGTGGTGCAAATATGATCAGCTAGTTTGAAGCAGCATGTTGTTAGACAGAGGGATATCGCCAGTTCGAGTTGACTGTTTATACTGATCAAGCATGTATATGTTATGGGGTCGAAGATGCCTTCTTTTTGTCCGATTCTTACAGTACAGTTTCTTAACCCTTACCCTTTTATGGCTACCTAGTTTCAAAATAGTTTTTTGGCAGTAACATTCCAAAATTTCATTTAATCCCAACTGTCTGGTCTGGTACTCACCGGTTAAGGGGTTGTGGGATGCTTCAATTGAATGTGACGCGTGAGATCAATAGAACGAAAGAACTGCGTATTGCACAGACTGCAGATGTGCTTAATGTGGCCTCTATCGGACAACATGTGCTCCGTTAGATGGCTGACTTGGGCAAAGGATTTGCCGCACTCGGGGCAGACATGTGCGCGCTCCATATGCCGGCTCTTCATATGCTTCTGCAAATGATCGGCGGTGGTGAAGTCTGCTTGGCACACTTGACAAATGTGAGCGCGCAGTAGTACATGCTGGCGCTGGAGATGGACGCGAATAGCTTCGCGATTTTTATGCAATTTACTGCAGAAGATGCATTGAAGGGGATTGCGTTTATGCGATTGTTCGATGTGCTTAAGCAGACTGATGCTACCGGTGTATCCATCGCCACATATGGGGCAGACATATGCGCTTGGCTTCGGACTTGGATCGGCAATGCAGGACTCTTTGTCCAGATCCATGGGCCAGCCGAATGTGAGATCGTCATCCCAGTCAACCGTCGGCAGCAGCTCGTCAATGTTCTCCTCGAGCATTTCGAGATCCTCTGTGTCGTCCACAACGCTGCTATCGCCCTGCAATTGATGCTCGCTCTCAGAGTGCGCAATCAGGTCGCTCATGCAGCTAAAGGCCTTCGCATCATTGCAGTTGTCCGCGCACATGGCACAGTAAAACAATGAGTGTTCGCCATGCCAGGACACAACATGCTTGTACAGGAATATCGGGGAACTGTAACGCCTGCCCGCCGTTCCGCACTGCAGGCACATGTAGCGGCCGTCCCCATGTTTACGATGAATGTGGCGCTGACGCAGCTGCTCATCGCCGTACAAAGTCAAACAGTATTTGCACATGTGAAGCCGGGCCATACGATTAGTGCACAGCTGTTCATGAGCCTTGCAAGTGAGAAACCGCGGAAATGCAACCAAGCAAGAGTGACAGTAGTAGGATCGCGTACACTGGCGTTTCTTTGAGTTTGAGCTAGTGACATGCCCAGCTAGTGCGCCTTTATCATTGCCCGCAAGACACTTTGGTAATATATGCTTTAGTTCCATCGCCACTTCAACTGTTATTTCTGTTTACACCATTGGCCAAATTAAATACAAAGTTTGTTGATAGTTTGTTGATTGCATCGATATCGATATTTCGATATTTCGATACATGAACACTGAATTCACAATAGTGGTAGTCCACAAGTTGACAAGGCTGATTTTGTTTCCAAGCAATAAGATTCTAGTCGAGTGTGCTTTCTACGGAATACCCAGAACTAAGCTTCCAAATCGGTAGAGTGTGTAATAATACATCATATTAGAAGAACAAAAACAGAAGAGAGATTAAACTACAATTTTAAAAGTATATTTTTGAATACATTCAATCTAAAATATATTGTGTTTGGAATTAATATAGGTGTTTACCAACCAGTATTACCCGTCGTCTTCCGGGTCAGATTTTTTCCCAAAATTCTTTACTGTTATGTAGAAATTACCTTCTCATATTAATGGTTGGGCCAGTTTACTTTAGAAGGAGCTGCCGAACACTCAATCAATTTTTCGTCCGTGGGATATAAAAACAAAAATGAAGCTGATCTGATTTTAAAAAACTCTCCTCTATTGACTTTGAAACCCATTTTTCGCCCATTGAAGTGGTTTCTCCCAAATCAGTCAGCAACACGTTAAATAGCCATGTTCTCCTGCATCCCTAATAATTTATCTGTATACCATAATCTTTATACCGATTTTAAATGTCCCCTATTATGATTCATGATCATGTATCATGCAAATGATACTTATTTTTAAGTGATTCTCCAACATAAGTGATTCTCCACTAAGCGAAAAGCGTCCCAATAATTTTTATTTTTTATATTTATTAAAATATACGTTTTTTCCCCCCAAATATACATAGCTGGTGTACCAACTTTGTGGCCTTCGCCTACATCAACTGCTATACATTTCAGTAACTTAATTACAATTTTTAAATTTATTTAATTGCTTAAAACCAGTTTTCATGCTTATATTTATGAATCTCAGCGTCTAGGCCACCATTTGAAAAATTTAGACCTATAACGCCTTTAATTTATTAAGACGGCGCTTGCAGCAAATTTAAAAATAGGGCTTACCAGAAAGCATAAAATGTATTGATCTTGATCTTGTATATATTGTTCAGGGATCAGCTGCCACCAAAGACTCTTAATTGGGATCGGCAATTACTCTTTTTACATAGCTGTTTCAGTATTTTTGGTTGCTCATTGTTGGCTTAGCAATCAAAAATAATCTACAAATTTAATGTGGTTTCTCCTGTAAGCAATATTAAGATCAAATAACGGTAAATTAAATTTGTTTAGCAGCTGGTGACAATTGCTGATACCCTGGTTTCGATATGTTTCGGGTGCAATGTAAACAGCCAGAAACAAAGTTATCGGAACCTGCCAATGCTTCGTCAGTGTAAACAGGCTATAATAAGGGTCATAAATAAGATTAAAGGTAACAAGGTAACGAAAGGGTAATCAATTGAACACGGCATTTAGAAGGCTACGGACATAACAGGTTGGTTGTATCATACAGCTGAGCCCTGGTAACAGGGTAAAAAGTGGTAGCTCTTTGGACCGTTACTGGGATTACAGGTAGAGAAACCACCAACAACTTCCAGAAACTACCCCAAACACCTGTAATGCACAAAAATGCAACACACGCAGCGGCTTAAAATCCAACGTTAGGTAAGATGAATGTTCGTTAAAAAAAATGAATCAGTGTGTGGGAGTACGTTCGACAGAGCGAGTTTGTTACGGGCATCTCCGCACATATATGTATATATGTACATACATACATACATACATATATGACTGCAATAATGTAAGCAATGCAATAACGTCAGCTTTTGATAGCATCGGGATGGCTTATTAATTGTTTATATGTGTGACCAAAGTTGGTTAATTTCTAAAAGTTAGCTAATCACCCTGTGATGTTTTTATTATGATTTTGTGTGGAAGCAGCACTTGTGTATGTATACCAAGGGGAAATTAAGCAACTTTTTTAGCATAAGCAACGTGCCAGCAATGCTTTTCAATAGTTAAATTATTGAACGATATAATGATACACCGATAGGTCGATAAGAAATTGTCCAAAGTATCGATAATGGAAAATCGATACCTTGAAACTTATTGACATCACTAATGTGCGTTGGTAGCAAATTGCAATTATCGTGCAAATTATCGATAGGCATTGGATGCACCCATAATTTGTACATCCCTACACTGTTGCATTTGCATAGCCAAAAAAAATGCCAACCTAAATAGTTGGCTCTGCGTTTATTGTATTTCGATTTCGATAAAGACGAATACAGTTTGTGATTCCGTGCCTGTGTCCCCTCCTACAGCAAAGAAAAGGACGCAAGATGAGCGACGCATGCGAACGGGAGCAGCGCAGCGAAAAGTGCGCCTCGCCGAAGACTGCATCAGCCACGGCGTCAATGACGTTGGCTTCGACAGCCTTGGAATCGCAAACACACAATACAGCAGGACAACAGAAGCAGGACCTACCAATGGCCAGCGGCAGTGGAGCATCTTCAACAGCACCAGCTGGTGGACGTCAACAACAACAACAACAACATTTGCTGCGGCCCAGCGAGGGTGACGTACGTGAACTGCGCGAGATTAAGCAGTTGTTGTGGGGTGACAGTGTGCGCGAAGATGTATTCAAGCGTTGGTCTCAAGGTAAGTTGCTGTTGATGTTGCTGTTGCACCACCCACACCTCCACCACCCACAAGCAGTAGGTGGTCAACAAGCGCGCGCGCTTTTCACTGTGTTTGTGTGTGTATCTGTGCCTATGTGTGAGTGAGCGCGTGTGTGTATCTGTATATGTGTCTGTATTTTTGCAGGTTTTGAATTTAGTGATGTGGAGCCCTCGGCATTGGTGCAGAAACAGGGCGGTCCTTGTGCTGTGATAGCGCCCGTGCAGGCGTACCTGCTTAAGATTATTATCATGGACATGCCAGGCATTCAAATATCAAAGGTAAGAGGCAAGGCCCAAGGCCACTCTCCCCTCTTTCATCTCCCTCCCCCCGCTGACCAATTGCAATTTTAATCATCCCTCATTGCCAGCTACCCAGTGACAAATGCCAAAACCTGCTCATCCAGGCGCTGTGCAACATATTGAAGAACTGCCGCTCACCACGTTATAAAATTGTCACACTGCATCGCCGAGCAACCAAAGAACGTCGCCCGACTCCGCCCACTGATGCGGTTGAGGCAGCTGTAGAGGCAGATGAGGCAATTGGAATTGAGGCTGCTGCCAGCACAAATGCTACTTTGGCCGCCCGTTTGGGCTTGGAGCTGTTGCCGGATCAATTTCATGAGCGCCTGCACACTCTGCACTTTGAGCACATCACTGAGGTGGCTCGTTACTACGTGGATAACTATAGTCAGCTCTCGCATACTTACGGTGTGCTGTTGTTTATGTATTCGGTATTCCTAACCAAGGGCACGGAACAGGTGACATTTGATATATCGGACACATCCGAGCCGCTAATACATAGCACATATGGCTATGGGGCACAGTCGCTGATAAACCTAATGCTGACTGGACGCGCGGTTGCCCATGTCTGGGACAATGAACAGGATGTAGGCGGCCTGAAGCTACGCGGCATTTGCGAGCAGAGCGACATTGGTTTTATAACTCTAATGGAGCAGATGCGCTACTGCACAGTGGGTTCGTTTTTTAAGAATCCACGCTATCCAGTTTGGGTTATGGGCTCCGACACGCATTTAACTGGTTCGTTAAACATACAGATATATTCAAAAGTACACAATTGTAAAATAGAAGTTACTTATTTTGCAGTTTTGTTTAGCAACGAAAAGAGGCTCGTCTCACCAGAGACACCATCGGAGACAGGACGTCGCATCTTTAAGTCATACGATCCGGAAGGCAACAATTTCATATCGAGCACTTTGCTTCGGGATGTGCTAGCTGCATTGAATCTGGTCAGCGAGCCAGCATAGTAAGTTTTCCCACGCTTTTGCTGCTGTTGCCACTTGCTAATATTACTATCCTCCTACGCATACACAGTGTCAGTCTCATGCAGAAGCGTTTGGATCCAGAGAATCTCGGCATCATTCTTTTGAATGCCTTTATGGATGAGTTTTTCCCGCAGGAGCGCCGCTCAACACCGGACACATTTGAGCTGCTTCATTACAATGGCATACCTGGCTCCAATGATAACAACAAGGTGAGCATCCAAATGCTTAAAAAGTACTCTTAAAACCCTTTTAAGTACCTTAAATCCAACTGAGTTTGACTGTGTTGTCAATCGCCTCTACTAAATAGATGTTATTTTGAAATTCTTGCATTCACCCATGACTCAAAATGATATATGTTATTTGTAATGTCCGCATTTAACGCATTGCAAATGAAAATAATTTTTGTTATGTCAATTGGAGATGTGTGTTTTAAATAATTTGTATAAACCATTAACTAAAAGCAGTATATACGATTTATAATTGTGTTGAAGCACAGTATGACATCATTTCAAACGATTTTATTTTTGTTCCTCATTCAATATTTAAATTGCAATTTTTGCAAAAATAGGGAGCAAGAACAACTTAGGCTAAGCTAAATACCCTTGCAGCAACATTTTTCATACAAAAACTCAACCGATTGTTACCATATGATAAGTGAGCCGATCCGGCAAGCTGCGACGTATTTACTGCCTGCAGCAAAAGAAGCATCTGTCCAAGTTTCATCTGGCTAGACTAGTTTGCATAGAAACAGACGTTTATCGTTATTTCGACTCGACTATTGATGCTGGTCAAGAATATAAATCCCTTTAGGGATTTGCAAAGTATACATATGTACATACAAAATTGTTATCTTTGGTCACTTTATAATTTGGTACGTAATGCATTGAAGGAGACACTTTCAACTCCATAAAGTATATCTATTTTTGATCAGCATCCAGATCTGAATCGATCTGTTTTCTAATAGGCTGTTTCTATTTAAAAAGTCTCAGTTTTAAATTGCTTCAGACAGTGTACATATGTCGCTATCGGTCGGATCAGTTAACCATAACATATAGCTGCCATAGCAAAAATCTGTGAACTCTAAACATTTGTGTTTTTGAAGATATTCACTTTATTGAGTTAAACACTCGTTTGTTAATACAACCTGACCGAATTCGATCCAAATCAGACTAATATTTTAGAGCTATCATAAAAACGATGGAATCGATGGAAATTTGCGTTGTTGTATGAACAACTTTTTTGGTTTTCACTGAAAACTTTTCAGTAATTTTAAATTTTGTTATGCTCTTCATAAGTTGATCAAGTTTTATTTTATTATCTTAAGTATATATCTTATAACTGACATAGAAACAATCAGATGTATTCGAGAAATAAGTTTTTATATGAAAATCATTTAATTTTCGTTACAAATATTTCGAGCAAGCTTAGCAATTGCAAATCATATTGTACCTTATATATAGTTTGCCTTAATTGTATCCATATGGGTTGACCATATCGTACAACTGCTAAAGGAACAATCTGCCGAATTTTGAGTTGTTGTATGGAAAACATTGCTGCTAGGTAATCAATCGTATATATCTTCGGCATAGCAAAGAAAACAGTTCATGTTTTAAATGATTATATATTAGCTCTCAAATTTCTATCGGTTATCTATCGCTTATATTATTTTATATTTATTTTTGAAAGCCGATTACTAATGTTATTTTAATGCAGGTGCGCTACTACTTTGGCTCGGCCATATTGCTGGAAGGCGATCTCAAGTCCATTTGCACCTCTAATCCGATGGTCACTTGCTTACAGACCAAGTGGCCCAACATTGAGGTCAACTGGCATGATGCTCACCTGCCCTCATTGAATTGACCGCCTCATTAAGGGAAACAGAAATAGCAGCAATAGCAACAGTAGCGGCAAAATTGATGCCATGCACATCTTTATTTCAAACACCTTTCAATTGTTTATTAATAATTTATTGAAAAATGTTTAAAAAACAACCAAAAAAAATGCAAACAAACAAGATGGAAAAATGCAACACAAAAAAAAAATAACAAGCAACTAACGCAACTTACACACAAACACACACTCCTACACATACACACACACACACACACACACACACACACACACACACACAAATATATATATATTTATATATAAATTACAAATATATATATATATAAATATATGCATAAATGGTATGCAGAAATGTAATTTTGCAACAATAATGATTAAAACGTGAAGGCATCATTATGCATGAAACATATTAAAATGAATATAATTATTGTTTGCCATTGTAATTATAAGAGCCAGGAAATTATACATATTAACCCTATAAGACAGAAAAAGAAAATTAAAATGAAATAACAGCAAAATTGATAAAGAGAAAAATATTCACCCAAAACACTCACACACCCATACACACACACAAACACACACACACACACACACACACACACACACACGCACACATTAAGAACAACAATTTTTGTTTATGGCCTTTTAACAAATTAATTGTAGTGTTTAAAACAATTTAATAAAATTAAAAAGCAATTAAATGTGTAAAGCAAATGAAAAAATTTGACCCCATCACAACATAAAATGTAAAGGCAGAATGCAATTAGAACGAGAGCACTAGAGAGAGAGAGAGAGAGAGAGAGAGAGAGAGAGAGAGAGAGAGAGAGAGAGCGAGAGATTGAGAGTAAGGAAAAATGAGGCAACAATGCACTTAAAGCTGAGAAATGGGATAAGGATAGATGCAGTTTGAGCGATAGAGAAAGCAAGCAAAGGAAAGTCAAGCAACAATGCTTTCAAATCAGAGAAACTTAATTCAAATATATTAGATACAGTTCAAGAATTTAAATGTGTGTGCAAGTTTATACCCAAAATCCAAAGCTACATCAAATAAATGTCTAGCTATATACATACATACTATATTGTTGCAATGTTCGTTCCAATAAAACTGTCCTTAGCATAATGCTTTATTTGTAGTTTGTTGATTGACTTCGTCAGAATAAAACAGTTCGCTGGTGAGCTCCTTTGATGTAAATTCTCTCAAGACCTCTGCACTCAAAACATGAAAGCAATTTTTAACAATAAGAATAGCGGGTCATAATTGAAAAGTATAGATACTTCTAATAATCTAAAACAAAAAAAAACAACTCAAGTCGTCTGATAAAATAAACATGCTTATTAATACATAACATACATACTTTCAACAAAGACACAAGTTTCACTTATACTTTAAAATAAAGGAAAGACAGTTTCAACTTAAAAAGGAAAATACGGAAATATATATGTATATCTTTATATATGAATCGACATTTCCACTGAATGCTTATGTCAACTAAGACTCTGTCACATAAGTCGCTGAACTGAGAACAAGTAGTTTAAAAATACACAATACAACTGCAATTTGTGTATCGAACATCTGACAAACAAACCCAATGTATAATCTGTGGCTGAATACCAAAAAAAAAAAAACAAATTGTAAAACAATTTTCTGGCACCGTTTTCAAGTTGAGCGAAAATTCCAATTTTTCGATTTTCAAAACTGTAGTTCGATGATATTAAAAGGTTTACTTTTTGAAAAGCGATAAACTCCTTTAATTAAGATAATAAGAATTGAGAATGTTACAAAAAAATCTAAATTATATTGGTATTTAGCAACCCTATCCGTTGAAAAAAGGTAGATTTCTAACATCTTTAGAGCAAAAGTTTGATTTATATTAGTTAAAATAAGTGACGTTAATACTAAATCGGTAGACAAGTGCAGAAGCTATAAGCATTTTATCGAAAAACAAAAAAGTTATTGTTACTCCCTCTACCCACAAAATAGGGGAAAGGTGGTCCTAAAACTAAACAAATGTATGTCACATGCAGAAGTAGATACATCTCCGACCCTATAAGGTATATATAAATTCTTAATCAGTATCAATAGTCGAGTCAATCTGGTACTGTCTGTCTGAACGCGATAAAAACAGAAGGACAACTTAAAAGATATAGGCACGCATAATTCTTCCCTCTTGCTTGTACTTGAAATGATCTGCTTGCTTGCACTGCTTGATGCATATGTGTGTATGCATACGTGTGTATGTTTGGGAGTTTTAGACCTGAGTATAGCGTGTCCCATGCTCGACTAAACATACTTTCTTATTGCTGCAATATTTAAATATCATTTCTTCAATTGATATTCTTTTTGTAGTTTTAAATTATTTAACTTATACTATGTTCATTAACAAAGGATTTCCAACATTTTTGAGGAAAATTCATCCAATAATATTTGAGCCGTGTAGTGAACAAATCATATAACAAAAAGTTGAGAAATGCGATTAAATTATGTCATAAAAATTTAAAATTCCCCTTATAATATAAATTCAAATATATAGTAGAATGCATAAATGCAAAGATAGTTTTCATCTAATGGTATATCAAATTAATAAGAAAGAATAGCCAAAAATTAATCGGCAGTATTGTCACTGGAGGAGTTAATCGAATTTAACAGTTATTAATAATTTTGTGAGATATATATCCTCATCTAATAGTGTTAAAAACTAATGCGTTTTCCTCAAAAATATCTTTATTCTTAATATAGTATAGTTAAATCATCAAAAATGATAATAAATATCAAATGTCGGAGTAGTTCTTAAATATTACAGCATTAAAAAATAATTTCTTTTTGTCACTTCAACCTGCATTTATTTTTTTAACTTCTACACTTGTCCACCGATTTTAATGAAACGCCCCTTTTTACACCCTGAACCTAGTGGGTAAGACAGTAAGTCAGAATAAGGCATTTCCGATCCTATGAGGTATATAAATATATTCCTGATCAGTAGCAATATCCGAGTTGATCTTGCCACATCTGTGTGTCCGAATGAACGCGTCGATCTCAGAGAGTATAAGAGCTAGATACACCAAATTCGAATGTAAGTTCCTGTATTCTATACGCAGATGAAGTTTCTTTCAAAATTCAGATACTCCCCCTCATGCCTGCAAATAGAAAAAAGCAATTTATGAGGACAATTTAAAAAATACTCTTCGATCGGATAGCAAGCATAAAGTTATCCAAGAAACTAGCTTCAGCACTTTAAAGCGGGAGGAAACAGCATCGCACGCGGTACTTGAAAGGCACTACTTGCTTGCAACGCCGTTTGTTTTGAACTGAACTGCTTAATGCGAATGTGTGTAGAAGAATTTTAGACCTGGATACATTGTACACAAGATCTTCTGTTTTGTTTACTGATATAAATCAAACTATAGTTTTGAAGAATAAAACAATACAGCAAAACTCGATTTTTTGAGAAGTTATCGTTAGGAATCGCACCTTTTTTTAAATACGTCGCTGAATACCAATAAAAGAACAATTGTTATGCAACATTTTTAATTCAATCCCAATCACAACCTAAACAAATAATCTTATTTAAAAGTGTTATGTGGCTGGTAAGCTTATCAATAAAGTCAATTTCCTAAATATCATTGCATTAAGCTCGGAGTTATTCACATTTTTCGAAGGCTTATTTTTTGAAAAGTCGAAAAACTAGCTTTTTCGCTTAGCTCGTCAACTGCCTCAGAAATTTATTTAGAATTTACTCTTAGATGTTCGGGATACAGACTTTTCAAATTTGTTGCATAGTGTAATCAAAGTATTTTGGAAAGCTTTTATACCCTGTACCAATTTAAAATGAGTAACAAGTTGTGCAAATGTATTTAACGGAAGGCATCCCCCACCCTATAAATAATATTACAACCTCCTAAACCCATTTTATGGGTACCGGGAGTAAAAAGGACAGATAGATAAACGCGCTGATTTCAGAGACACAATAAGTAACTTTTATGAAACTATATACGTATCTCGACTGGTGGGAACCTTTTGTTTTCGTTTTTAATTTTTCACACCTTACCCGGAGCGAGCAGATCGTAAAAAAAGTAATTGGAATCGCGCTGTAATGATAAAAATGTCTTTTGCTAGATAGGGATAGACGCCTTCTTTTGTCCATTCCATACATTTGCACATTTGTTTATATCCTCATTCCAATATTATGGGTTTAATCGCTATCAGCTTAAAACATATATGGTATTCGATTAAAATCGCCTGAATATCAGCATAAAATATCCCTATTTAAGATAAGACAACTGGTTCAAAGCTGGCACCAAATTAAGTGAAGTTGACTACGGTCAAATTGATAATGAAATTTATAGTAAAGTAAGATATGTTCTGTTTTCAAACTGTTTCTAACTCACTTCGAAGCGAACTTAAACCAATAAATGTGCTGAGAAGTCAATATAACTGTTTTTATCAGCGGAACATTTCAATTTTTGTCAATCTAGCGCTAAAGTCCTTAAAGCACCTCCTGGCAGAATGAAACTGGATATAAGAAGTACTATACGTCGTCTGGGTAAGCATGTCCTCCCAACAGAAGATATAAGTTGGAGCCCTCAACCCAATTATTATCGCTGATAAGGGAACTCTAGACTAAGAGTCGTATGAACAGATCGCTGTAGTAATATATTAGGTAATAACAAACCAATACTAAAACTTACCGAGTCAACAAACCTGAGCTAACAATAACGGAACTCGTCAGCGAGATTGTGTTTTGGCTTAAAAATGATCAATATGAACGATGAGTCAAAAGGCTTAGACACACATTATACTCTATCTTAAACAAGTTATAATGCCCTAATCGGGAGTACCAAGGTCTGAAGTTGGCTAACATATCCTCGTATTCACAAGTACATGACAGAGCGGGATTTTGTAAAAAAGAACGTTCATCTTTTCAAAATTCGATCGATTGTTCCATTAGCAGTTGTATGATATAGTCATCCCGTTTTATTCAAATTTCTGCAAAATTATTATACAAGTGCAATAGCTGAGAAATGTTTAATAAAAAAAATACACACAAATAGCGCTCCAAAGTTTTCCCGCCCTTTGGGGTCACTTTCCTAGATGGTTGAGCCACATGCTTTATGATATTTTGTTTAGGGCTATGAAAATGACTTTGAAGCCGATCTAACTAAACAAATAATCTCATTTATTTAACCATTTCACGCCTGCGGCGACGGGTGGAGGTAGATTTTCCTAAATCGGTTAGCACTCTCTTAAATTATTTTTGGCGTAGTTTTGACAATGAGTTTAAAGCCAATTGCAACAATAATAATACAATTTCAGACAAAAGCTTCCCACCTATTCTCCGCCCGTTGCATTGATCCCGCAGAACACCGAGTTCTTGTGTTATGCTTTGGAAATTTGTAGGAAGCCATTCGAATGAAAAGGAAAAATGCTGAATTCCATTTTCCAAAATCGGTGACTCAAGTGTCGCATTATTTAATGTGAAGTGCTTTGAAAATGAGCTTGAAGCCAATCGGACGATAATCAAAATAGTTTCATACAATAATTTATCACGAATTTTTTGCAGATCTTAGATTTTCCAACCGCCTATTGTGTTTTTGTGTAGAACCATATATCAAATTGTTTTACATGAATAGCTTCGAAATTGAGTATAAAGGTGATCGAACTGAAGTAAGACTTTCGCCATATAACTTCCAGACCCAGCAGGTGAATTTTTCAAAATCGGTGAGATTTGTGTCAAATGATTTTTTGTATAGATTTTGGAAAATGAGTTATAGAGCTTGGAAAATGAGTTTCAGAAAATGAATCTCAAAACCTATTGGATGGTAAACAAAAAGGTATTCCGCGTTTTTCGGCGCTTGTAGGTAGATTTTTCCAAAACACCGTCTTAGTGTGCACTTTCATTATAGATGGAACCTACTGTGAATTTCAGCATTCGGTAACGGTATGGGCTGTGCGTTGATTACGAATCAGTAAGTCAGGACAAGCTTTTTTATATATAGACAGTCCGATTTTCACCAAACTAGGTCACTTTACCTCAGTAGGTTGAGTCGGGATGCCTTATAAAACTTTCTAAAGTTCAATGATCGATTGATTGTTCGTATGGCAGCTATAGTTATTCGATCCGATCGGTTCCGACATATGTGCTGCCTGCAGCAACAAAAACTTGTTTTAACGGTTTCCAAAACGCAGCATCTTATGACATCAATATTTTATTTCATATATTTGTATATATGTAGTACATTCATAGCCATTCAAAGTGATTATTGTATTTAAATGAGTTTCAATCAAACATAGTGATTTTAGTGCAAGCAAAACGCTGCATCATAGTATGACATCAATATTTTATTTCATATATGTATATGTATATATGTAGTACATTCATAGCCATTCAAAGTGATTATTGTATTTAAAAAGTTTCAATCAAAAATAATGACTTCGAAGTGCAAGCAAAATAACTTAACAGATTTAGGCAAACCTAAACTATCATAAAATGTGCCAAAACTAAATATATCTAAATATGCTTAAATATAAGAGCACAATTCTGTGACCCATAATGAAATATCAGTGTAGTAAACAAAAATCTGCAAAAATCAACGAAATCAATAAATAGAATGTCTCCAGAATGAATTTTGAAATGTGAATGTCTGTTTAATTCGCAATATACTCGTAGTAGAGAGCATTTTCACTTGTTCTGTTCATTGGAGTTACTCAACTCACTTAGTTTGCTCTGTTGCTCACTTTGATTACTCAAAGTGGCTCTGTTGGTCATAGACAATTCAGCTAACTTGTTCAGTTGTTCGTGAGTAAACAAAAATAAAATCATAATAAATGAACTAAATAAAAATAATTTGAGCAAAACTGTTAGATTTATTGGAAAACTTTTGGATAGCAAAACAAATAAGCGTTTCACTTAAAAAAATATATATTAAAACTGAATATTGTATAGTGCTAATACGGAAACCGAAATGTTAATAATGTCCTCTATGTTAAGTAATTAGTACACACAAACTACATATTTATACATATTTCTATGCAAAAACAAGTAAGAATGCTTTAGTCAAGTATACACAATTACGAGTCACCCTGTACTCCGGTCTGAAATTCCCAAACATCATCGTACACACGCATAGCAAGCAGAACAAAAAAGGCTACTGCTTGCTCCCTTCTATAGCATAGCCAAAGTCAAGGATATATCGGATTTTGATGGAATTTCAGTTCTTGAGATCGACGCGTTCATTAAGACGGACAAGACTAGATCGACTCGGCTGTTGATGTTGTTCAAGAGTATATATATATACTTTATAGGGTCGGAAATGCCTCTTTCTTCTTTGGAGTAAACCGTTTTACCCATTTTATGGGTATAGGAAGCAAAGATATTGGTGCCTACTAAGCAAGGACGTTTAAGCCTGAACAGCGCAAAAACAAAATAACAATTTGGAAGGAACATGTTCACTTAATTCAGCGAGCACCTCTATAGTATATAGTACGATATTGGTGTGGTGTACAAATACAGTCAAGTTTTCCGAAAACGAAAATAAGGAACATAACTGGGTGTTGTGATTTGTTCTTTCTTGTGTATACACATGTAAATAAATTTGGGTTTTGAGAAAATAAAAGAGTTTAATGTTTGTGTGTAACTTTCTTATACGTAAGCTAGATAAGAGTTTATTCAATACGTAAGTATATTAAGCAATTCATTTTGCTTGCGAAAATGTTTTTTTCCATTTTAATATAATTTATGATCTTCGAATTACTAAAGAAGCCTCCCGTTCCTTCATGCGACAAGCAACAATACGTCTGCCTTGTACGCCAATCACGTTGAGATACTCCGTTTACTTCTCCTCACACCATTCGTTCTCCTTGCGGACCTGCTCCTCCTCGGCAGCAGTGAAATCCTTCTTGATATTGAAGGTCTTGCGGATGTCCTCTGGGGTTTTTCCCTTAATCATATTGGCGACAGTCTTGCAGGTAAGTTCCAGCAAGCCCTTGATGTCCAAATAGTTGGCAGCCAAGATCAATTCAAAGAGAGTGCCCTGGTCAACTTTGAGAAAATCAGCATCCCAGGAGGTGATGTCATCGGTGCGCTTCTCCTTGCTCTCATCATCCTCGGTGGGCTGGGGATCGTCCTTGTGATAGTTGGCCCAAGTCAGCACCTTACGCAAAATTGTCGAATTCACATTCGGCAATGGCACAATAGCATTCTCATCCTCTTCCATGCCACAATCCTCTAACATGGTGCGAATGGTGCCGGAGCACTTGGCAATTTGGATATCGGTATCGAAAATTTCCTCATCGGAGGACTGCAACTTAATGTTTGGCATGTTGACCTGAAAAAGTAATAAGAAAAAATGTTATCGTTATTTTTCGTTAGCATAATGCTTTGCGGGACGCACAAGTTCATTGGTGGCACCAAGGCATGCTACTCGGCAAGACGGAGAGGGATCTTTTAATCACAGTCTAGCTTAAGGCAAAGAGAAAGACGTTAAGGGACACATAAGCGGGCGAAGCAAAGCGAAATGCCTCCAAGAGGGTCTGTGACGCGCGGCATGTTCTATTAATTGATGATGACAAGCTGTGCAAATAACAAGTGTCAAAATGTCCTGACCAACTCAAGCGTATTGTCCAGACGATTTCTCTGGTAAACAACTGTCAACAGCTTGGTACGCCCAACTTGCGCCCTCATGACTCACACCCGAGCCTTATTCGTTGATGCGTTTAACAAGTGCATAAGAGAGAGAGCGCACAGTGCCGCAAAGATGATGTCTTGGGCTTAGGTCGGAGAAATGCGGCTTCTGCAAGCAGCGCAGCACGACAGAGGCTATAAAAGCTGTAACATGTCTTGCAAGCCGTTCTGTCCAACTGTTTGGCGCACTGATTCCGCAGAAGCAGCCCTGGTTAGGGCGGGAAGCACGGAGTGGGAGAATGTCACCAGCGGCATACCATGGATTTGGCTGCTGCTGCTTGAATGAATACCATTATGGCTTTAAGCATGAGGACTCGTTTTGCGACCACTGTGATGCTGTCGTCATGAAGGACGCTGTGCATATGTATGCGACTGCTGATAACATCTTCATGTGCAACTGAATACTGACAAATATGCGCAGCAGGGGGGAGGAGCCGACGCGCAGCCCGATAAAAGGGGCCCGACAAGAGGGGCCGCGCCGAGATGCAGAGCTTGACATATGACTAAACTTTTTTTTTCCAAATTCTTTCTCGTCTTTTCTATCATCCAAATGATAAGCGTTGTTGTCTTACAATAAAAAAGTACAACATTCATAATATAGGATACATGTATGCAAATAATACGGCGCCTGCACACACAATACTTATTTATGTGTATACATGCATATGCATGTAACAAATGCAAATGTGTTAAATGCAGACGCTTTCGAATTTGAACAATGGCGTCGCGTATTCATTTTTTCCAGGAAAACATATTTACTTTCTTTAAGACGCACACTTACCCCAACAGTTGATAAATTGAACAATTTGGAATTATTATTTGTACGGTACAACTGCGCCTATTAATCACGCAGTAAACTTTACTTTATAAAATATAATTTACTGTTCTGTGCGGGAGCAGACGTCGAAAACTACTTTGTGATGAAGTGCAATAAATATGTAATCGATAAGATTACTTGCGCCAGGGCTACAAAATGAAATATTTGTCGTTTTTTATTCCAGGAAACCATGTGAACTTTGTTAGTATTTTAATACTGCTGAAAGCTGAAATAAGAAATAAGCACAGCTGACATACATAGCAAAAACTTTTATTTCAGTTAAAATTCACGTTTTCTTTATTTCATGATAATTGAAAATCTAATACCATATAATATGTGTATCCTAAATATTAAAATGAAGCCATGTCTTAACATATTATTTAATATATTAATTCATATATAATTTTCTGTTTAATGAATAGATGTAACTACTGTTTAAAAAAAATAACAAGCCAATACAAAGTGTAATATCGAAGATATGACCAGTAGATAATGGAGCTAGGAATCTCCGGTTCAATTTATTAAATAAGTTCAGATGTTTTGACTCGTGAACTAAGTCATTTTGATTCAGTTCTGCACAGGGATGTTAATCAACTTTGTATAGAGTTTGCGCACAAAAAATATCACGAAGCGATATCGATGTACGATAATATATCGCAACAAAATTTCTGAATATCAATGCTCAACAAGATACGTTATTCTTTTAAAGTTTCAAGAAAGGCTCACATTTTATGAAAGTAAGTTTTTATATCGCTCATGTTCGATACTGGCAATTTTGTTCAGCTGTTTAGCAACTTAAACTAAAGAACTTGGCCCCTGACCCTGTATTTAAATTTGGTTTATTGGCGGTAAGCGTTTCCTCTTTTCGCCATGTGCAATATACAAATATGTATGCACATACATCTGTTTTTGTTATGTTCAACAACTACACAACTGAAATAGTTGAATAGTTTTGATGACCGGTTGAACATACATATGTATGTTCGTACAACTGAATTAAATGGGCCGTACCACTTACGAACGTTTTTAATTGCTCAAAATAGCTTAACACTAAGTATATACATACATTTATCTGAAGTACCATTATCACTGGGTTTGCAGCTATTCCAAATGTTGTTCGTGTTATTCTCGTGGTTATTACAGCAGAAATATGACAAATGTGTATTGTACATACATATATGTATGTGTTCGACGACTACAGGGCTGGATAGTTTCGTTAATGACACGTTAAACTATTCAGTTCAGGTATCGTTCACGAACGATTGAATATGTTCAATCGGGTATTTAAATGCCCCATTAATCAACCTTATTCTAAAAGAAACGCCACAGCTCTAGTAGATATTGAAATTCTAACGTACATATAATATTATCACGACATAACATACTTACATATATGCATTGAAGCAACCTAGAGTTGTGTTGTTCATGTGAATTAAAACAAAAAAAAACAGAGTTGCTCACTGAACTGATTGAGTATGTTAACAAGGACATAATAATTAAATATCTCTCTTAATCTCTATTATTTCATTTTGGTAAATATGTCTTTGAACGCCCCTACAGAAGGAAAATACTGGTTTTGGTGTCAATAGACGCGGAAATATTCAAAGAACCTACAGTGTTGGTAAGTAGCAACATATTTGCCGAAATAACGTTCTAAAAAGCGCGGCCTGCAAAATGTAAGAGCAATGCGCAGAAGACAATTTGCGTCATAATAGTTTTGTTATATTGTTGCGTTTACTGGCAGGACAATCAGTGGAAAACACAACATGAATTAGATGACATATTGAACGCAAGCCAAACTGATCGACTTAGGACCCTTATGAGGCGTACGACAGCATCAAGGATGCAAACAAATTCGAGCTTGTCGGCTATTATGTATCGTTTGATGTTGACGTTGATCTGATTAAACTTCCTGCAACGTCACAACCTTTGCAGTCGCACCAAAAAGGTACACAGCAAGTAACAGCGTCTGCAGCAGCAAAAAAGCATAATCTGGTGGCAGAATCCGGCTCCTCATCTCATGCACATAGAATCTGTGGCCGGCGTCTCGCCTGTGCTGCAGGATACTTTGGCCGCCCCGCAGCGAGTTCGGTACCTGGCTGGAGGCTATTGTGCGACGCTGGCAGTCCTGTGGACGCCGCGATCTACCAAAGATATTCGACGACGCTCGAAATGTGACAAACAGAGCATCGGGCTCATTCGACTTTGTAAGTTTTTCCTGTCTCAAATGAATTTTCTCATTCATATTTTATATTTGTTTAAGATTCCAAAAGTAAGCAGCACTCCTGCATTTGAAAAACTGCCGCCGGGGCTTTGCCGCGTCATGGTAGATTAGATGCCAATTGTGAGGCAAATCGTATGCCCGGCAAGTCGACATCGCAACGCTCAATCTTGGATACACGGCGCACCAAAAGACCACCTGAGTTGGGACAGCGGCTGCATTCGCCCTACAACAAACACAACAATATGGAACAGCGGACATCGCAGGCAGCGCTGTTACAGTCAAGCTTAGGGTCAAATGTTCCTTTTATTCATTCACGATTGCGTGTGAGACCCTTAATGGAGCTTAAAGACACTTACAACCAGTTACACAACAATCCAAGACGGAATCCGTACATGTGCTCGAATAACAGCTGCCGGTGTTGCACACGCTGGACGGGGGCTCTGGAGTCATGCCGCCGCACTACCGAAGTCCGAGGCTCACTTCACAAGCAGCCACACTAGTTATAGCAGCAACAGCTGTGCGTGCTTCAACGGCTATAAGTTGTGGTATGCAAACATCCTGCGTTGGTGAGTTGGAGGCCAGCAGAGCACCGCTAAACTTAGCGACAGTTGATGGCAACACAAGCCGGCAGCATCTTATACCCATGCATGGCCACTGCGATGATTTGCAATCAGCGCTAAATAAGCCATCCAGGCCAGCCATCAATGGTGATCAGATTGCCGAGGAGCTGGCACGCAAGCGAAACTCATTGGGAAAGCTTATTCACATAAACGGACGGCCGATGCACTCAGAGCAGCAGCTGGCCCTAGAGCAAAGCATACAGTGGGAGACGTAATTAAATGGTACCGGCGAAGGTTTGCCCCTCAAGGTAAGTTTTCGAGCCTGACTTTAGTGCAAGTTGCTATGCTATCGCCACTGCCAACACCAAATGGCCGTTGTAGTATAATCCGAGTACAACTCTCTTTTTTTTCAGAAACACCAAAAACAAAAGCGCTCCAGACCTCGCGACGTGTATTTCCAATGGTAAGTGTCAGTTTCTTAAAATTTACAGTATTTTCAATTTATATTTTTTCATTAAAAGACGTAAGAGCTGCAGAATTATATCAGGGTCTCTGAAACCGTGGCGATGCGTCTCCGATCGGGCTCTACGAGATCTAACAAGTTAAGGCTCCATTCAGATAGCACCCGCACCACCACCAGCACCGTACCGCATCGATAGCTTTGATATGCAGATTGTACCTCCTCCACCAACCTCTGAACCATAATCACGCCAGGTTCAAGGCTCACCATGCAGAGCCGACGTGGATGCGCGAGCAGAGCCACCGCTGAAGTTGAATGAAGTGCAGCAGGCAACTGTTACTACGGAGAATGTGCAGCAAGCGACAGTTTCTGAGGGGAATGTGCAGCAGTCGACTGTTGATGAAGATGCGCAGCAGGAGCCAGTTGCTCTTCCGCCGCCATCGCAATTTGACAACAATGCGGAGCAGGAGAGCACGCATATAGAAGTGTTGCGTATGGAAGCACTCACGCCACAACCGGAGCAAACTGATTGAGATGAGCAGCCACGCATTAGTTAATCCGCACGCGGGGCACTTCGGTTGTCCCTCAGCAGTCGACAGAATGTGAACCAAAATAAACAGGATAAACAGCAAAATTAGAAGAAAAAGCAAAACAAGCAAACAGTGAAAAGCAAGATGATGCATTCAATAAACCATTGGCGTCGGCTCTAAAAAAAAAAAAATAACAAAAATTGGTCAGGAAGAATCATGTAGGCTGGGCGTAACGCTGACGTAACAGTTGACGATCACGATACAAGTAATTAAAACATTTAATAACAATTACAGCACTAATCGGATGAGACCAACTAGTTGAAAATTTGGGGATTTCTATGATTTAATTTCTGAGTCAGGTCGGTTCCCTTTCCCTTCCCCATCAATTCATTTAAAATTCCCATCAATTTAAATTAAAATATCAATCTGAAATGGATTGATTGAAAATGGTCCCTTCCCTTTCCAAACCGACCAGAAATTAAATCCATACAAATTTCTAAATTTTCAACAAGTTCTCATCCGATTAGTGCTGTGATTGTTATTTAATGCTGGACCTGTATCATGATCGCCGATTGTTTTATTATGCCCAGACTATCTAATTCTTTCTGATCATACCATTACTTTTTTTTTCCTTGGAACTGACGCCAATGGTTGAATGCATCATCTTGCTTTTTGCTTGTTTGCTTATCTTGCTTTTTCCCCTCATTTTGCTGTTTAAACTGTTTATTTTGGTTCACATTCTGCCGACTGCTGATAGACAACCGAAGTGCCATACGTGCGGCTTTTCTAGTGCTTGGCTATGCCGCGCGACTTATAAATACATATACCTATATATCGCGCAAAACAGATGTATATATAAATAAATCGGGTTATACACATTTTATTGTAAACTAACTTTCAACTTATTCAAATTTGTGCGGTTTTATTGCAAACATTCTGGCAAGTCTGGTAATTTTTCGATGTTTTCCAACACTAAAAAGATCAATTGTGTCGATCAACTTTTATTTGAATTTATGTCATTATTTCTGCAATAAAGTCTTGCTCCGCCGCCATTTGTTTTTTAATTTTCAGATGCATCGTTTAAGATTAAAACCAGTAATTTTGATGCTGTCTTTATATGGTGTAGCTATAGCATCAAGTAAATCGCTTTAAGCGATTTACTTGATGGTAAAAGTTTACCCACAAGCGATTGAAAGATGCAAGTCATCACAGCGGCGGATCCTTAATGCCGCCTCCAATTGGCAGGGACTTGAAAAACATACCTCAAACATTTAAGCGGAATGGTGAGTTTATAATACATCCAAAGTATCATTAAAAACAACATTTGACATTCAATATAGCGCGTGCCGCTCCTTCCGAACCGACAAAGTCAACACCACCCGTCCGTTCCACAGCTACCACACGTACAGGTCGTGCAGGCCCTGTACCTCCTTAAACGCCAGATCATGTTAGTTGTAACTACTACAACAGTGCGTCCGTTAATACGTACAGGTTCCTCGACGAAAACAAACAAAGCCAAACTCACTGCGGGTGCAGTTGGGGGCGTTGCAACAGCTGCGGCGCCCAAGCGTATTGCTCCTTACGACTTCAAGGCTCGTTTTCATGATTTACTGGAGAAGCATAAGGTGCTGAAATCGAGATATGAGAAGCAAGTGGAGGATATGGGTGGGCTGAAATCGCTGCCTATTCACCTTGAAGAAACACAGCCAACGGCGTTGTATTTTTGCTAATCCGCGAGAATTTTGCTGGTAAGGAGCCGTTGCGCTTGGGTATGTCCTGTCCTGTTTCACTAATTTCACAGTTATCTATATAATTATTGTCACAATTTTTTCAGTTCTATGTTTTACCTGTCGCTGCAGATACTCGATCTCTGACTGTGCCGTTATTAGCGTTAAGATTATTAGACCGCACAAAGGATGAGCCAACTCAGTTGGAGACATCGCACGAACAGATCAAAAGTGAGCACGAGTCGCTCTCCGCAGAGGTGCTAGAGCTGCGCCAGCGGAATGACGAGCTTGTCTAGCGATCTGGCCAACTACCGGGAACAGCTCTTCCAGTCCAACATGGATCGAAAGGAGTCAAACAAGACGGTCATGGATCTGCGCGGCAATATACGGGTAGTTTTCCGTGTGCGTCCGTCACTTGAAGCTACAGTAGAGTTGCAGTGCATAGATGGTCAGGCCAAGAACAAGATGGGCCAACAGATTGGCCTTTAACAACACACAAAACACCTAAATTGTACTGTGTTATGCTTAAGTTATGTATTTGCTTATGTATTTCAAAATAAATAATGTGTCAACAATTATATAATAATAATATAATGGTTGTTTACTTGGAACTCACAGCCTGCTGCACTTCGATGGGAATCCGTTCCACCAGCTCCTGGTGATTATTTGCAATGCTGGCTAGGACGCCCCTGCGATTCACATGTTCCACATCCGCGTTGTATTCATAATGTTCGCCGTTGATGTTGGTCAGGGTGCCGCTTTATGCCTCCAGTACAGCCTCCGGTGCGCATGTGTCCCATTTTTGCATGCTGGCGTTGCAAACACATAAGCATGCGCAATGCCCTCTAGCAATTGCACCACCTTGTGCTCCACCTTAAACAATTTGGTGGCTTTGAACACGCAAATTTATATAAATATATATGTCTATTTCACATAAAATATATATATGTATATAAATATAGAACACATATATTTATATGTATGTATCTATATACTATAGACAACAATACAAGCACTACTGTAAATATCAACATTTGAAGAAATCCCAACTTTAATCGGTTGTTAAAAGTCCCATAGTGGTGCTATTATTTTTTTCGCAACGTATATTTAAATATATATTTACTTAGTTCAAATAAGAGCGGGATCATAAGCTGTCCGACTATCAAACAGTCCGGCAACTCCACGCGTCTTAAAACACCTTAAAACTATCGCATAAATACTGCGATAGTTGACTGATTTTCCCTAACTATCGAGTGCTTGCATTAATTTTATTATTTCGGCAAAGTCAATTTATCTTTATATAAAGTAGCTCAACCGAATATTTACCCTGTCTTTATATGGGGCAGCGGTAATTCTATGCTTGAGCTCCCGTATAGAAAGAAAGCACGGAGAATATTGGCCTTAGGCTCAAAAACGCGAGAAAAAAATCCAATAACTGATTTCAGGTGGGGGAGCTTAACTTTATTGCACAATTTATAAAAAAAAACAATTATTAAAGCACGTCCCATTGCAATGAATCTCCAGCGGCTGCTCCGCTACAGTCGAAATTTGAAATTACGAAAAAAAAAATCTGCCTCATTTTGTAGTTAACAAGTGGCAGCACTGCCAAAGTGGTTCCGGAACAGTGACGTAGCCGGAACCAGCCGCGGCCCATAGAGTCCAAAATATTGGAACACCTTGGTGGACACGCTTTTGGAAGCTAAGATTTTGCCCGGACGCCAGTGTAAACCAACTATGACGCACTTCAAAAATCTTACATTTCTGGCGGCAGAGCGGCGACGCAGGATACATTTCCCTAACATATCGTATTGTTTGGGCCCTGGGGCGGCAGCGAGCCCCACTCGCCAAAAACTTTTATTTTCTATACTAAATAAAATCCGGGCTAATTTCGAATTTTGTTAAATAGTGGATTAAACGAAATCAAAACGGCCAAAACGGCCGAAAAATTTGCGAAAAATGACGAAAATTTGAAGTTTGCTAGTTTTGGGCTCAAAATGAAGGCCCGGGAACGGTGAATTGAACCTGGTAACTCAAATTGCTTTTGGCCCGAAAACGGCGCTTGTACGGGCCAAAGAGCGAACACGGTCCACACACGGTCCACAGGCGAACAGAAATCAGCAGATAAGGTTGCTAAAAAATTAGTGCCCCTAAACGTGCTCCGTGAATCGATAGTTCTTACTCTCATATGCGTAGCAGGTCTCTTACCCACCGTTTAGAGATAGTAGGTTACGCCATGCGCATGTCCGTTACTCGGTCGTCGTTATTCGGCGACCATGCCTGTGACGTCACACTTTATGGAATTCAGCGCGCGCTTTTGAACTTATATGAAAATCACTGACATTTTTTTAGCAAATCGGCTCGTGTGGCTGTAATTCCAGTCCGAATTTAAAAATCTTGCCAACATATTGTAGCGTTATTCTTAACGCGTCGATTGCTATGCTACGGTCTTCTGTATGTGCCATACATATTTAAAATTACGCAGTCAAGATGAGAAAATGTTGGCAGTCCGTCTGCTTGCTCTCTAACTTATCGCTCTATTTTAAAGCTATGACTTTCATAGGCACAAATATCTATTTCGATGCAGGCAGTACATATATGAAAAGCAGCCGGATCGAATCACTATGTCATATACATAGCTTCCATAGGAATAATAGGTTGAAAACTATGTTTTTGTAAGAAAAAACTTGCTTATAAAGATACCCTAACCAAACTCTCCAAATTTAAGTTCCATTATGTTCTACATATGCTGACCGAATTTCATCAAAATCGGACTTATACATCTTATACCTGTCCCACGAGCGGTCGGTAGAAACTTGAATTGTATGAATAACGCTGCAAAATGTAATTGTGGCTACACGACACATTTGAGTGGAAAAAAAGTGACTAAGTCCTCTTCCAGTGGCTGTAACTTCTAACTTCAGCTTATATCAAATTCTAAAATTGGATCCTCGACATATTTTGCATGAACCTAGGTTCATTCATGAAACGCTTAATCATCCAAAATTTTCAGGGTCCCATAACTTTGTCAAAACCGAACCGATTTTCATGCGTGATGTCTTTTTTGTCATGGTTTGACATGTAGATTAATGTGGCATTTCAGTTTATATAAAATTCCAAAATTGGATCCTCGACATATTTCGCGTGAACCTAGGTTCATTCATGAAACGCTTATTCATGCAAAATTTTCAGGCTCCCATAACTTTGTGAAACCGAACCGATTTTCATGCGTGATGTCTTTTTTGTTATGGTTTGACATGTAGATTAATGTGGCATTTCCGTTTATATCAAATTCCAAAATTGGATTGTCGGCATATTTTGCGTGAACCTAGTCATTCATGAAACGCTTTTTCATCCAAAATTTTCAGGCTCCCATAACTTTGTGAAAACCGAACCGATTTTCATCCGTGATGTCTTTTTTGTTATGGTTTGACAGATTAATGTGGCATTTCAGTTTATATCAAATTCCAAAATTGGATTGTCGACATATTTTGCGTGAACCTAGGTTCATTCATGAAACGCTTATTCATCCAAAATTTTCAGGCTCCCATAACTTTGTCAAAACCGAACCGATTTTCATGCGTGATGTCTTTTTTGCCATGGTTTGACATGTAGATTAATGTGGCATTTCAGTTTATATCAAATTCCAAAATTGGATTGTCGACATATTTTGCGTGAACCTAGGTTCATTCATGAAACGCTTATTCATCCAAAATGTTCAGGGTCCCATAACTTTGTGAAAACCGAACCGATTTTCATGCGTGATGTCTTTTTTGTTATGGTTTGACATGTAGATTAATGTGGCATTTCAGTTTATATCAAATTCCAAAATTGGATTGTCGACATATTTTGCGTGAACCTAGGTTCATTCATGAAACGCTTTTTCATCCAAAATTTTCACGCTCCCATAACTTTGTGAAAACCGAACCGATTTTCATGCGTGATGTATTTTTTGTTATGGTTTGACATGTAGATTAATGTGGCATTTCAGTTTATATCAAATTCCAAAATTGGATTGTCGACATATTTTGCGTGAACCTAGGTTCATTCATGAAACGCTTTTTCATCCAAAATTTTCAGGCTCCCATAACTTTGTGAAAACCGAACCGATTTTCATGCGTGATGTCTTTTTTGTTATGGTTTGACATGTAGATTAATGTGGCATTTCAGTTTATATCAAATTCCAAAATTGGATTGTCGACATATTTTGCGTGAACCTAGGTTCATTCATGAAACGCTTTTTCATCCAAAATTTTCAGGCTCCCATAACTTTGTGAAAACCGAACCGATTTTCATGCGTGATGTCTTTTTTGTTATGGTTTGACATGTAGATTAATGTGTCATTTCAGTTTATATCAAATTCCAAAATTGGATTGTCGACATATTTTGCGTGAACCTAGGTTCATTCATGAAACGCTTTTTCATCCAAAATTTTCAGGCTCCCATAACTTTGTGAAAACCGAACCGATTTTCATCCGTGATGTCTTTTTTGTTATGGTTTGACAGATTAATGTGGTATTTCAGTTTATATCAAATTCCAAAATTGGATTGTCGACATATTTTGCGTGAACCTAGGTTCATTCATGAAACGCTTTTTCATCCAAAATTTTCAGGCTCCCATAACTTTGTGAAAACCGAACCGATTTTCATGCGTGATGTCTTTTTTGTTATGGTTTGACATGTAGATTAATGTGGCATTTCAGTTTATATCAAATTCCAAAATTGGATTGTCGACATATTTTGCGTGAATCCAGGTTCATTCATGAAACGCTTTTTCATCCAAAATTTTCAGGCTCCCATAACTTTGTGAAAACCGAACCGATTTTCATGCGTGATGTCTTTTTTGTTATGGTTTGACATGTAGATTAATGTGGCATTTCAGTTTATATCAAATTCCAAAATTGGATTGTCGACATATTTTGCGTGAACCTAGGTTCATTCATGAAACGCTTTTTCATCCAAAATTTTCAGGCTCCCATAACTTTGTGAAAACCGAACCGATTTTCATGCGTGATGTCTTTTTTGTTATGGTTTGACATGTAGATTAATGTGGCATTTCAGTTTATATCAAATTCCAAAATTGGATTGTCGACATATTTTGCGTGAACCTAGCTTCATTCATGAAACGCTTTTTCATCCAAAATTTTCAGGCTTCCATAACTTTGTGAAAACCGAACCGATTTTCATGCGTGATGTCTTTTTTGTTATGGTTTGACATGTAGATTAATGTGGCATTTCCGTTTATATCAAATTCCAAAATTGGATTGTCGACATATTTTGCGTGAACCTAGGTTCATTCATGAAACGCTCTTTCATCCAAAATTTTCAGGCTCCCATAACTTTGTGAAAACCGAACCGATTTTCATGCGTCATGTTTTTTTTGTTATGGTTTGACATGTAGATTAATGTGGCATTTCAGTTTATATCAAATTCCAAAATTGAATCGTCGACATATTTTGCGTGAATTCATGAAACGCTTTTTCATCCAAAATTTTGAGGCTCCCATAACTTTGTGAAAACCGAACCGATTTTCATGCGTCATGTTTTTTTGTTATGGTTTGACATGTAGATTAATGTGGCATTTCAGTTTATATCAAATTCCAAAATTGAATGGTCGACATATTTTGCGTGAATATATTCATTCATGAAACGCTTTTTCATCCAAAATTTTCAGGCTCCCATAACTTTGTGAAAACCGAACCGATTTTCATGCGTGATGTCTTTTTTGTTATGGTTTGACATGTAGACTAATGTGGCATTTCAGTTTATATCAAATTCCAAAATTGAATGGTCGACATATTTTGCGTGAATATAGGTTCATTCATGAAACGCTTTTTCATCAAAAATTTTCAGGCTCCCATAACTTTGTGAAAACCGAACCGATTTTCATGCGTGATGTCTTTTTTGTTATGGTTTGACATGTAGATTAATGTGGCATTTCAGTTTATATCAAATTCCAAAATTCAATGGTCGACATATTTTGCGTGAATAGAGGTTCATTCATGAAACGCTTTTTCATCCAAAATTTTCAGGCTCCCATAACTTTGTGAAAACCGAACCGATTTTCATGCGTGATGTCTTTTTTGTTATGGTTTGACATGTAGATTAATGTGGCATTTCAGTTTATATCAAATTCCAAAATTGAATGGTCGACATATTTTGCGTGAATGTAGGTTCATTCATGAAACGCTTTTTCATCCAAAATTTTCAGGCTCCCATAACTTTGTGAAAACCGAACCGATTTTCATGCGTGATGTCTTTTTTGTTATGGTTTGACATGTAGATTAATGTGGCATTTCAGTTTATATCAAATTCCAAAATTGAATGGTCGACATATTTTGCGTGAATAGGTTCATTCATGAAACGCTTTTTCATCCAAAATTTTCAGGCTCCCATAACTTTGTGAAAACCGAACCGATTTTCATGCGTGATGTCTTTTTTGTTATGGTTTGACATGTAGATTAATGTGGCATTTCAGCTTATATCAAATTCCAAAATTGAATGGTCGACATATTTTGCGTGAAACGCTTCATTCATTCATGAAACGCTTTTTCATCCAAAATTTTCAGGCTCCCATAACTTTGTGAAAACCGAACCGATTTTCATGCGTGATGTCTTTTTTGTTATGGTTTGACATGTAGATTAATGTGGCATTTCAGTTTATATCAAATTCCAAAATTGAATGGTCGACATATTTTGCGTGAAACGCTTCATTCATTCATGAAACGCTTTTTCATCCAAAATTTTCAGGATCCCATAACTTTGTGAAAACCGAACCAATTTTCATGCGTGATGTCTTTTTTGTTATGGTTTGACATGTAGATTAATGTGGCATTTCAGTTTATATCAAATTCCAAAATTGAATGGTCGACATATTTTGCGTGAATCTATATTCATTCATGAAACGCTTTTTCATCCAAAATTTTCAGGCTCCCATAACTTTGTGAAAACCGAACCGATTTTCATGCGTGATGTCTTTTTGTTATGGTTTGACATGTAGATTAATGTGGCATTTCAGTTTATATCAAATTCCAAAATTGAATGGTCGACATATTTTGCGTGAATGAACCTATGTTCATTCATGAAACGCTTTTTCATCCAAAATTTTCAGGCTCCCATAACTTTGTGAAAACCGAACCGATTTTCATGCGTGATGTCTTTTTTGTTATGGTTTGACATGTAGATTAATGTGGCATTTCAGTTTATATCAAATTCCAAAATTGAATGGTCGACATATTTTGCGTGAGGTTCATTCATGAAACGCTTTTTCATCCAAAATTTTCAGGCTCCCATAACTTTGTGAAAACCGAACCGATTTTCATGCGTGATGTCTTTTTTGTTATGGTTTTACATGTAGATTAATGTGGCATTTCAGTTTATATCAAATTCCAAAATTGAATGGTCGGCATATTTTGCGTGAAACGCTTTTTCATCCAAAATTTTCAGGCTCCCATAACTTTGTGAAAACCGAACCGATTTTCATGCGTGATGTCTTTTTTGTTATGGTTTGACATGTAGATTAATGTGGCATTTCAGTTTATATCAAATTCCAAAATTGAATGGTCGGCATATTTTGCGTGAATAGAGGTTCATTCATGAAACGCTTTTTCATCCAAAATTTTCAGGCTCCCATAACTTTGTGAAAACCGAACCGATTTTCATGCGTGATGTCTTTTTTGTTATGGTTTGACATGTAGATTAATGTGGCATTTCAGTTTATATCAAATTCCAAAATTGAATGGTCGGCATATTTTGCGTGAAGAGGTTCATTCATGAAACGCTTTTTCATCCAAAATTTTCAGGCTCCCATAACTTTGTGAAAACCGAGCCGATTTTCATGCGTGATGTCTTTTTTGTTATGGTTTGACATGTAGATTAATGTGGCATTTCAGTTTATATCAAATTCCAAAATTGAATGGTCGGCATATTTTGCGTGAAGAGGTTCATTCATGAAACGCTTTTTCATCCAAAATTTTCAGGCTCCCATAACTTTGTGAAAACCGAACCGATTTTCATGCGTGATGTCTTTTTGTTATGGTTTGACATGTAGATTAATGTGGCATTTCAGTTTATATCAAATTCCAAAATTGAATGGTCGACATATTTTGCGTGAATAGAGGTTCATTCATGAAACGCTTTTTCATCCAAAATTTTCAGGCTCCCATAACTTTGTGAAAACCGAACCGATTTTCATGCGTGATGTCTTTTTTGTTATGGTTTGACATGTAGATTAATGTGGCATTTCAGTTTATATCAAATTCCAAAATTGAATGGTCGACATATTTTGCGTGAATAGAGGTTCATTCATGAAACGCTTTTTCATCCAAAATTTTCAGGCTCCCATAACTTTGTCAAAACCGAACCGATTTTCATGCGTGATGTCTTTTTTGTTATGGTTTGACATGTAGATTAATGTGGCATTTCAGTTTATATCAAATTCCAAAATTCAATGGTCGACATATTTTGCGTGAATAGAGGTTCATTCATGAAACGCTTTTTCATCCAAAATTTTCAGGCTCCCATAACTTTGTCAAAACCGAACCGATTTTCATGCGTGATGTCTTTTTTGTTATGGTTTGACATGTAGATTAATGTGGCATTTCAGTTTATATCAAATTCCAAAATTCAATGGTCGACATATTTTGCGTGAATCTCTTTTCATCCAAAATTTTCAGGCTCCCATAACTTTGTCAAAACCGAACCGATTTTCATGCGTGATGTCTTTTTTGTTATGGTTTGACATGTAGATTAATGTGGCATTTCAGTTTATATCAAATTCCAAAATTCAATGGTCGACATATTTTGCGGTGAATAGAAATCCAAAATTTTCAGGCTCCCATAACTTTGTCAAAACCGAACCGATTTTCATGCGTGATGTCTTTTTTGTTATGGTTTGACATGTAGATTAATGTGGCATTTCAGTTTATATCAAATTCCAAAATTCAATGGTCGACATATTTTGCGTGAATAGAGGTTCATTCATGAAACGCTTTTTCATCCCAAATTTTCAGGCTCCCATAACTTTGTCAAAACCGAACCGATTTTCATGCGTGATGTCTTTTTTGTTATGGTTTGACATGTAGATTAATGTGGCATTTCAGTTTATATCAAATTCCAAAATTCAATGGTCGACATATTTTGCGTGAATAGAGGTTCATTCATGAAACGCTTTTTCATCCAAAATTTTCAGGCTCCCATAACTTTGTCAAAACCGAACCGATTTTCATGCGTGATGTCTTTTTTGTTATGGTTTGACATGTAGATTAATGTGGCATTTCAGTTTATATCAAATTCCAAAATTCAATGGTCGACATATTTTGCGTGAATATTTTCATTCATGAAACGCTTTTTCATCCAAAATTTTCAGGCTCCCATAACTTTGTCAAAACCGAACCGATTTTCATGCGTGATGTCTTTTTTGTTATGGTTTGACATGTAGATTAATGTGGCATTTCAGTTTATATCAAATTCCAAAATTCAATGGTCGACATATTTTGCGTGAATAGAGGTTCATTCATGAAACGCTTTTTCATCCAAAATTTTCAGGCTCCCATAACTTTGTCAAAACCGAACCGATTTTCATGCGTGATGTCTTTTTTGTTATGGTTTGACATGTAGATTAATGTGGCATTTCAGTTTATATCAAATTCCAAAATTCAATGGTCGACATATTTTGCGTGAATAGAGGTTCATTCATGAAACGCTTTTTCATCCAAAATTTTCAGGCTCCCATAACTTTGTCAAAACCGAACCGATTTTCATGCGTGATGTCTTTTTTGTTATGGTTTGACATGTAGATTAATGTGGCATTTCAGTTTATATCAAATTCCAAAATTCAATGGTCGACATATTTTGCGTGAATATTTTCATTCATGAAACGCTTTTTCATCCAAAATTTTCAGGCTCCCATAACTTTGTCAAAACCGAACCGATTTTCATGCGTGATGTCTTTTTTGTTATGGTTTGACATGTAGATTAATGTGGCATTTCAGTTTATATCAAATTCCAAAATTCAATGGTCGACATATTTTGCGTGAATCTATATTCATTCATGAAACGCTTTTTCATCCAAAATTTTCAGGCTCCCATAACTTTGTCAAAACCGAACCGATTTTCATGCGTGATGTCTTTTTTGTTATGGTTTGACATGTAGATTAATGTGGCATTTCAGTTTATATCAAATTCCAAAATTCAATGGTCGACATATTTTGCGTGAATAGAAACGCTTTTCATTCATGAAACGCTTTTTCATCCAAAATTTTCAGGCTCCCATAACTTTGTCAAAACCGAACCGATTTTCATGCGTGATGTCTTTTTTGTTATGGTTTGACATGTAGATTAATGTGGCATTTCAGTTTATATCAAATTCCAAAATTCAATGGTCGACATATTTTGCGTGAATAGAGGTTCATTCATGAAACGCTTTTTCATCCAAAATTTTCAGGCTCCCATAACTTTGTCAAAACCGAACCGATTTTCATGCGTGATGTCTTTTTTGTTATGGTTTGACATGTAGATTAATGTGGCATTTCAGTTTATATCAAATTCCAAAATTCAATGGTCGACATATTTTGCGTGAATAGAGGTTCATTCATGAAACGCTTTTTCATCCAAAATTTTCAGGCTCCCATAACTTTGTCAAAACCGAACCGATTTTCATGCGTGATGTCTTTTTTGTTAAGGTTTGACATGTAGATTAATGTGGCATTTCAGTTTATATCAAATTCCAAAATTCAATGGTCGACATATTTTGCGTGAATATTTTCATTCATGAAACGCTTTTTCATCCAAAATTTTCAGGCTCCCATAACTTTGTCAAAACCGAACCGATTTTCATGCGTGATGTCTTTTTTGTTATGGTTTGACATGTAGATTAATGTGGCATTTCAGTTTATATCAAATTCCAAAATTCAATGGTCGACATATTTTGCGTGAATCTATATTCATTCATGAAACGCTTTTTCATCCAAAATTTTCAGGCTCCCATAACTTTGTCAAAACCGAACCGATTTTCATGCGTGATGTCTTTTTTGTTATGGTTTGACATGTAGATTAATGTGGCATTTCAGTTTATATCAAATTCCAAAATTCAATGGTCGACATATTTTGCGTGAATAGAAACGCTTTTCATTCATGAAACGCTTTTTCATCCAAAATTTTCAGGCTCCCATAACTTTGTCAAAACCGAACCGATTTTCATGCGTGATGTCTTTTTTGTTATGGTTTGACATGTAGATTAATGTGGCATTTCAGTTTATATCAAATTCCAAAATTCAATGGTCGACATATTTTGCGTGAATAGAGGTTCATTCATGAAACGCTTTTTCATCCAAAATTTTCAGGCTCCCATAACTTTGTCAAAACCGAACCGATTTTCATGCGTGATGTCTTTTTTGTTATGGTTTGACATGTAGATTAATGTGGCATTTCAGATTATATCAAATTCCAAAATTCAATGGTCGACATATTTTGCGTGAATAGAGGTTCATTCATGAAACGCTTTTTCATCCAAAATTTTCAGGCTCCCATAACTTTGTCAAAACCGAACCGATTTTCATGCGTGATGTCTTTTTTGTTATGGTTTGAAATGTAGATTAATGTGGCATTTCAGTTTATATCAAATTCCAAAATTCAATGGTCGACATATTTTGCGTGAATATTTTCATTCATGAAACGCTTTTTCATCCAAAATTTTCAGGCTCCCATAACTTTGTCAAAACCGAACCGATTTTCATGCGTGATGTCTTTTTTGTTATGGTTTGACATGTAGATTAATGTGGCATTTCAGTTTATATCAAATTCCAAAATTCAATGGTCGACATATTTTGCGTGAATAGAGGTTCATTCATGAAACGCTTTTTCATCCAAAATTTTCAGGCTCCCATAACTTTGTCAAAACCGAACCGATTTTCATGCGTGATGTCTTTTTTGTTATGGTTTGACATGTAGATTAATGTGGCATTTCAGTTTATATCAAATTCCAAAATTCAATGGTCGACATATTTGGCGTGAGGTTCATTCATGAAACGCTTTTTCATCCAAAATTTTCAGGCTCCCATAACTTTGTCAAAACCGAACCGATTTTCATGCGTGATGTCTTTTTTGTTATGGTTTGACATGTAGATTAATGTGGCATTTCAGTTTATATCAAATTCCAAAATTCAATGGTCGACATATTTTGCGTTCATTCATGAAACGCTTTTTCATCCAAAATTTTCAGGCTCCCATAACTTTGTCAAAACCGAACCGATTTTCATGCGTGATGTCTTTTTTGTTATGGTTTGACATGTAGATTAATGTGGCATTTCAGTTTATATCAAATTCCAAAATTCAATGGTCGACATATTTTGCGTGAATTCATGAAACGCTTTTTCATCCAAAATTTTCAGGCTCCCATAACTTTGTCTTTTTTGTTATGGTGTGACATGTAGATTAATGTGGCATTTCAGTTTATATCAAATTCCAAAATTCAATGGTCGACATATTTTGCGTGAATAGAGGTTCATTCATGAAACGCTTTTTCATCCAAAATTTTCAGGCTCCCATAACTTTGTCAAAACCGAACCGATTTTCATGCGTGATGTCTTTTTTGTTATGGTTTGACATGTAGATTAATGTGGCATTTCAGTTTACATCAAATTCCAAAATTCAATGGTCGACATATTTTGCGTGAATAGAGGTTCATTCATGAAACGCTTTTTCATCCAAAATTTTCAGGCTCCCATAACTTTGTCAAAACCGAACCGATTTTCATGCGTGATGTCTTTTTTGTTATGGTTTGACATGTAGATTAATGTGGCATTTCAGTTTATATCAAATTCCAAAACTCAATGGTCGACATATTTTGCGTGAATCCAAAATTCATTCATGAAACGCTTTTTCATCCAAAATTTTCAGGCTCCCATAACTTTGTCAAAACCGAACCGATTTTCATGCGTGATGTCTTTTTTGTTATGGTTTGACATGTAGATTAATGTGGCATTTCAGTTTATATCAAATTCCAAAATTCAATGGTCGACATATTTTGCGTGAATAGAGGTTCATTCATGAAACGCTTTTTCATCCAAAATTTTCAGGCTCCCATAACTTTGTCAAAACCGAACCGATTTTCATGCGTGATGTCTTTTTTGTTATGGTTTGACATGTAGATTAATGTGGCATTTCAGTTTATATCAAATTCCAAAATTCAATGGTCGACATATTTTGCGTGAATAGAGGTTCATTCATGAAACGCTTTTTCATCCAAAATTTTCAGGCTCCCATAACTTTGTCAAAACCGAACCGATTTTCATGCGTGATGTCTTTTTTGTTATGGTTTGACATGTAGATTAATGTGGCATTTCAGTTTATATCAAATTCCAAAATTCAATGGTCGACATATTTTGCGTGAATAGAGGTTCATTCATGAAACGCTTTTTCATCCAAAATTTTCAGGCTCCCATAACTTTGTCAAAACCGAACCGATTTTCATGCGTGATGTCTTTTTTGTTATGGTTTGACATGTAGATTAATGTGGCATTTCAGTTTATATCAAATTCCAAAATTCAATGGTCGACATATTTTGCGTGAATAGAGGTTCATTCATGAAACGCTTTTTCATCCAAAATTTTCAGGCTCCCATAACTTTGTCAAAACCGAACCGATTTTCATGCGTGATGTCTTTTTTGTTATGGTTTGACATGTAGATTAATGTGGCATTTCAGTTTATATCAAATTCCAAAATTCAATGGTCGACATATTTTGCGTGAATAGAGGTTCATTCATGAAACGCTTTTTCATCCAAAATTTTCAGGCTCCCATAACTTTGTCAAAACCGAACCGATTTTCATGCGTGATGTCTTTTTTGTTATGGTTTGACATGTAGATTAATGTGGCATTTCAGTTTATATCAAATTCCAAAATTCAATGGTCGACATATTTTGCGTGAATAGAGGTTCATTCATGAAACGCTTTTTCATCCAAAATTTTCAGGCTCCCATAACTCTGTCAAAACCGAACCGATTTTCATGCGTGATGTCTTTTTTGTTATGGTTTGACATGTAGATTAATGTGGCATTTCAGTTTATATCAAATTCCAAAATTCAATGGTCGACATATTTTGCGTGAATAGAGGTTCATTCATGAAACGCTTTTTCATCCAAAATTTTCAGGCTCCCATAACTTTGTGAAAACCGAACCGATTTTCATGTGTGATGTCTTTTTTGTTATGGTTTGACATGTAGATTAATGTGGCATTTCAGTTTATATCAAATTCCAAAATTCAATGGTCGACATATTTTGCGTGAATAGAGAGGTTCATTCATGAAACGCTTTTTCATCCAAAATTTTCAGGCTCCCATAACTTTGTCAAAACCGAACCGATTTTCATGCGTGATGTCTTTTTTGTTATGGTTTGACATGTAGATTAATGTGGCATTTCAGTTTATATCAAATTCCAAAATTCAATGGTCGACATATTTTGCGTGAATAGAGGTTCATTCATGAAACGCTTTTTCATCCAAAATTTTCAGGCTCCCATAACTTTGTCAAAACCGAACCGATTTTCATGCGTGATGTCTTTTTTGTTATGGTTTGACATGTAGATTAATGTGGCATTTCAGTTTATATCAAATTCCAAAATTCAATGGTCGACATATTTTGCGTGAATAGAGGTTCATTCATGAAACGCTTTTTCATCCAAAATTTTCAGGCTCCCATAACTTTGTCAAAACCGAACCGATTTTCATGCGTGATGTCTTTTTTGTTATGGTTTGACATGTAGATTAATGTGGCATTTCAGTTTATATCAAATTCCAAAATTCAATGGTCGACATATTTTGCGTGAATAGAGGTTCATTCATGAAACGCTTTTTCATCCAAAATTTTCAGGCTCCCATAACTTTGTCAAAACCGAACCGATTTTCATGCGTGATGTCTTTTTTGTTATGGTTTGACATGTAGATTAATGTGGCATTTCAGTTTATATCAAATTCCAAAAATTCAATGGTCGACATATTTTGCGTGAATAGAGGTTCATTCATGAAACGCTTTTTCATCCAAAATTTTCAGGCTCCCATAACTCTGTCAAAACCGAACCGATTTTCATGCGTGATGTCTTTTTTGTTATGGTTTGACATGTAGATTAATGTGGCATTTCAGTTTATATCAAATTCCAAAATTCAATGGTCGACATATTTTGCGTGAATAGAGGTTCATTCATGAAACGCTTTTCATCCAAAATTTTCAGGCTCCCATAACTTTGTCAAAACCGAACCGATTTTCATGCGTGATGTCTTTTTTGTTATGGTTTGACATGTAGATTAATGTGGCATTTCAGTTTATATCAAATTCCAAAATTCAATGGTCGACATATTTTGCGTGAATAGAGGTTCATTCATGAAACGCTTTTTCATCGAAAATTTTCAGGCTCCCATAACTTTGTCAAAACCGAACCGATTTTCATGCGTGATGTCTTTTTTGTTATGGTTTGACATGTAGATTAATGTGGCATTTCAGTTTATATCAAATTCCAAAATTCAATGGTCGACATATTTTGCGTGAATAGAGGTTCATTCATGAAACGCTTTTTCATCCAAAATTTTCAGGCTCCCATAACTTTGTCAAAACCGAACCGATTTTCATGCGTGATGTCTTTTTTGTTATGGTTTGACATGTAGATTAATGTGGCATTTCAGTTTATATCAAATTCCAAAATTCAATGGTCGACATATTTTGCGTGAATAGAGGTTCATTCATGAAACGCTTTTTCATCCAAAATTTTCAGGCTCCCATAACTTTGTCAAAACCGAACCGATTTTCATGCGTGATGTCTTTTTTGTTATGGTTTGACATGTAGATTAATGTGGCATTTCAGTTTATATCAAATTCCAAAATTCAATGGTCGACATATTTTGCGTGAATAGAGGTTCATTCATGAAACGCTTTTTCATCCAAAATTTTCAGGCTCCCATAACTTTGTCAAAACCGAACCGATTTTCATGCGTGATGTCTTTTTTGTTATGGTTTGACATGTAGATTAATGTGGCATTTCAGTTTATATCAAATTCCAAAATTCAATGGTCGACATATTTTGCGTGAATAGAGGTTCATTCATGAAACGCTTTTTCATCCAAAATTTTCAGGCTCCCATAACTTTGTCAAAACCGAACCGATTTTCATGCGTGATGTCTTTTTTGTTATGGTTTGACATGTAGATTAATGTGGCATTTCAGTTTATATCAAATTCCAAATTCAATTGTCGACATATTTTGCGTGAGGTTCATTCATGAAACGCTTTTTCATCCAAAATTTTCAGGCTCCCATAACTTTGTCAAAACCGAACCGATTTTCATGCGTGATGTCTTTTTTGTTATGGTTTGACATGTAGATTAATGTGGCATTTCAGTTTATATCAAATTCCAAAATTCAATGGTCGACATATTTTGCGTGAATAGAGGTTCATTCATGAAACGCTTTTTCATCCAAAATTTTCAGGCTCCCATAACTTTGTCAAAACCGAACCGATTTTCATGCGTGATGTCTTTTTTGTTATGGTTTGACATGTAGATTAATGTGGCATTTCAGTTTATATCAAATTCCAAAATTCAATGGTCGACATATTTTGCGTGAATAGAGGTTCATTCATGAAACGCTTTTTCATCCAAAATTTTCAGGCTCCCATAACTTTGTCAAAACCGAACCGATTTTCATGCGTGATGTCTTTTTTGTTATGGTTTGACATGTAGATTAATGTGGCATTTCAGTTTATATCAAATTCCAAAATTCAATGGTCGACATATTTTGCGTGAATAGAGGTTCATTCATGAAACGCTTTTTCATCCAAAATTTTCAGGCTCCCATAACTTTGTCAAAACCGAACCGATTTTCATGCGTGATGTCTTTTTTGTTATGGTTTGACATGTAGATTAATGTGGCATTTCAGTTTATATCAAATTCCAAAATTCAATGGTCGACATATTTTGCGTGAATAGAGGTTCATTCATGAAACGCTTTTTCATCCAAAATTTTCAGGCTCCCATAACTTTGTCAAAACCGAACCGATTTTCATGCGTGATGTCTTTTTTGTTATGGTTTGACATGTAGATTAATGTGGCATTTCAGTTTATATCAAATTCCAAAATTCAATGGTCGACATATTTTGCGTGAATAGAGGTTCATTCATGAAACGCTTTTTCATCCAAAATTTTCAGGCTCCCATAACTTTGTCAAAACCGAACCGATTTTCATGCGTGATGTCTTTTTTGTTATGGTTTGACATGTAGATTAATGTGGCATTTCAGTTTATATCAAATTCCAAAATTCAATGGTCGACATATTTTGCGTGAATAAAGGTTCATTCATGAAACGCTTTTTCATCCAAAATTTTCAGGCTCCCATAACTTTGTCAAAACCGAACCGATTTTCATGCGTGATGTCTTTTTTGTTATGGTTTGACATGTAGATTAATGTGGCATTTCAGTTTATATCAAATTCCAAAATTCAATGGTCGACATATTTTGCGTGAATAGAGTTCATTCATGAAACGCTTTTTCATCCAAAATTTTCAGGCTCCCATAACTTTGTCAAAACCGAACCGATTTTCATGCGTGATGTCTTTTTTGTTATGGTTTGACATGTAGATTAATGTGTCATTTCAGTTTATATCAAATTCCAAAATTCAATGGTCGACATATTTTGCGTGAATCTATATTCATTCATGAAACGCTTTTTCATCCAAAATTTTCAGGCTCCCATAACTTTGTCAAAACCGAACCGATTTTCATGCGTGATGTCTTTTTTTGTTATGGTTTGACATGTAGATTAATGTGGCATTTCAGTTTATATCAAATTCCAAAATTCAATGGTCGACATATTTTGCGTGAATAGAGGTTCATTCATGAAACGCTTTTTCATCCAAAATTTTCAGGCTCCCATAACTTTGTCAAAACCGAACCGATTTTCATGCGTGATGTCTTTTTGTTATGGTTTGACATGTAGATTAATGTGGCATTTCAGTTTATATCAAATTCCAAAATTCAATGGTCGACATATTTTGCGTGAATAGAGGTTCATTCATGAAACGCTTTTTCATCCAAAATTTTCAGGCTCCCATAACTTTGTCAAAACCGAACCGATTTTCATGCGTGATGTCTTTTTTGTTATGGTTTGACATGTAGATTAATGTGGCATTTCAGTTTATATCAAATTCCAAAATTCAATGGTCGACATATTTTGCGTGAATAGAGGTTCATTCATGAAACGCTTTTTCATCCAAAATTTTCAGGCTCCCATAACTTTGTCAAAACCGAACCGATTTTCATGCGTGATGTCTTTTTTGTTATGGTTTGACATGTAGATTAATGTGGCATTTCAGTTTATATCAAATTCCAAAATTCAATTGTCGACATATTTTGCGTGAGGTTCATTCATGAAACGCTTTTTCATCCAAAATTTTCAGGCTCCCATAACTTTGTCAAAACCGAACCGATTTTCATGCGTGATGTCTTTTTTGTTATGGTTTGACATGTAGATTAATGTGGCATTTCAGTTTATATCAAATTCCAAAATTCAATGGTCGACATATTTTGCGTGAATAGAGGTTCATTCATGAAACGCTTTTTCATCCAAAATTTTCAGGCTCCCATAACTTTGTCAAAACCGAACCGATTTTCATGCGTGATGTCTTTTTTGTTATGGTTTGACATGTAGATTAATGTGGCATTTCAGTTTATATCAAATTCCAAAATTCAATGGTCGACATATTTTGCGTGAATAGAGGTTCATTCATGAAACGCTTTTTCATCCAAAATTTTCAGGCTCCCATAACTTTGTCAAAACCGAACCGATTTTCATGCGTGATGTCTTTTTTGTTATGGTTTGACATGTAGATTAATGTGGCATTTCAGTTTATATCAAATTCCAAAATTCAATGGTCGACATATTTTGCGTGAATAGAGGTTCATTCATGAAACGCTTTTTCATCCAAAATTTTCAGGCTCCCATAACTTTGTCAAAACCGAACCGATTTTCATGCGTGATGTCTTTTTTGTTATGGTTTGACATGTAGATTAATGTGGCATTTCAGTTTATATCAAATTCCAAAATTCAATGGTCGACATATTTTGCGTGAATAGAGGTTCATTCATGAAACGCTTTTTCATCCAAAATTTTCAGGCTCCCATAACTTTGTCAAAACCGAACCGATTTTCATGCGTGATGTCTTTTTTGTTATGGTTTGACATGTAGATTAATGTGGCATTTCAGTTTATATCAAATTCCAAAATTCAATGGTCGACATATTTTGCGTGAATAGAGGTTCATTCATGAAACGCTTTTTCATCCAAAATTTTCAGGCTCCCATAACTTTGTCAAAACCGAACCGATTTTCATGCGTGATGTCTTTTTTGTTATGGTTTGACATGTAGATTAATGTGGCATTTCAGTTTATATCAAATTCCAAAATTCAATGGTCGACATATTTTGCGTGAATAAAGGTTCATTCATGAAACGCTTTTTCATCCAAAATTTTCAGGCTCCCATAACTTTGTCAAAACCGAACCGATTTTCATGCGTGATGTCTTTTTTGTTATGGTTTGACATGTAGATTAATGTGGCATTTCAGTTTATATCAAATTCCAAAATTCAATGGTCGACATATTTTGCGTGAATAGAGGTTCATTCATGAAACGCTTTTTCATCCAAAATTTTCAGGCTCCCATAACTTTGTCAAAACCGAACCGATTTTCATGCGTGATGTCTTTTTTGTTATGGTTTGACATGTAGATTAATGTGGCATTTCAGTTTATATCAAATTCCAAAATTCAATGGTCGACATATTTTGCGTGAATCTCGAGGTTCATTCATGAAACGCTTTTTCATCCAAAATTTTCAGGCTCCCATAACTTTGTCAAAACCGAACCGATTTTCATGCGTGATGTCTTTTTTGTTATGGTTTGACATGTAGATTAATGTGGCATTTCAGTTTATATCAAATTCCAAAATTCAATGGTCGACATATTTTGCGTGAATAGAGGTTCATTCATGAAACGCTTTTTCATCCAAAATTTTCAGGCTCCCATAACTTTGTCAAAACCGAACCGATTTTCATGCGTGATGTCTTTTTTGTTATGGTTTGACATGTAGATTAATGTGGCATTTCAGTTTATATCAAATTCCAAAATTCAATGGTCGACATATTTTGCGTGAATAGAGGTTCATTCATGAAACGCTTTTTCATCCAAAATTTTCAGGCTCCCATAACTTTGTCAAAACCGAACCGATTTTCATGCGTGATGTCTTTTTTGTTATGGTTTGACATGTAGATTAATGTGGCATTTCAGTTTATATCAAATTCCAAAATTCAATGGTCGACATATTTTGCGTGAATAGAGGTTCATTCATGAAACGCTTTTTCATCCAAAATTTTCAGGCTCCCATAACTTTGTCAAAACCGAACCGATTTTCATGCGTGATGTCTTTTTTGTTATGGTTTGACATGTAGATTAATGTGGCATTTCAGTTTATATCAAATTCCAAAATTCAATGGTCGACATATATTTTTGCGTGAATAGAGGTTCATTCATGAAACGCTTTTTCATCCAAAATTTTCAGGCTCCCATAACTTTGTCAAAACCGAACCGATTTTCATGCGTGATGTCTTTTTTGTTATGGTTTGACATGTAGATTAATGTGGCATTTCAGTTTATATCAAATTCCAAAATTCAATGGTCGACATATTTTGCGTGAATAGAGGTTCATTCATGAAACGCTTTTTCATCCAAAATTTTCAGGCTCCCATAACTTTGTCAAAACCGAACCGATTTTCATGCGTGATGTCTTTTTTGTTATGGTTTGACATGTAGATTAATGTGGCATTTCAGTTTATATCAAATTCCAAAATTCAATGGTCGACATATTTTGCGTGAATAGAGGTTCATTCATGAAACGCTTTTCATCCAAAATTTTCAGGCTCCCATAACTTTGTCAAAACCGAACCGATTTTCATGCGTGATGTCTTTTTTGTTATGGTTTGACATGTAGATTAATGTGGCATTTCAGTTTATATCAAATTCCAAAATTCAATGGTCGACATATTTTGCGTGAATACTCTAGATTCATTCATGAAACGCTTTTTCATCCAAAATTTTCAGGCTCCCATAACTTTGTCAAAACCGAACCGATTTTCATGCGTGATGTCTTTTTTGTTATGGTTTGACATGTAGATTAATGTGGCATTTCAGTTTATATCAAATTCCAAAATTCAATGGTCGACATATTTTGCGTGAATAGAGGTTCATTCATGAAACGCTTTTTCATCCAAAATTTTCAGGCTCCCATAACTTTGTCAAAACCGAACCGATTTTCATGCGTGATGTCTTTTTTGTTATGGTTTGACATGTAGATTAATGTGGCATTTCAGTTTATATCAAATTCCAAAATTCAATGGTCGACATATTTTGCGGGAATAGAGGTTCATTCATGAAACGCTTTTTCATCCAAAATTTTCAGGCTCCCATAACTTTGTCAAAACCGAACCGATTTTCATGCGTGATGTCTTTTTTGTTATGGTTTGACATGTAGATTAATGTGGCATTTCAGTTTATATCAAATTCCAAAATTCAATGGTCGACATATTTTGCGTGAATAGAGTTCATTCATGAAACGCTTTTCATCCAAAATTTTCAGGCTCCCATAACTTTGTCAAAACCGAACCGATTTTCATGCGTGATGTCTTTTTTGTTATGGTTTGACATGTAGATTAATGTGGCATTTCAGTTTATATCAAATTCCAAAATTCAATGGTCGACATATTTTGCGTGAATAGAGGTTCATTCATGAAACGCTTTTTCATCCAAAATTTTCAGGCTCCCATAACTTTGTCAAAACCGAACCGATTTTCATGCGTGATGTCTTTTTTTGTTATGGTTTGACATGTAGATTAATGTGGCATTTCAGTTTATATCAAATTCCAAAATTCAATGGTCGACATATTTTGCGTGAATAGAGGTTCATTCATGAAACGCTTTTTCATCCAAAATTTTCAGGCTCCCATAACTTTGTCAAAACCGAACCGATTTTCATGCGTGATGTCTTTTTTGTTATGGTTTGACATGTAGATTAATGTGGCATTTCAGTTTATATCAAATTCCAAAATTCAATGGTCGACATATTTTGCGTGAATAGAGGTTCATTCATGAAACGCTTTTTCATCCAAAATTTTCAGGCTCCCATAACTTTGTCAAAACCGAACCGATTTTCATGCGTGATGTCTTTTTTGTTATGGTTTGACATGTAGATTAATGTGGCATTTCAGTTTATATCAAATTCCAAAATTCAATGGTCGACATATTTTGCGTGAATAGAGGTTCATTCATGAAACGCTTTTTCATCCAAAATTTTCAGGCTCCCATAACTTTGTCAAAACCGAACCGATTTTCATGCGTGATGTCTTTTTTGTTATGGTTTGACATGTAGATTAATGTGGCATTTCAGTTTATATCAAATTCCAAAATTCAATGGTCGACATATTTTGCGTGAATAGAGGTTCATTCATGAAACGCTTTTTCATCCAAAATTTTCAGGCTCCCATAACTTTGTCAAAACCGAACCGATTTTCATGCGTGATGTCTTTTTTGTTATGGTTTGACATGTAGATTAATGTGGCATTTCAGTTTATATCAAATTCCAAAATTCAATGGTCGACATATTTTGCGTGAATAGAGGTTCATTCATGAAACGCTTTTTCATCCAAAATTTTCAGGCTCCCATAACTTTGTCAAAACCGAACCGATTTTCATGCGTGATGTCTTTTTTGTTATGGTTTGACATGTAGATTAATGTGGCATTTCAGTTTATATCAAATTCCAAAATTCAATGGTCGACATATTTTGCGTGAATAGAGGTTCATTCATGAAACGCTTTTTCATCCAAAATTTTCAGGCTCCCATAACTTTGTCAAAACCGAACCGATTTTCATGCGTGATGTCTTTTTTGTTATGGTTTGACATGTAGATTAATGTGGCATTTCAGTTTATATCAAATTCCAAAATTCAATGGTCGACATATTTTGCGTGAATAGAGGTTCATTCATGAAACGCTTTTTCATCCAAAATTTTCAGGCTCCCATAACTTTGTCAAAACCGAACCGATTTTCATGCGTGATGTCTTTTTTGTTATGGTTTGACATGTAGATTAATGTGGCATTTCAGTTTATATCAAATTCCAAAATTCAATGGTCGACATATTTTGCGTGAATAGAGGTTCATTCATGAAACGCTTTTTCATCCAAAATTTTCAGGCTCCCATAACTTTGTCAAAACCGAACCGATTTTCATGCGTGATGTCTTTTTTGTTATGGTTTGACATGTAGATTAATGTGGCATTTCAGTTTATATCAAATTCCAAAATTCAATGGTCGACATATTTTGCGTGAATAGAGGTTCATTCATGAAACGCTTTTTCATCCAAAATTTTCAGGCTCCCATAACTTTGTCAAAACCGAACCGATTTTCATGCGTGATGTCTTTTTTGTTATGGTTTGACATGTAGATTAATGTGGCATTTCAGTTTATATCAAATTCCAAAATTCAATGGTCGACATATTTTGCGTGAATAGAGGTTCATTCATGAAACGCTTTTTCATCCAAAATTTTCAGGCTCCCATAACTTTGTCAAAACCGAACCGATTTTCATGCGTGATGTCTTTTTTGTTATGGTTTGACATGTAGATTAATGTGGCATTTCAGTTTATATCAAATTCCAAAATTCAATGGTCGACATATTTTGCGTGAATAGAGGTTCATTCATGAAACGCTTTTTCATCCAAAATTTTCAGGCTCCCATAACTTTGTCAAAACCGAACCGATTTTCATGCGTGATGTCTTTTTTGTTATGGTTTGACATGTAGATTAATGTGGCATTTCAGTTTATATCAAATTCCAAAATTCAATGGTCGACATATTTTGCGTGAATAGAGGTTCATTCATGAAACGCTTTTTCATCCAAAATTTTCAGGCTCCCATAACTTTGTCAAAACCGAACCGATTTTCATGCGTGATGTCTTTTTTGTTATGGTTTGACATGTAGATTAATGTGGCATTTCAGTTTATATCAAATTCCAAAATTCAATGGTCGACATATTTTGCGTGAATAGAGGTTCATTCATGAAACGCTTTTTCATCCAAAATTTTCAGGCTCCCATAACTTTGTCAAAACCGAACCGATTTTCATGCGTGATGTCTTTTTTGTTATGGTTTGACATGTAGATTAATGTGGCATTTCAGTTTATATCAAATTCCAAAATTCAATGGTCGACATATTTTGCGTGAATAGAGGTTCATTCATGAAACGCTTTTTCATCCAAAATTTTCAGGCTCCCATAACTTTGTCAAAACCGAACCGATTTTCATGCGTGATGTCTTTTTTGTTATGGTTTGACATGTAGATTAATGTGGCATTTCAGTTTATATCAAATTCCAAAATTCAATGGTCGACATATTTTGCGTGAATAGAGGTTCATTCATGAAACGCTTTTTCATCCAAAATTTTCAGGCTCCCATAACTTTGTCAAAACCGAACCGATTTTCATGCGTGATGTCTTTTTTGTTATGGTTTGACATGTAGATTAATGTGGCATTTCAGTTTATATCAAATTCCAAAATTCAATGGTCGACATATTTTGCGTGAATAGAGGTTCATTCATGAAACGCTTTTTCATCCAAAATTTTCAGGCTCCCATAACTTTGTCAAAACCGAACCGATTTTCATGCGTGATGTCTTTTTTGTTATGGTTTGACATGTAGATTAATGTGGCATTTCAGTTTATATCAAATTCCAAAATTCAATGGTCGACATATTTTGCGTGAATAGAGGTTCATTCATGAAACGCTTTTTCATCCAAAATTTTCAGGCTCCCATAACTTTGTCAAAACCGAACCGATTTTCATGCGTGATGTCTTTTTTGTTATGGTTTGACATGTAGATTAATGTGGCATTTCAGTTTATATCAAATTCCAAAATTCAATGGTCGACATATTTTGCGTGAATAGAGGTTCATTCATGAAACGCTTTTTCATCCAAAATTTTCAGGCTCCCATAACTTTGTCAAAACCGAACCGATTTTCATGCGTGATGTCTTTTTTGTTATGGTTTGACATGTAGATTAATGTGGCATTTCAGTTTATATCAAATTCCAAAATTCAATGGTCGACATATTTTGCGTGAATAGAGGTTCATTCATGAAACGCTTTTTCATCCAAAATTTTCAGGCTCCCATAACTTTGTCAAAACCGAACCGATTTTCATGCGTGATGTCTTTTTTGTTATGGTTTGACATGTAGATTAATGTGGCATTTCAGTTTATATCAAATTCCAAAATTCAATGGTCGACATATTTTGCGTGAATAGAGGTTCATTCATGAAACGCTTTTTCATCCAAAATTTTCAGGCTCCCATAACTTTGTCAAAACCGAACCGATTTTCATGCGTGATGTCTTTTTTGTTATGGTTTGACATGTAGATTAATGTGGCATTTCAGTTTATATCAAATTCCAAAATTCAATGGTCGACATATTTTGCGTGAATAGAGGTTCATTCATGAAACGCTTTTTCATCCAAAATTTTCAGGCTCCCATAACTTTGTCAAAACCGAACCGATTTTCATGCGTGATGTCTTTTTTGTTATGGTTTGACATGTAGATTAATGTGGCATTTCAGTTTATATCAAATTCCAAAATTCAATGGTCGACATATTTTGCGTGAATAGAGGTTCATTCATGAAACGCTTTTTCATCCAAAATTTTCAGGCTCCCATAACTTTGTCAAAACCGAACCGATTTTCATGCGTGATGTCTTTTTTGTTATGGTTTGACATGTAGATTAATGTGGCATTTCAGTTTATATCAAATTCCAAAATTCAATGGTCGACATATTTTGCGTGAATAGAGGTTCATTCATGAAACGCTTTTTCATCCAAAATTTTCAGGCTCCCATAACTTTGTCAAAACCGAACCGATTTTCATGCGTGATGTCTTTTTTGTTATGGTTTGACATGTAGATTAATGTGGCATTTCAGTTTATATCAAATTCCAAAATTCAATGGTCGACATATTTTGCGTGAATAGAGGTTCATTCATGAAACGCTTTTTCATCCAAAATTTTCAGGCTCCCATAACTTTGTCAAAACCGAACCGATTTTCATGCGTGATGTCTTTTTTGTTATGGTTTGACATGTAGATTAATGTGGCATTTCAGTTTATATCAAATTCCAAAATTCAATGGTCGACATATTTTGCGTGAATAGAGGTTCATTCATGAAACGCTTTTTCATCCAAAATTTTCAGGCTCCCATAACTTTGTCAAAACCGAACCGATTTTCATGCGTGATGTCTTTTTTGTTATGGTTTGACATGTAGATTAATGTGGCATTTCAGTTTATATCAAATTCCAAAATTCAATGGTCGACATATTTTGCGTGAATAGAGGTTCATTCATGAAACGCTTTTTCATCCAAAATTTTCAGGCTCCCATAACTTTGTCAAAACCGAACCGATTTTCATGCGTGATGTCTTTTTTGTTATGGTTTGACATGTAGATTAATGTGGCATTTCAGTTTATATCAAATTCCAAAATTCAATGGTCGACATATTTTGCGTGAATAGAGGTTCATTCATGAAACGCTTTTTCATCCAAAATTTTCAGGCTCCCATAACTTTGTCAAAACCGAACCGATTTTCATGCGTGATGTCTTTTTTGTTATGGTTTGACATGTAGATTAATGTGGCATTTCAGTTTATATCAAATTCCAAAATTCAATGGTCGACATATTTTGCGTGAATAGAGGTTCATTCATGAAACGCTTTTTCATCCAAAATTTTCAGGCTCCCATAACTTTGTCAAAACCGAACCGATTTTCATGCGTGATGTCTTTTTTGTTATGGTTTGACATGTAGATTAATGTGGCATTTCAGTTTATATCAAATTCCAAAATTCAATGGTCGACATATTTTGCGTGAATAGAGGTTCATTCATGAAACGCTTTTTCATCCAAAATTTTCAGGCTCCCATAACTTTGTCAAAACCGAACCGATTTTCATGCGTGATGTCTTTTTTGTTATGGTTTGACATGTAGATTAATGTGGCATTTCAGTTTATATCAAATTCCAAAATTCAATGGTCGACATATTTTGCGTGAATAGAGGTTCATTCATGAAACGCTTTTTCATCCAAAATTTTCAGGCTCCCATAACTTTGTCAAAACCGAACCGATTTTCATGCGTGATGTCTTTTTTGTTATGGTTTGACATGTAGATTAATGTGGCATTTCAGTTTATATCAAATTCCAAAATTCAATGGTCGACATATTTTGCGTGAATAGAGGTTCATTCATGAAACGCTTTTTCATCCAAAATTTTCAGGCTCCCATAACTTTGTCAAAACCGAACCGATTTTCATGCGTGATGTCTTTTTTGTTATGGTTTGACATGTAGATTAATGTGGCATTTCAGTTTATATCAAATTCCAAAATTCAATGGTCGACATATTTTGCGTGAATAGAGGTTCATTCATGAAACGCTTTTTCATCCAAAATTTTCAGGCTCCCATAACTTTGTCAAAACCGAACCGATTTTCATGCGTGATGTCTTTTTTGTTATGGTTTGACATGTAGATTAATGTGGCATTTCAGTTTATATCAAATTCCAAAATTCAATGGTCGACATATTTTGCGTGAATAGAGGTTCATTCATGAAACGCTTTTTCATCCAAAATTTTCAGGCTCCCATAACTTTGTCAAAACCGAACCGATTTTCATGCGTGATGTCTTTTTTGTTATGGTTTGACATGTAGATTAATGTGGCATTTCAGTTTATATCAAATTCCAAAATTCAATGGTCGACATATTTTGCGTGAATAGAGGTTCATTCATGAAACGCTTTTTCATCCAAAATTTTCAGGCTCCCATAACTTTGTCAAAACCGAACCGATTTTCATGCGTGATGTCTTTTTTGTTATGGTTTGACATGTAGATTAATGTGGCATTTCAGTTTATATCAAATTCCAAAATTCAATGGTCGACATATTTTGCGTGAATAGAGGTTCATTCATGAAACGCTTTTTCATCCAAAATTTTCAGGCTCCCATAACTTTGTCAAAACCGAACCGATTTTCATGCGTGATGTCTTTTTTGTTATGGTTTGACATGTAGATTAATGTGGCATTTCAGTTTATATCAAATTCCAAAATTCAATGGTCGACATATTTTGCGTGAATAGAGGTTCATTCATGAAACGCTTTTTCATCCAAAATTTTCAGGCTCCCATAACTTTGTCAAAACCGAACCGATTTTCATGCGTGATGTCTTTTTTGTTATGGTTTGACATGTAGATTAATGTGGCATTTCAGTTTATATCAAATTCCAAAATTCAATGGTCGACATATTTTGCGTGAATAGAGGTTCATTCATGAAACGCTTTTTCATCCAAAATTTTCAGGCTCCCATAACTTTGTCAAAACCGAACCGATTTTCATGCGTGATGTCTTTTTTGTTATGGTTTGACATGTAGATTAATGTGGCATTTCAGTTTATATCAAATTCCAAAATTCAATGGTCGACATATTTTGCGTGAATAGAGGTTCATTCATGAAACGCTTTTTCATCCAAAATTTTCAGGCTCCCATAACTTTGTCAAAACCGAACCGATTTTCATGCGTGATGTCTTTTTTGTTATGGTTTGACATGTAGATTAATGTGGCATTTCAGTTTATATCAAATTCCAAAATTCAATGGTCGACATATTTTGCGTGAATAGAGGTTCATTCATGAAACGCTTTTTCATCCAAAATTTTCAGGCTCCCATAACTTTGTCAAAACCGAACCGATTTTCATGCGTGATGTCTTTTTTGTTATGGTTTGACATGTAGATTAATGTGGCATTTCAGTTTATATCAAATTCCAAAATTCAATGGTCGACATATTTTGCGTGAATAGAGGTTCATTCATGAAACGCTTTTTCATCCAAAATTTTCAGGCTCCCATAACTTTGTCAAAACCGAACCGATTTTCATGCGTGATGTCTTTTTTGTTATGGTTTGACATGTAGATTAATGTGGCATTTCAGTTTATATCAAATTCCAAAATTCAATGGTCGACATATTTTGCGTGAATAGAGGTTCATTCATGAAACGCTTTTTCATCCAAAATTTTCAGGCTCCCATAACTTTGTCAAAACCGAACCGATTTTCATGCGTGATGTCTTTTTTGTTATGGTTTGACATGTAGATTAATGTGGCATTTCAGTTTATATCAAATTCCAAAATTCAATGGTCGACATATTTTGCGTGAATAGAGGTTCATTCATGAAACGCTTTTTCATCCAAAATTTTCAGGCTCCCATAACTTTGTCAAAACCGAACCGATTTTCATGCGTGATGTCTTTTTTGTTATGGTTTGACATGTAGATTAATGTGGCATTTCAGCTTATATCAAATTCCAAAATTCAATGGTCGACATATTTTGCGTGAATAGAGGTTCATTCATGAAACGCTTTTTCATCCAAAATTTTCAGGCTCCCATAACTTTGTCAAAACCGAACCGATTTTCATGCGTGATGTCTTTTTTGTTATGGTTTGACATGTAGATTAATGTGGCATTTCAGTTTATATCAAATTCCAAAATTCAATGGTCGACATATTTTGCGTGAATAGAGGTTCATTCATGAAACGCTTTTTCATCCAAAATTTTCAGGCTCCCATAACTTTGTCAAAACCGAACCGATTTTCATGCGTGATGTCTTTTTTGTTATGGTTTGACATGTAGATTAATGTGGCATTTCAGTTTATATCAAATTCCAAAATTCAATGGTCGACATATTTTGCGTGAATAGAGGTTCATTCATGAAACGCTTTTTCATCCAAAATTTTCAGGCTCCCATAACTTTGTCAAAACCGAACCGATTTTCATGCGTGATGTCTTTTTTGTTATGGTTTGACATGTAGATTAATGTGGCATTTCAGTTTATATCAAATTCCAAAATTCAATGGTCGACATATTTTGCGTGAATAGAGGTTCATTCATGAAACGCTTTTTCATCCAAAATTTTCAGGCTCCCATAACTTTGTCAAAACCGAACCGATTTTCATGCGTGATGTCTTTTTTGTTATGGTTTGACATGTAGATTAATGTGGCATTTCAGTTTATATCAAATTCCAAAATTCAATGGTCGACATATTTTGCGTGAATAGAGGTTCATTCATGAAACGCTTTTTCATCCAAAATTTTCAGGCTCCCATAACTTTGTCAAAACCGAACCGATTTTCATGCGTGATGTCTTTTTTGTTATGGTTTGACATGTAGATTAATGTGGCATTTCAGTTTATATCAAATTCCAAAATTCAATGGTCGACATATTTTGCGTGAATAGAGGTTCATTCATGAAACGCTTTTTCATCCAAAATTTTCAGGCTCCCATAACTTTGTCAAAACCGAACCGATTTTCATGCGTGATGTCTTTTTTGTTATGGTTTGACATGTAGATTAATGTGGCATTTCAGTTTATATCAAATTCCAAAATTCAATGGTCGACATATTTTGCGTGAATAGAGGTTCATTCATGAAACGCTTTTTCATCCAAAATTTTCAGGCTCCCATAACTTTGTCAAAACCGAACCGATTTTCATGCGTGATGTCTTTTTTGTTATGGTTTGACATGTAGATTAATGTGGCATTTCAGTTTATATCAAATTCCAAAATTCAATGGTCGACATATTTTGCGTGAATAGAGGTTCATTCATGAAACGCTTTTTCATCCAAAATTTTCAGGCTCCCATAACTTTGTCAAAACCGAACCGATTTTCATGCGTGATGTCTTTTTTGTTATGGTTTGACATGTAGATTAATGTGGCATTTCAGTTTATATCAAATTCCAAAATTCAATGGTCGACATATTTTGCGTGAATAGAGGTTCATTCATGAAACGCTTTTTCATCCAAAATTTTCAGGCTCCCATAACTTTGTCAAAACCGAACCGATTTTCATGCGTGATGTCTTTTTTGTTATGGTTTGACATGTAGATTAATGTGGCATTTCAGTTTATATCAAATTCCAAAATTCAATGGTCGACATATTTTGCGTGAATCGAGATTCATTCATGAAACGCTTTTTCATCCAAAATTTTCAGGCTCCCATAACTTTGTCAAAACCGAACCGATTTTCATGCGTGATGTCTTTTTTGTTATGGTTTGACATGTAGATTAATGTGGCATTTCAGTTTATATCAAATTCCAAAATTCAATGGTCGACATATTTTGCGTGAATAGAGGTTCATTCATGAAACGCTTTTTCATCCAAAATTTTCAGGCTCCCATAACTTTGTCAAAACCGAACCGATTTTCATGCGTGATGTCTTTTTTGTTATGGTTTGACATGTAGATTAATGTGGCATTTCAGTTTATATCAAATTCCAAAATTCAATGGTCGACATATTTTGCGTGAATAGAGGTTCATTCATGAAACGCTTTTTCATCCAAAATTTTCAGGCTCCCATAACTTTGTCAAAACCGAACCGATTTTCATGCGTGATGTCTTTTTTGTTATGGTTTGACATGTAGATTAATGTGGCATTTCAGTTTATATCAAATTCCAAAATTCAATGGTCGACATATTTTGCGTGAATAGAGGTTCATTCATGAAACGCTTTTTCATCCAAAAATTTTCAGGCTCCCATAACTTTGTCAAAACCGAACCGATTTTCATGCGTGATGTCTTTTTTGTTATGGTTTGACATGTAGATTAATGTGGCATTTCAGTTTATATCAAATTCCAAAATTCAATGGTCGACATATTTTGCGTGAATAGAGTTCATTCATGAAACGCTTTTTCATCCAGAATTTTCAGGCTCCCATAACTTTGTCAAAACCGAACCGATTTTCATGCGTGATGTCTTTTTTGTTATGGTTTGACATGTAGATTAACGTGGCATTTCAGTTTATATCAAATTCCAAAATTCAATGGTCGACATATTTTGCGTGAATAGAGGTTCATTCATGAAACGCTTTTTCATCCAAAATTTTCAGGCTCCCATAACTTTGTCAAAACCGAACCGATTTTCATGCGTGATGCCTTTTTTGTTATGGTTTGACATGTAGATTAATGTGGCATTTCAGTTTATATCAAATTCCAAAATTCAATGGTCGACATATTTTGCGTGAATAGAGGTTCATTCATGAAACGCTTTTTCATCCAAAATTTTCAGGCTCCCATAACTTTGTCAAAACCGAACCGATTTTCATGCGTGATGTCTTTTTTGTTATGGTTTGACATGTAGATTAATGTGGCATTTCAGTTTATATCAAATTCCAAAATTCAATGGTCGACATATTTTGCGTGAATAGAGGTTCATTCATGAAACGCTTTTTCATCCAAAATTTTCAGGCTCCCATAACTTTGTCAAAACCGAACCGATTTTCATGCGTGATGTCTTTTTTGTTATGGTTTGACATGTAGATTAATGTGGCATTTCAGTTTATATCAAATTCCAAAATTCAATGGTCGACATATTTTGCGTGAATAGAGGTTCATTCATGAAACGCTTTTTCATCCAAAATTTTCAGGCTCCCATAACTTTGTCAAAACCGAACCGATTTTCATGCGTGATGTCTTTTTTGTTATGGTTTGACATGTAGATTAATGTGGCATTTCAGTTTATATCAAATTCCAAAATTCAATGGTCGACATATTTTGCGTGAATAGAGGTTCATTCATGAAACGCTTTTCATCCAAAATTTTCAGGCTCCCATAACTTTGTCAAAACCGAACCGATTTTCATGCGTGATGTCTTTTTTGTTATGGTTTGACATGTAGATTAATGTGGCATTTCAGATTATATCAAATTCCAAAATTCAATGGTCGACATATTTTGCGTGAATCTCTATTCATTCATGAAACGCTTTTTCATCCAAAATTTTCAGGCTCTGCAAGCGTGATGTCTTTTTTGTTATGGTTTGACATGTAGATTAATGTGGCATTTCAGTTTATATCAAATTCCAAAGTTCAATGGTCGACATATCTTGCGTGAATAGAGGTTCATTCATGAAACGCTTTTTCATCCAAAATTTTCAGGCTCCCATAACTTTGTCAAAACCAAACCGATTTTCATGCGTGATGTCTTTTTTGTTATGGTTTGACATGTAGATTAATGTGGCATTTCAGTTTATATCAAATTCCAAAATTCAATGGTCGACATATTTTGCGTGAAAGGGTTCATTCGAAACGCTTTTTCATCCAAAATTTTCAGGCTCCCATAACTTTGTCAAAACCGAACCGATTTTCATGCGTGATGTCTTTTTTGTTATGGTTTGACATGTAGATTAATGTGGCATTTCAGTTTATATCAAATTCCAAAATTCAATGGTCGACATATTTTGCGTGAATAGAAATCCAAAATTTTCAGGCTCCCATAACTTTGTCAAAACCGAACCGATTTTCATGCGTGATGTCTTTTTTGTTATGGTTTGACATGTAGATTAATGTGGCATTTCAGTTTATATCAAATTCCAAAATTCAATGGTCGACATATTTTGCGTGAATTCATGAAACGCTTTTTCATCCAAAATTTTCAGGCTCCCATAACTTTGTCAAAACCGAACCGATTTTCATGCGTGATGTCTTTTTTGTTATGGTTTGACATGTAGATTAATGTGGCATTTCAGTTTATATCAAATTCCAAAATTCAATGGTCGACATATTTTGCGTGAATAGAGGTTCATTCATGAAACGCTTTTTCATCCAAAATTTTCAGGCTCCCATAACTTTGTCAAAACCAAACCGATTTTCATGCGTGTGATGTCTTTTTTGTTATGGTTTGACATGTAGATTAATGTGGCATTTCAGTTTATATCAAATTCCAAAATTCAATGGTCGACATATTTTGCGTGAATAGAGGTTCATTCATGAAACGCTTTTTCATCCAAAATTTTCAGGCTCCCATAACTTTGTCAAAACCGAACCGATTTTCATGCGTGATGTCTTTTTTGTTATGGTTTGACATGTAGATTAATGTGGCATTTCAGTTTATATCAAATTCCAAAATTCAATGGTCGACATATTTTGCGTGAATAGAGGTTCATTCATGAAACGCTTTTTCATCCAAAATTTTCAGGCTCCCATAACTTTGTCAAAACCGAACCGATTTTCATGCGTGATGTCTTTTTTGTTATGGTTTGACATGTAGATTAATGTGGCATTTCAGTTTTATATCAAATTCCAAAATTCAATGGTCGACATATTTTGCGTGAATAGAGGTTCATTCATGAAACGCTTTTTCATCCAAAATTTTCAGGCTCCCATAACTTTGTCAAAACCAAACCGATTTTCATGCGTGATGTCTTTTTTGTTATGGTTTGACATGTAGATTAATGTGGCATTTCAGTTTATATCAAATTCCAAAATTCAATGGTCGACATATTTTGCGTGAATAGAGGTTCATTCATGAAACGCTTTTTCATCCAAAATTTTCAGGCTCCCATAACTTTGTCAAAACCGAACCGATTTTCATGCGTGATGTCTTTTTTGTTATGGTTTGACATGTAGATTAATGTGGCATTTCAGTTTATATCAAATTCCAAAATTCAATGGTCGACATATTTTGCGTGAATAGAGATTCATGAAACGCTTTTTCATCCAAAATTTTCAGGTTCCATAACTTTGTCAAAACCGAACCGATTTTCATGCGTGATGTCTTTTTTGTTATGGTTTGACATGTAGATTAATGTGCATTTCAGTTTATATCAAATTCCAAAATTCAATGGTCGACATATTTTGCGTGAATAGAGGTTCATTCATGAAACGCTTTTTCATCCAAAATTTTCAGGCTCCCATAACTTTGTCAAAACCGAACCGATTTTCATGCGTGATGTCTTTTTTGTTATGGTTTGACATGTAGATTAATGTGGCATTTCAGTTTATATCAAATTCCAAAATTCAATGGTCGACATATTTTGCGTGAGGTTCATTCATGAAACGCTTTTTCATCCAAAATTTTCAGGCTCCCATAACTTTGTCAAAACCGAACCGATTTTCATGCGTGATGTCTTTTTTGTTATGGTTTGACATGTAGATTAATGTGGCATTTCAGTTTATATCAAATTCCAAAATTCAATGGTCGACATATTTTGCGTGAGGTTCATTCATGAAACGCTTTTTCATCCAAAATTTTCAGGCTCCCATAACTTTGTCAAAACCGAACCGATTTTCATGCGTGATGTCTTTTTTGTTATGGTTTGACATGTAGATTAATGTGGCATTTCAGTTTATATCAAATTCCAAAATTCAATGGTCGACATATTTTGCGTTCATTCATGAAACGCTTTATCATCCAAAATTTTCAGGCTCCCATAACTTTGTCCAAACCGAACCGATTTTCATGCGTGATGTCTTTTTTGTTATGGTTTGACATGTAGATTAATGTGGCATTTCAGTTTATATCAAATTCCAAAATTCAATGGTCGACATATTTGCGTGAATAGAGGTTCATTCAAAAACGCTTTTTCATCCAAAATTTTCAGGCTCCGATAACTTTGTCAAAACCGAACCGATTTTCATGCGTGATGTCTTTTTTGTTATGGTTTTGACATGTAGATTAATGTGGCATTTTAGTTTATATCAAATTCCAAAATTACACGGTCGACATATTTTATGTGAATAGAGGTTCATTCATGAAACGCTTTTTCATCCAAAATTTTCAGGTTCTCATAACTTTGTCAAAACCGAACCGATTTTCATGCGTGATGTCTTTTTTGTTATGGTTTGACATGTAGATTAATGTGGCATTTCAGTTTATATCAAATTCCAAAAATTCAATGGTCGACATATTTTGCGTGAATAGAGGTTCATTCATGAAACGCTTTTTCATCCAAAATTTTCAGGCTCCTCATAACTTTGTCAAAACCGAACCGATTTTCATGCGTGATGTCTTTTTTGTTATGGTTTGACATGTAGATTAATGTGTGATTTCAGTTTGTATCAAATTCCAAAATTCAATGGTCGACATATTTTGCGTGAATAACTTTGTCAAAACCGAACCGATTTTCATGTGATTCTTTTTTGTTATGGTTTGACATGTAGTTTAATGTGGCATTTCAGTTTATATCAACCAAAATTCAATGGTCGACATATTTTGTGTGAATAGAGGTTCATTCATGAAACGTTTTTCATCCAAAATTTTCAGGCTCCCATAACTTTGTCAAAACCGAACCGATTTTCATGCGTGATGTTCTTTTTGTTATGGTTTGACATGTAGATTAATGTGGCATTTCAGTTTATATCAAATTCCAAAATTCATTGGTCGACATATTTTGCGTGAATAGAGGTTCATTCATGAAACGCTTTTTCATCCAAAATTTTCAGGCTCCCATAACTTTGTCAAAACCGAACCGATTTTCATGCGTGATGTCTTTTTTGTTATGGTTTGACATGTAGATTAATGTGGCATTTCAGTTTATATCAAATTCCAAAATTCAATGGTCGACATATTTTGCGTGAATAGAGGTTCATTCATGAAACGCTTTTTCATCCAAAATTTTCAGGCTCCCATAACTTTGTCAAAACCGAACCGATTTTCATGCGTGATGTCTTTTTTGTTATGGTTTGACATGTAGATTAATGTGGCATTTCAGTTTATATCAAATTCCAAAATTCAATGGTCGACATATTTTGCGTGAATAACTTTGTCAAAACCGAACCGATTTTCATGCGTGATGTCTTTTTTGTTATGGTTTGACATGTAGATTAATGTGGCATTTCAGTTTATATCAAATTCCAAAATTCAATGGTCGACATATTTTGCGAATGGTTCATTCATGAAACGCTTTTTCATCCAACATTTTCAGGCTCCCATAACTTTGTCAAAACCGAACCGATTTTCATGCGTGATGTCTTTTTTGTTATGGTTTGACATGTAGATTAATGTGGCATTTCAGTTTATATCAAATTCCAAAATTCAATGGTCGACATATTTTGCGTGAATAGAGGTTCATTCATGAAACGCTTTTTCATCCAAAATTTTCAGGCTCCCATAACTTTGTCAAAACCGAACCGATTTTCATGCGTGATGTCTTTTTTGTTATGGTTTGACATGTAGATTAATGTGGCATTTCAGTTTATATCAAATTCCAAAATTCAATGGTCGACATATTTTGCGTGAATAGAGGTTCATTCATGAAACGCTTTTTCATCCAAAATTTTCAGGCTCCCATAACTTTGTCAAAACCGAACCGATTTTCATGCGTGATGTCTTTTTTGTTATGGTTTGACATGTAGATTAATGTGGCATTTCAGTTTATATCAAATTCCAAAATTCAATGGTCGACATATTTTGCGTGAATAGAGGTTCATTCATGAAACGCTTTTTCATCCAAAATTTTCAGGCTCCCATAACTTTGTCAAAACCGAACCGATTTTCATGCGTGATGTCTTTTTTGTTATGGTTTGACATGTAGATTAATGTGGCATTTCAGTTTATATCAAATTCCAAAATTCAATGGTCGACATATTTTGCGTGAGATTCATTCATGAAACGCTTTTTCATCCAAAATTTTCAGGCTCCCATAACTTTGTCAAAACCGAACCGATTTTCATGCGTGATGTCTTTTTTGTTATGGTTTGACATGTAGATTAATGTGGCATTTCAGTTTATATCAAATTCCAAAATTCAATGGTCGACATATTTTGCGTGAATAGAGGTTCATTCATGAAACGCTTTTTCATCCAAAATTTTCAGGCTCCCATAACTTTGTCAAAACCGAACCGATTTTCATGCGTGATGTCTTTTTTGTTATGGTTTGACATGTAGATTAATGTGGCATTTCAGTTTATATCAAATTCCAAAATTCAATGGTCGACATATTTTGCGTGAATAGAGGTTCATTCATGAAACGCTTTTTCATCCAAAATTTTCAGGCTCCCATAACTTTGTCAAAACCGAACCGATTTTCATGCGTGATGTCTTTTTTGTTATGGTTTGACATGTAGATTAATGTGGCATTTCAGTTTATATCAAATTCCAAAATTCAATGGTCGACATATTTTGCGTGAATAGAGGTTCATTCATGAAACGCTTTTTCATCCAAAATTTTCAGGCTCCCATAACTTTGTCAAAACCGAACCGATTTTCATGCGTGATGTCTTTTTTGTTATGGTTTGACATGTAGATTAATGTGGCATTTCAGTTTATATCAAATTCCAAAATTCAATGGTCGACATATTTTGCGTGAATAGAGGTTCATTCATGAAACGCTTTTTCATCCAAAATTTTCAGGCTCCCATAACTTTGTCAAAACCGAACCGATTTTCATGCGTGATGTCTTTTTTGTTATGGTTTGACATGTAGATTAATGTGGCATTTCAGTTTATATCAAATTCCAAAATTCAATGGTCGACATATTTTGCGTGAATAGAGGTTCATTCATGAAACGCTTTTTCATCCAAAATTTTCAGGCTCCCATAACTTTGTCAAAACCGAACCGATTTTCATGCGTGATGTCTTTTTTGTTATGGTTTGACATGTAGATTAATGTGGCATTTCAGTTTATATCAAATTCCAAAATTCAATGGTCGACATATTTTGCGTGAATAGAGGTTCATTCATGAAACGCTTTTTCATCCAAAATTTTCAGGCTCCCATAACTTTGTCAAAACCGAACCGATTTTCATGCGTGATGTCTTTTTTGTTATGGTTTGACATGTAGATTAATGTGGCATTTCAGTTTATATCAAATTCCAAAATTCAATGGTCGACATATTTTGCGTGAATAGAGGTTCATTCATGAAACGCTTTTTCATCCAAAATTTTCAGGCTCCCATAACTTTGTCAAAACCGAACCGATTTTCATGCGTGATGTCTTTTTTGTTATGGTTTGACATGTAGATTAATGTGGCATTTCAGTTTATATCAAATTCCAAAATTCAATGGTCGACATATTTTGCGTGAATAGAGGTTCATTCATGAAACGCTTTTTCATCCAAAATTTTCAGGCTCCCATAACTTTGTCAAAACCGAACCGATTTTCATGCGTGATGTCTTTTTTGTTATGGTTTGACATGTAGATTAATGTGGCATTTCAGTTTATATCAAATTCCAAAATTCAATGGTCGACATATTTTGCGTGATTCATTCATGAAACGCTTTTTCATCCAAAATTTTCAGGCTCCCATAACTTTGTCAAAACCGAACCGATTTTCATGCGTGATGTCTTTTTTGTTATGGTTTGACATGTAGATTAATGTGGCATTTCAGTTTATATCAAATTCCAAAATTCAATGGTCGACATATTTTGCGTGAATAGAGGTTCATTCATGAAACGCTTTTTCATCCAAAATTTTCAGGCTCCCATAACTTTGTCAAAACCGAACCGATTTTCATGCGTGATGTCTTTTTTGTTATGGTTTGACATGTAGATTAATGTGGCATTTCAGTTTATATCAAATTCCAAAATTCAATGGTCGACATATTTTGCGTGAATAGAGGTTCATTCATGAAACGCTTTTTCATCCAAAATTTTCAGGCTCCCATAACTTTGTCAAAACCGAACCGATTTTCATGCGTGATGTCTTTTTTGTTATGGTTTGACATGTAGATTAATGTGGCATTTCAGTTTATATCAAATTCCAAAATTCAATGGTCGACATATTTTGCGTGAATAGAGGTTCATTCATGAAACGCTTTTTCATCCAAAATTTTCAGGCTCCCATAACTTTGTCAAAACCGAACCGATTTTCATGCGTGATGTCTTTTTTGTTATGGTTTGACATGTAGATTAATGTGGCATTTCAGTTTATATCAAATTCCAAAATTCAATGGTCGACATATTTTGCGTGAATTCATGAAACGCTTTTTCATCCAAAATTTTCAGGCTCCCA